>JANUYF010000002.1:16859572-19259572 GCA_026167975.1 Phrynosoma blainvillii
GAAATGACAGGAAGGCACACACAAAGAAGGCCATTTTAGGCTCACTAGAGGCCTTTAAAAACAAAAACAACAACATAGGGAGTGATTTCTGCTTACTTCCTGTTGTTGAAAAAAAAAAGGCTTTCCTGGACCTAAAATTGCTTGGGAGACTGAAAACATGTAGAGGGTGTTTGGAGATTAAAAATTATCCCTCATTGCTACCTTGGAGATGTCAAGGACTGAACCTGCTTTGCTTTTTCCACTGAGGTACAATATAAACACTGGGCTTCGGGACTGTGCTGGTTTTTAACTATGGGTTTTATTATCTGTTCTTTTGATTTAATGTATGCAATATTTAGAAACATTATGTTCAGTTGGGTGGTGATAACCCTCTTCTCAACTGGCCTGTGTCTAACCCACACTCCAAAAACTACTGATCTACACAGTGAAAGTTGTAGAAATAGTTAAAGATAGCAGCAAGCCATGCTCTGAAGTTCTGCTCCCAAACTTCTGTCTTTCCATTGTTTTAAAACTATCACCTTTTATAGCTAGATAAATGTTTGCTCTCAGCCATCTGTCAGCACTGAATGCTCGGCAACGTTAATCTCAAGTGATGGATGTGCCCTGTGGGCATCCAGAAGGGTACCTCTGGGGTCATTACTCACTGTTCCCTTTTAAAGGTGATACTAAGAATTTATAACACTGCCTGGCCTCTCTGGGATCAAGCAGAATGACCTGATGGACGCTGACATCCTCTGCTTCTGTTTCGATGGAATGTCATTGTAAATGGCAATCACAAACTAATAATTCATAGGGATGCAAAGATGAGAGGTTATGGTTTTCTTTGCCCATTCTTTTATTGCTCAAAAGACAATGTTGGGGCACTGAAACATTTCGATCAGAGTTCAGAGAACAGGGCAAAAAATGGGTAAATGGTAGAGTAGAGAGCCAATGTGTTATCATGGTTAATTGGGATTTGAATCCCCATTTGGCCATGCAAATCCACTGGAGGACCTTGGCCGAGTCACACTCTCAGCCTCAGCAGAAGGCAATGGCAACCCCCTTCTAGACAAATCTTGCCAAGAACCTCCTATGCTATGGTTGCCTTAAGGTTTTGTTGTTTTTGTTTGACTTCAAGTCGTTTCCAACTTATTGCAACCACAAGGTGAACCTCTCAAGGGTTTTACTTGGCAAGTTTCTTCAGAGGGAATTTGTCATTGCCACCCTCTGAGGCTGAGAGAGTGTGACTTGTCTAAGGTCACCCAGTGGGTTTCCATGGCCGAGCCAGGATTCAAACCCTGGTCTCCCAGTGTCCTAACTCAAACCACTACACCAGGGGTAGGCAACCTTTCCCCTTTAAGGGCCGAGGGACTTCAGCTCCCAGAATCCCAGGAGCTATTGACTAACATGGGACTATTGGCCAACATGACTGAGGCTTCTGGGAGCTGAAGTCCTTTGGCCCTTAAAGGGCAAAGGTTGCCTACCCCTGTACTACACCATTCTGGCTCTGTTGCCTTAAAGGTAAAGGTATTCCCTGTTGACAAGGTAGTCAAGTCATGTCCAACCATAGGGGGCATTAAGGTTGTCAGAACTCAAAAATGACTTGAAGGCTCACAACAACAAAGCAAATCCAGATTTCTGTGAATCTTTGTTTAACAAGTATGTAATGTTCTAGGCAAGGTGTGGCCACATGACATGAAGGGGCTACACGTGGTCCTTGTGGCTGTTTTTGTGGCCTTCAAAACCTGGACTTTGCTTCTTCTTGCCAAATAAAAAGGGTGACTTGACTGTCCTAGAAGCAATCATTTTCAGGTAATTCCACTTTTATACTTTCTGCCTCTCTGTCTCTATCGGAGTATCTTTCTATTAGGGGTATAATTCACTAGTAGGTTTCTTGTCAAGGTTGTAGGGAGTAATTTTAACCAAAAAAGAAAAAAAATCCCTCTGTGTTGAAAGGGAGAATGACATAATTGTGGGTTTAGGGAGGCAGGGAATACCAGCCTCTACAGCAGTCAAGGAAGGGCATCCACACATGTAAGAGTCACTTACATGTATTGATGTCCCTTACTAAATTATATCCAGTGTTATGTATACAGACCAAATGACAAAGAGAGTCTAACTTACCTGTTGTAGGATTATAGTGGTTTGGAAATTGATGACTTATGAACTCTACTGTCATTGCTGGGGAGACATAAAAGAAAGAGGTTATGAGCCAGGGGTGCTCTGTGAAAAAGGAACCTTTGTCTACTGTTTTCATTGACTGATAAGCCTACATCATTAATGATCTAAACATGTTGAATAAGAGTGGGGGCTCATGTTGTGTGCAGCTTTTGAAGGCAATGGGCCACTTTCAGACCTCCTAGAATCTCCATGATCAAAGGGAAACTATCAACCTCCTCATCTGCTGGTATACCATAGAATGTAAATAAACAATACAAAAGAATAAGGTCATTATAAATCCTCTGTGGGCATTTTCCTTTCACCAAGCCCACTGCTAGATTATCATTGTGTGAATGGGATGGTGGGAAGCATCTTCATCCAGACAGCCTTTCGAACAGGGCTAGCCAAAATGTAGGCAGTTAGTTTCGCCTAGTGCTTTTGCTGGCAACCCTGTGACATGAAGGAATATGATCACAGATGATGTTGTGGTTGCATCTTCTGCCTTCATGCAGACTTCAGGGATCTTGGTATTTTCCTACCCTATTCCAGTTCTAGAACCCTGCTTTACAGAGTAGGAGTAACATATATGGGAAGAAATGATAATCCTTGAGATGTAGTGAAGCCAAAAGGCCAAGGATTATGGGGGGGGGGGGGGGGGGAGGGACAGTTTCGAAAAGATGAAACACAGAAAATTATCTGACACAAAATAATATAAAGAAAGGTGCTAAGGAGGCCAGGAAGTAAGGCAATCAAAACCTAGCAAGAGAAAGGACTTTGAAGAAAATGTACAGCACCAAAGTTTTGATGGGTTCCATCAACAAGAAAAGTAGTCAAGAATCAAAAAGGCAGAAAAACGGAGGAGAGTGTCAATGATCAAAACCAGGGAAGCAGAAGATGCTAGAAGTAAGGAGCTGAAGAAAGACAGTACCAAGGAGCGGGATGAAACCACAGAAAGAAATGAATGGAAAATATGCAATATTTACATGTAATATTAACAGACAGAACATGAATAGGCAAAAAATGTTTGAGAGATTTGAAACTGTGAGTCAGGGGCCAAGTAGAGTTCTGATCTTGAGAGAACATAAAAGATGGATTCTTCCAACTATGGTATCTGCTATACCTTGTTGCACAGGAGTGGGAAATTGTCAAGTTTGTATTGGGGGCCAAACTGCCCCCCAGCAGACAGGATGACATCCTCTTCCACCCCAAACTGATTTTTGTTTTTCTCCCAAATGCCCCCCTCAGAATCCTATTTGATACTGGGACAATTTTGCCATATTTTTTGTCCCTCTCTGGACCATGCAAAACCTTGGGAAGGACTTTTTTCCACCAGGAAATGAATGGAAATTTCCAGTCACTTTGGGGTTATGCAGACTGACCTAAAGGACTGGCCTGGGGTGGAGTTGGGGCAGGGCAGCTGCACATCAGCAGCCCCAAAGCAACCCTGATGCTGTCCTGACACCGCACGCCCATTCGCATGGCATGCGGCATCAGGATGCCCTTTTGGTGCAGCGTGTACACACACTGCACCAAAAGGGTGTGGAAGAGCTGTGGCTCTGGCTCTTAGGGCAGCCTTTTGCCTCCCCTAAAAGGAGCATCATTTTGCCACTCTTTTGGAGGAGGCAAAAGGGAGCATTGAGGCAGCGATGTGCAGTTGCCACGGCCCCGATCTGCTGCTCCCAGGGGCAGCTCTGTGTTGCCCCATTAAGCGGGTCTGTAAAGGCCCTTCCTGTGGGAAATTAAGCCTGTCCAGGGCATAAAATGGCCCAGCAGTCATAAATGTGGTGAAATTACCCCCATACCCCCATACTTGAGGTTTATTTAGAGCAAAAATACTGACTTTTTTTCAAAATAATTGGGGCCTTGGAGGTCATAATATAAGTGCCAGGGGGGCAGGTAGTGAATGACCAACACTTTCTCCACCCGCTGTTGTAGCACCTTGTCATGCCAAATACAAGGAAAGGGGTAGGAAATAATGTGAAGCCTGAATTACTCATTTTAGTATCAGGTAGCACACAGATTCAATGGTTGTAGCATTCCAGTCTCAATGTATGTTATCCTAGCATCTGAGCTGGACTAGAGTCCAGTAAGGAGAAGTACAACCAACTCTCCATTGAATATCTTGAACAGCCAAGGCTGACAGACTGTTTCTCATTTCAAATTCAATTTAGAATTAACACCACTTTGATGGCAGGCTTTATTTTTCCAGATCATACCCTACCGAGCATGAAGAGTTAACCAGCAGATCGAAAGGTTACGGACAATCAAGATTAAACATTTATTGCCATGTTAATAAATAATTGCACCTGCAGTGTGGGCAAATATAAATGTTAAGGCATCTCATTATAAATTCATAGTAGACCTGCAAGGATAACTGTTTAAAGAACCTAATTTACAATACAAGCGTCATCACAGATGAGCAAAAAGTCTACTTACCCCTTTGTTAATGCTTTCCTTTCTATGCAGTCTCAGTTTTCTTATTTTATGCTTAGTTTCTTCCTTGAAACTATTTCCATGTCAAAACTGAGAACAATCATCACCTTTTGTACCCAATGTATAACCCACATTTGAAAGCCTCTGTAGTTACATCACAGTTCAGGATGCAATGCTCAGGATTATGAAGAATTAGGTATTGGTGAATTTAATAGAAATAAAGCTTTGAAATGTAGAGAGATCTTATAGCACCTTTGAGGCTTATTGAAAGAAAGAAGTTGGCTTTTGCAGACTTAAGTCTACTTCCTCAGATGCCTTTGGATATCTTTGAATTCTACAGCTTTGAAGCCTTACTTTTCTAGACTACAGATTTAAGAATACTCCATTTGTCATGGCAGGTGGTCATGCTCCCTGGGAGGTTCCAGAATTGTTAACCAATATAAATACATACATACATATCTGGATCTGATCCATACCATCCATATGAATGTGTTGAATGTTTCCTAGTTGCTTCTGCATTTCTCTTATGTCACAATGAGAAAAAAGCTACCTTGGTTTCCAGACTTGGAGAAAAGATGGCTATGAATTAGGACAAAGAAAGAATGACTGAATGAATCACAGAATTGGAAGTGACCCCAAGGGCCATCCAGTCCAACCCTCTGCCATGCAGGATGACACTATCAAAGCACTCCCAACAGATGGCCATTCAGGAGGAGACTCCACTACTCTCCAAGGCACTGGGTTTTCATGGCTGAGTAGAGATTCAGGAGGAGACTCCACTACTCAAAGGAGGAGACTCCACTACTCTCCAAGGCAGCTGTTCAACAGCAATTACCACCAGGAAATTCTTCCTCAGGTTTGGGTGGAATCTTCCCTCCTTTAGTTTGAATCTATTGCTCTGTGTCCTAGTTTCTGGTGCAGTAAAAAACAAGTTTGCTCAATCCTCAATATGACAATATGACATCTCCGTCAAATGTTTAAACATGGTTATCATGTCACCTCTTAACTTTCTCTTCACCAGGTTAAACATACCCAGCTCCCTAAGCCACTCCTCATAGGGTATGGTTTCCAATCCTTTCACCATTTTGGTCACCCTTCTCTGGACAATAGATAGATGACAGATAGATCTAAAAGTAAATCTAAAAACTGATTTTAAAGGCATATTCGGGGGGTATTTATTTATTTATTTATTTACTTATTTCATTTAAATGCCACCTTTCTCCCTGGAGGGACCTAAGGCAGCTCACAGAAAAAAACATTTAAAATCTCAATAAAATTCAAAACAGTTAAAACATCTACATCCAGTATAAAATCACATAAAATATACAAAAATTAAAAACAAACTAAAAACCCACCTGCTGTATAAAAACCACCCTGCTATACATTATGTACAAAATGCCTGCTTGCATAAAAATGTTTTTTACTTGCAGGTGAAAGGCCAACAAAGATGGGGCAGCCTAGCCTCCCAAGGAAGGGAGTTCTAGAAAGTCTCTCTCTCTCTCTCTCTCTCTCCTGTCCTCACCAGGAGAGTCTGTGATCTTGGAGGAGCAAGAGAAAGCCTCCTCCTACAGATCTTAAGGCTCTCACAGGTTCGTATGGGGAGATATGTGTTAGCGTGGTGATGCAGCGTGTGGGAATCACGTAACGTGAAGCACCAGGATCCAGACTGTCTTCAATGAAGCAAGCAACGTTGTCAGTTACAGGAAAACTCCTTTCCCCTCCAGACAGAGCAGAGAGAGACTCAGCAGATGTCTCACTAAGAGGCTTTTAATCTTCAGAAGTTCTATATACAAAGGCTATGTACAATAATACACCAACGCACTCTCCAACGATCTCCACCTTCCACTATCAACCCACATCAACCCACATGTGTGTCCAGAGGCTTGTCCCTTATATAGCCAGTGCTCCACATGGCTTTCTAGCCTTGCCTCTTCCTTTGGGACACCTGTCAATCATAAGTATGACACAGCATGTTTGCAGCCCTTTTGCAGCACTTACTGTGCTTTACAGCACCAGGTGACTCCCTGTCTTTATGTCACCTCCTGTTTCATCAGCCTTGATGCTGCATGACTCAGCAGTGACCAAATGCTTAATCATCATGGCTGCTGCCATTCACCACATTGTGCATTTTCCCTGGAACATTATTCCAACAATATGGTCTGTCAAATAGTCTTTATCCAAGCCAGTAAATACCTTTAGAATTCATATTTTCTGAAAATATCTACTGAAATTTAATATTTATATGCAAATGTTAAGGTCCCAAATTAATACAGAAATGGGACAGAGAAGATCTGTAAATGAAATCATGAAAACATAATCAGCAATCCTTTTATATTACACATGTATAGAACTATGATCCACTTTAACAGCTAGGGAAACATCTTATGGCATCCTGAGGTTTTGCAGTTTGGTGAGGCACTAGAGCTCTCTGGTTGAGAATTCTTAAGGGTCTTCCATAAACTGCAAATCCCAAGATTCCATAGGATGTTTCCATGAAAGTCAAACCAAATCATAGTGCTATGACTATACAAGTGTGAACAAGTTCTAGGGCTGCAAAAGTTTGATTTGAGAACACTAGTTATAGTATACAGCTAGAAAACATGTGCCACACCTTGATCCCCCAAAATCTGAGTCAGAAAACAAATTTGACTAAAGTAGTTTGTATCTTAATTACCTCATGGTAAGACTATTATAATATACTCTTACTCTGACATACTCTAGTCTAGTCTACTCTGTCATCCTTTTGTGTGAAGTACAAAAAGAGGAACTGACTTTCCAAATAAGAATTTTCCCCTCAAGAAATAGAACTTATTTCCATTCCCATATTTTCTAGCATTCCAGAGGATGAGACATTGAAAATTGTTCATACCTAGTATTGTTTTTAACATTCTTCATGGACAGCAGAGAAACATAAATAAACAACTATAAAGATTATACTATATTAACTTGAATTTACCTATAGTATCTACTGGGCTATCTAATCTCTCTAAACTAAACTGTCTATAATTTTACAAACAAACAAAAAGAAAAGAAAGACACATACAAAGAACACTAAATATAACAACAATATTCAAATTGAATTGAAATGAAAATTGTTAACACCTAGAATTCATATTTGCTGTGTTCTGATTTCTTTGTTAATTTTACCTGCCCCTTTCTTTTGGATGCCTAAACTGCTTTACTTAAATGTGGTAGAAGTACATAGCTATGTTAGTCTGTAGAATCAGTATGTAGAGAGATCTTGTAGTACGTTTGAGACTAACTAAAAGAAAGAAGTTGGCAGCATGAGCTTTTGTAGATTTAAGTATAGTTAAGCCTATTTTCTCAGCTGTATTTGGTCCCTGCATCTAAGGAATGCAACGGACGAAGTAGGCTTAAGTCTATGAAAGCTCATGCTGCCAACTTTTTTCTTTCAGTTAGTTTCAAAGGTACTACAAGATCTTGCTACATACTGCATTAATGTTCAAACCGAAGCTTTAAATTACTGCAATAGGAGAAGTTTGGAGGAAAATTTCATGTGGGGACAGATTAATTATTTGATGGGGAAAAACCTTCATTTTGACACCCCCATCTGAATAGCTACACCTCTGGGCTACCCTTGAAAAGTGTTTGGAAACTACAACTAAAGCAAAATGTGACCAGAGTGTTGCCTGCTGTGTGCTTTAGAGATCATATCACATCCATCTTGTATCAATTGCATCAGTTTTTACTCAGCTCCTGATCACAATATAAGTCGAGTGGGGTCACTAGGAGGATGCAGGTGATGTAAGTTGAAATGTGTGACACCACCAAAGGGTCTGACATCAAAATTATTGTCAGCCAGAATGAGGCACCCAGCAAGAAATGAATGATGAAAGGATAGATCATGGCTCCTTGTGTGGAAGTAAACTGGGTCCTCCTGGGTCAGAGGAAGCGAGTCAGCATACACCATACCTGCCCATTAATGTTTCTGCATGTAAAGACAACCAGGAACTTAATTTTGGTTTGTTAATTAATTAGGGGGATTAGAGATACCTAAGGTACATGAGGTCTAGAAAAGGAGTTGAAATATATTGCAAATCCATGATTTGGAGTAGATTTTTTTTCCTATGACACCAGTGCTAGTAACCCCAATGTGCAAGGAACTGGGGTTTACCTATGGCAATCCTAAGGTGAACCTATTACAGAGTTTTCTTGGTAGGTTTCTTCAGAGAAGGTTTGCCATTGCCATCCTCTGAGGCTATGAGACTGTGACTTGGCCAAGGTCATGCACTGGGTTTTCATGGCTGAGTAGAGATTCAAAACCTGCTCTCCAGAGTCACAGCCAACACTCAAATCACTACACCATGCTGACTTACAAAGCCCTAAATTGTTTGGGCCCAGGAGATCTGAAAAGTCATATCCTTCTCTCTGACCCTGGGCTGTATTTGGAATTTAAAATTTTCAACAAAGGCCCTGTTGCATATCCCACCACTCTCAGAGGCAAGGCTGGTAGATATATGTGACAGGGCTTTCTTAACAGCATCATTTGGGTTATGGAACTCTCTCCCAAAGGAAGACTATATGTTTGCTAAACTACTGGCAGGAAGCCAATAATATGTTGATTTATTTGGCCTATATGTCTTCTTTGTTTTAAGAGTGTGTGTATGTTACCGGGCTTGGCTGGTTGCCAGGGAGGGGGAGGTGTCAGGCCAGTGGGCTCCCTGTCTGCTGGGAGGGAGCAGAGGGCTCCCAAAAGACTGTGGGAGCAATGTTTGGGGCCTGGATTGATTGTCCAGGCTGTTGGGGAGGGGGTGGACCTCAGGTTGCTGTCTGTGACTACAAGTCCTAGTGGTCTTTGTGGCTGGAGGCCCTGTCCACTCGCTCCAGCTGGCGGTCTCTCTGATTGGCTGGGAGGTGGTGGAGAGGTGGGTCTTCTGCCCACTGCAGGTGCCCATTGGTTGCTGGGCCTTTAAAAGGCCACGTGGGTTGGAGTGGAGGGCAGAGCAATGCAGTGTTGCCATTGGGGCAACTCCTGAGCAGTGTCCCCAGTGACAAAGGGACAAAGATGTGAACATGTAATCATTTGGTTACCCCTTATGTCATCCCGAAGCCCAGCCATGACTGGGAAAATTGGTTCATCAAGCAAAAGGTGGGTTGGTCAATGCCAGATCCAGACACTAAAGCTAACCCTACCTATCTGCTGTACTCAATAAAGTTGTGGCCTTTTCTGTCAACTGTGTGTCTTGGTGTCCTTTCTGTGACGTCTCCCTTCCCCTGCAAAGGGGGCCACCCAATTCATCGAGCTGGGCCAGGTGCCGGGGGGAGGGGAGAGATGTCAAGCTGGTGGGCTCCCTGTCTGGCTGGGAGGGGGAGGAGGGCTCCCAAAAGGCTGTGGGAGCAACATTTGGGGCCCGGATTGGTCATACAGACTGTCGAGGTGGATTTCCAGTGGCCTTTGAAGCCAAAGGCCCCACCCCCTCACCCCGGCTGGTGGTCTCCCTGATTGACTGGTAGGCAGTGGAGAGATGGGACTTCCACCTACTGCTGGCTCCCATTGGTTGCTGGGCCTATAAAGGGTCATGTGGGCTAGAGTAGAGGATGCCACTCCAGCCTGGCTCTCACCACTCACCACCCTCCCTCCATTTAGGGTTGTTTTTTTTGGGGGGGGGGGTTACTGGTGATGTCACAACCTTTTAGAGGTGGTAGCATGGGCTGTGGATCTGATGAGTGTGGTTTCCTATGCTGTAGAGCACAGGATCAGCAGACCTATGGGGACCCAGGGGTACTGAGAGTGATACAGTGTTGTCATTGTGGGGGCAACTCCTGAGCAGCATCCCCGGTGACAAAGGGACAAAGATGTGAACATGTGATCATTCAGTTACGCAAATGTCATCCCAAAGCCTGGCCGTGACCAGACAAATTGGTTCATCAAGCAACAGGCAAGTTGGTCAATGCCAGATCCAGTCCCATGCACTACGGCCAACTCTACCTGTCAGCTGTACTCAATAAAGTTGTGGCCTTTTCTGCCAACTGTGTCTTGGTGTCTTTTCTGTGATGTCTCCCTTCCTCTGCAACAAATAATTTTAATAAAGAAAAGAAAAGTAAGTTTTCCCTCTGTTTCTAATCTCAGTCCATTTTCTGTTCTTTTTTAGACAGATAAGGAGTTCAAAATAATCTTTTCTTGTACAGATAGGGAGATCAGTCCAGATGCAACTATAAGTTTCACAATATGATTCATACTGAGACATGTAAACTTTGAAGCTATGAAGAATTCAGGATGCCATAATGATCTTTGGGGCAATATCTCTTCAAAAGGAAGATTCCAGTTTTTGTCACTGCTTATTTATAACAGCAGCATGTAGTCAGAGAGAGAAATTTACAAATTAATAACTTTTGGGGGAAAAAATAGAAATTTTAGTAGATATGACTTGGATGAGAGAATAGAGGCATGCTTATCAAATTTTCAGATGACACCAAATTAGGAAGGGTAGCTAATACCCCAAAGGAGAGGTTCAAAATTCAAAATAGTCTTAATAGATTAGAATGTCGGACCACAACTAACAAAATTAATTTCAACAGAGAGAAATGTAAGGTACTACACTTGTGCAGAAAAAAATGAAGTGCACAGATATATGATAGGGGACACCTGGCTTGACAACAGTACATGTGAACAGAATATAGGGATCCTAGTAGACCACAAGTTGAACATGAGTCAACAGTGTGATGTGTCAAATTTAAAAGCCTATGTCATTCTAGGCTGCATCAACTGAAGAATAATGTCTAGATCAAGGGAATTAAAAGTGCCACTCTGTTCTTTCTCCTTGATGAAAGATCTTGACCCTAGTTTCATAGGTTTTCATCCTGATCCAGAAGGGCTCCATGATGTTCTTAGAGTGGTTTAAACTCAAACAAAATAAAGGAAAGTGATTTTTTAAAAAATGGTAAAAAGCCTGTTTTGTTTTGTTTTTACTGCAACTTGCTGATATGGTAATGGAAGTCTCTGCTGATAATGATATGACTTTTGATCAAAATAATAAAATCCTGTAAAATAAAAAAGTGCAACCTATAGATAAATTAGGGACACTTATCTCTGAATTATGGATGTGGCAGAAGAGGCCCTGTGTTACAATGAGGCTTTTAAACTAGAGTAAGTAAATGAAATGCAGAGATAATACTGGAAATGAAATGAATCCATAAAGATGCAGAAGAGAGTTACTGTAATAAATGGGATCTTTATTGTAGCAAAGGATTGGCGGGGGCAGGATGGATGCCTACGGTTTCTATTGAATTGTTGTTATTTCCTAAAATCTGGAATTGCAAGTCATCCAATTGATATTTAATGAATATTTCATAAGGCTTTGAAGAGCTCTCTTCTTTAGAAGGCATGCGTTAATTGCATGTTAGTCAATAAAAATGGAAAAATAATTTGTTGAAATGACTGAGTGGTTTTTTTTTAACCATTGTGGTGCCTGCTGCTGATTCGTTGAATATACCTTGGAACACTTAGCTTCACCCTTCAGCAATGAGCTGCCCAATTTAGATTCAGTAATAAGAAAACCAAAATTCTGGCATCCAGAATAAGGGTTTGGATTGCAGAATTACAAAATTTTGAGACTACTTCTAACTGTCATGGCTCCATCCTATAGAATCCTGGGATTTGTAGTTCTTTGAGATATTTATGATTCTCTGCAGAGAGCTCTAGTACCATATCAAACTTCAAATTCACAGGATTCCACAGGATGAAGATATGGTAGTTAAAGTGGTAACAAGCTGCTATAATTGTGCAGTATTGATACACTCCATGTATGACACAACCTGTAAAACTCAAGCTGCTAGATCTTTGATTTCTAACTCAAGCTCATGTTGCTTCATATATATGTTAAATTGTAAAGCTTGCTTCATATTCCAGTAATATACTCTTTCAGATGCCAAGGGGAAGCTCAAAAGCTGTGATAGAAATGTACAAGGAAGGGAAATAATAATAGTGGCAATAAATGGCTCGCAAGAGAAAAAAGCAAAATTGTATTTAAAAATCAACGAAAAATTACAGGAATATATTGGGAAAGAAATAATTATATGTGGAGATTATAATGCTGTAATAGATCCACAATTGGATATATTATCGAGTAGGAAAGTAAAAGAAAAACAAGGGAGACTACCAAAAACTTTTTTTGTGTTAATGGACTCTTTCAATTTGATAGATATATGGAGAAAGAAAAAAGGGAATATAAGAGAATTCACCTTTTTTTCAGAGAGAGACAGATCTTTTGCTAGATTAGACTTTTTTTCTGATTTTCAAGACACTATGTTTCAAAGTTAAAAAAGCAAAAATATTAGCAAGAACACATTCGGCTCATAACCTGATAATTATAAGTTTGAAGGTTATGAATATTGAATTTAGATGGAAATTACAAGACCATTTATTGCAAAATGAAAATGTTGTATTAGAGGCAAAACAAATATTGAAGTACTACTTTCAAGAAAACATAATAATAATAATAATAATAATAATAATAATAATAAATTTTATTTATATCCTGCCCCTCTGCAGTGCAATCGGGACGCTTACAATAGTAAAAACATCCCAAATATACAATTCCAAAACCCTCCCACCCCTTAAAACAGTATTAAACAACTTAGAAAGTGGAACAGGATTATAAATGTTGTAGGATGCAGCTAAGGCTGTAATAAGAGGATTTTTCATACACCAGAATATAGAGATACAAAAAAGAAAGAAAGATAAAACGAATAAAATACCGAACGAAATAAGGGAAAGAAAAAAAATTAATAAACAGTACAAATAAAGATAGAATAATACAAGAAATTAAAATATTAGAGAAGCAATATTCAATAGAGAAGTCAAAGGAAGTAATAAAAATGATTAAAATTGTAAAAGCTAAACAATTCCAAAACACAAACAAAGTGGAAAAATAGTTGTCTTGGAAACTAAGGAAAGAGAGGGAAAGAAATATAATCATAAAGATTAAAAAAGATGATAAAACATTTACAGAACAAAAAAAAAAGATTAAAGAAATATTCTTTGATCATTTTAAGAAAATCTATAAAGAAAAGGAGATAAAAGAGGAGGATATAGAGAACTATCTGAACCAAAGTAATATTCTGATAATAAAAAACAAAATAAAACAAATGTTGGAAGAACCAATATCAAAGGAAGAATTATGGGAAGCAATCAAACATGTAAAAAATGACAAAAGTCGAGGACCAGATGGTTTAATTGGGAAATTCTGTAAAGTATTTAAAGAAGAGATTAGTGATCCTCTTTTATGGACTATGAATAATATTAGAGAAGGAAAAATGCCCCCATCATGGGAGGAAGCAAATGTGACCATAATATTAAAGGAAGGAAGAAATAAAGAAGACCCAAATGGATATAGACCAATTTCTTTATTAAATGAAGACTATAAGTTATTTGCATATATATTATCCAGTAGGTTAAAACTAATTCTTAAGGATATAATATCAGAGGAACAATGTGGTTTTGTTTCGAATAGACAACTGTGAGAGAACATAAGATAAGTCATAAATGTAATAGAATTTTTTGAAGTACATAATGAAAGGAAATTGGCTATAATTTTATTGGACCTGGAAGAAGCTTTTGATGACTTAGATTGGAAATTAATGAAAAATATATTATGGCGAATAGGAATAGGACAAAACTTCTTAAAATGGATTGATACAATATATAAAAAACAAACGGCTAAAATAATAATTAATGGAAGCAGTACAAAATTGATAATGATAAAGAAAGGGATGAGACAAGGATGTCCGTTGTCACCGATATTATTCGTAATTACTGTAGACATTTTGTTAAGAAAAAATAGAGAAGCAACGGAAGTCAAAGGAATAAAAATGAAAGGGGATCAATACAAAGCAAGAGTTTTTGCAGATGATATTGTAATAACAGTAGAAGACCCTTTGAACAGTATTCCAAATTTAATAAAATATATAAAAGAATTTGAAAAATATCAGGATTAAAAATAAATGAAGAAAAAACAAATGTAATTACAAAAAATATGACAAAAAAGAGAGGAAATGGACATAAAAGACTTGACAGGATTTAACATTACAAAAAAAAAGCTAGATATTTAGGCATAAATATAACAAAAACTCAGATCTCTTTCGGAATAATTATGGGGAAAAAATGGAATGAAATAAAAAAAGATATAAACAGGTGGAAGGATCTAAACCTAACATTATTTGGAAGGATTTCGGTAGTAAAAATGAACATCCTACCAAAACTCCTTTTCCTATTTCAAACAATTCCTATAATTAAAAATGAAAAAGTACTAAAGGACTGGCAAAAACAACTATCAGAATATATCTGGGCTGGGAAGAAACCAAGGATAAAGCAAAAATATATGCAGGATGATATTGAAAGAGGTGGATTTGCGGTACCAAATGTAAATTTGCATTTTGATGCAAGTGTTTTAGTATGGTTAAAGAGCTGGATTAAATTAGAGGATAAGAAATTACTAAAGTTAGAAGGATCAGATCTAAGGTTTGGGTTTCATGCCTATTTATATTATGGAAAAGTACAGGTAAACAAAGATTTTAAGAATCACTTTATTAGAGCGGCATTATATAGAGTCTGGGGTAAATATAAAAGATGGATCTGCCCTCAACCACCATTGTCTTCACATGAGGCATTATTTAATACTGATCCTCAAAAAAAAAAAAAAAAGAAAGAAAGAAAGAAAGAAAAGAAAAGAAAAGAAAAGAAAGAAAAAGAAAGAAAGAAAGAAAGAAAGAAAGAAAGAAAAATGGTTAAAATATGAGGAAATATTAATTAGAGATAAAAATCAGTATGAAATGAAAACCTTAGAGCAGATAAGATTAGAAGGCCATAAATGTGAATGGTTTTTATATAACCAAATGAAATCAAGATTTAAAGTGAATAAGGAAACTATTGGTATGGCAAAGGAAAAGACAGAGTTAGAAGAAATTATATTGAAGGAGAAACCAGCACTACTATCAAGCTTATACAAGAAGTTATTGGAATATTATTTGGAAGAAGATATAATAAAAGAAAAAATGGCCAAATGGGCAAAGGATTGTGGGAAGGCATTAGAATTAGATCAGTGGGAGCAATCATGGAACAAAAGATTAAAGTACATGCTAAGTGAAGATATAAGAGAAAACTTCTACAAAATAATAAATAAATGGCATTTGTAGCCAGATAAAATAAATAAGGTTTATGGGAATAGTCAACATTTATGTTGGAAATGTGAGAGAGTAAAAGGAACTTTTTTCACTTATGGTGGGAATGTTTTGAAGCAGGAAAATTTTGGAAGATTATACATAGTGGAATAAAATAAATATTGGGGATAGAATTAAGATTTAGCCCAGAGACGTTACTTCTGAATATGGTGGGAAAAGAAGAAGAGAAAAGAATAGGGAAAATAATTTTTTACATGCTGACAGCAGCTAGACTTGTGTATGCTAGATATTGGAAAATAAAAAAGGAGGTGCAAATTGAAGAATGGATATTGAAATTATTGGATATGATGGAGGTTGATATAATAACAAAAGGATTGAAAGAAAACAGGAAAGATTTAGAAGATATTGATAGCAATACAGATAATAAGAAGAGAAATTGAGAAGATTTATATAAATATATAAAGGGAAAGTAACTAAATATTCAAAATATAAGTTAAATGAAGGAGAAGGAAGAACCTAGATAAAAGATGTAATAGCATTGAAGTTTGTACATAAGAAAATGAGTATAAATAAATTGTAAAATGAAAGGATAAGAGGTAGGTCTAGAGAAAATAAAATAGTATTTAAAAGAAGATAAGCAGATAAGAAAAATGTAAAAATGAATCAGTGGAGAGTGGACAAAAGGGAGTAGTTTGGATGTAAGAAGATTGTTATGTTTGTATGTAAAGGATGTAAGTTTGAAGATGAAAGGACTGTTTTGATTGTATAATTGAATAATAAAGTTGATTGAATGGAGTGTTTTTAATGTTATGTTGTTTTAATAAATAAAATGTATAATACACACACACACACAAAAAGCTGTGATAGAAATGGAAATATAATCCAGTGGCTTTAAGGAATAAAGAGAGCCAGTGTGGTGTAGTAGTCTGAGTGCTGGACTATGGACGTTATCACACGGGGGCAAATCTGCTGGTTAATCCCAACAAAATCCAGACCGAAACTGGATTAGTGCCCCGTGTTTTCACACGACATCGCACAGAAACTGGACAGAAAGTGGACAGAAAGTGGACAGAAACACGATCTTTTGAAATTCGGTTGTTTGGAGGAAATGCAAATGCGCAATTAAGGTAATTTCGCATTTACTGTAATGTGATAACCAAATGCGCATTGGGGAGCATTTCCCTGCTGTTGCCATGGTTCCAGCAAGCATTCCTCTATCTGCGCATGTGCAAGAGGCTCATTTCTAGTACATTTATGGGATATTTTCACTTGTGTGTGGACGTTCAATGCACTTACTGTAAATTCGCAATTAAGGTAATGACGTTTGCGTAAATTCGCAATTAAGGTAATGACAAGGTTTATTTCCCGTTTATTTTTGGGATGCCTCATTTCCACTTTATTTTCACTTTCTGGCCCACGTGTGATAAGGGCCTATGACTCTGGAAATCAGGGTTCAAATTTATGCTCAGCCATTAAAACCCACTGGTTGTCCTTGGGCAAATCACAATCTTTCAGCCTTAAAAGAAGGCAATGGCAAATCCCATCCAGACAAATCTTGCCAAGAAACCCTCAAGATAGGTTTGGTTTAGGTTTGCTATTTGTTGGAAACAAGGCACACCACCACCACAACAACAACAACAACAACAACAAAAGAAATAAAGCCGTCTATTAGTTATCCAGGGAACATACAGTGTATGCAAGACTGTAAATACAGGATATGCTTAAGGGATCAATGCACAACTGTTGTGCAAAGCAAAACATCACCTGGGAAAACAGAAAAGCCCTTAAAGGGGCTGCATTGACACATTCTGTTAAATTGAGCATTCTAACCTGCTTTTATGCATTCGGGATACATAATAAGAGTTTGTATTACAAAATTTACAACTCTTTCTGGTTTCCTTTTCTTTGGCCTCCATGCTTTGTATTCTTCCATGCAAACTCAGCCACTGACTTTGGAGTGTCAAAAGGCTGAAGTCCCAAATGTGATCCCTTCATTTGAGAAATGCATCAAATGTGCTTAGAGCTAACCAGGTGGGAGTTCATTCTCTTAACTTTGTGATGGACTTTGCAACAGTTCACAATGATTCTTCTCCTGTCCATTGATTTCCTATCAGATAGACTTGGTACAATAACCGTGTGCATATATATAATAAATGACGGCTACCAAAAGGCACAGTGAGTCTCTTTGTGAGCTCTCTGTGGTACCAGAAATTGTATTGATTGTGAGGGGGCAGTTTGTACTATGAAGGATAGTAATACAGTGAAGAAGACAAATGAGATGCATTTGAATGATACAAGCAGGCAGCAACAGTCTTGTATATTCATTTGTCTGCCCTCCTGGCACCTGAGACAGGAGGTACACATGCAGAAAAATGTATGAGAAGGTAGATTGATACCATGCTGAAATAGACGGAACCAATTTAGCTGAGCCTGGATTCTACTATTTTTGTATACACCCCCATGTGAAAACAGCAATCTGAAAGTGGAAAACTAGTCTGTGAAGAGGAAAACTTATCCCAGCAGCTGGAGACAATGTTGTTGTTGCTGCGTGCCTTAATGACTTGATTTCTGATTTATGGCGAACCTAAAGCAAACCTAACATAGGGGTTTCTTGGCAAATTTCTTGAGAGTGGGTTTGACATTGCCATCCTCTGAGGGTGAGAGTGTGTAACTTGCCCAAAGTCAACCAGTAGGTTTCCCTGGCTGAGCTGGGATTTGAACCCTGTTCTCCAGAGTCATAGTCCAACCCTCAGACCACTACACTACGCTGGCTTTAGAACAGCCCACTCTATTTATGGGGAGAGAAATTGGAGAGGAGTCATTTTGGATAGTCAAAGCCAGGCCTTGAAAAGTCAAAGGTCCTGAGCTTAAATGAACAAACTTTGCAATTAACTGCACTATCATATTTGGATCATAAATGAAAACAAGTCATTTGTTTGTGGTGACACTGAATTCCCCAGTTCTGAAGAACTAAGAAAAAGCCAGATGCTTTCTTGCGAAAAACAAACAAACCCTAAGAGTACTCAGTTTTGGGTAGAGACTCAGAGGTGAAATTCAAACTTCATTAGTTCTGTCAATCATTTGACTAATTAATAATTTTGGTGAGGAATTTAACTATTTCTAGCATTCCAATTTAAGTCCATCATTCAACAAAATTTACTGACAAAATAAGAAACAGATTTGCATTACTAAGCCTAATAGACCGAGAACCAGAGGAACTATGGTCTGCAGCCAGGTACATAATAAAAAAACAATAAACAAAAAGAAAGAAAAAACCATGGATGATAGAAAAAACACTACAAACAATAAAGAGGAAAAAAACAAAAGGAAGAAAGGAACAAACTAAGAATTATGAATGCAACAGTACAACGGTTTGTGAGGAAAGATAAAGAAAATAACTACAATGATCAATGCAGAGAAACAGAAGACAACAACAAAAAGGGAAGATCCAGGAAATCAAAGGAAAATTCAAACCAAGGACTGGGACAATCTATGACAATAAAAATAACATAATTCAAGACCATGAAGGAATAAAAAGAAGTTGGATGCAATACACGGAAGAATTATACAAAAGAGATGACAAAATGAGGAACACATGGAATAAAGAGCCATATGAAGATGAATCCCAAATTCTAAAATACAGGGTGGAAACTGCAATAAGAGAAATAGCGAAAAACAAATCATCAGGAACAGATGATATTCCAATTGAACTGCTAGATCCACATTGACAGAGTCAACTCTAGTGCTAACCAACATAAGTCAACAGATATGGAAAACAAAACAATTGCCAACAGATTGGAAGTGATCAATATACATCCCCATCCACAAAAAGGGAGACACAAAAGACTGCAGCAACTATAGGATCATAGCACTGATATCCCATGCAAGCAAACTCATGCTCAAAATTCTGCAACATAGACTCCAACTATACATGGAGAGAGAATCCCAGAGGTCCAAGCATGGTTCAGGAAAGGAAGAGGCACAAGAGACAACATTGCAAACATACAATGGAGCACACCAGGGAATTCCAAAAGAAAATCAGCATGTCCTTTATAAACTATAGCAAAGCCTTTGACTGCATAGATCATGAAAGGCTAGGGAGTGCCCTTAAAGACATTGGTGTGCCAACACATCTAATAGTCCTGATGAGGAATCTGTACTCAGGACAAGAGACTACTGTCATAACAGAACAGAATGGTTCCCAATTGGCAAAGGAGTCAGACAAGGCTGCATCCTTTCACCCTATCTGTTCAACTTGTATGCAGAACATATTATAAGAAAAGCAGGCTTTCACACAGAAGAAGGAGGAGTGAAAATAGGAGGAAAGAATATCAACAATCTAAGATATGCAGATGATACCATAGTGCTAGCAGAAAAACTCACAGACCTGGAACATCTACTAAGGAAGATCAAAGAAGAAAGTGCTAAAACAGGCTTAATGTTGAACATAAAGAAAACAAAAATAATGACCACTGAGGATCTTCACAAGTTCAACCTAGACAATGAAGAAATAGAAATAGTAAAATAATTCCCATACCTGGGATCAAACATTGACAGAAATGGGGACTGCAGTCAGGAAATCAGAAGACTAAGAATGGGGAGGGTGGTATGAAAGAACTAGAAAATATTCTAAAATGCAAAGATATATAAGTCAGCACAAAAGTTAGAATTATACAAGCCATTGTATTCCCTCTTACCGTGTATGGATGTAAGAGCTGAACAGTTAAGAAAGATGATAGGAAGAAAATCAATACATTTGAGATGTGGTTCTGGAGAAGAGAGTGCTGAGAATCCCATGGACAGCCAAAAGGACAAATAAGTGGGTCCTAGAGCAGATCAAGCTGAAACCTTCCTGGAAGCCAAGATGACCATATTGAGACTGTCGTACTTTGGACACATCATGAGAAGGGAAGACTCTTTGGGGGAAAAAACAACAATAATGCTGAGAAAGGTAGAGGGAAGTAGGAAGAGAGGATCAGCACATGCTAGATGGATGGACTCTATTAAGGAGGTTATGGGTATGAGGTTGCAGGATTTAAGCAGAGCAGTGGAGGACAGAGGGTCTTCGAGATGTCTCATCCATATGGCTGCCATGAGTCGAGATCGACTCGAGGGCAGGTAACAACAACAAAAAGCAAACCTATCAGCGGGGAGGATTCTTGTCAAAATTTGCTTCCATGGCCAAGAGGGAGATTTGAATCCTACCAGGTTCCTAGTCAAACACTCAGACCACTTTACCACACTGGCTCTCTAGTTGCTCTTTTACTTTAGAAAATTGCTAGCTTCATCAAGAACCTAATAAACTAGTTAGTTCCTATTTCTGCTCCAGACAGCTTACAAACCCACATTGTAAAGAAGTTAAAAATAGCTTAGGGGTAGACAATAAAACCATTAAAATGTCATTCAAATCAAAAGTATTAAAATTGTGACAATAGTCAATAAACCTCCAAGCTGTTGCCTTTACTGTCTCCAGTTTGCTGAAGAAGGAGAAAAAAAATATGTTCTTTCCATCCCAAACATAAAGAAATGTGAGAATCTGGGGAAAGCTTTATCGAAAATGAATGCACTTTTCACACTACAAAAATCTAGCACTCTCTATCTACTTTGATGCCACATCTGCATCCCATGAATGCTGGGGTTTGTAGTTTGTTGAGGCAATATAGCTCTCTGGCTGAGAATTCTAAATGGCCTTCCTCCAAATTACAAAACCCAGGATTCCACAGGATGCTGCCTTGGCAGTTAAAGTGGGCACACAACATCAATGTGTGCTCAAGATAGCAAAAGTTACTCATGAGAGAGAAAGCACTAGCTAGAAGAGGCTGCAGCTGTTTGTTTTTGCCTACTGAGAAGAGCAAGATTCATTCCACCCCCTTTTCCCTCTTGCTTATTAGTTATTTGGGTTCATACTACTCTTGCACAGTGATCTCAGGGCCTCGGCAGACGACTAAAAGAGTTGTCTGCGAGACCTGGAAGAGGAGGAGCCACCGCACGAGCGGCGCTCCTTCCTCTTCCTGAGGTCGCCCTGGGAGCTGCCAGCCCTCCGCACGGCCGGCGCTTCCGGGGTAACCTCCCGCCGTAGCGTCCTCACACGCTGCGGCGGAAAAGACAGGGAAAGTGCACTCTACGCGTTTAGGGCGCACTTTCCCTGTCTTGTGGAAGGAGCGCTGATTTTGCGCTCCTTCCAGGGACGCCGCAGGAGCACCGCAGTCCGGCTGCTGAGGTCCCATGGCGCTCCGGACCAGGGCGTCCCCGATGCCCTGGTCTGCACTCAGTGTCAGTTTGCAGCAACTGAAGTAAACAAAGGATTAAGGAGAAAAGTAGATGAAGATCAGAGTAACAAGGTTATTTTAAATGCATCTAAAAAGGTGGGAGGGTTAATCTGGACCATCCCTACCAAATTAGGACAGTTGGAGGGTCTTCTTGGGTTGTGAGTGTTGTAGTAAGGCTCCTGGATCTGACTGGTCCGAAACCCAACTTCATGCACAGTCAGCATGATGGCAGGTCCAGGGTCTCCAGAAAGAATGGAAAAAGCAATAGTCAAGTTAGTATTTAATTTTCAGAGCTGAAATTATGAGGTAAGTTCTAAGGCTCTGGCTGAGGATAAATGCTTGATATATGCCAAGGAAAGCAAGGACTGCGATTCAACATCATGCTTATGTAGTGGAAATCTACATTCAGTTACATAACAGTCTTGTGACACTGTCCTTCTGCTAGATGCTACTATTGTATCCCTATTTATTGTCTCATTGTGCAACAAGGAATGCACAGGGACTGTTACTGCAGCTCCAACTGAATCTAGTGAAATACTGGAAACACTGGACTACTTGCAAAACATCCAAGAATGTGTCAATGCATTGTGGGGAACCTTTTAGTTAGTCCCAACTAGAGGAGACCCACGCAATCAATTGTTTAATGGCAAGTCAACACATTGTCAAAATTTGAGCTGATAGCAGCAGCAGAGCAGTATTTCCGCACGTAGACAAGAAGTTTTGTTTTTGAAGTGTTAAAGAAACTTGAGAAATTATTTGTCAAGTGCGTCAAACTTCAGGGTTAATATATGGAATAGTGTGTAAGTTTTATGGCTCTAGGTCATGCCCTTTTTGCTCATGCTAAAAACCTTTCAGCAGCCCCTCATAGATATCATAATTGACCTTTGGTGTTCATTGCTTAGAAAAAGGCCTTGGAAGTCTGGGCTAAACAAACAAACAAACTATTTCTGGCAAAATAAAATATACCATCTGGTCTGGGGTTGTTTCTTTCTTTTAAAATTCCACTAAAAAGCAGCCACAATCTCCCCTACCCACCCATCCATGAACCATTGCTTTTTCTACACAATGAATTCCACTAAAGAATAATAACAAAGGTAAACCATAGCCAGTTGCTGAGGAAACATAGCGAGACAGAGAGGGTGGGTAGGAGCGGGGAGACCTTATTGTCCAATTCACCTACTGCTCTTTGAGAGGTACCATTATGATTTTAAAAGCCACCACTGATCAAAATGACCTTGTTTTATTTCTCTGGAGACAAGCCCATGACAACAGCAATATAGTGACCTAACACCATAAAGCACTCTTTAGATCAATATGGATTAAATGCTGTTTTCTACAAGGTTTCTTTCTCCATGCATTGTCCTCAAAAGAGGACTTATTTAGATCTCACAAAACAGGGAGAGGCTGCTTAGCTTAGGAAGTTCCATGAAAAGATAAGCTGTGATTACTCCATAAAAGTGGCTCAGTTCAGACAAATTATTAAACTATCTTCACTGTTGGCAAGTAATTTGTGTGATACAGGGGGCCTTGGTATCCAATGGGGTTTGGTTACAGGACCTAATCTGAACCTTAAAATCTATGGATGCTCAAGTTCCACTATATATAAAATGGGGTTGCCATAAATCAGTAATGAAGGCTCACAACAACAACAATGTAAAAGGGTGTCTCTTATATAAAATGGTAAAGTCAAGGAATATATTTGGAATATATATTCAAGTTGTGGATGCTTGAATCCATGGAGGCAGAACCCATGGACATGGAGGGCCAACTGTACATCCACGCCAAGGAATTCAGAACATTTCTGTTGTTATAACAAAGAAAAACAGGCAGAAATAAATACATACACAACTCCACTAATGGAAACAAACAGAATTCCTAACCACCATGTCATTAGAGATGTAAATCATCACTTGTTTTGTCCTCATATCCAATAAGGAATAAGTGCAGAAAGTTTTCATATTTATCAATGACTTGTTACACTTTTGGACATGTTTTTGAAAATTTTTCATTTGCACAAAAACATGGGGTGTTTTACATGTGCAACAGTATATTTTACATTGAAAACTAAGGACACTGTTTTGATGCAAACTACACCATCACAATTTGCATTAAATATGCTGCTTTCTGTGAAAAAAAACTCAAGGGTTTTGATTTGTTTTGTTTTGTTTGCATAAAGCTCCCCAAGTGTGAAGAATCTCACAGGGAGTAATCATTTTCATGATGGAATTTCTCAGTGTGTCAAGACATCTTCTCTTACAGGTGATAAGGACATTTATGAAAATACTTTCTATTTACACATCACTTATTCCTCAATCTCATGGTGATAAAGATATCAACATGAAAATCAAGCTAAAATGAAGTGCAGTGATAAAAGAATAATCACTCACTGAATGAACACTTGCAAGGGTGCTGAATCCTAAAATACAGTTGGCCCTCCATGTCTATAGAGCTTATAGCCACAAATCCAACTAACCATAGCTTGAAAATATTAAAATAATAACAGTAATAAACTCCAAAAGCAAATCTTGATATTGCCATTTTATATATGGGATTCCATTTTTACACCATTGTATTTAATGGGACTTGAGAATCCATGGATTTTAGTATCCAGGAAGGGTCCTCGATCCAAACCCCAGCATATACCAAGGGTCCAATATATAGGCCCTTTCACACTAAACAATTGTATTACTATATAATGGCCATGATTTGATTTTATAGACTCCTGGGATTTGTGCCTCAGAATTCTCAGGTAAATAGCTCTAGCACCTCATCAAACTAGAAACCTCAGGATTACATAGGGTGCCACTATGCCAGGAGGTGAGGGAGGGAGAGAAGAGGAGGCAATGGAATCATACCCTTCCCAGGAGTCTCAGGGAAAAGCAGACTGCTGCAGCCAGTCCTTGCTTGTCTGTTTTGCTGCATTAATAACTTTTGCCATCTTGCCCACACTCAGATGTTGGCTGACTACATATATCCCACTTTTCATTGATGACATGTTGGAGATTGTGGTGGAATCATAATATGTAGTGTCAAAGAGTCCTCTGTTAAATATAAGAGGTTTTGAAGTACTGGCTCTTGCTGAGGACTAACTTTTTGATTCTGCTGCAGAATAGCTATTCATTAGATACATACCTTTGGCCCTTGTAGTCTGTTGTTGTTGTTGTTGTTGTTGTCATTCTTCTACAGACTTTATGTGTTTTATTGTAAAACTCAGTAAAAATGTAATTAAAAAAATAAATAGGTTTCTTACAGAATGTATATTGAGGACCCACCCATTCTAGTGACACATACTAACCCAAACAGATTTTTTTTTTAAAAAAAAATGGGTTGAAGTTTGAGATTTACCTTAAATCTCCAAAGGAAACTGATTCCCTATTTTCTCTATGCATTCTTTGGGTATTCCATCTCAGACCTCAGGGTAGCAGTCCTTCAACAACAACAACAACAACAACAACAACAACAACACTACAAAGAAGACTGGAAAGAGAAACAGCTGAATTAGGATATATTCACAAACTCCAATCCATCTAAAGCCAGTTGAACAAAAACAATGACGTCCTGGCACACTACACATAACACCGGAGGCTCTGAGGCAATTAACTTATCTCCTTTCTGGTTCCCAGCCTGCATAAACCACATTCCAAAACTCCCTCCACCATTCATATGGTCATCCATCCACCCTCAACAACCATAGGAGTTTATTGCACTGCCCTTTCCCATCCTTTCCTCCCAAAACTTTTAAACACAGATTTTATCATATGCCTCCATGCTCATGGCATCCTGTATCCAATCCAAACTTCTCCCGTACCTTGCAAAGAATGGGAAAATCCTATTCTTTCAAAAAGTGCCAGAGAAGTCTAGACTGAGTATGGGTTGATATGATTGGGTATGGGATGCCTCCTGCCTGGACATGGAGGCATGCAATAAAATTCATGTTTCAAAGTTTCACCCCATGCCTAGCAAAGGAGGAAAGTATGAGAAAGGGCAGTATAATGAACCTTAGTTAAAACTGAACTTATCTGTAATAAACTCCTTACTTAAAACTGAATCATACCCATGAGCTTTGCATTTCTATGGTTATTCTTTTAGTCTATAAAAGTTCTTTCTGGGCATCAGTTCACTCCATGTATCTGAGGAAGCACACCAAGGGCCTAAGCAGACTGCCAGAAATAGTACACATTAAATTGAGGCACTGCCCTGGCTCAGTGCTAGGGAATCATGGGAATTGTATTTTTTTCTGAGACACTGAATCTTCTCTGTCAGAGAGCTCAGGTGCCACAATAAATTACAGTTCCCATGATTCCCTAGCACTGAGCCAGGGCAGTGCCTCAATTTAATGTGCACTATTTCTGGCAGTCTGCTTAGTCTACACAAAGGTGCTGCAAGATCCCTTTGCATAGCTCCATCTCTGTGGCTGAAATGAAACTATTTCTTCTGGCATTTTTAAACAGTTTAAACCTGATTTAATATTGTTTTTCATCTCTTTTTAAAGAATGTATTTTCAACTCTTGCTGTGTTCCTTGTGAGCATGAATTACTATAAGAATAAGAATTACTATAAATTTAATATAAATTTACAGGTAATCAAGGAAGCCAGACCATGGGTTTGGAAGAGCTGAACAGACCTGTTACTAACAGAATATGTCATTCACAGCCTCCCCATGAGTTGAAGCTCACTTGATGGCACATGATCATGACAACAAATAATTGTGATTCAAGGTGGCTTAGGATTCCCTCCACATTTTGCTTCCTTCAGCCATATATATTTCTTCATTCTGTTGTACCATGGTGACACTGATCCCCTTCCTTTAAACAAACACTCTGGACAAGGTGCAACTTTCTCCTTATTGTAAGGGCCATTCATTATCTGAAAGTCAAAAAACTTTTCTCTTACAGGACTGGCAGATGTCCTGCAAACCACCTTGGGTTCCACTCTGCGGGGGGGGGGGGGGGGAATACATTAAGGGCCTTTACAGACTGCCAGGAATAATGCAACTTGAGTCCACTTTAACTGTCCTGGCTCAGTGCTAGGGAATCATGGGAATAGTAGTTTTTTCTGAGACATTTAGACTTCTCTGTCAGGGAGCTCTGGTGGCATAATAAACTACAGTTCCCATGATTCCCTAGCACTGAGCCAGGGCAATTAAAGTGGACTCAAGCAGCATTATTTCTGTCAGTCTGTAAAGGCCCTAAATAAGTAAATAAATAAATACTTTAAAGCTGAATCATGCTCTCAGAAGCTTGAATCAGCTTCAAAACAAGATGACATACTTTAAAGAACGCTCATTTACAGTGACCTTTTGTCTTGCTTCTACTGCACTTTCAAATTTTGATGGTGCATCATGATGAAAGAAATCCATGGTTTTGCATCTGTCCTATTGACCCCCAGAATGACTTAGGATTAAATGGTGAAATGGATGTACAAATACTCCATCAGAGATCAACCATAAATATATCTTTCAAACACATTTTCCCACAAGTATATGTTTTTCTATGCAGTTTAGCCTAATCAGCACATTTATTTATTTATTTGCAAGCAATTTCTCCTTACACAGTCATTTTTAAAAATTATTGCATCTGTAAACTGCAAAGAAATCAGTTACCAGTTGGGATACATGAAAAATTCATTTAAAGTTCCCCTTTTAATGTGGAATCATTTGGTACATTTGAACCACTATGAGAACTGAAACACAGTTGTCCTTGCCCTAGAGTTTTCCATTTTTTAAAAAAAAAAAAAAAACACATTCAAAAATATGATAGGTATAACTTAGAAAGGAGAAAACTCTGCTTAAGTAAACATAATTCATTCAGAGAAAATCAAAAAGTACAGTCAGCCCTCCTCATCCATGAATCTTTTATCCATGGATTCAAGCATTCACAGTTTTAAAATATTTTTTAAAAAATATGAATTCCAAATAACAAAGCTTGATTTTCCATTTTATATAAGGGTTGTCATTTTACAATGCCATTGTGTTTAATGGGACGTGAGCATCTATGGATTTTGTAATTCATGGGGTTTCCTGGAACCAAACCCCAGCGGATAACAAGGACCCACTGTACTTTCAACAGGGTGGAGAGAATAGAAGTTAGAGTTTTTGTTCCATTTTTTTTATTTCCTGTAATTTATGGTCATTTTATGTTTGCATGTTTGTATTGCATGTTTGGTTGGTTTTTCCATTGTGTTTATACTAAATATGGCATTAAAACTTCAAATAATAAAAAATGTAAAAAATTAAAAGTAATAAAAGTTAAAATTGCTTACAAAGTGTGCATGCTAATGAAAAGTAACTGTTAACATCTGAGATGTCATATTTTGTGCCTGTGTAGTGTAAAGCTACACTCATGTATATAAATGGTGGCTGTGTTGTATAACTCTTCTGCTGAATATCAACATTGGGAGGTAAACCAATATGCTTGCAATTGCCACAACCCCACTGAATCCATTTGTGATAATGGGAATCCTATGATGATTGGAACCTTCTTCCCAGATAACAAAGGTTAAGTGAGGTGAAGAGGCTAGTTTTGTTTGAATGAGGCTCAGCATCACATAGGTGACAAGACAGCAATTGCCTAGTAAGATGACCAGTTGGGTAGAAGAGTGAATCTTCAAGATCTTTCTCAGCAGAGATTAAATATTAATACTAATACTAATAATGAATTTATTTATTTCCTGCCTCTCCTCAAGGTGAAGTGCAATATGTTAAAATACAAGCCACAACTAAAAACATATAAATCCAATGTTAAAATACAATATTAATAAACCATTAAAATGCTCTCATAAGAGGTCATATACAAATTGAAACATCATGATTTAAAACTGACTGGCTAGGCCTGCGGGGAGAGTTACATCTTTAATGATGTTTTCAATGTGGTCAGCATTTTCAACTGACCTATCTCTTTTGGCATATCATTGTCTAGGGGGAGCAGACAAAAAAGTCCTCTGGGAAACCCTTGCCAATATAATCCTGGATGGATGGAGAAAACATTTCCCAGAGGACCCGAGAGTACAGGACAGATTGTACGGGAGGAGGCAATCCTGTTGGTAACCTGGACCCAAACTATGTAGATCTTTAAAAATAACCAACACTGGGCCTTTGCAGACTGCCAGAAATAGTGCAAACTGAGTCTACTTTAACTGCCCTGACTCAGTGCTAGGGAATCATGGGAACTGTAGTTATTGTGGCACCAACGCTCTGTGACAGAGAAGGCTCAATGTCTCAGAAAAAAATACAATTCCCATGATTCCCTAGCACTGAGCCAGGGCAGTTAAAGTGGACTCAATTTGCACTATTTCTAGCAGTCTGCAAAGGCCGACTTTGTATAGTTTTTGTGGGTTTTTCGGGCTGTGTGGCCATGTTCTAGAAAAGTTTCTTTCTGACGTTTCGCCAGCATCTGTGGCTAGCATCTTCAGAGAAAACTGAATTGGAGGACCATGGGTCTATATATACTGTGAGACCCTGGGTAGGGAGGAGTGGTTCCCAGGTGAACTGTGTGTTCTGTGTTGAATAGGTATTGTTCTGTTGTGAATGGCATAACTTCAGGGTATGCAATCAAGGGTATTGTCTGCTATTCCCATGTAAACTGTGTATTGTTCTGTGTTGCATAGGTATTTTCTGTTGTTGATGGCATGGCTTCCAGGTAAGGATATGCCCACTTTGTACTTTGCCCAGAAACTAACTGGCAGCCAGAGGAGTGATTTTAAAATTGGTTTGATGTGATCATTCAATCTAGTGGCCATATTCTCAACCAGTTGGAGTTTCCAGACTTGAGACAAAGGTAGCCTAATGCAGACTGCATTGAAGAAGTCCAGCCTTGAGGTTACCATTGCATGCACTACCATCTTTAGGTCCTCTAATTCTAAGAAGGGGTGCAGTTGGCATATCAGCAGAAGATGATAACAGGCACAACTGACTGTTGCATCTATCTGTGTTCAGATGTTTAGAGGGACGGATCCAGAGCACCCCCAAACTGCAAGCACAGTCTTTCAGGGGGAATGTAACTCCATTCAGAGCTACTTGACAGCTTCTTAAAAATTATGTAATTATGTAAATTTCCAAGTTCATTAGAGACAAAATTTATGAAGGAATAAATCCCAAAGTTCAGGATAAATCCAACTGAAGATCAGATTAGATCCATTGGGCTGCTGGGATTTACATCAATAATGATTTACCATTCAGCATTGGATTCCATAGGTTCACTTTATTTGGGGTTAGTAATTGGCTTAGGCTGACATACTTGTGACTCAAAGGGTGTCAGAGTTGGGAGCACAAAGATATGGCCTTAGCTTGTGTTTTGCTGGTTATCATTGCCAGAACATAAAATATGTTTTGAGAAAAGTTGGTTGCTTTCAGCTGCAATGCAGTGCTCCTGTGCCAAATGGTGCTACTCTGGGTAATTATCAGCTCTGGAAAGGATCAAGTGATCCAGAGGACCAGCAAGCAAGAAAACATAAGTGTGGCCATATCCATATAACCAAGTGTGGAAAAATGAAATGCATAGATATAGGATGGGGGACATCTGGCTTAAAAAGACTACTTGTGAAAGGGATATAAATATTAATAATAATAAAATTTTATTTATACCCCGCCCCTCTGTGCAGAATCAGGGTGGCTAACAACAATTAAAAATACATAGAGTACAATTTAAAAAAACAAACCCAATACCCACCCACCCCCTTAAAAAAGTATTAAATCAGACACTGATTAAAACATCTTCAGCTAAAACATAAAATAAAAGAAAACCATAAACAACATAATCTAACAACAAACTGAGTAGCGGAGTAGTGGCGGCAATCAAATTGGGAGAGGGCAAAATAAGGAGGTTCCTGAGGCCAGGAAGTCTATTCTGGAAAGGCCTGCTGGAAGAGATCCATCGTAACAGCCTTTTTAAAGCTGTTTAACATTGTAATCTGATAGATCTCATCCGGCAGGCCATTCCATAATCTGGGGGCGATTACCGAGAATACCCTCTGGGAGGTTGCAGACAGCCTTGATTTTAATGGTTGGAGCAAATTCCTCCCAGAGGACCAGAGTGCACGGAGAGAATTGTATGGGAGTAAGGGTTCCCGAAGATAGGTTGGACCCAAGCCATTTAGGGTTTTAAAGGTAATAACCAACACCTTATCCTGGGCCCAGAAACTAATACGCAGCCAGTGGAGGGAATTTAACACTGGAATTATGTGGTCCCTCCTAAATATTCCAGAGACCACTTTGTACTAATTGAAGTTTCCAGACCAAGCACGAGGGTAGCCCCATGTAGAGCGCATTATAGAAATCCAGACGAGAGGTTACCAGGGCATGCACAACAGTCTCGAGACCCTTACTTCCAGAAAAAGGTGCAGCTGGCGTATCAGCCAAAGCTGATAACAGGCACTCCTAACCGTCACATTTACATGATTCGTCATCAGGAATGACAAGTCAAGGAGCACCCCCAGACTGCGAACACAGTCCTTTATGGAGAGTGTGAACCCGTCCAGGACCAGAGGTCGCAACCCAGTTCTAGGTTTCGGGCCCGCTACTGTGAGCAACTCTGTTTTTTCTGGATTCACTCTCAATCTGTTTTTCCTCATCCAGCCCATTACTGCCTTAAGATATTCATTGAGGGAAGAGACACCATCAGGATTCGAGGCCGATGATCGAGACATGGAGAAATAGATCTGAGTGTCATCAGCGTACTGATAACACCCAGCTCCATGACTCCGAATGATCTCACCCAGTGGCTTCATATAGATGTTAAACACCATCGGGGAAAGAATGGCACCTTGAAGGACGCCACAGGTGAGCTCCTTTTTACTGGAGTGACTGTCCCCGAGCAGCACACTCTGGGACCTATCTGAGAGGAAGGAACGGAACCACGGTAGCACAGTGCCCCCAATTCCTGACCCACTCAGGCGATCTAAGAGGATGCCATGATCTATCATATCAAAAGCCGCTGAGAGGTCTAAAAGCACCAACAGGGTCGCACTACCCCTGTCGATGCTCAGATGCATGTCATCGGTCAAGGCAACCATGGCAGTCTCAAATCCAAATCCTGTCCTAAAGCCAGTTTGAAATGGGTCTAGATAATCGGTTTCATCCAAGACAGCTTAGAGTTGAAGAGCAACCTCCCTCTTGATTACCTTGCTCAGAAATGGTAACAAGGAGACTAGCCTGTAGTTGTTCATATCTAGGGGGTCCAGGGAAGGTTTTTTCAGAAGTGGCCTAACAGCCGCTTCCTTCAAACAGGATGGAATATGACCTTCCCTGAGGGATGCATTGATGATGTCAGTAAGGAACATCCTCAATGCAACCCCCCCCCCCCCCCCCGGACAGCCAGCCAAGATGGGCAAGGATCGAGAGGGCAGGTCGTTTTCCTCATTCTACCAAGGAGCTTGTCCATGTCATTGGTACTCACAGATTGAAACTGATCCAGGATAATTCCGTTAACGGAGTCGTTGGACACCTCGTCAATTGTTTCTATCAAAACACTGGCATCTAAGTCAGCTCTTATCTGAGATATTTTATCTGCGAAAAAGTTGTTAAACATGTCACCGTAGGCTGTTGTTGGGTTAAGTAATGGGTTCTGAGCAGGAGGTACCTGAGTCAGCTCCCCCACCACCCTAAACAGCTCTGCTGGATGAGACTCCGCAGATGCAATACGTGCAGAACAGAAAGATCTCTGTGCTGCATGTATTGCCTCTCAATAGGACCAAAGAAAGTTCCTATGATGAGTCTGGTCAGATAAGAGTGGAGTTTTCCGCCAGGTGCACTCTAGTTGTTGTCCAACTTGTTTCATTTTTCTAAGCCCTGGTGTATACCATTGCTTCCGATTTGGAGCGGGTAGGAAAGGACACTTGGGAGCGATTGTGTCAATAGCCTTGGTGAGATTGGTGTTCCAAGTATTAACCAAAGCTTTGACAGGGTCACTGGTGTTGCCAACCATTAAACTCTCCAAGGCTTTCTGGAATCCTATTGGTTCCATTAGCCTTTGAGGGCGGACCATTCTAATATGTCCACCACCCCCGTGGGGTGGATAGAGGCTCTTAGTTCAATCCTAGGAGTCCTAGTAGATCACAAACATGGTCAAAAGTGTGATGCAGAAGCTAAAAAGGCCAATGGGATTTTAAGGTGCATCAATAGAAGTATAGTCTCTAGATCAAGGACAGTAATAATGCCATTCTATTCTGCTTTGGTCAGGCCTCACCTGGAATACTGTGTCCAGTTCTGGGCACTACAATTCAAAAAGGATCTTGACAAATTGGAGCATGCCCAGAGGAGGCCAACCAAAATGGTGAAGAGTCTGGAAACCATGCCTTATGAGGAAAGACTTAGGGAGTTGGGTATGTTTAGTCTGGAGAAGAGAAGGTTAAGAAGTGATATGGTAGCCCTGTCTAAGTATTTGAAGGGGTGTCACATTGAGGATGGAGCAAGATTGTTTTCTGCTGCCCAAGGAGACTAGAACACAGAACAAAGGATGCAAGCTGCAGGAAAAGAAATTCCACCTAAATATTAGGAGAAACTTCCTGATAGTAAGAGCTGTTTGACAGTGGGAGTGTGGTGGAGTCTCCTTCCTTGGAGGTCTTTAAACAGAGGCTGGATGGCCAATTGGCCATCCATCAGGAATGCTTTATTGTGATTTCCTGTATGGCAGGGTTTGGACTGGATGGCCCCTGTGGTCTGTTCTATCTCTATGATTCTATGATTTTATATCGAAAATAAAATAAAACACAAACAACTAAATTCATTCCAACTATTAAATGCAAACCTCTAATTTTCTAAATGCTAGCATGATTTTATATCATAATGTCTTTTCGTGCTCTGAATAGTTTTATCACTGTTTAAACTAACAGCAAAATGACTTTGCAGGTGACACACAAGCAGTTAATTGGTCTCAGCCTGTCTCTCATGCAAAATTATACCCTTGCTTTTCAGTAGTGATGAAGCAGTTGTGATGGAGTTGACAAATCTTGAGAATGGGAGCAAAGACATTTCTTTCCAATCCAGGCCTCCAACATGCACTCTGCAACTTTAGAAATGATGAGATACATAAGGTCACAGAGCACTGTCATACTCTGTCAAGATCTGGTATAGAAATTGTACTTCTCTTTCAAGCTACCAGTTGTATTCTTGTTGGTGTCATATGCCTGTGTAAGATCCCTTACACATGTCATTGTTCTTTTTTGGCTATCGTAAAATGTGCATGTTCAATCCATAACTGAATAATTTGCATGGTGAGTAACTACTCATTAGTGCCTCTGATGCACCACTGTCTTCACTTAGACTACAGAAAGAACCACTGTACATACACTGTAGAGACATCACACAATGTAAAAAAGAAAAGAAAAGAAAAGAAAAGAAAAGAAAAGAAAGGTAGCCAAAAGGCAGATCTGGGAATAAAGGTGCAGCTTTTGCTGAATAGGGTTAAGTTCTTCCTGAAGATGCAAATTGACAGTTTGAGTGTACTCCTGGACTCAGCCCCAAACCTAGAAATGCAGGTTTCAATGGTTACCAGAAATACATTTGTACGGTCAGCCCTCCGTTTTCACAGGGGATCCATTTCGGAACCCCTCCCCATGAAAATCTAGACTCGCCAATATAGGCTTGAATGGGGTCTGCCCCCATGGGCACGTGTGTGGGTGTGCCCATGGGACACACCTCATTGATTTTAACGGAGGTTGCCCCTCCGTGAATATGCAAAACCATGGACCTCAAGTCTACAAGAATGGAGAGGTGACTGTATAGTAAAATGTCTGTCATAAAGCTTGGTTACATCCTGTTTGGATTACTGTAATGCACATTTTAAAAGTGTTCAGAAACTTTCGGGAGATGCAGACGGGCGGCCCTGGGCCACCCCAGGAAGCAGAGGATCGGGGCCACTGCTAGCACACACAGAGGCCCCAATTCTCCTGTTTGCCACCTCTTAAAAGAGCGGCAAAATGCCGCTCCTATTAGAGGCAGCAACAGGCCGTCCCAAGTGCCACCATGTGGCTCTTCTCTGGCTCTTCCATGCTTGCGCGTGCAGATGCTATACGTGGAAGACGTCCTGATGCCAGGCGCTGTGCATAAGGGCACGTGACGTCAGGATGTCTTTGGGGAGGGGTTGGGGCAGCCAGCGTGCAGCTGCCTCTCCCCTTCCCTACGCCTGACTTGCCGCTTTGGGCCTGTGTGCAGAGGCCCTTTATCTGGTCCAAAGAGCTACAGCCAGATTATTAACTGGGGCTTGTTACAGGGAGCAGGATATGCTTTTGTTGCAACAACTCCGCTGGCTGCTAATTGACTGGCACAATTTCAAAGTTCTACTTATGAACTATAAAGCCCTGTATGCTCAAGTTCAGGATAGCTGAATGACCATGTTGATGTTAACTGCCCTCATGTCATCTTCAGCTCATAGCAACCCTGTGTATGAGACATCTCCAAGCCCCCCTATCCTCAACTTATCTGTTCAAGTCCTGCAGGCTCAGGGCCATTGCCTCTTTGATTGAGTCTAAACATCTAATATGTGATCTTCCACTCTTTTGACCACCCTCTGCCTTTCCTAATATTACCATCTTTTTCTAATGAATCCTCTCTTCTCATGATGTGGCTGAAGAACAGCTTAGTCAGTTTAGTCATCTTGGCTTCCAAGAACAGTTCAGGTTCAATCTGTTCAAGGACTGTTTGGGTTTGTTTGTTTGTTTGTTTTCTGCCTACTATATCCTTAGCACTTTTTCCAGCACCATAACTCAAAGAAGTTGATTTTCTATAAGTTTTCTTCATTGGCCAGCTCTCATATCCATACATGGTGATGGGGGATACAATGGCTTGGGTGATCCTGGCCTTAGTGTTCAATCTAAAATGAAATAAAATAAAATAAAATAATGCAGAACATGTTGTTTTCTGTCCAAAACAACTGCATCAGATTTTGCTCAGCATATTCCCTGGAGTATTCTGAGAAATGCAGAATACTTTTTTAAATGACAGCTGCAGCCAAAAAAGGAAAAAGAATCTCATTCCTGATGATGAATAAGTAGCTAATAAAATGGCAAGGATGGACAAACTGACTCACCTGCTGACAGAAGGGAAATTGGGAAGTTTTAAAAATTAGTGGGATAAAGTAATGCAATACCTAAGTAATATATGGGGAGAGTTGGTGATAGTGAGGTTTCTAGACTGAAGATATTCTTTGTAAGAGTTTATAAATATGCAATAAATGTGTGTATATCTTCATTACATAGAGGATAGAATTAACATTAAAAGAAGAGTTAAGACACTTATAACATACAGAATACCAAGAGCTCTTAAGATTTAAAGTTACTGATTGAACTAGAGTGATCGTTTGTTGCATGATAAATGTATGCTGATGATTCTTAACTTTTGTTTGTTTTAAAATGGATGTCAAATTCAATGATTTTTAAAGAATAAGTCCTAACAGTGAAGATTCTTGTCAGTCCAAAATTATTCTTATTAGGGTTTCAGCACACACACAAAACAATTAATATACATATACATATTCAAATATTTTTTATCTTTAACTTCTATTGTGGTTCATTATAATTTGTTGAGAGCAGCAAAAGGAATTATCATGAGTGACACATCTCCTTAAATTCTAACATCTGTCTGTTTTTAAACCTTGGTGAGAAGATTAAAAAAAAAGGAATATAGTGGTCAAAGATAAAACCTTCAGCAATAACTAAGGAGGAGAGGGAGAACACATTCAGGCAATGATGCTCCATGTGAGAATAGGGATGCTATAAATACACAAGACTATCCTTACTTTCAGCTGTGAAATGTTGGAGGCTATGCATTAGCTACTGGGTTTTTTTCTTATTCTGATAAAGAGCTTCTATTATATTTATGGTTCAGATAAAATAAAATAGCTATTTATCCCTTCATGCACCCCCATTCAGCTTCCCACAAAAGGGCATTTGTGTTACCTTCCAGATGTATGTGCTCTGTTTGGATGAAATATTGACAAAAGAAACAATGGTTGGATGTATTCTAGGGTGAAAAGGAACACTCCAAGCACCACAGAGGTGATTCATTGTAGCTTTTATGTATGGCTGAAAAGGTCAGAAATCTACAAATGCTGAAATACAGAAAGTTAGCACAGGTTCTGAGTCTTTTACTCCCCCCCCCCCCCCCCGATGGAATCACCATGCTATTCAGTTTTCTATCCTTTATAAATAGCAAATGCTAAAGCAATTTGTTTGATTAGCACTGGGTAAACTATTTTAAAGGGAGAGGATCAAACTTTCAAATTATAAGACCATCATCCAGGCAAAGTCAGGCTGTTATGGTCATATTTTCTCCCAGCGAATAAAAATGGAGCATGCACTTAACTCTGAAATGTTGAAGGAGTAGGGCACATTCAGCGTGGTGAAGAGAAGACTAAGGGGTGACTTTAAATACCCCAAGTGCTGTCACAGCAAGGAAGAGACATACTCTGCTGCCCCAGAGGGTAGGACCATGTCTAATGGTTTTAACTGACAAAAGGATAGATTTCAATTGAACGTTATAAGGAACCTATTGACATTAAGAGCAGTTCATCAGTGTAATCAATTGTCCAGAAAGATGGTGGCATCTTCTTCCTTGGACATTAAAAAAAAAAAGTCTAGGCAGCTATGCTCTGGGAATGTCCTTGATGGAAATCTTCCATTGAACAGGAAGTTAGAATGGATGGCCTATGGGACCCCTTCCAATTCTGGAATGCTATGACCCTATGAATCTCCAATGAAATCAACTAGCCTAGGGTAGGGAAGTGAAGATTACTGGACACTGTTCTTTTCTTTTTTTCTTTTTAAAAATATGTGTGTGTGTCAGATAGAAACAATGTTCTTCAACATTTTACAAAAAGATTAAGATGTAATGCAAATAAACAAGCAGTCGGTATCGAATATTCCTCTTACTGCACACTTTGGTATTTGACTTTCCTTTCCTCATCCTCCATTTTCTTCATATGTCAAGACAAACTGGCAAGAAATTTCCATCCTTTTCAGACTTCTCACCTCCACCACAAGTAGAAAAACCTCTTTTTTCCCCGAACACTATTTCCACAATTTGTGCAAAATAATATGGACAAGATTCTGTGCCATGTTTGGGTAGTATAGGGATGAAAAGGTGAGAGAAATATTACTTACACACACACACACACACACACGGGTTGAAAAATGAGTTTTTTGATAGAATTCTGGACTGAGAAGAATCTTCATGGTCTAGGATTATTCTGCACAAAATTCACCCCCCATACTTTATCCTGCAGAAAAAAGGACTGGTTTTTGCACACACAGTAAGTGTTCAGACTCTACACAGTGTAAGTCCTAAACTACAGACAGTCTTCAAAAACTGCATAACACGACACATTTTTAAATACTTTCTTAGAGCAGAAGTATTGCTTCTTTTCAAAATGAAATGAAATGAATGAATGAGGAATTACATCCCAAGTGCATTGTAAAGCTACAGTCACATAGTATGGGGATTGCACTACACCATTTTGTTGAATACCAACACTGTACAGTCCCATTGCATGTCTGATAGAATGTTTGCTTATTGACTCATTCTGTAATGGAGGATGTACAATGAGTATTTCTGTAATCCCAATGAAATAATTGGTACATTACAGGCTCTGACAATAAAATGTACATCTGTATATGATGGATTATGATACAGATGTTTACTGAATTAAAGAAGAGAGAGAAGAGCTGAAATACTGTACAGTGAACTGAGATAAGATTATCACATGAAGCAAAGCTACATATGAGGCCAGCATGAGGCTGCCTCTGGGCAAATATATATTTGTTTGTAGCAGGAAAAAAAAAACACCTAGTAAGGTAATAGCATTTAAATGTTTGAATCCCATTGGTTAGTCCCAACTAGAGTAGATACACTGAATTCATTAGGGTCTGATTTATTCTTTAATTAAAATTAACAAGAAGTTTCAAGCCAAAAGCAATATTAATGCAATCAAATTGCAAAGAAGAGGAGAAAGCAGAAAAGTAGAATTACCTGCTGGGCTCAGTTAAAGCCTCTGCAGGTAGATGGAGTGAAAAGGCCAATAAAAGAACATGGGGGAATTTTGGAAAAGTGGTGGAAGGCAGATGGTATAAGAATCTCAAGGAAAAGTGAATACTCTATGGACTGAGGGTTCCTGTTGCTGCCTGGTAGGGGAGGTCCTTTAAGAGAGAGTTGAAACTCCAGAGAGAGAGGTACTGAGGACAAGCAATGAGATAAAGAGTGGACTGAGGGTGAATGAAGTGATAACTTCTTGGTGTTGAATTGATGCTGATTTTCACTGGCTCTTTAATACACTAGCAACACCCAACTATCCCTGCTTAGGCTCTTCATGCTGCAACCATTTAGCAGAGTCTGGCTTTGGCCTGTATCCAGAATGTCTACTGGGATCTGTGCTACAGTCCTTTTAATTAGCAGAGAAATAAGGTCCTTCCTTCTTACTTATGAGACTGTGGGTATGTTTGAGATGTCATAAGGATAGGGGTGTTTGGTGTACCTCTTCCCCTAGAGGGTATAGACCCCACAATACAAGTATATGCTACAAATACAGGTAGAATTCCATAAAATTCAAGGTACAAATCCTGCCTGAATAGGAATGTCTATTCACTATGTGGCTAAATGAAGTCATATAAGTTCCAGCATAGCCTGTTAGGGCAAAGGAATTCCAGAACTTAGCTGCAGCTAGTTGAGGTATAGCTGTCCTGGAAATGATGCAACACCATTGTGTTCCTAGTCTGTATTGTAACCTACATTGGCTCCTACTCTGCGAAGGTGAAAAATCAACTTATCTGGTTTCCCAGTAGGATAAAAAATACTAAACCTGATGTTCTTTCATCATAGGGAGCCCTGGTGGCACAGTGGTTAAATGCCAGTACTGCAGCCACTCACTCACAGTTACAAAGTTGTGAGTTCAGTACCAGCCAGGGGCTTTAAAGTTGACTCAGGGGGGAAGCAGACAGGTGGCCATGGGCCGCCCTGGGAAGCTGCACTGCGGGGCCGAGGTATCCCCACACCTCAGCCCTGCGGCGCAGCTTCACCGCCCCTGGAAGGAGTGCTAAATTAGCACTCCTTTCACAAGTCGCCGAAGGTGCGCCGCAAAAGGCTGCGGTGCACCTTCGGTGACTCTTCCTCCACAGCGTGTGTAAACGCTGCGGCGGGAGGTCCTCCTCGGAGCACCGGCCATGCGGAGGCCCGGCTGCTCCGAGGATGACCTGGGGAAGGGGTTGGGGCGCCCACCGTGTGGCTGCCCCTCCCCTTCCCTGCCCCCAAAATGGCTCTTTAAGCCATCTGCTTCCCCAATTAGCCTGACATCCTTCTGAGGTTGCTAAAATGAATACCCAGATTGTTGGGGGGCAATTAGCTTCCACATTGCAAACCACTTAGACTGCTTAGTTCAGAATGAAGTGGTAAAGAAATGTAGCTGCTGTTGCTATTGCTATAGTTATTATTTGGAGAGAAAGGTGGGGAACTTAACATGGATTTGTTATATTCAGTGATAAGCCACTATTTTCCAAAAATATCTAGTTTCGGTCTCAGATGACAAATGAAAGTGTACAAGAGAAAAGAATCTGGAAAAGTTTATATAGACAGATTTCTCATTCTCCTAAGATGTTAGATCTGTCGATACAAAAACTTCAGAAATACAGTTCCAGCTGAGCATGGAATTCTATCTACAATCTTTATTCTCTGGATACACAATCTTTTTTCTGATCTTTCTCTCTGTATGCAGTATGACTTATCTTCCATATGTGCGGAAGCAAAAGTGGGAGTGAAGCTAGGTGCAGGTTAGAAGTGCTTACTGTAAAAACATCTACTTGTGAACCAGTGGTGTTGGGCAGCATAGCCACACTCCCTGATATCACTTGACCCATGGTGGATTAGTGGGGAGGGGATCCAGTCCTCCACTTCAATATAAGTTCTTCTACCCTGAGTATGCAGGGATGTTCCTTACACATGTGTAGATTTCCCTTCTGAAATAGTTGGACATTTTTATCCAATGTTGAGTGTCTGCATTCAGCTCAATGAGTTGAGGATGTGGTGCCATTGTTGATAGATGCATGTTGTGCATTTTGCGTGGCTGTACATGGACATTTTGGTGTCATAGTTCAGTTGTACAACATTGCCATTCAAAATAAAGAGTTGCACAGTCAATGATAAAGATTTGACAGGAGTACATGCTAAAGGGCTCTAGGAGTTTTAGTTGACCACAGGATGAACATGAATCAATAATGTGATACAGCAGCTAAGAAAGCTAATGCAATTCTAGGCTGCATTGGCAATATAGTGTCTAGATTGAGGTATGTAATAGTGTCACTCTATTCTGCTTTGGCCATGTTACTTGACACCACAATTCAAGCTGGAGCATATCCAGAGGAGGGTGACTAAAATGATGAAGGGTCTGGAAATCATGCACCATGAGGAGTGGCTTCGGGGCTGGGTATGTTTAGCCTGGAGAAGAGATAGTTAAGAGGTAATATGATAGCCCTGTTTAAGTATTTGAAGGGGTGTCATATTGAGGATGGAAGAAGCTTGTTTTCTGCTGCCCCAGAGACTGGGGCATGGAGCCATGGATTCAAATTAGAGGAAAAGAGCTTCCACCTAAGCATTAGGAAGAACTTGCTGATGGTAAAAGCTCTTCAACAGTGGGATTCTATCAGAGAGTGGTGGAGTCACCTTTTCTGGAGGTTTTTAAGCAGAGGTTAGATGGTCATCTGTCAGGGGTGCTTTGATTGTGTCCTCCTGTATGGCAAGGGATTGGACTGAATGGTTCTTGGAGTCTCTTCCATCTCTATGATTCCACAACTCCACATGGAAAGATTTATGCTATAAATCTCTGATGCAATGCTCAGTTTTAGTCATTGCTCATCTCAGCATGAAAGAAGAGGATGTTTCAGGGCCATTTTTCTTTTGTGCTAAGGGTACAAGGCAACGTGGTGGCTGGACTGGGACTGGAGTCAGATATTATCTCCATACACCTCTTATCCATCTCTCTAGATTAACTCTCTGCCCCTTGAGAAATCTCATTGGTTTTATGCATATGATTTGACATGAACAGAATTCCTCACACATTTTTTCTTGAGTAGAATTGTTCTTTTGATAAAATGCAGAGATCACACAAAATGTGCAGATTTCCCCAAATAAATTAAAAGCATGGAAAAGTTACCCTTTAATACCCCAATTCCCATCAACTAGTGCAGCCACTAGCCATGCTGAGTAGGGGAAACCTGGAAATCATAGTAAAAGAAGAAAATTATTTCTCTAGAAATCCTGCTACTCTCAATATCCCTCTGTTTTCATTGATATTTCCCTTGTGGCAAAGAACACCTCGATTTGCTTTGGATTTCACATTTGGGTCAAATTTTTGATGCAGTCTAAATCCAACCATCAAATTTAACATTGAACATAAGTAAGATCCTGTTATTTCTTTCTTGTTCTTTTTTTATCCTTTTTTTATCCTTCTCTTTTCTTCTCTTCTTTTTTCCTCTTACCTCTCCTCTGATCTTAACTTTGCTATTGATTAGTGTTTCTATGTTTTCTGTAACTAATTATTCCCAGCTGATCCTGTTATTTCTTTCTTGTTCTTAAACTCTGCCCAAGATGGAACACAACTTTACATTCATTGACTTACATGATAATTGTGCATTGATGAATTGCAACATTGCCCAACTGAATATACAAACATATGATGAAGTGCTCAATTGCAATGCTTGATGAACATCTTCATGTTCAATGCACAATGGCACCACACGTTCAGTTCTACTTGTACAACCATCAGTTCGATATAGACATTACAGTGTGGTGGAAAAGGTATACTTTTATGTAAAAGTCACTAATAGGATGCCATTCTCTTCCTCACACCATTGCCTCTCTCTCTCTCTCTCTCTCTCTCTCCTTGTACATGTATGCAAGAGGGTGAGATTTTAAATTGGGGAAAAATGCAACTATGTTTCTGATTGCAGAGCAAAGGTAGAACAAACAGAAGGCTTGACTGAGCAAGGGAGAAATAAATCTCCCCAGGAGGAAAGAAGAAGATGAAGCAGAGGAAACCTTTATTATGGAATTAAAAAGACTTTGAGTGCACAGTTTATAGGGAGGTGAAGTAACAAGTGGCAAAGCAACCTGAAATGTTTATGCAGGCCTGTACAATCTGGCTCTTGGCTCTCCCCCCTTTCTGCTGTGCCCTTAATTTACTGTTCTAATCAACAGACTTATTTTCTCCTTTCTTGGAGGCTCCCATCCTCCTTATGGGTGGGAGTAAATCATGGGTAAATCCAGCCCTTTGGCTGCACCAATATGAAACACTATACATAAAATGAGTTACTGCAAATAAGGCAAGGGCCGGTGTCATAAAGCTGTCACCTTCACCTCCAAGGAGTTTCATTCCTAATAGGCCTACACCCTTTCTTGTTATCATAAGCAGTATTTTATTTTCATTTTTTTTTTAAGAAAAAAGAAGCTGACACCAGGATTAGACAGATGCATAATCATTTAAGGGTTGTATGGTTAATGATGCTGGGGAATACCAGAAATTCTACTGTGATGACTGTTAGCACTGTTTGCTTGCTTGCTTACTTGAACTGATATTTCTATTCCTTTCTTCCAGGACCAGATGGCCCTCCTCTTTCTTGATTTATCATCACCACAACCCTGTGAGGGAGAGAAGTCCAAGAACTTCACAAGCCAGGATACTCAGAGGTAAGACTGAAGTATCCTGGCCCCAAAGCTGCCCCGACCTGTCACCATTACCTAGCCCTCCATCCCTGCACCGCTGTGGTTGGCTGCACAGGTGTCCCACCAAGCCATCTGGTGTGTCCACTATGGGATCACTCGCCTCAGAAGTTAGGATCACATCACTGGGCACTTCATTCTTACTTCAAAACACCCATGCAGGCAGCTGTCATGGTGAAGGAACCATAGACTCTGGATCTTTCTGGAAAATCTGGAGTAACAGGCAAGTTTTTAAAATGTGTTTAAGGCTTCTTTTTAACCCATTTCTGATGTGGAACATGCCAGATGTTGTTTGGACTGCTTTCACCAGAACTGGAGTTTGGGACATGTGTCCAAACAGAATGATGCCAGAACGGGGACAAGGGAGGCAACAAGTCTTTTTGCTAGTGTGGACAAAGCCTGAAAGAAACTATGGAGATTATTGCACTTACAAATAATGTGACTGCTCTCCAATGGGATACAGTCACATTTTGGGTTACTACCAGGTATTATCACATGTATTTCACTGCTGCTGCTGCCGGGAAACTGCAACTTGGCTGCATCACAGGTCCCAGCCATGCTTCAGAGGCCACTTTTCCAAAATGGGAGCTTGCTGTTTTGGAAAAACAGTCTCCAAAGTGCAGCTGGGACCCTGCATGCAGCTAGGTTGCAGTCACCTGGTGGTAGTAGCACCTAATTATGTGTGATAGTACCTGATAGCAACCTGAAATGCAACTGTATTCCAATGGGGAGCAGTCACATTATTTGTAAGTGCAAGAATCTCCTATGACTGGTACAAAGTCATCCAATGAGTCTAATGGCTCTGTGGGAACTTGAACCTGATTCTTCCAACTCCTGGTCTAATACTTTGATCATTGCACCACACTATTTTTCAGTTATTACTTATGTAGATTGAATTCATGGGCTCCTTGCCAGGTGCTGTAAAGTGATCAATTGTTACTGTACAGTCTATGTGTGTACTTAATCTAAATGAGCACAAATTTCTTTCTGTAGTAGAAAACCTGATGATCTAACTGATTGGTAGTATGTTCAGGATTTGGACCAGGACTAAGGAAGTACTTTTTATGTAATGCACACTTAGCTAACTTTAAACCTGGCTGCTGAATGCAATTCGAGAAGTTGATCTAACCTTTAAAATTCAAAGGCTAAGATTCTACATCATATAAGCATGATGTAGATCTAAACTGATATAGGGGCTATGCAGATGGGCTGCTCTGGGCCATCCCTGCTAGCAGGGAATCAGGGCTATGGCCCTGATCCTTCCTTTTGTTGTCCCTAAAAGAGCGGCAAAATGCCACTCCTTTTAGGGACGGCAAAAGGCCACCTTAAGAGCCAGAGCCATGGCTCATCCACACCTTTTCAGTGCATTGTGTCTGCACGCTGCGCTAGGAGGGCATCCTGATGCTGCTCGCCGTGCAAACAGGCGTGCAGCATCAGGAAAGAGTCAGGGTGTGGTTGATGCAGCTGGCATGCGGCTGCCTCACCCCAACTCCACCCCCAGGCTGGCCCTTTAGGCCAGTCTGAACACCCCATAGTTACATGATGTTTGGACTTTTCTGCCCTGCTGCTGAATACGTGTTGTGCAACTGATTGTGCATCACCAATGTGCTTGTTTTTGTCCCACTGGACATTCTAACTAGAGAATGCACAGAGACTGTTTTAGCAAATTTAGAGCCTGCGCAGAGAGGCAGGATAGCATGGGCTGAGCCCATCCTATCCTACTCCTGATGTTTACCTGGGCCAGTCTCTGGGTCAGCACAGGGATAAGTAGGTGTTCACATATATGTCTCCACACTGACTAAGGACCCAGGGCTGCTCCTTACCTTTTTGGTGGGTGATCCATCTGAGAAGCCACCCAGTTGCCCCATCTGACTCAGAAACAAGGTACCTGGCTGCACCCACATGGCCACGTGCCCCCTTTCTGCATCAGATGGGGTGACTGGGGGGCTTCTTAGATGGATTGCCCATCAGAAAGGTAAGGAGTGGGTGGAGGGCTGTCTGAAAAGCCTGGTTTTGCTTGGAATTTCCTAGAGACTCTGTGGAAAACCACTGGTTAAAGTGGTTAAAGGCTTTTTGCCCTAAGGTCAGACAGGATCCTCAGGATCTGTGTCTGCACAGGCAGGTTCAGGCTTGATGCTTGAACCTGCCATGAGTGTTCTGGCCTCTGTTGTCTAAACTAGATGAGAGGCTGAAGAGAAGCTGGGCCATTTAACCCATGTGGACAACTCCATAGGCTGCATCTACTCTGCAGAAATAATATAGTTTGACACCACTTCAACTACCATGTCTCAGTGCTATGGAATCCTGGCATTTAGTTTGTTGTAGCACCATAGCTCTCTGGCAGGGATATGTATCTCACAAAACTACAAACCACAGAATTCCATAGCATTAAGCCATGGCAGTTAAAGCAGTTTCAAAGTGCATTATTTCTGCAGTGCAGAGGCAGCCTTTGTAAATAAAATAGCACACTGAAAATACTGCCAAATAGGTATGCAGCCTCCAAGCCTTTGCAACTGCATGTCTTGAATCCTGTTGGTTAGGGCTAACTTGAGTAAATCAGTGGTCAAGACATAGGTAAATCCAATTAACCTGGTATCTCTATTTTAGCTGGAAGTAATTGTAGGATTTCAGGCCTAGATTAAATCATTACACTTATAGAATTCTGCTTATGGAACTACAAACTCAATCTGTCTATTACACAACAGCCAAATCCTGTTGTGTACATGTGGTACTTGTCAAAGACTACATTGATATGGAAACCCATTTGGTGACCTTGAGCAAATCACACTCTTTCAGCCTCAGAGATTGGAAATGGCAACCCCCCTCTGAAGAGCAAGAGGCTTTCCTAGAAAGAATGGAACAAACGGTCTTGGACGGGGACCACACAGAGGAAGTTGCTGGGGAAGAGAAGGTCACATCACATACACAGGACGTAGACAGCTGGAGGAATGTTGCATGCAGAAGTAGGGAGACCAGGGATCATTCTGGGAGCTTGCAGCTACAGAATCAATTTCAAGCTCTTTCCCTTATCAAGGAGGACGAGGAACAGTAGCATGGACAGACTTCAGGGACATAGCAGGGGACCCTGGGAGTTCCACCACAGGGAACAGTCATTGCTAAGCCTCGGAGGAGGCATGTGGTCGTGGTGGGGGACTCCTTGCTGAGGGGGACGGAAGCAGTGATTTGTGGGCCTGACAAGATGTCTCGGGAGGTGTGTTGTCTCCCTGGGGCAAAGATCCAAGATGTGACAGAGAGGCTGGCAAGACTGGTCAACCCTACTGACCAATACCCCTTCTTTTTGGTCCATGTGGGAATGAATGACACAGCAAGACACAGCCTTCAGAACATCAAAAGTGATTACGAGGCTCTAGGTAAGAACCTGAAGGAAATGGAGGCACAGATTGTCATCTCGTCTCTTCTGCCAGTTGAAGGGCATGGTCCAGGAAGAGAGAGGAAAATAGCAGATGTCAACAATTGGCTTCGCAGATGGTGTCATCAAGAACGATTAGGATTCTTAGATCATGGGCTGTGGTTCCATGAGGGTGGACTCCTGGCAAGGGATGGGCTACATCTCACGCCAGTTGGAAGAAATGTTTTTGCCAACAGTCTCAAGAATTTGATCAGGAGGGCTTTAAACTGAATTATGTGGGGAAGGGAGACAGCGTCCTGGGAGACAAAAGGACTGGGAAAAATAGTCAAACTGTCATAGAGGAAACAAGGCAAACAGTAAAGGGACCCAACAGTGGGAGGCAAAAAAATGTGCACAGGCAGCAAGTAAGAGGGACATATGGTCTTAGATGTCTCTACACTAATGCACAGAGCATGGGAAATAGGCAAGATGAACTTGAACTCCTAGTACAACAAAGCAAATATGATATAATAGGCATCACTGAAACCTGGTGGGATGAGTCTCATGACTGGAATGTAGAAATACAGGGGTATAACCTCTTCAAGAGAAACAGGCCAAACAGGAAAGGAGGAGGAATAGCATTATATGTCAGGGATATTAACACCAGTGAAGAAATCCAGGACATCAATCCTGTAAGCCAGGTGGAGAGCATCTGGATAAAAATTAAAGGGGAGGGAAACAACAGAGATGTTAGTGTGGGAGTCTACTACAGACCCCCCAACTCAGGCAGAAGAATTGGATGATGCCTTTCTAGAATAGATGACCACACACTCAGAAAGGAGAAATATAGTAGTGATGGGTGACTTCAACTATCCTGATATTTGCTGGAAGTCAAACTCAGCAAAATCCTCAAGGTTTAGCAAATTCCTCACTTGCTTCAAAGACAATTTCATTATCCAACAAGGGAGTCATCTATTTTGGATCTGATCCTAACTAACAGGGAAGACCTAGTTAATGGGGTGCAAGTGGTTGGATCCTTAGGCGGGAGTGATCATGTCTTCCTGGAGTTTATTATACAGTGGAAAGGAGAAGCCAGACATAGTCAGACACGCATTCTAGATTTTAGGAAAGCTGATTTTACTAAACTTAGAGAAATACTGGGGGTGATCCCATGGACAGGAATACTAAAAGAGAAGGGAGTTCAAGACGGATGGGAGTTTCTCAAAAGGGAGATACTGAAGACGCAATTTCAAACCGTGCCAACGAGGAGGAAAAATGGGAGGTGTCTCAAGAAACCAGGATGGATGACTAAGGAACTTGCAACTGAACTAAGTTTTAAATGGAACATGTATAAGAAATGGAAAATTGGGGAAATCACCAAAGACGAATTCACACAAATAGCTGGCACATGTAGGGGTAAAGTCAGAAAAGCTAAAGTGCAGAATGAACTCAGGCTTGCTAGAGAGGTTAAGAACAATAAAAAGGGCTTTTTTGGGTATGTCCGCAGCAAAAGGAAGAAGAAGGAAATGGTAGGGCCACTGTGTGGAGAAGATGGCAAAAAGTTAACAGGGGGCAGAGAAAAGGCAAAATTACTCAACACCTTCTTTGCTTCAGTCTTCTCAGAAAAGGCAAAGGGTACTCAACCTGAGGATAATGGAACAGAGGACAGAATAGGAGAATTTCAGCACAGAATAAGTAAAGAGATAGTACAGGAATACCTGGTTAATCTAAATGAATATAAGTCTCCAGGACCAGACGAATTACATCCAAGGGTATTAAAAGAACTGGCAAATGTAATATCAGAACCATTGACAATAATCTTTGAGAACTCCTTGAAAACAGGAGAAGTCCCAGTGGACTGGAGGAGGCCAAATGTCACCATCTTCAAAAAGGGGAAAAAAGAGGATCCCAACAATTATCGTCCAGTGAGTCTGACATCAATACCAGGAAAGATTCTGGAGCAGATCATTAAACAGAGAGTCTGGAAGGTAATTCCATAATCACAAAAAGTCAACATGGGTTTCAGAGAAACAGGTCATGCCAGACAAATCTGATCTCTTTTTTTGATAAAATTACCAGCTTGGTAGATGAAGGGAATGCTGTGGATATAGTATATCTTGATTTCAGTAAGGCCTTTGACAAGGTTACCCATAACATTCTTGCAAACAAGCTGGTAAAATGTGGGCTAGACAAAGTAACTGTTACATGGATTTGTAATTGGTTGACTGGCCAAACCCAAAGGGTGCTCAACAATGGCTCCTTTTCAACCTGGAAAGAAGTGACCAGTGGGGTGCCACAGGGCTCTGTCCTGGGCCCAGTGCTATTCAATATCTTTATTAATGACTTGGATGACGGTATTGGGGGTATAGTTATCAAATTTGCAGACGACACCAAATTAGAAGGAGTAGCTAATACCCCAGAGGACAGGATCAAAATTCAAAATAACTTGAACAGACTAGAAAGCTGGGCCAAAGATAACAAAATGAAATTCAACACAGAGAAATGTAAGGTACTGCACTTAGGGTGGAAAAATGAAAAGCACAGCTATACGATGGGGGACACCTGGCTGAATGAAACTACGTGTGAAAGGGATCTAGGAATCCAGGTGGACCACAAGTTGAACATGAGTCAACAGTGCGATGCAGTAGCTAAAAAGGCCAATGCAATTTTAGGCTGCATCAGTAGAAGTATCATGTCTAGATCAAGAGAAGTAATAGTGCCACTCTATTCTGCTTTGGTCAGGCCTCACCTGCAATACTGTGTCCAGTTCTGGGCACCACAATTCAAAAAGGATGTGGAGAAACTGGAGCGTGTCCAAAGGAGGGCAACTAAAATGGTGAAGGGTCTGGAAACCAAGCCCTATGAGGAACGACTTAGGGAGCTGGGGATGTTTAGCCTGGAGAAGAGAAGGTTGAGAGGTGATATGATATTGTCATGGTCAACCAGGAGCTGGACTTGGAGGATGAGGAGGAGGATGAGCCTACTCCAGTGCAGGAGGAAAGGGAGGCTCTACCAGGTCCTAATCCTGCCCTGCTAGATCCCAGCCCTGTCCTCCCAGCCCCAGAGGAGGAAGAGCAGCCAGGTCCTAGCACTAGTAGGATCCCTATGGTGGCACAGCAGCCTAGTGGTAAGGATCAGGAAGAAACAAGTGTGGAAGTGCCTTCCTTCAGACAACGCAGGGCAGAGAGTGCTTGCGTGCATTGGTCAAGGAGGCTTGCAGAGAGGCAATTGACTAACAAGCCTCAGCTGGCACGGAGGAGGGAATCTCCTACTTTTAATCACCTGGGAGAGGACCAATCAGTGCCAGAGCTTATTGCAATTTCCTTGTGTGATACTGTCAGCATTGGCTCCTTGCTCTCTGGAATCCTTGTGTGCCGTGAACCTTTGACTTCGGAACGGACTGGATGCTTGTTACCTTCTGGCTGCCCCGACCTTGGACTGAACTGATTCTTGTGTACTCTGGAATCCTGACCCTGGCTTTGGTACTGGTGTGTTTCTTGGGAACTAACAGAAAGGTCTGTAGCCTGCCTCTTATCTCCTTTCTTGCTAAACCATTTTTATCAGTGTTTGTTTGGACTGGTGCTGGCCGTAGTCCAGGACAGATAGCCATGTTTAAATATTTGAAGGGATGTCATATTGAGGAGGGAACAAGCTTGTTTTCTGCTGCTCCAGAGACTAGGACCCGAAAAAATGGATGTAAGCTCCAGGAAAAGAGATTCCACCTCAACATTAGGGGGAAGTTCCTGACAGTAAGGGCAGTTCGACAGTGGAACACACCCCCTCGAAGAGTAGTGGAGTCTCCTTCCTTGGAGGTCTTTAAGCAGAGGCTGGATGGCCACCTGTCGGGGATGCTTTGATTGGGAGTTCCTGCATGGCAGGGGGTTGGACTGGATGGCCTTGTGGTCTCTTCCAACTCTATGATTTTATGATTCTATGATTCTGTGAAACTTGTCAATAAAACCCTATGATAGGTTTGCCTTAGGGTTGCCAGAAGTCAAAAACAACTTGAACTCATGCAGCAACAACAATAACAAACATTTAAAATGAAAGTTAAGACAGAATATAAAGTATCTCTGTTCCCTAGCATTATTTTAAGGCATTTTCCTTTGAATGATTAGGTGATAACGATTTCACTCACTGTGTTCTTCTTATTTCACCTCTACCATCCTCACATGGGTTTTTCACTCTGTAGAGGGCTTTTGTGGCTGTGAATTAAGTGAAGCAGCATAAAGTACAGTAAATAAATTAAGAGATACTCTCTAAACATTAGGGACTTATTGTTATTGTTATTATTGTAAGAGTTGTTATTGTAAGAGCTGTTTCACAGTGCAATAGAGAGGATGGAAGACTTTCCATCTTTGCAGGTCTCTAAACTGATGGACATCTTCCAGGAGTGTTTTAGTGGTGTATTCCTGACTGGCAGGGGGTTGAAGCAGTTGACTCTTGTAGACTCTTACAACTCTAAGATTCTATGATTCTAGAATTAATATAAGTGTAATGCACACTTATCCCTCATTTCAAAATAAACTTATTTTTTACGGGTGGAGGCATGCTTTTACTGTAATCACAGAGTACCAGCACCTTCCAATAACTTTCCTATCTGCAGTACCTGTGGTGTAAGATTTGTTAAAAGTCTGGAGATGAAGGTGACATGTTTAGACAGATTTCCTCTCCCCCAGGAATGTCAATACAGGACATGTTGGGAATTAATGTGAAAGAGCAATTCTGAATTTTCGGAGACACTTGACTGACCTCTGTTTGAAAGAGGAGTTCAGGGCTAGAAGATACCTAATCCAACAAGTCAGTTCTCAGACTCAAGACAATAAAATTCATCTGTTATGAAAGAAGAAAGAAATGCATAGATAAAAACCCACATAAGTTTCTGAAACTGAACTTGGACAAGCAGGTTTCAAACCACTGGAGCTCTGCTTATGATTATCTGCTTGAGAAACCCCTCAGTGTGCATGTTGTGGACTGTGAAATACAATTTGCTTCCTGCTCTTTGCTTCTTTTGGTGCTGTTCTTTGGGCTGAGCAAGCTTGGAAGCTACCATCTATTCACCTTTGATTTGCTTGTTATCTGGTAGATTTGCACCCTGGAGCCTTATCAGTTATAAAATGAAAACCCTTGCAATGTCAAGGCAGTAAAAACACTGGGGAAAGTAAAATTCCAGCAGCATTTATAGACTCTGCAAATGAGTTGATGGTGATATTCTTAAATAGGTGTGTCATGACAGAGGTTAAATTCACACTTCTCAACCAAATGTATGGATTAATAGTCCAGTGGTGATTCCATGTTAGATTATCATCTGAAATTTAAAAGAGCTATTCATGGTGCTGAACATTATCTCCTAAATAGGTTGATAGTTCTGTTAAGATTGAACTAAAAGCCAGAGTGGAGTCACAGTCCCACAGATATGGGAACCACCAGTGGAACTGCTTAGGACTCATAAATGGATAGCTCTTTAAAAACATCCACTCCAAATGCTTCTAAATATGCCCATAGAGCTCATTTTAAAGAGCAGCTAGAAAATAGTGTGTGTGCGCATGCACACCTTCAAATCATTTGTTCACTTATGACAACCCTATGGATTTCATAAGGTTTTCTTAAGCAAGGAACACTCAGAGATGGTTTTGCCAGTTCCTTCCTCTGAAATACAGCCTATAGCACCAGTTATTTGTTGGTGGTCTCCCATGTAAGTGCTAACTAGGGCTGATCCTGCTTAGCTTTCAAGATCAGATGGGATTTGGTACCTTAAGGGAAGTTAAAAGATTGAGATCATTTTATTTTGGGGCAAACATTCCTCTTTCTTTTGCTCGATCTCTATTGAATCTGTTTTCTGAAAACCATACTGTGTTTACTTTCACATCTAGACTAAGGAGATTATTGCACAGGCTTCTGCCCAGCCCCAGAATATTCTGAAAATTGGGGAATTTTTCCCCAGATTGGATGTTGTCATATAACTCTATCCTCAAACCAGAGGCATCACAACCTGATCTTAGCCAGATCCATCCCTAATCTGTCCTAACCCCTTCCTTTGCAAAGAATGGGAGTTACCCATGCTTTGTGAAGGACAGGATTAGGACAGATTGGGGACAGATCTGGCTAAGATCAGGTCACAATGCCTTCAGTCTGAGAACAGAGGTGTGCAATAACACATTATCTGGAAAAAGAATCCCAAATTTTCAGTCTGTTCTGGGGCCAGGTGGAAGCCTGTGCAATAGTCTCCTAAGGAAACATTTCAAAAATTGATTTTCCTCATTTCCACTGGGCCTTTATTATTATTTAAGAGTTGCAGACAAAGTGCTACAGGACTTTAGCAATATTGAGGTGTATGTGCCTTTAATCCCCCTGAATTTCTTTTAGTGTTTTCTTAGGCAAGGGATACTCAGAGATGGTTTTGTGAGTTTCTTCCTCTGAAATATAGCCTACAGCACCTGCTATTCATTTTCAGTCTCCGATTTAAGTACTAACCAGTTTTGACCTTGTTTAGCTTCCAAGATTGGACAGGATCTGGTGCCTTTAGGGTTTGTTGTTGTTGTGTACCTATAAGTCATTTCTGACTTATGACTACCCTAAGCAAACCTATTACTGGGTTTCCTTGGCAGAGTTTGTTCAGTGGGGGTTTGCCCTTGCCTTCCTCTGAAGGTACTTGTCATATAAATCTATCACATAATCCATGTCATTTCCAATTACAGTGTGACTTTTGAAATGTAACTTTTTAATGTTTGAACATTTTCCCACCACCACCACCACCACCACCACCACCACCACCACCAGTGTAGCTTAGTACACTTAACAATGCTACCTACAACATGTTACTTCAAGCCTCTGGCATGACAGTAGAGTTTTGAACATTTGGGTAACGGAATTAAGGTACAAATATCAACATATTCATTATTCAACTCCACTACTAGCCTTACAAAAATAAGCTGTAGAGGCTTTTTTTTTTTTTTAAATGTCTAGATAAATGACTTGACATAAGAATGGGAAGATATTTTTGATACCTCAAAAATGTTTTGACAGACAATGAAAAGTGGGAATAAAGAATAAGAAAGTACAGCAAGGTTCAAACCAAGGGGCAGTTTCTCAGAGTCAAAACCTGAATTATGTCTACTGTATTCCTCCCTAGAATTTAGAAATGTACCATAGTATGTAGGTTTAGAAATATCATACAGCTTTTCACTGCTGAAGTGGAGTTTTCCAACACTCAAAGAGGGAGCTTAATTTTTTTTCTATCTATAAAAATGGAAAATTTGATTGATTTCAAGGTGAGTCAAGAAAGCACAACAGAAGGATATTTAGCCTCTTTTAACCCAGGAGGAAATCATTCAGCCACTGAACTGAACTGAACTGGAGACACAGAGAAAGAGAGATGATAAAAATAATCAAAATGTAGAGTTCAAATATGTGCATAAACTCTTACCAGTTCATTGAAGTTAATTTTACATTATTTTTTCATTTGGCTAGTGAAGAAACAGAAAATTTCAACAAAGCTAATGTGAAGTGAAGGAATGCTTCAAGAGACTCATGCATTCTCAAATAATGAATTTTCCCCTCTTTTTCTTATTTCCTTCTTATGTATGCCACTGCTTATATATCCCAAATGGTATTCCTTGGTACAACAGGCAGGTGTCAGAAGATTGGGAAAAGGCCAAAATTTGAAGTGGTAAAAACATACAACAACAACAACAACAACAACAACAACAAACATGCAAAGAACAACAACATATTACAGGAGGAGGAAAGTGATAGAAAATTCCAAAGCAATCCAATGAGGACTGAGTATGATCAGTGTCCATGAATGTCGAGAGATTTGTTCATGTATTTAGACTACACTCCATAGTGACATCAATGTGGGGCTGGGGGTGGGAGGAATTCTTGGTGGGTGGAACTGGTTGCTTCCAGCAAGCCTGATGTCTGTCCCCATGTTTCCTACTGTAGTGTATGTCCAGCTAGGAGACACCAGTGATGAAGAGTTAGATTGGGAGACCCCCTCCCTCTTCCTCTCACCACTGCCCAAATTTCATGTTCATGTTTATCACTTTTACTCTTCCTCAACTTCTGATCCTCCTTGTGATCATTCACTTGTTTGCTTGTGTAGAGAACTCACACAGTCCCACCCGTCACATACATACATTACAGATACATTCCTTTCCAGCCATTCTTCAAATGACACATTCAATTCATAGCAGCAGAAATAGAGTTAAATAAGAATAATAGTTTCACGTGGGCATAAATTATTTTGACAACCCCAATAGACAATCAAATCAACTCAATCTACCTATTTCTTGGCTAACCACTCACCCATTAAGTGGATAGGAATCTTTTCCATAACACAAATATAACACTTTTATTAGGACATTCAACAATGATAAAAAAAATGTTTTTTCAGGTGTTGGGAAACACTAATGGGAAGAATCCCAGACTGATGAGAATTTTTACAGTTTGGGACTTATTTTGCAAATATTTCACATGTTTTCCACAGAAAACATTTTCTGCATGGCAAATAATAACATTTAAATGCAGAACTATTAATTTCTGCAGAGAAAATGCTGTTATTGCGGAATTATTCTTTGTAAAATTTGCACATGGTTGATTTGCCTAGAAAACCCTGTTTTCTGCACAGATCAGTTTTTCTGCTTTGAAACATTATTTTCCAAACATAAAATGTTGGGTTGGGTTTTTTTGCACAAAACAACCATGTGCAATTTTTTGTGCAGAATAAGTCCTGAATTCTGAATAACCTTAAAAAATTATCTGGTTTTCAAACACTTCTCACAGTGGGATGAAAATTGCTGAAATTATCCACTACTACATTCAAGAAGAAACTTTTAGCATGGGGATTGCACTACACCATTTTGTTGAATACCAACATTGTACAGCCCATTGCATGTCTGACAGAATGTTTGCTTATTGACTCATTCTGTAATGGAGGATGTACAATGAGTATTTCTGTAATCCCAGTGAAATAATTGGTACATTACAGGCTCTGACAATAAAATGTACATCTGTATATGATGGATTATGATACAGATGTTTACTGAATTAAAGAAGAATAAACTACAGTTCCCGTGATTCCCTAGCACTGTCAGGGCAGTTAAAGTGGACTCAATTTGCATGGTTTCTGGCAGTCTGCAAAGGCCCTTAGTAACATTCCTAACTGATACTACTTTAACTGCTATAGTTCTATTTGATGGACTTCCAGGATTTTAGTTTCATGAGTTCTTCCCAAAACAACACATCTCAAGGGATGCAGCCATGAAAGTTAAAGCAGAATAAAAGTTATCTAACTGTGTGCTTTGAAAGGACCCCAGGACTGTTCTAGCTGTTACTAACCAACAGGATTTCACCTATACAGTTGCTCAGTCTTGGATGGTGCATAATCATTACCAAGTGATTTCAGGAGAGTAGTAGCAATCTTCAATGGTGCAGGCAATAAGAAGGAGGTTGTTGTCTGTCTGACAATGGTGGGATCTTTTTACCTGCATGATGTTCCTTCTACTATGCTGGGCTTTTCTGGGGATAAGGGGGTTGTCTCCCCTCTCCATTTCTCTTGGGGCAGGTTTAAAAAAATATCTTATTTAGGTGTCATATATGCTAGGTATATATATATCTACTTGTCACTTGATTCATTGGGCTTCAGAAACAGCCACTGCACATTCCCCACTGCACAATAGGATGATAAGCAAGCAAACTGACAGACATACAGTTGGTTGCACAATGCTGGTATGCAGAAGAAGGGTGGCTTAGTGCAACCATTATGAAACTAAGCGAGTCTAATTTTACATTCTGCAAACATAATATAGGAATGTGGCCCAAGCATCATTATTATTAACTTCAACTATCTCTTTCCCCCTGGAAGCCAGACACATTTATTTTGTTAGTGATAAGTCACCTTCATCGCTTTCCATAAGTGATGCCATTCTGCTCAGCATAATCTCTGAATTATATAACAACCCGCAATTTTACCAGGAAGCCGTGGTATCATCCAAACACTTAATATACTTCATCTTGAACCATTTACAGAAGATGAGCATGATGATCTGCCAAAATGACTGTTTTTGCTATTTTAGTTCATTCGTTCTGTCTTTGATTTTGAAATCTGTCTCAGAAAAAGGCAATCTTATACTTTGGGAAATGAATTTTTTGCCCAACTATTAAGTCAAGTTCTCTTTTTAAAAATTCCCTTCATGTGTTATAAATTGGTGCAAGATTTAACATTTTCTATTTATCTTTATATTCCTTTCCTGGAGAATCCCTTAGCATAAAAGTATAGTGAAAACCTGGGTATAGGTATTATGTTAAAGTGTGCAGCATGTGTTTAACTCTCATCCAGGTTAAACCCCATCCTTGCCTTTAGTGAATTCTGGGGCATTTTCTGTGTCAAGACCATGTAGCACCCTGGTCTGGAAAATGACATGGATGTGGCCACTGAAAGGAACTGGAGCAATAGTAACAGGATTACTACAGTTTAGGTGGCAGGTGCATGAGTCAGCATTTGGTGAGCTGTGCATCATGGGAGACCTGATGCAACATGCACAGTGGATGGGACAAGCCAGGTATGCATCATGGGAGGCTTGATGCAACAGTCCTGATTCAACAGGCACTGGGAATGAAACCAGCAAGGTTTCATTAGTGCATGGCTGTTGCATGTTCTCAAGAGGACCACCTATATATCGGAGAGAGTCAGAATCTCCATTGTTGGTTAGTTGTGATTGGTGGTTGGCAAAGGACTTTGTTACTCTGTATAGCTGTGAGTATTCAAGATGGACATCTGGTACTCTGTGTATCTTTGTAAGTATTTGCAACAAAGATTAAAGCCCTCTCTGAGAGAAGCCTTGCTGTGAAGCTATTCCTTTCTCCAAGCTGAAAGCAGCAGCTGCATGTGGGAGGTTTTTTCCTGTGCCGTCTTCTGGGTTTTCCTGCCTACGTGCATCTACTCTGCATGTGTGTATGCTAGATCCTCACTGTCTGCATACCCCAACATTCTGACCCAATGGGAATTCCATTGTATTGAAGGCTTGTGACAGGGTTCATTTGAAATGTCTTGTGTTTTCTAAACTCATAGAGAATTCCAGTCTTCTTTCACCTCCCCACTTCAAATGGGTTAAACCAATGGAAAATCAGAAATATTGCTGTTGCTGCTGCTCAACAGCAGGGCTCTCTCAAAAATAGTACTGAATGTTTGGGTGACAAAATTACCCCCAAAGGGAATTGATTTATTGTATGGCAGTTGTGAATGGAGGAGAATTCAGATGGAGATCAGAGGCCTAGAGAATAGGCCCTTGCACCTGTCCATCCAAAAAAATCATGCAGTAGACACAGAAATGCACCCTTCATTGTAGGATCCCAGTCTGTGTATAACTGTGTTCAGAAGAACATGTTGTAAAATGCTCACCTTGACCATCAAAGTCTATGAGAATTTGGCAGCAAAACATAGCTTTGGGAGTCCAAAATGTCATATTTAAGTTGATGAGGATTGAGTAAACATGCTAGTTCCATCCCTCCATCACTGTTCTTTATATGTAGAAAGTGTACATTTGTAGAGACTCTTCTACCCATGGACCTTCTTTTCATTGTGCGAACTCATTTTAATGTGAAGACAATCCATGTGTAGAGGATATTCTCCTTTCCAGACATTCTCACACGATGAAGAAGAAGTAGTGATAGTACATAACCTAATGTTTGAATGAATGGTTGTTCAGAGATACAGTTTCCACACTGAGGTTGCTTTTAGATTAGAAAGTGAATAGAAGGGGAATGGTATATCTGAAATGAACACTGTGAAATAATATCACATTATTTCCCAACTATGGTCACCAAATATCACACACATGGAAACAAAAATAGCTATAAAACTATAAGAATTTGTAAATGAAGGGGTAGGAAAAATAATATGGTTCATAAAAAGGTTAAACTATGGGGAAATGTGAGACAAGCTGAAAGAGTTTTAAAATATCAGCTCCATTTTAAAGATAGTAAGAAATCATTGCATTTTGGGCCGTTCTTTCCAGTAGTCATTAATAATTCGGGCTTGTGTGTCACCCATTTTCTGGGGCTGTTGTGAAGGAAAAGTCAATAAAGATTGTATGCAGAAAAGTATTAAACCATTTCTTTACTTTCACCTGATTTCCCCCCCCCCCCATAGTTTCCCATGAGATCAGATATTCATAGACTATCTCTGGCTTAGTTGCATATTCTGATGTATTATCAATATATTCCTCCACCATTCCCTTGCTTGGCAAGAACTTATGAAATAAGCCTGAAATTATACAGGTGAGTGTGCATGCACACACACATAAATAAATGCAGACACTGATCTGCTTCAGAATAAGCATCTACATCAGAAGAACATCATCATCTATACTGGAAACCAAGCTTGGGAGTTTACCACTGTGTAATTGTAATAATAGTGTTGCAAATTAAAATTGCTTGCAAAGTAAGAAAGGGAACTCTGTCCATCCTATCATCTCTCACAATCTTAACACATACAAATGCACACATCCCCAAACTACATTTCTTCTCTCCCAAATATGAAGTCTGTGGATTTTGGCAGGTGTGTCTGTTCCCTTCATGGAGAAAAACCATGTTGTATCTCCCTAACATGCAGCAGTGAAAAATGAGAAGCCTGTAAAGAGAGAAAAAATAAGGAATGACAGCTCTAATTCAGCACTAATGTGAATATAAGTTTATTAGGTGTCACATGGAGCAAAGATAATGGGAATGGAGGTCCACATATGGTACCTTGAACTCAGGTGGTATATCAATAAACAACTGACTTGCTTTTGTGATCTTCCTGACAACATTCAAAGAGCAGTTCAATCATCTCTTCACACAAGCTAGAATCCTATTGAGAGCAAGCATGGTATAGTGGGCTGAGCATCAGACTATGAGCTTGGAGACCAGGGTTTAATTCCCCACTCAGTCATGGAAACCCACTGAGTGTCCTTGAGGAAGTCACACACTCTCGCCCCCAGAAAACCTCAGTGACAGGTTCACCTTAGGGTCGTCATAAGTCAGAAATGACTTCCAATTACACAAAAACAACAGAATCCTATTGGTGCCTTTTGCATGCTCTGGAAGTGGTATTTTGTTGGATTTTGTTTTTCCAAAGAAGAACTTCTCTGTTCAGTTCAAGACTGGAAGCAAAGTTATGTGTGAGGTATCATTGTATACATGAATGTGCATGGAATTAAATGTGATAAGTATGCAGATTCATTTGCATATGTGGATGAACATGTCCATTTGGTTGTGTATTTAATTGTGCAATGCTTCCAGTCAACACAATTATTGAACACCATTATCAATGCAAAGTTCTACATGCAGAGATCCACAGTATCAGACTCAGTTCAAAGATTCTGTATCTGTTGATCAATGAAATTATTTTGATTGCTAGTAAAGAACTCTAAATTTCTTTCCATCATTGATTGGTACACAGACATATGGCAGAGTAATAATGAAAGACAAGAGTAAACATTATTGGCATATATCTTCCTTTAATGCAACTTTCTTCTCATTTGAAAAAAATAAATAGTGTTGCTATTTGCTGAAAGAGATTCAATGTTATTCCCCTCTCTCCCATCTTAGGATCAAGAGTAGTATTTGATTTTTTAAAATAAATAAATAAATTAGACTTGGTCTTATCAGATGAGAATTGTTGCTCTTACTCCTTTGGATTAATAAAATGCAATTGTATGCATAATTACTCAGAATACTTCTTAGTATTACAAATGCACTTTACAATACTCTAAGGTTAGTCATTCTAGTTTACACACAGAGAGATATGCTATTTGTTAGTTATGATGTCATAAATTAGATTTAAGAAATTAGCTGCATCCACATTGCAGAAATAATCTGGTTTGACACCACTTTAACTGCCATGGCTCCATGATATGGAATTCTGGAAAGTGTAGTTTGTTGTGGCACCAGAGTAGATGAAAGTTCACTGTTGTTCATTCAACATACAGGATTTTTGGCTTTCTTGATGCTTGGCTCAAGTATTTATGAGCTTTGAAATTTGATACCCATAGTGTGAGAATTTGTTGATACTTTATTTGCAAAAGAAGTAACAGGGTGGGCACTTCAGTAAGAAATTTGATGTTCAGGACATTATTTGGGGGTTTTTTTTGGGGGGGGGGGCTCTTTGCTAGAGTATTAAAAAGTACTTAAAAGTAATAAAAGAGAGCCAGTGTGGTGTAGTGGTTTGAGTGTTGGATTGCGATGCTGGAGATCAGGGTTTGATTACCTGCTTCACTATGGAAACCCACTGGGTGACCTTGGGTGATTAACTCTCAGCCCCAGAAAACCCTATGATAGGATTGCCATAAATTGGAAATGACTTGTAGGCACACAAAGAAACTAAACATAACAGTTCCTCAGCAATCCATTTTAATTGTGTGTTAAAACTGGCAGTGTTACCTGTGATTAGTTATTCTTTAGAAATGTAATAGTAGCCTAAATTCTAAGTCTGAAGTGTGTTGCTGGAGAGGAATTCTACAGATACCATGGACTTTTCTAGGACAAAGAGATGGGTCCTATAGCAAATAAGCCTGAAATCTCCCTAGAAACCAGAATGACCAAACTGAGACTATTATAATTTGGCCATATTGTGAGACAACTTCATTTATTAGAAAAGTTGATAATGCTCAGTAAAGTGGGAAGCAGTAGTAAAAAACTATGTTATAGGTAGATAAACTCAATCAGGGAAGCCATAGCTCTGAGTCTGCAAGACTTGAGCAGGGCTGTTGTCAAGTTCAGGTTCACTACACTGCGTTTAAGCCAGAACTGCCCCCCCCCCCAACATTACAACACCTAATTAAACCCACTGAAATCTTCACTCCACCCACTAGCCTCTTGGCGCGCAAATCCATCTCCACCTACAATTCCCACAGTTTCATTTCCCCAGCTCCTTCGCCCCCACCTTTGCTCATCCCCCACCAATGGCTCCAAGGAGTACCATCCTCCCTTCCAGTTCTCAACATTCCAATGAACCCATTATCAAAACAACCTAGCAGCTGCAAACATCCCAACGCCCAAAACCTTCCAACACTAGTCCATCCACCCTTCTTCAATATCCATCATAACCAATACTATTCTGGCAGAATCTGAAGCCAGGTTCTGACAGCTGTTGTTGACAGTGTGCCTTGGAGGTCTCTCATTCATATGGTTGCCATAAGTCAAAGCCAACTTCACATCAATTAATGACAAATGAGCAAAGTTACTTTTTCTGATGTAAGGAGCAATAGTTTATAGCTATTTTCAAATGTTATTTTTAAGGGGATTTGAAATAGCGTTTTGACAAGCACTTTCCAAATTCTATGCTATTCTTCTATCAGTCCTAAGCCCCTCAAAAACAGTGTGGAAAATTCATACAAAAGTGTCACTCTATTTATTTATTTTTTTAATTAATTTTATTAATTTTAAAAGGAAAATATAGATATTATTACCAAGCATTGACTTGTCCTTCCCCTCCCTTACAATGTCATGTAGCAAAAACAAAACAAAACAAAACATAGCATCATTGCACTTCTAATATTAATATATAGTTCTGGACAGCATAATACACTATGAATTAAGTCCCCTAAACATAAAAACCGAAAGGGAATTTAATAACTTTAGACTAGCTATCTCCTAATGAAAAAAGAAAAAATTACATTATTGTTGTCTTAACCAACGCTCATAGCAATAGCTTTTCAATTTTTCCCAGTCTGAGTTTGTTTCTTCAATATCCCTCTTTTCTATAATGTTAGTTAATTTGTCTAATTCAATATTATCCAAAGATTTTATAATCCATTCATCAATTGTTGGGGCTTCCTCTTTTTTCCAATCCTGGGCAAATGATGTTCTTGCAGATGTAATGAGATATAATATACTTCTCCAATGTTTTTTTGCTTTCATATCTGTAATTTTATTCGTCATATTTAGAAGATAGATTTCTGGCAACATATCAAATTTTATATTAAAGATTTTTTGAATTTCTTCATGCACGCTTTCCCAGTATTTTTTAGTTATGGGGCACTGCCACCAAACGTGGTACCAGTTCCCCAATGTTTTTTTACATTTCCAGCATTTCCCATCCTTTTTTTAATAAATTTTGGCTAACCTGGCTGGTGTTAAGTGCCACCTAAAAGCCATTTTCAAATAGTTTTCTTTTACACTCTGACATTTAGTAAAACTAAAAGTTCTTTTCCTAGAATCCTGCCAACTTTCCAAATCAATTGGTTTGCCGATATCTCTAGCCCACTGGATCATAGATCCTTTAATAACTTCCTGTTCCTGATTTCTGTTTAACAATATTTTGTAGGTTTTAGCTATTTGTTTCGGAGTCTTTTCTTCCAGAATTTTATCAAGGTCGTTTTTTTGTAATTCAAATCCAAATTCTTTTTTAGCAGTGGTTAAATGCCTGTACTGCAGCCACTCACTCATAGACCACAAGGTTGCGAGTTCAATACCAGCCAGGGCTGAGGCTCGACTCAGGCCTGCATCCTTCCGAGGTCGCTAAAATGAGTACCCAGCCTGTTGGGGGGCAATCAGCTCACAGTTGTAAACCGCTTAGACATCCCATAGCGTGATATGAAGCGGTATATAAATAAGCTGCTTTTTGCTTTAATCTTTCAGAGAGTTGGTAATAGATCAACCATTGTTTATTAGATTTAAACTCTGGTATCTCTTCAGCATTTTTAAGTTCATATTGTTGATATTTGTCCTTTCTGAGTATATCTCTATAGCGAATCCATCTCTCTCCCATTTTTGTTCTTTTTAATAAAGCCTCTTGAGGGGATAGCCATCCTGGTATCTTACTATAAAAAGCTATTTTTATTTTTTTCCAGATTTTAATAATGGATTTTCGAATGAAGTGGTGTTCGAAATTTGTATGAGTTTGATCTTTTCCATACCAAAGGTAGGCGTGCCATCCGAATTCCAGGTTGAACCCTTCAAGATTCAATAATTTTTGATTTGATAAGCTGACCCAATCTGCTAAATATACTAATATGTTGGCCTGATAGTAGAGAGATAAATCCGGCATATTACATCCTCCGTTAAGGTTTGTGTCTGTTAATGTTTTCCATTTCACTCTGGGTTTCTTTCCCCCCCAGATAAATTTTTTGAGTTCTTTGTTCCAAGTGTTAAATGGTTTATTGTTTGTTATGATCGGTAAAGTTGAGAACAAGAAATTAAACTTTGGCAGTATCGACATTTTAATAGCGGCTATTTTACCTAGGAAGGAGAGTTTTAGTTTTGACCACTTTTCCAGATCCTTTTTAATATCCTTCCATGTATTACTATAATTGTTGTCATACAAATCCGTATTTTTATTAGTAATCCATATGCCCAGATACTTAGCTTTTTTAACTATTTTACAGTTAGATTTTGTCTCTAGTTGATTTTTTTTCCATAATAGACATATTTCTAGTTATGAATACTGATTTATTTTTATTAACTTTAAATCCAGCTACTATTCCGAAGTTATTCAATATCTCCATTAACTTATCAATACATAGTAGAGGGTCTTCTAATATTATTGCCAGATCGTCGGCGTATGCTCTAAGAGAGTATTCTTTACCTTTAATCTTTGTGCCTGTTATATCTGGATCCGATCTTATTTTATTAGTTAGCATTTCAAGTACTGTAATGAAGAGCAATGGAGAAAGAGGGCAACCTTGTCTTGTGCCCTTTGGGATAGAAAAAAGTGTCACTCTATTTATGTGTGCTAACTTATCCATTAATATGACTGTCCATTATTTTCCATTGATATTATTGTCCAGAACAATAACAAGGAAAAAGTAATAAATTCATTTTAAAAAATGAGTCACAGGAACAGAATGTGTTCTAAACACATCAATGAGTAACAGAATGAATTACTTTTTGGAAAGTCATATTCTAAACTCTATCCATGTCTGCATGAAAATCCTCTTTTATCTCACCCAAAAGCTTCACCACAGAGTTTATGAAAGGTAAGCTTATTGACTGGATAATATGTAGTGGTTTGAGTGTTGGCCTACAACTCTTGAGAGCAGGGCTTGATTCATAACACCCACTGGGTGACCTTGGGCAAGTCATGCACTGTCAGCCACAGAGGAAGGGAATGGAAAACTGTCTTTGAACACATTTTACCAAGAAAACTCCATGACAGGCTCTAAGGTGAACCTATCATGGGGTTTTCTTGACAAGATTTCTTGGCAAGATTCTAACTCCATGAATCAGAAACAACTTGAATAGACACAAACAACAACAATAGTTACATTCCCAAATCACCCCTTTCTCCTCCTGTCCCACAAAAGGTGATTTGCATCTCTTGGAAGCCTCCAGAAAGCCACCATGTGGATATGTCACAGCCTGCCCCAATTGCATCCCCATTTTAATGTTCTGTTTAACATCAAAAATCAGGTTGTTTTTTAAAAAAATATGGCAGTCTCTGTGGCCCCTGGAGGCTTCCAGAGACAGAAAATTATCCCCATCAGACCCACCATAGTTGCCCACCTTGATCTAGATTAATAAAGTTGTATTCTACCACAACAACAGGACAACAACATCTTCCTTCACCCCACCTCAGTGTTAGAACAGGGGTGCAAATTGTGTCACCTTCTGGAGGAAGCTGGTGCAAGTTCCAACTGCCCCACCACAACATGTCCAACAATGAGGAATTTCAGGAGCTGCCATTGAACAACATCTCTGGAGGGCCACACAGTTCTCATTCCATACTTGGACCTTCAAAGGAGAATTCATTGCATTTTATGCTTGTGGCTAAACCTATACCAAAGGCTGAAATCTAGATTTCAGAAAAAAGAATGGGAGAGAACTCAGAGTGAAGAATAGGATAGGATCATTTCCTGCATTCCCTCCAGACTCCAGAGCAATGATCAGGGAGAAAAAAATAAGTTGCTTTTCAGAGGAGCAATTCTCTAGTTTATAATGCTGAGCATGAAATATTCATTCATATGGGAGGGACAGCCATAGGGAAGTCTCTTTTTTCCCCACTCAAGAAATTGTAAGCTTGTCAGGACCTGTCTTAATGTCATTGGCTTGCATCTGCAAGGGAAAGGGAGGCTGCAAAGGCCCAGGTGGGGATCATATCTGTTCTTCCTTCAGGCATTTTTTTTTAACCTGGCTTGTATAAGTTTATGAATAGACAGGTTTATTTTCCCTTTTTCCCCACTTTATGATTTGAAACAAAGACCAAACAATGCTTCAGGGAGGTGAAGCTGTTTCTGGTGTTGCAAATTAACACCTTCAGTTCATTTTGCCTGCACAATCAGTGGCTTGCTTGATATTGTTCTTTCTAATATTTTGACAGTGCAAATCAAATCACACATACAGAGAAGCTTCTTGAGTGAACTGTGGTTTACTTTCAGGTATGTGGTTGCAAAGCTGAAGCCCTAGCCCTATAGAATGCAAGTAACTAAACATGCAATTATGTTGTGCCATCAGAGGAGGTTAGGGAAAGAGTATCACTATTACCTGCATGAATGCATGTGGCCCGGATTCCCACACTTGTGCCAAAACCATGTGTGGCCCTTGGAGCTGAAAAATTTGTATGTCTTGCTTTTCATATCTATCTATAAAGGAATTATCTCCTTGAGCTCAGTGAGAATTAATTTATGGTTAGGTATTGGAAGCATTGTGCTCTTCACTAGTGGCCAAGAGGGATAGCATCAAGCCTTGGTTTTGACCCAAAGAGCCCAGGCAATCTTGCCGGTGGCCATAATACATTTGTCTTGAATGAATGTGTTACTCATGAAAGGAAGGGAAGGGATTCACAAAAAGACATCCATTGCAAGGTTGAATATCAGACCACCATTGCATCAAGTTGTTGTTGTTATGTTGTGTTGTTGAAGTTTCTTGCAAGTAAAATAGTAAAATTATTCATTCTTGCCAGTAGGAATTCAACGATTTAAATCTCTAGCTAGAATTTATTCTAAAACCCTGCAGATACCAAGGCATTCTGAAGACTTTCTGTTTATATGTGACACCATTGGATCAAGAAAGACAGTGAAGAAAAATCTATAGGAACAATAATAGGATAAGTTGTGTATCTTCCTAGCTGGAAAGGCTGTCTTCCAGTTGGACCTAATTCCAGTTCAGCTAAATCACTTTCCTTTAAAATTGAGTACTATGTTTCATCAAAACTATCCCTGTCATCTCACCTATCTTCTAATTCCTTACCAAAAACCAAGGAAGCAGTATGTACACCCACTAGCACAATAAACATGGTTTAAAAAGTGAAAAGATTATTGGCTCTCAGCTCACACAGAGCAGATTTATTTCTAACAAGGATGAGTTAGAGATGGGAGCAGAGGGGCAGGCATTATTGATCACATTATTTATATGAAACATGGTCCTGCTCTTTACCACCATGCTCATTAAATAAATCACTTATTAGCTAGTAAATCCCCACATGGCTACATGCACAGATTCCAGCTGAAACCAACCTCCACAGCTCCTTTGCAAACAGTGTAGGGCGCAGTGAAGAGATGTCATGAGGAATCAGGATTGTAGGAAAAATGCTTTTTTTAATTGTCAAATTACCACATAAGCTTCTTTTAATGTATTTTCACAAAGGTTCATCAAAACACATGCACATTTTTGCCCCCAAAGGCAGGGTGACCAGATGCTGTCACCACAAATGAGGACAAGGCATCTCAAAATGTAGGACATTACAAAAGAAAAGCTAAACACACTAGAATAAATCTTAATTCATTCCATATGGTTTCTACACAGCTATATTATACATAGCTGTATTTTGTTATGTATGCTGTTTTCTTGATGAATTTACCATCTCTAAAATGCTTTGTTGGTTTGCAGTATACTGATAGAACTCTGAGCGAGACAAATGCTCAAAATTGTACTTTACTAGCAAGAAACCCTTGATTAAATCTACATTTAAATTATTTCTTTCATTTGTTCATTCTACTGAAACTAAGGAGAAAAACCCTTTCAACATTTGCATTGTGTCCTCAAACAGTCCACTGCCTAACATGTTCTTGCTGTTGTTTTTTCCTCAGAGAAACAAATGCCCCCCCCCCCCAGCTCTGGGTGCAAGTCTTGTCTGCAGCTGCTCCCAGGAAAAAAAGAACTTTAGAAGGATCCATCCTACCTCTTTATTTGCAACAAGGAGAACTTGCCAAGTAGACACATTTCTCTGGACAGAGGTTGAAATGTAGGACATGTCCTGCAAAAGGAGGATGTCTGCTCACCCTTCCCAAAGAGGACACATTATTGTATATGTGTTCCCACTGATTAATGCAGGGGTCAACAACTGTAAAGGGGACAGAGGCCATCCACCCCATCTCACCGAACAGGTCATGCTGTCATTCCTGGGTGAACTTGGGCAAGTCACATGCTCTCAGCCTCAGAGGATGGCAATGACAAACCTCCTCTGGAAAAATCTTGCCAATAAACTCCCACAATAGGTTCACCTTATGGTCACCATAAGCAGGAAACAGTTTGGAGGCACAGAACAACAACAACAACATGTGAGCATATCATTGCACACATTCGCAGGTCAGCATTTCACTTTTCCCTTATCTAATGGCTTCACTTTATAGAAATGCAGGTAACAAAGCAGAAATGAAGGGAAAACAAAGGCCTCATGCTCACTTACAAATAAATCAGTTTGTGATCCAAATCGATGGACCGGTTTGACAGTGGAGAATGGTTAACACTACATTTGCCCAATCACATTTTCTTGTTGTAAAATAACCCACTTGTCATTCACATTGACTAATGAATCGATTCAAAATGGACCCTCTTCAGCTAGCTGGCAAATTTAAAGGGCAATTTTAAATCAATTCCAGTCCACATCCCATTCACACTTGTGCTGAATCTATTTATTGCAAAAGATGCAGAAAAAAAAGAATGTCAAAAAGACGTACATTAAATGGGTCCAGTGCAGGGCCCCCCTTGCCAAACTGCTTCAGCAATTCAGCTCAGGTGTGAACAAGGGTCATTGAAACCACTTCAAACCAGTTAGTAAACCAGCTTATAACATAGTGGGAATGCGGCCAAAGTCTTTTTGATGAAGTGAATAAGCGAACATGCACATGTGTTGTGGGAATCCCCCCAACCCCCCCACACAACTGCTGAGGTCACGTGACCAGACATAAACTGATATTATGAACTTGTAAACATAGTAGAAATACCCTCCTTGCACTGATGTGACTATATAATGGAGGTCTTGTATGGTTTTCCAAACTGATTTCAATTTGGATTAAACAGCTGTGTGTGGCAATAAAGAGGTCAAACCAGGGCAGGGATACCACACAGTGCAACTGGGATACAGTCTTCATATAAATTTTGCCCAGGTTAGTAGTTCCAGCCTTGGCTTCCCTTAAACGTTGCAATAAATGAGTTGTTCTCCCCCAGTGTTTTTCATGCTCTTTGTATTAAACTGAACAATTGGCCCAACCTTACTGAAATCAATCTGGCTACAGTGATCAATGCCTCCTTAAGGATGATCAGGTGGGAAATGCTTGCCTAGTCTAATGACTCATTAAAAGGAATCAGGTGCTGAGAACTGCTATGCTGGCTCACACCAAGAACTTTCTGGCTTTTCAAAACACCACCTGGGAGCTTATAGATGCCTCCAATATCCTGGAGACAAGAGCAGGTGCAGCCTGAAATTGGCTTACTGTAACATTCACAAGCCTTCTGCTCTGATCTATTCCTACAGCAGATGCCTACCAAGATTCTTTTTAGAAATGCACAAGTTCTGAGCTTACCTCTCAGGCATCGAGTCTGTTCACTTGATATTACAAGGAGGATTGCATTGATTAATGCAGCAGCTTATAAAATTGGGTGGGTCACTGCACAAAATAGTGAGACTCAGTAAATAGGCAACCATAGCACCTAAAATTGTGGGTCTGTATTTGCCCCAATGTGTGAGTGTGTGAGACTGGATATGACCAGAGGATATTTATACATATAATAAATTTGAAATATGTATTTAAAGCAACAGGAAATTAGGTCCATGGAATGGAAGACACCATTTGTTATTGACTGTCTTCAAGTTGACTTTGGTCCATGGTCACTCTATAAATGAGAGACCTACCCTCCATCATTTCACAGATAAAAACTAGGACACTTGTGAACAAGCAAAATCTGAGTGTGGTCAAGATGGCAAAAGTTATAATTGAGGAAGAATGGACAAGCTAGTCGAGGATGCAGCAGCTTGGTTTTGGCTGACCCAACTAGGAAGGGCATGATTCTGCCCCCTTCTCTCCCATTATTGATTTAATTGATTATAAGTGTTAAACTATGATTCTGGAGACCAGGGTTCGCAGTCTGTCAGCCTCAGAAGATGGCAATGGCAAATTTCCTCTGAACAAACCTTACCAAGAAAACCCCATTATAGGTTTGCTTTAGGGTTGTCATAAGTCAAAAACATCTTGAAGGCACAGAACACGCAAACACACAATTACATGTAATTTCAGTTTGCAGCAACTGGAGTAAGCTAAGGTCAAGGGAGAAAGTGGGAGGAGAAGAGAGAAATTGGAACATTTTAAAATGCTGAAAAAGTGGGAAGATAAGATTAAACTGGACTGTTGCTGCCAAATCAGGGCAATTGAAGGCTATAGGCTTATAAATGGGACTGCTTTTAAAGGTAATTTGGAAAAACAATGGGTGCAGAATATGGCAGCCAATGGGGCATATAAAGAATCAGAAGATGCTTCCATGGAATGTTATTTTCTATATATATATATATATATATATATATTGAGATAATAACATTCCATGGAAGCACCTTCTCATTCTTTTTAATTTAATTCTTTTGCCTGGATAAAGGTTGAAACATTTGGAACAATAAAGCTGTAAAAGAAATCATCACCATTGAACCAATTAAATAAGAAAGCCAATACAATCAGTAGGCAATAAACATCCTATCAGTTTAAAAAGCTAGTCTGAAGTCTTCACGCACCCTACATAAGAAAAATGTGAGAGGAACTGATCACAAGTCAATGGATTTTTTTTATTGTTTTGTAATGTAAGATAACACCTTTTGCTGGTTGAGCAAGAAAGCCTCTCCTGAAGAGCTCAATATCTAGGCAGGCTCATACCAAGAGAGGTTGTCCCTTAGATAATAATAAATAATTTGAGGAAAGGATTACACCTGGATCCCAGGGCTGAAAATTTTCAAAGCTATAATTATAAGCCATTCACAATGCATTCCTACATGTCTCTAACCAAAAGTAAGCCCCGCTGAGCTCAGTGGGACTTATTCCCACCTAAATAAACATTAGGGATCTAAATCTTTGCTTATTTTGTCCTTGTATGCAAGAGTAAACAAGTTCAAAAGCTCTCTTCTCACTGGCTGGGATTAAAAGAGTTTTTGTAGTTTTTATGAGTTTTCACCTTTTTTGAAATGAAATTTACTTGAGCCAAAAGACAAAATGTTTTGCACAGAAAAAGGTCTTGGCACAGAAAACTGCCTTTGGCACGGAAGACCAGTGTTATGGGAAAAGGTAATGAGAGTTTAGATGTTCACAAAGAAGTCTCTAAAAGTGAAGGATCTCGTGGTGGTTGGCCATTTTCTTGTTTCTGAAAATAAACTCAACACATTTTAATATTTTAAAATGGCATTCTTTATATGACAAGAAAATAGATTGTATAATAGCACTTTAAAAAGTAGGCAACTTTTCCCCTTTAAGGGTCGAGGGACTTCAGCTCCCAGAATCCCAGGAGCTATTGGCCAACATGGGACTATTGGCCAACATGGCTGAGGCTTCTGGGAGCTGAAGTCCCTCGGCCCTTAAAGGGGAAAGGTTGCCTACCCCTGGTATAGGGTAATAAAAAAATGAAAAAGAGGGGAGAAATTCCTGTCTAGCCACAAAGTGACCACCTCAATATTAAGAAGAACCTCCTGACAGTAAGAGCTGTTTGATAGTAGAAGACATTCCCTCAGAGTGTGATGGAGTCTCCTTCTTTGGATCAGGGGTACTTTGATTCTGTATTCCTTCATGGGAGGGGGTTAGATTTGATGACCCTTGAGGTCTCTTCCAACTATATGAATCTAAGATTTTATAACCAGCATGCTTACACTGTGTCAGAAGTGGAAGGGTGAGTTTGTGAGAGTGCAAAAGGAGTAATGGGGTGGGTGACAAGAAAATTCAACCTCCCTATGCTCACCATTATGGTGCTCTGTGCCACAAAGCCAATTAATGTGGCCCCATCCTATGCAGGCCAGCAAATGTGCCTTCCCCAACCCCCAGTGATGCAGTGCACTGTGAGGGGCAATCTAAATACTGACCAGTATTTCAACCACTCATAGACATTGACATAGAATCATAGAATTGGAAGAGACCACAAGGGCCATCCAGTCCAACCCCCTGCCATGCAGGAACTCAAAATCAAAGCATCCCCAACAGATGGCCATCCAGCCTCTGTTTAAAGACCTCCAAAGAAGGAGTGTGTTCCACTGTCGAACAGCTCTCACTGGATGATTCTGATCCTGCTATTTACTTATATATCTTTAGGCACAACAGAGCATTGAGGCAACATGCCTTATCCCAAAGTTGCATCTGAATGAATCTGTGTATAAACGTTTTGAGCCAGTGTGGCATAGTGGTTTGAGTGTTGGACTATGACTCTGGAGATCAGGGTTCAATTCCCAGTTCGGCCACAAAATCCACTGGGTAACCTTGGGCAAGTCATATGCTCTCAGCCTCAGGGGAAGATCATGGCAAACTTCTTCTGTATTTATTTTGCCAAGAAAGCCCCATGATAGATTTACATTACAGTCATCATAAGTCAGAAATGACTTGAAGAAACACAACATAGATGGTTAGCCTTCACTTTTTCTAACTGCAAACTCAAATAGAAAGTACCAGCTAGACCAGGGGTTGGCAACCTTTTGGGGGGTTGGGCCAGTCCCCTGTCCACCGATGCCCCCCGGACCACGTTGGTGTGTGCGTGCATGCACGCATGCCCCCCTGGGCTGCAGTGGTGTGCGCACTACCAGAAGGACTCCCTTGACCGCACCGGGCCTCTGAGAGGCCCAGCGTGGCTGCGGGGGTCCTCCGGAGTGTCATTTTGGATTCCAAAATGGCTTTCTGAGTCTCACGCGACCTTTCCCACAATGGGAAAGGTCGTACGAGACTCCAGAACACCATTTTGGAATCCAAAATGGCACCCCGGAGGACCCCCACAGCTGCAAAAGGTGACGGGAGCATCGGCAGGACCAGGCAGGGGCCGGTCTGAAGGCCTCTGTGGGCTGCACCCGGCCCGCGGACCTCAGGTTGCCAACCCCTGACCTAGACTATAACCAAAAGAGGGACAGTGAGAAGCAAGACAAAATAGCAACACAGTTATCAGAACCCAACTTTGGTGAAGGAGCTGAAAAAAACAAAGATTAATCGTGTGAAGGCTTAGCATGCTCAATAGCTTTAGAATGAAAATAGCAAGTAGAATGGAGTGTGGGAGTTGAATGCCTTGAACAGAAGCACTCCTGTTAGAAAGGAGGAGAAATGCATTTGTCATTACTCATACTAATTGAGAAATCTACTTGTAATTTTGTCTTAATCTCTTTCTAGAAACAATCTAAGCCAGTGGCTATCATTGAAACTAGTGGCAGTGTTTTCTGTAATTAATTATGCCTCCTATTATGTCACTTGCACTCAATTATGATCAGCAAAAGAATTATTATTATTATTATTATTATTATTATTATTATTATACCGCCCTTTGGTAAACCAATCAGGGCAGTTAACACATTAAAACATCATACAAAGTAAAACAGTATACTTCCCTCCCCCCTTAAAAAGTTATGAAATCAAGTTACAGAATTAAAACAACAGTTAAAATACTAATAAAGCACATACATATATGGCAATATTTTTCTCTGCCAGCTGCAGCTGATGGCTTCCATATCAGTGAGATGGTGAATCTGCTCTGAGTTTTAGTCAGACTTTAATGGAGCTATCCAAACTGCTGAACCTACTTTGTGAGGGATAGGATTGAGCACCTTGCACAACCCCCTTTGAAGTTTGGAGTAAATCATGGTCTCTACACACCATTTTCTACCCACTTCTCAATATTCCTGAAGTATAGCTGTGCTGCATTAATCACCAGATAGAGACCAAGCCATTTTCAAGGTGTTACTTTTGCTTTAGAAGTAGTTAGGCATTTTTGTCCAATGAAAACATCCACACTCCGTTTAAGGCTGCAAAAACTGAATTGTTCATATGCTGCCAGTGTGTATATAGATCAGCATACATATAAAACCATCAATATGTATATGTATGATGCTCACAACCACATATATATTGCCCATGGTTGCCCATGTATGAGGTCTAAGGATACATATGTACATTTGATTATGTATTCTGTTGCATATCTGTAGTCTTGCTTCAGTTGCCCAAAACTGCAATTCAACACAAGGATTGCAAAGCACATTTAATGCATAACTCTTAATGTAGAGAGTGAGATGCATAATTTTCTATTACCAGTAAGACTTCTGGTGACATTCACAAGTACCAGGTCCACCAAAATTCTTAGACTCACAATGAGGAGTATCAGCAATCAAAGGAGTCCTATCACGCTGGATGAGGATATCCTTTATATCCTTCTTGAAAGCATGTAGAGTTTCATGCAGAGCAAACTTGGCAGATGATATCAGCCAAATGGTGGTGCTTTAGTTAGAATCTTTTCAAGAACAGGCCTTACACTTACACAGTGAGAAAGCCACATACAAACATAAGAACAAAACTTGGAAAAGTTACTTTATGGAATTTCAACCAGCCAGAAAGAATTACTGCTCTTTTATGATAAATCAAGCATTTTCCATGTTCTCTGTGTGTGTCTTCTGATATGACCCTAAAACAGAAATCCAGTTGCTGCCATGCACCCAGAGACAAGTTGGTTATGTAGGCACCCTGATCACATAGACCCCAGCACTCATTTACAGATCAATCAACTAGTTTCAGGAGTTGCAAACAGAGAGATTCACACCTCCAGAGAAAAGGAAGCTAGAGGATTTATGGCCCAGATGACTTTTGGCCACAAGATTGATAAGACCCATTACCCCATTCTGGAATCTACCTACTTCAAGGAAACCTTTATGTTAATTTGGCTCTTTTGATATACAGTAATCAACCTCCGTCCTGGGCTATTTTCAGCCTATAAAAGACTACCAAAATTCTGGTTAACTGTGACTGGTTAGAGGTCATGGTGACACTATGTCACTGTGAATTCTGGTCCAGCTCTGACTCTTTTGTGGTTCTGTCCTTTTATCCGGTTGAGTCCAACTATACATCAGTCCACCTGGAGCACTGTGGCAGGTAATATCACCATTAGAAAAGCCTCATGTCTATTCCATGCTAACTTGCTTTATTCCTGAGTTCTTGTGAGAGTGTGTGAGTGAACATTTGTCTTTGTATGCCTGACCCCATAATAAATTTACAAATCAATTTGAAGTAACCTTGTCTCTGTGGATCTATGCCCTTAGCACCCTCTGTATAAGTTGGGTTTGCCTCCCGCCAACTCTTCCTCTTTTAATAGGAGGAGTTTGCTTCCAGTTGATTGCTTGATCTTCTTGATCTCCTGCATTTTTTAATCCAGTACAAGTTTCTTCAGATGCCCTTAGCCTTGTTTTGAACTTTGAAATGTTATACTTGTCAGTCAATCCTAAGTGATTGCTTGCGTGTATGTGCGTGCGCAATGTGTGTATGTGCGTGCGCTGACGCCCAGCACCATCCCCCCCCAGCCCACGGCAAAAAAAGTTGCCGACCCCTGCTTTAGAATATGGAATATAACCTAAAGCAGATTCACTGTTCCATTGGAACCACATGCATCCTCTTTTTAGCTGATTCCCTTCTATTTTCCTGGCTGTTTTTTGTAAATACAATTCTCAATGTAAGACCAGAACTTAGGATGAAAATGGGGCCTTGGATGTCATTACTATTCCACAACTTTCCAAGTGTGAAATCCAGAGGAAAACTTGGTCATAAGAAGGCCAAGACATGCCTAGCCTAGAAACCATGTGCAAAAAAGCCAGCCCTTTAAAAACCCACATATTTCTAATAAAATATTTTTATTAACAAGAGATGCACTTAAAGTAGTTTATGGTGAAGATAAAAAGGTAATATGAAAAACTGGGCAAGCGTCACAAATCTCACTAACATAAACAGGTGGTATTTTACATCCAGCACAGCTCTCATAATTTTTCTTCCCCATTCATTTCAAGATAGGGTCCATGCAAACTGAGCAAGACAGAGAGAGTAAGGCTTAGAGGCAAGTGGAAATCATTCTGCTGTGAACGGCTGGTTGATTTTTTTCATCAACACTTTATGAGCCAAGGATTTTTTAAAAAAATGAATTATGCATGACATTTATTCATGACAGTTCAGCTGAACTGTGGACTGAACTCCAAAGAACTCTTTTTTTGCATTTATCTAGGAATTTGTTTCTACCACTTCAACTGAATGTATATCCCATTTCATTTGGGTGATGATGTCTTTTCAGCCACAAGTCTCTGGAAGGTCTCCTCAAAGGGCAGAGGACAATGACACTGTAACTGTTTCTCATCACCATAATATACTGCTATTAATGGAAAACTCAGTTTATTAAGCTTACATATAGAGTGCAGCAGGGAAAAAAGAAAGGCTACTTGTGCTTTGTGCTGTACAGATGTGCAGTGTGTTGTACAGAAGAATTGTCAGAGCCTTATTTCAATCCAGGCCATTTGTAGAGTGCAGGAACAAATGGTTGTGTTCACATTTTCATATGAACCAACCTCACATGCACTTTCTGAAGCAATTTGCTAATGTGAATTAAATTATCTGTATCCCCTCCCTTACCTGAATTTTTGCAGTTTATTTTTTTAAATGCCTATAAAAATGAAGAACTTGGATAAGTTACAATTGGACTACAGTTCTCAGAATACCCAGCTAGCATTGCTGACCTTACTGGCTGCAGAGTTCTGAGAGTTTTTGTCCAGCCAGAACTTTTTTAACATCTGCAAAATATTCTTATTTAGAGTAAATTGTGTACAACAATGCATATATTAGAGAAACATGAGAAAAATATATACAAATTTTCATGCAGTGAAAAAAGGTCCTCCCAAAATGAAATGGAAATTATAACAAACAGTTGGCAGGGTGTTAGACTAATATGGCTTGGGATGAATTTAGGTGCAGTTCTGTGGCTGCATTAAATGGCTGGCTGTTGTTTGAGCCATGAGGTATTCTGGGAGTTGTAGTCCCAAACCCAAATGTTTCCATGTTCTGCTCAGGGAGAACTGGCACTTTTATATAAAAGATTTTATTGCTTCTGAAAAGCAGTCAGCTTAGTAGTTTTGCTTTTCATAATGTTTCCTTATTCTGTCATTATGTCCTAGCAACTATTTCTTTTCCATTAAGAGGCTGGAAATGTGCTTAGTGCAATTTACACTTATATAAATCTCAGATAAATTATGGTCACTGGCTATTTATTTTTATTGCTATCTTCACTGCCATCTCTCCCTCTTTTAATAGGAGGAGTTTGCTTCCAGGTGATTGCTTGATCTCCTTTATCTCCTGCATTTTTAAATCCAGTACAAGTTTCTTCGGATGCCCTCAGCCTTGATTTGAACTTTGAAATGTTATACTTGTCAGCCAATCCTAAGTGATTGCTTGCTACTCCATGGACCAGTCCTTTCAATGTGTGTATGTCTATGAAATAGAGATCATGGCTAGTGGATTCTGAGACCTGCAGTCTAAAAAAATAACTTTTCTAACATGGATCAGCAACACAGTAGAGATGTTTCTCAAAGCACGAACTTGCCTTTTTAGATTTTCTATGAGGAAACAGGCAAGGAGACTCCCAGATGTTACCTAATGAGGAGTGGAGAGCAAAACTAGCAAGTTGATCTTAACCAAACCTTGAGCAGTGGAGGATTCTGGGAAGTGTAGGCCCAAAAGATGTTGTTTAGTGAGGTCTAAGAGGTCTCTGGGTGAGACTTTTAAATGCCCATCCATAATCTACAAATCCCAGGATTTTACAGGAGGCATCCCTAGCAGTAAAAGTGCAATGAGTCTTCTTTTTCTCCAGCTAATGTAGAATGTTTGCTAGCAAACATGGAGTTATTTGCTGGAATACTGTTGGTGTCATACACATGTGAGAAAATCCTTTAAGCACATTCTTGTCTTTTTTGGTTGTTGGGCAATAGATGTATTCATTCATGATTGTGTAATGAATTTCGATGAGTATAACCATTTCACATGAGACTTTCCCCCCCCCCCCCCAAAGAGCCAGTGATCCCATTGAGAAAGAGAGCAAGAGTATTTATATTTTTATGCCGCTTATCAGTGAAATCAGCACTCTTGAAGTGGTTTACAATCTGTAAGCCAATTGCCCCCAACAAGCTGGGTACTCATTTTACTGACCCATTAAAGGATGGAAGGCTGAGTCAACCTTGGAGCCCCCTGGGATTGAACTCACAAACCTAGGGCTGCAGTACCAGACATCACCAGGCACATTGGCAGAGTTGGCTGCACAATGTCAGTATTCAAAAGAAAGTGGTTCAGCACTACCACTTTGGAAATACATAAATATAGATTTGCACTACCCAAGTACAATACAAGAACTCATCCATAGCATTTCCACTCTTTAGCACATTTTGAAATGCAGTGGGCTTCCTACAAGCTGTCCCCTTGGGAGACAATCCCACAGGACAATCAATCTCAGTTTCTTTTAGAAAATGTTTGCTGATAAATGCCACCCCCCCTTCCTAAGCACAGTGAGCAAGCACCTTACAGCCAAATGAAATATTCAGCATAAATGCTCCTCGACTTTAATTGAATAATTTCATCTCATTACCTCCACTGCTTGTAACTTCCCCATTTCTCCATACTAAGGTTCATTAATGCTCATGTTCCCTTAAAGTCTTACAAATTGCATGAGCTTCCAAGACCTCTAGCCTCATTCTCCATCATACTAACACAAATGCAAAAATTCTCTTAACTAACAGCAAAGAATCCTGGGGTCTATTGTTTGTTGAAGATACACATGTATGAGCCCTTTAATCTCATCCTCATAAATCAGAAACTAGAGGTCTTTAATAATATTTTGTTGCTCTCCTCTGACCCTTGTTCAATTTGTCAGAATCTCCCCATTCCAAGGAGACAAAACTTTATGCTGCATTCTCTCAACAACCCATTGGTATTTGACTTACAGAAAGGAACCTATTAAATCGACACATGGGAACCATAATTGAATCCCACTAGCCTCTGGCATGTGAATCACAGACACAGGCAAAATAATGAAAGTCTTTATACTTGCTTCTCCCAGGCGGAAAGAATTCTGACCATCAGTTTCATCCAGATTTGTAAAAAATAATGTTAATATGAAAGTGAATGTGTTTGAACCTGTCAGGAGGATGATAAAATGCTTCAAATAAAATGAAGCCATTTTCTTTCTGAGACAGAAAACAGCACTGTCTGTTTATTACTGGAAATGTCCAATGGTAGAGTATTTACCCAGATATGAGCAAGAGTAGTAGACATGTTCCATACACTCAACATGATTTAGCCAATGTTTGAAATGAGAAGGTTAAATTGACTCTAATGCATAAGAATTAAATTGCACTGAACTCAGTAGAATCTACTACTGAGTAAGCCTGTCTAGCTGGATCTCTCTCATTTTTAAATCAGTGGGGCATAGAGAGGTTTTAACAGTGGCTGATTATAAAGCAAAGAAGATCAACTGGTGGTTATCCAGTCTTTGCTTGAGTGAAGTTCCCATTATCCCTCGCCACTGGTGATTCTTCAGAGACACAGCCATATTAGACTGGAATATCATTATGCAAGGGGATCTCGTAGCACATTTGGGACTATGTAGAAGATGTAGCATACATTTTCCTAGATTTGGTCTACTTCCTCAGATTCCTTGCATCTGAGAAAGTTGATAAGTCTATGAAAGTTTATGCTACAAATTCTACAACACAATCTCAAAGGTGCTACAAGATCTTCTTGCATACTTGTGATACTTGACTTCAAGTGAAATTGAGACTAGATCTACACTAGGCAGAAGCAACAGTAGGTTTTAGGCCTGAGCATTAAGATGAACAGATAGAAACATGGGTAAAACCAGGGGTAGGCAACCTTTCCCCTTTAAGGGCCAAGGGACTTCAGCTCCCAGAAGCCTCAGCCATGTTGGCCAATAGTCCCATGTTGGCCAATAGCTCCTGGGATTCTGGGAGCTGAAGTCCCTTGGCCCTTAAAGGGGAAAGGTTGCCTACCCCTGGGTAAAACCATTGGTTCATTTAACCCAGAGGTTGAGAACCTCCAACATGTTAACCAAAAAAGTGCCTTCATTTTTCTCAATGTGAACCTCTGGATTCTCCCCAGGCACCCCACATTGCTCCAGATTATGCTTCTCACTGCCATTGCTTATTGGTTATTGATATTATTTATTAAGCCTTGTTGTGATAAAGGAAAATACTTAGATGTATAGATCTTTTGTTTAGCTGCTTTCTGATGTAAAGGTAAAGGTCTCCCCTTTGACATGATTGTCAAGTTGTGTCTGACTGTAGAGGATGGTGCTCATCTCTATTACTAAAGGCAAGGGAGCCAGCATTGTCAGAGACAATACCGTGGTTGTGTGATCACCATGACTGCACAAGAGTGGTACATACCGTATTTTTCGGCATATAAGACGCATTTTTTCTTCCCCAAAACGAGGGTGGGGAAGTTGCTGCGCCTAATAAAGCAAATATACAAGCTGAGGGCAAACAAAAGAAGTAAGTAACTGCCGAGGCCTAGGCTAAAAGTAGGCCTCATTTCAGCCTCAGCCTTGGTGCTCCAGTGGGCTCCTCCCATCCCAGGAAGAGCCCATTGGAGCAGCCAGGACGGGGGTGGAAAGAGTCCTCTTTTCCTGGCTAGTTGAATGTGCTCCTCCTCTTTCCACCCCCATCCTGGGTGCTTCAATGGACTCTTCCTGGGGTCAGAGGACATCCTCCCATCCCAGGAAGAGTCCATTGGAGCACCCAGGACGGGGGTGGAAAGAGTCCCCCCCTTGAAGAAATCTGCCAAGAAAACCCTCATGGTAGGGTCAAAATGAGCCAGAAATTACTCCAAGGCACTGGATTATTACCCTGGCCAAGTTACACTGTCTCAGCCTCAGAGGGTGGAAATGGCAAACTCCCTCCTCTGAAGAAATCTGCCAAGAAAACCCTCATGGTAGGGTCAAAATGAGCCAGAAATTACTCCAAGGCACTGGATTATTACCCTGGCCAAGTTACACTGTCTCAGCCTCAAAGTGTGGAAATTGCAAACTCTCTCCTCTGAAGAAATCTGCCAAGAAAACCCTCATGGTAGGATCAAAATGAGCCAGAAATTACTCCAAGGCACTGGATTAGTACCCTGGCCAAGTTACACTGTCTCAGCCTCAGAGGGTGGAAATTGCAAACTCCCTCCTCTGAAGAAATCTGCCAAGAAAACCCTCATGGTAGGGTCAAAATGAGCCAGAAATTACTCCAAGGCACTGGATTATTACCCTGGCCAAGTTACACTGTCTCAGCCTCAGAGGGTGGAAATGGCAAACTCCCTCCTCTGAAGAAATCTGCCAAGAAAACCCTCATAGTAGGGTCAAAATGAGCCAGAAATTACGTACTCCAAGGCACTGGATTATTACCCTGGCCAAATCACACTCTCTCAGCCTCAGAGTGTGGAAATGGCAAACTCCCTCCTCTGAAGAAATCTGCCAAGAAAACCCTCATAGTAGGGTCAAAATGAGCCAGAAATTACTCCAAGGCACTGGATTATTACCCTGGCCAAGCTACACTGTCTCAGCCTCAGAGGGTGGAAATGGCAAACTCACTCCTCTGAGGAAATCTGCCAAGAAATCCCTCATGGTAGGGTCAAAATGAGCCAGAAATTACGTACTCCAAGGCACTGGATTATTACCCTGGCCAAATCACACTCTCTCAGCCTCAGAGGATGGAAATGGCAAAAAAAAAAAAACCCTTGAAGAAATCTGCCAAGAAAACCCTCATGGTAGGGTCAAAATAAGCCATAAATTACTCCATAAGCCAATGGCCTAAAAACTCTAAAGGTACCAGTCCATCTGATCTTGGAAGCTAAGCAGGGTCAGCCCTGGATAGTCCTTGGATGAGAGACCACCAAAGAATCCCAGGTGCTGCAGGCTGTATTTCAGAGGAAGGAACTGGCAAAACCACTTCTCGAGTCTTCCTTGCCTAAGAAAACCCTAAGAAATTCATGGAGTCACCATAAGGCGACAAGAGACTTGCAAGAAAGTTGGGCAGGGAATTTGTGCAATACCTGGCCCTGCTGCTGGCTTAAACTTACATTTACAACTTAAAATTGTTCTTAAACTGCTGTTAACTTTATACAGTTGATATAAAATATTTTACTACAGTATTTGGTTAAGAATCTTTTTTTTCTAGATTTTCCTCCTTTAAAATTGGGTGCGTCTTATATGCCGTCTTATATGCCGAAAAATACGGTATTTCCCATCGGAGTGGTACATATTTATGTCCTTGCACTGTTACATGTTTTCAAACTGCTAGATTGGCAAAAGTTGGGACTAGTGATGGGAGCTCACTCCATCATGTGGTGGCACTTGGGTCTCAAACTGCTGATCTGCTGACCTTGTGATTGACAGAGGCTGCATCTTAACTGATGAGCCACCCCAACAATTTTTTTTAAATGAAAAGCTTGGCTGAGATGAGGTGGACTTTGGCAGGAGAATGGATATGACCCTAGGCTTGATCTGGTCTGGGGACAGTAAATTTCACAGGGGACTAGGGTGAATTCCTCTCAACTCCCAGAAGGCCACATTTGCCCCAGTTTGCCAAAATGCCTCAGTTTTATTTCAGTCACTTTTGGATTCCATTTTAAAAAATGTGTTTTGCAATTTAATGTAATCCCCTCAGCTTGTTTTAGGCCAGAAAATGCAGTTTTTTGACAACAACAGCAAACAGACAAACAGACAGATTTAAATTACTAATTCCACTCCCTGGGCTTTTCAGGATATGTTTAGTCATTTGAGGAGCAAAGCAACACACAGATAGAAATGGTAAGAAGGATGTCCTGGGAGTTAGTGTCCATCTTGGGGACTCTGATATGTATAGGATGGATAGGTGGGTAAGTGAAGCTGACAGAATGCAGTGTCCATCCTTGTTATAGATAAACTGAACTGACTTCCCTTTTAGTTCATGAGCTTAGCTTAAAGCACTGATAAAAATACTTCAGAAGTTACAGGAACCCTGAAACTTGGATAATTTAAAGAATTATTTTCCATGCAATGTAGTAACAGCTGCACTTAGACTCTTATACTCCTTACCAATGGAAGCAGGGTTGATTCTTTCTCTATTAAGTTTCTGCCAAAATGCGAAAACTTTTTCATTCAGATGGGCGTTCAGCTTGTAATCTTTGGTCTGTTGTTGAATTGTGTGTGTGCGTGTGTGTGTGTGAGGGTGTTCTTAACTGTTTAAGTTGGTTCTATCTTTCCTTACTTTTAAAAATATATAAATAATTGATTTCCATCTTTTTCTCACCAAAAAAAAGTCTATATTTGAATATCTTTAGCTGTTTGAAGCATACTTTCAAGTAGAAAGCTGGATCATAAATCTAATTAATAAAACAGAATCATAAAGTTGGAAGGGATACAAAAAGTCACCTTATCAAACTCTTTGCCAGTGTGAGAATCTATTGCTAATGCACCAAAAAGTTGGGCATCCAACTTCTGTTTTAAAACTTCGAGCGAAAGAAAACCCATCATCTTCCAATGTAGTTTATTCCACTGAAGAACAGCTCTTACTGCCAGGAAGTTCTTCCTAATGCTTAGTGAGGATCTGTTTCCCTACTTGAAATTTAAACACTTTCTTGTAATTTCTTTGGGTCCTGTCATGTGGAGCAGGAAAATTCCTCCTTCAGATATCACAAGAGGGATATATTGTATTGCATCTCAGTCTTCTCCAGGCTAAGCATATCCAACTTGCTAAACAATCTTCATACACTTTGATTTCCAGACTTGCTATCATCTTACTTGCCCTCCTCTAGATACATTCCAGGCTGTCAGTATACTTTTTCAAACATGGTGTTCACATCATAGATCATTCAGGGGTGTGGAGATGTTACAGCCACCAACTTGGATGGGTTTCAAAGGGAATTGTATCAAATGTTCTCAAAGTCTGCTGACCATGATAGCTACATATTAACTCCAATTACACAGTTACAGATCTTTCATGACACTTTGCCTTAAAAGCATCCTGTGGAATCATGGAATTTGTAGTACTTTGAATTGGCTACCAGAGAGCTCTAATGTTGTAGTTCAGTATGTAGAAACATCTTGGAAGACTAAATGAAAAAAAGAAGTTGGCAGCATGAGCATTCATAGACTGAAGTCTACTTCATACTACTAAAAGTAGTCTACTTACTACTTAAAATGCATCTGAGAAAGTCAACTTTAGTCTACAAAAGTTCATGCTGCTAACTTTCAGTTAGTCTCAAAGATGCTACAAGATCTCTCTACATACTGGTTGTACTTCAGGGGATTGGACTCCACCACACTAACTTATATCTAGTAATGTCAGCCACTAAATATCCAAGCTATACTGTTAAAATTCTATATCTCTCACCAAACTACAAAGCCTAAGATGCAATAAGAGAGAGCTATGTCAGTTAAAATGGTATCTAACTGCTATAATTGTGAACTATGGATATAGTCCAGAGGATGTCCAACACTGGGCATTTACTCTACTGGTATTTCACAACATTTAGGCAGAGGCAGATGGTGTGGTAAAGAAATGTAAACCACTGTATGGACTTTAGCACTCTACACTTGTGAGGCAGCATGATCACATTAGTCTAGAAAACACAAACATACAGGTTGGAGATAGCCATTATCGCACAACTCTTCCAAATTGCCATGATGCTGCTTCTCACCTGCCCTCTGTCTTCTGCACATCAGTCTGCATAGCCCCACCTCCCTGCTCAATGATTTTCTCAGAATACCTTTTGTTAATTATTTTAAACTGCATGACCATGGCCATTAAGTAATTTTTTTAGAAATAATAAAGAAAAACAGCCTGCTTGGGAATAATAAAGGGAATGGGAGAGGGAAGGGGAGAGAGAGAGAGACATAATCATACTCACTTGCACCATGTAAATATCCACATATCAGAACTGCTCCAGGAGGAACTTATAATACACGCATCAACAATGGAAAAAAACAGTGTGATTGACAGGTTTCACTTATCAATGAGAGGCAGCTGTTTTGAGTTGTCAGGGGCCTTTTACATTCTGGTCCCCAAGAAGGAAACAAAGACCATTCAACAGCTCACTGTGAGGAATTTGCAAGACACTTTGCAGACAAAGTTGCTCAGATTCGCTCTGACTTGGATGCTGTAGTTGAGACAGGTCCAGTGGATATAATCTTAGTGCTTGCTTGTCCCATATTATTGGATAAGTTTCAGTTTGTGCAGCCTGAGGATGTGGATAGGATCCTTGGAGAAGTGGAGATGTTATTCACCATCTACATGAAGCCGCTGGGAGAGCTCATTCGGAGACATGGGGCTGGGTGTTATCAGTACACTGATGATACCCAGATCTATTTCTCCATGACTAGATTGTCAGCCTTGGCTTCCGATGGCATCTCTCCTCTCAATGACTGTCTTAGGGCTGTAATGGACTGGATGAGGAAAAACAGATTGAGACTGAATCCAGGGAAAATGGAGGTACTTACAGTAGTGGCCCCGAAACCAGGAATTAGGATACAACCTCCAGTCCTGGACGGTGTCATACTCACCAGGAAGGACTGTGTTCACAGTCTTGGGGTCCTCCTGGACTTGTTGCTTCAGATGAGTAATCAGGTGAATGCGACAGCCAGGAGTGCTTGTTATCAGTTTCGGCTGATATGCCAGCTGTGCACTTTCCTGGAAGTAAGGGATCTCGAAACTGTGGTACATGCTCTGGTAACCTCCCATCTTGATTTTTGTAATGCGCTCTACATGGGGCTACCCTCGTGCTTGGTCCGGAAACTTCAATTAGTTCAGAATATGGCAGCCAGGTTGGTCTCTGGCAAATCTAAAAGAGACCATATTACACCTATATTGAAGTCTCTTCACTAGCTGCCTATTAGTTTCCGAGCCCAGTACAAGGTGTTGGTTATCACCTATAAAGCCCTAAATGGCTTGGGTTCAACTTATCTCTGAGACCGCCTCCTCCTGTACAATCCTCCCCAAGCACTTAGGTCCTCTGGGCTGAATTTGCTACAGGTGAAAAAAACCAGACTATCAGAAACCTCCCAGAGGGCCTTTTCGATGACCGCTCCCAAATTATGAAATGGCCTGCTGGATAAGATTTGTCATTTGACGACCTTAGACAGCTTTAAAAGGGTTGTCAAGATGGATCTCTTCCAGCAGGCCTTTCCTGATTAGTCTTACCGGTCACAAGAGCCAGATCAACTTTTCCCCTTTCCCTTCCTTCCATAGTGCTGCCATAACAGCCGTTTCTGTTGTTTGTTATTAATCTTTATTGTACATTGTTGGCTCCGCCAAATTTAAATATTGTTTTAATTGATGATTGTTTAATATTTTTTTAAGAGGTAGGATGGTTGTGTTTGGGACTGATTTTATCGTATTGCATTTTATGTTGGAAGCTACCCCGATTGCTATGCAGAGGGGCGGGGTATAAATAAATTTTATTATTATTATTATTATTATTATTAAGTGAGGGCTGTGATGAACAGAAAGACAGCAGGGAGCTGTGAAGACCTGAAGGCAGCTGACCAATCCTGAGACAACTGGAATCAGCCAATGAGAGAGCAGCTGGAAGGAGATAAATAGCTCAGGCGAGTAGTGAGATAGTCTGAGTGTTAGGGAGTTTGGCAGTTAGGGACTGTGGAACAGAAGGCTCGGAACCTTCGAGAGTGTCAGTTGGATCTGACTTAGACAGAGGTACAGTGAGGCAGTACCTTAAGCCAGAGGTTGTGAATTGTTCCTTAGGGAACTAAGTTGTACAAAGAGAAGAGTTCAAAGAAGAAGAAAAAACAACTCTTTGTGGTTCAACAGAGCTCTAGGGTAGAGAGGGTCTGTGTGGTTAGATTGTAATCATAAAAACAGCTGAAGGATTGTATTTGAAATAGCTACAATACACTTGAAACTGTAACCAAGTTATATTATTACCAAGTTTGAAAACCAAGAAACATTGCCTGTATGTTTGAAACACAATAAAACCATCTTATATTTTATAAAAACCTACTTTGGCCTCTGTGTGAAAATTTTGAACAAATGCTACCAGTGTGTTATTAATCATTATTGGACCAGTAGGTGGCGAGGGCTATGAAGCCAGTCACATAAAATTTTAAAAGAGAGAAATAGTCAAGGTGGCAGGAGTGGTTCGTCACAAGGGCCACCACATGCAAACTGGATCCTTGCCCTTCCTGGCTTCTGAAATCAGCTAGAGGGAGACTGGCCAAGTGGGTAAAGGGAGTGGTGAATTCTTCACTGCAGCAAAACAAATGTCCATCTTGCCTAAAGGAGGCTGTGGTGAAGCCATTACTGAAAAAGACCTCCCTGGATCCCACCATTCTAGATAACTATCACCCAGTCTTTAACATTCCATTCTTGGGCAAGTTTCTGGAGCGAGTGGTGGCCTCCCAGCTCCAGGGATTTCTGGATGAAACAGATTATCCAGATCCACTTCAATCTGGTTTCAGACCTGGCTATGCCACAGAGACAGCTTTGGTTGTCTTACTGCCTGACCTACGTAGAGAACTGAACAGGGGGAATGTGTCCCTGTTGGTCCTGCTAGATCTCTCAGTGGCTTTTGATACCTTCAACCATGGTATCCTTCTGAGCCACCTTTCTGGAATGGTGAAGCACTGTTATGCAGTGGTTCCAGTCTTTCTTGGAGAGGCAGACCCAGAAGGTAATGTTGGGGGACTCCTGTTCGACTCCTTGGCCATTGGCCTGTGGGATCCCACAGGATTCTGTGTTGTCCCCCATGTTGTTTAACATCTACATGAAATTGCTGGGAGAGGTCATCCAGATTTTTTGGGTGCGGTGTCATTAGTATGCGGATAATACCCAACTCTATTTCTCCTTTCCGTCTGCCTCCAAGGCAGCTGTCTGTGTGCTGAACCAGTGTCTGCTGTTAGTAATGGACTAGATGAGGGCAAACAAACTGAAGTTTAATCCAGACAAGACAGAGGTGTTCCTGGTCAGTCATAAGGCAGATCAGAGAATTGGGACTTTGCCTGAGCTGGATAGGATTACACTCCCCCTGAAATCTCAGGTTTACAACATGGGTGTGCTCCTGGACTCTACTCTGAGCCTGGATGCCCAGGTTTCAGCAGTGGCCAGGAGTGCATTTGCACAGTTCAAACTAATGTGCCACTTGCACCCATTCCTTGAGACATCAGATTTGGCTACAGTGACACATGCCTTGGTTACATTCCATTTGGACTACTGTAACTCACCCTACGTCGGGTTGCCTTTGGAAACTGTTTGGAAACTTCAGCAGGTTCAAAACGCTGCAAATAGAATGCTGACCAGACCCAATTATAGGGAGTATATAACTCCTATATTAAAACAGCTTCACTGGCTATCAGCACAATTAATTCAAAGTTCTGGCCACGACCTACAAAACCCTACACAGTGAAGGTCCAGACTATTTGAGAGACTGTATCTCCCCATACAAACCACCTAAAGCCCTAAGATCCTCAGGAGAAGGCTTTCTCTTGGTCCACCACCATCTCAGGCTCATTTGGTGAGGACACGAGACAAAGCTTTCACAGTGGCTTCTCCCATCCTGTGGAACTCACTTCCATGGGAGGCTAGACTGGTCCCCTCCCTTCTGGCCTTTTGATGGCAAGCAAAAACATTTTTATTCCAGGAAGCTTTTTAAAATCATGCAGGCCTGGTTTTATTGGAGTGTAGTAGTGGTTTAGATTAGTTTGTAACCTTTGTAAGTTTTAAATTTTGTATGTTTAATAATAATAATAATAATAATAATAATAATAATAATAATAATATATTTATTTATATCCCGCCACTCTTCAGAGCAATCGAGGCGGCTTACAACATTACAATTTCCATACAGATATATTAAACAGAACATAAAATCCCGAATCCCACCCATCCTTTAAGAAGTAAGGGTTCTTTTTATTCCAGGCTGGATGGTGCTCGGCCCAGTGTCTCTCCCCCAGATGACAACGGATGGTAATGGAGGGAGGGCTCTTCTTATTATTCTAGGCCCAATGGTGCTCGGCCTAGTGTCTCTCCCCCAGATGTCATCGGATGGTAATGGAGAGAGGGCTCTTCTTATTTTAGGCCCAATGGTGCTCGGCCTAGTGTCTCTCCCTCAGATGACATTGGATGGCAATGGAGGGAGGGCTCTTCTTTTTATTCTAGGCCCGATGGTGCTGGACCTAGTGTCTCTCCCCCAGATGACATCAGATGGTAATGGAGGGAGGGCTCTTCTTCTTATTCTAGGGCCGATGGTGCTGGGCCTAGTGTCTCTCCCCCAGATGACATCGGATAGTAATGGAGGGAGGGCTCTTCTTATTTTAGGCCGATGGTGCTCGGCCTAGTGTCTCTCCCTCAGATGACATTGGATGGTAATGGAGGGAGGGCTCCTCTTTTTATTCTAGGCCCGATGGTGCTGGACCTAGTGTCTCTCCCCCAGATGACATCAGATGGTAATGGAGGGAGGGCTCTTCTTCTTATTCTAGGGCCGATGGTGCTGGGCCTAGTGTCTCTCCCCCAGATGACATCGGATAGTAATGGAGGGAGGGCTCTTCTTATTTTAGGCCGATGGTGCTCGGCCTAGTGTCTCTCCCTCAGATGATATTGGATGGTAATGGAGGGAGGGCTCCTCTTTTTATTCTAGGCCCAATGGTGCTGGACCTAGTGTCTCTCCCCCAGACGACATCGGATGGTTTAATATTTTAACTTTTTACTGTTTTAATTAGGCTATTTTAATTGTTTTTTAAAATGTTGTTTTAATATGTTTTTATATTGTGAGCCACCTTGGGAGAAAGGCAGGATAATAAATAAATAAATAAATAAATAAATAAATAAGGAGCACTTCAGCAACAGATGGGCTATCAGGGTGACCAGATGTCCTCCTTTTTTCCAGGACATATCCTACATTTCATCTTTCTGTCCAGGAGGAATTCTGAAATGTCTTCTATTTTTAGCATGACTAAGAAGCCTACTGAGTATCACCCCTTTGAGAAATATATCTACTTGCCAGCCTGTCCTTGCTGTAAATAGGGGGATAGAATGGATCCTTCTAAAGGTCTTCTTTCCTAGAAGCAGCAGCAAAGACCTATCCCAAGAGCTTGGGGTGCATTTGTTTCTTGGAAGGGAAATCAACAGCAAACATGTTAAGCAGTGGGCTGCTTGAGGGCTCAATCCAAATGTTAAAAGTGGTTTCCCCTCTTAATTTCAGCACAATGAACAAATGAAAGGGATAATTTAAATGTAGATTCAGTCAAGGATTTGTTGCTAGTAAAGTACAGTTTTAAGCCTTTGTCTTCCTCAGAGTTCTATAAGTATATAAAAAACCAACAGGCATTTTAATGAAGGTAAATTCATCAGAAAAATATGATTGACTGCATAATAAAATGTAGTATATTTAATATAGTTGTAAATAAACCACATGAAATGAATTTATATTTAAATTAGTGTTTTGTGCTTTTATTTTGCCATGTCCTACATTTTTGTGGAATGCCTACATTTTGAAGTGCCTTGTCCTCCTTTGCAGTTATGACATCTGGTCACCCTGTGGACTAAAGATAAGCTACTGGACAAGCACAGAGTTGTGTGATACAGTACAGTCACAAATGCTACTGTCCTGCTCTACAGGACATTTTGTCCCCCTCTGTTCGTTGTCCACAGATAGGTGAGGGACACGGATCCCAAGTCCACAAGAAAGGAGGAGCAACTGTAATTCCACTTTTCATATCTCATGTGATAAAGCTGTAGATCAGGGATAGGCAACCTTTCCCCTTTAAGGCCCAAGGGACTTCAGCTCCCAGAAGCCTCAGCCATGTTGGCCAATAGTCCCATGTTGGCCAATAGCTCCTGGGATTCTGGGAGCTGAAGTCCCTCGGCCCTTAAAGGGGAAAGATTGCCTACCCCTGCATAGATTTTTGACTAAACTTTAAAGAAGCTGTCCAAAGTGCTGAACCTAATGCCGTAAATGTCAAATGAAATCTGAATTAGATTCACAATCATACTACAATGAAATCCACCTGTTGCCATTTCCTTTTGTGCAACTCATGCTATCAGTGGGGCATTAGAAAGTTCTTAATCCTTCCCATTAAGCCAAATCTAGACCATTCTTTAATGACATGAAAAACCTGGCCAATCTTTAATTGTGTCAAAATCTCTTCTACTTTGTCCCACCCCAGCTCACAGAGTTCATTTAAGATTCAAAAGTCAAGTTGCTTCAGCTTATTTCAGAGTTTTCCCCTTCCATTCCTAATCCAATGCTTTGTACAGCCTTCACAGCTAATTATGGCAAACACTGAGCAGAGTGCTTTGTAATTAATTATAGTTATTAGTGTAATTAGTAGAGCTAAATTAAAGCTTGAAATTCAGGGTCTTTAAAATATATTTTGTGTATATCTTGTTTGTGACTAAATAAGAGGTTAGTAAAAAGAGAATGTTTGCTTGTGTTTTATAGAGATGGGATGTTTCAGTGGTAGGACAGCTGGTATGTGGCAGATGCCAGGCTCATTTCACTTGGAACTCTGCCACAGCTCTGCTTTGTATCCCTTCCCTTTATTTTGTGGTTCAGAATTGGAAGGATGTGTTACTGTTATGACCAGCCATCAAGTTGGCTTCAACTCTTGGTGACCCTGTGAATGAGAGAACTCCATGAACCTTGTCAATCAACAGCCCTTAAATCTTGGAAGGGAGGCGTCAGCTTGAAAATATCCAGGTAGAGCAACCAAACTGCAGTTCAGTATATCACTTCAGCCTTTTTTAAGTCATTCATTAATTGTCCAAGTAATTGTGCTGGGAAAGGCCCCTTGAGTTATCATTCAGCTGGCAACTACAACTCTTCAGGACCTCCTGTATAAGTATGTTTGTAGAACTTTGCCAATATTTTCTTGTTAGTCCCTACTAGTATAAAACCATGGAATCAATGGGATTCATTGAATTAATTGAATAGGGTTACTCTAGTTGGGATTAATCAACAGGATTGCAACCATGATTAGTTTTGCCTAGAATAGATTCACTGAATCAATAGGGTTTATCTATATGTTGACTCAGCAATTCATTCAATAGTTCTACTCCAGTTGAGTCAAACCAATATGTTTCAGGCATTTGGCCTGAGCCTGTGCTCTTAGGGCAAAGCTTTGAGATTTATAGAATTCAGATATTCCCTAGTGCTGTGTCAACTACTGGGGGATCAAGAGGTCCCCTTCCCACATGCTGACACAGCTGTCCTTTATGGATTGCCCCATTTCTGAAAAACACTTGCCAGATCAATAGAATGCAACTCCTCACCTCTTGGGTTGCTGAGGTAGTTAAAGAGAAAGACCAGTTCATATACAAAATATGTATGTCTGGATTCAGCTGTTTGTTCAGTCTAATAGTGCTGAGCCTTAATAGAGTGCACCAGGCTTAACAGATGTAATTATAGGCATGTTGCACAGACAGGTACATCATCCTGGGAAGCAAATGCCAAAACAGAGCCTGCGTGCTCAGCAAAGTGGCTTCAAGATTAGAGGATGCTCAGTGTCAGTGAAGATAAATCAAAAGGTTACAGTCTCCGACAGAACACACAACACTGGGCAGAATTAACTGCTCATCTGGAGGATGCTGCAACCACTAAGAAATAGTATCTCTCTCTCTCTTTCATTTCCTCCAGGGCATTATAATATGCCCAATTTCACCAGAGTGACCCTATCCTATCCTATCCAGAGTGAGGGTGATAAGAACAAGCACACCCCCTATAAATTTTCAGGTAGGAGGGGAATCTGTTATGAGCCAAGATCTAATGGCATGCAGTAAACAAGTCAGAATGGGAAGCTGAAAAAGTTCTCTGCAGACAACCCACTTGATAGTTTTTTTTGTGGGCTTTACAGGCTGTGTGGCCATGTTCTAGAAAAGTTTCTTTCTGACATTTTGCCAGCATCTGTGGCTGGCATCTTCAGAGAATGCTGGAAATGCATCTGTAAAACCCACTTCTTGGAAGAGGAATTAAAGCACATAGATTGGGCTCTACAGGCGAATGGTTACTCCAGCTCAGACATCAGAAGGGCTCCCAGACCCAGAAACACTGAGAGGATTGAAGATGAGCAACCTCCCAAAGGGAAGATATTTTTACCATACATCAGAGGAATCACAGACAGAATAGGGAAAGTGGTGAGGAAACGCAACCTTCAAATGGTTTACAAACTGACCAAGAAAATCCAACAAATGCTGTGCTCAATGAAGGACAGGAGAAACCCTCTCACAGCTGCAGGAGTTTACTGCATACCATGCAACTGTGGACAAGTCTACATAGGGACCACCAAACGCAGTGTACAAACACAAGTCAAGGAACATGAGACACACTGCAGACTGGGCCAGCCAGAAAAATCAGAAGTAGCAGAACACATTCTAAACCATCCTGGTCATAAAATGCTGTTTGAAAACACTGAAATTCTGGACCATGCCAACAACTATCAGGTCAGAATGCACAGGGAAGCCATCGAAATCTACAAACACTTGGACAACTTCAACAGGAAAGAAGAAACCCTAAAAGTAAACAAAGGGCCTTTGCAGACTGCCAGAAATAGTGCACATTAAATTGAGGCACTGCCCTGGCTCAGTGCTAGGGAGTCATGGGAATTGTATTTTTTTCTGGGACATTGAGCCTTCTCTGTCAGAGAGCTCTGGTGCCACAATAAATTACAGTTCCCATGATTCCCTAGGACTGAGCCAGGACAGTGCCTCAATTTAATGTGCACTATTTCTGGCAGTCTGCAAAGGCCCACAGTTTGGCTACCAGTCCTGCAAAATAGGAAAATCAGCATTCAGCAAATGCAAATGGGAAACCACCCAGGGTCAGGGGCTTTCCCAGCAGACAATGAACACCAATTACCAGACAATAATACTCGTTTGCATATCCTCCTACCCTGAGGCCCTGCCATCAACACAGAACAATACACAATCAACAACAGAACAATACACAGTTTACATGGGAATCACTCCTCCCTACCCAAGGTCTCACAGTATATATGTACCCACTCTCTTCCATTCCAGCATTCTCTGAAGGTGCCAGTCACAGGTGTTGGTGAAATGTCAGAAAGAAACTCTTCTAGAACATGGCCACACAGCCCGAAAAACCCACAAAAAACTATGGATGCCGGCCATTAAATCCTACGACTTCACAAACCCACTTAATGTTTTACTGCCAATTTGGCTTCTTAAGCAGTCCAAGAGGGTGGTCTCTCTTACCTATCTCTGTGTACAATGTAGAAGTGGCAACCACAAAATCCCATTCTCTATTACTTAACAAAAGGTGCTTAACAGGATTAGGGGCATAAATTTTCCCATACCAATCAACAACCTACAGGGTTTACTCCTGAACAAATCCATTGGACTGAATGTGGCTTGGACAGCTCAGGTTTAGAGCAAATCTTATTCCCTTCCTCTCAGAAGATTTTGAAAGGTGTTAAGTCTTTGGCCTGATGAATAAAATCTTCAAAAAAACTGTTTTCTCTCTTTCAAAAAAGTTGCATAACAGAAGCTGATTAGATAGATAGATAGATAGATAGATAGATAGATAGATAGATAGATAGATTATGTGCATTTGCAAGGACTTTCCTCACTATGCAATCATTCTGTTTTCATAGATTAATGCATCATATACATTATGTTTCTCTCCCTCCACCCTGTCCCAGCATAATTATTTTTAAAAAATACATCCAGCCAAAAAACCAACAACTTACCACTTTTGCCTAATCCATCACCGCCTTATACTCTCTCAAGCCCCCTAAAGAGCTCCTGAAGAAGTTGGGGGGGGGGTTCACTTCTGGCCTCCATCTTCTTTGAGGGGAGATGTACAGAACTGGCAGGCACTTGCTTTGAAACAACTCCAAAGCAATTGGAGAGGGTAAGAGATGGAGTGGTACCTAGGAGAGGTACAATTTAGCAGCTTCACAAGCTTGCCGCTGTGTCTGTCTTAGCTGCAGGTCTCATAGCAACCAGCTTTAAGAGCTTCCAATAAAAATTCAGCTCATCACTCTCTCCCCATACTCCCTTCTCTGTGTCTCTCTCTATTGATGTCCTCTTGTGCATTGCTCACAAACGAAGCACCTTCGGGGTTTATAGGGATTTTCTCTGCTCTCGTCTCTCATGTTCTCTGATCTCTGATCTGTTTCCAGAGCCACAGAGTTAATCCAAGCTTAAGGTGAGATGGAAGACAGGGGAAGAGCTCTTAAATAATTGGGGGCCCTGGGTTTCACATCTGGGAAATACTGGATAAATGTAGCAGTGTGGTTGTTTACTGGGATAGGTGAGAGAAATAGAGGGTGAAATTTACAGAAAGAAAATGTCTATTTGCTGGATATGTTAATATAGAGACAAGTGACATTGGGCTCACCACTTCCAACTCCCACAGAAGAGATCCTTTTGAACATGGGTTGATCTTAGTTTTTTATAGGAAAGACATCTACCAATCAGAAACAATGTCACCATTCTCCTTTCTGCCCTTTGGAAAACTCAAGCAGTAACCTGTAGCTAGCAATGTATGAATTAAATGTTTTAGCAGTTCCATCATCCACAGAACACTCTGTCAGAATAATAGAAAGGCACTTACATAAATTTGTATGCCTCCTCCCTCCTCTTTCATGTGCATTTTTTGACAGGATACCTCATTTTCAAAAGCAACATGATATTTTCCCCATAGATATTGTGGCCAGCATATCCTCATTTTCTTATCACAGATTCCATAAGATTCCTTTAAAGCAGGGGTAGGCAACCTTTCCCCTTTAAGGGCCGAGGGACTTCAGCTCCCAGAAGCCTCAGCCATGTTGGCCAATAGTCCCATGTTGGCCAATAGCTCCTGGGATTCTGGGAGCTGAAGTCCCTCGGCCCTTAAAGGGGAAAGGTTGCCTACCCCTGCTTTAAAGAGTTGTCTGACACCAGAATGGAAGGCTCCAGACCTTCTTTGGGGGGTGGGGAGGAGGTTTTAAAATGCTTTAAGAGCAGGGGTAGGCAACCTTTCCCCTTTAAGGGCCGAGGGACTTCAACTCCCAGAATCCCAGGAGCTATTGGCCAACATGGGACTATTGGCCAACATGGCAGAGGCTTCTGGGATCTGAAGTCTCTCGGCCCTTAAAGGGGAAAGGTTGCCTACCCCTGTTTAAGAGGGATATATCTAGTTCTGGTGCTGAGTGGATTGGACATTATCTGGTCTGTTTTCACCAGAACTGGGGTTTGGGCCATGTGTCATCCAGTCTCTCTACCAAGAGGATGGGGGAAGGCTGCTTTACTTGGTCTGTGCATACAGGGCCTAAGACCTCCTGGGGTTATGAGAATACCACCACTTCAGAAATTGAAAAATTCAGAACTAGCACATTGCATGGTGGATTTTGCAGGGATCTCCACCTACCAATGGCAATGGGGAAGGCAATGGCAAACCTCCTTTTAATAAATCTTGCCAAGAAAACCCCATGATAGGGTCACCATAAGTCAAAAACAACTTGAAAGGCACACATCAACAACCACCTACCAAAATCACTTGAGACCTGGAAGCAGACACTTTCTGTTTGACACTTAAAACTGAATTAACATTGCTTATCTCACAGTAGCATAAGGTGGGAATTGGGGAGGCACCTTCCATTGGGAGGCAGAAACACATACAAATCTATTCATTCAAACAATCTATTTCTGTCTAGTAAGGTTCTTTAAGATGTAAAAGTTTGGAGCTGATGAAATAGAAAAACAGAAAATGTTGGACACCTGGGATAGAGCTGTTCTGTACTGCATATAGAGAAGTAGCTACTGAGTGGGGAGAGATGAGGGCTTTAGCCCCTTTGCAAGAATTCTGATCCTACCTATGAAATTTTCCTTCAGTCCTCAAAATTCTAGCACAGCAGTAACTTAAAACTTCAACTGAATATTTATGAATACAGTTGGGTCGCAAAAGTAAAGGGGCAGGCAAATTTATCCAGGGAATACAAACACAACAAATATTATCTGCATCTGAGGAAGCAGACTTACAGTATACACTCTTGTATACATCTAGAAATTTTAGTCACAAAATTGACCCAAATAATCGACTCAACTTATCCATGAGTCAAAGTACTTTAACTTTTATTTAATAAATGAACCATCCTCTGGTGGAAGGCAAGTGCATAATTGGTCCTAGAAGCACTAACCCTACTCTGCTCTGTCATCTATCCAGCCTTTATGGTGAACATGAACAGGTACGCCTTTGGAAATTTTGTACGTTCTTTGGCATTGTTTTCCTTTGCTTCATCCTTTACATCAGGGGTCGACAACCTTTGTTGCCGGGGGGCTGGGGGGGGGAAATAGCACAGGGGGCGGCCAGGCACGCATGTGCTTGCGCACATGTGCGCACTTGTCCCCCCGCACATCCGCATGACAGCCGCCGTTGTGTGCATGCGAGTGTGCATGAGGGGCACCATTTTGGAAGGCCCCACCATGTGTGCACCGGACAAATTCGCCTGGTGCATGCTCGCTGGGGCCTTGCCAGGGCCCAGGGAAAGTCCCAGCATGCCTGTGTGGAGTGAATTCACCCGGCACCCATGCGTTGGGGCCTTGCTAGGGCCCAGTGAAGGCCCCAGCTCACCTGCGCGGGCGAATTTGCATGACACACACACACTGGGGCCTTCCCAAGGCCCAGGGAAGGTCCCACGGCAGCTGGGCCATGCGAATTTGCATGGCGCAGCCGCTGTGGGGCCTTCCAAAATTATGCCCGCATTCGTGCGGATGCATGCGCAAGCGCGGGCGCCATTTTGGATGCCAAAATGGTGCCCACGCTCACACACAGGGCAGCGGCAGGACCGACCACAGGCCGATCCAAAGGCCTCCGTGGGCTGCATGCGGCCCATGGGCCATAGGTTGCTGACCCCTGCTTTACATCCTTTGTTACATGCCCCTAAGTTTTACCCTTGACTTATTCACAGGTCAGATTAAAATCCACAACATTGGACCCAAAATCTGCCCTCAACTTATACATATGGTAAGTTTATAGTCCAGTATATACAGTAAGTCTATGAAAGATTGTCCTACAATTTTTGTACAGTTAGTCTCAAAGGTGCTATAAGAACCCTTTCCACAATTGATATCAGTGCATGATTTTCAGTGCCTCATTCTATGCAATGCTAAAAATGTGGAGACTGAAGGTATGGGGGCGGGGGGACAGAGGGGGGTTGCAGACTGCCAAAAATAGTGCAAATTGAGTCCACTTTTAGGGTTAGGGTTAGTGCTAGGGAATCATGGGAATTGTTTTTTTTTTTTCTGGGACATTGAGCCTTCTCTGTCAGAGAGCTCTGGTGCCACAATAAATTACAGTCTCCATGATTCCCAAACTCTAACCCTAACCCTAAAAGTGGACTCAATTTGCACTATTTCTGGCAGTCTGCAACCCCCCAGAATTCTTATTTGCAGGAGATAAGCTCTCATTTTAACCTCCTCCCTACATAGCTCCAGTCCTGATTGAGCTCATGGCTTCAGAGACTTGGGGTCTTTGCAGACTGCTAGGAATAGTGCAAATTGAGTCCACTTTAAGGGTTAGGGTTAGTGCTAGGAAATCATGGGATATTTTTTTCCTGAGACATTGAGCCTTCTCTGTCAGAGAGCTCTGGTGCCACAATAAAATACAGTTTCCATGATTCCCTAACCCTAACTCTAACCCTTAAAGTGGACTCAATTTGCACTATTTATGACAGTCTGCAAAGGCCCCATTGGTCAAGATCTCTCACTACTTGTGCGGCATATTTAACATTTTTATAACACATGATTAGTCTCCAGAAAAACTATTGGTTAAGAAGAACAGAGGTTGACCTCCTATTATTCAGAGGGAGGGGTAACTGGGTGCATAACATCACTGCAATAACATATTTTGTGCCATATAATACGTAGTTTGATTCTTAGGAGCCAATCAAAGCATAACTCCACATGTGAAGTTTTCTAAAACATAAGCCTAATGTAGGCTTTCAGCCTCTGAACGCAACATTTAAAGGACTAAAATAATTGGTCCTTGTTGTAACAATAGGTGTATAGAGTAGCATGAGACTGTATTGGAGATTGCTTTGTCTTTAGATGATCTGAAAATTCCTCATCAGTTAGTTAGGATAAACATTTCTGTCGTTGCTTTATCAACTGGACTGTTTAAAAACCTGAGTCTCAAGCATTATGCAAATCTTAAGTTATTTTTGTACCAGCAAGTTGTGGCCTTAAAGACAGAGGGAATCTTTTAAAAATACATGAATATGTATCAGAACACACACAGGGAAGATTCTGTCAAGTGGCCAAACACTTGTAAAAATCTATGTAAGAGCATATTTGGGAGAGAGGTTTACAACTATCTCTCATCAGTGTCTGGGATGCTGTTATACAAGGGGATCTTGTAGCACCTTTTGAGACTAAGGGGGGTTGCAGACTGCCAGAAATAGTGTGAATTCAGTCCACTTTTAGGGTTAGGGTTAGTGCTAGGGAATCATGGGAACTGTTATTTTTCTGAGACATTAAGCCTTCTCTGTCAGACAACTCTGATGCCACAATAAAATACAGTTCCCATGGTTCCCTAACTCTAACCCTAACCCTAAAAGTGGACTGAATTCACACTATTTCTAGCAGTCTGCAACCCCCCTAACTGTGTGAAAGAGGAGGAGAATAAGGATCATTGTAGACTGGCCCAAAGGGCCAGTTTAGGGGTGGAATTGGCGCAAAGCAGCCAGCTGCTGGCCTCCCCAACCTCACCCTGATGCCGTCCTGACACTGTGTGGCAGTACGCATGAAACACGGTGTCAGGATGCCCTCCCAGTGCAGCACTTAAACACGCTGCACCAAAAGGGCACCAAAGATCCGTGGCGCTGGCTCTTGGGGGCGGCCTTTTGCCGCCCCTAAGAGGAGCAGCATTTTGCTGCTCTTTTAGGGGTGGGAAAAGGGAGGATTGGGGCCACAGCATGCAGTTGCCACAGCCTCAATGCACCGCTCCCCAGGGCGACTTTCTGTCCCCCCAAATGGCTGGTCTGCATCTAAGGGGGGTAGGCAGGTGCCTGTGATGGAGAGGAAGGCAAAAAGTTATTCTATTTTTTCATATCCCAGCCTTTTTCTGGTTTGTGACTCAATGCAGCTTACCACAGTGAAAAGAGACATAGCTAAATGTGTGTGTGTGTGTGTGTGTGTGTGTGTTAGGTGTCTTTAAGTTATTTCTGACTTATGGAGACTTTAAGGTGAACTTATCATGGGGTTCTCTTGGCATGTTTTGCCTGGATGATGTTTGCCATTGGCAAATACAATTATATATATCACAAAAGTTCAAAATATCATTCACTGATCCATAAAATTAAAATTAAAACTGCATGTAAACCAAGCCAAGCTAAACCAAACCCTCCAACCTATAAAAAATATATCAAAATGCAGGTATACAGTGAAACATAATTATTCAAGGCCCATTCCTCTTGAGCAGTTATTCTTCAAAGGCAAGCTGAAATAAACACATGATAACCTGCCCACAGAAAGACAGCAAGAAGATTACCAGTGTAAAGGAATTCCAGACATGAATGCAGCCCTCTTCCATGTTCCCACCAGATGTTCCTGTGAAGGGACTGAAACAGAGAGAAGGTGCTGTGCACAAAATCTCAAAGTTAATGTTTGCCAAACTTCATACTCTGCCAGTGCAATCTAGGATTTCAGCCCAGACATCTGAGGTCTGCTTCTTGTATGCAGAGTTTGTTAATAGCAGTGGCAGTAACTCTCTGTGGAACCTTACAAGCTGAAGGTTTAAAAATGAACAGTTAACTAAAGTGATTCCAAGTGAGAATGAGGTGGAAGGGAAGAAGTCACGTTGGGGGAAAGCTGATTTTACAGCAAAAACAATCACAGCCACCCCTCCATTTTGTGGACTTTGGATCCACCTCCCTTACTTATGCACGAGGGGCATACAATGGGGTGTGCACCTACGGCATGCACCCACCCATACCCCACACCCCCATGCTTCCATTCAAGCCTATGGGGCTTGAATATGCATGGGTTTCCATTTTCACAGAGGGGTCTGGAATGGAAAACAGAGGGCAGAAAAAGATAGGAGAAAGTGACAGAATTATCTATATTCAATGCAGGTTCTTTCTCAAAGTAGAAGAGGGGGAAATGACAGGGGAGCTAAACCCCTATTCCTTACCAATATAAGGGGGTTAGACAGGTGCCACTAAGATAAAACACACACTGAGATTGTTTCACCTCCCAATATGAAGTGGAATCTGAATGCAGATTGGAACAGCTGAAGTCAGGGAAGCAAGTCTCAGAGAGCAATTCTCTCTCTCTTTTTCTCTGTATTTAACTGAACAACAACAACAAAAGTTAAAGTATGCAATTTAATTCACACTAAACTATCCCACTTAATGCACAAATGAATGTCCATGTGCATCACATATGCATTGATGCACAATATATGTTTATGTACACATGTATGCACAGCATCACCACATTTCTGCTTCTTTAAAGCCGAGCTGAAAATATATTCTCTTCATCAGGAAAAAGGTCCAATAGCATCTTTATGTAAGACACCAAAAAGATTGCAGCCCAAGTCTGTCATATTCTCTTTAATACAGTTAAAATGCATATCACAATCATACATACAGTTGAACTGAAAAAGAAAACCCTGTAAAGTAATAATAGATGAAAAGTTTGGGGAAAAAGGATAGAATTCTTATGGATAATAGAGCACTATGTATGCTACAGCTAACCTACATTTGCCTGAGAGAATGGAAGGAAGAAAATATGTAAGGCTTTTTACAGAAAAGTAGAAGCTTTTCATTTATTATTTGGACTTCAAATATTGGATTTAACTTTCAAAATAATAATAATAATAAACTGCTACAATAGCAGACTTAAATCTTTATTGTGCTTGATTTTTTGGGGTGGGTGGGAGCTTTTAAGTTTTAACTGATCATTTGAAGGAGGTGCTCTGTTATACAGAAGTACTGATGTATATACACTACAGTTATATCAATTTGATGCTACTTTAACTTTCATGGCTCCTTTCTATGGAATTCTAAACTTTGCAGTTTAATTAAATACTTAGAACTCTTTACTAGGGAGCTCTTTTGCTCACTCCTCAGAATTACAGATCACAAACTACGGGGGGTTGCAGACTGCCAGAAATAGTGCAGATTGAATCCACTTTTAGGGTTAGGGTTAGGGTTAGGGAATCATGGGGACTGTATTTTATTGTGGCACCAGAGCTCTCTGACAGAGAAGGCTCAATGTCTCAGAACAAAAACAATTCCCATGATTCCCCAGCACTAACCCTAACCCTAAAAGTGGACTCAATTTGCACTATTTCTGGCAGTCTGCAACCCCCCTACCCTGATATTAACCTCAACCCTCCTTTCAGTTTACTTTGGGAAGGTTCTAGAGCTCTCTGGCAGAGAATTGTAAGTATCTCACTAAAGGACATGTATCAGAATTTCGTAAGATGAGGCTATGACAGTTGTAATGGTATCACAATGATGCAACTATGTACAATTATGTACAATGATGCCTGAACATTTAAGGAGGTAGGGGTCTCAAAAATCCCTCTCTTCATCATAGGCAGAGTTGAATATCCCTTCCAACTGATCCCAGAGACCATGAAGTTGACACTAGCGACACAATCTCACATTCACATTCACTCTGAATTTGAGGTTAGTAGTCTGCAAGTTTCTATTTTACTCAAGGTACCAGGGATATGCAGGGATGTGGTTGGGGTGCTGTTTGCTTTCAAATTACTTCTGACTTATGGCAACCCTAAGGTGAACCTATCATGGAGATTTCTAGGCAAGTTTTTTCAGATGTGGTTTGCCACTGCCATCCTCTGAGACTGAAAGAGTGTGACTTGGCCAAGGTCACCCAGTGGATTTACATGGCTGAGCTGGGATTCAAACCCTGGTCTCCAGAGTCATAGTCCAATGCTCAAACCACTACACCATGCTGGCTCAGTAGTTAGGACAGGCAAGGCAAAATGAAAGCCCTGCCCCTTAAAATAAGGATTCTTCCCTCCAATGAAATTTCCCTTCATTGACCACATTTCTAGCATTTAAAACTACAGTTGAGCATTTAAAAATAGAGGCTGTATCTACACTGCATAACTAATGAAATTTGACACCACTGTAAATGCCATGCCTCAATGCTATGGATATTTAATCTTCCATGTCAGAGAGCTCTGGGTGACACAACAAACTACAGATCCCTGTATTTCATAAGATGGAGTCATGATAGTTAAAGTGGTCCATTAACTCTGCAGTGTGGCAGCAGCCACAGAGAATAATTTAGATAGCCAAATAAAAGGGGCAGGCAAAGTAACCAATGACACATTGAACATAGAAAATATAGAAGTTCTAGATGTGAAGAATTTTCATTGCCTCACTCTCTGCAATGCTAGAAGCATGGGGATAAAAGGAAACTTTCATGTAGAAGGCAGAATTCCTATAGGAGAGTGGCAATGCTCCATTTTGCTCCTTGCTAACTAACCCTTTGGGGGATGTGTCCCTCTTACTGGCACCTCCCTTCTACTCAAATTATTCCACCAGCAATAGTATCTTTCAAGACCCTTGCTTCCCCATCTTCCCACAGTGCTGGTTGCTTTTTTTATGCCTGAGCAACAATGACCTCAGAGAGCCAACACCAATTTGAACTAGACAATGAGGAAATAGATATAGTAAAAGAGTTCTCATACCTGGGATCAAACATTGATAGGAACAGGGACTGTGGCCAGGAAATCTGAAGAAGATTAATAATGGGGAGGGCAGCTATGAAAGAATTAGAAAAGATCCTAAAATGGAAAGATGTACAACTGAGCACAAAAGTTAGACTCATACAAGACATTTTATTCTCTATTAACATATATGGATGAGAGATCTGGACAGTTAAGAAAGAAGATAGGAAGAAAATAAATTTATTTGAAATGTGGTGCTGGAGAATGCTGAAGATACTGGTAGTCATACAAATTGGTGCTAGAACATCAGGCTGCACAACTCATTGGAAAACACAATAATGCTAGGAAAGATGGAGGGAAGCAGAAAGAGAGGAAGGCCACATGCTAGACAGATGGACTCTATTAAAGAGATTGTGAGTGTGAGTTTGCAGGAGCTGGGCAGAGCAGTGGAGGATAGGGCTTTTGGAAATGTCTCATCCACAGAATTGCCATGGGTTTGACCAATATGTGGATGGTTAACAACAACAAAAACATGCTGTTGGTTTATGTACAGGTTTCTTCTGATGGAAATCTCATTACCAAGGATGTTCTGGTGTCTTGTGTTTAGGAATGTTATTCTTCATTAAATTTCTTCTCAAAGGAAGCAATGAAAAATTTCCACAATTTTCTTCCTGTGAGAAATTCTTTGAAACAACACAGTTCTCAAAGCCTATTCTCAGTTTTGGACTTCTATGCTAAATTCTCACATGCCACTTTGCACAGAAACGATATTTTTGTGTTGAAATATTTTCTGAACATTCTTCTCATCCCTACTTGCAATGGTGTATGGACTAATGTCTCAAAAGTACAGGCCATGGAATTTTAGTGCAACAATTGACCTCTCCATGCTGTGTTTTCAGCTCTGTTCCTATGCTGTGTTTCTATACCATTAGGCCCAATAACCTCAAAAAGGAGAACAAGCTGATTAAAATACAATATGACTGTTAACCTCTCAGTGGAGAGCAATTACCCATTTCTTTTCCATTCAGCAGTTTGCTGTAGAAAAAACAAAATACCTCTGATTTTTCTCCCCTTTGAGGATTAAGGAATTATTTGGCTGCACGTATAAGGGGGGAAAAAACCTTAGAAAACCTCAAGAAAAATCTAGTTTTCTGGATGAGTTTACAAATGGTTTTTCGATGCTGGCCACCAGAGAAGGTGAGATGGGGCAAACCTCTAGCAGTGTTAAATGCTGAAGGAAAACACAGCAAAGTGGATTTCCCTACAGTAACTGACAGGCTGTGGGCAGCTTGTGCTGAGAAGCTAAAGGTACTTTGGGGAAAGAAATAAGCATCAAATACAAAATGCTGAACAGCCATATGGAAAGCAGCGAGCTATGAGAGAGACTATAATATACTAATTAAGATCTAGGCACCATGGTGTCATGAATCTTCAATGGGTGCATTATGTGGATTTGCATATAAATGTTGGTACCAGGGGAAACATTTGTGTTTTGCTACATAAGCCTGATATGAAAACACTGGGGTAATAATACATTTTTTTGTTTGTTTTTCTTTTGCATTAATTCCAGAAATGCGACTTCAGAAAATGAGATTTTGGGTGCCTGTTTTTTGGTGGACTAATGTGGATACCCTTTCTGGAGCAAACATAGGTACATCATATTTTACAATGAGCAATGGTATTTATGAACTACATCTAAGGTGAAGCCAAAACTATCCACTGCATGTCAAAAATGTTTTTAGCAGTGTCAAAATGTGCCTTCCCTTCCAATGGTTTTTCAGCAGTTTAGCACCTCATTTATATTGTCCTCACTTGTCTTTGTTTTCCTTCAGTGAGGTCACCTTTAGAGGTATCTCATTGGCTATATGGCATGATGACAACATCCTATTGGTTATCTGAATGGCTGAAATGACCCATGTGATTAATACAAGAAAGAGAAAGAGGCAGGAACAGGAAACTAAAGCTGATAAAGGTGGCACCAACCAAACCAGAGGGACCATAGATATCACATAGAAAGCCTTCAATATGTCACTTATTTGATTTAAGACCAAAATCCTATTTTTACATTATACTAAATATACTAGTGGAAGTTAACTGTACAGGACTTTGTGGTGCATTGGCACACTGCAGGATCCAAGAGGGTGGTAGACCTCCCATCTGGCACCCAGAACCTTCAGCCACAAGAATTTCAGGGGGATATTGTTTCATCTCAAATGGCCAATGCCATCCATCTTGCTCTAATGTTGGACATTTGACTGTCACCTCTCATTTCATGAATCCTAGAGTTGGGAGAGATCTCAAGAGCCATCTAGTCCAACCCTTTGCCATGCAGGAATACACAATCCAAGCACTCCGAACAGATGTCCATCCAACTTCTATTTAAAAATCTCCACAGAAGCAGACTCCACCACTCTCCAAGGGAGTGTGTTCCACTGTCAAACAGCTCTTACCAGCAAGCATCTGGTAACATCCTTGGGAAAAAGGGCCTGTACATACCTTAAAATTGGGATTTCCTCAGACACTCAATTTAACCAAAATGGTAATTTCCCACCCTGGATACAATACTTTTTTGAGGATATGGTGTTTTTATCTGAAATGGCCAATAGTTTTCAAAAAAGTATTTCCCATCCTCTAAACTAGATAAGGTGGGCAACTTGGGAGCCACGAAAAGTTAGGGGAGGGTTAATGTAGCCCATAGGTTGCATTGTCATCACTTCTGTGATGTCCTGAACATATCTGATCTTGCCTGACTTCAAAAATTACATAGGGCTGATATTGGCTAAGATTTGGATGGGAGGCCACCAGAGACCACCCAGGAAGACTACATCCAGTTTTATGTGCTTTATTTTAAGAAGGCTATAAACATGTTGGAGTGAGTTAAGAGAAGGGCAGTGAGGAAGACTGAGGGGTAATGTGATTGCCCTCTTGAAATATGAAAAGGGTTGTCACAGAGAGGAGGGGGCAGGTTAGTTCTCAGCTGCCCCAAAGAGGAGGAGAGGTTCTAATGGTTTTAAGTTACAGGAGGGTAGATTTTGATTAAACATGGGAAGGAAATTCTTGACAGTAAGAGTGGTTCAGCAATGAAAACAATAGTCTACAGAGGTGCTGGAGTCTCTTTCTCTGGACATCTTCAAAAATGATGTGGCAGCTACCTGCTGGGGATGCTCTAGCAGAGGTATTGAACAAGATGGCTTATGAAGCCCCTTCAACTTTTATAATTCTATGATCCTCTCCATGTAGGACAGCTTCAAACCCCAGAGAGCTTCTGCCAGTCAGAATTAATAGTACTGGGTGTGATGGATGAATGTTCTTATACAGTATAAAGTAGCTTGAGAGCCAGGATGGTGTAATGGTTTGAATGTTGGAATAGGACACTGGGGGATCAGGGTTTGAATCCCTGCTTGACCATGGAAACCCACAAGTCCCATGGGCCAGTCCCTCTCTCTCAGCCTCAGAAGAAGGCTATGACAAGCCACCTCTGAAAAAATCTTGTCAAAAAAACCATGTAATAGAGTCACCACAGGGCCACCATAAGTCAGAAATGACTTGAAGGCACAAGACAACCATATAAGGTGGTTTCCTATGTTCCTATCATTTTTACAATTATTTTCTTTTTTTTAGTATTACAAAACCCTTGTTTTATAAGCTTCCTATTAATTTGGGCCTAGGTAGTGTGACATTATCATCAGTACATAGCCAGATCTGTCTTTAGAAAACCATTTTTTGAGTTCTTCTCAGCCTCACTCTTATTGAATAAACACTTCACTTTTTGTCATAAAACCCCTTTTGAAAGTAGTTGCAAAGTGCTGTGTGTACTTGCACAAACTGATTAATATACACAGTAATCTGGTAGAACTTTGAGTCTGAATGAGGGAAAGAAGGTTGCAGCATGTTTTCACAGAATCAGTCTAATAAATCAGATGCATCAGAGTGAGCCTAAAAAAGCTTAACTACAAATTTATTTTTCTCATTTGATCTAAAGGTGCTACAAGATCCCTTTGTATTCTAATACAGACTGACACCACTATGTCTTTGAATAAAACTGATTAATGTATCCCTGCAAATCCCCACCCCTTCATCTAAACTCTAATAATACTATTTCTTCTTGTATTAAAAAAGGTTAATGCTATTAAGAAGTCCCCCCTACCAATTTTTTCAGTGGCATACTCTTTTCTGTCTGGTTCAGGTAACTTTCTATAAGAGCAATGTAAAATGTAAATAGAAAACCCTGCATTCATTTATCCAAATTGCTTAATGAAATTAACCTAAAATATAGGTATAATTCTGTGTGGATATTAATGGCTTCTGTATTGAATCTCATAGATCTTTTTCATAGGGGAGCATTTTCTACTAATGCAGGAAATCTGCAACCCAAGATTTAGGCTGAATCTACACTGCTGAATTAATGTAGTTTGACACCACTTTAACTGCCATTGTTTGATGCTATTGAATTCTGGGATTTGTAGTTTTAAGAGATATTTAGCCTTCACTGACAGAGCTCCAGTGCCAAAACAAAGTACAAATCTCAAGCTTCCATAGGATGGGGACATGACAGTTAAAGTGGTGTCAAACTGCATGAATACTGCAATGTGATAGTGGCCTAAGCCTGAAGATGCTGGAGCAGCTTCCCTCACCATTGGAGCCAAGGCAGCTGTGACAGTAGAGCCAGGCAGCAGAAGCAAGAGGAGGAGTGGCTGGCTTTAAAAGCCACTCCCCCACCCCTCTCTGGAACACCAGCCAGCAAGCCTGAAGACCCCACCACCATCACTACATCGAGTGGTGGAGGAGCCTTGGGAGGCAGGCAAGGGCAAGGCAAGGCTATTAAGCCTGCCAGCTGCCTTTACCTTAATAACAGCGGGAAGGAAGATTTTCTTCCTTAGCGTGGCAGATCAGTCATAGACTTCTGACAATGATCTGTTTAAGAACCTTGGGACTGCAAAAACAACCTCCTAGATAGAAGGCAATGGGGGAGAGTCCATAGAGATCTTATCAGGAACAATGATTGGGTTGTGTGGGGCAGAGGAAGGTACAGTGATAACAGAGTGGATTATTGTTACAAAAGAAGGCAGGCTCAATGTCTGAAGGCGATCCCACCTTCTGTTCACTCTGTTACCCAAAGTAGGCTGGGGAGCTTATCAACCATGCCACAGAACCTTACCTTGCTCCTTTGCAATGCCGGGTAGGTAAAGAACAAGACACATATCATGGTTGACTGACCGAACCCAAAGGGTGCTCAACAATGGCTCCTCTTCTTCTTCTTACTGGAAAGAAGTGACCAGTGGGGTGCCACAGTGTTCTGTCCTGGTCCCAGTGCTATTAAACATGTTTATCAATGATTTGGATGAAGGAATAGGGAGCATGCTTCTCAAATTTGCAGATGACACCAAATTAGGAGGAATAGCTAATAGTCCAGAAGACAGGATGAAAATTCAAAATGACCTGAATAGATTAGAAAGCTGGGCCAGAGCTAACAAAATGAATTTCAACACAGAGAAATGTAAGGTACTGTACTTAGGGCAAAAAAATGAAATGTATAGATATAAGATGGGGGACACCTGGCTTAACAAGACTACATGTGAAAGGGATCTAGGAGTCCTAAATAGACCACAAGTTGAACATGAGTCAACAGTGTGATGCATCAGCTAAAAAGGCCAATGCAATTTTAGGCTGCATCAACAGAAGTATAATATCTAGATCAATGGAAGTAATAGTGCCACTGTATTCTGCTTTGATTATGCCCCACCTGGAATACTGTGTCCAGTTCTGGTCACCACAATTCAAAAAGGATGTTGAAAAACTGGAGCGTGTCCAGAGGAGGGCAATTAAAATGGTGAAGGGTCTGGAAACCATGCCCTATTAGGAACGACTTAGGGAACTGGGTATGTCTAGCCTGGAGAAGAGACAGCTAAGAGGGGATATGATAGCCCTCTTTAAATATTTGAAGGGATGTCATAGTGAGGAGGGTGCTAGCTTGTTTTCTGCTGCTCCAGAGAATAGGACTCAGAACAACAGATGCAAGCTACAGGAAAAGAGATTCCACCTCAACATTAGTAGGAAATTCCTAAACTAACTTCCAAATACTATGAGACTTTGCAAGCAATAGATCTGGAACAAGACTTAGTAAATGATACGATGATTAGATGGGCCAAGGATATTGGCAGGGACATTGATTTGGAAAGTTGGGAGTGGGCAAGAATGAAGACACAAAAATTTACTCAATGTCAAGACTTGAAAGAAAACTATCTAAAAATGGAGCAACATTGGTACCTCACCCCAGCGAAATTAGCAAAAATTTACAAGAATGGTAATAACAGATGTTGGAAGTGTAGGCAAACTACAGGATCTTGGTTACATGTATGGTGGAACTGTGACAAAGTCAGGAAGTATTGGACAACTGTTCATAAGGTAATCTGTGAAATATTTAAAACAAGATATGACATGATACCAGAAATATATCTGTTGAACATGACAAATAAGATCCCAGGAAAAATGGAAAGGAAATATGGGAGGATATTATTGTATATGATAACTTCAGCTCGGATTACTCTAGCAAAAAAAATGGAAACTAGCAGAAGTGTCCTCAACCACTGAGTGGTTTACAAGGCTTATCGAAATGATGAGTATGGATATACTCACAGCTAGACTGAATAAACAAAATGTAGAGAGTACTGAACAAGACTGGACTCCGATAGTGCAATACTGTAAAAGAGAAAATTTAATTGAATAGAGATATAGACTGATGGGATACCTTAAATTAGTAAACTGACTTAATAATAGGTGAAAAGTGACTATTAAAGATCAAGATAATTAAAGCTATTGTTATAACACACAGTGGATTCAATATCTAAAATTGCATATATATGAAGACAATGAGTGAACATTGAACTAAGGTTGAGTACAAACTGGAGATACTTTGGAAGTCAATTGTAAATATTTGTATATAATTATTGAAAAAGAAATTAATATGTCAACTTTATAGATATGTTTGAATAGTATATGTTAATAAAATATAATTAAAAAAAAACATTAGTAGGAAATTCCTGACAGTGAGAGCTGTTTTACAGTGGAACACACTCCCTCGGAGTGTGGTGGAATCTCCTTCGTTGGAGGTCTTTAAACAGAGGCTGGATGGCCATCTGTTGGGGATGGTTTGATTTTGAGTTCCTGTGTGGCTGGATGGCCCTTGTGGTCTCTTCCAACTCTTATGATTCTATGATTCTATGACCTTCTTGTGAATGAAAAGGCTGACCTGGCTTGCTTCAGAGAAACCTGGCTGGAGGAAGATAGTGCCATCATCTGGAATCAGGCTCTCCCAGCCTGGTATTCTGTCAAGGAACAGGTAAGGGAAAGTGGGTGGGTGGTGGTGGAGTGGCCCTAGTCCATAGAGACCACCTCGCCTGACTAGGATACCTATCCAGAAAATAGACCCCTTTGAATATGTGTAACCAAGCCAGAAAACCAGGGATCGTATAGGGATTCTGTTAGTATACCATCCACCCTGTTGTCTAACAGACTCCCTATCCAAGCTGACACAGCTGGTCTTGGAACTGCTGTTGGAGTCACCCAGACTTTTAGTCTTGGGCGACTTCAACATCCCATTCGAGACCAGTTTAACAGGCGCAGCTCGGCAGTTCATGGATTCCACGACAGACATGGGCCTATCCCAATTGGTTTCTGGGCCAATGCACTGTGTGGGCCACACTCTTGATGTGGTTTTTGGTATGGAGCAGGCATATCTGTGGGCGGAGGTAATAAATACTACCGCACTGTCATGGACGGATCATTTCCTGGTCAGGGTTGGACTTAGAGCTGTTGTCTACCCCACCAGGGGTGGAGGACCTATTAGAATGGTCCGCCCTCAGAGGCTAATGAAGCCAATGGGTCTTCAGAAAGCATTGGCAGGTTCCTTGGTTGGTAATGCCAATGATTCTGTCGAAGCCCTAGTCGATACCTGGAACACCAATCTCAACAGGGTTATTGACATGATCGCTCCTAGGCGTCCTTTTCAACCCACTTCAAACCGACAACCTTGGTTCACAGAGGAACTTAAGAAGATGAAGCAGGTTGGACAATGACTAGAGTGCACCTAGTGAAAAACTCGACTCTTATCTGACAAGACCCATCATAGGACCTTTCTTCAATCCTATTGAGAGGCAATATGTGTAACAAAGAAATCTTTATTTTCTGCACGTATTGTGTCTGCAGAGTCTCATTCGGCAGAGCTGTTTAGGGTGGTGGGGGAACTGAACACTGGTTCCTCCTGTGCAAAACCCTCTACTCAACCCGACAACAGCCTGCTGTGATGCATTTAACTACTACTTTACAGATAAAATCTCTCACATAAGAGCCGAATTGGACACTGGGTTTATAACAGAATAGACTGAGGAGGTGTCCAGTAAACACGTTTCAGAAATTAAACTGGATCAGTTCGAGCTGGTGAGTACCGATGGTGTGGACAAGACCTTTGGAAAAGTGAAGAAGATGACGTGCCCCCTTGATTCTTGCCCATTGTGGCTGGTCGTACAGGGGGGTGATGCCTTGATGGCCTTTCTTAAAGAGACCATCAACACATCCCTTAGGGAAGGAGTGGTTCCAGCTTGTTTAAAGGAAGCGACAGTGCGACTGCTCCTGAAGAAACCTTTCCTGGACCCCCTGGACTTGAAAAATTACAGACCTGTGTCACATCTCCCATTTTTGACCAAGGTGATCAAGCGGGCCACTGCCTTCCAACTCCAAGCAATCTTGGATTAAACTGATTTTCTAGATCCATTTCAAACCGACTTCAGATGGGGATTTGGGGTGGAGACTGCTATGGTTGCTCTTGTAGATGACCTTTGCCTAAGCATCAACAGGGGAAGCATGATCCAGTTGGTGCTTTTGGACCTCTCAGTGGCTTTTGATACGATTGACCACTGCATTGTCTTGGAATGCTTAGAAGAGTTGGGGATTGGAGGCACTGTACTTCAGTGGTTCCATTCCTTTCTCTCAGGCAGATTCTAGAGGGTGACACTCGGGGACAGTTGCTCTTCAAAACAGAACTTTACTGTGGCATCCCCCAGGGTGTCATTCTGTTCCTGATTCTCTTTAATATCTATATGAAGCCATTGGGAGAAATCATCCATAGACATGGGGCGGGGTGTTATCAGTATGCTGATGACACCCAAATATAATTCTTCATGTCTCAGTCAGCAGCCATGATGACAGATGGCATTTCTCCCCTCAATCAATGCCTGGAATCAGTAATGGACTGGATGAAGAAAAACCAACGCAAACTGAATTCAGAGAAAATGGAGGTGCTTACAGTAGGGTCCCCTAAAACAGGTATTGGGATACAATCCCCAATCCTAGATGGGGTCATGCTTTCCTTGAAGGACTATGTTTGCAGTTTGGGAGTTCTCCTAGACCCGTCGCTTCACATGATTGATCAGGTAAATGCGACGGTCAGGAGCCAACTTTGCCCTTACCTGGAAATAAGGGACCTAGAAACTGTAGTACATGCATTGATAACCTCACAACTCGATTTCTGCAATGCACTCTACATGGGGCTACCCTTATATCTAGTTCAGAAACTACAGCTGGTACAAAATATGGCAGCCAGGTTAATTACTGGGAGATCTAGAAGGGATCATATTACACCAATTCTGAAATCCCTTCACTGGCTGCCTATTGGTTTCTGAGCACAGTATAAGTTGTTGGTGCTGACCTTTAAAGCCCTATATGTCCGAGGTCCAACCTATCTAAGGGATCGCCTCCTTCCATATAATCTACCCAGCACCCTCAGATCCTCTGGGAGGAACCTACTGCAACTGAGAAAAACTAGACTAGTGGGAACCTCCCAGAGGTCTTTCTCCCAGACTTTGGAATGCCTTGCTGGAAGAGATCCATCAAATTAGCAGCTTGGACAATTTTTAAAAAGCCATCAAGAAGGATCTCTTCCAGCAGGCCTTCCCTGAATAGAATAATCTGTGTCTCTCCCTCTTTTATATTTTTACATCTTTACTGGTGCTAGTACACTAGTTCTTTTTAACTATTTTAGTAGTGCATTTAATTTAATTCTATTTTAAAAGGGGGGTAACTTGTTCTTATCATGTTTTATTGTTTAATATGGGGTTGATTTACCTATGCTAAAGATGTAAGCCACCATGATTGCCGTGACAAAAGGCAGGATACAAAAATAAAGTTTATTATTATTTATTATTATAAGAACATAAAAACAGCCATGCTGGATCAAACCAAAATCTTACATCCAGTATGTGCCATCTTTTAAAGGTATTGATTCACAATTTTGCTAAGCCCTGAAAGCTGTCCTTTCAAATGTGTGTCACAACTGGCAGGCTACCAAGTTCAGAAATCTGGGCTTCAGTAGTTAAAACTCAGAAAACCTTTTTAAAAAAACTATAGACCCAGTCCAGAGACTTTATTTGTCAGAACAGAACAGCAAGCTTTAACATTTCTAATCAAACTGCATGATTTCAAATTCATAGAGGGCTCAATTCTTATTTTATAAACACATTTAGATGCTCTCATTCCCATACTGCCCCTTTGTAATTGTTACAGCTAGATATTCCCACAGTAACAACCTTGAACGTCTTGTTCATTCTTGAACAGCTCTCCTTCCTTCCATTATTATCTCAGCACCTATTAGTGAGATCACCATATCTCAGAAATACCATTTTTTACTGTATAACCCACAATATCATGTTTTCACATATTATGGCAGGCCAGCTACACATGCCTCTCCTGACAATGTGTTTATTTTTCACCCGAGAAATTCTGCCAATATAGCAGAGACATTTTGCCTGCCCCTTCTGTGGCTACATCCACAAAGCAGAAATAATCCACTCTGCTCTGGTGCCACAACAAACTACACTCCCCAGAATTCCATAGCATGAAGCCATGGCAGTTAAAGTAGAGTCACACTGGATTATTTCTGCTGTGTGGATGGAGCTTGTGACATCAGGACATCTCAGCCAATAACTGTTAGGGCCTTTGTGGCTTCTTCCAGACATTCCTTTACCTCACTGCAGCACAAATATTGATAAAACTATTGAAATCAAAAGAGGACCTTTGTTTGATGGCTGCATGTTCTTGTGAAGCTGAGTATTTCGAAGTCACAAATATTAATTTCTCCATTCTTTCCCCCTGCATTTCAAAGTGCAAAATCTCATTTAGGACAAGTGTGAAACCAAGCTAGAGAAAATTCGTATTTCCCCCATTCCAGTTGCCATTAGCAGAACCTGAAATAACATGAGAAACTTAAGAGCCCTGGTTGACAAGACCAATGACCCATCTAAACTAACTTCTGCTTTCCACAGAAGCCAACCTAATGCCTTTGGGAAGTCCCTGAGCAAAACACCTTGGCAATAGCCCTCCTATCCTGTTGGCAAGCAGCAGACTGCCTCTGCAAATGGAGGGTCTATAGAGCCATAATGAGAGATAGCCATAGATCAAGCAGAGGAATCACATATTCCTCCAGATTTTGCTAGAATACAATTTTCAATAGTCCTAGCCAGTACAGCCAGTGATGCGTGAATACTGCAAGATTCAGTCCAACAGTATCCAAAAGGTCATGATTCCCACTCTTACTATAGATAAGCCTATATAGGATAGATCTGTGTATCACTCCTTAAAAGCTATCCTGTGGCTGCTATTAGATCTTATGGCAGTTCTGCCCCAGAACATTGGAAAAATGAGTTGTTAATAATAATAATACACTACATATCCCATAGTCCCAGCCACCCCTTAAAATAGCATTTAACAATGAAACAATTTAAAACATACTCAAAATAAAATACAAATAACAGACAAACAAACAAAGAACAGTAACTGCAGCAGAGTTAAGGGAGAAGTTTGGGGTGACTCTTGAGGCCAGGATATCTATTCAGGAAAGGCCTGCCAGAAGAGATATGTCTTAACAGCCTTTTTAAAGCTGTCCAAGGTGGTAATATGATGGATCTCATCTGGCAGGCCATTCTATAATCTGGGAGCAGTTGCCGAAAAAGCCCTCTGGGTGGTTGCAGACAGCCTAGTTTTTATAGGCTGCAGCAGATTCCTCCCAGAGGACCTGAGTGCGTGGGAAGGATTATATGGGAGGAGATGATCCTGAAGATAGGTTGGACCCAAGCCATTTAGGGCTTTAAAGGTGATAACCAATACCTTGTAATGTGCCCAGAAACTAATGGGCAGCCAGTGAAGAGATCTTAAGACAGGTGTTACATGGTATCTTCTCGTTGTTCCTGAGATCAATCTGGCTGCATATTCTGAACTAGTTGGAGTTTCTGGACTAAGTAAGAGGATTACTTGGGGATTTTGCTAGTCTACCGACCACCCCGTTGTCTAGGACTCCCTGACCGAGCTGACACAGCTGGTCTCTGAGCTTCTGTTGGAGTCTCCCAGACTTTTGGTTCTGGGGGACTTCAACATTCCGCTCGAGACCAGTTTAACAGGTGCGGCTCGGGAGTTCATGGATACCATGACAAACATGGGCCTATCCCAATTGGTCAACGGGCCCACACATTGTGCAGGTCATACACTCGATGCGGTCTGCAGGAATATCTGTGGGCGGAGGTTGTAAGTACCTCTGCATTGTCATGGACGGATCATTTCCTGGTCAAGACGGAACTTAGAGCCAACACCTGCCCTGCCGGGGGTGGTGGACCCATTAGAATGGTCCGCCCTCGAAGGCTGATGGAGCCAACTGGATTCCGGAAAGCCTTAGAGGGATTAATGGTTGGGAATGCCGGTGACCCTGTAGAGGCTCTGGTTGACACTTGGAATAGTGATCTTACCAGGGCCATCGACACGATCCCTCCCAAGCGCCCTTGCCATCCCGCTCCTAATCGTAAGCCATGGTATTCACCTGAGCTGAGGAGGATGAAGCGGTATGGACAACGGCTAGAGTGCAAGTGGCGGAAAACTCGACTCTTATCTGATAGAACTCGCCATAGGAACTTTCTTTGTTCCTATAGGGAGGCACTGCGTGCAGCGAGGAAAGCTTTTTTCCTCTGCACGCATTGCGTCTGCAGAGTCACGTCCAGCAGAGCTGTTTAAGGTGGTGAGGGAGCTGACGCAGGTGCCCCCTGCGCCAAATCCCTTGCTTAACCCGACAACAGCCTGCTGTGACGCATTTAACAACTACTTTGCAGATAAAATCTCTCAGATAAGAGCCGACCTTGAGGCAACTATTGGGACAGAGTCTATAGGCGAGGTGTCCACCGACTCCGCCGATGTAGTTTTACTGGATCAGTGGCAATCTGTGAGTACCGAGGACGTGGACAAGCTGCTTGGTAAGGTGAGGAAGACGACTTGCCCTCTCGACCCTTGCCCATCATGGCTGGCCGTCCCGGGGGGATGCATTGTTGAGATTCCTCACGGATATCATCAATGCATCCTTCAGGGAAGGACATGTCCCATCTTGTCTGAAGGAAGCGGCTGTTAGACCGCTTCTGAAAAAGCCTTCCCTGGACCCCCTGGATATGAAGAACTATAGGCCTGTTTCATTGCTGCCATTTTTGAGCAAGGTGATCGAGAGGGCGGTTGCTCTTCAACTCCAGGCAGTCTTGGATGAAATTGATTATCTAGACCCATTTCAAACCGGCTTCAGGACAGGCTTTGGGGTGGAGACTGCCATGGTTGCCTTGACCGACGATGGTGTCATCGAGAACGATTTGGATTCTTGGATCATGGGCTGCAGTTCCATGAGGGCGGACTCCTGGCAAGGGATGGGCTGCATCTCACACCAGTTGGAAGAAATGTTTTTGCCAACGGTCTCAAGAATTTGATCAGGAGGGCTTTAAACTGAATTGTGTGGGGAAGGGAGACAATGTCCTGGAAGACAAAAGGACTGGAGAAAATAGTCAAACTGTCATAGAGGAAACAAGGCAAACAGTACAGGGACCCAACAGTGGGAGGCAAAAAAATGTGCACAGGCAGCAAGTAAAGGGGCCACATGGTCTTAGATGTCTTTACACTAATGCACAGAGCATGGGAAATAAGCAAGATGAACTTGAACTCCTAGCACAACAAAGCAAATATGATATAATAGGCATCACTGAAACCTGGTGGGATGAGTCTCATGACTGGAATGTAGAAATAAAGGGGTATAACCTTTTCAAGAGAAACAGGACAAACAGGAAAGGAGGAGAAATAGCATTATACTTTAGGGATATTTACACCAGTGAAGAAATCCAGGACATCAATCCTGGAAGCCAAGTGGAGAGCATCTGGATAAAAATTAAAGGGGAAGGAAACAACAGGGATGTTAGTGTGGGAGTCTACTACAGACCCCCAACTCAAGCAGAAGAATTGGATGAAGCCTTTCTAGAACAGATGACCACACACTCAGAAAGGAGAAATATAGTAGTGATGGGTGACTTCAACTATCCGGATATTTGCTGGAAGTCAAACTCGGCAAAATCTTCAAGGTCTAGCAAATTCTTCACTTGCCTCGAAGACAATTTCATTGTTCAAAAGGTGGAAGAGGCAACGAGGGAGTCAGCTATTTTGGATCTGATCCTAACTAACAGGGAAGACCTAGTTAATGGGGTGCAAGTGGTTGGATCCTTAGGCGGGAGTGATCATGTCCTCCTGGAGTTTATTATACAGTGGAAAGGAGAAGCCAGGCATAGTCAGACACGCATTCTAGACTTTAGGAAAGCTGATTTTACTAAACTTAGAGAAATACTGAGGGTGATCCCATGGACAGGAATACTAAAAGAGAAGGGAGTTCAAGACGGATGGGAGTTTCTCAAAAGGGAGATACTGAAGGCACAATTTCAAACCGTGCCAACGAGGAGGAAGAATGGGAGGTGTCTCAAGAAACCAGGATGGATGACTAAGGAACTTGCAACTAAACTATGTTTTAAACGGAACATGTATAAGAAATTGAAAAATGGGGAAATCACCAAAGAGGAATTCAAGCAAATAGCTAGCACGTGTACGGGTAAAGTCAGAAAAGCTAAAGCGCAGAATGAAATCAGGCTTGCTAGTGAGGTTAAGAACAATAAAAAGGGCTTTTGGGTGTATGTCAGCAGGAAAAGGAAAAAGAAGGAAATGGTAGGGCCACTGTGTGGAGAAGATGGCAAAAAGTTAACAGGGGACAGAGAAAAGGCAGAATTACTCAACACCTTCTTTGCTTCAGTCTTCTCAGAAAAGGCAAAGGGTGCTCAACTTGAGGATAATGGAGCAGAGGACAGAATAGGAGAATTTCAGCACAGAATAAGTAAAGAGATAGTACAGGAATACCTGGTTAATGTAAATGAATATAAGTCTCCAGGACCAGATGAATTACATCCAAGGGTATTAAAAGAACTGGCAAATGTAATATCGGAACCATTGGCAATAATCTTTGAGAATTCCTGGAAAACAGGAGAAGTCCCAGCGGACTGGAGGAGGGCAAATGTTGTCCCCATCTTCAAAAAGGGGAAAAAAGAGGATCCCAACAACTATCACCCAATTAGTCTGACATCAATACCCGGAAAGATTCTGGAGCAGATCATTAAACAGAGAGTCTGTGAACATCTGGAAGATAATTTCATAATCACAAAAAGTCAACATGGGTTTCAGAGAAACAGGTCATGCCAGACAAATCTGATGTCTTTTTTTGATAAAATTACCAGCTTGGTAGATGAAGGGAATGCTGTGGATATAGTATATCTTGATTTCAGTAAGGCCTTTGACAAGGTTCCCCATGACATTCTTGCAAGCAAGTTGGTAAAATGTGGGCTAGACAAATTAACTGTTACATGGATTTGTAATTGGTTGACTGGTCGAACGCAAAGGGTGCTCAACAATGGCTCCTTTTCAACTTGGAAAGAAGTAACCAGTGGGGTGCCACAGGGCTCTGTCCTGGGCCCAGTGCTATTCAATATCTTTATTAATGACTTGGATGACAGTATTGGGGGCATAGTTATCAAATTTGCAGACGACACCAAATTAGGAGGAGTAGCAAATACCCCAGAGGACAGGATCAAAATTCAAAATGACTTGAACAGACTAGAAAGTTGGGCCAAAGCTAACAAAATGAAATTCAACATGGAGAAATGTAAGGTACTGCACTTAGGGCGGAAAAACGAAAAGTACAGATATACGATGGGGGACACCTGGCTGAATGAGACTACATGTGAAAGGGATCTAGGAATCCAGGTGGACCACAAGTTGAACATGAGTCAACAGTGCGATGCAGCAGCTAAAAAGGGCAATGCAATTTTAGGCTGCATCAGTAGAAGTATAGTGTCTAGATCAAGAGAAGTAATAGTGCCACTCTATTCTGCTTTGGTCCTGCCTCACCTGGAATACTGTGTCCAGTTCTGGGCACCACAATTCAAAAAGGATGTGGAGAAACTGGAACGTGTCCAAAGGAGGGCAACTAAAATGGTGAAGGGTCTGGAAACCAAGCCCTATGAGGAACGACTTAGGGGGGATGTTTAGCCTGGAGAAGAGAAGGCTGAGAGGTGATATGATAGCCGTGTTTAAATATTTGAAGGGATGTCATATCGAGGAGGGAACAAGCTTGTTTTCTGCCACTCCAGAGACTAGGACCCGAAACAATGGATGCAAGCTGCAAGAAAAGAGATTCCACCTCAACATTAGGAGGAACTTCCTGACAGTAAGGGCGGTTCGAGAGTGGAACACACTCCCCCGGAGAGTAGTGGAGTCTCCTTCCTTGGAGGCCTTTAAGCAGAGGCTGGATGGCCATCTGTCAGGGATGCTTTGATTGGGAGTTCCTGCATGGCAGGGGGTTGGACTGGATGGCCCTTGTGGTCTCTTCCAACTCTATGATTCTATGATTCTATGATCTGCATCTGAGCATCGACAGGGGTAGTGTGACCCTGTTGGTGCTCCTAGACCTCTCAGCGGCTTTTGATACAATAGATCACGGCATCCTCTTGGACCGCCTGAGGAGGTTAGGTATCGGGGGCACTGCTTTGCAGTGGTTCCGGTCCTTCCTCTCGGGTCACTCCCAGAGGGTGCTGCTCGGGGACTGTAGCTCCAGTAAGCGAGATCTCACTTGTGGGGTCCCTCAGGGAGCTATTTTGTCCCCGATATTATTTAACATCTATATGAAGCCGCTGGGTGAGATAATACGGAGTTATGGTGCTGGGTGTTATCAGTACGCTGATGACACCCAAATCTATTTCTCCGTGTCTCGTTCGTCGGCCTCGAATTCCAATGACATATCCTCTCTCAATGAATGTCTTCGGGCAGTAATGGTCTGGATGAGGAAAAACAGATTGAGGCTGAATCCAGACAAGACGGAGGTGCTCACGGTAGCGGCCCCGAAACCAAGAATTGGGTTGCAACCTCCAGTCCTGGATGGGGTCACACTCTCCTCCAGTGACTGTGTTCGCAGTCTGGGGGTGCTCCTTGACTCGTCGCTCCTGATGACAAATCAGGTTAATGCAACGGTCAGGAGCACTTGTTATCAGCTTCGGCTGATACGCCAGCTGTGCCCTTTTCTGGAAGTAAGGGATCTCGAGACCGTTGTGCATGTGTTCGTAACCTCACACCTTGACTTCTGCAATGCACTCTACATGGGGCTACCCTTGTGCCTGGTTCGGAAACTACAACTGGTTCAGAACATGGTGGCCAGGTTCGTAGCGGGTACATCTCAGAGGGACCACATTACCCCGGTTCTGAGATCCCTCCACTGGCTGCCTATTAGTTTCTGGACCCAGTACAAGGTGTTGGTCATTACCTTTAAAGCCCTAAATGGCTTGGGTCCAAGCTATCTCAGGGACCGCCTATTCCCATACAATCCTCCCCATGCTCTTCGGTCCTCCGGGAGGAATTTGCTGCAGCCTCAGAAATCGAGGCTTGCAGCTACCTTCCGGAGGGCTTTTTCAGTTGTCGCCCCCAGGGTCTGGAATGACCTGCCGGACGAGATCCGTCTATTAACATCTTTGGATAGCTTTAAAAAGGCTATTAAGATGGATCTCTTCCGGCAGGCCTTTCCAGACTAGTTAACCCCCACCTCAGATATAAGCAGCCACACAAATGATGCTCCTACGTGGCCCCATCATTAGATGGAGGGGATCATCTAGTAAGGCTTAGTTATTCTGTTTGGATCTTAAATTTTAACTATGTTGATTTTAATCCTGTTTGATTTAATACTGTTTTAAGGGGTGGGTGGGTCTTCTTGTATTATATGTTTTAATTGGATTGTATTTTTATTCTTGTAAGCTGCCCTGATTGGGTATCCATTGGGTGGGGTATAAATAAATTTTATTATTATTATTATTATTAGCCCCATGTAGAGCGCATTACAGAAATTGAGATGAGAGGTTACCAGCGCATGCACCATAGTTTCAAGGTCCTCAGCTTCCATGAAAGGGTGCAGCTGGCGTATCAGCTGAAGCTGATAACAGGCACTCCTAACTGTCGCATTTACTTGATTTATCATCTGGAGCAATGGATCCAGGAGCACCCCTAGACTGCAAACACAGTCCTTAGAGGAGAGTGTGACCCCATCCAGGACTGGAGGTTGCATCCAAATACTTGGTTTTGGGGCCATTACTGTAAGTACCTCTGTTTTATCTGGATTCAGTCTCAATCTGTTTTTCCTCATCCAGTCCATTACTGCTTTAAGATAATAATTGAGAGGAGAGACACCATCTCAAGTCAGAGCTGAGGACCGTGGCATGGAGAAATATATCTGGGTGTCATCAGCATACTGATAGCACCCTGCCCCATGTCTCCGGATGATCTCTCCCAGCAGCTTCATATATATATTGAATAGCATCAGGGACAAGATGTTGCCTTGTGGGATGCCAGAATTAAGCTCTTTCCTTGTAGAGCAACTGTCCCCAAGCATCACCCTCTGGAATCTGCCCGAGAGGAAGGAGCGGAACCATTGCAATGCAGTGCCTCTGATTCCTAAACTTCTCAGGTGATCCAAGAGGATGTCATGATCTATTGTATTGAAAGCCTCTGAGAAGTCCAGTAGCACCAACAGGGTCACACTACCCCTGTCAATGCCCAGATGAAGGTCATCAGCCAAAGTGATCATGGCAGTCTCAACTCCATATCCTGTCCTAAAGCCAGTTTGAAATGGATCTAGATAATCGGTTTTCTCCAAGACAGCTTGGAGTTGAAGAGCAACCGCCCTCTTGATCACTTTGCTCAGAAAAGATAGTAAAGAGACTGGCCTATAGCCAGGGAAGCTTTTTTCAGAAGCAGCCTAACCGCCACTTCCTTCAAACAAGATGGAACATGACCTTCCCGAAGGGATGCATTGATGGTGTCTCTAAGGAACATCCTCAAGGCATCTCCCCCCTGGATGGTCAGCCATGAAGAGCAAGGATCAAGAGGGCAGGTTGTTTTTCTCATTCTACCAAGGAGCTTGTTCACATCATCAGATTGAAACTATAATTTCATCAACGGAGTTGCTGACAATTGATTCTGTTACAACACTGGAGTCCAAGTTGGCTCTTATCTGAGAGATTTTATCTGCAAAGAAGTTGTTGAACACATCCCAGCAGGCTGTTGTTGGGTTAAATAATGGGTTCTGCACAGGTGGAACCTGGTCACTTACCTTACCACCCTAAACAGCTCTGCTGGACAAGACTCTGCAGATGCAGTACGTGCAGAGGAGAAAGGTTTCTGCCTCTCTATAGGAACAAAGAATTCCTATGAAATTTCCAATTTCCTATGAAGTTCTTTGTGTGTGTGTGGGGGGGGGATTACTATTCCTAGATAGAGGATCCTGGGAATTATAGTCCAAAATAGCAACTTCTATGAATATTGTTCATGCCAAAAATAAATTGTGTAATATATGAAGGAATACTTTCTTGTCACTGTCATAAACCTGCCAATTAACTTGCAGCAGATCATCCTTTTTCTAATATTCAGGGACAGTGAGAGAAAAAAAAAACTTATCAAGCCGCTTCCTTCACAATGTGTATAATTCTATAATCCTCCATCATATCATTCTTGCCAAATTAGCTTTGCAGCCTGCCAGCTAAGATTATTATTAGACAGATTTGCTCAAACATCATATTGAGAACCATTAAAACAGTCAAATTTGGTTCCATGTTGGCCCAAGTAAGTGCTTTAAGGTCAGTTTTATCAAATTCTAATTACACCATTTAAATGGAATGACACTGATGTGGTGGTCAATAATACAGGTATCCCTCTTCGTTCACGGACTTGGAGTCTGTGGTCTCACTCATACATGGATGGCAAGTGAGAAGGGACAAAATGGTGCATTCACCCGAAGTGTGGGCACAGTGCTGCATGCAAGAGCACACCCAAATTATAACCAATGGGGACTTCAATATTTGTGTTTCTCTGGATTCTCAGGGGTGGTGGTGTCCAGAAAAAGATCCCCCATGAATCAGGAGGGATGCCTGCACTTGGCATGAAAAAAGATACAACAAAAATTTCCAGAGTTCAATGTCTGCATTTCTCAGGATCCCAGTTTTGCATCAAAATATGAATGCCTTGGTGCTGGGAATCAGATGGTTAATATTAAACAAGTGGAGACCTATTTATTTACACACACAACAAGCAGAGGATTGTGATACTTGAATACCTGAATTGGCTAGAGTCTATAAAAGATTATATCAAATAAAACTTAGTTTTTGTTTTGTTTTTCTTCTGCAACAGACTGATACAGCAACCTTACAATTCCAGTAATTAATAGCCAGTATGGTATAGTGACTAGAGTCTTGGTGTTGTTATGCTCAATAAATATGAACACTAGACTTTGATGCATAAGGCAGGAAAGCTGTCTGTTGCCAGAGCCTGCATAAACTGGCAAGAAAGCATACTGGATAGATAGGGCTGGTGGCCTGCACTCTCATCCATCTTGGAAAAAATATTGAAAAGAACAAACAGCAATTTCTATCCAACCCTTCTTCTCCTAAGGAAATGGTTGCACTGGTGAAAGCAATCAGGTCTTAAATGTCTCATCTACCTCCACTGAATGGAGACCTGCCAAAATGGATCAGACTGGTACAGCTGCCATTGTGAGATATTGTGCAGCTTCCAGTTTGGTAACCCACCTGGATTTGAAAGAGGGTAATATCTGTACTGAATTGGTTTTATCTTGTGTACATAGCTCCATTATTCTCTACTGCCCAGACCATCTAATACTCATTATCAGTGCCCGGGGGAATGTTCACTTTTGCCTTTTGCAATCATATTTTTTTGGTTTTTTTGAACTCTCCATAGAACAACACTAAGGTCATGTTTTGCCCAATCCAGAGGTGTTCTGTTAACTTTTAGGGGATAGTCCCCAAGTTAGGAAGAGGTTAAATACAGAGAGAGAGTGTTTCTCTCTCCGAGACTTGCTTCTGTTGTTCTGATGTCCAGTCATCCAGTTTCCTGTTCACATTGTACTGAGAGAAATTCCAATAGGTAAACATTGTGATAATGATTCCCTCCTTGCATTTCTTTTTCCCGTACATTTCTTAACACTTACCGGTATACCATTCCAAGATGCACTTCTAAGAAAGTTACTTAGAAAAATGTAGCAGTCTATGCGGTGGGGAAATGAGCTTTGGGTGTTTGGAAAAGCAGAAATGATTTCAGTTACATTTTACAAGCAATAACAACAACAGATCAACTGAAATAATTATTGGGGCTTCCACACAACTAACTGCTTGTAGTCCTAAATGGTGCATGACAGAAGAGGGACCAGACATTGCTTCTTTAGTTCTGTTGGGTGCAGAAAGTCAATACTTTAAGAGAGAATTGTCTTTCTAGCCAAAAGTATTCCACTTTACCTACTTTTTCAACAGTATACATTTCAGAAATATACCTTGGCCAGAATCCTGGCCACGAGCTTTGCTCTACTGCCACAATAAACTACAGTTTCCAGAATTCCATAGAAATGAGCCATGGCAGTTAAAGTGGTGTTAAACTGGATAATTTCTTCATTGTTGACGCAGCCAAAGTCCTGAGATCCCCAGAAGATGCCCTTCCCTCAGTCTCCCAACCTATACTGGCAAATCTGATGAGAAAGTGAGGCAGGGCCTTCTTGGTAGTTGTTCCTAAGATTTGAAGCTCCCTAATGAGGGATGCTAGAATGAGCCTCATTCCAATCCTTCTGCTGTTGGAAGATTATTTTTTTTAAAAAAACTCCAACAGGCTTTTTAAGAACTGTCTTTGAAGATAGGCTTTTAAAAAAAAATTTCAGCTTTTTAAAAACTACTGTTTATATATATATATATATATATATATATATATATAAAACAGTTAAATGTTATTTTCATTTTAATCCCTTTTAATCCCAACCTTTTTGGGATTTTTTATTTATATTTTATTTTGTTTGACTAATAAGCCCCCTTAAGTCCCAGAGAGCCAGCATGCTGTACTGGTTTGAGAGTGGGACTATGACTCCAGGAGACAAGGGTTCAGATTCCTGCTCAGCCATGGACGCCCCCCCCCCCCCCGATAACCTGAGCCATGCTCTCTCTGCTTAGGTGGGAATCAAGGGGAAAAACTCATTTGAATAAATATTGCCAAGAAAATCCTAAAATAAGGCCTTAAATTAGTCAACTTTAAGGCACTTTAAAGCAGCAACACTTGAGTCCCAGTTCTGAGAAGAAAAGGAAATATATAAATAAGGATATTGGCCAAGATCCTACCTTGCATGGAGTGTGGCATAACATTACATCCATGCAGTAATGCTCGACTGGGGACATAAGCTTTCATGAAAAGACAGGTGCATCCTGCCTTGGTCATTTACCTGGGTACTCTTCTGAATATGCTGGAGATCCAGGAGGGAGATGGGTGCTAGTTTTCATAGAATCATTGAGTTGGAAGAGACCACAAGGGCCATCCATTCCAACCCCCTGCCATGCAGGAACTCAAAATCAAACCATCCCTGACAAACAGCCATCCAGCCTCTGTTTAAAGACCTCCAAAGAAGGAGACTTCACCATACTCCGAGGTAGTGTGTTCCACTGTTGAACAGCCCTTACTGTCAGGAAGTGCATCCTAATGTTCAGGTTGAATCTCTTTTCTTGCAGCTTGCATCCGTTGTTCTGAGTCCTATTCTCTGGAGCAGCAGACAACAAGCTAGCACCCTCCTCAATATGACATCACTTCAAATCTTTAAACAGGGCTATCATATCCTCTCTTTACCAGCTCTTCTCCAGGCTAAACATACCCAGTTCCCTAAGTCATTCCTCGTAGGGCATGGTTTCCAGACCCTTCACCATTTTAGTCATCCTCCTCTGGACACGCTCCAGTTTTTCAACTTCCTTTTTGAATTGTGGTGCCCAGAACTACATACAGTATTCCAGGTGGGGCCTGACCAAGGCAGAATACAGTGGCACTATTACTTCCATTGATCTAGATACTATACTTCTATTAATGCAGCCTAAAATTGCATTGGCCTTTTTAGCTGCAGCATCACAGAGTTGACTCATGTTCAACTTGTGGTCTACTAGGACTCCTAGATCCCTTTCACATGTAGTCTCCTTAAGCCAGGTGTCCCCCATCTTATATCGATGCATTTCATTTTTTTGCCCTAAGTGCAGTACCTTACATTTCTCTGTGTTGAAATTCATTTTGTTAGCTTTGGCCCAGCTTTCTAATCTATTAAGGTCATTTTGAATTTTCATCCTGTTTTCTTGGGTATTAGCTATTCTTCCTAATTTGGTATCATCTGCACATTTGAGGAGCATACCTCTTATTCCTTCATCCAAATCACTGTTAAAGATGTTGAAGAGCACTGGCCCCAGGACAGAACCCTATGGCACCCCACTGGTCACTTCTCTCCAGGATGAAGAGGTGCCACTGCTGAGCACCCTTTGGGTTTGGCCAGTCAACCAATTACTAATTCACCTAACAGTTGCATTGTCTAGCCCACATTTTACTATTTTATTTGCAAGAATGCCATGGGGGACCTGGTCAAAAGCCATACTGAAATCAAGATATGCTATGTCTATCACTTTCCCTTTATCTAACAAGCTGATAATTTTATATTTTAAAAAAAGAGATCAGATTAGTCTGGCATGACTTGTTTTTGAGAAACCCATGTTGACTTTTAGTGATTATGACATTCCTTTCTAAATGTTCACAGACTCTCTGTTTGATGAACTGTTCTAGAATCTTTCCTGGTATTGATGTCAGACTAACTGGGGACCCTAAGATGTACCTATCATGGGAGTTTCTTGGCATAATTTGTTCAGTGGAGGTTTGTCACTGTCTTCTCTTGAAACAGAGAGTATGACATGCCCAAGATCACCCTGTGAGCATCTGTGGCCAAACCTGGTTTGATTGGGCTTCCAACTAGTGGGATTCTATGGCCAAGCTAAGATTGTGTGGCGTGGCAATTCTCTCCATCCTGCCACCTTCTCAGGCTATTTTTTTTTCTTTTTTGGTTGGGAACAAGAGAGAAGACTTCTTGGTGGCTCCTCCCAGGCTCTGAAACTCCCTCTCTATTGAGGTCAGGATGGCCCTATTCCTGTTCTCCTTTTGGCAGCAGGAAAAAACATTTGTATGCTGTCAGGCTTTTTTTTTAACTGATGAGGTTGGACTTATAAATGCTGTTCAGTTGTGGTTTGTATATAGTTTTCAATATGTTTTAATATTTTCAATATGCAGTGTTGTTGTTTTTTAACTTTTAAAATTGTTTAATTTGTTTTTTAAAAAAACTTAATAACTTGCATTTTTAATGCTTTTGTATTGTTTTTAACTTGTGCTGTTTTAAATTTGGTGTTAGCCGACTTGGATCTCTATATCAGAAGAAAAACAAAATGATGATGATGATGATGATGATGATGACCCACCTTTCTCCTAGCACATGATTCAAGATGGCTTACAATAGCACGTGTCTATGGGGGGATGCAGACCAGGGCGTTTGGAGCGCCCTGGTCCGGAGCGCCGCGGGGCTATGGCAGCCTCACCGCGGCGCCTCCCCGGCGACCCTGAAAGGAGCGCCAAAAAGGCACTCCTTTCATAAGTCGCAAAAAGAGCGCCCTAAAAGCGGCGGGCGCCCTTTTTGCGACTTATCCTCCACAGCGGTGGCTCCTCCTCTTCCGGGCCTCCAAGACGACTGTTTTAGTCGTCTGCTTAGGCCCTATGGCTCACTTAGGGCCTAAGCAGACTGCCAGAAATAGTGCACATTAAATTGAGGCACTGCCCTGGCTCAGTGCTAGGGAATCATGGGAACTGTAATTTATTGTGGCACCAGAGCTCTCTGACGGAGAAGGCTCAATGTCCCAGAAAAAAATACAATTCCCATGACTCCCTAGCACTGAGCCAGGGCAGTGCCTCAATTTAATGTGCACTATTTCTGGCAGTCTGCAAAGGCCTTTAGACTGAACTCCTATCTCTCAGTCACAAATTTGCAGGTAATCACAAAAGTATGTATACCAGTGACCTGATTCCCCAAAGAATTTTGTGCAACTTGAACCTGAACCAATCTTTGAGGGGTTGTTGTTGTTGTTTTGTTTTGTTTTTAGTTTTTTACTATGCCTAATATGCATCTGCACCACTGAATGTGAATATTCTGAGAAGAATATTCCATTCTTCCCTGAACTCAAAACCCTTGTCAATACATTTCTTCTTTCTTTTTAGATATCTAATGGCTCTTTCCTGTACTATTGATTGTATAAGCAGCCACAAACACAGTATACAGGCATCCCAATGCTAACCACTGAAGCACACTATATAATGGATCTCTTGAAGTCTTCCAGGGTGGTATTGCAAGGGCACTAACACTTTAAAATCCAAGACTGGGATATCTAAGACCTGGGTGGGATAACTGTTTTCTTAAAAGGGTAGCAGCTATTTGTGGACTGTTGCTTACAGATGATAGAAATTAATTGCATATTATCCACAGAGGGTGAGTGGAAACAATAATCAATCATATTTAATTGACAACCCAGTGGAGACTTGATTTCCATGAGCTGCAAATCTTTGGAAACTTGCAATTAGCAACAGACAATTAAGATTAATTGAAAGAGTACTGAAGGAATAAGTGAGGGGTCATGAATGCATCAGGCCTTTCCATAACAAATCCAAGGAATCCTAAAATATGACATTAAACACTTTAAAAACATTAAAATATTATGTATAAAATTATCTTCAGGCTATGTAGATAAGGTGCATACAAAACATAAATGAATTTCATGTCTAGACTTGGGTCCCATCTCCAAGATATCTCATTATGTATATGCAAATATTCCAAAACCTGAAAAAAATCTAAAATTTCAAACACTTCTGTTACCAAACATTTTGGATAAGGGAGACTCAACCTGTAGTAGCTCTTCTTGATCCAAGATCTCTCATTGATTAAACCTACAGGAACAGCATCCCATATTCAATCTGGTGACCCTACCTTTATCTGAAATAATGGTAACCTCATCCGGCCACCAGTGTGGGATGTAAACTGATTAACCAAGAATCCAGTTACACAGCTGCTCAGTGTCCTCCAGGTCACTTAGTGTAGGCTCACTGATTGGAAGATTAGTTTGCTAATTCCATCCATTGCACAAGAGTGTATTTATTGGATTGATTTTACTGACAGGTATGGAGTAGATCCTTTTAGCCTTGAGCAATAGTGAGATAGTCTGTCCCTCTCTCCTCCTCTCTCTCTTTGCCTAGAGAAATAAAATAAAAAAAAGGTTATTCTTTGTCAGTACAATGCTTCTGATTTCATTCACACCCCTGTCCAAAAACTCATTCACAGTCACCCTCAGGTAATATTCTGGGAGATCTTACTGTTTAAAATTGTTGTTGTTTTTTCTGCTCCATGCGTCAGGTCAGGTCTCATGCTGCTTTAACCAGAAGGAACAAATTTGAATGGGTTGTAAATTGTGGAGGAGAAACCCATATAGTACTTGCCTCTTGAAATTCCATCAACCTTCGGTACAGCTGATGAAACAGAGGCCTTCAAGTTGTTGATAAATGATTCATTGTGGAACTACCCTATAGACAACTTGAGAGGGGTCCAAAAGGGGTGAGGATTAAAGCTGGATCACTTGCGGCGCTGAACCTGAACCATTCTAAATCGCTGGCTTCAACTTTGTCGGTATATTTTGGCTGCTTGTTCAGTTTGATGAATCCTTTCCCCAGTTTGAGAATGTGGATGACAAGTTTGAACAATCATTTATGGAAGGTTAGTGACTGGAAATCCAAACAGAGTCCCTGTTGGAAATATGGATCCAGTAAATAATGATAAAATTGAGCTGCTATGATGAAGACCAGAGAATGATCCCAGGTTTTCTGTTCTTATGTGGAGCTGCTGGTGATAGCTGTTGGACAGCTTGAGTCATGTTCAGAGAGAACATGATAGCATCTTCTGAGAGGATCTGCCCTTGAGATTATTTGTTTTGTTGTCTTTGAAACATCAGTGTTGGTTTAATGCAGATAGTCGAGATCTGTTCTATCAATTGCTGGATAGTGAAAGGAAGTGTATGTAAATCCAACAGATGTAATGACTCTTGTCTAGTCAGGACTAAGAAGATGATTTAGGTCCTATATTATTATTGGCACTTATATAACATTCAAGTACTCAAGGAAATTGACTAAGAAATTTTGTTCAAGAGCAAATCAATTAAATGTAGAATGGATGGGAACACTGTCGGATAGATCCATAACTGGTTGGAAAACTGTGCTTAAAGAGTCATCATCACAGGCTATGTTTCAAACTGGAAGGAGGTCTTGAGTGGAGTGCCTCAGGGTTCTGGAAGGGATCCTTATCACATTTTACACAAAACTGGGAGAGGTGGCTAACACTTTGTAAGCTAGGAAAAGAATTTAAAAGGACCTAGATAAACTAGAAAATTGGACAGAAATTAATAACGTGGAATTCAATAGAGACAAATGCAAATTCTACATTTAGGCCACAGAAACCAAATGCACACATATAGGACAAGGGATAAAGGGTTCAGCAGTATTATAGGCAAAAAGGACCTCGGACCTAGTATTGATTATAAACTGAACATGAGCCAGCAGTGTGATGCTTCAGCAAAGAAGATGAATACTATTTTAGGCTGCATTAATAGAAACATAATTTCCAAGTTGAGGGAAGTTATTGTCTCACTATATTCTGCACTGGTCAGGCTAGATGCAGTTCTAGATGCTTTATCTTAAAAAGGATATAGATACGTTAGAGTAAGTTCAAAGAAGGGCAACAAGGATGATATAAGGTATGAGGGGGTATCATAAAGTAATAATTATCACTCAGAAGTTATTATGGTATATTGATGAAATTTTGTCAGTGTCATCATCACCAAGTAACTTTTTCTTTTCCCAAAAATGAATAATCCATTGCAGGGTCATCGATTTGACAATACAGATGACGCCATTCATGAAGTGGAAAAGTGGTTTAAGGCGCAAGCTGCAGACTCCTACAATAACGATATTCAGAGGGTCAAGAAACACTGGGAAAAATGTGGAAATCTGGATGGTGACAACTACAAATCAAAACAAACTTTCTGTCATTTTTTTTTAAAAAGGTGATAATTAAAACTTTATGATACCCCCTCATATGGAGAACAAAACATATGAGGAGAGGTCAAAGAAGCTGGGCATGTTCAGCGTGGTAAAGAGAAGTTACAAGTGAGTAGTTTTGACTGGATTTTACAAGGAACTTCTTGACAATAAGTGGTTGGGCAATGGAACCAAATATCTAAAGTGGTGGGGTCTGCATCTCTAGATGTCTTGAGAAAGAGTGTGGACAGCTGCTTGTTTGGAATACTTTAACTGGGGATCCTGCATTGAGCAGGGGATTGGACTGGATGGCTGATGATGCCTCTTCCAACTCTATGATTGTAAGACTTGGAGCATTTACAGACGCTAGAAATAGTGCAACTTGAGACCACTTTAACTGCTCTGGCTCAGTGCTAGGGAATCATGGGAACTGTAGTTTTTTCTGGGACATTGAGCCTTCTCTGTCACAGAGCTCTGGTGCCACAATAAACTACAGTTCCCATGATTCCTTAGCCCTGAGCCAGGACAGTTAAAGTGGTCTCAAGCTACATTATTTCTGGCAGTCTGTAAAGGCCCTGAGTAACTGATGAAGAAGATGGAAATAACTCATCCAATGTTTCCAGTTTGGAAAGGTCCCTGTAACAAGGCAGCTACAATAGTTTTGTGCAATTTACCTAATGTTCACATTAGTGACTATTTCTTTTGAAGTAATGGGGAATATTAGCCAGTTAGTTTTAAAAAGCAATATAAAACACTCTGTGAACAATGGAGTAGATGGGAGCATCTCACTTAATGAAATACCTGTGGGGCAAATTATAGTTGGAATTCTGTTGGTGACATTCACTGGGCACAACTTGGAGTTACACCGGGCTATGTCACTGTTGAAGAATAGGATGTTCCAGAGGTGCCATCTCACCTCTTCCCAGCTTCTTGGCCCCAGGAGTGACTGAGTTCCAAAACACACTGCAGAAAAAATCCAGTTTGGCACTGCTCTAACAGTTCTGGCTCAATGCTAGGGAATCCTAGGAACTGTAGTTTATTTTGGCCCCACAGCTCTCTGACAAAGAATGCTAGATGTATCACCAAATTAGCCTCCAGACTCCCTTTAGCATTGAGTCAGGGTATTTCAAGTGGTCTCAAACTGGATTATTTCTGCAGTGTGTTTTGGATCTGAGATCCAGCTGCTAGCTCCAAGTTATAGTTTTTTGCAGAGAAGGAGGGGTAAGAATTTAATAAAAGACCACTGACTAGCCCTGACAGTCCAGAACTTGTGTAACAGCTTGTTTGAGACTTTTCCTGGTTATCTGAGTTGGGAGGATATAAGAGAGACTTGAATGGATCCAGGAGTGCTCTACAAACCTTCTACAAACAAGGAAATGGAGAGACAGTGTAGTTTGAGTGTTGGACTACAACTCTGGAGATCAGGGTTCAAATCCCCCCTTATCCATGGAAACCCAGTGGGTGATTTTGACTCTCTTCTCTGAACAAGTCTTGCCACAAAAAATTCTTGATAGGTTCGCCTTAGGGTCTCCACAAGTAACAAATGACTTGAAGCATACAACAACAACAAACAGGGAGAATTGGGCATGTTGGCAACGTAAAGTGAGGCCTAGATATGACTAATTTGTGTTTTGCTTGCTTCTGGGAATCTATTTCTCCCAGTCTATTTTATTCTGGGCTCCTCTCAGAATCACAGAATCATAGATTCATAGAGTTGGAAGAGACCACAAGGGCCATCCAGTCCAACTCCCTGTCATGGAGGAACTTCCAATCAAAGCATGCCCGAGAGATGGCCATCCAGCCTCTGCTTAAAGACCTCCAAGGAAGGAGACTCCACTGCACTCCGAGGGAGTGTGTTCCACTGTCGAACCGCCCTTACTGTCAGGAAGTTCCTCCTAATGTTGAGGTGGAATCTCTTTTCCTGGATTTACATCCATTGTTTCGGGTCTTAGTCCCTGGAGCAGCAGAAAACAAGTTTGTTCCCTCCTCAATATGACATCCCTTTAAATATTTAAACAAGGCTATCATATCACCTCTAAACCTTCTCTTCTCCAGGCTAAACATCCCCAGCTCCCTAAGTCGTTCCTCATAGGGCATGGTTTCCAGACCCTTCACCATTTTAGTTGCCCTCCTTTGGACACGCTCCAGTTTCTCCACATCCTTTTTGAATTGTGGTGCCCAGAAATGGACACAGTATTCCAGGTGAGGCCTAACCAAAGCAGAATAGAGTGGCACTATTACTTCTCTTGATCTAGACACTATACTTCTATTGATGCAGCCTAAAATTGCATTGGCCTTTTTAGCTGCTGCATAACACTGTTGACTCATGTTCAACTTATGGTCCACCTGGATTCCTAGATCCCTTTCACACGTAGTCTCATTCAGCAAGGTGTCCCCCATCGTATAGCTGTGCTTTTTGTTTTTCCGCCCTAAGTGCAGTACCTTACATTTCTCCATGTTGAATTTCATTTTGTTAGCTTTGGCCCAGCTTTCTAGTCTGTTCAAGTCATTTTGAATCTTGATCCTGTCCTCTGGGGTATTAGCTACTCCTCCTAATTTGGTGTCATCTGCAAATTTTATAACTATACCCCCAATACCGTCATCCAAGTCATTAATAAATATATTGAATAGCACTGGGCCCAGGACAGAGCCCTGTGGCACCCCACTGGTCACTTCTTCCCAGGTTGAAAAGGAGCCATTGTTGAGCACCCTTTGGGTTCGGCCAGTCAACCAATTACAAATCCATGTAACAGTCAACCATCTTGGTTGCAGCGGAGGCAGAGAAGGGGACTTGGTGGTGGGTGTGTATGCACTCCCCCCTCCCCCTCCGGAACACCTGGCCTGATGTTTTTGGAGGCTGCGGAGGTTTGTTTTTTTTTATCACGCAGCCCTCTGAAGACCAGCTGAGCGGCCTGAGCTGCCCGCCTCCACGGCTGTCAGAAGGAGCACCGTCGGCTATAAAACGCCGCCTGACAACATCCTCCCTGCCAGCGGGGGCATTTTTGGGAGGCTGCAGAGGACTGCCTTTCTACTTGCAGCCCCCAATGAAAATGGCCCATGATGTACTCTGATTAGCCATCCACGCGGTGAGCGGTGATGTCCTGGGGCTGTGGAGGACTGTTTTTCCCACCTTGCAGCCCTCGGAGGACCACAATGATATTGAAAATCATGTATTTTTAAATTATATATTTTTAATTACTGTTATTTAATTTGTTAGTATGTTTGGGGGGGGGATGAGGGAAGGAGGGATGGGATTTGATTCTGATTTATTTGTTTTGATGTTTTGAATTGTTGTACACCGCCCCGATTGCCTAGCAGAGGGGCGGGATATAAATAAAAAATACTATTATTATTATTAATTATTAGTTACTTTGTCTAGCCCACATTTTGCCAGCTTGTTTGTAAGAATGTCACCTTGTCAAAGGCCTTACTGAAATCAAGATATACTATATCCACATCATTCCCTTTATCTACCAAGCTGGTAATTTTATCAAAAAAAAAAAAAAAGAGAGAGAGAGAGATCAGATTTGTTTGGCATGACCTGTTTCTCTGAAACCCATGTTGACTTTTTGTAATTATGAAATTACCTTTCAGATGTTCACAGACTCTCTGTTTAATGATCTGCTCCAGAATCTTTCCTGGTATTGATGTCAGACTAAATGGACGATAATTGTTGGGATCCTCTTTTTTTCCCTTTTTGATGATGAGGGCAATGTTTGCCCTCCTCCAGTCCGCTGAGACTTCTCCTGTTTTCGAGGAGTTCTCAAAGATTATTGCCAATGGTTCCAATATTATGTTTGCCAGTTCTTTTAATACCCTTGGATGTAATTCATCTGGTCCTGGAGACTTATATTCATTTACATTAACCAGATATTCCTGTACTATCTCTTTACTTATTCTGTGCTGAAATTCTCCTATTCTGTCCTCTGCTCCATTATCCTCAGGTTGAGTACCCTTTGCCTTTTCTGAGAAGACTGATGGCCTAAGCAGACTGCCAGAAATAGTGCACATTAAATTGAGGCACTGCCCTGGCTCAGTGCTAGGGAATCATGGGAACTGTATTTTTTTTCTGGGACATTGAGCCTTCTCTGTGAGAGCGCTCTGGTGCCACAATAAATTACAGTTCCCATGATTCCCTAGCACTGAGCCAGGGCAGTGCCTCAATTTAATGTGCACTATTTCTGGCAGTCTGCTTAGGCCCTGAAGCAAAGAAGGTGTTGAGTAATTCTGCCTTTGTCCCCTGTTAACTTTTTGCCATCTTCTCCACACAGTGGCCCTATCATTTCCTTCTTCTTCCTTTTGCTGTTGACATACACCAAAAAGCCCTTTTTATTGTTCTTAACCTCTCTCTCAAGCCTGAGTTCATTCTGCGCTTTAGCTTTTCTGACTTTACCCCTACACATGCTAGCTATTTGTTTTAATTCCTCTTTGGTGAGTTCCCCATTTTTCCATTTCTTATACATGTTCCATTTAAAACTTAGTTCAGTTGCAAGTTCCTTAGTCATCCATCCTGGTTTCTTGAGACACCTCCCATTTTTCCTCCTCGTTGGCATGGTTTGAAATTGTGCCTTCAGTATCTCCCTTTTGAGAAACTCCCATCCATCTTGAACTCCCTTCTCTTTTAGTATTCCTCTCCATGGGATCACCCCCAGTATTTCTCTAAGATTAGTAAAATCAGCTTTCCTAAAGTCTAGTATGCATGTCTGACTATGCCTGGCTTCTCCTTTCCACTGTATAATAAACTCTAGGAGGACATGATCACTCCCGCCTAAGGATCCAACCACTTGCACCCCATTAACTAGGTCTTCCCTATTAGTTAGGATCAGATCCAAAATAGCTGACTCCCTTGTTGCCTCTTCCACCTTTTGGACAATGAAATTGTCTTTGAGGGAAGTGAGGAATTTGCTAGACCTGGAGGATTTTGCTGAGTTTGACTTCCAGCAAATATCAGGATAGTTGAAGTCACCCATCACTACTGTATTTCTCCTTTCTGAGTGTGTGGTCATCTGTTCTAGAAAGGCATCATCCAGTTCTTCTGCCTGAGTTGGGGGTCTGTAGTAGACTCCCACACTAACATCCCTGTTGTTTCCCTCCCCTTTAATTTTTATCCAGATGCTCTCCACCTGGCTTCCAGGATTGATGTCCTGGATTTCTTCACTGGTGTAAATATCCCTGACATATAATGCTATTCCTCCTCCTTTCCTGTTTGGCCTGTTTCTCTTGAAAAGGTTATACCCCTGTGTTTCTCCATTCCAGTCATGAGATTCATCGCACCAGGTTTCAGTGATGCCTATTATATTATATTTGCTTTGTTGTGCTAGGAGTTCAAGTTCATCTTGCTTATTTCCCATGCTCTGTGCATTAGTGTAGAGACATCTAAGACCATATGTCCCCTTTACTTGCTGCCTGTGCATGGGTTTTTGTTTTGTTTTGTTTTTTTGCTTCCCACTGTTGGGTCCCTGTACTGTTTGCCTTGTTTCCTCTATGACAGTTTGACTATTTTTTCCAGTCCTTTTGTCTTCCAGGACGCTGTCTCCCTTCCCCACATAACTCAGTTTAAAGCCCTCCTGATTAAATTCTTGACACTGTTGGCAAAAACGTTTCTTCCAACTGGCGTGAGATGCAGCCCATCTCTTGCCAGGAGTCTGCCCTCATGGAACCGCAGCCCATGGTCTAAGAATCCAAATCGTTCTCAACAACACCATCTGCGGAGCCAATTGTTGACATCTGCTATTTTCCTCTCTCTTCCTGGACCATGCCCTTCAAGTGGCAGAAGAAACGAGATGACAGTCTGTGCCTCCATTTCTTTCAGCTTCTTGCCTAGAGCCTCTTAATCCCTTTTGATGTTCTGAACACTGTGTCTTGCTGTGTCATTCATTCCCACATGGACCAAAAGGAAGGGATATTGGTCAGTAGGCTTGAACAGTTTTGTCAGCCTCTCTGTCACATCTGGGATCTTTGCCCCAGGGAGACAACACACCTCCCGAGACATCTTGTCAGGCCCACAAATCACTGCTTCTGTCCCCCTCAGCAAGGAGTCTCCCACCACGACAACACACCTCCTCCAAAGCTTAGCAGCGACTGTTCCCTGTGGTGGAACTCCCAGGGTCCCCTGCTCTGTCCCTGAAGTCTGTCCATGCTGCTCTTCCTCGTCCTCCTTGATAAAGGAAAGAGCTTGAAATTGATTCTGTAGCTGCAAGCTCCCAGAACGATCCCTGGTCTCCCTACTTCCGTGTGTGACATTCCTCCAGCTGTATACCTCCTGTGTGTGTGATGTGACCTTCTCTTCCCCAGCAACTTCCTCTGTGTGGTCCCCATCCAAGACCGTTCATTCCGTTCTGTCTAGGAAAGCCTCCTGCTCCCTAAAAAGCTGAAGTGGAGCTACCCGCGCCTCCAGCTGCTGTACTTTCTCCTCCAAGAGGGCTACCAACTTGCTCTTGGAGCATGTGTAGTTCCCCACATCTGTAGGTAAGAAGACAAACATCCCAAAGGTATTGCAGGTGACGGCAGCAGTTCCTTCAGTGTCCATACTAAGTCTTAATTAGTACCTGAAAGAGGACTACGGCTTTACTCCTCAAAGAAAATCCCTCACTAAAACCAGTGTTAAAGTCTGCTGATGACCGGAACTTTTCAACAATTAGTAGTGGTTATAAAATTCCCAGCAGGAACTGGCCTAGAAAGCCTCCTTCACCTTCTCCTTTCCTGACAGATAAGGGAAAGAGCTTGAAATCGATTCTGTAGCTGGAAAGCCTCCTTCTCTTTCTCATTTCTTTCAGAAACTGGGCTGGATAGCATCCTCCTCCTTCCCCTGTCCTGGCCGAAACTGACCTGAAACTGGCCTCTGGGAGCAGTTGTATAGAGCTAACTGGCTAGCCCACCCCCTATTGACTCACAAATGCGACTCAACAAAGCCCCACCCGCTGAGTAACAGTCACACTCTCCCCAAGTGTTTTTAAAAAGAATTTTAAAACTCACCCACTCAAAATGGCTGCCTGGAAACTGCTTTCTTCCTCTTTCCTAGCAGGAACTGACCTAGAAAGCCTCCTTCACCTTCTCCTTTCCTGGCAGAAACTGCCTGGATAGCCTCCTTCTCTTTCTCCTTTCTTTCAGAAACTGGCCTGGAAAGCTTCTTCCTCTTTCCCCTGTCCTGGCCGAAACTGACCTGAAACTGGCCTCTGGGAGCAGTTGTATAGAGCTAACTGGCTAGCCCACCCCCTATTGACTCACAAATGCGACTCAACAAAGCCCTACCCGCTGAGTAACAGTCACGCTCTCCCCAAGTGTTTTTTTAAAAGAATTTAAAAACTCACCCACTCAAAATGGATGCCTGGAAACAGCTTTCTTCCTCTTTCCTAGCAGGAACTGGCCTATAAAGCCTACTTCACCTTCTCCTTTCCTGGCAGAAACTGCCTGGAAAGCCTCCTTCTCTTTCTCCTTTCTTCCAGAAACTGGCCTGGAAAGCCTCCTCCTCCTTCCCCTGTCCTGGCCAAAACTGCAAACTCTTCTACTGCAAACTACCAGTGTCCTACCAGTTTTTTTTTCCTGAGACCACTTACCTTGTACCACAGAAGCTCACTGTGCAGCTACTATCACTGGTTCATTGTCTAACTGCCTATTAGGTAGGACTCTAAATTTAAAATAAATATTCTTCTCCCTATGTGACTGACACTGGGCTTAACTAAAATTGCACACAAGCTTGGGAGGCTTCATGGACGCTATCTTCTGCAACAGCCCTATATCTTTCCATAGCCTCCCACCAAGGAAAACAGCATACCCAGTGCAGGAGCATGCTCTCAAAGCTATTACTGGTTGGGGTGGGAAGAACTGTAGCAGTGGACAGCTGCTGTTTTGTAGCTGGGTGATGAGAAAAGACACCATTTCCCCAGATCACCACTGATTAGTTGTGCACATAGTGAAGATCCAGGAAAGCAATATTTTCTTTCATCCCCCAGATAGAAACTATTGCTGGCTGCTTCTTCAAAGCCTCCAATTACTAAATTTCCAGAATTTCTTTGCAAGAGGAATATATGCTCAGCTCCACATCAGAAAAGTAAGTCCCTCTCAGAGCCCAGTTTGCTGCCTCACGTTACCAAACAGGAGGAGAGTTCTCTTTCACCTTCAGTGAGCTCTGAAATCAGATTGAAGGATTTGGGGCAACAGGAGAATCTTACTGACTGAATCAGAATGCAGCTGACCAAGATTTCATTGTTTGTCTCACAAACTTCAGGCAAAGTGATTGATTTCCCTGAAATTCCACCTTGATGAATTGTTGCAATGTCTTGGTACCCCATAACAAATCACAGTATAAGCATATCTGTCTCTATTTATACAAATCAAATAGTTTTCTTTTTTCAATGCTCCCAACCTCATGGATTTAAATTATGATTCCCTTATGGTGTAAAGCTTGGTATAGATCTCTCTTCCCCTTTCCTTCTAAATATTCACAACATCCTCTACCCTATGAAGAGGATTTACCTGAGATAACCTTCTTGATGATATGATGCCAAACCTGTAAATTATGGGCACATGAATCTGGAAAGCATCAGCCCATTTCTGAGGTGTTGAAAATACATATCTCTCAGACCAAGTATTTCAAATTCTTTTCACTGGAGAGATCAAGGATCAAACAAGGACTGTCATAAATATCCCTAACACTGAAACTATGGAGAGGTGAGCCCCATGATTGAAATGTAGTAAAAGATAGGTATAAACTATCTCAGAGAAATAGAACAAACAGAAAAGTAGGAATAGCATTGTGTCAAAGATGTTTACAGCTGTGAAAAGATCCATGACTTGAAACCTGGAATCCAGGTTGAGAGTATCTGGGTAAAAATTAAGATGGAGAGGAAAACAAGTAAACAACAAAACAACCATAGACTCCCAAGCCAGATTGAGGACATGGATTCTGCCTTCCTGGAACAGGTGGCCACACATTCAGAAAAGAGAGATGTGGTAGTAATAGGAGATTCCAACCATACTGATATTAGTTAGAAGTCAAACTTTGCCAAGAATATGCAATCTAACAAATTCTTCACTTGTCTTGCAGACAATTTCAAGCTAATGTTATTCTAGGCTGCATCAATAGGAATATAGTGCCTAGATCAAGAGAGATAATAGTGCCACTCTATTCTGCTTTAACCAGACCTCCCCTGGAATATCCTGTCCAGTTCGAGTCACCACAATTCTAAAAGGATATAGACAAGCTGGAACATGTCCAGAGGAGGGTGACCAAAATGGTAAATAAAGTTTGGAAACCAGGTTCTATGAGGGGCAGCTTAGGGAGCTGGATATGTTTAGCCTGGTGAAGAGAAGGTTAACAGGTGGCATGATAGTCATGTTTAAATATATGAAAGGGTGTCACATTGAGTAAGGAGCAAGCTTTTTTTCTGCTACTCCAGGAACTAGGACACATAGCAATGGATGCAAACTACAGGAAAAGTAAGTAAGTAAGGGCCTTTGCAAACTGCTAGAAATAGTGCAAATTGAGTCCACTTTAACTGACCTGGCTCAGTGCTAGGGAATCATGGGGATTGTATTTTTTTTTTTCTGAAACATTGACCCTTCTCTGTCAGAGAGCTCTGGTGCCACAATAAAGTACAGTTCCCGTGATTCCCTAGCACTGAGTCAGGGCAGTTTGCACTATTTCTGGCAGTCTGCAAAAGCCCTAAGTAAATTTATTTGTGTAGCATAAGCTATTATGAAAAAGGAATCCAAATAAAACATAAAATTATATAGATCATAAAAATAATATGTTACATCATATTGCTAAAACCATCTAAAAACATCAACCTTAGAGGCTCAATTAAAAAAAACAACACAAAGATCAGATACGCTGAGAATACATAAAATTACCTCACAATGCTAAAATCAGCTATAATTTTTATAAGTTCAGATCTATCCTGAAACCTAACCATCATCATTGCAAAACTTCCTCCTTAAAATTAATACTTTAAAGGCAAAGCAAGCTACCTTTTCAGAAGTGTATGGTAGAGTGTCCCCTAATAGAAAACTGATTAGATATGAATCAGAAATATTTGGTACCAGTGCTAGCTCTTTGAATAAGGCACCTCTTATATCTTTATAAATTGAGCATACAAGTAAATAATGGGTTTGGTCTTTGACTGTATTGGAGCAATATAGGTGAACTCTTTCTTCCCAAGCAATCTGTTGATAATGCCTGTGAATCACAGCTGATGTCATTGGCTGGCATTGGAGGGCTGTAGAGGTGTATCTTACAGGAAAAGAGACTCTACCTAAGCATTGGGAAGAATTTCCTGACAGTAAGAGATGTTTGACAGTGGAATACACTGTCTCAGAGTGGCTAGATAGCCATCTGTTGAGACTGCTTTATTTATGTATACCAGGGGTAGGCAACCTTTCCCCTTTAAGGGCCGAGGGACTTCAGCTCTCAGAATCCCAGGAGCTATTGGCCAACATGGGACTATTGGCCAACATGGCTGAGGCTTCTGGGAACTGAAGTCCCTTGGCCCTTAAAGGGGAAAGGTTGCCTACCACTGATGTATACCTTCATGGCAGAGACTTGGACTGAATGACCCTTGTGGTCTCTTCCAACTCTATGATGCTATGATTCTAAGACAGGGGTAGGCAACCTTTCCCCTTTAAGGGCCGAGGGTCTTCAGCTCACAGAATCCCAGGAGCTATTGGCCAACATAGGACTATTGGCCAACATGGCTGAGGTTTCTGGGAGCTGAAGTCCCTCGGCCCTTAAAGGGGAAAGGTTGCCTACCCCTGTTCTAAGATTTCATAGCTATAGTATGGATTGGACCCATGATTTCCTGTGATTCAACCTACACCACAATAGTTCTAATTATATGTAGTGTCAGTTAAGAGTTGCAAAACCATGCCAGACAATCATTCTGTCATTTGCATCCTTATGTTTGTTTTTAACAATAGCTGCCAATCCCACTGAATGAACAGTTCATGCATTAGTGGCCTGGTGAATAAGGTTAAGTGTATCACTTAACATTTTCCTGACATTTTGCATCACATATGGTAGAACTGCACAGGTATTCAGAAATGATGGGGTATGGTCCTAAATGAAACAGAAAACATTGTGGATCCATTTCTTGCTCATTAGCCTAGCCATTTGCTATTTAACATGGGAGTTTTTTGACAAGATTTGTTCAGAGGGACTTTGGCTTTACCTTCTACTGATGCTGAGAGACTGTAACTTGCCCAAGCTCACACAGTGGGTTTCCATGTCTTACCTTCATCTCCCAGTGTCCTAGTCCAGTGCTAAAACCACTACACTACACTGGTTGTCTATGAAGCATATTATACAATACAAGAAGGTAGGTTATCTTGAGTTAGCTCACTGTTCCATCTATATCATTAATACTTGTATTCCAGAGAATTACTCAAGATTCTTTCCAACTTGGAGTTTTCAGGGATTGAATTTAGTACCTTCTGCATGCAAAACATGGTTACTATTGACCTATTGTCAATGTTTTAGTGCAGCTGGACTGGGTAGATAACTTGGAAACTTTCTTTTTTTAATTTTTAATTTTTTATTAAATTCTATAAAAAACATAAACACATAAAAACAATACAAAAACAACACAATAACATTTACAAACAAATACAGACATTATTCATTAAACACCACCCCTTGCATGATTCATTCATTCTAACATGTATCACTAACAAACATCAAACAAATATTAAAATTGGCTTCCTCTAGTTTCTACTGATTTGTTAACATTTGTTGATTATATTTTTCTCTTATGTGATTTGATGCTAATTGTCTCTTATATTTCCCAACTTTTCTTACATCTATTTGATAATTACGTTGATTTCAGTGTTTTATACTTCCATATATACATCATCTTCATTTTTTAATTTTTTAATTTTTTGTCCCCATAGGTTTATTTATGGCATATAGTGCCCTACTCTACTAGAGTTCCTATCCTACTATATATAAGTATATAGATTAATCTAAACCCATTACTCATAATTCACACCACTTTTGTCTAATATATTTACTATAAAGGTTTAATAAAATTTTTAGATGATTTCTTTTGTACAATTTGTGTTAATTTATCATTTTCCATTAGATCATATAATTTCCATATCCAATCATCAATTTCTGGTATCTTCTTTTTTTTCCCAATTCGCAGAATATACTAATCTGGCAGCTGACGTCATGTAAAATAAAAGTCTACCATGAACTTCTTCTAAACACTCTTCTTCATTTATACTTAATAAATACCTTTTTGGGTCTTTGACTATAGTTTGTTCTAATATACTCATCACTTCTTCGTGTATTTTATTCCAAAATATTTTTGCTTGTTTACATTCCCACCATAAGTGATAATATGTTCCCACTTCTTTTTCACATTTCCAACAATAACACTCCTCTGTTTTATATATTTTGGATAATTTATATGGCGTGAGATGCCATCTGAATAATATTTTGTACAATTTTTCTTTTAAGTTGTAATTTACTGTATATCTAATTTCTCTAATTTGAAAATATGTAAACCAAGTACATTGCATACCTTCTTCTCTTAGTTGTTCTAATGATTTTAATTTCATTTCATTGTTCATAAGTAAATCTTCATATGTGGCCCATTTTAATTCTTTCAGAGGGGTCATTCTAAAGAATGCTTCATTTATTGATGCCCACTTCGGTACTCCTGGGCATAATCTTGGTTTATATTTTGTCCAAATTCGTAATAACAATCTCCTAATATAATGATCATTAAAATCTTTATTTACTTTTAATTTATTATAAAATAAGTATCCGTGCCAGCCAAATCTTAAATCTGTACTTTTTAAATTTAGTTGTCTTTTATTTTCTAATTTCAGCCAATCTAGTGCCCATTCCATTGCACTAGCATAGTAGGAAATTTTAAAATTTGGTACTGCTAATCCTCCCCTTTTGATTTCATCTTGTAAAATTTTCAATCTAACCTTCGGTTTTTTCCCTGACCAGAGAAATTTAGAGATGTCATTGGGTCTAAGCAGATGGCTTATTGGGCCGTCTTGGGGGCAGGGAAGGGGAGGAGCAGCCACACGATTGGCACCCCAACCCCCTCCCGAGGTCGTCCTCGGAGCAGCCAGCCCTCCGCATGGCCGGCGCTCCGAGGGGGACCTCCCGCCGCAGCATTTGCACATGCTGTGGCAGAAGAGTCGACGAAGGTGCGCCATAGCCTTTTGCGGTGCACCTTCGGCGACTTGTGAAAGGAGCGCTGATTTAGCGCTCCTTTCAGCGGCGGCATGGGGATGCCTCGGTCCTGTGGCACAGCTTCCTGGGGTGGCCCATGGCCGCTCGTCTGCTTAGCCCCATTGTTCCACTTTTGAAAAGGTCTATCATTAGTGATAATCAGCAAATTTTGAAATAAAAGATCATTTTTGGTAATAGGTTCATTTTGACCACCACTATTTTCCCCATCGAGGATAGTTCTAGTTTATTCCATCTTTCTAATTCTATTTTTATTTCTTTCCATTTTACCTCATAGTTATTCTTAAATAAGTCCGCATTTTTTGTTGTTATATAAATTCCTAAATATCTTACTTTTTTTAACACATTGAAAATTCACTTTTGTTTTTAATAATTGTTTTTCTTTTTCTGTCATGTTTAAAGTTTTTTTTCCATATTAATCATAAGTCCAGACACTGCACTGTAATTCTGAAATGTCACTAATAATTCATCTATGTTATCTATTGGGTTTCCTAAGGAGATCATAAGGTCATCTGCGAATGCCTGCAGCTTAAATTCATTTTTCTTAATTTTAACTCCTTCAATCTTTGTGTTCCTTCTGATTGCATTATTTAGTATTTCCAGAGTGATTATGAATAAAAGAGGCAACAGGGGACATCCTTGTCTCACTCCTCTGTATATTTTATATATTTTTTATTATCTCAACGTTGATTACTAAGGCTGCCTCTTGGTCTCTATAAATATTTTGTATCCATTTTAAAAAGTTTTCTCCCATATCCAGGAAGAAATAAAAGATCTTTTCTTTAAATATTTCTCTAAATTATCAGAAGAGAATAAAGTTAAAGATATAGTGGTGGAAAAAACCTTGAGTCCCAAATAATAAATAGGATAACAGAACAAGAAAAAATAAATTTAAATAAAAAATAATGATAGAAGAAAGAAATGATGCAATATATAAAAGTAAAAGTGGAAAAACCCCAGGGCCAGATGGTTTAATAGTGGAATTTTATAAAACTTTCAAAGATCAATTAATAGGACCATTACAAGAAGTTTTAATGCAATAATAAAAGACGGATCTCCAAAATCATGAAAAAAAGCAAATGTAATATTAATCCCTAAAGAAAATAAAGATCTCTGAGACCTAAAAAACTATAGGCCAATTTCTCTATTAAATAATGATTATAAAATTTTCGCAAGTATCATGGCGGAGAGATTAAAAGTTATATTGGTAAATTGGATTCATGAGGATCAAACAGGATTTGATAATGTAAGAAATATTTTGATTTTAATTGAATACCATTCAAAAAAACATAGATAAAAAATTGGCACTTCTATTCATAAACACTGAGAAAGTGTTTGATAAAATCAATTGGAAATTCATGCTTAAAATTATAGGAAAAATGGACATGGGAGAAAACTTGGAAACTTTCTTAAGCTTTCCCTTGTGGTATAGCTTTAACCAGGAGACTTTTAGAACATAGAGTGAACTGCATGCTTACTTCAACTACCCAGGACTTTGATGAATGTATATAGTGTTTTCACTGCAAAACTTTTAGATGGGACTCCTAAATCACCTCTGAGTATTCCTTACCTAAGAAAATACTATGCAATTCATGAAGTTGCCATAAGTTGACACATGACTTGAACACAGAAACATACACACACACACACAAGCTTGCATAAGTATCCTGAAGGCATCAGGTCTCATCTAATCTCAGAAATTAGCCCTTGTTGGCAATGAAAGGGAAACTGGGGAGAATAGTTGGTGTTGTAGGCTATGTTCAGAGAACAACAAAGACAAAGTACTTCTGTGTATTTATTGCCTAAAGAAGCCCTGTGAAATTCATGGGTTCACCATGTCAACAGCCCACTCCAATACTTTATTGAAGCTAATCTGGAAAATGGGAACATTATTTAATTCAACAACAATATATATGAAAAGTCTGATTTAGCTTTATGAGCAATTGCCTTGCCTGCACAGAGTATTTCATCTCTACAATCTCATTGGATCTTGGTGATTACTAGTTGGCAATCTGGGCATAAACCTCCCAGCCGCAGTTGTAGAAATGGCAAATTCTTACTTGCCATTACATGGAGTAACCTTGGAAGGGTATAAACCTATAAAATATACATCAAAAAGACAACCCTTTGGATGAAAAAGGAGCCACTGTAAACAAGCAACAGTAAACCATCAATCTTCTTGATAGATGGACAGAGATTAATCTTCTGTGTACCAATTCATAGCAAATCATGCAATGTCTACCTTTTCTTCCTTAAAAAAAGAGGCCACTCTCTTTTATATGTCAGACTTTTCTCACAAATATAGATTAATTTATGCTGTCTTCTGGTGGTAAAACTCAGCTTCTCAATCTTATATCCTCTCTAATAACAGTCTTCCATCTTTATTCAATCACACTTTACTCCAGCTACTTGTGCCAAACAAGGAACAGGTTGGTGTTTGATCAAGTTGTTGCTGCAGGTGAACATCACAATAAATAATTGATTACTCCTCTGTAGGTAATTGTTGCAAGAAATAATGCAAATTTATTGATAAGGCAATATTCCAGGAAGGTATTGTTTTTACGTGCCTTCAAGTAATTTCTGACTTACACTGACCCTAAGGTGACTCTATCACAGGGATTTGAGTAGGGATTCAAATCCTGGTCTTCTAGTGTCCTAGTCCAATGCTCAAACTACTACACCACTTCGGCTCTCATTTCTCAGAAGAAATAGTCAATGCAAATCAAAAGTAGTGAAATGTGCTTCCCAAAGGTGGATTGTTAAGGATCAATCACTTTTAACTAGCAATGCTTTCAATGTTTACAAATCCTTGATTTGAAGGCTTATCTGTGTTGACTCAAAATGTTCACCTTCAGTAGAAGGGGGAGCATTATAATCAGATTCCTATTGCCTAGCACCAACTACAGTAGACCCACTGAAACATTTTTTTAAAAAAAATAATCAGTTCATTTATTTATTGTTTGTTTGTTTAAGATATTTCTATATTACCTCCCAGCCCACAAAGAACCCTAAGGTAATTGACAAATAAAAATAATTGTAAGAATGCAAAGATTAAAAACCTTTAAAAAACACATTAAAATACCCTTTAAAGCACTTAAAACAATCTAAAAACAATCATGAAACATAATTTTAAAACAGTTAAAAGAGATGAATTTCATACCTCAAAGGGCACATTGAACACTGTTTTGACTGTCCACTGGAAGCTTAAAAGAGTTGAACCTAACCTAATTTACAGGGAGTACCACAGTTGGAGAATTTCAAAACAAACAAAGCTTTACCAAGACATTGTCCAACACAGTCTAAACATTTTTTTCCCCCAGATCTTGCAAGGGAACAGCCCTGGTTAGCTGGAATGTAAATGCCCAAATTCTATTGGTTGGTCCTTACTGAATCAATTGGATTTGATCTTCTTTTTAAATTGATTCAGTGGATCTACTCTAGCTGGGACTAACCAACACAATGCAGGCCAAAGTATCAAATGTCTTGTAGCAAGTACTTCTAATAGTTATATTAAAACCCTTGTGAATATCAGAGGCATTGTTTATATGAATCATAAATGATGATCATCACAATAAACATGTTGGTCTCATTTCATCAACTGCTTATCCTCCAAATCTCCCAATTTGTCAGGGGTAGTCCTCTCAGTTAGTACTTTGTCATCCCACTTCTTCAACTGCTTTCAAAATGTACCAATTTCTCTTTCTTCCCCCTATCTTCCCCATTTGCCCTCAGCTTACTTCAATTTCTGCAAATTGAGTATAAAGGGCAAAAATAATTAATCTAGCAAGGGGGAGGGGAGGGGATGGGGCAGAACCTTACCCTTCCTTGTAGACTCAGGCAAAAGCAAACTGCTGCAGCATCTCCTTGGGCCTCAGCAGATGGCTTATTGAGCCGTCTTGGAGGCCCGGAAGAGGAGGAGCAGCCACACGCGCGGCGCTCCTTCCTCTTCCTGAGGTTGCCCTCGGTGCTGCCGGCCCTCCGCACGGCCGGCACGCCAAGGGCAACCTCCCGCCACAGCGTCCAGACACGCTGCGGCGGAAAAGACAGGGAAAGTGTGCCCTACGCCTTTAAGGCGCACTTTCCCTGTCTTCTAAAAGGAGTGCCAATTTGGAGCTCCTTTTAGGGTTGCCGCAGGAGCGCCACGGTGCGGAGGCTGCGGTCCCGCGGTGCTCTGGACCAGGGCGTCCCTGATGCCCTGGTCTGCATCCCCCCCTAGTCTATATGTTTTTCTTCATTAATAACTTTTCACATATTGACCATACTCAGATGTTGCTTGGCTTTTGTCTGTGAAACGTTGGAGAGTTTGCAATTGTAAACTTGGCCCAATGGTCTAACACTAGGATTCAAGCTTATGGTTCCTGTGTTCTTTTCTGATTCCAAATTGAAGAACAATTGCATCCCACACTTATCAATTTTTCTTGTTTGTTGTGTGCCTTCAAGTCATTTCTGACTTATGGCAACCCTAAGGTGACTGTATCATGGGGTTTTCTTGGTAAGTTTGTTCAGAGACTGTTTGCCACTGCCCTCTACTGAAGGTGACAGAATGTGACTTGCCCAAGATCACCCCATGGGTTTACATGGCCGAGGTGGGATCTGAACCCTCGCCTCCAGAGTAATAATCCAATGCTCAACCCACTACACCACATTGGCTCTGTACCAATCAATCTACCCCTCACTTATTTCACAACAGAATTAACCAGATGGTTAAGATATTTTCAGACTGGTAATTACAAGTGAGAACTGTGCCTCTCATACAGATGCCTGGCTTCCAGAGATCAAAGTGTGTTTTTCCCTCGTGATGCAAATATCCATTTACAGAAAATTAGTATAAAGGGAACAATAAGGTTAACATCACTTTCCCAATCTTTATTTTCTCTATATAATGAGAATGTGCAACAGAAAAACATATAAGAATCTCAGATTAAGTTCAGATCTTGATCTGACATTTTGGAAAATATATTACCTACTTTTGTTTGGACAAATCCAGAGCCTATCTGCTTTGACTCAGTTCTTGACTGAAGAGAAAACTAGGTAGAAGAACCCTGTAGAGAAAACTGGGTTTCTTTAAAAGAAAGAGAAAGGGTGTAGTTTTCTGTTGATGAAGACTGCAGCAAAAGAGGATCACCGGTAATAAAAGGCACAAAACAAGTGTAAATAAGAAAAATAAATCACATTCCAAAAGTAAACATAAGTACCAAAAACTGATTCTAAAGAACATATCCATGACAAATGCTGGGAGTATACAAAAATAATAGGTTAAGTACCACTTCCATCACATGTCCATCAGTAGACAAAAAGCAATGAAATGAAAGCATTGTTCAAAGGAGGAAAAATGTTTTTCATTCCATGACATTTCTGGAAGAAGTTGGACCAGCAAGTAATTGCTAAAAATATATCCCTTATGAGTCAAGTAGAGTCAGTGCATCATTTATTGCTGTGTCAAGTCCAGGTCAGGTCATTGAAGTGAGCTGAGTCTGAGTAAATCGACTCAAGTCTACATCACTGCTGTTAGCTAAGATTTCTGTCTTAATATCCAAAGAAGAACATATGTTTTCTCTGTGTATGCATTTGAATGATGAGCAGTGAGAAATTATAGTTGGTACTTAGTCTTTAATGACATAGAATCATAGAACCATAGAGTTGGAAGAGACCACAAGGGCCATCAAGTCCAACCCCCTGCCATAAAGGAACTCAAAATCAAAGCATCCCCAACAGATGGCCATCCAGCCTCTGCTTAAAGACCTCCAAGGAAGGAGACTCCACCATTCTCCAAGGGAGTGTGTTTCACTGTCAAACAGCTCTCACTATCAGGAAGTTCCTCCTAATGTTGAGGTGGAATCTCTTTTCCTGTAGGTTGCATCTGTTGTTCTGAGTCCTATTCTCTGGAGCAGCAGAAAACAACCTAGCTCCCTTCTCTATATGACATCCTTTCAAATATTTAAACAGGGCTATCATATCCCCTCTTAACCATCTCTTCTCCAGGCTAAACATACCCAGTTCCATAAGTCATTTCTCATAGGACATGGTTTCTCGACCCAACACCATTTTAGTTGCTCTCCTTTGGACACGCTCCAGTTTTTCAACATCCTTTTTGAATTGTGGTGCCCAGAACTGGACACAGAATTCCAGGTGGGGCCTGATCAAAGCAGAATACAGTGGCACTATTACTTTCCCTTGACCTAGATACTATACTTCTATTGATGCTGACATGATTGGTGGCCATCTCTAGCTCTTAGGGTTTGGCTGGGAAACCTCAGAGTCTGGGACAAACCTGTACTCTATGATGTTAGCAAAAACCCTAAAAAAGGACACAAGGACAAATAGGGAGATTATCACACATCTTAAAAACCCGTCTTACCTCTCCCAAATTGAAGTCTAATTTGGGCTGCAGACAGGTCCTAATGCATGGCTTTTGTCACTAAATCCACTAGCAGAGTACAGCCTGGATGTAGCCCGGGCCCCAAAATGCACTCTGGCTGCCATTTTTCAAAGCCGGAAAGCTCCCGACTTTGAAAAATGGCCACCGGAGCACGTTTTGGGATCTGGGCTGCATCCGGGCTCTACTCTGCTGGTGGATTTGGCAACAAAAGCCATGTGATTGGAGCTGTATGCAGCCTGAATTAGACTTCAGTTCGGGAGATGTAAGATGGATTTTTAAGATGTGTAATAATCTCCTAGGCCTTTCTATGTTATCTTCTGGCTATGATTTTCAAGGTCACACTTCATGGATGCATATTTATTTTATTACTTACTTAATAATAAATAAATAAATAAATAAATAAATTATTTATAGCCCACCCAATCACAAGGAATCCGGGCGGGTTACAGCAATATAAAATGCATAAAATACAATAAAATTCAAAATTAAGTGTAGCATGTTTCCAGATTTAGTCACCAATATACAATTTTAGCCACCAACATACAATACCACTTTACATATACTTTTCTATTTTCGTTGCTTGTTTCAGAATGGGATGCCCATTTGGTTAGAATTTAGGTTGTGAAATTGGGAAATTTTAATAATTCATAGACATACAGTTTTGGAACAGATGGTCTATTTTATAGCATCACTCTTTTCATCTTGCGTTCAATATGTAAGAGTGTGCATTTTAAATTTCCTCTTCAAAATAAAATAAAGCAGTGCACTCCTCCTCTGATGGTACTGAGAAGAGCAGTTGATGCTAGGCTTGCCCTCAGATGCTTTGCCTCTGGCTCCTCCTCTGGTGATGCTGAGAAGGGCAGTTGGTGCTAGCATACTTACATACTTACTTACTTATTTCATATCTTGCCTTCCCACCTATATGAGATGTGAGGCAGATTAAAACAAATATAGCTACTCTCCCAATCATAGCAGTATAGTTGGTCCTCGATATCCACATGGGATCAGTTCCAGAACCCCCACCCCCACAGATACCAAAATTTGCAAATGCTCTTGTTCGGTTGTCCTCAATGGCAAGGCATGCACACAGCTGTGCTGCCATCATGGACAATGGGACTTCAGTGATGGTATGTAAATGTGGGTGTGCTGCCATTAGGGACAGCTCCCATTGTCCCTAATGTCACTGTATGTACACAGCCGCGCCACCACTGGGGACAATGGGGGGTGTTGCTAATGGTAGCACACCCACGTGCATGTGCCGCCATTGGGGACAATGTGGGATTGCCTTCCGTGGGTACTCAAATCCACAGATGACAAGTCCACATATACCAAGGGCCAACTGTACAATTAGTTTTTTTTAAATTAAATAAATTATCCTATTAAAACCAGCACTAATCCAAAGCAAATTAAGATTCTGTGGTAACTCACAAGTTTCTCTTCTTTGCCCTGGCAGCAATGCAAATTTGGGCAGGATATATTGCTGATATTGCTGTTGATTGCTCTGGGGATGCTCTCATTTAATTATAGTATCGGTGTTTATATGTTTTAACTATATTGAATTTTAACATCTTTATATATGCAAGGTTGTTATGCTATTTATTTTATGTAGCACTTTTATATTGTTGCTCTTATATGTTGCTTTGCATTTTATCACTTTGTATGTGAATGGCCTATGGTCTAAGTATTAATGAATAAATTTGATGTAATAATAAATAACTGTATATGTAATTTAAAATTTATTTAAAAAAAAAAACAAAAAACCTGTGGCCTCCCCTTTCTTTTCCCACTGAGCGTCGCTCCATTCACACCATCTCTTCAGCATTTCAAGGGACACAGGCCAACTCCACAGCCCCTTTCTTCCAAAAGGCAGTTGTTTGCGGAGCAGTGGTGTCACACACACACACACCCTTAGGGTGTCACCTGGTGTGGTCTGCACCCCCTACAACCCTGAAGGTAATGTCTAAATTTCTGCATTTTGTTTGGGGCTGTTGCTGTTATTCCTGCACCACATTTAAAACAAGAACTATGATCATATTAAGAAGTATTTCTGTGTAGGGTATCAGCAGTGCAGTCAGCCCTCCACATTTGCAGCTTAGACTTTTGTGGCTTTGATTATTCATGGATTTGATTAATATGTTCTCTTTAGGAATCTCTAGGTCCTCCAGATTGACTCTATGGGCAACATCAGCAGAAATCACACTGGAGGACCTAGAAATTCTCTAGATATTTGTAGGTCCCCCAGCACAATTCTATGGCCAACCTCAGGGAGATGTTAACCATAGAGTTTCACTGGAGGACTACAAATGCCGACAGAGGTCTTCTCTCAGGTAAAAAAAAAAAAAAAAAAAAAAGTGTTTTTTTTTTTTAATTTGCATTTTCCCCACTTTCATGGGGGTCTTGTGTCCCTAACCCTAGCAAATGTGGAGGGCCAACTGTATTCTTATGAATAACTTCTTAAATATAAAAATCCATTTATATTGGACCCCCACACCCCTTAATTGTCTATTGATGAAGAAGATTAAATATATGAGCAGCAATATAAATGAAGAAGCCTCTCTTATCCACCCATGTGCATTCCATGACATGTGAATAACTGGACCAACGCATGGCAGTGTGTATGTGCACATATCCACATTGCATGTATGCTGAATGCAATATGTGAACACGTCTGTCAATATGTTCCTTGCAATGTGTACTAGAATTCATACCTTTGTCTAAAGCTCAATAATGTCATGCATTTTTAGTCCTCTGTTCAACTTCAAGCCTGCTAAACTTTTATGCTTGAGGATATGGATTCCACTTAGCTTGATGGACTCCTGGCTTTTAAAGCATTTCTGCAAGTAATTCGGTTTTCAAAGACCCAGAATAGCAACAAAAGAACTGTTCAAATATTTATAGAGATGTTATTGCCATAGGAGCAATGGGGAGGAAGGTATTAAAGACAACTCTATATAACACTAAGCTTCATCATACTACCCTCCAGTTTAGGAGCTCGCTGTGGGTTTGAGTTTTGCACCTTCTAATTCATATGTTTCACAACTTTGATGAAGGGTTAAAAGTAACAGAGTGTATGCTTTCCATGCAAATGCTTCCAGGTTCAGCCACTGGCATCATGAATAAGGGGTTCCAGGTACAGCTTAGACAACATACTTTGTTGGACTACACATCCCAGAATTATGGAAGCTGTAGTCCATGGTATCAGTAGAACTCTCTCCCAGCACCATATTTCAAATATTAGAGCATATTAAGATTTATTTCTGTGTAGGACATCAGGTGTGTAGGATTTATAAGAGATAAAAAGAGATTTATAAGACATTTTATGAAAGTTGTAGTCCAAAAAAGGAACTTTCACAAGTGGTCTCAGATAGTACGGTCTCATCCTGAGGCTATGGAGAGCTATTGTAAACCAATTAGAATATACTACACAATATGGAACAAATGCAGAAGAGACATCAGTACAGCAAAAACAACTGACAAAGAGTCATTTGGCAAATTATCACACTTCCATTTTTCTTTGCTTTACCAATGTTCACATATGGGCCAATACCAGTAAGAGTGAGGGAGAGAACTTGATAAATTAGTCAAATTATTGACAAATTATGGAACATCCTACTTTCCTGGGTCTCCAGCATGTTTATTGGGAGTCCAGGAATGCATCTCCACTGTAGAAATAATGCAATTTGACACCAATTTAAGTGTCGTGACTCCACTACACAGAATCCTGGGATTTGTAATTTTTTGAGGGACCAGCACTCTTTGCCAAAGAAGGCTAACGACCTTGTTAAACTACAAATTCTAGTATTCCATAGAATGGCAGTACAACACTTAAAGTGGTGTCAAAATACATTATTTCTACAGTGGAGATGCACCCCAGAAGGGTGTAGCCTGCTGCTTTCCCCCTCCACTGCACAATAGTGCAGCTCAATATCTTCATTAGCTGTGAGAATTTTTAAAGCATTGCTCAAGAAAGTTTCCAGTATCTTCTTGTACAATACACTTCCCAACTGTGGTGGTGCAGCTACGGGAAAGTGTATTGTACAAGAAGATACTGGATATTTTCTTGAGCAATGCTTTAAAAATACCTGTGAGGTTGATAGAACAGAATTACCAGATATTCTACCCACAAAGTAGGACAAGGCACCATAAGGACATGCAAGAAAAATGGAAATTACTAAATAAAAGCTAAAAACAGATATATAAATATAAATTCATACTTCTTAGTCATGCCCAAAATAGAGGACATTTTGGAATTCATCCTGGAATATAGGGCATGTCCTGGAAAAGGAGGACATCTAGCCACCCTGTGCTAGAACTTAGGGGTTGTGCAGCATCAGCATGTAAGATGACTCCAGCCTACAGATGCAGAGGACTCATTATTCAGATCCTCTAAAGAATGTAGGCATCCTAAAATGTCAGTTTCTTGACTGCAGACACTAGTATGAGCAACCCTGACCTCCAGAATCTGTAAATACAGTCATCCCTCTGAATTCGCTGACTCCCCATTCGTGGTTTTGAATTTCTGCAGACAAGAAGCCAAAAGGGAGAAAATGATGCACCCACCCATGATGTACATGCCAGAGTGCATGCAGTTTTCCATTTTCACATGGGGGGGGGGTCTCCCAGAACAGATTCCCTGCAAATTGGGAAGGGCGACTGTAAATTCAAATGAGAATTTCATAAGCATTTTGAGCTTTGAGAAAGTGAATGGAATGAGGCTGGAAGGATGGGTTAACAGCCCTTAGCCAAACTAGGTCTACTGACTGGTTTCCTTCTGTGATTATAGGTGTCAAGCTCCAAGTGACATTTCCAAGGGCTTTCCTCCTTTTCAGCCATATAGATTCATGGTTAAGAGGCAACCAAACATTTTGATGGTGTCAGCGAATAAACTGGATTTTTTTTATACGATTTGGGTCCATTCCAAAAGATTAAGCTCTGTAGCTACTCACAGCGAGTAGTATTCCAGGCTACTGTTGTACAGAAAAGACAGCTTCTCATAAAAGAGATGGGGGGATCAATATGATTACACGGATGGAAAATGACATTGTTTTTCTTGATTGAAGAAAAGGATGTCAATGTAATTTCATACAGCAGGTCTGCTAACCCCTGTTACTAAATCTGATATGTTTGCTTCATTCTCTTCCATTGCTTCCTAGCAACCAGGGGATACCTTGCTATTAAGTAAAGTGAGGCTGAAAGCATTGAGTGAGAATTACATTAAGATTTGCAAGGTGGAAGCAATGCCTTCTTAAAATTATTGCTGCTGGAAAACTCTACATTTCCTCTCCAGCCCTCCAGTTCAACAATATTCTTTTTGGTTTGCATTAGAAATCATTTTTCATGGACTCAAAACCAGTGCCAATGCTAGTAAGATGATACTAGGAATTGGAGCCCAGCATACCCCATTGCCAGGTTCTGCTGTAACCACTACACATGACTGCCTCATGTTCTAGTGCAGTGGTTCCGAAACTTTTTTAAGATTACCTTTTCCAACAGCAGAACACACTCCCTTGGAGTGTGGTGGAGTCTCTTTCTTTGGAGGGTTTAAACAGAGACTGGATGGCCATCTGCTGCAAGGGTCTGGAAACCATGCCTTATGATGAGAGATTTAATATGTTTAGCCTGGAGAAGAGAAAGTTAAGAGGTGATATGGAAGCCCTGTTTAAATATTTGAAGGGGTGTCATATTGAGGATGGAGCAAGCTTGTATTCTGCTGCTCCAGAAAATAGGATAATGGATGCAAGCAAACGTTAGGAGGAACTTCCTGATAGTAAGACCTGTTTGACAGTGAAAAACACCCCCTCAGAGTGTGGTGGAGCCTCCTTCTTTGGAGTTCTTTAAACAGAGACTGGATGGTCATCATCTGTTAGGGGTGCTTTGGTTGAGAGTTCCTGCATGGCAGGGGGTTGGAATGGATGGCCCTTGGGATCTCTTCCAACTCTACAATTCTACGACTCTATGATTCTACAATCAACTGGGAATGCTTTTATTGTGTCTTCCTGCATGGTAGAATGGGGTTGGACTCAAGCAACCAAGAAGCAGCAACCAAGAAGCATCTACCTCTTGGTGGATTTGCAGTATAGTCTGGTGTGAGGGAGAACCCTCTTGGTCACTGCTCAACAAGCTACTTGATTGTTGCTCCCAAGCAGACCTGGTGCAAAGAAAGAAGCAAGGAAGAACTCTCAATCCTTCGCTGGGGAAGAGTGGGGTGCAGCTGGCTTTCCACTTTTCTTCCTGGTGAGGAAGGACTCCCTATCCAAGAGAGACAAGAATGACAAAAAAACTCTTTCAAAAGTTCAACTCTGGATGCTTCTCCCCATCCTTCCCCAGAGATGTGCCTTCCCCATACTGCTTCAAATTCCCCCCCCCATTTTTTCCCCCGCTGCCTCTTTTTTCGACCTGTCCAAAAAAGAAAAGAAAAGAAAAAAGAAAGAGCAGTGGCACAGCTCCAACCTGCCAGCAAATTTCCTGGCAAAATTGACAAGACTTAAGCAGGGTCCCAAATATGAAAGCTCCTTTTTGCCACCGCTTTTCCCTACCACCACATATTGTAGCTCCTTAGAATCATAGAATCTTAGAGTTGGAAGAGACCACAAGGGCCATCCAGTCCAACCCCCTGCCATGCTGGAACTCAATATCAAAGCATCCCTGACAGATGGCCATCCAACCTCTGTTTAAAGACCTCCAAAGTAGGAGACTCCACCATTCTCCAAGGGAGTGTGTTCCACTGTTGAACAGCTCTCATTGTCAGGAAGTTCCTCCTAATGTTGAGGTAGAATCTCTTTTCCTATAGCTTGCATCCATTTTTCCAGGTCCTGTTCTTTGGAGCAGCAGAAAATAAGCTAGTGCCCTCCTCAATATGACATCCCTTCAGATATGTAAACAGGGCTATCATATCCCCTCTTAGCCATCTATTCTCCAGGCTAAACATACCCAGTTCCCTAAGTCATTCTTCATAGGGCATGGTTTCCAGACCCTTCACCATTTTAGTCACCCTCCTCTGGACGCGCTCCAGTTTTTTAACTTCCTTTTTGAATTGTGGTGCCTAGAACTGAACACAGTATTCAAGGTGAGGTCTGACCAAAGCAGAATACAGTGGTACTATTACTTTTCTTGATCTAAACACTATACTTCTATTACTTCCCTTGATCTAAACACTATACTTCTAGCCTAAAATCACATTGGTTTATTTAGCTGTGGCATCATACTGTTGACTCATGTTCAACTTGTAGTCTACTAGGACTCCTAGATCCCTTTCACACGTAGTCTGGTTCAGCCAGGTGTCCCCCATCTTATATCTATGCATTTCATTTTTATTTTATTTTATTTTGCCCTGCGTTCAGTACCTTAGATTTCTCTGTGTTGAAATTCATATTTTTTTTTTAGCTTTGGCCCAGCTATCTAATCCATTAAGATTATTTTGATTTTTCATCCTGTCCTCTGGGGTATTAGCTATTCCTCCTAATTTGGTGTCATCTGCAAATTTGAGAATCATGTCCCCTATTCCTTCATCCAAATCATTGATAAAAGATGTTGAATAGCACTGGGCCCAGGACAGAACCCTGTGACACCCCCCTGGTCACTTATCTCTAGGATGAAGAGGAGCCATTGCTGAACACCCTTTGGGTTCAGTCAGTCAACTTTATCTTCACCATGTTCCTAAAGGCTGCTGGTTCCCCTTGTCTTTCTTGTGTACCAATACTTTGACAGAAACCCCTCACTCTATTTTCCCTCACCACCCCCTCGATCTTTCCACAAACCCCAGGGGGCTGTACCATGCACTTTAAGAATCACTAGTTTAGTGCTTCAAGAAGTGGCTTTTTCAGATTTTAATTCCTGCTGGCCATGCTGTTTTGGGATTCTGGGGGGTTGTAATCTCCAAGCATTACATGTCATTGCCTTCCACAGACCTGGAAAAGTTTGATTGTTGACTCTCTTTATAGGGGGGAATAAGACTTGAAGGCCAGAATCCTGGTGACACACTATGTTTCAAAACACATTGCAGAACTAATCCAATTTGAGAATGCTTTAACTGCCCTGGCTCAATGTTAGGGAATTCTGGGAACTCTAGTTTTGTGAGATATTTAGCCATCTCTGTCAGAGACCTCTGGTGCCATGATAAACTACAATTCCCAGGATTCCCTAGCACTGGGCCATTAAAGTGGTCTAAAACTGGAATATTTCTGCAGTGCATTTTGGACCTATGCTACCATAATTATGCCCACTGTCTGGGATGGTAGCAGGAAGAAAATGGGTTAGTATGGTGAGTGTGGAGGAAGAGAAGCACCAAAAGAATTGGCTGGTTGGAATTGGCAGCTTTTGCATGCCTTCCCTCATCACTGCTGCAAAACTCTGGTACAATTGGAACAGATAATGTACTTCAAAAAGAGGATTCTAGCCATAGGCAGCTTGGTGCCAGAGTGCTAACTCTGAACAATTTAAACACATCAATCTCAACTATTCTTATATAATCTTCATTGAAGAAAGATTAAATATATAAGGTGGGAACGTGGCAGAGGACCTTGTTGGTGACTGCTCCCAGGGTGCATTGACATTGTAGAAGTAATGCAGTCTGACACCATTTTAAGTGTTGTAGCACCATCCTATGAACTCCTGGGTTTCATAGATTTACAAGGTCTTTAGCCTACTCTTCCAAAGAGTGCTGTTACCTCACAAACTACACATCCCAAGATCTTATACAATGGAGCCATGGTGGTTAAAGTGGTTTCAAACTGCATTATTTCTATAGTGTAGATTACCCCACCCCCACCCCATCTCTGAAACTCCCTTCCCAGACAGGCTACACTAGTACCCTTCATAACATATTTTTGGAAGCAAGTAAAAGGCTTTTTATTCTGGGAGGCCTTGTATAATCTGCTGGACTTGTAGCTGTTGCCCCTGCTTTTTGATGGTTTGTGGTTTTAACTGGCTTTAATTTTAGGATAGTTCAAATGCTTTTTACCTATGTTTGTTTTAACTGTGAGCCAGTGTAGCATAATCATTTGCGCATTGGACTATGCCTCTGGATACCAGGGTTCAATTACTCTCTTGGCCATGAACCCCACTGGGTGATCTTAGGCAAGTCATGTCTCTCAGCCTCGGGAAGGCAATGGCAAACCTCCTCCAAACAAATCTTGCCAAGAAAATCCCATAATGGGTTCACCCTAGGGAACGAGTTGAAGGTACACAGCATGCACACAAGCCATCTTCAGTCCCAAACAAGGAAAAAGATGGGATGCTGATGATAATGACAGCAACTTGATATACTATGTCAGGGATGAGGTATTAGCTCTGAGCTGTTTAAACACGCATGAATTGCAGCTAGTCTTACCTATCCCACAGTGACAAGAGATTAAAATGAAAACAATCAGATTTTCTGCAAGCGTCTTATCTACATTTAGCATACCTTCAACCCTTAACTTTCTTGTTGTCTAACAGTCCAGCTCTTGTTGTCTAACAGTCCAGCTCATCCAGGAATGTGCAGCTATATGTACAACACTTACATTTGCTGAGCTATGTTGACACATATCTGTACTGAATATGGATGTCACACCATGGCTAAAATGTGCAACTGGATCTATAAGGAATTTATGTGTATGCTTGAAGCATCAAGAGGATCCCAGCCATTATATGAAAAAGGTTGAAGAATTTTGGAGGATTTGGCCATCAACTGTGGCAGTTGATACTTTCAATGTCAGTAAAATAGTGAATTTGCTCTGTGATGTAGTCTGAATTTTAAAGGAGCTGTTCAAGCTGCTAAACCCAAATGAGGTAGGGGTAAGGTTCAACCCCTTGAGTAACTAGAACCTAGAGTGGATTTACTTCCCCACTGAAATGAAAGCTATCATCCCCCACTGTTTATGAAATCACTTCCATTTACTCCTGTTGGTTCTAATCCTGTTGGTTGGAACCAAGTAGAACAGAGACACAGTTGCTGAATTGTAAGTCATTATATGAGTGAGACCTGTTGATTCAATGATTCTGGTTCAATCAAGACTAACAATAGGATTTAGACATTCATCACCTTGGAATCCTGCCGTCTGCAGGAAGGGGAACCAATGAAAAATGCATTGTTCCTCCTACAACTTTATCATTTGCCTCACATGGTTGTTTGTTTGCTTTTTCCATTCAAGAATTGCCTAAAAGACAGTATATTCCCTCTTTTTCCATTGGGATTGGGGATGTTAAATTCACTTAGCCTGTCTTCCATGAATGGATTTTGCTTGAGCACTGTAGCAAAAAATCTAAATAGCTCCAATTTACCATTGTTGACAGTATGCCTTGAGAAATTAAGAAGGGCAAGATGGCCTTCCACATCCCTTTAAATATCCAGAGTTCACATATTTGACTTACATTAATAAGGTCCCTAAGTATTCCACTTTTTTCTTTGAAAAAGATATTCTTTGGCAGAAACAGCTTCCTATTAGTAGCAATTCAACAGGATGAGCATCCTCCATGAATCTGATACTGGACAAAAGTTGTACTTGTTGTCTTAGTGTGAAACTGCTAAGGGGATAGAAAGCTGAATTTGAAACACAAAAAAGTGCACCTCAAACATGTCTTGATTGCACTTCTGTCTAGAACAGGGGTAGGCAACCTTTCCCCTTTAAGGGGCGAGGGACTTCAGCTCCCAGAATCCCAGGAGCTATTGGCCAACACAGGACTATTGGCCAACATGGCTGAGGCTTCTGGGAGCTGAAGTCCTTCGGCCCTTAAAGGGGAAAGATTGCCTACCCCTGGTCTAGAAGATGATTTTTTTCCAGGGTTTGAAACTGGATAATAATAATAATAATAATAATAATAATTTATTTATATTTCCCGCCTCTCCCTGCAGATCGAAGTGGGACTACATCATTAAAAATATACAATGATATACAAAATACAATCAATAAAATACAACATTATTAAAAATTCAGTAAAATAGCCAATCAGCATCAACAATAAAATAGCCATCAACATCCAAAAGCCAAGCAATCAATTTAGAATAATACTTATTTAACTTAGGGGGCCACTAAAGAAGGTCAGGTGGATAGGCCTGCCAGAAGGAATGTGGAGAGTATGATAAATGACAGAATGCAAGTGATATCAATGACTGTATGGTAATGGGACAGAATAATTCTTCCCATATCTAGAAGATCACTTGCACTTCAACATTACTTTCCATTACATTCCACAAATTGTAGCCTGGAAGGTAAAGGGTGATAGAAAAAGAATAAAGAAAGAAAGAACAACAACAAAAACTATAATGAAGGAAAGAAAGAAGGAAGGAAAAAAGGAAAGAGAGAGAAAGAGAAAAGAGAAAAGTCTTTTTTCCTCTGCTAAAAGTCCTCCGCCCAAAAGGACTTTCTCATCACATTGACAAAGAGATAGTCATAGATTTATTTATTTGATGAGAAAAGACTTTCTCATCACAATGACAGAGATAATCATAGATTTATTTATTTGTTGTCTTTTAAATGATTGGCCTTAAAATTTTTACCAATTTACTTCTGCATACATTCCAACTATCCTGATTTGGCAGAGTAGACCATGGTAGTTAACAACAACAACATCCCACTTTTTCAGCTCCTTTTAAAATGTCCTAGTTTAGCTCTCCTCCTTCCACATTCCCCCTTTGTCCTCAGCTTACTTCAGTTACTACAGAATGAGTTCAATGTACAAGAGTACTTTGCACTGAATTAACCCATGAGGGCAGAGGAGAGAAGGAAGCAGAATGTTGCCTTTCCCAGTAGGCTTAATGAAAAAAATAGTGTTGAAAAGCAATGTGTATTTTAAAAAACGTAAATGGATAAATATACATATATATTAAAAAAAATACATACAAACCCAGTTCAGTCAGTGGGAAAACATTTGTATCGGGTAAAATTGAGTAGATAAATGTACATGCCATGAAAATAAATGCATTAAAATATACAGACATTCCAATCCAAATAAATTACAGCAATGGATTGGGGCCCTAAATCCAGCTCCCATTCTTAAACTCTTTCCTAATATTAGAACATAGGGGTGCAAACAATAAGTTTGGGAAGCAAAACATCATGTCTTGGCCCCTTTCTCCATTCCAATTGCCACTGCTCTGGCCTCTGAAGGAGAGAAGAACAACCAGACATGGCTCCATTGTGTCTTAGCTCCATAGGCTGGTGAGAGGAGCTTCCTCCATTCTATTACTGCACTTGCCTCTGAGGGAGAAAAGAATGCCAGACACAGCTTCATTGTGCCTTAGCTCCAATAGCTGGTGAGAGACTCCCCCTCTATATTTTGCCTGCCACTACTGGAGCCTCTGAGGAAGAGAGGGGCAAACCAATTCTGCTGGCCTTAATCCCCTCCTCTACTGTTTTTCCCTTTCTTTATGCACCCTGTCTTTTCAGATTGCAAGCCTGAAGGCAGTGAAATGTCAAATTAATGATTTTTAAGCCACCCTGAGAGCCTTTTTGACAGATATTGTTGCATGGAAAAACCATCCCCATTCCCAACTACAGAGGAAACTAGGAGCTGGTAGGGGATAGAAAAAAAGATCCCATCACCTCTAATTATTGGAAAGTTTCAGTATGTCAGCACAAAGAATCCTGGTACCACTAAACTGTTGTCCTAACCCCCTTCATCTATACTATTTGGCCAAGATCCTACATCAAGGTGAGAACAAAGTCTGTCTCATGGGCTGCAAGGGGTCCATAAGAGCTGCTAGTTTGGCCCCAAAGCCTGTGGAGCTCCCCCTAAAAAGATGCAGAGGCCGCACACTGCAATTTTCATCAGTACCACTTGTTACAGCTTGCTGGATGTAAGATATATGTCATGACGACAAGAACTATCCTGCTTTTTTCTCCCTGCCCCCAATTCCATTTGTCATCTCCTTGTTTTCTGTAGCCACAAAAATTATGTTGCTTTCTCTTTCTCTCTGCCTGATTGATAGTCTCTAAGCATGTCACCCCTCTACTTGTCCTTCCACTCCTCTCTTCTCTTTCTCTGGGTTTATCTCCCTTCCTCCATGTGCCCTCTACCCTGTTCCCAGTCTTCTTGTGTGCCTTTTCCATCTCCAGTGTTCCTTTGTTTTCCTTCTTTATTCTGAGAAACAGAGCAAAATGTTACACATATGGAGATCCATGACAATTGTGTAATGTGCCACAATAGAGCATTTTGACATTGCACAACTGAAAATAATAATAATAATAATTAATAATAATAATTAATAATAATAATTTATATCCCACCTCTCTGTAAAATACAACTGGGGTGGCTTACAAGATAAAACTAACAGTCCTGTCCCCCAATAGTCCATCCCCCTTAAAATACAATTAAACAATTGACAATTAAAACATAGTTAAAAATAACAAGTTGCAATAAATAACAAGTAAATTAAAATAACTACAACCAAATGTACATGTGCAATGCACAAGAGTAATGGCAACACATATGCAACTCTGCTTCTGCAAACCCAGCACTGAATACAGCCCTTCCACACAGGAGAAATGTCTGTAGAGAGAGTCAAGTGTCAAGAAGACACTGACAGGATTCCAGTCCATTTCTCTGAAGCATATGCTTATGATTGACTGTCCAGCTCTCTGCCCAAGCTAGGATGAATCATAACTAGTAATTTTAGTTGACTGTAACATCTTTAAAATTAATCTGCCCAGGCGTATTTTTGTCTAGGATGAAAACAATCAGCATTGTAGACAACATTTTGTTTTGATTGTTTTTGCATTGCACAGCAATTGAAATTAAACACAGGGCTCATTCTTTGCTGTAAGCAGTGTTTTCCAAGACTGCTGCCTTGCTTAATTCAATCTTGAAGCACAATGCAAGAATTAACTTTCAGATAATCAAACCAATTTCTAGTTGGAAGCTAAGGAGAGGAAACAGCCACAGAAAAAATGTGCTTGGCTTGAAAATCCCCAGAGAACAGCTGCAGTGCCAAGGTCAAAAAGTTCCACATTTCTTATTTTCCTATTCTGACATATTATTTCAGATGTGTCATATTATGTTGTGTCAAAAAGAGCAAGTCATCTGAGAAATGATGATGTGACTAACGCAGTCAGATGTGAAACATCATGACATTGCATGCGCATAAGGAAGGAGGCAGAAGGCTGAAGAAGGAAGCCACTGGTGTTCTTCATTCTTTCCGCACTTCATAGGGTTGGGGGCAAAGGGAGAGATGGAGGTAGAAGTCACAGCAAAAAAATAAAAATAAAAATGGTTTTTCTGTGCCATCTCTGCTGAGTAAGATTTCCTGAGAGATCTAGGTGGAGGGCTACGTACAAAAGCAGAGCAAAGATGGAGACCACCAGGAACCTATGGAGCATACATTTATGTTCATGGAATTACGTGACTGTCATGCAATGCTACCTCATTAGAGAATTGCAGTGTTACACAACTAAATGTGAAATGTGTACCCTTGCAAAATGATGTGCAAGTGTCAGGACTTGAGTCCCTCAGCTTTCCTGTCATGCTGGCTGGACATTTATTATGCACCTGCTTTGCTTTGTACTACTGGATGATGGGTTGTGTCATACTTTTGGTATTGCTAGGTGGAAGGGATATTTATGTTCCTGGAGTTGGATAATAAGCAGATGTGAAGGGGAGGTAATAAGCATCAGGAGTTGCCAAGGTCAGTCCCATAGGAATGCCTGGTACAGAGAGAAACAACAGGACAGTCTTAGAGAAAGGGATGATTTAATATGGGAATGAATGGGATTTGAGTATGCAAAAAAGTTTGACTTTTGTTTTTAATATACTTTGTTACCAGAATTGTTTTAATCATAACAACATTGCCATGCTATGAACTGTTTCAGTTTTCGAATAAAGCTTTCTGGTTTGGCACTGAGGTTTGGATTTGTGAACTAAGATCAGCCAGTACATTACAGTGTGGATGCAGAATTCACACTGATGTACAATAGACAAACATACACAACATTTCTACATACATAACTCCTCTTTTGCTACCTTGAACTGAGAAAGGCCATTCCATATTAGATGAGAGCATCCATTTATTTATTTATTTAGAACATTTATACCCCACTCTTCAGTCACAGAAGCTCTTACAGATTGTTAATTTGATAGTTGCCTGCCTGCTTACACGCTAAAAAGACATGATTCAAAAGGAGAAGGGAATGATAGTGGGGAAAGGGATCAAGACAGGCAGATACTAACTTTTCTTCTTTCCCTCCAGAGTGGTAGCAGTTAAGATGGAGAAAGGGCCTTTCTTCTGCCTGTAGGGCTAGGCATGCAAGAGCTGTGCCTTCCTCTTCTTCTGAGGCCAGGGTGGTAACAGTTAAGATGGACAGAGAGCCTTTCATCTGCCTCTGGGTTTAGACATGGTGCAGCTGTGCCCACCTCTTCTTCTCTCCCTCTGAGGCCAGGTTGGTAGCAGTTAAGATGCGGGGTGGGGTGGGGTGGGGTGGGGTGGGGTGGGGGGTTTCATCAGCCTTTGGGGCTAGGCATGGCGGAGCTGTGCCTACCTCTTCTCTTCCTCTGAGGCCCAGGGTGGTGGCAGTTAGAATGGAGGAAGGGGCTTACATCTGTCTCTAGGCTAGGCCTGGTGGAGCTTGGCCTGCCTCTTCTCTTCCTCTGAGGTCAGGTTGGTAGCAGTTAAAATTGAGGGAATGCCTTTCATCTGCCTCATTTCCCCACCTTCACTGCAACCTGTTTACATGATGCAGGGCCAAATTGCCACCATCCTGGCCTTAGACAGAGAGAAGAACCAGTAGTATCTGCTGCACTTTATCCCCTTCCCCATTACTATTCCCTCCTTCTTTTGTGTCATGACTCCTTAGATTATAAGCCTGAGGGCAGGGAACTGTCAAATTAACATTCTGTAAACTGATCTGAGAGCCTTTGTGGCTGAAGAGTGGGGTATAAATATGCTTATTTAATTAATTCATTCATTCCCAGTTCAAGTGTAGACTGTCTTCATAACATGTGGCCAGTTCTGCACAAATCCACCCTATCCCTGATTAAAATTGACTTTAAAAAACTCACATTTTCCTCCAGATTTTGCACAAATATTCAGAGCTCTCCACAGCAACAACTGGGTAGCTCAGTACACATGTATTCTGCTGTGCTGCCCAGTGCCACTGTTGCTGCCACTAGTTGCTTCCTTTGAAGTCACAACAAGGCACCCAGCCATGTGAGCAATGCTTGGCATCCCATTTCTGACATCAGAGGGAGTGACATGTACCAGCACAGTGGTAGCACAATGGGACACATGTGCAGACAGCTGTCCAAAGTCACTATGGAGTGCAGAGGTGGGGGAGGTGGGATCCAGGCCAACTCAAGGGCCAGAATACTTTGGGAGTAGCCTGGAGTAGCCTGGCTGGTGTAGATGAGCCCTGAGACTCTGGGGTCATTAAAGAAGGACCAAGTCTCATTCTTACTTCATACCACCTCAATGTTACCCTGATCTGAGTTTCTAGAATCCTTATAACAACCATTGTTATTTTATTTTTTGCATACTTGTGTAAAAGAGGACATGACAAAGCATCTTGTCATGGTCAGTTCTTTGCTGTACCACTCTGAAAGGGCTGCAATGAAGTCACAGGTCAGCATTTCAAGTGTGTATTTTTCATCAATAATTCATCCGGTATTACTTAGCAAGGGAAAACAAAGAAAATCAATCAGTCATGGGATGCTTGGCATGAAGCATTGCCCAAAGATGATTTTCCATTTAAAATAACTCTCTTCATAAGAACCAAGCGTGTTTGCGGCACACTGTTTATCACTTATTAATCCCATTTTCTTTCAAATAATGCATTCTCATTCAAAACATTTTTGACTGGATAATAAGAATCTGCCATAGATTCTTCCTTCTTGATTGAAGTATGATTATATTCCAACTGCCACGGTCAATAGGCAGCCTTGTATTCCCAGCTTTGTCGATACAGCACCATTTTAAATGCCTGCCTGAGTCTGAGAAGTTGACATTTTGGAGTCTGTGATCCATGCTGAGTTAATTTAATAGAGATGCAAAGGGGGCTGTTGCTACTAAGCTGGCAGAGTTCCCTGGTTGGCTCACAGTGTATAGTTAGAAACACAGAATCATAAAATCATAGAGTTGAAAGGAACTATAGGGGCCATGTAGTCCACCCCTTTGACATGTAGAAATACACAAGTATAGCATTCCTGAAAGTTAGTTTTGCACTCACAGGCCAAACTCTTAAATCATGTTTGTGCATTACAAACTTACATGGTGTTATTCAGTGGTCATGTTGTACCACCCTTCTGCTGAATACTGACATTCTGTGACTGATCTGCCGCTGTGCCTGCTGGTTGTCCCATGATGCAAAGAGAAATGTGCAACAGTGTACCACTTTCTGAATGCAGTGGTACTTCAAAGGAACTGACAATTAGTTACACATGCAAAACTCAGTCTCATTCTTGGGGTTAAAAATATTGTTAAGTGTTGTAACGTCAACTTCAACTTATGGTAACCTTATGAATGAGAGACTTCCATTTCACATTGTTCAGAACTTGAAAACTGAGGGTCATGGCTCAGATACATTGATTCTATTCACCTACAATGCAATCTTCCTCTTTTCCTACTGCCTTTTATCTTGCCAAACATCATTGTCTTTTCTAATCAGTCATGTCTTCTCACGATATGTATGACCATCTCAGTTTATGGAGAGTTCAGGCTCGATTTGCTCTTGAACCTGGTATTTGTCTTTTTGGCACTGCATGGTATATATAGAACCCTCTTCTAGCATCACATTTCAAATGAGTTGATAATGCTTCTCCTTCTCCTAAAATGTTCAAATCCTGTTGTTTAGTCTCACCCAGATAAAATACATTCAAACAATTATCCAGTGTTGAGCAGACATGTAGGTAAATTGATTAAATGGCTCTAGTGTAGTAAAGCATTAACAATAATGTTTTGGCTCATGTGAAATGATTGCTCTTGTGGAACACCAGACAAACAACCATGAACTGAATACATCCATTGCACAATGGCCATAAAAATATAACTTCATGTGTAAGAAAATATAAAAAGATACATGACACCAAAAAGATGCAAGCTCCATTTTAGTGGGATTTAATACAAAACTGTAGATGACACCCATGTGATCATTATTTGAGAGATCATGTTCTTCTTCCCAGCATGTACTGTACAGGTTGCTTGGCACATTCCAACTATTCCACACAGAGTTGATCTATTGGTGGAAAAACAGCAGCCTTTGTCTACACAGAGTTTTGGGGAGGGGGCAGGAGTCTTCCCTGGGGTTTACCAATCAGGTTTCCTTTCTTTTGAAATTTAAAAGACTCATTTGTTAAGACAGGTTTTTATGATTTAGTGATTCTCTCTTTATAAGATTCTTTTAGGACTGGAATGGGCAAGTTCTGGGAGTCCAGGGGCCAATTTTGACACCTTCACAGAACCTGCTGTGGGCTGCATCCAACTAAAAACTATACTAGAAGTTAGTTGGTCCCATAGCTTCCTTAAAGTTAGAGGAATCCTTGAATTGATTCACTATCAACTGACATAGGAGCCCACAGCCAACACAGCTTTGTTGGAGAGGGCAATACAAAGTACGGTTTGGTCTGCAGGATTTGAAGAAGAATTGGTATTTGGAATCATATAGAGTTGGAAGTGGGCCCATTGACCACCCATTGAGTTCAGCAGAAATGCCCTGGGACTATGGAGTGTAGCATCTTGGTAGCTCTTTTGGTTCGCACTCCACTCTCTCGGAACAATTCTATGGGGGGGAGGGGTTGATGTACAGAAACCCATCTAGACTGTGAGTACTCTTGCACCTCGCATTGTTAACATATGTTGTCTGTGGGGAAAAGGCCTCTTATTAATGGCATCTGTGTCCAATGCATATGTCTAAAGAAACTAAGTAATAATACTTAGGACTGGGATATGTCTCTGAGGAAGGATAGCATGTGCTCTGTTGGCCGCATGCACCCCCTTCTTTTTTTTTTTTTTAATGTAGCAATCCTATTCTACAATTAAATCCGACATAATAATCCAAGAGTATGCCAGTGCTGCAACTCACATAGTAAAAACCCTCTACAAAATTGGGAGGGGGGGGAGGGAAAACAGGACACTGTCCTTTCAGTGTATACCATATGATAATCATGGTATGAGATTCATTGATTGCTAAAACCCACATCCCAAGCTGTTGAGAAAGGAATGTTCAATTAATTTAATTTTTTTCTTTTAAAATACTTGTTGCCTGCTTTTCTACCAAAAGTATCCAAGAATATACATTAATTTAAGTTATTTCTTGTTTCTCGTGCCAAACCCCTAGGAAGTAAAAGGTCAAACTTGGCTAAAGAGCAAGTGCAATGCAGTGCTTAGAATGGTAAGAGTGTTGGATTCGGATTTGGTGGATAAAATCTACACTGAGACATGAACACGGAAGCTGGTGGCTTCCATGTGTGTGGAAAGGTGAGCCTGCTTTTGGTTTTAGTCCCAACTTTATAGAAGGATCTGAGTGCTGAACCATATCTTCCAAATAGTTTGAGCACTTTAAAGACTCGAGTAAGACCTGGAGTGGATTGATCACCCTTCCAATATGGGAGCAAACAGCTATCATTGCATAAATTTCAATGGGCAACCTAGGACCACTCACACCCTCTCTCTCAGCCTAACTTGCCTCACATGGTAATTGTGAGTCTAAACTGGGAACAGAGAGAATCATGTATTCCATCTCAAGGTCATTGTAGGAAAGCCACAATCTAAACTTAACAAATGCATGCATGTAGACGTTGTGCATGTTTTAGTTTTGAAATCTATCAAGAGATCTGTCTGTCTGTCTGCCTGCCTGCCTGCTTGCCTACCAACCCAGATGCTCAACTGTCTTAACATCTATTGTTCTTTTTAAAGAGTCAGACATGGTGATTTTAAGGCCAGACAGTGGCTGTATATCTATGATAAACTTTAAAGAAACTGCTGCTTTTAGATAAATGGATGCTATTAAAGTTCTAAGTTATGGCAGACAGAGAGGCCAATACAGAGCCTCATTGTTTATGTCCCTTATTTTTGCCTGCAACACATTTTTGTGCTTCACTCATATCCTTTCATCAAATTCCTGAACACAGTGATCAAGAATGTCCACATTCCAGTTCCTTTATCAGAGGGAGTTCATGATACACCTTTGTATATGGTGTCATCAGTTGAGGAAAAGTCAATATTGTACTTCTGGACCTTATAGTCCTATCAAAAGTAACAATAAAACAAGACATTCCTTTGCTTGGCAGCTCATTGACAACCTATCATATGAGAGGGCTAACATGGATTAGACCCAGCAAATAATCTGATCTGATATAGATAAGTCCAAAGACATGTTCTTCTTGACAATGCTGAATATACTCACTCCACAACTGTACCATAAAAGGAACTAGACCAGACACCCTTGGTAGCAATAGCCATGAGAAATTCTACTCTCTCAGTCCCACTAAACACAATATGTCCTCACTCCACAGATATCAACTCACAGGCATGCTTGTACAGAAGCATACAATAGCCAACTGTTTGCCGTTTCCACAATCTCAGTGAGTCAAGTGTTACACTGAAAACATGGATGAGTAATTGTATACCAACCAAGGTTGTATTACACTAATTAGATTTGGGTAACTTTGCTTCTGCAGCTTTCAACTAACATTATATTCCATTGTCAAATACTGGCATATAGGCATATGCATTATACTGACATTATACTCCATGGTCAAAAATGTACAATGGCATGTGTAAAGGACTTAAATATTCATAGAACCCCAACATGTTCCCCATCAGTATTTCAAATTTCATCTTTTCCAGCAGAGATAAATCTGCATGAGATAAAAATTGTCCTACTCCCCCCCTTTTTTTTACAATTTACAATTTTAAATTCTTTTCTATTTAAATTGGCCAGAATTCTACATGTGCTACTTAGTTATGTAACTATTTTCTGTAACTTAATTCTGTCTCCAGTCCTAAATTTACTGTGAGCTATGGGGTCCTGGCAACGTATTCAAACCACATTAATTTTATGGGGTTTTCTTTGGCAATGAATACTCAAGAGGTGGTTCACCATTTCCTTCTGCTAAATACAGTTCTCCCTCTATGTCCATGGATTCTGCATCCATGGATTCAATCGTCCATGGCATGATTTTTTTTTTATTTTTTAAAAGCAAAAGAGCAAACTTTGATCTTGCCAATTTATTTATTTTTTTTAATAAGGGACACCATTTTACTATGATTTTGTGTATAAAGGGACCTGAAAATCCATGGATTTGGATATCCACAGGGGGTCCTGGCACCAATCCCCACCAGATACTGAGGGCTTACTGTATACCCTACAGTAGTTTTATACAAAGTGGTGGTCTGTGAACTGGTGCTAGTCCTTGAGGCACCTGCTGTTAGTCCTTTCAAAGAAATAAAAACATAGCTGTAGCTAATAGGCACAGATATGGTGCCAGTTCCTGACACAGTTATGGGGGAATTGGCAGTTAGGAAATTTAAGAACACTGTCTTATTGCACATGGTGTTCCTTGGTAGTCCCTGATCCACATAAAAATTAGGCTTGATTTCTAAGATCAGATAGCATCTGGTTCAAGATTCAAGGTATTTAGACAGATATTAGTGTTCTATGAATAATTGAACATTGCTATCTGATGTGGAATGGGTTGTCCAAACACAGTCCAGGCAACCAGTCAAAGGCTTGTTACTATAGCTGATAACAATCATGCAGCACCAGCTAATGAGCAAATGCAATAATAGAGCAGTTAACAGTTCAGCACTTACTTTACTTAGTGAACAAAAGCCTTAAGTCCCAAAGTTCATTCACAAGCTTCAGGTCCAGCAAGAGAGTTCAGCAATATCCAAGTCAGGTAAACAGTATCCAGAATCAACAACACACTCAATGTCAAGCACACAGTTCAGGAACATAATGGGAGGCCAGATAAATCAGATAATCTCCAACCATTCCTAGAGGATAGGGCTGAGAATATATTGATCAGCAGCTCATTGCAGCAGCTGCTAAATTAATTGCTGCTTCCTATAATTCCTTTGTGACTTCCTCAAGCTCTCCTTTTGCTGGCTCTGCTTGGGAAAAGTAGATATGGGTAAGTTCTCTTTCATATCTATATGAACAGGACTCTTTGCCAGAACTGGTACTGCACTCTAATATGTATCTGAGATTTGTGGCTTTTGAACCTCCTCCTACTCTGGTTCAGCATCAGGTCCCAGAATATCCATTGCTTCAGTCTATGAATCAGAGTCCGTTTCCATGTTCTGGAAGCAGGGCATGACATGGGTACAATTACTTCAAGGTTTGGGAAACAGAGTTCTATCTGTTCTGCCATTGCACATGTTTGGGCATACAGACATGGTTGTGTGTGCACAGTGAACATGTTTGCAGGTGGCTATACATTGTACATGGTTGCACACTGTGCAGCCTCAAATAATAATAATAACAATAATAATAATAACAACAACAACAACAACAACAACTTTATTCTTGTATCCTGCCTTTCTGCCATGACAATCAAGGTGGCTTACATAGAGTAAAATAAATTTAAATAAAACATACCCTACAATAAAACAATGATAATCATAATAATAATAATTAATCCCCCTTTTAAAAAATTAAATACAATATTAAAATAAGAACATAGTATTAAAATAGTGATTGTTCTGGGACAATATTGAATGTATACAGTGGGGAGAACACAGAGTCAGTTGGATTGATCTATTCAGGGAAGGCCTGCAAGAAGAGATCCATCTTGACAGCTTTTTCAAAGTTGTCTAAGCTGGTTATTTGATGGATCTCTTCTGGCAAGGCATTCCATAATCTGGGAGCAGTGGCAGAAAACATCCTCTGGGAGGCTACCATTAATCTGTTTTTTATAGGTTGCAGTAAATTCCTCCTGGAGGACCTGAGGGTGTGGGGCGGATTGTATGGAAGGAGGCTATCCCTTAGATAGGTTGGACCCAGGCCATGTAGGGCTTTAAAGGTAATCACCAACACCTTATAATGTGCTCAAAACCCAATAGGCAGCCAGTGAAGAGATTTCAAAATAGTTATAATATGATCACTCCTAGATTTACCGGTGACCAATTTGCCTGCCATATTTTGTACTAGTTGTAGTTTCTGAACTAGATATAAGGGTAGCCCCATGTAGAGTGCATCACAGAAATCAAGTCATGAGGTTACTAGTGCATGCACTACAGTTTCTAGGTCCCTTGTTTCCAGGAAAGGGCGCAGCTGGCGTATCAGTTGAAGCTGATAACAGGAGCTCCTGACTGTCACATTCACCTGATCTATCATGTGAAACGATGGGTCTAGGATCACCCTCAGACTGCGAACACAGTCCTTAGAAGAGAGTGTGACCCCATCCAGGACTGGAGATTGCAACCCAATCCCTGTGAGCACCTCCATTTTGTCTGGATTCAGCTTAAGTCAGTTTTTTTTCATCCAGTCCATTACCACCTCAAGACAATGATTGAAGGGAGAATAGCCATCTGCCATCATGGCTGCTGACCGAGACATGAGAAATATATTTGGGTGTCATCAGCGTACTGGTAACACCCCACCCCATGTCTATGAATAACCTCATATAAATATGAAATAGCATCAGGGAAAGGATGGCACCCTGAGGGATGCCACAATTAAGCTCTGTTTTTGAAGAACAACTGTCCCCGAGAAACTGACCCCCTTTAAACATGCTGGAACAACGTCTTCCCTAAGGGATGCATTGATGACATCTTTGAGGAATGCCATCAAGGCATCACACACACACACACACACACACACACAGATGGCCAGCCATGATGGGCAGGGATTGAGGGGGGACCTTGTCTTCTTCACTTTTCCAAGGATCTTGTCCATGTCATCGGTACTTACCAGCTTGAACCAATCCAGTTTAATCTCTAAAACGGGTTTACTGGACACCTCATTAGTTGATTCTGCTGTAATCCCAGCATCCAGGTCGGCTCTTATCTGAGAGATTTTATCTGCAAAGTAGTTGTTAAAAGCATCACAGCACACTGTTGTTGGGTTAAGTAAAGGGTTCTGCACAGGTAGAACCTATGTCAGTTCCCCTACCACCCTAAACAGTTCTGCCAGATGTGACTCTGCAGACGCAATACGTGCAGAGGAGAAAGATTTCTGCGCTGCACATATTGCCTCTCTATAGGAACAAAGAAATTTCCTATGACGAGTTCTGTCAGATAAGAGTCGGGTTTTCTGCCAGATGCACTCTAGTAGTTGTCCAACCCACTTCATCTTCCTGAGTTCTTCCGTATACCACGGTTGATGAATAGAAGTGGGCTGGAAAGGATGCTTGGGAGAGGTTGTATCAATAGCCTTGGTAAGATTAGTGTTTCAGGTTTTAACTAAAGCTTCGACAGAATCACTGGCATTACCAACCATCAAACCCTCTAAGGCTTTCTGGAATCCAATTGGTTTCATTAGCCTTCGAGGACAGACCATTCTAATAGGCCCTCCACCTTCAGTGGGGCGGACAGTGGCTCTCAGTCCAACCCTGACCAGGAAATGATTTGTCCATTACAGTGCAGTGGTATTTATTACCTCCGCCCATGGATACGCCTGCTCTGTACTAAAGACTGCATCAAGAGTATGAACCTCACAGTGTGTTGGTCCAGAAACCAATTGGGATAGGCTCATGCCTATCATAGAATCCATGAACTACCGAGCCGCACCTGTTAAACTAGTTTCAAGTGGGATGCTGAAGTCACCCAGAACTAAAAGTCTGGATGACTCCAACAGCAATTCCGAGACCAGCTATGTTAGCTCGAATAGGAAATCTGTTAAGCAACGGGGTGGACAGTATACTAATAGAATCCCTCTACTATCCCTGGTCTTCAGGCTTAGGTACATACATTCGAAACAGTCTATTTTCTGGATAGATATCCTAGTCAAGGTGAGGTTGTCTCTATGAACCAGAGCCACTCCACCACCCCCCGCCCACTTTCCCTTACCTGCTCACTAACAGAGTACCCAGCTGAGAGAGCCTGATTCCAAGTGATGACACTATCATCCCCCAGCCAGGTCTCTGTGAAACAAGCCAGGTCGGCTTCTTCATACACAAGAAGATTGTGAATGATGTAGGTTTTGTTTTTTACTGACCTGGCATTGCAGAGGAGCAAAGTAAGGTTCTGTGGGATAGTTGGTAAACTCCCTAGCCTATTTTGGGCAACAGAGTGAACTGAAGGCAGAATCACTTTCAAACATCGAGGCCACCTTCTTTTGTAACACTATTCCACACTGTTGTCAGCATATCTTCCTCTGCCCTGAACAACCTCAATCGCCGCTCCCAGTGTTTCCTCTACTGGCTCTCCCCCATTACCATCCATTTGATTGGTTGTTTTATTAGTTCCAGAGTTCGCAGACAGATTGCTTTAAGAGGCAACATCTAATCTGTAGTGCTTGGGAAAGAAGAAAAAAGCTTCTTTTCTAGCTCCGAGGAATTCAAGCGGTGTTGTGAGAAAGTTGCCACTGCTGCTATTGCTGCCACAGCTGGAGTGATGGTGATGGAAGGGATGGACTAATAGCCGCCTCCTCATCTTCCTCCCAGGCCCTGCCGCAGCTGGGGGGATGGTGGTGGAGGGGGGGGGGCTGAGCAGCCTCCTCCTCGGCTTCCTCCTTGGCCCCGCTGCAGCTGGAGTGATGGTGGTGGTGGGGGGGGTAGCCTCCTCGGTTTCCTCCCGGGCCCTGAATGGATTGCATATTGCATATATGCATGGACATTTGGTTGCACAGGGTAGCAGCTCACTAGTGAGATGGCATTCCATAGTCACTATATAACTCTGGGAGTATGAAGTTACATTCTATCTCCTTAATGTAGAATATTGGTCATTGATCACTATCCCTAATCTGACCCTAATCGGGAGCTTTTGTTATATCCCATTCCCTTTCATTGTATCCCATTCCACATCATTCAGACCTTATTTTTCTATAAGCACTTTTAGTTTTTTGGCATAACAATTTAGGCAGTTCAATATATCTATTGGTATTGAAAGGGGCAAGCAGGGTACTGGAATGCCCTGTGATAGCTGTGATGGCTATTGGCTCCTGTATCTGTGGGATGATATATCCACTTTAAGGTTCATTCTCAACTTTGAAAGAGGTTTCCCAAGGTGTTGTACCTAATCTCTCTCTCTCACACACACACACCAAAAATACCTTGGATAGTTCATTTATAACTCAGATTAACCCCCAGAGTGGTTTCACTATTCCCCTGGCATGGAAAAGGCTCACCTCAACTGTGTGACTGTAGAGAATTTCTCAGATGTTTCAATAGTAGAGGAAGCTCACAGAAATTATGGGTATGAACTGCAAAGGGTAACATCGCATGAAGATTAAAGGTGAAATTGTTTGTTTTAGCTCTGATGGCAGTTTCCAATGTGGATAATGCATTGAGCAGGAGCCGGTAAGATGGAGGAGTGGGAGTAGTGGGATTTCTGAGCAGGAACCCAGCTGACCCAGCTGCGGCTTGTAAAGTTGCAGTTAAGATTTTTTAAAAAGCAACAAAATTTCCCTGCCAATAAACAGGGATTGGACGGGCCCATGGGGGTGTTGGACAGCTTTCAGTGTCGCCAATAAAGGAGAGGAGAGGAGAAGAAGGAGATGACGTGGACAAAGGCTGAGAAACCGCAGGCAAACTACAGCCATGGCCAGGAGCTTTCACTGAAAGTGAAACTCTGCCAATACCACTTCCAACTCTTACCAGTGAGAAGATTCACAGAAATGTGAGTTTAGAACCTAAAATAAAGATCTTCACTAAAATATCATCTACTTTAACCTTAAACTAAGCTTTAAACTTAAACTTAAACTGAATTAACATCTACCTTAAACGAAGCTGAAATACAACCCCAGAATAGAAGAATGGGGTCTTAAACTTCTGCTTCCAAAGAAGACTGTGCTGGACTGGACAAGTTGGGGGTTGATATTGTCAGTTAATATAAATAATGATAATTAAAACAAGAGATTGGAGATCAATTTTTATTTCCACAGAATGAGTTATTAATAGGACTTAACTGACAACTCTCAAATCTGTACACTATTTAAAAAATGGCGTGGTCAAAATGGCAGAGAAGCTTCCCCTCAGCAGCTCATAAAGAACAGCTATGTAAATGGTAGTTAGAGACACAGGGCCTTTTGCAGGCTGCTAGAAATAGTGCAAATTGAGTCCACTTTAACTGCCCTGGCTCTGTGCTAGGGAATCGTTGGAATTGTATTTTTTTTTTCCTGAGAAATTAAGACTTCTCTGTCAGAGAGCTCTGGTGCCACAATAAACTACATTTCCCATGATTCCCTAGCACTGAGTCAGGGCAGTTAAAGTGAACTCAATTTGCACTATTTCTGGCAGTCTGCAAAGGCCCTTAGTGGAGATTTATTAAGTAATCTTAGTAGGTCATCTCTTGTTTGTTTCCTTACAAAGTAGTTAACAATATCTTGTGGGAAGTTTTGTTTTTTTAAATTATTAATTCAATCTGAAAATTCTGTTGATTTCCATTTTGAATTTTTCTTCTTCTCTTTTTATGAACCTAGCCAATTTTGGAAGAAATATACTCATCAAAATTTCTTCTTTAGATTCTGGAAATCCCCAAATTTTTATACATCTGTCTCTTAATTTTTGTTCCCACATCACTTTCTCATCTTCTCACTTCCTCTCTTCTTATTTTGATAGTTTGAAATTCTTCCTCTACTATGTCTGCGTTTTCTTCCAAAATATTGATTTTTTTGATTTACTAAGGACATTTCATTTGTGAGTTTTTCCACCATCTGATTTATTCCTTCTAGTTCAGTCCTTATTTCCTGACAGATTTCTGCTTTAAAATCTTTCATTCCTGATCTAAGCTCAGATCTTAGTTTCCTAATTTCCTCCAGAAGAATTTGATTTGAAGGTTCTACTTTTTGTTGTTCCAGCAATGGTCTTCTGGTGAATTGCAATTCAGTTTGTGATTTACTTGAGCTATTTTTTGCTATTTGACTCCTTAAACTCATTACCATTTTGATTTATTAATTATCCAGTTAATAATATAGATTAAATCCTCATAGGTACCACTTGGGTAGATATTTTGATTTTTAAATTAAATAGTAGGTAGAGTCACTAGATTTGAAAATTTTATTTTATTATATTTATATTTTTTCGCTTTTTTTCCCTCCCCAAAATCTATGTATATAAAGTGTCTTCTATACTCAAGATCAATGCAGAAGAAGCTATAGATTCCAAATTTTATTAATTAATAAAATGAGGAAGGATGGATATAAGTTTATATTTGGATAGCAATTACTACTCAAGAAACAAAGTTATCTGAAGTATCTTTATTATCTCTAATCCCTTTTCTATTTATTCTATTTTAAATTCTTAAAGTGTATCAGAAAGCTCTGTTTTAATTCCTTTTCTACTAATATCCATTTTTGTTTGGTTTTGTGTTGTTGTTGTTTTGTTTTGGTCCCCCCCACCCCATTTATAATGTGTTCTAAACTACTAGTCCCACAATGTCTCCTATTTCCTTTCACGTCACTTCCTTGTCTTGAGAGCCCAACCCTCCTTTTGTTTTATGTTAACCCTACCTTCTCCACAACCCCCAAAGGTCCTTCCACTCCCTCACCAGCAAGGAAGAAAAGGCAAAGAAGTCAGCCTTCAAAAAAGAAAAGAAAAGGGCAGAGAACCCTCTCCTCCCCAAACATCCACTCCGACCTCCCCTCAACCATCAATCCAGGGGTTCAGGCAGGAGTCAAAAGCACCCAAAGACTGCTCCCCTCAAACCCTTCAACACCCCAAAAAGTCCAGATGGCAGTCTGGCGTAATGTCTTCTCCTCCTCTTCACCCCTCCAAAACTCACATTGAGCGGTCTGCCTCCTGGCCTATTCTGCCTGCACCTCCTCAGCCTCGTCCCGAACCACCAGGCAGGCAGGCAAGCTCCCTTCGGCCCTCAATTCCAAACACCACTGGTATTGTGGGTGCGACCACTCCAGTGTCCATGTCTCCCCAAGCTAGTCCCATTGCCATCTCCTACAACTCCAAACCAGTGGTCAAAATCCTAGACTAGCAGCTCACCACTTGCTCTCCACACATGCCTCACCACTGCATGGGGGGCCCCCCCACAAACCGAGTGCCACAAGTGAACCCAGAGAAGACAAAACAAGCAAGGTAGTGGGTTTTTTGTTATTATTTTTAACTCCTCTGGTCTAGATAATGTTAGAGGATGTTGAAGACTGAGGTCAATGAGAAGTTTCTGTTTCCTTTGTTTGTTTTCGCTTATTCCTTCACTTATTTTTTATCTTGTTTCTCTTCACTTTATCTTATTTCTCTTCACTTGCTCCCAGTTTCAAAAAGAAAAAGGTCTTTCTCTCTATTGTTTGATCCCAGTGGATTTCGGGAAGGATCTTTAAATCATAAGTCCTCTATAAGTCCTCTATGTCTCAATTTCGCTATGTAGAGCCAATTTGATTAACTTTCTTTATAAATTTAACTTCATTACTCTTTAAAAAATACTGTTTGGCTATCCCCAAGTACTAACAAATGTCTCATTTGCTCTTTGGAATGGCCTGCTGGATGAGATCCGTCTGATTACCACTCTTGCTGCTTTTAAAAAAGCAGTAAAGACGGATCTCTTCCAGCAGGCCTTCCCAGAATAACGTCCTGGCTCGAAGGGATGATTTTACTTGCCCCTCCCTGTAGCTATTATTATTTGTTATCTGTTATTATATTGTTTCTTGTTTTAATTCTTCAATAGTTTAATTCAGTTTTAAGGGGTGGGAGGGTTGGACATGGGATAAGGAATGTTTTAAACTTGTATGTTTTATTATTGTTGTACCCCACCTCGATTGCTATGCAGAGGGGCGGGCTATAAATAAAATTTATTATTATTATTATTATTATGAGCTAGAAGTCTTATATTTGTGCTCCAGAATTTCTTATGGTTCTATGAGGGTTGTGCTGGAGAGTTTACCAGAATCAGTAATAAGGGTTTACTCACAAGTCCTTTGATATAACTGTAGATCTTTAAAAATTGGTGGCATCCTGGTCGTCTATTGACGAAACAGAAACCATGAGGTAGGCTGCCTTCTTGGTCCCCTCTGCTAATCCCAATTGTCTCGTCCTGGAACTTAAACCATCTAGGGCTCCAACATTTTAGGAGTTCAGGAATGGACCCACAATTAGGCTCCCTGAGTTCTTTGTACCCGAAGATCCTCTTTTGGCAGATCAGTGTTAACTCCACTGCCAAAATACCTCATTAGTCTGAGTGATCCCCAGCAACCATGTTTGGGGATATCTCAACCATACACCATTACCAACTGGAAGCTGGGAACTGGAAACACTATAGACAAAGCAAGAAAATTCTTAGAAAAGCTTAAAAAATCTGAAGAAATTTCTGAATATATGGATCAAGACAAGAAAGAAGGGTTTGGTCAGTCAACCAGTTACTAATCCACCTGACAGTTGTATTGTCTAGCCCACATTTTACTATCTTGTTTGCAAGAATATCATGGGGGACCTTGTCAAAAGCCTTACTGAAATCAAGATATGCTATGTCTACTGCATTCCCTTCATCATGCAAGCTGGTAATTTTATCAAAAAAAGAGATCAGATTAGTCTGGCATGACTTGTTTTTGAGAAACCATGTTGACTTTTAGTGATTATGGCATTCCCTTCTAAATGTTCACAGAGTCTCTGTTTAATGAATGTTTAATGAAAATGCTTCTTCCAACTGGTGTGAGATGCAGCCTATCTCTTTCTAGAAGTCCACCCTCATGGAACTGCAGCCCGTGATCTAAGAATTCAAATCATTCTTGGTGGCACCATCTACAGAACCAGTTATTCACATTTGCTATCTTCCTCTCCCTTCCTGGACCACGCCCTTCAACTGGGAGAAGAGATGAGATAACAACTTGTGTGTCCAACTCTTTCAGCTTCCTACCAAAGCCTCATAATCCCTTCTGATGTTCTGCAGACTGTGCCTTGCAGTATCATTAGTTCCCACATGGACCAAGAGGAAGGGGTAATTGTCAGTAGGCTTGACAAGTCTTGTCAGCCTCGCTGTCACATCATGGATTTTTGCCCCAGGAAGACAGCATACCTCCCGGGACATCTTGTCTGGCCCACAAACCACTGCTTCTGTACCTCTCAACAAGGAGTCCCCAACCACCACCACACACCTCCTCCATGGCTTAGCTTAGCAGTGGCTATTCCCAGCAGTGGTATGCTTAGGGTCCCCTGCACTGTCCCTGAGGACTGTCCTTGCTGATCTTCCTCTTCATCCTTGATAAGGGAGAGAGAGCTTCAAATTGATTTTGTATCTGCAAGCTCCCAGAACAATCTCTGATTTTCCTACTTCTGTGTGTGACATTCCTCCAGGTGTCTACCTCCTGTGTGCATGAAATGACCTTATCCTCAACAACTTCCTCTGTGTGGTCTCTGTCCAAGACCATTTGTTCCGCTCTGTCCAGGAAAACCTCTTGTTCCCTAATGTGCTGAAGTATAGCTACCCGGGCCTCCAGCTGCTTAACCTTCTCTTCCAGGAATCTTACCACTTACCTCTTACCCCTCCCTAATTCAATTTTAATTTGGGTGGCTTACTGATAAGATTGCAGGGATTTTGCTGCTGAATCCACCACCCACGTCCAGCCTGGGTCCAGCCCTGGTCCCAGGAGTGCTCTGGCAGCCATTTTTTAAAGTCAGAGAACTCCCAGTTTTTAGAAGAGGTGTGCTGCATCTGGGCAGTAGATTCAGAGGCAAAATCCCTGTGATAGTATCCGGCTGCTGCCTGAATTAAAATTGAATTAAAATTGAATTTGGGAGGGGTAAAATGTTTTATTCTAGTGGGGCGATAAGCTCCTTATCTCTGGTCAGAAATAATAAAAGGATTTGTCTCTCCTAACTTTGTTTATGATCAGGAGGGTGATTGGGATAAGGAAGATTCCCAGGATGGGAGAGGATTTGGGAAGGGAAGGGCACCTCCTCAGAACCTTTGAATCTCACTTTAGCATTACTTGTTGGCCAAGTTTGGCTTATGCATACTTATCATATGGAATCATAGGAATTGTAGTTTTTTTCTGAGACATTGAACCTTCTCTGTAAGGGAGCTCTGGTGCCACAATAAACTACAGTTCCCATGATTCTCTAGCATTGAGCCAGGACAGTTAAAGTGGTCTCAAGATGGATTATTTCTGGCAGTATGTTCAGGCCCCAAGATGGCTGAATTCAGCAAACAATTCTGCTGTAGCTGTAACTAAAAGGTTTCAGGCCAAAACATGTGTCAACATGTAGGTAAATCCTAATGATTCAATGGGACAACAACTGAGATTAACAATAAAATTCAGGCTTTAAATGTCTTTCTTTCTCAGCTTCTTCTCCCAAGATGCTCAGCTCACATCTTTTGAGGATTGTAGTACAATAATATTTAAAAGACTTGAAAATGCTATGCAGTGTTTGGTGTTATTGTAATGTATGAAATTGGACAGGGTTTCTCAAAAAGTTATCCAAAACAGTGGTACATTTATTCAAGTAATCCAAATGCACAAAATTGTGAACTTCAGTTGACCGAATAAAGATGTAAGTGTTTTATGGATTTTGGATGTTACTGTACTTTGCTATATGGCCAACATGGCTGTCCTTGAATATGTTTTCAAAAAATTATGGGAACTTTGATTTCTCACCAGGAAAATAAAAGAACAAGCAAACTGATGTGCTTCATTTTTGTTTTTAAAAAAGTTGGGTGGAGTGTAATGAATGAAAGTAGCAGTTTATTCTTGTCTTACACACATGGCACAACATACAGAGCTGGCACAAAAGACATACAAATCCTCCGACACCATGCTTCCTCCCAAAGAACTTCTAGTGAATGTACAACATCATTAACAAATTGGTTATTGAGTTACAACAGGTCTCCAAACATGAATAAGCTCCTATTTTGGAGTAATCTTTTGTTGTTGTTCTTATCTACTTAGACAAACATTATTTTACAAGTTTTAATACAGGACATTAGCCTTAACAGATTTCAAGATATTCACATTAAGAACCAAATACTTTATAAAACAGCAATTAATTCTCTCTTTCATATCTTAAAGGCATGATCACATATATTTCAATTCCAGCTGGTTCCTGGATGGGTTAACAACTGGATTTTGCAAGACAAACATTTCTTAAGATCTAAAAAAGAGGACCCTATTTACAATTTGCCCAGTGTAAAAAGAACTGTTCTCTCCCACCCCAATAGCTGTCATTCCACCAGTAGGAAAATTATCCCTTACACTACTTAAGGCAGGCTTTTTGATATTACCTACTGGATGTAAAACGACAGATTGTCACAACCCCAGATTTTATTTAAAGACAAAGAAAGCAAAGTGTATTACTGAAGGGAGAATTTGAGGCCTGCTAGGGAATGATGGCTGACACTTATCATCAAACCATATAACTAGGGATGCTGTGGTAGCCAGGGGTTTGGCCCAAGATTTACAAATTTTCTACCTCCTGGCAGCCCTTTCTACATGAACCCCTGCAGGTTACAGAGGATTTTAGAGGTCTGGAAATCAAGCCCTATGAGCAACAGTTGAGGAAGTTGGGTATGCTTAACCTGGAAAAGAGACCAAGAGATACTGTGATACCTATCTTTAAATATCTGAAGGGCTCTCACATAAAAAGATGGAGATATATTTTTCCTATTGTTCTAGTGGATAGAACCTGATTCAATGGACTGAATTTACAAGAAAGTAGATCCCCACTAAACATTAGGTAGAACTTCTGACAGTAGAGTAGACTACCTTGGAAGGTTGTGGGCTCTCTTTTACTGACTTTTGTAAAAGAGAGGTTGAATTCCTTCACTGTGTATTTCCACACTGAAGTGGCAACTAATTTGATTAGATGGCACTTGTGTTCCTTTCCAGCTCTACATGATTCCATGATTCTATGAATCTTCTAAATTTTAAATACACTTTATATGAGGCCCTTTGATCCCTCCTACATAAGAACACAGAAAACCAATAGGCAAGATAAATATTATTCATATTTGTTTAAATCAATATCATTAAGAGTAAGGGGGGAAGCAGACTGGCGGCTCTGCGCCGCCCCAGGAAGGTGTGCCGCAGGACTGAGGCAGCCCCATGCCTCGATCCTGCGGCGCTCCTTCCCCGTCCCTGAAAGGAGCGCTAAAATAGCGCTCCTTTCACAAGTCAGTGAAAGTGTGCCCCAAAAGCGTGAGCCGCACTTTCACTGACTTATCCACCGCAGCGTGTGAGGACGCTGTGGCGGGAGGTTGCCCCCGGAGCGCCGGCCATGTGGAGGGCCGGCGGCTCTGAGGGCAACCTTCGGAGGAGGAAGGGGCGCCGAGCGTGTGGCTGCTCCTCCTCTTCCCTGCCTCCAGGACGGCTTAATAAGCCGTCTGCCGAGGCCCTAAGTTCATAGAGACCTTTCCATACAGACTATAATGGCAACATTCTATTTAACTTGAGTAAGAGTATCTGGATTTTGGATCTCCTTTTTGTTTATTTATGGTTGGATTGGATGGTGTTTCCATCTGGAATTTTCACTGTTTCTATACTTCATGTGAGCATTATTGGGTTACTCCAAATATTCAGTTCAGTAGAATACACATGGTCTGACAGACATATTTCCTTTCAAATAGGTCCCATATCAGAGCCTATTAGAATATCTTTGCTGACATCATTGGGCTTTGTCATAGATTTAGGACCAAATACTAATAATTTCAATGGGTCTACCCTGGAGTAAGCAGTCTGAGGATTTCAAGCCTGGACAGATGTTGGCCTATATATTGTCTAAACAAAACAAAATAGATTTGACTCCCTTACATACACAAGTTGTGTCACTATTATTATTTTTTTACACAGAGCATTTTAATAAAAAGCATGTTGTGAAAATGCCTTAGAGCTTATATAAACACTGTTATATCAAACACATCATTCAAAAACCTGGATAAATTACCAACACAAAAACCTGAAAGACTCCAAATGGAATTCTTTCAGTAATATTTGTTGCATATTTCACATTCCATTCTTTGCTCATCCTGTTCTGGCCCAATGAAGGCTCCTATTAAAATTTTACACAACCTCCAGCATATTTGCTAGAACCCTGATTTCATTGTTAATGCTTGAGGGGTCTATTTTTTCCTATTTACTTATGCCTTGGAGTACATTGGTTCTGATCCACAATTCAGTTCTACCTAAGTATTTTTATTTCAGCCAGTTTGGTCCCATTAAAGTTCACAGAAATGGCATTCTTAACTCTTCAGATTTATACCATCTTATTTGCTTTTCATGCTAAAATAATATTCCAGCAACATAGAAAGCACATGAACAGTTCTGATGCCAAGAGAACACATATATCACTGTGCTCTAATGTAAGCAGCTAGATATTTGTGGATCATGGCATCGTTAGATCTTAGACTGCCTCAAATTACTGGGTAGTGGGTCAAGATATTCACACTTTAGAAAGATTACAGCTAGAGAAATACAGTGCTTCAGCACACTACAGAGATATGAGTCCTGAGGCATCTTCTCCTGTTAGACAGTGTTCAAAATCCTACCCTTCAGACAAAGCATTGTACATATTAACATCAAAAGGTCAATCCTGTGACCCTTTGATAACATGAAATCCTGGTCTTAATCTTTCCATGTGACCTTGACTTCCACTCAAGTCTATTGAGAATGATTTCCATGGAGAAATAAATTCAAATAATGTTATGTCAAGACTTGTTTATCTATGTGATGTTCCTGAGAAGGACCCCTGCTCACCTTTTCTTTTAAAATCAGACTAGGAAAAATTCATTAGCCTGAGTCTGTGTATCTCTATGTTTTCCATTAACAATGGACTCTCCATACAATTTTCTAATGGTACTTGTGCAGAGACAATGCAGTACTAGGAGATTTCCCAGTTTGCACTGGAATGAAGAATCCTCCAAATATCTCAGTTATTCACCAGCAAAGGCTAGGGTAGGAAACTCTCCTACTACAGGTGTGCTAATCTGACAGCTTAACATTGTTTCTAGAGTGAGCATATGAATATTTTCCACAGGTCTCCAATAGGGGATATCATATTTGTGCATTGATTTATTTTGTGTTGACCTAGTCCTATACAGTTTTGGGACCCACCAAGCTGAGTGTAACCCACCCACCACATCAGGCAGCTCATTGGAGTTGCTTCTCTAAATGAAGCTGCTTTGCTTCTCTAGATTGCACCAGCAAAGTTTCATTATTCATCAGCTGCCCAGGAACATAAAGCCAAGAAACTCAAGTAGGTAGCGGTACATATATATGGGTTTGGTTTGGAGTTACAAGGTCTTTAGTCCTAGCCCTAGGTCAGACTTTGTTCCCCATACCTGGCAAAAATAATAAATAAATAAATAAATAAATAAATATCTCATTGTATGATACATGCATGTCTCACACCGCCATGCTATGCTCCAGACATGTCCCACCCACTATCCCTTCAGTATTCAATACAGTCACACAATGGCACAAATAATATGGAGTTCAGTGAATTGCTACAATAAAATAGCTCATCTACTTGTGAGTTAGCACGAGGTATAGAGCTAGCCAGAAGCCTGATTCTACTCAAACTCATATTTGAATGTGATCAATTTCTAATAGTGAGTTTTTGGGGGATCAGTGCTTTCTATGTATATCCTAACTTCATCTAAACTGTATGTTTTTCTTTAAAAAAAAATGTTTCAATGACTTTTTTGTTTTATTTTTATCATAATAAAACAAATAGAAACATATAAGAAAGATGTTTCAATTCAGTCCACAGCCATTTCAAAATATACTAGGTGAAAGATTTATATATCTCTATATAGTATAACATTCTACCATCACGTTCACTTGCTTTAACCTTGGTCAGAAATGTCCAATGTATACATATTTTTTTTGGCCAAAAAAAAATATAATTAAAAAACCCCTATACCATAGGCTATACTTAAAGCACAAATCCTAATCATACAGTATGATCTAAGCCCTTTATTAAACAAAGTTAATCATGGGGGTGAGGTTGCTTTTCTAGATTTTGCATGTGTCAGTTAATGAAACCAATCTTTTTGTTCCCCCAATAAAATATATCATGAGTTAAGTAACAAACTGGAACTCAGATACATGTAATGTAAGTTTTTTTTTAATGTTTTGAATCTTTGGATTGCTCAAAGTATAAATACCTAGCCATTTGGGGAGAAGGGTCTATTTTCATTAAAAGAGAGAGAGAGAGAAAGTATTGTGATCCATTATGAAGCTGAAGTGAAAGCTCCTGCTATTTGCTCAGCAGATTCTTTTTCAACTTTACAAACTCAGGTGATGCTATACCTAGTAATATATACTAATGAGGTTACCAGCATCTCAGTGACAGGAATAATGTAGTATTCCTGGCATTATAGTACTTAAAAAAACAAAACAGGCTTCCTAATTGGGTTTACAGCACTTTGTGTCTATTGAAGTGTAAACACTCCAGTAGAATATGAACCTTTGATGAAATTATGTCATATTCTTTACTGTTGTCAAGAGCAACAAAAAAGACTTCAGTGAAATGAAAAAAGTTAGTTACCTTTTGTTTTGACAATTCAATTCAGTCTTAACAACAACAACAAAAAGTCCCCCTTTTTAATGGCACAAGCCTGTGATTATACATTGCAAAGAAAGAAAACTGATCCTTGCCTATGGATTTTTATTTGTTTGTTTGTTTGTTTGTTTTAAAAGTTCCAACCTCTTACTAAGCAGTTAGCCATCACACAGCATGTGCCATTTGGCAATTTGTCTCCTAGGATATTCACATATCTCCTTCCAGTGCTCTCCAGCTGTTCCTTCTGCAGAAGCCCCCAAGGTTAACCGGCCAATAATTTCATTCTGGGATCCTCTATCTGAATCCAAAACCAAGAATTCAATGCTGATCTCTTCAAGACCCTCACAGGGAATATCGAAGACAAAGAGTTCATTGAACACCGCATTGGGGGTACACTTCTTAACATGGGTTTTCTTTTTGGAGATCCTTTTCTTGGCATGATACAGGTTCACTTTGACATAGGGGTCTGCAAAGACAAGCAAAATTCAACAAATGGTTTATCCCACAAGAAGTAAAGATAATCATTTGATTGCAATGGACAGACCAAACTACCTGATCACTCTCACTTTCCCAGGTTCATAACATCCTATTTTCTCTCTCATTGTTGTTCCTGAATCTTGAGCAGAAGCATGTCCTTCATTAGAGCAATAGTATTCGTTAGTTCATATGTTCTGTAACATGAACAATATTGGCTATGTCATGTTTGCTTGAATCATAGTCTTGTTAATGGCCATCAAGTTGACTCTGACTTATGGTGACCCTACAGATGAGAGACTTTGAGCATTATTGTCATTTGTAATGGCCCTTTCAATAGTGGTGGGATTGTATGTTCTTGCGAGTCAAGAAAGTATGCTGATGGTAGCACTTCCAGTGGTAGGGTATCTCACATCAGACAGGATCTTGTTGAGGAGACTGGCTAACTGTGTTAAACTGCTACTGGGCATTAACAGTAGTCATGGGAGGGTAACACTGGTTGAGGATCTCTCAGAGGCAACAACATTGACACCAAAATATAACATAGAAGGAGGAACCAGTAAGGGCCTCTGCAGATGGGTGGCTCTGGGCCACCCGAGGAAGTGGCGGATCAAGGTCACAGCAACCCCACGCCGATCCTCCCTTTTGCTGCCCAGAAAAGAATGACAAAATGCCGCACCTTTTTCGGCACAGCATGTCAGAATGCTGTGCCGGGAGGGCGTCCTGACACCGTGTGCCATGTGTAATGGCGCGCAGTGTCAGGACGGCGTTGAGGTGGGGTTGGGGCAGCCAGTGTTCAGTTGCCCTGCCCCAACTCTACCCCCAGGCCATACCTTTGGGCCAGTCTGCAGAGGCCCTGAATTACTTTTGAATGTCTTGAAACCCGCATGATGAGACAATTGAATCATGGCACACACTATGATTTCTTCATGAAGTTTCACTCTCAGTGATACCAGAGGTCTAAATTAAAGCCACCCAGTTCTTCTCCATTAAATTTAGACAAATAGTGGAATACATTCCTTCCATTCTATAAAACCTCTGATTGCATCAGAGAATCCAGAATGATGGTCACAATTGACTCATCTACTTGCTGCTGCCTGAGGCTATGTGATCCAGAAGACCTGATTCAAGCCCTCCTCTGCATCTGGCATGGTAAAGGCCATGACTAGCAGTTGCTGATACAGAAAAGCAACCATGTGCAAGGAAAGCAAGGGTGGGAAACTAATAACTTGCACCTCTCTGAGACTTCCAAGACAGGGAGGGAATAGATAAAAATGTCTTGTAGTTTCAAGATTGCCTGGAATGCACAAGAAGGCAATGTTTGAGAAAGGCTTCTTCCCCAACCAGACACTGTGGTTTTAGCCCAGACTTTGTTGGGGGGGGGGGTGAGGGGAGGAAAAAGTATATAAATGTTCCCTATTGCTAGGCAAAAAAACACTTATTGTACATGCATAAATTATACTATCTGCTCATTAGCCATAACAAGGAAGACATACTGAAGATTTGAGAGGGAGAATGGTTGTTGTCGTTTTTGTAGTTGTGTGCCTCCAAGTCATTTCCAAATTATGGTGACCCTAAGGCAAACCTAGCATGGGATGTTCTTGGCAAGTTTCTTCAGAGGGGGTTTGCCATTGCCTTCCTCTGAAGCTGAGAGAATGTGACTTGCCCAAAGTTACGCAGTGGGTTTACATGACCGAGCCAGAGTCAAACCCTGGTCCCCAGTCATAATCCAGTGTTAAACCACTACACATTCTGGCTTCAACAGCTGTGAAATGATCTCTGTGTTTTCCCCATGACCCAATGACCATGCCCTGGTGGTGCAGTGGTTAAATGCCTGTCTGCAGCCACTCACTCATAGACCACAAGGTTGTAAGTTCAATACTAGCCAGGGTTCAGGCTAGACTCAGGCCTGCATCCTTCCGAGGTCGCTAAAATGAGTACCCAACTGTTGGGGGGCAATGAGCTTACAGTTGTAAACTGCTTAGACATCCCATAGCGTGGTATGAAGTGGTATATAAATGAACCTGCTTTGCTTTGCTTTTGTATGTATTCAGTTTGCAAGCTCAATTACTGTTAAGTTACATGAGTTTAATCTCAAACCACTGTCTCATTCCATAATATCAAGTCTTACGATTCTGTATCAGTATGGTCAATGGCCCAAACAAACAAAAGTGAATTAAATCAGAAAAAAAATTGTGAACATTCAAACTGCTCTCTCAATATGATAACTTCTAAGGGATTTGTCTTATGTTATTTGAACAACTTAATCACCACTTCTCTTTGGCTGTTTCCAGTGCCTTTTGTGTGGTGTTAGAATATTAGAATAGGCAAAACAGTGTAGCACTTCATATGCTAACATAACCTGGAACAAAATAGATATGAGAAGCAAATGCCTGACCACTACATTTCTGGCTCGTCCTTCTTCTTGTTTCCTCATAGGGCATGCTATATAAAATTAATTGTGACATTCTTTCTTCCTACAAGGTTCCCCCTATTCCAGTATTCCACTGTGACAGAGAATGGAGCAAGGGAGGCATGGCAATCAAACTGATTCTGCAAGAAACTTTCCCAAGTAAACCAATAGTTTTGGAAAAGTCCTGATATGCAAAGGAAAACCAACTCAGGGCCTCTGCAGAGGGTGCAAAGCCATCTTGGAAGCAGGGAAGGGGAGGGGCAGCAGCACACCAGCCATCTCAACCCCTCCCCCAGGACGTCATCAGGGCGCGCACCCTGAATACTTCCTCCCAGTGCAGCGTCTTCATGTGCTGCATTGGAAGAGATGTGGAAAAGCTGCGTGGCAGCTCTTGATGAGCCCCTTCTGCTGATTCTGAAAGGACTGGCATTTTAGCACTCCTTTCTGGGCCGGCAGAAGGATTGGGGCTGAGGTGTGGAGCAGACACTTCCCAAGGCGGCCCATGACCCTGCATCCCTCCTCAGTCCAAAGCATGATGTTAGTAGGTGTTGGAGATTTGCATTCAAGAGGCATTCCAGTAACAGTTTTTCAGGTTGGCCTCGGGCAGTTTGCTATTCCTTGGCTTCTGTAACATTAGTGAAATGGGATGGCAATTTATGAACTATTCAGATTGTGCCCATGAACTGAGATTGTCAGGTTTGTGAAAGATGTCTCTGTATTCTACAGTCCATGGTTCCTGAGGTCATTTCTTAAGACTGGAACTGAAGGGGGTTGGATTTAGGTGTAGATGCCAGAACCTGAAGCCCATTATCCCTTTAAAAAGGAAGCACTTTGCAAATAGGTTGAGACTGTTCAACTGACCAAGCAAGGATAGATTCTCAAATTCTTAAATCTCTTGTATGTAGGTCACTGTAAGAATGTACAATTTTGAAATTACCTGATAATCCTGAAACATCAGCTTTGGGTAGGTGTCTTGCCTTTAAAACAACCACAGTGAGAGTATTTGTTGTAGACTGGTAACAAAGAGAAATCAGCAACTCTCCGCGCCCAGAAGACTTCTAGAGAATTAGAAAGATAATTCTTCATGCAGAATGATCCATAAGTGATGACATTTAGAGCTACTTAAAAACTTTGAAATAGCCCAATTATAACATCCCAATCTGTAAAGCAAATCCCATTACCCCTTTAAAAAGGAAGCACTTTGCAAATAGGTTGAGACTGTCACACTTGGGTATCTCTTTCCTGAACCACCAGTGCAAGTGACCCTGATGTAGTAGAGGTTATTTATACCTAAGTATCACTGAACAGTCATAATGCAGATCTCATTTATTTCAATGAGTTTGGGGCACTACTTACTTGATCCATAATTCTAGGTAATCCACAAAAGACAACCATAATCTTTAACAGCATCACTAGAAAGATGGTAAATTTTATCAAATAAAATGTATTATTTCATTTCCAGAAAAGTAACTGTATGAGTCTATTTCTGTAAAAACAAAGTGCTACCAACATTCAGTTGCTAATCCCAATGAAAGCATCTGAAGAAGTACCGTAGACTAAAGTCTACAAAAGCTCATGCTGTCAACTTCTTTCTTTCAGTTAGTCTCAAAAATGCTACAAGATCTCTCTATATAGTAATCCCAACAAGTGTAGAGACATTGGATCAATGTAATTTGTATGTTGATTTACCATTCAGCAGTTCACTCAATGAGTCAACTCAAAATGAGATTAGTAGTTAGATTTCTATGAAAGATTAAATGTGGACTACATTGAACTTCATTAGATGCATGGAGTATCTATGCCTGTAATGTCTACATATAAAAAGGTATGATTTTGGGAATTGAGATTATAAAGAGAAAGATCAGAGGGAATAGAAATGTAGTCTGGCCAGTGATTGCCTTCCACACATCAAGCCAATCTGTTTCATTTGACCCTGACAACTTTGGAACTTTAGATGACTATATGAAGGTACCTTACAACTAAGAGCTGGCCCATCTTGTTTTGCATTGTGACTATTCATACTGGCAGGTGTTCAACTAAGACACAGACCCTGTCTGCACAGGCCAAATGAAACATTCTCCCCCTATCCTCTTGGCAGGGAGTCAGGACAATGCACGACCCAAAACCTGGTTCTGGTGTAAACAGATGATGTCCAGCCTGTTCAGTACCAAACCTGGGGTATAACACCCTTAACACAGATTATATCAATTTACAATTTGCTCAGGAGCATCACTAGGTGGTTCTTCATAAATGTCTTCCTCTGTGCTGCTTGGTGTGTGGGCAGCAGCAGTGATGAGTTGCTTACTCTGAGGTCAGAATGAGGCACCCACTGGGTGCCTCATTCTGATCTCAGAAATGACTCCCCACAGTGGCAGTCACACCATTCAGCACAACAGGATGTTCATGTGAACAGCTGCCCAGTGTCAGGACAGCTAATGGGGGAAGGCTGAAGCAGATCCAGGGCCGGAATACTCTGGGCTACCCCAGAGTATTCTGGACATGGCAGACAGGGCCTAAGAAGTACATATTCCTTGACCATATTACTTGATGTCCTTGAAAAGTTGATGACCTTAAAAACAGAGGAGTCAAAAATTCAAATTGGAGATTTTCTACATGCTATGCCATGGGTGATAGGTGTCCGCCCTCACGTTTTCTGTATGTATGACCTCACACAGCTATGATGAAAAGTACAATTTTCAAGTGAGCAGATTTCATGGAACATGCATCTGGCAGCAAAATGGCTGTCAAAATCATACACCAATGTTTCAATATGCCTGTTGTTATTGGCTAGAATTCACCATCATGGTTCCAAATGTATAGCCTAGAGTTATGTACTTGTAACTAACATATTCATGATCCCTACATGCTCAATACTGTAGAAGATAAGTAGGAATATTAAAAGTACCCCAGTACTAACTTACCAGGCATCAGCTGCAGTGAGTGATGGTGGTCTGTTCTCTTGTTGATCAAGATGCAGCCAACTGACATTTCTCCTGCATCCCAGTGAGTGATCTCAGGTGTAAAGAGAAATTGCAACAGCAATCCTGCTTCCTATTGTTACACTGGAGATCCTTTGCATGAGTTGGGGTGGAAATGTCAATGTTCTGCATCCCAATCAATAGGAGAAGAGACCCCCCCCCATTGCTTTGTTGTTGTTAACTGTCTTCACATTGATCTCAACCCATGGTGACCCTACTGATGAGACATCTCCAGCCCCCCCCCCCCCCGTCCTCTATGGCTCTGCCCAACTCCTGCAAACATAATAGAGTCCATCCATCTAGCATGTGGCCTTCCTCTCTTTCTAGTTCTTTCCACCTTTCCTAGCATTATGTGTTTTTTTTTTTTACAAAGATTCATGCTTTTTCATGATGTGTCCAAAGTACGACAGTCTCAGTTTTGTCATCTTGGCTTCCAGGGAGATTTCTGGCTTGATCTGCTGTAGGAGCTACTTTTTTTTTTTTTGCTGTCTAGGTATCCTGAGCATGCTTTTCCAGCACCATATCTCAAATGAATTGATTTTCTTCCTATCTTCTTTCTTAACTGTCCAGCTCCCACATCCATACATGGTAATAGCGGATACAATAGCTTGTATGGTTCTAACTTCTGTTCTCAGTTGTATATCTTTGCATTTTAGGATCTTTTCTAGTTTTTTCATAGCTACCCTTCCCATTATTAAATTTCTTCTGATTTTCTCACTGCAGTCCCTGTTCCTATCAATGTTTGATCCTAGATATAACTTTTTTTTAAATATTTCTATTTCCTCATTGTCTAGATTGAATTTGTGTAAGCTCTCTGTGGTCATTATTTTTGTTTACTTTGTGTTCAATAGTAAGTCTGCCTTTGCACTTTCTTCTTTGATCTTCCTTAGTACTTGTTCCAGGTCTGTGAGGTTTTCTGCTAGTATTATGGTGTTATCAGTATATCTCAGATTGTTGATATTTCTTCCTCCTGTTCCTCTCTCTTCTGTGTCCAAGCCTGCTTTGCTTACCATATGTTCTACATATAAGTTGATTAGGTAGGGTGATAGGATGCAGCCTTGTCTGATCCCTTTGCCAATTAGGAACCATTCTGTTTCTCCGTGTTTGCTGCTAGTCAATAAATCAGCATGAAGGGTGGGCTGGAGATGCTTCTTAGCTCTGCAACTAAGGGCCTTTGCAGACTATCAGAAATAGTGCAAACTGAGTCTACTTTAACTGCCCTGGCTCAGTGCTAGGGAATCATGGGAATTTTATTTTTTTCTGAGACATTGAGCCTTCTCTGTCAGAGAGTTCCCATGATTCCCCAGCACTGAGTCAGGGAAGTTAAAGTGGACTCAGTTTGCACTATTTCTGGCAGTCTGCAAAGGCCCTTAGGTAGTTACATAAGAAAGTAATGCATATAGAATCCCAACCATCATCATCATCATTATCATGAGTAGCAGCAGCCTTTGAGATTGGGACCACCTCCCCCCCCCCCACTTCAAGGTCCTGAAATTCATTCTTAAACATGGATGCGTGCCCATGTATTGACTTTTGGATAATTGTTTTCAAAAGATCAAGCATCAAACCAAATTGCTTCAGTTTCAAAAAATACATATTTTGTTTTAGTTGGGTGACTTATATCAGGCATTCCCAAATCGTATTTGTGCTTCATATTTCCTTTAGTCTACTGAAGTCAAGTAAGCTGCAATACTCCAGGTTACATATGAGGGCATACTGTATGTTAAAAAATAACAACAAAAGCAAAACAAAAAAACCCCACATAAAACACTGAAGATGGGAATATAACTTGGTACAATTTAATTGGATGCTTGATCTTTTGAAAGTAAATATCCAAAAGTCAATATATGGACAGGTCCTCAGGAAGAGTAATTGGTTATTGAGGGTTTGAAATGCCTATTAAATTTAAGATTCACCAACAGTGACAGTGAATAGATCCCATGTTAGTGGGGTAGCAAATCTTCTCTGGGTATAAACTATAAAACAGAGTTAGGCAACAGTGTGCTGGCCCAGCAGCCATTTTCCCTCTAGCCTCTTCCATAGGCCAATCCCTACCAGAGCAAGCATAAACACCTGCATTTTCTTTTGTAGTCATCTCTCCAAATGGCAGTAAGAAGTAGTGTATTGTCACTTCCTGTCACCATTTTGAAAAGGATTGTACAAGAAAACTGAGGTATTGGGGTGGGGTATCTTTGTATATTTCATGTGTTTGGAGGACCTTCTACATGGCTTAGGAGAAAATATTTTTTAAAAAAAATGGGTGGTGATGGTAGGTGGTTCTGGGTCACAAAATGGGGTCCATTAATGTGAACCAGACCCAAGTTGCAATTTTTGTGGTTGTGATCATGGAAGATCCTAGTGCCATGATCATCAGGGGTGGGTGAAGTGCAACCCATGGACCACATGGGGACCTTGGGACCCTTCGTGTGTCCCTTGAAGCTCCTTGCCTCCTAATTTCTTGAACTTTTTGATTTGATTTTCAGGTGTGAGGTTTTTCTTTGCCCCAAACCCAACCAAAATCTGACAAAACTTCTGCATTTTGCATCCCCTATCTCCCACCCACCTGAAATTCCCCAAAACAGAGGGCCATCAGCAAATTCAGCCAGAATTGCAGATGGAAGTCACATAGTATCACATTGGGTGCACCAAAATGCACTGGAGCAATCCACTGAGTGAGCAAAGAGGGGAAAAATGGTCCCCACTTTCTGCACAATTATCCATCCTTGGTCTCAGTGGTGTCATTAGGGGAGGTGTGGTCCACAGTGGGTGACACCCCCCAAAAGGGGTTACACCCAATTAGGCAATCCTCCTATAGGGAAGGGAGGTTTGACTGTGCCTGGCCTCACCTCCCTAAAGTGGCAGCAGTCTGCTTGTGAGGAGCAGCAGCAGCCCCTGGAGCCTCTCCAGGGCTGCCTGGGCATCCATCCTCACCCCCACCCAGCTCCTGCTCTGGATCAGGCTCTGGATCTGGCTCAGGGAAGTGGTGGCAGCAGGAGGAGGAGACTATGATGTCGGTCCAAGGCTCTGCCCACCTGGAGCCCCCATGTCCCCACCTCCTCCTCCACTGCCACATTGGCCCAGTGGGGAAGAATGCCTGGGGGCAATGACACACATTGGACCCTGCTCACTGCTTCCCAAAGGCTGAGGCCCTTCCTTAACCATCAAGACTGCTGCCCTCTGGCCAGACCACATAGCCATTGGCTCAGACAGCCCATCCACAGACAGAGAGGGCCTCCTGGAGGGGGCAGGCCTTCCTCTCTCTTTCCCCCACCACTACCAGAGGAGTCTTCCTCCCTCCTAGGAGGATCCTTGCTGGAGGAAAGGCTTCTTCCTTGCAGGCTGTGGAACCTTAATTGCACGAAGGCAGTTTCTTCCGGGGGTCCCAGCCTGGGCCTGAATCTCTCCCTTGGCCTTTCCTTGGCCAGTGAGGGTCCTGGTCTGCTCATGGCAGGAGAAGAAGGACCCCCTCTAGGACCCCACCCCACCCACCTGCCTGCCCGCCCAAATTGTCCCTTCCCTGCTGCTCCCCTCCTGGGTTGCTCCAGGTGGTGGGGAGGGACAAGGGTTGAGCATGGCCTTTTGGCCACACACCCTGGCAACCCCCAAATACACTGGGTGACACCGGGGGTGGGGACACCACTGCTTGGTCTATGGGCTTCAATTAAGAGGTACATGTCAGTTATACCAGACAAATAAACAAACAAAAACATGTGTTACAATCCAGAGGTGACAGAGAAAACTGTACTACTCCAGATTTCAGGAGAAGGGGCTAATTTTTTTTTTTTAAAAAAATATTCAGTAACAATTGTAATAATAAAAAATGAAAGAAGGGGAAAGAGAAAATGGTATAGTCTATCTGGATCCAGAAGTTGAACTGCCCTTTTATAGTCTCTTGACTCTACCAACTCATCCATCTTCCAAAACAATTGCTTGGGGTTCCTGGTATGCTACTTAATGTTCTAGTTCTGCTTTCGCTTATATATAACTGAATCTTGCCCCTAAATATGGCAGTGTTGTGTGCTCCTATCCAGAGTTACGAACAGCCAACCATACCCTCTTCCACCATATTCCATTCCATTTCCTCTCCTCACATCCAGTCTCCAGAAGTTAGTTAGCATCCTGTAGCCACTAAGCATGTTCAGCATTAGTTCAATTACTTTGGGCTCACCGTTGATGTTTCTCCCTCTGCCAAATTTATTTTGAACAAGTAAGTACCAAGCCATTTGTTCCCTGCCTCTTATGTATGAATGATGCCATTTTGGCTATGTAAGGATGCATTCTGAGAGAATAGAGTTTCTATTCTACTACATTGCTTCTTTTATATCCACCTTTCTCCTCAAAGCTGGGAGTTTGGTTTTATAGGATGTGGAAATCCCATGCATTCAGCATCACACCCTGAGTTGGTGCTTAAAACGGTAGAAGATTTCCAGTTTGTTTTAATGAACTGCCAAGCTTTTGTTGGCTCTGCATAGCATAAAGATCTGTGCAGTATTTTAAACCTGACTGCTGCAGTTCTAAAAACTCTTGATGCAATACAGTTGGAGGGCTACCAAATATGGGAGTTTAGTGACATCTGAAGGGCCACACAGTGCCCAGAGGTGTCTAAAACATCTATCCTTCAATCTATCATCACTTACTGTCCTTAATAAGGACAACAGAGTAGTAGAACTCTTATCCTTATCTCTGGGTCAGTATTTGTGATCTATAGCAGTCCTGTTGATCACAGCCTAATGTCCTAATCCAGTGACAGCTCATGGACTACTGTTGTCTTGTGCATATATGCTTAGATTGTACTACACTACATTTTACAATGTTTTGCCTCCCATGAATGTCCAAAAGACTACTACTGCCAAGTTCATAAAGCCCCACTTTAACACTTAGACCTATTTCTGTTAAAATGCCACATAAATGTATGACTGCTGGTGTTATTATGATTCTCTTTCCTCTGGTAGCCCTGAAACCTCCACAAAAATCTGGGGGAAAAAAAATCCCAGCGATCTGTATCAAATGGGGGATGGGGTAGGGTAGGAGGTGTTCCAGCCCTCCAAAATAGGTTTTTGAAAGTGCACTAGTGACCCTATTGGGAAAGGTAGGTGGTATCCTTCCACTTCCATTGGATTCCATTAAAGGACCTCCAACTCTGAATTCTGCCCTCTGTCAACACTTCACTATTACTGATGTTAAACAATTCAGCCAGATCAATTGCGGGCACTGTTGATGTCAGAGTGACATCCCAATCAAATGTCCTAGTGCAAAATAATGAATTCATTTATGAAACCTTTGCAAGAGGTGTACTTGTGACATTACCTCTGCAGAAGTTCTGTACCAAATCCCAGAGAACCATAGAGGTCAGACTGCAGCTTCAAGGATAGGCCATAGCTCACAAGTAGAGCACATATGTTGCATGTAGAAGGTTCCATATTCAACTCCTAGCAGCTCCAGGTAAGTCTGAGAAACCTTGGGGAGCTAGATCATCATTAGTCTGATCTCCTTCCTCAACATGGCTAATTATAAGAAAATTTCTTTTTGGACAAATACTGAGAGCATGTTTGGTGTAGTAGCTTGTGATATCAATATATCTGTGGATGCTGTTGGGAGTACCCATCCATGTGTTAAGAAAAGAAAGGGAAAACACTGGCTGATTCAGTATCAGTGGTTCTTTCAAAATCCACTTCTCTTTGTGGGCTTACTAAACACAAACTGGGTAATCATTCAAAGACAATGTAAGATCTTTTCCACCTAGGATGATACAAATGGAAAAAAGAATATTTGATAAAGATTATTTTTCTCTTGTTGAGATTCTTTGGTACCCATCATTTGTCTATCTATCTATCTATCTATCTATCTATCTATCTATTATCAATCAATTTATCTGTCATCTATCTATCTATTCAAGATTTATATATAATATTGTTATGTAGTATTTTAAAATCTTGGTACATTAAAAATCTTTTATGTATTGAGAAAGGACAGGCAAAATAAATTAATAATAACAAATAAAATGGAAAATAATTTACCCTAACGTTCTTTTTGATGATTTCCTTGTTCATCAGCATTCTTCCTTCAGACAACTCAATCCCTGACAAAGGAAAGAGGACTTCTCCAATGACATCATCTCGAGAAAAACGGTCAAAGCTCAGGATCATAAAGTGAAGACTCAGATCTTGAACCTGAGTATATGGGATCCCATAAAAGGTGAAGGTTTCATCAAAAGCTGGGTCTAAGGTTTTCCTCAGCACTCGAGTTTTCACCTTGTGCTTCTTCTCAGGCAGTATTGTCATTTTGATATATGGATCGGAAGTCATTGACTGCTCATCCATGGCTGGCAAGCCACGAGCTTCTTTGATGTTCACCATGAATGCCTTCTTCTCAAAGTTGTACTCAATAGAGAAGAAGAGAGTTCCTAATTTATCTTGCTTCTCTTCAGATGTTAATGATGAGATAGACTTCAGGCTATCAGGGGACACAGAATCTTTCTCCCTCTCAGGAAAGACCTTTGGGGTAAAGGTCTCAATATCTGAGGAACTTGGTATCTTAGGAACTGTTTTGGGGAAGTTGCCATTCAGATCTTGCTTCTCGAGGTCAAGATGAAGAGAACTCTTTGGCATGATAGGCTTATTTTTGGCTTCCCCTTTGTCCTCTTCACCAAATTTCTTCTTGCTGTTTAGGTTCTCAGGATAAATATCAACACCCTTCAGCACATGGACAAATTTGTATGGAGGGGTTTTATTTGATTTTGAAGATTTGCGTTGGCAGCAGATCCAAGCAAAGAGGGAGATGGTGAAGACCAGCCCAAAGGCACTGAAGATTCCAACCACAGTTGGAATTTCATCTGCAAGTCAAATGGCAACAAATGTATGAACAGTAGACTTTGAAGATCAATAGTGTTAATTTAACTGAGCAACAGCTGGCCAAATGCTGAAACAGAAGGAACAAATTGCTAGACATACTATCCAAGAGTAAGCATATATATTGTGCCCCCTGCAGGTGTAAACATACATAGTAATCTCTGTCTAGAGATGTCTACTGCTGCAAGCATGGTTGAAACAAATAGAGTTCAGCAATTGCATCTGTAATAAATGGTATGTTCCTTTGTTGCTGCCCTAGATAACATTTATGAATTCAGTAGGCGTATAAAAACTTCTAGCTGCCTCTTACATCTTTCACATTAGGCTCTTTATTCAGTAGATAAAAGAGAATTTGAAATGTGTTATTCGTATGTATGACACCCACTTTTATATTAATCTTTGGAATTCTTTTTGCATTCAATGAGCTATGTCAAAGAGGGGCTCAGTTTTAACACAAAAAGGCTAGCTTAAATAGGAGATTATGTAATGTAGACTAGACTTTCCACCAACTTAGCGTCAGTTTTCTATGTGCAATAGAACATACACAGTCATTTTCTCCATACTAAATTTGCCCATTATGTAGGCACATGTTAGAAAGGAAATTCATTGTGTACCTTTGATGTCCATTGAGTACCAAATCTATTAATTGCAGAGCAAATACAAGAGGATCTTTAAAAGTATCCTGAGAGCTAGATACTTTAAACACAATATTTCAATGAAGTATATTTCCCAAGCACAGTAACTAAATCCATTCCCCATGAACTTTTTTCCATCACACATATGAATCACCTCACATTTCCAAATAGCAATGGGAAAAATACCATGCAAGCTGCAATGACATCTGGTGTATGGATAAAAGACTGGCACTAAGGAGATCATTAGCATTTCATGAGTAAGCAGTGCAGGGCCAAATGAACACTACTAATTGGAAATCCAATCCTGCCCATAAGTAACATTTCTAAGTAAGTCTAAGTACTGCATGCTGCAAGCAGAAATCAAAACTAAGTCCACAATCTCCAAGCAAAATGCGGCTCTCATGAAATATTAATATTAATGCAATGGCACTGCTTATGCAGAAAGATAATTGTGTCTTTTATGTGAGAGCACTGGTATTCTAACAATCATCATTTTCTTTCTGCCTAGGAAAAAGAGGGGGGGACTATTTTTTTCAAAAGATAAGTGGATCTTTCTTTCTGGCTATGATGGAGCAAGAATCTTTTGGATTCTCACCCGTGGGTTTCTAATCACCAGTTTAAATGACTAAGGGGAAAAACACAAGTATATTACACATCCATTCGCTCCCTTAAAGTAAAGTCTTTAATTAGTATTGGGTGAATCCATAGGAAAATGAAGGGCTCCCACCAAAAGTAAGCAGTCAAAGGGTTAAATAGAAGATTAGTCTTCATGAGCTACAGTAACACTTTTATAGGAATCTGACTGTAGCATGGAATGCTCTGTTTGTTTTTGGTTTGTAAGGTGGTTACTACACACAGGGACTAGATGTGTGTCCAAGTGAAGAAAATCTTACTTTAGTATAGGACACTGGTCACTGGGTCAGTTCCACCCCTAAGGTTTCTGTATTCTGTGTTGCTGTTAGCTTTATTTTTTTCCCATGCTAGATTTGTGGCTCTGAGTTGAGTCAAACCCCCATTGGCAGTGAGGTAATGGCAGTTGCATAAGATGCTTTGGGAAAGCAGCCAGGGTGGATCATTAACTCGGCTGAACAGATTTTAATGGCCAATTGACACATTTGCAAATACTCTTTTGAAGCTCTTAGGTAGATAGATTGTTTCCAATGGCAGGAATGATGGTGCAACTTATAATTCCAGCTTTTGATAGAGAGAATGCAGCACATGGGCATTAATTATCCTTTGTAAAGTCAGTTATCAGGTGAGCAGGCTGTCACAAATGAAATTAGAAATACCCCTGAGGGCTGGTACAAGAGGAAATCACAACTAAATGTGCTGTAAAATAACTGCCCCTGGGAATGTAGTCTGCCTTTGTTGCTGTTTGAGTATGCAAAGTGGTTGTCTACTATGCCTAAGGGTTGCCACCACTATCCAGAAACTAATGCTGAAAAATAGTAGGATAGATCAGAAGCATGCTGGTTTGAAGAAGCACCATCTAGACTGATTGCATTTAAAGCCAATCCAGATTTGAACTGATTCAATATCAGTTAGTCATAAAATTCTAATATGCTGACATTAGTTCATATTATGTCAACTGCATCCAGAGGCTAGTGAACCTGACGTGCATGGATTAAAGTCATTATCTTTGATTGGGCCAAAGCCAATTTAAATCCAAGTTCTTTGGCTGTAAATATGTGGCTTACCCTGAGATCACTACATTGCAATCATGGAGATGGGGCAGCCTTGGTGAAAGCAGTCATCACTGACCCACCCTTTAAGTTACCGGAAAAGAACAAATCTGCATGCATGACTGTATGCATAATTACACATCTCTCCTGGTCTAAAAGACTACACACTTCTTCCATGCTGAAACAGATCAGAAAAACTGGCACACAGGAAAGTTTTTTTTTTTTCAAAATAATAATAATAATAATAACATGATTAGTTTTGGCTATCTTAGATCTGAGAAGACAGCCAGTGCTGTTTAAGTTTCTGTAAGGAATATATGATTCTTAAAACCACTGGAAAACACTGTGCATGCACTTTGCTAGCAACATCACTGATAAAAGGGGAAAACAGACAGATTCAATGGTTGGGAGAGAATCTGTGGATGGATGAGTGGTTGGTTGGATGACTAATCTATCTGAGTGAAAAGCACCCTGATCCTTTCTTTAAGGAAGGGATTTCGATAGTCATCCTCAAAGACTTTAGAATATGGATTTGGAAGAAAATACATCTGACTCATTCTTCCTCTGCCAGCTAGCTTCCTTCATGAATCAAATACAGTAAATTCACATCTTCCTCTGTTATGTCTCCCAAAAGGCAATCACTATGTTTTCTTTGGGAAGAGTTGGGAGATACAGAGGGAGCAAGGTAGAAATCCATGGTGAGGAAAGCCTAAAAACGAAAAGGAAAAACTTTTTTCCCCATCCAGGTAAAAAGGGCTTTAGAGGAGAGTGATAGAAGGGACTCAGGTTAGATTTCTACACTCCCTCAGCCTTCCAGTATCAGAGTTTTCACACACACATACACACACCCAGGGATGAGACATGGCAAACTGGCAGGTCTGTCCTTCCAACAGCACTTGGGTGAAAGGAATTAAGGCATCCAAAAAGAGAGAGAGGAGGTTTGATTTAAAGAAGGTGCTTACCAAATTCTTCCCGGCTGGCTGCGATCGGAGCCATGTTGTTTGCTGCTCGCTCTGTCCAAGGTGCTGAAAGATGCTCTGCTGAAAGATGCTCTCTGCCTCCTTCCTCGCAGGCAGAGCAAAACACACACACACAAACACACACCCTACACAACCAGGGATAGACTTGTGTCCCAACGTGATGCAAACACACCAGCCTGAAAGATGGGGAAGGTTTTAGAAAAGAAAAAAAGAAAAAAAAAAGGAGGAGGAAAAGAGGAGAAGAGGAGGAGGAGGAGGCAGTGACAGAGAGGAGCTGGGAGGGACCCTTTCTGCCCAGTGATTCGCAGCCCTTGTCCTGTAGGGAGAGGGGTCTTCTCACTAACTGAGCTCTGAGACCCAAGGACGTGGTTGAAACCCAAATTGACGCAATCCTGACGTTACAAGACTGAAATCAGTACCTTCCCCCTCCCCTCTCTCTCTCTTTTTTTCTCTCTCTCTCTTCTCTCTCTCTCCCCCCTCCAAGGAATTCAGCACACATTCATCAATTATTCTCAGTGCTCTATTGCAGGAGATTAGCTCTCCTTCTCCATCAGACACAGAGAACCCATGCTAATTTCTAAGGCCAAATATTCCATGTATTATTTTTTTTTAATAAACAGAGATTGTTTTACTTTTTATTTTCCCCTTCTCCTTTCAGGGGAGGAGGGAGATCTCGTTGTATCTATGTTGCCTATGAGGATGCACTAAATAGAGAGGTGGGGGGGGGGGGAGAAACAACAACCCAGGGACAAATGACCCAGTTCTCTGCCTTTGCCCATCCTCCCCCCTGAACAAGATGGTCTGAAAAGCCAAATGGTTGGCAATCCAGCTGAGCTTCCATGTTTTATTTTATTTTATTTTATTTTATTTTCTGAGAGTTTCTGAAATAACTGTATTTCTGCCTTCTAAGCTATTCAATCTTGGATCTATTCCCTCTCATTTTCCTTTCCCTCCTCTTTCACATGCACATTTCTTAATATCTCTTTTGTTAAAAAGACTCAGTGTGAACACTAAAGTTGGTCAAATATTCTCTTTCCCAGGCACACACACATCAATAATAGCAAGCATCTGGATTAATCAGATTTGATTTTTTTTTTAATTTTGGGGAAAGGGGTGGAGGCACACCAGAAATATTTGTTCTTAATAGTTTTATGTCACTTTTCCCTGAGGAATACTCGGTGAAAATATTCTTAATCAAGTGTTTGCTTGTTTTTTTGTTTTTTTTTAAAGGACCCCAGCTCACTGAACAGTTCGCAGGTTGTATCCAGAACACATTCTCATGGGAGTAAACCTCACTGAGCTCAGATGGGTTTACTCCTAAGAGAGCCAACATGGTGTAACTATTTGAGTGTTGGACTATGATTTTGGAGACTAGGGTTCAAATCTCTTCTCAACCATGGAACTCTCCTGGGCCACCCTGGGCAGTCATAATTTCTCAGTCTCAGAGAAAGGTAAAAGCAAACCCCCTCTGAACAAATCTGATTGACTGTATCTATTGTCATTGTTTCTTTATTTTTGTGTTATTATTGAAATGTGTTTTAAATTGTTATTATTATTTAATTGTATTTTAAGGGGAGTGGGATTGTGGGATATGATTGTATATTTTAAAGTTGTAAGCCACCCCAATTGCATTACGCAGAGGGGTGGGATAAAAATATTATTATTATTATTATTATCATCATCATCATCATCATCTTGCCAAGGAAATCCCATGAAAGATTTGTCTTAGCATTGCCATAGGATTGGGCTGTCATAATTGCTGTCATAGTAACCTCCTTTAGTAGGAATTAGGTCATTGATCCAGATACTTCAGAATTGTTTATATCTGGATTAGGCAACATACAGCCCAAAGCTTGCAGGAAGCCCCTGAGCCCTATTCTTGAGCAGACACACATACACACATACACTATTGCTGATATTAATAACAGTAATAATAATAATAATAATAATAATAATAATAATAATAATAAATTTTATTTTAACCCGCCCCTCTGCTAAGCAACCGGGGCAGTGTACAACAAGTTAAAATGATACAAAGTAATACACATCAATCAAATTACTCTCCCCAACCCCCCCACCCCTTAAAAATAGATTAAACTAAGACAATATTAAAACAATCAAAGTAAAACCAACACATCATACAAAGGCCATTAAACAGGCATAAAAATAGGCAGTGGCGGCTAGGGGAGTGAGTTAACAGATATTTTTTGTGGGTTTTTCGGGCTGTGTGGCCATGTTCTAGAAGAGTTTATTTCTGACATTTCGCCAGCATCTGTGGCTGGCATCTTCAGAGAATTTCTGAAGATTCCAGCCACAGATGCTGGTGAAACACCAGAAAGAAACTCTTCTAGAACATGGCCACACAGCCCGAAAAACCCACAAAAAACTATGGATGCTGGCCATGAAAGCCTACGACTTCACATTAACAGATATTGCTGGCAATTCAACCATCTCCACATGCCACACTCCCCATCATAACCACACTACAAAAACTCCTAAACAGCTGTCCTCTCTGGCCCCTTCATGATGCTCTGTTCCATGGTTATAGAGGTGACCCCTGCTTTATGGAAATTCCTCAGCCACAACTATGTTTAAAGTTCAGAGACATGGCCATGATGGGAAATGTGTCCATTGGCCAGAATGACAGGGCAGCCAATAAAACCCCTTTCCCTGCAGCCGAAAGGAATTGCCCACCTTTGGTCTAGTCTGACCAGCAATGGATATTAATAGTTTAAGATAACAATATATCCAGACTTTACTTGAAAATGCCAGGGATTGAACCTGAAACCACCTGCAGACAAAACATGTACCTAGCCTTATGTGTATGTGTGTGCTCCTTGTGGCCTTCTCCAACTTCAGTCCTTTCCACCTTGCACTGCTGGATGGACTAATGGTCCTATTCAGTATATACCAGCTGGCTGTGCTTAAGTAAAGGTAAAGGAATTCCCTGTTGACAAGGTTGTCAAGTTGTGTCCAACCATAGGAGGCGGTACTCATCTCCATTACTAAGCTGAAGAGCCAGCATTGTCAGAGACTACTCTATGATCATGTGGCCAGCATGATTGCACAGAACGCTATTACCTTCCTCACCGAAGTATTACCTACTTATCTACTTGCATTTGCATGATTTCGAACTGCTAGGTTGACAGAACCTGGACTAGTAATGGGAGCTCACTCCATCATGCAGCACCCAGGCCTCGAACTGCTAATCTGCCAATCTTGCAATCAACAGAGTTAGCGTTTCAACCACTTGAGCCACTGCATGGCTGTGCTTACTCTGTGCTAAAAGAAGGAGACTCTGCACATGCTTAAAATCACTTTGCCTCATAATGTGCTGAGCTTTGTCTCCAGTTAATCTCTGAACCACAAGAACCAGTGTGGATTGAGTGTTGGATGACAACTCTGGAGACCAAGGTTCAAATTTTTGCTCAGCCATGGAAACCCACTGGGTGACTCTGGGCAAGTCACACTCTCTTGAAGCATCTTCACCTTGTATAGATGCAGAGTCTTCTGCTGCCATTAATATTTTTCTTACCCACCACATTATCTCATTTCTTTCTTGCCCTCTCCTCATTTTGGTGGAAGCCAGCCCTCACAATATTGATGAACATTTATTTACGTAGAGAGGTGGAGATGGAAGGGGGCATTTTGAGCTTCAATTAAAAAAAATATTAAGCCACCAAATGGCTTGAACTTGGTGGTTTCAGTTTCAGGAATCATTGAAACTAAACTTGATAAGGAACAATACATGTATTAAGCTTTCCCCACATAGTCTATGTTTACATGTGGCCACCCATGCAGATGGCAAGAACATAGCGGTCAGAAGAAACTTCTTCTGAAGGCTGGCATTTTTTATATCTGTGTGACAATAAATCTGCTCTGGTTTTCATCTGAACTCTAAAGAAAATGATCAAAGTGCTGGAACCTACCACCAAAATAGGTTCAATATCTTGGATATCTTCTTTTAAATCTAAGCTAAAACCGAAAGCAAATCAGTGAGCTACTGAATGGGGACCGCCTTCCACTACTGTCCTCCCATGGCCAGAGATGCAGAAACTGCAGGGGGCTTTCCATATTTTTGCCTTCCAGACAAGTTGCTCATCAGGACACTAACCAAGGTGCTCTCTCCAGGAAGGGAAGGGACTGGTGCCCTAATGAAGGTTTTCCTCTTCCCTCCCCAGCCCTTTTTCCTTTTATAGTATGTGCATTTAATTTTCAATTGTACAATATCTGTACAGTGCTTAGAAAAATATAGAGATTGTATAACTGATTATTATCATCATCATCATCATCATCATCATCATCATCATCATCCAAGAATGTCATGATGATATGGCTGTAACAGTATATTTAAAAGTATGTCCAAATAAGAAAGGAAGAAAAGATATTTACCATCTTCAAATACCTGGTGGGAACACAAGCAAGAAAAACTGTGACAAACAACAACAACAACAACAAAAACCCAAACAGGCCACATACAATCACTGGTATGGTACACTGAAAAGTAACCCCCTCCCAAGAAAGATATTTACCATTTTCAAAGACATGGTGGGGACATAAACAAGAAAAATGGTGTGGTGATTTGAGTGTTCAACTATGACTATGGATATCAAATCCTTGCTCAGCCATGAAAACCCACTGGCTGATCTTAGGCAAGTCACACACTCTTAGTCCCAGAAAACCTCTGATAGGTTCAGAGTTGCCATAAGACAGAAACTACTTGAAGGCACACAGCAAAGATAACAATAACGACATTTTAGATTGTTCCTCTAAAGTTCATACTAAAACCCAGAGCAGATTCACTACCCTACTGACATTGGAGACACCGTTAGAGGCACTCATCATTTGGATGAGTGCCCAGAATTAAATAACAAAAGAAAAGAGAAGACATTATCAGATCTGGTTTCATTTTACTTTATTTCTCTTTCTATTCCACCCCCCTTCTTTAATATATATATGCATTTTTCCTCTTCTTCATTCCATCTGTCTGTTTTCCCCCAACCCTACTGACATCTGAAAGTCATGCTTTCAGCATATTGGTGAGCTCATGGGACATAATTACATTTTGTTTTGGGCTCCTAGCCAGACAGAAAACCAGTTAGCTCCTCACAATCAAAATGATAGTTAAGAAACAACAATAACAAGAAGGACTCAGGTTAAACAAAGCCAGGAATGTGAATGATTGTTTAGCTACAACTGTAGCCAAATGTTATCACAATAAAACCAGCACATCAATATGTAATATGTTCTGCTATTGCATTGAACCTTATTGATCTTCCCGTCTAAGGAATATCAGCTTTCTGTTACTGCTATAGAGTGAAGGGGAATAATATAGATGCTTTCCCAACCCATTGATGCATTCACTGCAGTTTGCAAAGAAGGAGATCAACGGTATATCTGCTGGTGCCCATTAGAGTTATAGAGCAGGAGGGAGCTGTCAATTAGTGACTGCCAAAGGTGTTCTCCCCTTTGGGTTGCTTGGAAAGCAGGAGAGACAATCCACAGGAATTTTACCAAGAAACAGGCTGCTGCACAGCTTTCACAAATGCCTTCACGTCACAGCAATTGGGTGTCACTGGAATGAGAATCAGGATGGGTAAATTAAAACATTGATGGAAAGTCTGCATTTGACACAAAGCAAAAGATGGTTGTGCCTGAAAGGATGTGAATTGTTTTATTGGATCAGATCAAAATGCAATAAAAGCAAAGCAAGCAGCTTCATTTATATACCATTTCATACCACGCTATGGGTTGTCTAAGCGGTTTACATCTGTAAGCTCATTGCTCCCCAACAGTTGGGTACTCATTTTAGCAACCTCGGAAGGATGCAGGCCTGAGTCTAGCCTGAGCCCTGGCTAGTATTGAACTCGCAACCTTGTGGTCCAGGGGTAGGCAACCTTTCCCCTCTAAGGGCCGAGGGACTTCAGCTCCCAGAATCCCAGGAGCTATTGGCCAACATGGGACTATTGGCCAACATGGCTGAGGCTTCTGGGAGCTGAAGTCCCTCGGCCCTTAAAGGGGAAAGGTTGCCTACCCCTGTTGTGGTCTATGAGTGAGTGGCTGCAGTACAGGCATTTAACCACTGCGCCACCAGGGCTCTTACCTGGGTGTAAAATCCACTGAACTAATCAGGCATTACTTATGAATAAGTATAAAATGGTAGTCAGTGACCTCCATGTCAGGAGGTATGTGGATCCACTGTAGGTTTATTCTGGTCTTTTTTTTTTTTAATTTTTTTTAAACAAAAATTTTATTGAGTTTAAAAACAAAAAAAGAAAAACAAACACACACCAATACAAAAACTACAAATACAAAAACGAACATATACTAACATAAAAACAAACACAAACAAAACATACATTCAATTTGTTATCTTCAAAATTCTTATATCTATGACAGTTTTTATCTCATACAAACTAAACTACTTCCCACTTATTACCCCTGTACTTAGCCCTTTATGTTTTACTTCTATTATTTCTTATCAGTTTTTATAATACATACCAAGCATTGTAAAATAGCTCTTGCAATGATATTTACAGCATTATTTTACTCCATACAACCACTAATTTGATTAGCGACATTTGTCTTCTATCGTCTTCTAACACAAATAGTAGAATTATTTTCACCTCAATTCTTAAACGCTTCTTGGTAATTTCCAACCCTTTCGAATCAAATAATCAGTCAATGGTTTCCAGTGCTTGAGAAGAACTTCGTTGTCCTCTCCTTTTATCAGTCCAGTTAATCTGTCCATTTCAAATAAGTCCAACATTTTTAACAGCCATTCATCGGTCATTGATATCTTCGTGGATTTCCATCTTGTAGCATAAATTATCCTCGCTGCAGTTAGGAGATTAAATATCAATTTGCCATATTTCAACTCTAATTTTGAATCGCTAATCATCCCTAATAGAAACAGTTGTGGTTTATTTTCTATAGTAATGTCAAAAATCTCCATCATCGCCAGTCTAATATTCCCCCCAAAATTTTGCGCTTTTTCACATTGCCACCAAAGGTGAAAGAGTGTCCCTTCTTTTAAACCGCATTTCCAACAAGAGATTTTGACTGATTTTTTTCATTTTAGCCAATTTATGTGGGGTTAGATACCATCTATACTGTAGTTTATAGAAATTTTCTTTTAAATTAACACAAAGAGTGTATTTTATTCTCTTGTTCCAGCATTTCTCCCACTGTTCCAATTCAATAGTATGACCAAAATCTTGTGACCATTTAATTATTTGAGGTTTTATAAACTCGGGTTCCAGTTCTCTCTCTAAAAGTAACTGATAGATTCTCTTTATCTTATGTTTTCCTTCCTCCAATATAACTTCCTCAAATTGTTTATCCATAACACCTATTTTTTTCGTTTTTATATCAATTATGAATCTTTCTCTAATCTGTCTATACATGAACCAGCCAAAATTATAGCCTTCTTGTTTCAATTCTTCTTGTGATTTTATTGAGACAGTTTGTCCCTTTACTACCAATAATTCTTTATACGTGAGCCAGTTATTTTCTCCAAATTTATCATTTTTATTAATAACCTCCCCTATTGCTGTCCAATATGGAATAATGTCTGGCCAATTTTTCTTGACTTTATACCAGATTCTTAAAAGTGTCTTTCGTACATAATGGTCTTCGAAATTTTTGTGAACTTTAACCTTATCATATAATAGATATCCGTGCCAGGAATAAACATTATCATAACCTTCTAATTTTAATTTTTTTTCGTTATGAAGACAAATCCAATCTTTTAGCCAAAATAACACACTTGCATAATAGTATAGCTTAAGATTTGGTACTCCCAATCCTCCTCGTTCCACTGTATCTTGTAGATATTTTAATTTAATTCTGGATTTTCTGTCATTCCATATAAATTTCGATAAGTCTTTATCCCAATTTGAAAAAGGGGAATCATTTGTTATAACTGGAATATTTTGGAAAAGAAATATCATTTTTGGGAGGACATTCATTTTTAATGTAGCAATCCTCCCCATCCATGATAATTTTAATTTGGACCATCTTTTCAAATCTTGTTTAATTTCCAGCCAAAGTTTTTTGTAATTATTTTTATAGAGATCTGAATTTTTCTTTGAAAAATTTATTCCTAAATATTTAATGATATTTGTTTCCTGAAATGGTATTTTTTCCTTTAAATCTTGTTTATCCTTATCATTTAAATTTAGCAACATCATTTTTGTTTTCTCTTTGTTGATTTTTAATCCTGAAACTTGGGTGAACCTTTCCATTACTTCCATTAAATTCTGTATATTTTCTCCTGGATCTGCCAAAGAGACCATCAGGTCGTCAGCAAAGGCCTTTAGTTTATATTCTACCCCCTTTACCCTTGTTCCTTTAATTTCTTTATTGTGTCTGATATCATTTAACAAAATCTCGAAACACATAATAAAGAGTAGAGGGGATAGAGGACAGCCTTGTCTCACCCCTTTTTGTATCCTAAATTTTTGAGTGGTATCTCCGTTGACCAATATTTTCCCTTCCTGGTTGTTATAAATCATTCCTATCCATTTAGAAAAATTTAACCCCAAGTTTAATTTAACTATCAATTTATTCAGAAAATCCCAATTCAGATTATCGAAGGCTTTCTCCAAATCAAAAAATAATAGGGCCACTTTTTTATCTATATTTTTGTTATAATATTCAATCATATTTAATAAATGTCTTGTATTGTCCTTAATCAACCTGCCTGGGAGGAATCCGGCTTGATCTTCTGAAATCCAGTCAGTTAACCATTTCTTCAATCTTTTGGCTATAATATTCACAAATATTTTGTAATCAATATTCAGCAATGATATCGGCTGATAATTTTCAGGATTTGTTTTGTCTTTATTCTCTTTAGGGATCAAGATTATATTAGTGTTTTGCCATGTTTGGGGGATTAATCCTTTTTTTATATCATTTAAAATTTTCACCAAATTGCCTGCTAATAATTCTTTAAATTTCTTGTAGTATTCTATCCCGAAGCCGTCCGGACAAGGTGACTTTCCCGATTTCATTTCCTTTATTGCCTCTAATATTTCCTGAAGTTCAAACTCTTTATTTAAAATTTTTCTATATTTCTCAGGGATCTCCTTGATTTCTTGCATTGATAAATATTGATTGATCCTTTCTACATTATTATGTTCCGCCTTATACAATCTGGAGAAATAATCCACTAAGATTCTTTTTATTTGAGTCTGAGTGGAAAAATTTCTTTGACCTTCCTTTAACATTACTATTATTCTTTTTTGTCTTTCCTTTTTTAATTGATGTGCCAATAATTTTCCTGGTTTATTTGCGTATTCAAATTTTTTTTGTCGTAAATACATCAGTTTCTTTTGTATCTCTTCAGTAACAAATGTAGACATTTGTTTCTTTAGTTTTTGTAATTCCAATTTTAGTTTTGAGTTCTTTGGATTGGATTTCAGCTGATTTTCCACTAATTTAACCTCCCCTTCCAGTTTTTTAATTTGTTTCTCTCTATTTCTCTTTATCTCCACCTTCTTCTTTAAGAAATATCCTCGCATGTATGCTTTCCCTGCATCCCACACCACATGGTCTGGGATTTCTTTATTAGCATTTTCTCTAAAAAACCATTCCAAATTGTCTTGTGCCTCCTTGACTACCTTTTCATTTCTTAATAAATTTGCATCTAACCTCCAACTATATTGTCTCATCCCATTTTCTATTGACATTACCACCAAATTATGGTCCGATCAAATAGCTGGGACTATATCAATCTTATAAATTTTCTTTATTAAGCTAATCGATGTTAAGATCATGTCTATCCTAGACCATGATTGGTGAGGGTGTGAGAAGAAGGTATAGTCCCTTGTACTCTCATGTTTAATCCTCCAGGCATCTTCCAGTACCATTTTCTCGCGAAGTTCAAAAAAAGTAGATGGTAATCTCCCCTGTGATGCCTTAATTTTTTTATTTGATGACTTATCTATCTGTGGGTCCACCACCCCATTCCAATCTCCTAATATTATTATTTTCTCATTATATTCCAAATCTTCTAATATCCTTAAAATTTTTGCATAAAATTTACTTTTATTCGTTAAGGGGCTGTAGAGACCAACTACTATCCAATTCTCACCTCTATTACTCACTTCTATGATTACATAGTGGCCATAGGGATCTGTTTTAATTATTTTTGCATCTAATTTTTCAGATACATATAATACCACTCCTTTTTTCTTGTTTTTCGCTGAAGCCACAAATTCTGTGCCTAGCTTCTTATTTCTAAGATATTTGGAATCTTTCTGTCTTATATGCGTTTCCTGCAGACAAACTATGTCTGGTCTTAATTTCTGCACATAATGAAATATTTTCTTTCTCTTCTGTGGTGTGTTTAGGCCTTTTACGTTCCACGATATAAATTTAATTCTTTCCATTTTCCTTCCCCTTTCCTTTTTCCTTTCTTTTTCCTTACCTCTTCCTCCCTCCTTTTTTCCCCCTTTTCCCCCCCTCTTTTTCTCTTTCTAAATTCTAGTTTACCATCTCCTTCCCTGAGATCTTTTAATTTTTACAACAGTCTCACTTTTCTGTTCTAAGTTATTTTATTTTTATTAATCTTTTAATTATTAAACAACCTACTATTCTTTTTCCCCCTCCTTTCCCCTTCCTTCCTCCTCTCTCCTCTCTCTTCTCCTTTTTTCCTTTTTTTTGTTTTAGTTTATTTGTTTATCTGATTATTTTTGCATCTCTTTTCTGTTTGTTTTGTTTATTTATCTATTTTTCTTTATTTTAACCATCAAAATCACCTACCTTGCTAGTCCTCTTCTAGTAGCTGGTCCCTCAAGAGCTCTTCTTCCTCCTCATCATTTCTCCTCAACAAGTCTTCATACAGCAGTTCCTCTTCTGTTGTCCCTCCTTTATTATAACTCCCTTTTGTTGCGTCTAACACCTCTAAGTCCTGTCGTGGAATCACTCGGTCCTGTCTTTTTTGGTCCCTTTCCTTCTCTCTATCGGGGGGGGGGGGGGTCTGCTCTTTTCTCTTTCTTTGCCCCTTCTCTTTCTTTTCCTTCCCTATTCCTTTCCAATCGATCCCAAAATCTCTTTGCTTCCTCCAGGGATCTTAACACTATTCTTTTTTTCCTCCACCAGAAAACTATCCCATCTGGTGATCCCCACCTGTATGCAATCTCCTGCTGGCGAAGAAAGCCGTCAAAAATCCATAATCTTTGCGCCTCCTCAAAATTCTCATAGGGATATCCTTCAGAATTTGAACAGTTTTACCTTCTATCTCCAGAGGTGACTCATTATGCAAACGCAAAATTAAATCTCTTGTCTGCTTTCTAACAAAATATACAACTATATCCCTTGGGAGATTTTTCTGTTTTGCAACATAAGAGTTCAAGCGAAAGGCCCTATCAATTTCCTGTTGGAAAATTTGCTGTTCTTTATTTAAAAATTTGCCCAAATTTAAGTTTAGAATTTCCAATAAATTTTCATCCTTTTTTTCTACAAGACCTCTAATTTGTACACATCTTTCTCTTAATTTTTGCTCTATCAAAGCTTTTTCATCCAAATCCTTTTCTCTGATTTGCCTCAAATCTTCCAATTCATCAGCCAAACGGTCTCCTCTATTTTCTAAACTGTCGATCCTATTATTCAAATCTGACGATAACTTTTCAATTGTCTGATTGATCCCTTGTATCTCCGTTCTTATCTCCTCCCTTAACTCAGTTTTAAAATCTTGCATTTCACGCCTAATTTCTGACCTGATTTCTGACCTAATTTCTGCCCTCAATTTTCTAATTTCTTCCAAAAAGAAGAAATTTGGATCCGAGTTTTTGGGTTGCTCAAGGGAAGGTCTCCTTGGTAGTTGTGTATTGCTTAGGGCCTTCGAAGCTTGATTTCTAGACTGCATACTAGCTTTCAATCACCACTCCCACAATTATACAAAGTAGCTAGTGTTACAGTTCTTATCACCGTTAGTGCTTATTTGCTTTCCAAACAAAAGAAAAAAAAAAAGAATCCCTGGAAGAGAAATTAAACCCTGATTATTTTCAAAATTACGATATCCTTACTTATTCTAAAAATCCATTTAACACGCCCCCTTCAACTCCAAAAAAAGGAGAAAGTATATCTGCCTTGTTAAGATTGAGGGTAAACCCTTTGAAAGCCCAGTTCTCCTACCTCTTTCAAATCCCAATAGAAAGAGGAAATCTATCCGCCCTGTTTAAGCTTAAGGATAAACCCTTGAAATACCAACAAAAACACTAAATATACAAATTATCTTCCCAAATATCTTCCCAGTTTTAAATGAGTACTTAGTTCGTTACTTTGAATTTTTGGGTCACTGCTTTGCTTTACTTGTATATTTGTATATCCCTGTTCCTCCGCGTCTCTTCCTCTCTGTCATTCGTCACCAGTCTCTGCTTTTACTCTGTCTCCTGTGACGTCCTTCCTCTTCACTTCCTTGTTCTCTTTCTCTTCTTTCTCTACTGCTCCTTCGGGACCCTTCTAGCCGGTATCTCTGTCCTCTGTAGCTCCTCTGTCTCACTTCCGCTTAGCCTCCACTCTCTTTCCCGATGTGACTCTCCAGTCCTCCAATCCGGACAGACCATGAGTAAAGCGATAACTCCTCCTCTCCGAAACCAAAACTCTCCCTCCTCCCTGATTTTCTCTAGTCGAAACTTTCTGGAGTCTCAAGGTCGATCCTTCTGTCCAGCAACCGACGCCAATCCTCCCTTTTCTCCCCCGAGACTATGTCTTACTAGTAAGTTTAACTCTTTCTAATCCGGACCGTTCTTTGATATAGTATGTTTGTAAAGTCCTGAGGAAAAGCCGTTCGAACTGAGAGCAGGGGGGAGAGAAGGGGAGAGATAAATGGAAGAGAGGGCTTTGTCCGGAGAATTTTTTTTTTTTTTTTAGTTTTGTTTACCTTTAATAATTCTTCTGACACGTTCACCCCTCTTTAGCACAGGACAGACGACAATATTAATTACTCCAACTCCCTATGAACCATATATTCAATGTCCCAAGACTTAAGAGTTCTACTGCATTTCTTCCATCTGTATCTTTCAATTTTATGTGTGGAAATACCACCTCTATATGTTAGTTAAGGTGGTGGCAAATGTATTTCACAATCTCTAAGATTAGTAATTCGTTCTTTTCAGGTCCTTTATAAGCTATGCTTGGTTCGTTTGAGAAGTTTAGTGAATCAGGAAATAATAAGCTTCCTCCAATTTAAGATGACGCTTAGTACTCACAACTCTGTTGCGATCGATGAATTTAAATTGAATGGATGGCGTCCAGATTTTTCTTGGGAAGATCCCTGCTAAACGACCGCGCTCCTGGCCTCTGTTGTTCCTTGCCTCCCTCCTTATGGATCCATATCCATCCGGTACTGGAGGTTTCCGAACAGCAATCTGAGGTTTAGTTAGGGTCATCTGGGACTCCTATACCTAGGTGTCTCTTCTGATCGGTTTCCAGATCGATTTACCGATCTATAGCCGAAAAGCAAGAGAAGCCCTTCAGAGGCATGAAGAAGGGCTTCTCACTAGGACGCCATGCCACCGGAAGTCTCCGTAGGTTTATTCTGGTATTTAAAGCAACTGCCAACTTTATTTATTTATTTAGATAATTTATACCCCACTCTCCAGCCACAAAGGCTCTCAGGTTGTGAACCTGTTTGATGTAACAGCTTCAGCATCTTTTTAATAATTCTATTGGTTTGATCAGCAAAAGTCAGATCTTCGGTCCTTGTTTACACTTTAAACTGATATAAATGTCAAAATGACAAATAAATAGTTCCCAGCACAAATCAAGTCTGAACTCTCCATAGAAGTCAAAGTGACTAAACTGAGGCTATAGTATCATGAGAAGGCATGGCCCAATGGAAAGAATGACAATGCTGGGGAAAATGGAAGGCAGTAGTGACAGATTATGTGAACAGTTGCTCTTCCTTGGCCATTGTGCACCCTGTCCAGGGTTGTACAAGCCCATGACCCCAACATAAACAATTTCACAAGCCTAGTGGTGGGAATGTAAAGTAGCATATAAATTCTGGGACAGGATACATAAGAAGATTCAAGAGTTATTTTCAATCAGATTTGAAATGGACCCCAAGTTATATTTATTAAATATAACGGAGGGGTTGAAGTCCAAATTAAAAAGAGGGGAAATAGAAGTGATCTTATATATGTTATCCGCAGCACGTCTCGTTTATGCAAGATATTGGAAGAAACATCATGAACACTTATTTGAAGAATGGACAATCAAAGTAAATGACCTAATGTTAATGGATAAATTAACAATGGTACTTAAAGGGAAATCTGAACAACAATATCTAAGGATGTGGGAAAAAATTAAGAGTCTTTGGAGTGAAGAAATGTGACAAGGCCATGTTAACACAGACCTCCTATTCTGGGATGAGGGTTATGCATTTAGATTGTTAAAGTATATAAACCTTACATGTATTTTATAAAGTATAAGAAGTTTAATTTTTATTTTGTGAAAAGGAGATATTTAAAGTCTGGAAAAACTTTGTATTATATATATATATAGATATACACATGTAGGTGGAAAAATAGGTATGTATGTACACTTATTGTTATATACTAATAAATAAAAAAATAAAAAAAATAAACAATTTCACAAGCCTCAATGTGTGCTGCTTAGGAGATTCCATAGGCGAGGCCCTTAGCACTGGTAATACTATCATCCACATATATATTTGTTCCTTTAAAAAAGTCTACATAACTCAACAGTCCATTACATGAACACTTTTTTTCTGTCCATTTTAATCCATCATTGACACTGAAGACCTAACATTCCTGGTGTTGTTACTTTTATTGTTGTTTCAGATAGAAAGACATCACCTTTATCCACTCTCTTCATGCAGTTCACAACCATAATTATAAACATTATATCACTCATTTATGTAACAGCAAGAATAGACTACACAGACTTCATGCCTGAGAGCAGTGGCATCACTAAGGGGGTGGGGTGGAGAGTTCAGACTGCACCAGGTGACACCCTAAGAGGGTTGACCCCATTCCTTTCCAAACATCTGCATTTGGGCAGAAATGGGATGTGGAGTTCACCTGCATCCCTTTAAAATGCTGAAGAGATGGGGTGAGGCTTAGTAGGAGGAGAAAAGAGAGGTCCCAGGTTTTGTTTTTTTTAAAAAAAAATAAATCAAATTTTCAAATTTTCAAAAAAAATAATTTTTGAAAAATAAAAAATTGTCTTTTTAATTTTTATTTTTTAAAATAGTTAAAAACATAAAATGTTACCAAACATTTTTACTTTAACCACAAGAGATTATGCATATGTAAATATTTTTTGACTGTGTGTATGGTATTAGCAATAACAGTACATTGCTATACCACTTATCAGTGCACTTAAGCAATCCCTAAGCAGCTTACAATGTGTAAGGCAATTGCCCCCAACAAGCTGGGTACTCATTTTAGTGACCTCGGAAGGATGCCAAGACTGAGTTGACCCTGGAGCCCCCGGATGCTATCAAACTCACAACCTTGCAACTTTGAGTGAGTGGCTGCAGTACTTGCATTTAACCACTGTGCCACCAGGGCTCCCTATGGTATTGTAACTTAAAGGTCTAATTTTAATTTTGCTAGTTGTTTTATATCACAGTGATTACATTCAGTAATTCACAACTCTTACCATGACATTCGATGAGATGAAAGAATTATGATTAATGAGTCACATGAGTATAAAAAAGTTATGACTATAGATTCTGTATGGTGTGGTCTGGGAGGAGGTCAATGTATTGATGGGGGGTGACACCATGAGTTATTACACCTGGTGACAACAACCCTAATGATGCCACTGTTTGAGAGCAGATCTTGAAATACATTCTGGATACTCTGTGTGTGTGTGTGTGTGTGTGTGATGCATGTATGTGTGTAGACATACTGAAAGGCCTTAACCAACGATCAAGTTTTAGGATGCAAAAGACAGAAATGATAAAAACAATCACATGTCTTTACCCCATGTTTCTGCCCTAAAGATCTGTACCACACATGGAAATATTACACTGACATAGGCAGAACCAACTGATAAATGCCTTTCCTTCTTCCAGGTGTTTAATCTTGTGTGAACAAGAGTCAGATATGTGCTGTACCTGCCCAGTTTTTTAGAGGACTTGCTTCAGATTGACTTCAGAGGCCTCCTGGCATTAGTAAAAAATAGAATGGCTGGTACCAGAGGTAAGACCTTTTGGGTGGTGACCCCTCTCTTGGTATTGATAGTGTTCTACCTCTTCTCACCTTTAAATAAACTTTTAAATCCAAGTCCATATTCTACGTTATCTACCTAGTTACAAATGCATAACTAAAGCTACATCCACAATACAGAAATAGTCCAGTTTGACACCACTTTAATGGTCATGGCTTAATGCTATGGAATTCTGGGATTTGTAGTTTTCAGAGATATTGAGCCCTCTCTGTCAGAGAGCTCTGGTGCCACAACAAACTACAATTCCTAGAATTGATCCATGACCATTAAAGTAGTGTCAGACTGGATTATTTCTATAGTGTAGATGCAGCCTAAATAACATCTCCTGGCCTGATTCACTTCCCCCTATCATCACCATCATCATCTTTATTTATTCACCCTGCCACCCCCATCCCCAGAATTGGGACTCAAAGCATCTCACAATTTAAAAGAACAATGCAATTAAAAACATACAACAAATTAGCATTAAAATAGAATTTAACCATTACAGTATTAAAACAAATCACACAATAAAAGAATAAAATGCAATTATAAAAAATAAAAGATCATAAAAACAGAACGATTAAAACAAATACGGCACTCCCCTATCCATTCTTTAAAAACTTTCAGCTTTAAAGGCCTGTCTGAATAAACAGTTTTTTTGTCTGTTGATGGAAGGCCAACAAGGAGAGGGCCATTCTGGCCTCCCTAGGAAGGGAGTTCCAGAGTCTGGGGCAGCCATCAAGAAGGCACTCTCTCAGATTCCCACCAAACATGTTTGCAATCAACCAACTTTAACAGACAACAGCTGCCTCAAGAGATGGAGATTGGTTCAGTTGGTTATGGGACACAGAATTTCCTTCCACATGTTCCCACCTCTCTTCCACAAGCAAGTGATGCTGTGACAAGGAACTGCAAGAGCGCTCCTGCTTCTGATTGTCATAGTTTTTCTCACTGGAGGGAGGAAAGTGGAATCATCATCTTCCTCTGCCCCCGTCACCAGCTGAACATACTTCCATCTTCTAGCATGCCTGCTGTCACATAAAGTGGACTTGGGAGGGCATTTATAATGGTGGTGGAAGTAGAGCCACCATTGTGACATATCCATAACTGCAATACAGGAGAGCCAGTGTGGTGTAGTGGTTTGAGCATTGGACAATGACTCTGGAGACCTAGGGCCTGTACAGACCAGCCACAAGAGCTGGTCTGGGTGGGAATTGGGGCAGGGCGACTGCACAGCAGCCACCCCAACTCTGCCCCAATGCTGCCATCACACTGTGTGTCCCGCCGCACGGCACGCTGCATCAGGGTGCTCCCTTGGCACAGAGTGTAGACACGCTGTGCCAAAGGAGCACAGAAGAGCCATGACAGCAGCAGTAAGGGTGGCTATTTACCACTCCAAAAAGGAGTGGCATTTGTCAGCTCTTTTCGGAGTGGCTAAAAGCTGGATCAGGGTGGCATTTGAGGCATGTGGTTGCTGTGGCCCCGATCCAGTGTATGGCCCCTCTTGGGATTCCTTGGGCAAGTCACCGTCTCTCAGCCTCCAAGGAAGGCAAAAGCAAAACCTGTCTGACTAAATCATGCCAAGAAACCCCATTGATGGGTTAGCTTTAGGGTCACCATAAGTCAGAAATGATTTGAAGGCACACAACAACAAATTGCAATACAGAATGCCAGCCCTTGCTATTTACTAAGCTTCCCCCCCCCCAAGATGGTTTTATCAGTTGTTATGTGATTTTTTTTATTTTTTTTAAAAAAACTTTATTTATTTGTTGTTGTTTTTTAAAGTTACATGATTGATTTCTGGTGTGGGTAATTTGTACTACTCTAGAAATCATTGGATTAAAACTCCCATTTGCTCTAGCTAGTGTTGAAGGGTGATAGAATGGGAATTGCTGTGCACCAGCAGCCAGAAGGCCCCAAGTTGTCTTTCTTCTCTTTAAATTATAAACCATCTTGTAATATCTATCAAGAATCTTCTCATTTCCAGCAGATTCTTCCAGCTAATCCAGAACTTCATTGCAAAACTTTTAAACAGATGGGCATGACTAGCCTACCTGTTTTCTCAATAGAATAGAGAAATAGAGATTGGAAACCTCTGCATTCCAAAGATATTTTTATTATCCTTAATCTCTGATAAAGAAAATGAGAAACTATCACACAAATCACCAATTTCCATATTATTCAGTGTTGCCAGATTGGTGATTATTAGATTTTAGGAAAATCTTCAAGATCACTCACTTCACTTTGGATTCATTCTAGATTGGTAAGAGGTGAGATAAAGAAAGAGAAATATGAAACAATTTGATTTTCTATCCTTTTATTTATTTGGGATTTCACACCATCACAAAGACCTTCCAGAATAGCAACAGAACATCTGACAAAACAGATTTTAGGACAATTGTAACAACATATCTCTTATTCAATCTTTACGCTTTGTCATAAATTTGTCATAATTGTGAAGTTGTGCAGTAACAATAAAAACTATGTTACTTATACAACTCTTTAAATGCCACTGTGCAGGTTGTGGGAGGGAGAAGGGTTTGCAATATTGTTTTGTTTGCATCTTTTATCAAATTTAAAGAGCTGGCATGAGAGCCAGCATAGCATAGAGGTTTGAGCATTGAACTATGACTCTGGAGAAGAAGGATCAATTCTCCACATGGCCATAAAACCCACTGGGTGACCTTGGGCAAGTCACATGCTCTCATCCTCAGGGGAACGCAAGGGCAAACTTCCTCTGAACAAATCTTGCCAAGAAAACCCCATGATAGGGTTGCCATAAGTCAGAAATGATTTGAAGGCACACAACAACAGTAACAACAGCAAGTTTGAACATGCTTTAAAATTTTAAAATAAATAATTAAAAAAGAAAAGAAAAGAACAGGTGAGGCAGGTCAACACTACTGTTCAAGAAAAGGGTGGAAATGGGTGACAATGTAGTTGGAGGCATAGCAGCCAATGTAGCATTGTGGGGGGATACTCAATCTTGTCAGTCTCTCTCTTATTAAATGGGCACCTTTTTAACAGAGCCAGTATGGCATAGTGGTTTGGATATTGAGTGTCATGATGCTGGAGACCAGGGATCGATTCCCTTCTTGGCCATGAAACCACTGGGTGACCTTAGGTAAGTCACGTGATCTCAGCTCCAGGAGAAAACAATGGTAAACTTCCTCTGAACAAATCTTGCCAAGAAAATCCCATGAGAGGTTCACCTTAGGGTCGTCATAAGTTGGAAAGAACTTGAAGGCACACAACAACAACAACAACAACAACAACTTTGTAAATGTAAAAAGGCTATCAAGATGGATCTCTTCCGGCAGGCCTTTCCAGATTAATTATCCCGGCCTCGGGTACTCCCACCCCCAATGATCTTTGTGTGGTCCCATCTACTGATGGATGAAGAACATTGCCTTGGGCCAGTCTTGTGCTTGTAATGTTTTTAATTTTTTTAATTGTTTGAATTTGTAGTTTTAATTTTCATTTGATTTAATACTGTTTTAAAGGGGGGAGGGATTATGTATTGGGATATATTATATGGTTTTATTGTTGTAAGCTGCCCTGATTGTGTCCCCAAAGGGCGGGATATAAATTATTATTATTATTATTATTATTATTATTATTATTACTAAATGGTCTGGTTGTGCATTTGTCAGCTGAAATTGAATTGAATAGAGAATTGAATTCTCTATTATCACAGAATAGAGTCAGACAGATAGGATGGCATATTCCTCATGTTCTACATCGTGTATTACCCTGAAAGTTCATTGACTCTCCCCAGAGAGGTCTGCTATAAAAAAATCATTCCACATCAGGATCTCACTTTTTCATCTAGGTGTTAGTTCATGGTCCTTGCCTTTTTGGCTTATCACTTCCTTCCATAATATTTTCAGTTCATTTGCTTAACACTAATGTGTTGCTTTGAGCATCATTGTAGAGTACTGTTTAAAATGTTGGCTGAAGCATGGGAGATCCAGGCTCTACTTCCATCTGAGCCATGAAATTCTCCGAGTGATGCTTGGATCACTCACTCTTTCTCTTAGACTAGCTACCTCACAGTGTTGTTGTAAAGATAAAGAAGAGATGAAGGGATCTGTGTACATCTCAAACTATAAATCAAGAGAAAAAAGAAAGAATTAATGAATCCATAACTCTTACTCCATTAAGAGTAATTCTCAGCCTAACAATGGAGCTTGTAGCTTCACATAAAGAGCAGAGGCAACTTGGATCTCAAGAGGAGCATCTCTTTTGGTCTTGCTAAAGCAACTTAAAATTTTATTTCCTGGATCATCCACATGGTCAGAAGGAGGAGAGGACTGCCTGCATGAATGTCGTTCCACACCAACTAAACTGAGAACAGCTACATTTTGACAAAATGCAGGCTTGTGACTGATACAGTCATAAGTTTTTGTTCTGTATATGTTTTTTTTAAACACTTTTGCTTGAGGAAGAAGCCAGTAGAGCTTCAGAAGCTTGAAACATGTATTTTGTTCATTCTGGTTGGTCCAGCAAAGGTATCACTGTTTTGTCAATTTTGGATGTTATTGTATTCCACTGGGACTGGTACTTTCAGACTTGAGGCGAGCAAAAAGGTACCTTCAGTTGAATGGCTAATGTAGCACTTCCTGGCATTGTCAACTTCAGTCCTGTTGGCAATCAAACATTGATGGCCTCCTCTGCCTAGAGCAACCATCTCTACCAGATGTGCTGGATTGCATCTCCCATCAACCCCAGCCAACATGTGCCAGAAAAGGCACCCTTTCAGGAATTTCTACTTTTTATATAACAGAAGGATTCCTCCCTGTCCCAAGAGACTGGTAGCTAAAGATGGTTAAGTAGTAATATTAAGGGCCAAAATGCTGTTGATTCAGTATACCAGTATAACTATGCCGGCTTATATTTTGACAGCAGAAAGTACGGAAAGCTAGAAATGCAGTGGACATGAAAGAAGGAAAGCACTCAGGAAAACTGTTTATGAGTCTGAAAAAAGTACAACCCCTACCATGGTGCACCAACAGGACTTTTACCAATATTTTTTTTTTAAAAATCTAATGATTCATTGGGGGTACCTTTTATTATATTTGATTTCAGTTATTCATCAAAATATTTTAGCTGATTAATCAGTTGACTATCTTTCCATTCTAATATAAATAAAGAAAAGGCACTGAGCAAACAGGAAACCCTGTCTTTCCCGTGCAATATTTTGCAGTGCAGAATTCTTCCAATCCTCTGGCTTGTTAACTCTCAAAGAAATGGGTCATATGGTTCCATTAAGTCACAGCATGGGCTAGTAAGGCATGGGCTAGACAGATGTGTTGTGAAAGCTCCATCTAGTGTACATGTGAGACCTACCAATCATTTTTAAGGAATGCTGCACAGACACATGAACACAGAAAGAAAGGAAGAGAGAAGCCATGGATCTAATTTAAGATAACAATTGTAAGACCGGTAGAATAAAAAGAATAATGGCATGAATTCTGAATCCACTACTTAGTTCTCCTGACCCACTGTCCTGGCAAAATGGTGCCAGCTACCATCCTTGTCCAAGATCAGATATTCTAGCATTCTTGGGGTACAGGATTTCCAGGGCAAGACTATGAATTCATGAGTGGCATTGAAACAAACATAATAATACTGTGTGCAAAGGGCCATAGACCAGGATGGTTGGCCAAAAACTTTCTTTAGTATAATTAGTTTTAAAAGTTTGATGAAGGACTGGTACAAGACTTTCTGCTGCATGAGATAGAGTAACATTGTATTCTCCATATGATCGCCTCCTCAACATGCAGATTGAACAAGCATACAATATTGAAAATCATTCAAGTTGCTCTACTTTGGTACCTGAGGCAGTAAAATCTCACATGAATCTCTCTGAATCCCAGGCAGTAAAACTGTGGCCAAGATCCTACAGCACAGGCTACATTTCATAACTTTACAAATCCATAACAACATTGCAGAAACTCAACAAAATCCTTAGTGAATTGAGAAGATGCACATCTGGGCACTTACAAGAGTGTACCAATGTGCATCAGTTATTTCTGATGCACCTTGGGCACTTCCCATGTGCATTGGGAACTTCTGGTGCATATGAGGCAGTGCTGTTGTTCTCCAGAACTTTCTAGCCAATGAGCAAATATGTATCAGGGAATTCTCCAATGTAGATCAGCGCTCATTGCACATAGGGTCATGCAGGATGTCACAAAAGTCCAGATGTTGCAAAACAGCTCAGTTCAGAGCCATTTATGAAGATGTAAATCCCAAGAAGATTGCCAGCCAATATTGACAACAAAGCGCATAATTAAGTAATTGCGTATCTGTCATGACTTCCCCAGATCTTCTGTCTCAGGCAAACATCTCACTCTTCCTAATGGTAGGGATGGCTATTGTTGGCTAAGCTAAAATCTTCCACGTATGAATTAAACCATTTGCCACTCCCAGTCAATAATTTGCATTTTAAGGATGCTGACCTGTTTTATACATTCAAAATGAAATATTATCCATAAGCTTTTCCTCATGTATTATTCACTATTAGGAAGAAGGGAAAAATAATAAGCTGCACCATTTAGTGGGATAGGCTCTATTGGCATTAAATGTGTGCTCTCAAGACCCCTCTTGCTCATTTTCCCCATTTTGGATTCCATGTCATTCTCTCTAGTCTTGTTCTCACTATGATTTAAAACAAATTGCTGATCAGGTTATATGTTTATCGTTCCCACTTGAAACCGGTTCCGAACTGACTGCACTCAGTTTCAATTGTGATGAAGCGAGGCAAATGCAAAAGAACCGCTCTTTCCTGACACTACTTTTTTGGTGGTTCTTTTGAAAAGAAGCGATTAGCAAGCATGTTCAGCAAGTGGGAATGAAGAACCTGAATCAAATCAAACTGAAAGGGAGGGATTACTGTGGCAGAGGGTTGACACATCCCTCACCAGTTTTTTGGGAAATCCGTCATTTCCCCCCTCCCCTTTCCCTGGACCTGTCCTACATTCCAACCTTCTGTCCAGGAGGAATTCCAAAACACCCTCCATCCTAAGCTTGACTCCTCCAAGTCCTGCAAGGCTAGGGGGCACCACCTCAACTCCCCATGTCTTCCAAGTCCTGCAAGGCTGGGAGGGCAGCACTTCACACAGGGCAGAGTCCTCCATATGACACCCACAGCTGAGGCATTCCAGGGGAAAGTACTCCATATAACGCCCATGACTGATGCATCCCAGGGGACCTGGAGGACATGGGGAGTTGAAGTGGTGCCCTCCCAGCCTTGCAGGACTTGGAGGACATGCTTCCTAGTCAAGCTCACAATGAAGGGCATTTTGGAATTCCTTCTGGACAGAAGGGTGGAATGTAGGATGGGTCCTGGGAAAGGAGAGGGGGGAATGGTGGATTTCCCCCAAAACTGGTGAGGGATGGGATACCAGTGAGGGATGGGATTCTGGCCACGGCACCCATGACTCCCTTCCGTGTTTTCTCGAGTGTGTTGACAGTTGCATCACTGATGATGTGTAGATGATTGACAGGCATTTTGAAGGGGCACAAACTAGTTGGAAAGACAATCATGCCAAAAAAGAAGCAAATTAAAAAAAAAGACCCGCTTCTATAATGGGAACAACACATGGACTGGAATTGATTCACCTACCCGGAGTGAAAGCATATTGCAAACTAAGTTAAATGTAACTCCTTGCATGATGAATCAATTAAGCTTACTAAAGGTTTTAGCACTTTTCTGGAACAGTTCAGAAGCATTTTTCTAAAGCAAGCAAAGGAAATCACATGTTAACTAAGGGCCTCGGCAGATGGCTGGCTAATAGAGCCGTCTCCGAGGCAGGGAAGAGGAAGGGCAGCTGCACGCTCGGCACCCCTTCCTCCTCCTGAGGTTGCCCTCGGAGCTGCCGGCCCTCCGCATGGCCAGTGCTCCCAGGGCAACCTCCCGCCGCAGCGTCTGCACACGCTGCGGCGGATAAATCAGTGAAAGTGCGCCCTACGCTTTTGGGGCGCACTTTCACTGACTTCTGAAAGGAGCGCTGATTTAGAGCTCCTTTCAGGGGCGCCGACGGTGCGCCATGGTGCGGATGCCTCGCTCCGGTGGCGCACCGTCCCACAGCATCCCGAACACCTTCGTGTGCTTCCCCCCTAAATGATCATATTACACTAAAAATTGATCTGCACTACACTTTTATATCAGTTTCATACTACTTTAACTACCGTGGCTCCATCCTATGGAATCTTGGGACCTGCAGTTTGGTAAGGTACTTAGGGTTCTCTATACACAGTTCTCTAAGGGAGCCAAGATGGTATAGTGCTTTGAGCATTGAACTACAATTCTGGAGACCAGGATTCTAATCCCTCTTCAACCATGGAACCACATTGGGTGACATTAGGCAAGTCACACTTTCTGAGCCTCAGAGAAAGGCAAAAGAAAATCTTGCCAAAAAAACTGTGATACATTTGCCTTAAGGTCACCATAACTAGTTGAAGGCACACAACAACAACAATCAACTACTACAACAAGTGTTCTCTTAATTCTAAGTACCTCACCAAACTACACCCCAGTTATTCCTGAGGATGGAGCCATGACTGTTAAAATGATATTAGTTTAATATAGATTGCTCTGTACAAATACACCCTAACTTTTTCTTCTCAGGACCTCCTTGATTTGTGTTCATGAACCTATGGCACGCATGCCATCTATGGCACACAAAGCCATTTTAGAGGGCACACAGAGAGACGGGAGGGTGAGGGAAGAGGAGGAACAGGCACGCACTTCCCCTGCCCTCCCATCACTTTAACTGCCTCTTCAGAGACAGTTAAAGGCAGGAGAGGGCTGGGAAGAGGAGGAACAGGCACCCCCCTGGGCCTTCAGCTGTCTCCAGAGAGGGAAAGAAGTCCTGCTTCAGAAGTTCTGCCTCAAGAAGGGTGGAGATCCCTCCCCCAGAGAACAGACATCCTGCTTCCAGCAGTGGGTAACACTTGGTGCCAGAATGCCTTTTGGGCACTCGGCCCCTAAAAGGTTTGCCATCACTGTCCTAGATATTTGGCAGACCTGAGGAGTTTCAGACTGCCAAACAGAATCTGAGCTGCTGGGTTAATGTGTGGCGTGGATGTTTGCAGAAAAGGTTGATCTTGCAATCTGATTTAGAATTTGCATAAATTGACCCCTTCACACTAAGTGTTCCTGTGGTGGGATGTGTGCTTGTGTGTCTAAAATGCAGATTATCAAGATACCATGCAGGAGCGCAGAGTACCTTCCCACAGCTTAAAGAGCAGGGAGTGAGGTTGCTAGGAGACAGTATGTATACTTCTTAAACCCGGCTAAAACTCAACTGTGCATTTGTGCATAGAAAAGGCTATTTTCTGTGCATGTTTAAATCCAGCACATTATCTCTCCACTTGTAAACTGTAATGCAAATATGCTTGAAAATCCTTCAGCAAAAGGGTTCTTCCTGCCCTCTCCCTCCTTGGTATGGGAATAAAATTCTTTGTTTGTCATGTCTGGAAAAATTGCAAGAAGCCCAAGTTTGATCCTTAGAGAGTCTCAATTATTTTCATTTTGCTATGGTGTTTTCACAATGCCTCCCAGGGGCATTCACCATCCCCCTTTGACATTCCTACTCTTTGTTGTGTTATAACCGGGAACTGAAATGGATTTAATTGGTCCAGAATCTGAAAAATTAGATTGAAAACAGATGTAGAAAAAATGTCACAATATAACACATCTAAGTTGTAAAAGATTTTAAACTTCTTTTCATAATTTGTAATCAACCAAGATTAAAGTATTCATGAAGCGTGAAGTCTCTACAGCTGAACTTATTTAGCAGGTACAATACTTTCATCTCCACCTCGTTACTATCTCTGTCTGATCACTATTTTACTTTGAGAAAGCAAATTAGTGCTCTTACATGTCAACTATAGCAGAAATATGCAGGTATCATATTTGTAAGATTTAATTTGGATTTTTTTTTTCAATTTAGGAATGTAATTCTTCACTAAATTTCTTCTCAAAGGAAGTAATGACAAATTCTACCAATTTTCTTCCTGCTGTAAAAAAGTCTTAGAACACTGGACACTATTTAAATACTGTTCACTGTTTGAGACATATACTGCACATTATTATTTTGTACAGAAGACAACATTTTCTGTGCAGAAATAGGCTGCATATTCTCCATGGAACAGGATGAACAGGTAAATGCTGTTTCTTGTGCAACACAATCACACATGGATTCTGGGCAGAATAGATCTTGTACTGCAAAGATTATCATCAGTTCAAGATTCATTTCATCAAGGTTTTTCAACACTTAAAAAAAACTTTTTTTGACCATTTTGAATATTTTGCCAATTCCCTATTTTAATCAGAGAACCCTGAAGTCTACAAACCAGAGCCAGAATCATAATGCTGGCTTGTGGGATGATTCACATGCAAAGTAATGGCTCATGAGATAGGAGCAACCATTCCCTACAATGCCCAGAATGCTCAGTGAGTGCCTCTCCAGATGTTACTAGACTATAGATCCCATCAAACTTTGCTAGGACAGATAGTGATGAAGGCTGATGGGAGCTACTGTTCAACAACTTATGGAAAACTGTATGCTACCCATCCAAGGCATGAGCCATATACAAGTATGGCTTACATAAGGCAGGGTTGAGAGAAATTGTGAGGAATAAACAAATGAGAATGTTTATTATGCATAGGGAGCTTTTCTTAATGAAGAAGTGTTGGAAGGTATGGACAGAAATCCTGTTCATGTCATACACATGCGCAAAATTCCCTTACACATGTATTGCAGTTCTTTTAACATTCTTACTTTGATGTATTCAGTTCACAGTTGTGTAAGCAAAGTTCTGCACATGTAACCATATCACATGCTATTGCATATCCTTTGAAGGTATGGTATGGCATATTCTTCAAAGTACCCCATTATTTCCTGGGACTGCACATTCCCCATTTCATGATGGCAAGCAAATTGGCAGATATACAATCGGTTGCATATTGCTGGTATTCAGCAAAAGGATGTTGCAGTGCAAACACTGTATAAGTACCTGAGTGTAGATGTACAGCACACACGTTCAGTGTCATATCTTAGGTATAGTCTGATCTCCACACACATATACTTCATTCAGCATACTAAAGAGAGTGACTTGGCTCAGACCAAAAGTCTATCAGTCCAATAGTTTCTTTATGCAATGATAAAACAATTGTCCATGGGAAGCTAACCAGTAAGACATGACTGCAACAGTACCTTCAATCCCATGTTCTCACCAACTGATGCCTTGTGACCCACTGCCTTTGATTCTGGAGATGACATATAGTCATTGATGGCCCTAAACAGTCTTCTTTTGGAGCAACCCAGGTTTTCAACCATTACTACATTTGTGGCAGTGAACTCCACAGTTCATCTATTCTGTGCACTGGGGTGAAAAAGTTTCTTCTGTCTTGAATTGCCCAATAATTTAGTAGATTGCCTCAGGTTCTCATGTTTTAAGAGAAATTATGTAGATTTTTCCACGGCATAAATAATTTTATACATCTCTGTCAGATATCCCCTTCCCCTCCTTCCCCGACCACCTATGGCTGAGATCTGGTATTATGTGTGCATGGAAAATAATTGTTCCACATGTTCAACTTTCTGTCTTCTCTTTCCCAGCTATTACCAAGCTCTTGGAGATACTGCTAAACTATAGGTGGGCAATTCTGGGAAGATGCTGGGGTGGGGGGGCTCATTAGCTAACCAATAGGCCTGACTGTAATAGTATCTTCTACCCCATGCTCTCATAAGCTGATGCCTCATGACTTACTGCCTCTGATTCTGGAGATGACATATAGCCATTGATGGCCCTAAACCCCATGAAGTTATTCAATCTGCTAAACACTAGAACCTGAGGAGCTCTTGGGCAGCTAAACCTACCACTGCAATCCTCAGTTAAAAGGAAGTCCATACTCAGTAAAAAGGAAGCCCTACTAAGGAACATGGGGAGCATTTTCACCATGTATCCCAATTCCCAGACACTCTGGGACATTTTAGGTCCATGACAGTCTTTATAAAAAACAGGAAGTAGGTAGAAGTCACTTCCTGTTTTTAAAAGGCCCTGGTGGTGCAGTAGTTAAATGTCTGTACTGCAGCCATTCATTCATAGACCACAAGGTTGCGAGTTCAATACTAGCCAGGGCCCAGGCTAGACTCAGGCCTGCATCCTTCTGAGGTTGCTAAAATGGGTACCCAGCTGTTGGGGGGCAATGAGCTTATAGTTGTAATCTACTTAGACACCCCATAGCATGGTATGAAGTGGTATATAAATGAAGCTGCTTTTAACCTGGCCCGAGGGGAGCTTAAAATGTGGTGAAAAATCACTTGTGCCCCCTAGAATGCATTCAAGGGCATTTTTTTAAAATGCAAAACTAGCTGATCCTTGGGGGTACAGAAAGGCATAAAATTGACCCTAGAAGGCAACATATGGCCTGTGGCCTGTGGCCCGTACCTGTACTAGGGTCATTAAAAAGTCATTGAGAGGAAGGGTAGGAAGTGACCCAGTAGTTCATCTATGGAAATGTTGAAACTGCCTCTTCTCCCTGCAACGAGACAGTGTCAGAGCCATGCATTACCTGTGGTTCTTCTGCCTGAGCACATGCAAATAGATAATAATGCTCAGCAGTACTGTCAGCACCTGTAAATGTGCAAAGTGCTAAAAAACAATCCAGTCTCCAAGTTCTATACACAGAACTTTACTACAGAGAATTTATTGCATTATGGGCTTTTACAGACTGCCAGAAATAATGCAGATTGAGGTCACTTTAACTGTCCTGGCTCAGTGCTAGGGAATCATGGGAATTGTATTTTTTCTGGGACATATACAAACCAACAACTATCCAACCAATCATCCACTAACAACAGCAACCTACACAGAACATAGGCCATACCCATATTTCTACACTTTCTCCATGACATGATTGTCCCACACAGACATCTGCAATAGTCCTCTTGCATCAGTCACATGCATCGTGTCTGCTGGGTGTATCCTATACGGTGTGATTGATGACACTCCATGTCAATCATCATGCTACAACCTTTCACTTGTGTTGCATCATCCAACATCCATATTCTGTAGCCATATTCTGTGCGGTGAAATTCAATTCCATTTTTACATACACTGACAGACAGAAAAACAGTGACCTCACTCCTCTAGTCAACTGCAGTGGAATCAAGAATCTGTCCCTGCTTCTGGGTTCCCTCCCTCCTTTTCTTTCACCCTTCCCCTTCACCATATCTGCAGTGACACAGGGTTTGGAAACTGCTGTGGGAGATGTTTTGGTAGAGAACAAGGTGCTAGAGAATAGTCCCATGTTCCCCATTGAGAATAAGACTTGGGTGCTATGCAGACGGGTGGCTCTAGGCCACCCTTGCTAGCTGTGGATCGGGGCAACGGCAACCATACATCGTGGTCCTGATCCTCCCTTTTGCCTCTCCTGAAAGGAGCAGCAAAAGGGTGCCCTAAGAGCCAGCAGTTGGCTCTTTAGCGCCCGTTCCAGAGCAGGAAGGACACTGCGCCGGGAGGACGTCGGGCTGGGGTTGGGGGGCTGGCGTGCGGCTGCCCCTTCCCATCTCTGCCTCCAGGCCGGCCCTTTGGGCTGGTGTGCAGAGGCCCATTGTTGTTGTTGTTGCTGTTGTGTGCCTTCAAGTCATTTCCAACTTATAGTAACCCTGAAGCAAACCTGTCATGGGGTTTTCTGGGACTGAGAGTGTGTTACTCACACAAGGTCACCCAATGGGTTTCCATGGCCAAATGGGGAATAAATAAGACATACATGCATGTAAAGTAAAATAAGATTGCAGCCCCTTGGAAATAGTCCCAAACACTGTAACTTTGGGCTTGAACAGACTGCCAGAAATAATCCCTCTTGAGACAACTTTAACTGTCCGGGCTCAATGCTAGGGAATCATGAGAATTGTAGTTTTTTTCTGAGACATTGAGACTTTTCTGTCAGAGAGCTCTGGTGCCACAATGAACTATAGTTCCCATGATTCCTTACTACTGAGCCAGGGCAGTTAAAGTGGTCTCAAGATGGATTATTTCTGGCAGTCTGTTCAGGCTCTTTGGCTCATAAGAGATACATTCTGTCTGATTGACCAAACATCTGCAATCATGCATAGAATAGCTTTTGTCTGTTGTTGTTGTTGTTGTTGTATGTCTTCAAGTTATTTCTGATTTATGGTGGACCTATCATGGGCTTTTCTTTGAAAGATTTGTTCAGGGTTTTTTCCTTTGCCTTTAACTAAGGCTCAGAGAAAGTGTGACTTGTCCAAGGTTACCCAGTGGGTTTGGATGGGGCCCTGATGGTGAAGAGGTTAAATGCCAGTTCTGCAGCCACAATGTTGTGACTTGGATCCCAGAGGGCTCCAGGTTGACTAAGGGGGGGAGCAGAGAGCAGATGGCTGGCCCTGGGCCGCCCCGGGAAGTGGAGGATCGAGGGTGAGGCTACCAGACACCTCAGCCCCGATTCTCCCTTTTGCCATCTGCAAAAGGAGCGCTAAAATAGTGCTCCTTCCACAAACCATGAAAGGGGCACTACAAAAGGCATGGCACACCTCTTTGGCATCTCTTCCAGCTCAGTGTGTGCAGACACTGAGCTGGAAGGATGTCATCAGAGCGCCCATCATTTGGATGGGCCATCGCTCTGATGATGTCCTCAGGAAGGGGATGTGGCACCCAGCGTCTGGCTGCCCCTCTCCTTCCTTGCCCCCAAAATGCTGCAAAGGGCCAGTCTGTAGAGGCCCTAAGCCTTCTATACTTTCATAGGTCAGTAAAATGAGTACCCAGCTTGTTCAGGCAATTGGCTTACAGATTGTAAACCACTTAGAGAGTGCTGAGTTCACTATGAGGTGATATAGAAGTGTAAGTGCTATTGCTAAGCAGGGATTCAAATCCTGATCTCTAGAGTCAATCCAATGCTCAGATCACATCACCACACTGGCTCTTTCTGTTTGTTTACTGGTTGGAAATCTTTGCTTCCTTGGTCCACCCTCCCTTGAGAGGTACATGAGAGGTAGAATGGATTAGCTGAAGGGAGGAAGGGGGAGTTTTACCAAATATAATTTGCAGTATGAGTCAGCATCCCTCATCAGCGTATTGCTTCCTGCAGCAACAGTAGCCTCTCTGACAAAGATGGGATTTCAGTGTGATAGATGAGAATCTGATTTCAACTAGGCAGAGTTCCAGGGACTGCTCTCAGAATTGGTTGCACTTTTTTATATTATACAAATGAAAATCATGGTGTCTTTAAGTCAAGTTTTTTGGATCCAAATTACAAGAAAAGAGATTCCGTGGAGATATTAGGAAGGACTTCTTTACTGTAAGAACTGTTTGATAGTGGAATAGAATACCTTGGAGGGTGTTTGCCTCTTCATCTTTGGATTCCTTTAAACAGAGGATGGGTAAGCAGCTTTGAGGAATGTTTTAGAGCCTTTACAGACTACCAGAAATAATGCAGCTTGAGTCCACTTTAACTGCCCTGGCTCAGTGCTGGGGAATCATGGGAACTGTCATTTTTTCTGAGACATTGAGCCTTCTCTGTCAGAGAGCTCTGGTGCCACAATAAACTACAGTTCCCATGATTCCCTAGCACTTAAAGTGGACTCAAGCTGCATTATTTCTGGCAGTTTCCTGCATGTCAGAGGGCTGGACTAAGTGGCCCCTGGGATCCTTTCCAGCTCAAAGATTTTATGATTCTAAACTGGGTGATGCACAGCAGTGACATCCCAAAATGTGCTTGTGCCTTTCACATAGTTCACAGAACTGGAGAATTGCAACTGTTCTCAAAGATCATTTAGGACAAGCTCCTGCCAGTAAAGGAACCTGCAGCTAAACCATTCTTGATGGGTGTCCACCAAACCTCTTATTAAAATCCTCCAATAGGGAGGTAGTCTGTGGCAAAGTCAATCAGATCTTACCATTATATCATTTCTCTATCCTGATTGCTTGTTGAAACACACACACACACACACAAATATGTTTATTATTGTATGCCTATTTTTTCCAGAGGAATACACTTCCAAATTTAAAAAAGATTTCTCAGAAACCATTTGATAGTGAATCATAGAATCATAGAATCATAAAATCATAGAGTTGGAAGAGACCACAAGGGCCATCCAGTCCAACCCCCTGCCATGCAGGAACTCCCAATCAAAGCATCCCCAACAGATGGCCATCCAGCCTCTGCTTAAAAACCTCCAAGGAAGGAGTGGCTCTATCCTTTCCTGAAATTGGAGTTAAAAGAGGCCTGTGACCATCATGTTTCCATATCATACACCATTCTGTTTGACACATGCACAAGACCTCTAAGAGACGTATTTGAGAGTTTGGGGATTTCATAGAATCACGGAGTTGGAAGAGACCATGAGGGCCATCCAGTTCAATCCCATTCTGCCATACAGGAAGATACAGTTAGCCTCTGTTTAAATATCTCCAAAGAAGACTCCACCATACTCTGAGGCAGCATATTGCAATGTCGAACAGCTCTTACTGTCAGGAAGTTCTTCCTAGTGTTAAAGTGAAATCTTTTTTCCTGTAGTTTGAATCAGTTGTTCCATGTCTTAGGGACTATGCAGATGGGTGGCTCTGGGCTGACCCTGCTAGCGGCGGATCGGGGCCACGGCAACCCCACGCGGTAGCCTTGATCTTTCCTTTTGCCACCCCTAAAAGAGCAGCAAAATGCCACTCCTTTTAGGGGTGGCAAAAGGCTGCCTTAAGTGCTGGCACCATGGCTCTTCTGTGCCCTTTTGGTGCAGCATGCCTGCACACTGTGCCAGGAGGGCATCCTGACACTACACACCGTGCAGATGGGTGCACAGTGTTAGGATGGCATCAGGGTGGGGTGGGGCGGCCGGCGTGCAGCTGCCCCACTCCAACTCCACACCCAGGCCAGTCTGCAATGCCTCTTAGTCTCTGGAACAGCAGAAAACAAGCTTGTTCCTTTTTCATTATGTTGCCTTTTCAAATATTTAAACATGGCTATCATGTCTCTTCTCCTGGCTGAACATACCTGTCAGAGCTAGCACCAGAACCTTGGACAATCAACCAGACAGCTTGATTAATAAATCAACAGCACTTTATTGATAGATCCAAAAGTCAGACATGTGCATCACTCAGCGTTTCAGCTGAGACTAACCACACACACCCCCACAGACAAAGAAAAGGAATAGCCCAAAAGCCCATGCACAAAGCCCCTCCCGTTTCCCACAAAACAGAAACTGCATTCCCAGCTCCAGGAGCCAGGCTCCCAAGGTCACTGATAAGACACCTGCTCTACACTATATCTCACAGTCTAAACTCTTACTTTCTAAACTTTCTCCCATCATCCCCAACTATTAACCCTAAACTCTATATCTGGTAGAACACTAACAGGATTTTAACAGTCGGCCCCTCTGAAAATGGACCCCCCCCCCCCCGACAGTGAAAACAACCCGAAAGAGAAAATCAGGTCACAGAAGGCAAAAAGGGCTTGTCAGGGTACTGTGCATGAAAACGTGCCACCAAATCAGGCGCATTGACATGAGCAACAGAAACCCATTCAGCATGATCAATGGGGAAGTGTTTCCAGCATATAAGGTATTGAAGTTTGCCCTTGTGAAATCTAGAATCTAGAATCTTTGAAACTTCAAAATGCTGTTGTCCATCAATCATCAGAGGGAGAGGTGGTGGGTCAGATGTCTTCCAACAACCAGTGGCTCGATCTGGTTTCAGTAACCTGAAATGGAAAACTGGGTGAAGGTGACAATAGGACTTTGACAGAAGGAGTTCAGCCGTGACGTCATTGACCAATCTTTTAACCTGGAAAGGACCAATGAATTTGGGCCCTAATTTTTGGAAGGAAGCCGGGATCTTAAATTTTTTGTAGACAGGTATACCATGTCTCCAGGCTTAATGTCCCAACCCATGGCCCGTTTTTTGTCAGCATATTTTTTGTATTGACGTTTGGCCTCCTGTAAAGCCTTAGTGATCATGGGCCAGGCCCCCTTAACCTTTTCAGCCCACTGAGTCACAGGGACAGGATCAGTCTTATCGGTTGGCAAAGCAGGGAGTAGCTTAGGTTCAAACCCATAGTTGATCAAAAAAGGAGATTGTCCAGTACTGTGATGCACGGCACTGTTAAAAGCGACCTCAGCATGTGGGAGCAAATCAAACCAATCTTCTTGCAGATAATTGGTATATGAGCGCAAGTATCTCTCCAGTGCCATGTTAGTTTTTTCACACTGACCATCCATTTCTGGGTGAAAAGCCGTGCTAAGGGCTAATTGAACCCCCAATTTGTCTTGTAACATCCTCCAAAATTTAGAGGTGAACGTGCTTCCCCGATCTGAGACAATTCTGTCTGGCAGTCCGTGATATTTGTAAACATGAGAAATGAACAGATCTGCCAGTTTAGGAGCAGAGGGCATCCCTTTGCAAGCCACATAATGTGCTTGTTTAGAAAACAAGTCTACTATCACCCAAATGGTGTCACGGCCCTTGCTAGGTGGCAAATCTGTTATAAAGTCCATGGCAATGTGTTTCCAAGGCACTTCAGGAGTGGGCAAAGGATGAAGCAACCCTCTGGGTTTGCCCACTACTGGCTTGGCTCTAGCACAAACAGGACAGCTTTTTACATAAGCCTCCATGTCTGCACGCACACCATCCCACCAATAAGTGTTGCGTATTTTGTGCCAAGTCTTTAGATATCCCCAATGGCCAGCAGCTCTAGAATCATGGCATAACTTGAGGATATCCCCCCCCCCCATAGAAGCAGGAACATAGATTTTTGACTTCCACACCCACATGTCCTGAGCAAAGCCTAGAAACTTTTGAACATCCTTGCGGTTTCTAGGGGGTGCCCAATCCAACACCGTTTGTACTTTGGCGGGGTCCATTTCTATGCCTTGGTTAGAAACTCTGTAACCCAAAAAATCCAGTCTCTCCGTGTGGAAATGGCATTTAGACAGCTTAACATATAGTTGGTTGTCCCATAGCCTCTTGAAGACCTCTCTTACCAACTTGATGTGACTATCTAGGTCTTTAGAGTAGATGAGTACATCATCTAGATATACCAGTACCCCCTCAAAGAGTAGGTCATGTAGTACCTCATTAATGTGTCTCATAAAAATCCCAGGGGCCCCAAATAGTCCAAAAGGGAGGACGAGGTACTCAAATGCCCCCAAGGGGCAATTAAAAGCAGTCTTGTATTCATCCCCCTCCTTGATGCGAACCCGATGGTAAGCATCCCTCAAGTCCAGTTTGGTGAACACCTTGCCCATGACCAATCTTCCCAACGTGTCCTTCATTAGGGGCAAAGGGTATTTGTTAGTGCTACAAATCCCATTCAAATTGTGATAGTCTACAACCAGACCTTTTCCTCAATGTATTCCTTTAAGGTGGCCATCTCAAGGTATCCCTCCATCTCAAGGTAGGGTTATGGTGGTGTAACCAGTCTATCCCCAACATCAAGTGATAATTGTAAGTGTGTCCCACCACCAGCTGAAGTTGTTCCCAGTGGTCCGCTACCCCCAACCACACGGGGGCGGTTTTCCTCTCGGCTGCTCGCCCCCCCCCCCATTAGGGATCCATCCATTTGTACAAAAGGAATGGGCTCCTGCAAAGGGTGGGTGGCAATGTCCAAACAGTCTACCACCGCGGGGTTAATCAAGCACCTGGTGCACCCACAGTCAATGGCTGCACTTAATTGCATAGCCCTGTTCTTGGATCCCACCACCAGAGTCACTGACACTGAAAATAGGAGGACACCCCCACTCACCATCCGTCCGTGGCTCTCCATTTCAGTAGCCCACCTTTCGCCGCTTTCTAAGGCAGGCTCAAGAAGTTTAAAGGCCCCTCCTCAGTTTCGGAACTCGGTTAAGCTCGGTTAAGCTCCCCAGCTCTGGAATGGATTGGTAGAACACTAACAGGATTCTAACAATACCAGACCTTTCCAGCATTTTAGTTGTTCTCCTATGGCCACATTCCAGTTTGTCAACATCCTTCTTGAATTGTGGTGATTAGAACTGTACACAATATTCCTCGCGAGGTCTGACCAAAACAGAATAGATTGATACTGTTATTTCCCTCAATCTAGACACTGTACTCCTATTGATGTAGCCTAGAATCACATTATCCTTTTTTAGCTGCCACATCACACTGTTGACTTGATGTCACCAGTTTGCTGATGACGCCAAACTCTGGTTCTACTTTCCCTTAGAATCCAGGAAAGATATTGTACTTTTGAATAATTGCCTGATGTCGCTATTGGATCTGATGAGTAATTGTGAATCAGGATGTTGGATGGGGTCACTTTTTGGATGTACTGTTCAGTTCACCTCTGAGCCTGGGTTTCACTGGTGGTCAATAATGCATTTGATTAGTTAAATCTAGTGTGCCTACTATCCCCTTTCCAGGCGATGTCAGTCAGATTTTCCACAGTGATGCATGTCTGGAAGCCTGTTGGTTAGTCCCAATCAAAGTAGACTGATTGAATCAATTGTTGAATAGTGAGCTATCACCATCCAATTAATTCAGTGGCACTCTTCTAGCTTGGACTAAGGAAATACATCCTCAACTATTTCATCCTCATATGCAAGAATAAGTAATTAGGGTAGTTTTCTCAAGACTGAAGGAGAAAATAAATATTCATCTGCAGTATTCTTTCCATAGTGTTTTGAAGGAATTATTCTTAAGAGAAAAAACATTTTTGTGGGGATGGGAATCCTTTGCTTTCTATGCAGAAAATGGGTTTTTACAACCAAAAACACTGCTGCTTGTTCAGAAAACCTGTCTGCTGTGTAGAAAACAAGGACATGTGTGCAAAAAAAAAACCAAAACTTTTTTTAAAAAAATCAGCAGAATGTTTTTTCTGCAACATACGGGGTGTTTTGATAGAAGGAGAAAAATGTACAAAATTCTGTTACTCATCTTTTTCCCCCTCTTTCTCTTTTTTTTCTTTCTTTTATTCTTCTTCTCAGGGACTGAATAATTATGAATTATTATGAATAATAGTTGGAACTAACAATAGGATTAATGGCATATGACTTAACTGTATTCTGTTTGGACTGCTTTCATTCACTCTACATGGGACTATATTAAATAGGTAACCCAATAAATAGTTCATCTGGTCTAGAATTCCGAGGCCAGATGGAGGCTTGTTGCAGGATGCTGATGGGTCACTTGTTAAGAAACCTTTTCTGGGAATTGGTATGTTGGTGGAAATAGATTATAAAGCTGTATGCCACAGGACCTGGCTATCTGAAATAATCTCCCATAGAATTCTGTCCCAGTGTTGAGAACGTTAGCAGAGGCCCTTTTCAGGGTCCTGCCACACTGAAATCATGTTTGGTGAAACTATGGGAAATAGCTTTCTTTATGGCCACTATCACATGCATACTCTAAGCTGTCCCCCTTTCTACTGTTCTTCCCCTTGCAAGCAGATACATTTTTGTGAAGATGAAGACTTTTGTGGCTGGCATCCATAGTTTTCTGTGGGATTTTTTGGGCTATGTGACCACATTCTGGAAGAATTTATTCCTGACATTTCGCCTGCATCACCTCTGAAGATGCCAGCCACAGATTTAAGTGAAATGTTAGCAATATATTCTTCCATAATCTGGCCACATAGCCTGAAAAACCCACAGGAAAGTATAGCTACAGGGCCTTGGCATTTGGTTAGTGTTGAAGGCATTTTTCAGCAGTTGCCATTATATTCATGTGTTCATGTATTCAATGTGGTTTCATGTCCTACTGTCTTAATTGTATTTTTAAAAAAATTTCAACTGTGTTACTTGGTTTAGTAAAACATGTATTACTCCTGTACAATGGAAATGTATTGTTAATGCCATTTTTTGGGGAAAAATATAGGATAATCTAAATTGAATAAAATCAATAAATGAAATAGGAACTGCACTCCAATTGCTAGGTTAACAACTCTGAGATTGATTACTTCTTATCAGAATGAAAGCTGAATATAATCCCACCCCCATCTTTATTCCACATGCAGAGAGAAACCACAGCTTTGAATTAGCATGATAGATGCAAAAGGATCTTGCAGCACCTTCGAGACTAAGTGAGCAAAAGACATTGTAGCATAAGCTTTCATAAGGCTTTATCACACAGGGGACAATTGGAAGTATAAACGGTGATTAACCCTCAATTGTGCAAATGGTTTTCACATGATGTTGCATGCAAAGTGCTATTATTCCACGAATAACCTGTGATTATCCTGCAATTGCGCAAATGGTTTTCACACGACACTGAGATGAATTATTATTAAAGTGCCATTATCCCATGAATAACCAGGCAAGAAACAGCAGGAACTCATTCATGGAATTTTCTTGTGAATTACTTTTTGCTGTTTATTGCCTGGTTATTCCCTGGTTATTCATGGGATAATGGCACTTGCATTAATGTCATTTTAAGCATGTTTTAATGGCAATTGTTGGATTTTCAAAGGTTAATCATTGTTTAAACTCACAATTTCCCCAGTGTGATAAGGTCCATAGACTTGGAGGCTGTACAACTGGGTAGGAAAAGGTGACATGAAGCTGCCTTTTCCCTAAGCCTGAACAACTGCACCGCTAGCCCCAAGGATGCCCTAAATGGGGATGGAGCAACTGCACAGGCCGGCAGCAGCTGCTTTAATTTTTTGCCATTCCCTCAGGTGCATATGCACATGTGCAGGACTGTGAAATACATGCATCCCTTTAATATTAATTTTGGCATTGCTGTGCATCTGCGCATTGTGAGAGGCAGTGACATCATGGAGGCCATGCCACCCATGTGGCCTGCACTGGCAGTCAGCCTACAATGCACGGGCAGAGGAGCCACTGCAGTGATGTTCCCACTGACCACAGCAACAGCTGCATACAAATATGATAGTAGTGATGACTCAGAAGACACAGAAGAGACAACTGCTAGAGTGGGTGCCACAGTCATTGCATAGTGTTCTGCTGCCACTGCCCTTCTGATGCCACCCAAGAGACACCCACGCTGGTACTGAATGTTCCCCAGAAGCACTGACTGGTGGAATGTGTTCGTCACATACATCTGGTCTGATGAGCAATGGAGGAGGTTTTTCCAAATGCCCCATGCCCTCTTCCACAGGCAAGTGGAAATATTGCATTTGGAACTGGAGCAGTCAGATATTATCATGAGGAAAGCCATCCTGATGGAGAAGAGGGTCGCCATGGCCATCTCGGTACTTGCCCACAAAACCAGCTACAAGCAGATGTCAGAGCAGTTTGGGGTTGGCCCTAAACCTGTGGGGGAGTGTTCGTGGAGTTCACTCTCACCATGGAGAAACTGCTGCTGACATGGACAGTGTACCTGGGGGATGCTGTTCAGGTAAGGAAAGCTGCACACACTTGTCCCTTTTCCCTCAGCTTCCCTGCGCACCTGCACAGAATATGTCATCAGTTGGCATACAGTATGTCATTTTGTATATATAAACATGTGATTTTCGGTATCCCTGCACACCTGCGCAGAATACGTCATCAGTTCGTAAGTGGTCTGACTTTTTTTCATTAATCTTCTGCTTCTTGTCACCCACAGATCATGCAAGGATTTACTGACCTCGGCTTCCCCCAAATAGTGGGTGTCATAGATGGGTGCTACTGTCAGATTTTTCCACCCTTGGGGCGGAGGAATGAGTTTGTCAACCAAAAGGACACCTGCTCTGTCATCCTCCAGGAGTCATTGGATCATAAAGGATGTTTTCTGGATGTGGAATTGGGCTGGCCAGGTGTGAGTATGCGAGTATGGCAAGGAACTCCATCATCTTTGAGACCATGGAGGCTGGCATCTACATGCCAGGGAACCCCACCATCACCTTGCAGGGCCAGCAGATCACCCCTCTCCTGCTCGCTGACAGTGCCTACCCCATTCAGAAGTGGCTCATGAAGCCCTACCAGGGCATCACCAATGCCAGACAGAAAGGATTGAACAAGATGCTTAATCATGCCAGGAATGTGGTGGAAAGGGCCTTTGGGTGACTGAAGGCTTGGTGAAGGTGCCTCATTGCCTCACTTCTTGTGGCAGAGGAGAATGTCACTCCCATCATCACCTCATGTATCATCCTCCACAATATCTGCAAGATGGGCAGAGTGCTGGATGAGGGACTGCACTACAGCTGCACCCTGGGGGCACCCATGGAGGACAATGACGTTGTGAAGCAGAGAGAAGGGGAGGCTATGAGGGAGGCCCTAGCAGACTTCTTTGATACCAGGAGGATATGAAGTATCCCCTGTCCTTCTTCTGTGATCCTAGAGCACTGTACTGTGGCATGATAAGCAGCTGAATAAACATATCCAGTTATCTACACTCTGTGTATGACCAGCATTCATGCACTTACGCAGTTATTCCTAATCATGTGCCTAAGGGACATGGACACACTCACACACACAAACAAGAGAATGGAGGGAGTCACCTGGCACCAGTTTTCCTGGCCACAGAAAGATACAGTGCAGGAACAACCAACTGAAATCTCTGAAAATGTATCAAGTCCCTAACAGTCAGCCTTCCCTAATGGCCCATTTGATTGTAACAATTGGTAGCCCAGAGGGCAATCATTGGGGGCTAGATACAAACTTGTCCTCTGAGGGTCTCCATTGGCTAGGAGCCAGGTAAGGCCAACTGCCCTCGGCCACAACTACCCATAAATGCCCTTGCAATCCTCCGCAGCTCTCCAGGATGACAATGGCGGCCAGAAAGAGAGTGCCCGTCTGAATCAGCTATTTAACAGATGAAGAGGTGGGCATTCTCCTTCATGCCCTCACAAGAGAAGCAGCCATGAGAAGGATGATGGCAAGTACCAAATGGCCCAACTGGGGTTACTTCCATCAAGCAGCCAGGCCCTCCAGCAGCAGAGCTTCAGGAGGATCCTTCAACAGTGCCATACCAAATTCAAGGCACTGAAGGGGGTCTTCTTTGAAGCCCTGGAGGATTATGGGGAGTATCCTCCATTGAGGAAGAGGCCCCTCTTCTATAACCTCTGGGTGAGGGCAGGCCGCCCACAGTGGCAAGATTGTCATCCTCCAGGTAAGTGCCGGGCCCATGTCATGGTCCCTGATGCCCATTCCTACTCCCATCACCCTTACCCATCCATCCCCTCCCTCCTTTTCAACATTCATGGATCCTAATGGTGTCTCTCCTGTCCCCAACTACAGGTGCGCAGCAGAGGCGACATCAGGGATGGAGAAGGGGCCCTGCCAGTTTTCCCCCTCCTCCTCCTTGGAGACTGAAGCAGCTCCTGGCAGGGAGGTCCAGACAGAGGGAATCCATGTCATCTCTCCACAGCCACAGCAGCCTCCCATGCCAGAAGGTAGGTCCCCAAGGGGAGGGGTGATGGCTGCATGACTTCAGCCTCCATGGATTTCTGTTCCTCCTCTCCCCCACCACTTCCTATAGCAGCTTTGTAAATGGTGTCTCCCCCTTTCACAGGAGATGCTGCTAAGGAGGAGCTTGGCTTGAGGTGCTGTCTGGCAGGAGAAGGAAGTCAGGAGGCTCTCAATGCCTCCCTCTTGGCCCACCTCCTCGAAGCCCAGGAGCGAGGTAAGAGTGGCAGGGAAACAGGGGGACAGAGTGGGGGGGCACCCAGGAATCCTGGCTATGGCATTGGGTGATGGGATGCAGAACAACCATTTACCCACACTTTTCTCTTTTTTTCCCCTTGCAGATTTACAGCTGGAGGAAAGGGTGGCAGCCATGGAGGATCAAATGAAACAGGTCCAATATACCTTGGCAGCCATCCTGGAAAGACTTAGACCCCTTCACCCCCACTTTCCCCTCCCTGAAACACCTTCCCCTCCTCTTCCCCTTTGTACATAGTTTGAAAATTGTTATTGTTATTATATATTTTTTAAAAAAATAATCTATACTGTGATCTGCGCACCTGCACATAATCAACACAGACTATCTTTTTTATGAATAAGCTTTCTATTCTTAAATCTTGTGATGATTTATGCACAGGTGTGCATGTTCAGCACAGGATCACCACAGGGAACCAGTGAGGAAAATCAGTGAGGTGGGCATAGTGGGGGGTAGTTGGTGGTGCCTGCCTTGCTACTGATGATCGCTGCAGCATCCCCTGCCCCCTCTACTTGCTCTCCACCTTTGGCGGTGGTGAGAGGGCTGTGGCACTGCCACCTCACTGCTGAAGAGGCTGTCAGTTCATCTACAGAGTGTTGCTCAGGAATCTCCACCTCTATAGCAACCCCCTCCTCCAAGGCTGGGGAGCTGGCCCTCCTTCCTCTGCCCAGCTCCACAGGCCCCTCCTCAAGGGCCAGGGGTGCCCCTCCTTCTTCCAACCTCCTCCACACCATCCCCTCTACCACCAATGCCACCATGGGCCCCCTTTATGAATTCCACAAGCTGGCCCAGCAGACCAGTCTGGCAGTGAGGCACTCCTGCTGCTGGATGGATCTTTTTAGCAACTCCCTCTGGTCCCTCTGGTGCTGTGCCTGCCTCTCCCTGATCTGATGGGCATGGTCCCCCTGTTCCAGGAATCCCTTCATGTGACCTGAGCTGCAATCCATGAGCTCATCCATGGCACCAGCAGTTGTTGTGGCTGCTGAGCGACACACCTTCTTCTTTTTGATCTCAGCCAGGCAGGCTGCCAGTGGCATTGTAGCTCTGGGATTAGCTGTTTCTCCTTCTGTCTCCCATCCTGTTTCTTGTTCTATGGGACATATATGGCACAGGGCACAGTTTAAACACAAAACATGTCTCACAGAGATTGGGGAAAGGGGAGAGGTACATGCAAGGGAGGTTTGGGAGAAAGACTGGATACATGCAGCTGGTGGTCATGCAAGGGACATGGTCAACAGGACATGCAGACAAACGTTCCTCCAGGAACCCCCCCCCCCAAGCATGCCAGGATGCAAAAGTGGTGTGCAGGTCTTATTAACACCTGTGCACATGCGCAGAAGATATCACAAAAGCCATACAAACTGCTGTGTCTTTTGAGTGCAAGCATGCATGTGATGGAAGGCATTTATTGTAATTGGGAATGACTTGATCCATCAGCCTTGACCTGATCCATCAGCTGGTTGAATTGTCCAGGACCTGCCCTCTCCTTGCCCTCACTGTCATCATCACTTGCCTCTGTACTGGTACATGGGACAGGTAAGCAGTTATGGTAGCTACTGATTGTGGAAGATATGGTGCTCCTCTCCATAGCACAAGATGGTGGTCTGTTCATGGAATATGTAAAGGCACCCTTTACAGCACAGGATGGTGGTCTCATGCAGGGGATATCCACAGCCCTCTGACTGCAGGATGTCTCATCTGAGTCAGGGTGTTCATCCTGGTCACCTAAATAACAAGATATGAGGTCATCTCTGCCCTCTGCCCACCCTATTGCTGTCCCTTGCACCCCTTACCAGGGGCCCTGGCACATCTTACCTTGAGCAGGCATGAAAAGGTCCTGGGCGCTTTCTGCCTCGGAGGTGTCCTCCACAGTTTCAACTCTGGCTGGCTGGCTGACTGGGAGCCTAGCAACTTCGCTACTGGTACATATTCTGCTGGGTCGTATGCTACCATGCTTGTCTTTATAGAAGGGCATGGAAGAGGGACCCCGGACACTTTTGACCTTGTGATCCCTAAACTTCTTCTAATCTCCTCTGAGGTTTTTGGTTGTTAGATGACACTCCTCCCAAGTGCATTGGTGGCCCTTAACCCTCATTTGTTGTGCCCCTTCCTTAAATGTTTCAGAATTCAAGAAGGACTTTCTCAGTTTCTCCAGAATATGTGGTTGTGACCACAAAGCTATCAGGTCAGCTGTCTCTGCATGGGACAACAACGTCCCTCTCCCTCCTTTTGGCTTGTCACTTGTGGATAGCTCTGCCATTCTGCCCACTGTAGAAGACGAGCGTCGATAGAGCACAGCTATAGACCTGTACAGCTGCACAGGACTGCTGGGAAAATGGCACTGGAATGTGTGTGGAGGTCCAGCTTAAAAGTGAAACTTTTCCCTTATCACTTTCTCACAGCAGAATATCCAGCAGCAACACTTTCAGCATCCCACAGTTGCTAGGGTGCATGTATAGTGTTAGAATTAGGGTTAGGGTTAGGGTTATAATATGCAGGTGCATTTCTATGAAGGAACTTTCTTCACAGGGTGCATGCTCTGAAATGGCAATTCGATCTGCGCCACACATGTGCCGGTGCATTTACATGAACATTTTAAATTTTGGGCACTCCTTTTCTGTTGCTGCATACAGACGCATCTGCGAAGGTGTGCATCTTTCTGGAAGAAGCAGAACAAAGCTGCTCCTTTTTGGAGCGATTTTCCCCAGCATGCAGGGCCTAGAGGTGGCTGGCTTTTAGGCATATGTCATCTAAATGACACACCTCCAAGTCAGCCCAAAAGCATCTCTTTTTGCCCATCTGTACAGCCCCTTGGTTGACTTTCTCAGACCAAGTTTATTAAAGCTTATGCTACAACGTCTTTTGCTTAGTTAGTCTCAAAGATGCTACACAATCCCTTTGCAACCTGATATTCCAGGCTGACATGGCTATTTTTCTGAGTGCATCTGCAGCATGCTATATTAGAAGTTTTCAATAAATGTATATTTTAAAAAGTAATGTAATAATTGATTACATTGTCTGGGATACTATATGGCATTTTTGTATGTGTAAGTACCGTAGGTGCAGTAGGTGCAGTGCTATGCAGTGAATTCCAGCACAATCCCCACCCCACCTGCAAACCCCACTTATTGGGCAGAAGCCCCTGGAAGCAATAGAGGTTTTGTTGCCCTGTAGATAGTGTAACAGTTGACTACTGTTGCTACTCTCTTCCTGCCAGCTCTTTCTGATACAACGGTCAGAAGCAGGGTTTCTGTTGCAATCCTCTCTCATACTGGAGATCACTCATGATAAGGATGGATGGGACCATCAACCAGTGGCTTTCCAAGTGACAAGGGAACACATTGTCATTGATTGCAGACTGAGTAGCTTTCATGTCCTTGGGTTACATAGAAGTCATGAATACAAAACCATAATGAGTGCGTAATTCCAGGTTATGCAAACATAATTGCCATACAGGATTCCAGCCACTGTTAGTTTTGGGAGAAAGCATAATGAACAACACATCCTTTTCATTCTTAAAAATCTTATTGGAGAAGTCATTTTGGAAGATTTGGACCCATCTTTAATTTTTATTTCAGTGTATGTTTTCAAGTAATTAAAAACTGTAGAGAACAAAATCTATGACTAACGAGGCAGTGATGGATGGCCCCATGTCAATGGAGTAGCAAATCCCCTGTGGGTTTTAGTCTCAAATTTAGTCTATACAAAGTGCATGAAGTCTGTTCCTTAAATAGATTCAGTACCTTTAAAGTTCAGATTACAGGCTGGAGTGAATTTCCTGGTGTGGAAACCAGCAAGCATCACTGAACGGTGTAATGAAACTCTTTGTTCAAATGAGAGTAAAAGGAACAATTTTTTTTTTTAAAAAAAAAAATAGTAATAGATTACATTTTCCAAGTGATGTGCTAAGTTTGGGAGAAACCTCTTGACCAAAAAAGGTTTAAGGAAGCCTGGCCAAATCTGCATAACTTGATCCTGCTATGACAGTGCAGCCATTGGGATGAAACAGTGACGCCAGAACTAGCCTTTCCTTCAACTATGATCTTCTCCTGCTTCTCCTTCCGGATTGAAGCTATTTAAATCTTGGCAGAAAGGCAGGGAGAGGAGGAAAGAAACAACTCAGTTCTGCTGTGAGTAAGGTATTTCCCACAATGGATTCTGAAGTGGCTGTCATCAGTGTGCGCTGGCAGTGATGATGTATTTTTGGCCCTCTAGTGCTCTAGACACATTTATATAATGCAGTATCGGAAAATTGTACTCTGCAGTAAGCTATTGCCAAGAACTCACATGGATTTTCCTCCCCCCTTTTCCAGATTGCTTCCTGCTCAGTAAAGGTTTCATTTTAATTTTATTTTATTTTATTTTATTTTTTGGGGAGCAATGTGCTTCTCTTTCTCTGTCTCTCCCCAGACAGTTTGATATTTAACTTTTCAGGCACTTCTGAAAGAGGTGTGTGTGTATGTATGTGTGTGTATAGAATGGTATGTAGCTGTCCTTAGCCTTTGTTCAGTAACTATGAAAAATGGGAGTCCTTCCATTTATCAGACCCTTCTTCCCAGACAACAAAGGGTTAAAAGAGGTACAGTTACATTTTAATGAGAGCCAGCATCAATTACCCAAAGAGATGAGCAGTTGGGCAGAAGTGCAAACTTTTGAGATGGTTCTAAGCACAGATTATAAAAAACACCATGAGGCTTTTCTCTCACTCACTCCCTAAACAAACTATGGAGTTCTGAAACAAAGGAACCTCTGGGAGCAGGGGCTCTATAAGGAAAGGCTGGTTGAAGCCATACAGTGGGATCTCAGCTCCCAGCTATTCCATGCACATCAAGGACTACAAATCCTATCTGATCTGTCCATAGGATTAGAAGAATGTATCAACCAGTTGCATTGGGATTTTGATTCTTTTCTTGATTTGGCTGAAATGATTTTACTCTATAACTTATACTTTCTATCTCTGCCTGGAAGATGAGATGGGTTTTTAGTTTGTTTTTAACCTGTATATATTTTATGTGATTTTATACGTGATTTTATATATATATATATATAGACATTTTAATTGTTTTGAATTTCATTGCAATTTTAAAGGTTTTATCTGTGAGCCACCTTGAGTCCCTCTGGGGCGAAAGGCAGGATATAAATGAAATGAAATGAATAAATAAATAAATAATGTTTTGTTATAGAATTTGCTTACTTAGAATAAAGCCTTTTTCTCTAAAAGTACTCTGACTCTCTTGTAATCCTTTTCATATGCCTTAGCTTGGCCCAGTTGGAAATAGAAGTGCCAGTGGAACCCCCTAGCAAAGTTCTGATGCATTGGAAGGAGTCTATCTTTGGGTGGTGGCGGGAAGTTCTTTAAAGAAAAAGTGGTCTCAAGGGGTCCCATTGAGCTCAGGCAGGAGAAGGGACCCTCACAGTTATGACACACATGACTCACCAAGGGACTATAGCTCAATGGCTAAGCAATTGCAAAGATTTGGTCTCTGTTATCTCAGCTGATAGGCTGTTGGTGTCTTCCAAGTCAGTGGGATAGTGAATCCATTCCACTTTTTGGTCCATACATTAAAGCATACTTGAAGGAGGGGTTTCATTCCAGTGCTGTACAATTTTTTTAGGTAATTCATTTAGCTTCATTTAGGGTTATTCTATGAATGAGAGGCCTGTAAGACACCCTGCCATCAACAGGTCTGCTCAGGTCTTGCAGACTCAAGGCTGTGTCTTCTTTGATTGAATCAATTCACCTGTAGTGTGGTCTCCCACTTTTCCTACTGTCTTCCACATTACTAATAATTTTTATTCTTTTCTCATGAGTCATACAGTCTTATGATAGGGCCAAAATATAATAGCCTCAATTTAGTCATTTTTGGTCTCTAGGCAGACTTCAAGTGTAATTTGCTTTATGACTCATTACTTGGTCATTTTGGCAGTCCAAGTTGTCTAGAGAGCTCTCCCCCATCACCACATTTCAAATTAGCTAATTCTCTTCCTGTATAAAAATAGCAGCATTTTATTTAAAAAAAAAAATTACAGTCCCTGTTTATAATATCTAAGGTTTAGAGGTAGTATTTTAACCATTTAGAATACATATATAATATATGGAGAATTATCAACTGATGGGATTGGGAGAAGTCCAGAGGGCTAGACCACCACCCTAGGAGAGACAGATTTGAGTCCAAGACCAGAAGTTCTTCACCTCAGTCAATACTAACGGTGAACTTGTCTGACAATTCTTACTCCTTATGAATCCAGAAAAGTGACATGCATCAGTAGCCTTTGGGAAAGAACCCAAAACATATTTGCAAAGTATGTGGAAAGGAGTGATACAGAAGTGTGGATGAAAAAACAAATAAAAACAAGCCAGTGAAAATCAAACATTCTTTATTGAAACAGAATGTTGACTGATTTTAAGAGATTAAAAAATATATGAAAGCCTAGGGATTCTCAAACTGTGGGGCAGAATCTTCAAGAGTGGCTCAAGAGTTGCTCAAGGGGGTGGTGGATGCAAAATTTGGAGGATCTCATCCCTTCCCTCTTCCTCTTCCCAAATATTTGTGTGTATAAAATTTACATATGCATTGAGTTAAATATTTAATTTACTTAAATAAAACTTTTCTAATTTGGCCAATACTATTTCCTTATAACATTACCAAAATCCATAGATGCTCAAGTCCTATTAAAATACAATGGCAGAGTGTAATGGTGTCTCTCATATAAACTAGGAAAATCAAACTTTGCTTTTTGGAATATCGATAGATAGATAGATAGATAGATAGATGGCTAGAGATATACATACACATACATATGTGTGTGTGTGCATGCGCACACACACACACATCTGGAATATTTTCAAGCCAAGGCTGGTAGAATCTGTGGATAAATAATCTGTGGATATGAAGGGCTGCCTGTATAGGAATTCTCCTAGTCATGAACCCTGTTGACAACAGTGTGTGCAGCAGTTAAAAAGGCCAATGCAATTTTAGGCTGCATCAATAGAAGTATAGTGTCTAGATCAAGAGAAGTAATAGTGCCACTCTATTCTGCTTTGGTCAGGTCTCACTTGGAATACTGTCCAGTTCTGGGCACCACAATTCAAAAAGGATGTGGAGAAACTGGAGCGTGTCCAAAGGAGGGCAACTAAAATGGTGAAGGGTCTGGAAACCAAGCCCTATGAGGAACGACTTAGGGAGCTGGGGATGTTTAGCCTGGAGAAGAGAAGGCTGAGAGGTGATATGATAGCCTTGTTTAAATATTTAAAGGGATGTCATACTGAGGAGGGAGAAAGCTTGTTTTCTGCTGCTCCAGAGACTAGGACCAGGAACAATGGATTCAAGCTCCAGGAAAAGAGATTCCACCTCAACATTAGGAGGAGCTTCCTGACAGTAAGGGTGGTTCGACAGTGGAACCCACTCCCTCAGAGTGTAGTGGAGTCTCCTTCTTTGGAGGTCTTTAAGCAGAGGCTGGATGGCCATCTGTCGGGGATGCTTTAATTGAAAGTTCCTGCATGTCAGGGGGGCTGGACTGGATGGCCCTTGTGGTCTCTTCCAACTCTATAATTCTATGCTTCTATGATTCTAACAGAGGTTCAGCACCAGCACAGCTTTCATAAAAACCAGAGAAGCTGCAAGTAGTGTAATCATAAATCTAAGTAGATTTATCACACCCACAATCATTATCCCTATTAACATTTGATCATGTATCTCTTACTGAAGTGACACAGATGTGCAAGAGATTTGCTTTCTACTTTAATGAGAATGAAATCTTCACAACAGAAGAAATGGCTGTCTGCCCTCTTCAGTAAACAGAATAACAAGTCACCAGGTCCAATCTTTTTTGTTGTTGTTGTTGCAATGCCTAAGAAATGCTTGAGTTTTTGCACCTTTCTACTGCCAATATTTCTTCCCCACCCTCCCTTCTGCTTCCTTTATAGCCCTTTGAATAGATGCTGATCACACATCAGAGAGTGGAGGCAATGACAATATATGCTTTACCCATACTGTGGAAATTTCCCAGTCACAATTGGGATGCAGTTGAGTATCTGAACATGGGCAAATTTCCATGGAACTGAGTGTACCAATAGCTTAGAGAAAAGTATGGGAGGGGAACGATTGAAAGCCAGAGATATTGCTCAATGTCTAGGATAAGTTGGGAGAAGAATTAATAGCACAAGGGAGAAAGGTTTGCTGACAGGTAGACATGGAAATCTACAGCTGCAATTTTATCTTGTTGGATTCTTTTCTCATTGTGGTTTGTATCATATTTGAGTGGTGGGATTCATTCTAGAAAGACCTGTTTTTCCCCAGCTTTTGAAAAACAAACACTACAATCCTGGATTAGCTACTTACTTAAGGTGACATATCTAAGAAATTTTCCTGGTCCACCCACCCACCCCAATCCACCTTGACAGTCAGCTACCAGATCAGGTGAAGGGGGTCCTTTGAGCTGATGACTGGCACACAAGGAAGAGGATGTTACCACCCTTTCTCCCACCAGTGAATGAGGCTGCATCAAGGACTTGTGACAAGGCTCCTACTTCTGATGGTCATAGCCTCACTTGTTGGTGGGAAGAGAGTGGAAATGTCATACTCCATGTGCCCTGATCACCAGATGAACAGACCTCTGATTCAGTGGCTGGCTTTTAAGGTAGGCTTAGGTGACATTTATGTAGTTTAATAGTCTATATATATATATATATATATATATATATATATTGCATCTGTGAAATGTTTCAAATATAGCTCCATTTTGTCAGGACAAGGAAAAGGTCTTCTGGCAAATGTCAATATTATTTTACAGGGGGTTCATAGCACTTTGGAAGTGGAGGTTTGAGAATTGTGTGAGTTGTTCTAGTAAGACAGGAGAATGGAGCATGGCAAATTAGACTACAAATTTTAAATCAGGACAAACATTATGTAAATAATGTCCTTAAACGGCTGTGGAATCCTGTTGGTATCTTAAACTTGTGTAAATTTCCTTACACCATGGGTGGATAAAGTAATAATAATAATAATAATAATAATAATAATAATAATAATAATAATTTTTATTTATATCCCGCCCCTCTGCTAGGCAATCGGGGCGGTGTACAGCATTTCAAAACATCAAAACAAACATTAAAGCAGATACATTCGAATCTCATCCCTCTTTCCTATTCTAGGCTGGGTGGTGCTTGGCCTAGTGTCTCTCCCCCAGATGACACTGTATGGAATGGAGGGAGGGCTCTTCTTCTTATTCCAGGCCCGATGGTGCTGGGCCTAGTGTCTCTCCCTCAGATGGCACTGGATGGAATGGAGGGAGGTCTCTTCTTCTTACACTAGGCCCGAAGGTGCTGGGCCTAGTGTCTCTCCCTCAGATAACACTGGATGGAATGGATGGAGGGCTCTTCTTCTTATTCCAGGCCCGATGGTGCTTGGCCTAGTGTCTCTCCCCCAGATGACATCAGATGGTAATGGAGGGAGGGCTCTTCTTCTTATTCCAGGCCCGATGGTGCTGGGCCTAGTGTCTCTCCCTCAGATGGCACTGGATGGAATGGAGGGAGGTCTCTTCTTCTTACACTAGGCCCAAAGGTGCTGGGCCTAGTGTCTCTCCCTCAGATGACACTGGATGGAATGGATGGAGGGCTCTTCTTCTTATTCCAGGCCCGATGGTGCTGGGCCTAGTGTCCTCTCCCCCAGATGACACTGGATGGAATGGAGGGAGGGCTCTTCTTATTATTCCAGGCCCGATGGTGCTGGGCCTAGTGTCCTCTCCCCCAGATGACACTGGATGGAATGGAGGGAGGTCTCTTCTTCTTACACTAGGCCCGATGGTGCTGGGCCTAGTGTCTCTCCCTCAGATGACACTGGATGGAATGGAGGGAGGGCTTTTCTTCTTATTCCAGGCCCGATGGTGCTGGGCCTAGTGTCCTCTCCCCCAGATGACACTGGATGGAATGGAGGGAGGGCTCTTCTTATTATTCCAGGCCCGATGGTGCTGGGCCTAGTGTCCTCTCCCCCAGATGACACTGGATGGAATGGAGGGAGGGCTCTTCTTATTATTCCAGGCCCGATGGTGCTGGGCCTAGTGTCCTCTCCCCCAGATGACACTGGATGGAATGGAGGGAGGGCTCTTCTTCTTACACTAGGCCCGAAGGTGCTGGGCCTAGTGTCTCTCCCTCAGATGACACTGGATGGAATGGAGGGAGGTCTCTTCTTCTTACACTAGGCCCGAAAGTGCTGGGCCTTGTGTCTCTCAGATGACATCGGATGGAATGGAGGGAGGTCTCTTCTTCTTACACTAGGCCCGAAGGTGCTGGGCCTAGTGTCCTCTCCCCCAGATGACACTGGATGAAATGGAGGGAGGGCTCTTCTTCTTACACTAGGCCCGAAGGTGCTGGGCCTAGTATCTCTCCCTCAGATGACACTGGATGGAAAGGAGGGAGGGCTCTTCTTCTTACACTAGGCCCGATGGTGCTGGGCCTAGTGTCTCTCCCTCAGATGACACTGGATGGAATGGAGGGAGGTCTCTTCTTCTTACACTAGGCCCGATGGTGCTGGGCCTAGTGTCTCTCCCTCAGATGACACTGGATGGAATGGAGGGAGGGCTTTTCTTCTTATTCCAGGCCCGATGGTGCTGGGCCTAGTGTCCTCTCCCCCAGATGACACTGGATGGAATGGAGGGAGGGCTCTTCTTATTATTCCAGGCCCGATGGTGCTGGGCCTAGTGTCCTCTCCCCCAGATGACACTGGATGGAATGGAGGGAGGGCTCTTCTTCTTACACTAGGCCCAAAGGTGCTGGGCCTAGTGTCTCTCCCCCAGATGGCACTGGATGGAAAGGAGGGAGGGCTCTTCTTCTTACACTAGGCCCGAAAGTGCTGGGCCTTGTGTCTCTCAGATGACATCGGATGGAATGGAGGGAGGTCTCTTCTTCTTACACTAGGCCCGAAGGTGCTGGGCCTAGTGTCCTCTCCCCCAGATGACACTGGATGAAATGGAGGGAGGGCTCTTCTTCTTACACTAGGCCCGAAGGTGCTGGGCCTAGTATCTCTCCCTCAGATGACACTGGATGGAAAGGAGGGAGGGCTCTTCTTCTTACACTAGGCCCGATGGTGCTGGGCCTAGTGTCTCTCCCTCAGATGACACTGGATGGAATGGAGGGAGGTCTCTTCTTCTTACACTAGGCCCGAAGGTGCTGGGCCAGTGTCCTCTCCCCCAGATGACACTGGATGAAATGGAGGGAGGGCTCTTCTTCTTACACTAGGCCCCAAGGTGCTGGGCCTAGTATCTCTCCCTCAGATGACACTGGATGGAAAGGAGGGAGGGCTCTTCTTCTTACACTAGGCCCGATGATGCTGGGCCTAGTGTCTCTCCCTCAGATGACACTGAATGGAGTGGAGGGAGGGCTCTTCTTCTTACACTAGGCCCGAAAGTGCTGGGCCTTGTGTCTCTCAGATGACATCGGATGGAATGGAGGGAGGTCTCTTCTTCTTACACTAGGCCCGAAGGTGCTGGGCCTAGTGTCTCTCCCTCAGATGATACTGGATGGAAAGGAGGTAGGGCTCTTCTTCTTACAATAGGCCCGAAGGTGCTGGGCCTAGTGTCTCTCCCCCAGATGACACTGGATGAAATGGAGAGAGGGCTCTTCTTCTTACACTAGGCCCGAAGGTGCTGGGCCTAGTGTCCTCTCCCCCAGATGACACTGAATGGAATGGAGGGAGGGCTCTTCTTCTTACACTAGGCCCAAAGGTGCTGGGCCTAGTGTCTCTCCCTCAGATGACACTGGATGGAATGGAGGGAGGGCTCTTCTTCTTACACTAGGCCCGAAGGTGCTGGGCCTAGTGTCCTCTCCCCCAGATGACACTGGATGAAATGGAGGGAGGGCTCTTCTTCTTACACTAGGCCCAAAGGTGCTGGGCCTAGTGTTCTCTCCCCCAGATGACACTGGATGAAATGGAGGGAGGGCTCTTCTTCTTACACTAGGCCCGAAGGTGCTGGGCCTAGTGTCCTCTCCCCCAGATGACACTGGATGGAATGGAGGGAGGGCTCTTCTTCTTACACTAGGCCCAAAGGTGCTGGGCCAGTGTCCTCTCCCCCAGATGACACTGGATGGAATGGAGGGAGGGCTCTTCTTCTTACACTAGGCCCGAAGGTGCTGGGCCAGTGTCCTCTCCCCCAGATGACACTGAATGGAATGGAGGGAGGGCTCTTCTTCTTACACTAGGCCCAAAGGTGCTGGGCCTAGTGTCTCTCCCTCAGATGACACGGGATGGAATGGAGGGAGGGCTCTTCTCCTTACACTAAGTATGGCCTTGGAGCTGCATGCAGACCCTGTAAGGATCATTTTGTGGCCTTTGACACCTTCCAAATCTCTGGCATTACCCTTTTCTGGAAAAAAGCAGATGAACTGCTGCTCTGGAAAACTCCCAGTTGCAAAAATTTACCCTATGGGGGAGAGGGGCTTTGCAAAAAAATCTCTTCAGATATTGTGTGTGGAGTGTTGTTTCCATATAGCTCTGTGAGTGAGAGTGCACAAACACTCATGCATGCACAAACCCAGCAATCCTGCACAAAAAAGATACAGTCACATGGGTTTTCTTGTGTAGAATTGATGGTTTGTTTGTTTGTTTGTGCAAGAAGCTATCTTGCACAAAAATGACAAAAACATGTGGGATAGACACAGCAATTTTCCCTCAAAAACTTGTTTTTGGCACAACTCCCGTATCCATGGTTTTCATGGAAAGCAACCCATATGTATTTCAAAGAACAATCTAATGGATCAAAATGTGTGAATACTAGACAGAAATGTCAGGATTTTCACCACTGTGTTGCTTTTGCCAAATTGTTTCCCCAGCCATCAGGAAAACTACCGTATTTTCCGGCGTATAAGACGACCCACGTATAAGACGACTCCCCCATTTTCCAGTCAAAATATAGAGTTTTAGCACATCTATCATTATCTTTATATCCGGCGTATAAGACGACCCCCCCCCACTTTAGCCACAGATTTTGCAGGTAAAAAAGTAGTCTTATACGCAGGAAAATAAGGTAATTTTTCTGACAGAAAATGAATAATAATAGATATTCTTTCCTTCTCTGCCTAGCAAGATAGATTCATTTTTAAGGTGTTTTCCTGGCCAAAAATGAGGACTCAGCAATTTTAGAGGCTCAATCTGTAGAAGAAGCTTGTGCAGGATAGTAAGGCAGCATGACCTTACCTATAGATTAGTCCAAAGATTTCCACTGAGACATAACTTTTTAGTCCAAAAGTGTGCATAGTCCAGTGAGAACCAATGTAGTATAGTGGCTTGAGTATGGACTATGACCCTGGGAGACATTGGGAGACCTTGGTCAAGTCATATTCTCTCAGATTCAAAAGAAGGCAATGACAGTCCCTATCTGAACTAATCTTTCTACAAGATCTGGTAATGGGTTCAACCTTAGGGTTGCCATAGGTCAGAAATAACTTGAAGGCACACATCATCATCATCATCATCATCATCATCATCCACAACAGTCCAATTCAATGTTTCAAAAACTAGAGGGATAGTGGATACCTCAGTTAAGTACTTTGGAACTACCCTTGAAATTATGTTCGAAGTCAAGCCCATTGCCCAAAAGAAGTTACTTTTTTAGAATGCCATTCCAAGAAACCCAAAAGCTGTGCATGTGGCCTACAGGGAGGATAAAGCGAAGACAATGGGCTTGTTCTACTCTTTGGAATCCCCTCCTGAGCCCTGAAATTACACCCTTTGAAGATCTCCAGGGAATCTTGGGAACCTCACCTACAGGAGTAGGATCAAAATTTTCTCTGATACATTCAAGACCCCATGAAATGAATAAACATATCAAAAACAGCACTACAGAAGGAGGACGAGGAGGAGACAGCAGCAGCAGCAGCAACAACAACATGAAAATAGACACAAATTGCATGACTCAGTTCAGTTCTACTTAGACTCAGCAACACCATCATCTTCAAAGGGCATATGAGAGGCAGATGTTCTGTTGTCTTGGATACCTAAGCATCACACAGGGACATGAAACCAGCAAACTTTTGAGACTACTTCCATAGCTGTGCTGTTAATGGTGGCTCACTGCTATAAATGCTAATAGGTCCATAGACAATCATGCTCCCTTCTCAATTGGTAATTACTAGCAGCAGGCTGAGCAAAAACAACCCTATGGCAAAAGACCACATCATTAAATTTTGGTGCTCCACTTGTGGACAGTAAATTGGTGGGGCAATTGGGCAATGTTGTAACTCAATGCTCTGATTTCCTAGCTATACCAAGAAAGAGTCTAAGGCAGATCATGAAACAGACAGTCTGTAAGCACTTAGAAAGGAATGCTATGATCACTAAAAGTCAACATTGGTTTCTCAAAAGCAAGTCATGCCAGGCTACACTCCTCTCTCTCTCTCTCTCTTATAGAATAACAAGCTTGGTAAATGAAAGGAATGATATGGATGTAGTGTATCTTAATTTCAGTAAGGCCTTTGACAAAGTCCCTCATGATGTCCTTGCAAAAAAACTAGTAGAATGTGAACTAGAATGTGACTGTTATGTGGATTTGTCATTGGTCGACTGATCAAACCCAAAGGGTGTTCACTAATAGCTCCTCTTCATCATGGAGAGAAGTGGCCAGTGGGTGCGACAGGGTCCTGTCCTGGATCCAGGGCTATTCAACATTTTTTATTAATGACTTGGATGATGGAACAAAGGGCATGTATATCAAATTTGGGCATGTATATCAAATCTTGATTTTGCCATTTTATATAAAGGACCCCATTTTACTATGCCATTGGATTTAATGGGACTTGAGCATCCACAGATTTTGGTATATATAGAGGGCACTGGAACCAAACCCCAGCAGATAGCAAGGGCCCAATGTATGCCAGAGGACAGATTCAGAATTCAAAATGATTTTAACAGATTAGAAATCTGAGCCAAAATGAACAAAATGAATTTTAGCAGGGATAAATATAAAGTACTATATTTAGGCAGTACAAATGAAATACACAGATAGACAATGGGTGACATCTGACTTTACCACTGGACATGTGAAAGGGAACTAGGAATCTTAGTAGACCACAAGCTGAATATGAGTCAGCAGTGTGATGCAGCAGCTAAAATGGTCAATATGATTCTAGGCTTCACCAATAAGAATGTAGTATATAGAATGTTGGAAGCAATAGTATCACTCTATTCTGCTTTGGGCAGACTTCACTTGGAATCCTGTGTCCAGTTCTGGGCACCATAGTTAAAAATGAATGTTGACAAGTTGGAGCTTGTTCAGAGGTGGTTTACCAAAATGATAAAAGGTCTGGAAATGATAACCTGTGTGGAGTGGTTTAAGGAGCTGAGTATTTTTAGCCTTGGGGAAGATAAGTTTAATAGGTGACCTGATAGCCATTTTTAAATATGAGAAGGAATGTCATATAGAAGATGGAGCAAGCTTGTTTTCTGCTTTCCCAAATACTATGATATGGATCAATGGATTGAAAGTACAAGAAAAGTTATTCCTTTAAAGAGAAGGAAGAACTTTCAGACAGTAAGAGCTGTTTGATAGTGAAATATGCTGCTTTGACGTGTAGTGGACTCTCTCTTTAGAGGTTTGTAAACAGAGGCTGCATGGCCCTCTGTCACAGGGAGTGTTTTGATTGTGTCTTCTTGCATGGCAGAATGAGGTAGGACTGCATGGTCTCTTGTAACTATGGGGGGTTGCAGACTGCCAGAAATAGTGTGAATTCAGTCCACTTTTAGGGTTAGGGTTAGAGTTAGGGAACCATGGGAACTGTATTTTATTGTGGCATCAGAGTTGTCTGACAGAGAAGGCTCAATGTCTCAGAAAAATAACAGTTCCCATGATTCCCTAGCACTAACCCTAACCCTAAAAGTGGACTGAATTCACATTATTTCTGGCAGTCTGCAACCCCCTAATGATTCTATGATACCAAGATTCCTCATAAACCTATACCATAGAATAATTGAATTTTTGAGCTGTAAGGCACAAGGACTATCTAGTCCAATGCTTGCCAATGCAGGTATCCACACTTAATGTGTCTCTGAGAGGTTAACATCCAACCTGTGTTTAATAACTTGATGAAACATCCACCACTTTCCAAGTTATTCTGTCACAGTCAGAAAGGTTTTTGGGTTTTTTTCACTTTCAGAAAATTCTTAACTGCAATCTCCTTCCTTGAAGTCATTGGTCTGGGCCTTATCCTCTGGAACAGTAGAAAACATCTCTCTCCATCTTCCACATGATAACCCTTTAGATAGTTAAAGAAGAGTCTACTATCACCTTAACACTTTTCTGTGTTACTCCAAATATTTTCACTTTAGCCTTGCCTTCTGTTGTGAGGTGGCTGATTGCTTTTCAGCCATGGCATCATTCATATGGAATGTCCCCCTAGGCAGCCTTGACTGTCAAAGACACAGTTGTCACTTGATCACCAGGCTAAATAAATTAATAAATAAATCCCAGAATAAATAACATTGTTTTATTTATTGTTGTATTTTTGCTTTGTTCTTACTTCCGTTTCTGAGGTCCTCTGGGATGCATAGGGTCAAATGGGCTAATCACTGGGAATATGAAATCCTTTTAATGTTACCCAGGAGATGGATTTGTAGTAAAAGTCTCAGATCTGGAGCAGGGATATAAATCTTTGCTGAGTTCATTCTTGCATACAAGGATGAATAATTTCAGAAGCTTTCTCCCTACTAGACAATATTGTGGTTGGCATTCTCTTAGTGACATGGACACGCATAAATATATAGCACAAATTATTCACCCCAGCACAACAGACATATTCAACTGTCAGCAGTGGAAGTGGAGTTGTGCAAACAGCAACAATGCAAATTAATAATAATAATAATAATAATAATAATAAAATTTATTTGTATCCCACCCCTCTAAGAGCAATCGGGGCGGCTAACATATTAAAATACAGAATACAATCAAAACCCTAGTACCCACCCCCCTTGAAAAGTATTAAATCAAGAAAGGTTAAAACATCTTAATTAAAACACAAAATAAATAATACCACAATTATTATAATTAATTCACAGCGGAAAAAGGAAGGTGGAAGCGGCGAACGTCATGTTGGGAGGAAGAGGACTAAGGAAATTCTCTGAGGCTGGGACACTATTCTGGAAAGGCCTGCCAGAAAAGATCTATCTTTGCAGCCTTTTTAAAGCTGTTTAGAGATGTAATTAGACGGATCTCATCTGGCAGGCTGTTCCATAATCTGGGGATGACTACCAAGAAAGCCCTCTGGGAGGTTGCAGTCAGCCTAGATTTTAATGGCTGGAGCAAATTCCTCCCAGAGGACCGGAATGCTCAAGGAGGATTGTATAGGAGGAGGCGGTCCCAAAGATAGGTTGGATCCAAGCCATTTAGGGCTTTAAAGTTCATAACCAACACCTTATACTGGGCCCAGGAACTAATAGGCAGCCAGTGGAGGGACCTTAATACCAGAGTTATAGGGTCCCTCCTAGATGTTCCAGAAATGACTCTGGCTGCCATATTTTGAACTAGACATTGACACATGCTGTGTGGTGTTGCTATTCTCAATGGGGATTGCATACTGCTGGTACAATGTATCTCTGTATGTGGATATTTATGCTATGCTGAGAGGATGTTGGATTGCAGTCTATAAGTATTATTGCACATTTTCAAATGATTTAAAGACAATATTGTTGTATGTGAGTGAAAATATTGTTTCTGGAGGAAAATAAAACTTGGTCAGGATCCTATATTGCACTTGTATAATCTACACCAGTGGTTCCCAAACTTTGGTCCACCTGATGTTTTGGACTTCAGTTCCCAGAATTCCTGACTCTTGGCCAAGCTGGATGGGATGTGTAGGAGTTGAAGAGGTCCAAAACACCTGAAGAACCACTCATTTAAACATTAAATGAGTTTTTTCATGGTTCTGAATCCCATTCTCAAAAGAGATTCAGACCCTTGACTACTGCCCTTAAAATCCAAATGAAAACCTGGAGTGCTTTGACTGCCCTGCTGACATCAGAACCACCAGCAATACAGTAATACAACACAGACTCTTTGTATTTCCCTATTGAACATTTTGTGCAAAACTTCATTAGCTTTTGCTTGCAAATTACCATGAAGAGTCACAAGAATAATTTGCCTACTTGGGCATGTTTAAGGGGGGAGGGGGTGTCTACCTTTGCAGTTGTCTAGCAACATTAGACCACATTCCCTAAAAGATCTATACCTCAAAATGCTTGATAATTGATCTAACCTTTCCAGCTATATATGGGAATAAGTGAATCACCTAATGCGATGTGCCTCATTATCATGACTCTTAAGATCAACCAGGTCCTTCCAGTAAATGGCTAAAAATAATCAGGGTAGTCTCTGTTCTGCTCTTGGAAAAGGGCAACACTTGTAGCTCCTGGCATTTTCCAAGGAAATTTGGGGGGCACTGAGCTATTCTACTTTGCTTCCAAACATTGTTTATATGAAAACTATGCGCTAACCCCTGCATTGGGAGACAAGGTATAGAGTTCCTTCAAGAAATAACTGTGCACTGACTCCTTTTTTACCCTCCCACCTTTTGTCATGATGTTCCTACACAAACATGGTCATTTACTGGCTGGTGGAGATCATCCTTGGCATAAAATGCTGTTTAAAAACACTGAAATTCTGCACCATGCCAACAACTATCAGGTCAGAATGCACAGGGAAGCCATTGAAATCCACAAACTTCAATAGGAAAGAAGAAACCCTTAATGCACAGGGAAGCCATTGAAATCCACAAACTTCAACAGGAAAGAAGAAACCCTCAAAGTAAACAAGATATGGCTACCAGTCTTACAAAATAGGAAAATCAGCACTCAGCAAATGCAAATGGAAAACCACCCAGAGTCAGAGGCTTTCCCAGCAGACAATGAGCACCAATTAGCAGACAATAATCCTCGTTTGCATATCCTTCCACCCTGAAGCCATGCCATCAACAACAGAACAATACACGATCAACAACAGAACAATACACAGTTTACATGGGAATCACTCCTCCCTACCCAGGGTCTCACAGTATATATAGACCCACTCTTTTCCATTCCAGCATTCTCTGAAGATGCTAGCCACAGATGCTGGTGAAACGTCAGAAAGAAATTCTTCTAGAATATGGCCAGACAGCCCGAAAAACCCACAAAAAACTATGGGCTACCTCTGTTTCTCAGATGACATTTGGGTGAACTCAGACACATTCTCTCTTATGAAAATCTCTAGGATGCTGAACCTTCTGGTTTGCTTTCCAAGGGCAAAACAGGACACTTGTTTATATATGTCACTCATAACCAATTGTCCATGTCCCCCAGATATAGTGTGGAATAATAATAAAAAAAAAAAGGTAAAGGGAAGAAAATTTCTACCCAGCCCTAAAGCAATGAGCAAGGCTCACACTGCACTGTGGGCAGGAGGGTGGGTTGAAAAGCTGTTCAGGGAAAGAGGTATGTGGAGGAACAGGCAAGCCTTTTATTGCTTCTAACCCCAACCCAGATGCATGGCATCCCGGGTGCATTGTGTCCAACACAAAGGCCTCTGTTCTTCCTCCACAGTTGCCTCTGTCCTGCTGCAATGTGTGTCCAGAACCCCAATGTCCAGGAATTCATCTACTTCATTTAGTGAGATACACCTGAATTTTTTCCTCACATAGGAGAAGTTACTTTACTATCGCAAAGGTCAAGCAAGTTTCATAGCCAGAACTATTTTTATTTTTATTTTGAATAAACCCCAGTGGTGTGTTCCGTGTAATCAAGTGGCAATTTCAGACTGTTTTAGTTGCTGTTCTAGGTCATAGAATCACAGAATCATATAGTTGGAAGAGCCTCCAAGGGCCATCCAGTCCAACCCCATTCTGCCATTCAGGAACTCACAATCAAAGCACCCCTGATGATGGCCATCCAGCCTCTGTTTAAAGACCTCCAAAGAAGGAGACTCCACCACTATACAAAGGAGTGTGTTCCACTGTCAAACAGATCTTATCCTCAGGAAGTTCCTCCTAATGGTAAAGAGGAGCAAAGTTGTGTCTATCTACTTTTCAGTATTTAAGTTGGTTTATTGAACTGTGTAGTGAAGGGGAACTGCTTATGTAAAGAGATACTGAATGCCTTCTTATGCAAGCATGTAAAAAGTACAGCTGTTGGCATATTCTGGAGTTACACCACTGTAAATCCTCAATAATCCCTTCTTTTACTTTAGAAATCTTTGAGTACAGGCCAGGAACAGCAATCCCTTTCTGTCTGCAGATTCTGTTTGTCTGCTTCCCTGTACTAATTGTTATCAATAATGAAATACAGGGCCATGATTCATATGAGGTAGTGATTATTAAATTAAACATCTTTGAATCATTATAGCAGATTTTATATGTTTGGCTAAACAGAGAGCCCAGGCTGATTATGATGAAATGCACTGACAGTAAATTACATATTGATTCCATAAACATGAGTGGATGCACAGAAGGAATGGAAAGTTTCCTGGTAACTGGGCAAAAGACTTCAATTTTTAAAGATGAACACATATTTTCCCCCATTCCTTTCTCCTCTTTCCAACCTGCCCTCCTCCTGTCATATTTTACACTGCCATGTCCAATCTGAGCTGATGAACAAGACAGGAGATTTCTCCCACACCATCTGGATCATGTCAGACATCAACAATACCATGATCGTGAGCTTGTAAAATATCTCCTTTATGCTGAGTCCAGATGGCAGCTTCCTGAATGTCTGATTGGATCCTGGAGCACCTATCTGTGAGTGTGTTATTTATCTGACTATTTTTCAATGTGTGCATGTGCACGCACGCACACTCACACATGTAATTTATGTGGAAAGCAGCAGTCAGTCAGGGAATTTTTATCCTTCTCTGTACCCTATCTCCCTTGGAAAGCCATTCTTAACTGGGCATCCCAATGGGATGCTAACTTGCAACCCAACAGGTAATCTAGAAATTAGTACAGAGCAAAAGGGCTTTCTACTAGCTCAGTTGAGAGGCCCAAAGCAGGTGGTGAGACACTGGCATTCAGAATTCCCTTGGCTTGAACTGCACAAGCTACGCTTTAAAGAATCTGTTACATTTCTTCAATGAGCAGAATTGTTTTTCTCGTTCTTGACTTAAATCTTGCCTACTGCTACCTTTCTAGCCTTTGAAATGTGCAGAAGTTGAACAGATGCATGGTTTGTTCTGTTGTGCATCTAAATATAGCATCCTCTCAGGAAACTTATCTTGGCAGTGCTTCTGCATATTCACATACACTCTACTGTGTGACTAAAATGAAACTCTGCTTTGATACTCACACCTCCATGTCAGGTCATTTGAAATTATCAAGCAACAACCACCAGAAATAAATGCCTCATATGCTGAAATCCTGGATCAATAAGGCAGAGTGTAATGTTCATTGCATGTAGTTCTCTCTCCTTCCCCTGCCCTGTCACCTGCCAAGCCCCAGAGGCTTCAGCTGCTCCAGAGGCAATTCAGAAAAGAAAAAAAATGGCTGATCCTGGCTGTGAGAAGAAGGAAATTTGAATGTTCTCCCAGACTGAACACACCCTAATTTCTCTTCCCCTTGGATCCCAAACCAGCTGCTGCTCTTTTTCCAGAATAATCTCTCTCCCTGATCGATAAAGAGCAGCAGCAGAAGTGCGTGCCCTATTTTGGTGGCATCCAGGAAGGTGATTTTGGATTAAGATCTAGAGAATAACCCCTTGTGCACCATCTAAAATTATCATACAATTACATAAACCATATTTACATGTCCACAATCCAACAGTATTCCAGACATATTTCATCATAAACAGCAGAGTCCATTCTAGCAAATGGTGGTTGGCATGCATGAGCATTCAAAGACACAATGCCAGTGGTATCTGACAGCTTCCATAAATTGGTTTGAGGCTCCTAATCAAACTTTAAATAAAGGCAAAAGTTTCCCTTTGACAAGGTTGTCAAGTTGTGTCTGACTGTAGGCTGCAGTGCTCATCTCTGTTACTGAGCTGAAGAGTCAGCATTGTCAAAGACCACTCTGTGATTATGTGGCCAGAACGGTTTTACCTTCCCACAGAAGTGGTACCTATTTATCTACTTGCACTTTTACATGCTTTTGAACTGCTATGTTGGCAGAGCCTGAGATTAGTGATGGGAGCTCACTCCATCACATGGCCCTTGGGCCTCGAACTGCCGATCTTGCAATCATCAGAGTTTTGCATTACCTTACATTACCTTATTACCTTTAAAGCCCTACATGGCTTGGATCCAACCTATCTTTGGGGCTGTCTCCTCCCGTATAATCCACCCCACACACTCAAGTCCTCTGGGAAGAATTTGCTGCAGCCGATAAAAACGAGGCTGTCTGCAACCGCCCAGAGGGCCTTTTCAGCAACCGTTTCCAGATTATGGAACAGCCTGCCAGATGAGATCTATCATATCACCACCTTAAACAGCTTTAAAAAGGCTGTTAAGATGGATCTCTTCTGTCAGGCCTTTCCTGAATAGATACCCCAGCCTTCAAGAGTTAGTTCATCCTTCTCCCTTAATCTTCACCTCAGCTTTGTATTTTTTTTTGTTGTGTGTTATTGTGATTTATTTTAAGTATGTTTTAAATTGCTTCATTGTTTAATACTATTTTAAGTGGTGGGTGGGTGGGTGGGTTTATGGGATATGTATTGCATTTTTACTGTATTTTTAATGTTGTAAGCCGCCCTTGTTGTCTATGCAGAGAGGCGGGATAAAAATAAATTTTATTATTATTATTATTTATTACATGGTGGCTTAACTACTGAGCCACTATGTCAAACTTTAAAGGACTGAAATATGGATGAAAACCACGAGTGGTTTTGCCTCCCTTTGACATAAGAACCAGTTAACAAAGCATTTGTGATCTTTGGGGAGGGGGGTAGAATGTTGTCACCCCATTTTGACATACGCACCCCATACACACCCCATCTTAGGTCCAGGAGAAGACTGTTTGCAACAAGGGATGACTCACAAGTAATTTCCAGTTCACTTTGTTGTTATTGTTTTTTTAAAGATCTTTCCTGGGTCCAAAATGGTCCATGGGAGCCCCAAAAGATAGCAACCCTGCAGAGAGTTTTTAGTAGCATAATAATAATAATAATAATAATAATGAAAAACTGGGGTCCATAGTGGGACATAGTGGGAGTGCATGAAGCCCACAGTCTGCAATTTGACTGTCTCTGCTCAGCAATGGCTCCTCTTCATCCTGAAGAGAAGTGACCAGTGGGGTACTGCAGGGTTCTATCCTGGGCCCAGTGCTCTTCAACATCTTTATCAATGATTTGGATGATGCAATAGAGGGCATTCTTATCAAATTTGCAGGTGACACTAAATTGGGAAGGATAACTAATACCCCAAAGGCCAAAATCAGAATTCAGAATGACATTAGCAGATTAGAAAGCTGGGACAAATCTAACAAAATGAATTTCAACAGAAAGAAATATAAGATGCAACATTTAGGAAGAAAAAAAATGAAAGGCTCAGATATAGGATGGGTATCACTCTGGCTTGACTACAGTGCACATGAAAGGAATCTGAGACGCTTAGTAGATCACAAGTTAAACATGAGTGAACAGTGTGATGCCGCAGCTAAAAAAGCCAATATGATTTTAGGCTGCATCAATAGGAGTACAGTGTCCAGACCGAGAGAAGGAATAGTGCCATCCTATTCTACTTTGATCATACCTCACCTGAAACACTTTGTCCAGTTCTGGGGACCACAATTCAAAAAGGATGTTGACAAGCTGGAGAGTGACCATAGGAGGGTGATTCAAATGGTGAAGAGTGTGAAAACCATATCTTATGAGGAGTGGCTTAGGGAACTGGTATGTTTAGCCTGGAAAAGAGAATATTAAGAGGTGGCATGATAGCCATGCTTAAATGTCTGAAGATATATCATATTGAAGATGGAGCAAGCTTGTTTTCTGCTGCTCCAGAGACTAGGACATGGAGCAATGGATGCAAGCTACAGAAAAAAGGAATTCCACCTAAACATTAGGAAGAATTTCCTGGCAGTAAGAGCTGTTCAACAATGGAACACACTCCCCCAGAGTGTGGTGGAATTACTTCCTCTACATTTTTTTTTAAAGTAGAGGCTGGATGGCCATCTTTTGAGAGTGCTTGGACAGTGTCTTCCTTAATGGCAAAATGAAGTTGTGCTTGATGGCCCTTGAGGTCTCACCTAACTCTAAGATTCTATGATTCTATGTCTTAAGCAGAGCATTCCTGTTTGGGGATTTAGACAATTTGGAACAAGAACCTTGCAGTCTTGTTCAAGCATAAAATGTAGTGATGTTTCAGAAGAAGATAGGGCACCCTTTTTTTCTTGCTCAGCCCACTTCCAGTAGTAAAAGTTTTAGGTTTGAGGGTGAACCTGACTATTTTAATGCTAAATTCTCAGGAGAGGAGAAATGAAAATGCACGTTGGTATTTCTTAAAAACTAATGCTCAGAAGCACATATACTTTTTAAATTGAGGCATACTTATATTCACTGTATAGATATTTTCGGGTATACCCGGAAACTAACTGGCATCTGAGCACAGACCTTGAGGCTATCACTACAACATGTGCAGTATCTCTTTGTGTCCTCCTCTGATCATCTCCATCCATGGCTTCTCTTTGCAGTTCCACATTTCAGTTCTTCTAGCCATGCTGGGATATTTGTTTCTCCTTGTGTCTTTCTCAGAATTGGCTGAATGCCTGAGCTTCACATATAACTGCAGACAAGATCTATTTACAGATCAGCAAAAGATAACAACAACAGCAACAACAAGTGTTATCTGTTCAGGATCCCGGCCTATCTCATGTGTATAGATGGCTGTGTACAAGTTTCATGTTTTTCCTTTTCTCTTGAAAGTCACTTCCTTTGTTTGTTTGTGTGTTTTTGTTTTTGTTTTCCTTTTCAGCTAGAGAGTGGCAGGGAACACATGGAGAATGGTTGCTTGAGCAGGCATGCATGCATAGAAAACAGCTTTGGGGTCTTCTGTATGCAAGTGTAGGGGCACTGCTCTATCTTTGCATTGATTTCCTCCAACAATAAAAGTAAAGGTGTTTTGATTTCATTATGGAGGGAATTCTGTTAGGGAGATGCAAATGCACAAAGTTCCCTTACACATGTGGACACCCTTTCTTGGACTCTACAGAGGCTGGTTTTCTCTTTCTCCTTCCACAGCATCCAAAGACCTTCCACCACTTACGAAAAGCCCCTGAACCTGCCCTGAACAGCCATTCCATGCTTTATAGCATGCAAGTGGATTTAAGAAGCATCTGGAGACATCCCTATAGCCAAAGGCAAAATGATGACATTAGAACTGAGATCTATCAGCATCTTCCAGGGGTCTCAGTGTTGCTGCAATTGTTTCAATTCTGGATATGGTGACATATCACCATACGCAGAGCCTACCTAGTCACTGCAAAGCATGGAATGACCATGCAGGCCAGATTCAGGGGCTTTTCAATAAGTCAGAGGAAGGGTATATGGCTCAGTGTAGCATAGGTGTGTGTGTGTGTGTCTCCCTCCAAAATGCATGTCAACTTATGTTGACCCCCTGCATTTCATAGGATTGTCATAGGCAAAGAATACTCAAGAGAGGAGGTTTTGCCTATTCAAGTGCATCTGGAGGGAGGCAACCAAAATGGTGAAAGGTCTGGAAACCATGTCCTATGAGGAGTGGTTTAGGGAACTACGTATGTTCCGTCCAGAGAAGAGAAGATTAAGAGGTGATATAATAGCCATGTTTAAATGTTTGAAGGGATGTCTTATTGAAGAAGGAACAAGCTTTTTTTCTGCTGCTCTAGTGACTAAGGCATGGAGGAATAGTTTCAAACTACAGGAGAAGAGATTACACTTAAACATTAGGAAGAACTTCCTGATGGTAGGAGCTGTTCAACAGCGGAATATGCTACCTCAGAGTGTTGTGGACTCTCATTCTTTGGAGGTTTGTAAAGAGAGGCTGGATGGACATTTGTTAGGAGTGCTTTGATTGTATTTTTCTTTTTTCTTTTTTTCTTTTTTTGCATGGCAGGAGGATGGACTGGATGGCCCTTGTGGTCTCTTCCAACTCTATCATTCTATGATACCTGAGAAATATAGCCTACAATACCTGGTATTTGTTGGTGATCACCCATGAAATCCTAACCAGGGCTGACTCTGCTTTGTTTCCAAGGTCAGACAAGATCTAGTATCTTTGGTGTATGTATTTACATTACACTGAGTGGATTTGGATTGAGGCTTAAGAGTGTCCAGAGTAGTTACTCTTGTTTAATTGTTATAACCACATAACACTAGTATTCTGTGAAAGCATTAATCCCAAACATTCTCACATAAATGCATAGACCTCTGCATACTGAGTGCCCCCCCCCCCCCATGAGCATGTGCCAATCTGTATATTGTTTGGAGATGGCTTCATTTAACTTTCAGATTCACTTGCACTATCAGGATAAGATTGCAGGGGCAGACATCTGTTCAGAAGAATTACAGGAAGGCCCACAAAGAAGGAAAGGTAGTTTACTCTATTTTAAAATAAATAATATACTTCAGTTCAAGTAAACACATGCCCCTTGCCACCCCCAATAAGGCCATTAACTCCAGAGAGCAGTGGTACCATTCTCTGAATGGACAACTACTCAGACACCCAAGCTGACGATAAGAGGAAATGCTAACAACGTATGCAGCAAAACATACTACAAAGCTAATTATAAAAGAAGGATAAAAGCAACCCATTTAAAAGGAAATCATTTTAAAAATAGACAGCCACAAATTGGAAGGATAACATCAAAGACTAAAAGCATACCAGAGCCTGGCTGAAATATATTCTGAAAGCTGAAATATCATGGATGAATCAGACAGCGGGAGTAAACAAGTTTCATCAGCTTGTAGTCAACCAGCCCTGAGATACATGGAGACAGAGAGGGACATCCAATTCTTGCTGGCTGTTGCTCAAACTGCACTCTACCAGTTGTGAGATAATTGCTCTTTGAGTGCATTTCACTGCTATTTATCATTTCTACAGTGCTTGTCAGACTACAAGTCTGAATTTGTTTCTCCTCCTCTGTGGGTTAAATTAGGCTGACAGTGAGAGAGAAAGAAAAAGAGAGAGAGAGAGAGAGAACAAACGCCAGACAACTTTTTGATTTAGCAATGTGAAGTGTGTCATGCACAGGAATTGTGCTTTTGGTTGGGTCTTCTAATAATAGATTTTGGTGTGAGGAGTAAGAGGTGAGTGGTACTCATGGCAAGGTTGCTGACATCATAAAAGCATTGACATCTCAGTTCCATGGCTAGGCTTTCATCCCTCCATGTCCCTGTAAGATAGATATACTTTTAATAATTTGAGATTCTGAAGTATCAGCTACAGCAGATTAAACCCAGAAAATTAATTTCTTCTCTGCATGAGACTCCCAGGGTACTTTCCCCCACCCATTTCAAGAAAGTAGCTTGGGAGATCATGGGGGTAAACAGAGGCACCATCAAACACCATATACTTCTTTCCTTACTGAAACTATATAGTTTGGCTGCATCTGCACTGCAGAATTAATGCAGTTTGACACTGCTTTAACTACCATGGTTCAATGCTATGCAATGATGGCATTTGTAGTTTTGTGAGATATGCAGGCTTCACTGTCTGAGAGCCAAAACAAACTACAAATCCCGGCATCCCATAGGATGGAGCCATGACAATTAAAGTGGTGACAAAGTGCATTAATTTTGCATCATGGCAGCAGCCTCAGGTGCATGTGATGGAACTTGTGTACCTTATTTCCTTATATATCCCCCCTTCATGTTCCTCCTTTTATTTGTACCTTCACCATATGCATTTGGGGTGGGGACTCTTGATTTGTTGCACCATAAATATAAGAGATGTGACTAATGACTACTACTGCTGTTGTTCCTATCCCCACCACAGAGGGAAAGCATTCTTCTATACAGAGGTGATTTAGCATGGTATCTGACAAGTTTCCACTCCCCACTCTTACGCTCAAGCTGGAGGGACAGGAAGAGAAAAAGAAGCTAAATTATTTTCCTTTCATCTCCTGGAGAATGTGTAAAGGTAGGTAAAGTTCACAGTTCCAGACTTTGGAGGTGGTTTGCCAAGCTTTTTTTTTCTGAGTAGTTCTCTGAAAAATTACACTGAATAAGGTGAATATAGTCAGACTAGCTTTCAAGAAAGTCTGCAAAGGATTGGGCCCAAAAGCAAAACTGTATCAAATTAGGCTTTTATCACATGCTGCTTCAAGTACTGAAAGATATCTGCTTTTGTAGCACATGATTGTCCCCAACTATATGTATCTTGCAGTTAACATGCTTTTTTTGTGATTAATCACATGAAGTTCAAATCATATTGCTGGTGGATATATCTTCGAGGAAAGCCCATTGCTGGGTCAAAAATGTATTAATTACCAGGAATGCACTTTCCTTTTGACATTGTTACCCAAAATGATGGGATCTTGGGAGGACAACTACAAATTAATATGTTTTAGGGGAATTTTTAAATAGCTCAACTTGTATTTTGGCCAGGGCAACAGTCAGCCTTGGGATCTTAACCCTATGTGTAACAGTTCACACAGATCATACAAATCACACAGAACTCCACAGGCAATTCCAAATAGGTTTTGTAGGGGGGAAGCAGACAGGCAGCACGGGGCCACCCCAGGAAGCTGCACCGCAGGGCCAAGGTATCCGCACACCTCGGCCCCATGGCACAGCTTCGTCGACCCTGGAATGAGCGCTAAAATAGCGCTCCTTCCACAAATCGCCGAAGGTGCACCGCAAAAGGCTGCCAGTGCACCTTTGGTGACTCTTCCGCTGCAGCGTGTATGGATGCTGCAGCGGGAGGTCATCCTCAGAGCGCCGGCCATGCAGAGGGCCGGCTGCTCCGAGGACGTTTGGGGGAAGGGATTGGAGCACCCACCGTGTGGCTGCCCCTCCCCTTCCTTGCCCCGAAAATGGCGCTTTGCACCATCTGCTTCCCCCTGTAGTTTTATTATGAAAATAATCAACACACACACACAAACACACTCACACATACAAACAAGAACTAACGAAGCAAAGGACGGAGAAGGTGAAAGTGGAGGCCTTATTAATGGTAATAAGTCACCAATCTTGAAGCATGTTCAAATTGCTGGGCATCCAGGATGGAGACGACTCAATAGCCACCTTGGCAAGTAGGGTGCCAGCTTATTGAGAAGCCTAGTAAAACTAACAGAGTGTCTGCACAGTTACAAACTAGACCAAATTGCAGGTACTGGTATTTATATTCAAAATCATGTTTTGGGTTTGTAATCTGGGAATGAATGGATTACCTTAATGCTAAATAGTTTCCCAGGGGGAGAAAAATGGTTGAGAGATTTGAGGAAATGTTTGGGCAATTGGCATGGATATTTAAGACAAAGGAAATCTTCCACTCTTAGAGAAGTGTCCTTTGTCTGTGTATGCACAGTCATCATTTTTGGCCAGAATCCCAACATCACTCTCCATAGACAAAAAACATTATGTTGATGCCTTTGGAGATCTTATTGTGGTGGGTGCCTTGCTTATTCGCTTGCTAGACCCAACCGGATTTCCAAATATGGTATGGCCATGCTTCTGCATCAGGGTCACCTTTCCAGGTCACTTGGCAGTAACTCACCGGTCACTCACCTCAGTGTCCCTTTTAATATTAAATTGATATCAAATATGAAGGGTTATTGAGGGCCTGGTCTTGGGGTAACAGTATCTACTCTGACTTTTGTTCCTCATCTGTAACTCTGGAATTTACAACTCCGATGCAGACTGGCCCAAAGAGCTGGACTGGGGGTAGAATTGGGGCAGGACAGCTGCACGCTGGCCGCCCCAACCCCACCCCGATGCCGTCCTGACACCGCATTGCCATATGCACAGCATGCAGTGTCAGGACACCCTTCCGGTGCAACATGCAGACATGCTGCACCAAAAGGGCATGGAAGAGTTGTGGTGCTGGTTCTTAGGGCGGCAAAAGGAAGGATCGGGGCTGCAGTGTGGGGTTGTCGCAGCCCCAATCTGCTGCTCCCCAGGGCGGCTCTCTGCTGCCCCAAACAGGCCCTTAGTCTCCCAGAGCCTGCATGGCCAAAGAGGAAAAATGACCTCTGCCTCCATGGTTATCTCTCCATACCACGTTAAGTGAGAAGACCTTTAACAGTATTTTGACAAAATGTAGGCCTATGACTCCAATATTGTCATTTACCCCCTCCTATTTGATTTTTAACATTTTTGCCTGATGAAGAAGCCAGTGGAGCTTCAAAGGTTGTATCATGTGCATATTTTGTACATTTTGGTTGGTTCAATGAAGTTGTCAATGTTTGGTGGATTCGGATGTATTGCACTTTGCTGTACAGTGAGCTCTTTGTATCCACCAGGGTTTGGTTCCAGTATTCCCCATTATATCCATGGATATAAAGATCCATGGATGTTCAAACCCCATGGTAAAATGCTGTTTGTTATATAAAATGGCAAAATCAAGGCTTGCTTTTTGGGATGTATATTTCTTTTGAATATTTTCAAGATGGCTAAATCAGTAGATAAAGAATATGAGGATGCAGAGGGCCAATTGTATGGCCATGGATATATCTCTTTCCTTCCTTTCATCCTAAGTTCCTTTGCAAACTTTTGTTATGCATTTACAGAATACAATTATTTTTAAAGCCCTAAGGGGTGGACTAGTAATTGCTGGTGGTAGATTTGTCTTTCTCTGTAAACTGGAGTCACACAAAATTTCCCATCCATTGCTTAGCAAAGGATTCTCCAACAGCTAAGAGTGGGCCTCACCAATATATCACTCTTTCTAACTTGTTTCCCTTCACACCAATCTTTATGTCTCCCCTGCCTATAGTTAAAGTTGTAAGGTTCTTTGTGCAGAAGCTTCCGCATGAATGTAGAGCATCAGACAGGGAATGTAAGATAAACAAAAATCAGCCATTTACAGGAAGTCACCTTTTTTGTAATATTGCAGGAAGGAGAAAGAATCTATTAAATGGTCTTTGACAAGGATCTTCTTTTGCTCCATTTTACATTTATGCTTAGCAAACAAATAGTGAGCATTCATTAAGGAGCATCTAGCTAACAACAAACCCAAGTGCAATGACTTCAGGAAATGTTATCCCACTCTGGGTTCAGGGAGGGATAAATAATTGAAAAGCAGCTGGCATTTATGAGTGTGATTTTATGTTTTATGTATGTGTATTATTCCATATCTGCAGCTGAGCAGTCCTGACTCCATCCCTTGAGTTGCAACAGACTGTTACCCTGCCATGGAATCCAAAGGCTATTTATTCAGTTATGGGCCTGCTGCTCACACTATCTGACAATTTAGGCCAAATGAAATGGCCTCTGCATTTTGTTTCTGTACATAAACAGGGCATTTTGAGAGGCATATCTAATGGCTGAAATTACTGTGTTTAGTTGTTACAGATCTATCTGCATAGATCCATAATTTTATCAAGTTATTCTGGAAAAGGACTGTGTATAATCTTCACTTCCCAAAAGACCACAATTACTCTCCCAGAAAATATATAGGACCAGTGTGCTCTGAGTAGAAGGCACAAGTAGAGACATACTATTTGTCAATGGTGCAAATATATAGAGGGCTGCATTCTCCCACATTAATAAAATGGCCATTTTATATAAGGAATGCCATTTTATTATGCTATTAAATTTAATGAGACTTCAGCATTCACAGATTTTGGTATCCATGGGGTCCTGGAACCAAACCTCAGCAGATACCAACAGTCCACTGTAGTGATGATGGCAGTTTGGAAACTCTCACAAGGCTTCCTGCAAGACAGCACAGTTGAGAGGCTTCCCAGCCACTACTCAGCCAACAGGTTGATTGCTGCTCCCAAGATGACCAGGTACAAAGGAAGCGGCAACTGAGATTGTTTTGAACTTGCAATAGAACAGTAGGTCTAAAATCAAGATATAGGCATTTAGGGCAATGGAGCTGTCACCCAAGGGGAAAGGGGGCAGTAGCCCAAAAACATCTGGAGAACACTGGCTTAAGGTCTTGCATAATGTGCTGGATTTTCGGTTGGCTGTTTTCTGTTCGCTGCTTCTGTGTAATAGCTTGCTTTTAACAAGTTTTAATTAATTAAATAGACAAATGAATGGATCCTAATGCAAATCAAACCTTAAATCTCCTTGGAAGCCACGATGATTAAACTAAGACTGTCATACTTTGGACATAGCACAAGAAGACAAGACTCACTAGAAAAGATTATTACGCTTGGTAAGCTAGAAAGCAATAGAAAAAGAAGAAGACCACATTCCAGATGGATAGATTCAATCAAAGAAGCCATGGCCCTGAGTTTGCAAGACCTGATCAGAGCAGTTGATAACAGGGTGATTTAGAGGTTTCTCATTCTGTGGAGACAAGGGTTGAATCCTTGCTGTGCTAGAGAAAATCAGTAGGTGACCATGGACAAGTTACACTAGTTTCAGAGGAAGGCAAACCCCCTTTGAATAAAACTTGCTAGGAAATCCCATGATAGTTTGCTTTAGGGTTGTTGTAAATCAGAACAACTTGAAGGCACACAACAAAAACATTCTCAGGGTTTTCATAAGTCAACTTGATGGCAGTTAACAGAAACCATTTTTGGCAGCTTAAGTACATTTTTAACATTTGTATACTGAGAATGTTTATCTATGTTTAATTGTTGTAAGCCATCTTGACTCCTCAACTGGGAAGAAGGTGAGATTGTCTTTGCTTCATTTTGGCTCTCAAGGTGTCATTTAAGACCCTTCCACATCTCGGAACATAACAATTGTTCCCCCATTTTATGACAAACCCATTGTTGTAGTTGTGGCAAAATTTAAGAAATAATGTGAGGAGTTGTGGGAATATTAAAAATGCATGACAATGTGACAAACTGAACATGCTCTTTTATCCATCTCTGGATTAATCAATATGATCAATTTTTTACTCAGCACACCATTACGGCTACAGCGTTAGTGGTTGATCCCAGCTAGAATAGGCCTACTGAACCAATTCTTGAATGGTAACTCAATATTTAAATAAATCTAACTGATTCAGTTCTGGTCTAATCAGGTCTAACAATAATATTTAGGACACATGAAGCTCACATAAAGGCCATGTGTAAGTTCGTCAGTTAGAGCAGAATCTCCAGCAGATCCAATCTACCTCCAGCAGATCCAATGGACTGCTTTCCTGTGATTTAACACCTCTTTTCACTGGGCCTGATGTTGCTGTTTCTCTTTAGCTTGAGGACTGCTTCCAGAACATGGAATGAATGAATTAGAGACAATCTGCTAGTATCTGCTGCTGAACCAGAACAGGAGAAGGTTTCAGAGCCACAAGTCTCAGATACAGACCAGAGTACAGTACTAGCTTTGGCAGAAGTCCTGCCCATTCGGATATAGAAGACCACTTACCCCTACCTGCCTTAGCTAAGTAAAGACAACAAAGGGAGGGCTTGAGAAGGTCTCAGAGGATTTATAAGAAGCAGCAATGAAATATATAATTTCTCAGCCCTGTCCTACAGGAGTTGTTAGGGATTTTCTGACCTCCCTGGCTCCCTGTTGTATTCCTGAACTCTGTGCTTGACCTGGACTGTGTTAGGGCCAATGCAGACTGGTTATCTGGGGTGGCACAAAGCTGCCCCAATCCTCCCTTTTGCTGCTCCCAAAACAGCAGCAAAATGCCACTCCTTTTAGGGGCAGCAAAAGGCCACCCTAAGAGCCGGCGCCGCGGCTCTTCAGCACCCCTTCAGCGCAGTGTGTTTAAACTCTGTGCCGGAAGGGCGTCCTGATGCCACCTGCATGTGGACAGCCACGCAGCATCAGGACAGCATCAGTGTGGGGTTGGGGCAGCCAGCATGAGGCTGCCCCACCCCAACTCTACCCCCAGGCTGGCCTTTTGGGCTGGTCTGCAACAGCCCTTAGTTGACTCTGGATCTCATTTGGCTATTGGATATTGCTGAACTCAGTTTGGGACTTAAGGCTTGTATTTGCTAAAGTAAAATAAGCGTTGAACTGTAAGCTGCTGTGTGACTTTGCTTGCTCATTAGCTACTGCCTATCCGCTGTGTAGCACTCAGCCATTGGCTGTTTGCCTAAACTGTGTTTGGGACAAGGGGTTACACTGAGTCACTAAGAGAGAATCTGTTCTTCTACTCTTTCTCAACGTCCGTCAATCCCTTATCTCCCTCAGAGCTGCCAATCATGCCTGCTAAAGGCAAAAGATGCTGTCTGATCTTGAAAGCTAAGCAAGGTCAGCCCTGGTTAATACTTGGATGGGAGACTGCCAAGGAATACCCAGTGCTCTATTTCAGATGAAGGCTCTATTTCAGATGAAGGAACTGGCAAAACCATCTCTGAGTACTCCTTGCCTTAGAAAACCCTAGGAAATTCATAAGGTTGCCACAGGTTGACAAGTGATTTGGAGGTACACAGAGAGAGCTTTAGTAGAAAGAACACTACTAAATATCCAAAAACCCAGATGAAAAGGAGAATGCTTGATGGATGAGCATCCTTGAAGTTTAAAACCTATTATGTGCAAAAAAAAAATAAAAATAAAAAATAAAAAAATGTATAGAATATACATCTTGTGCATCAAAATGTTATTTTTCTGAACATAAAGCAGGATTTCAGCACAGAAGACATGATTTTCTGTACAGAAAACTAAATTTCTGGATAGAATGCATTTCAGCAAGAAGGCTATCTGCAAGCTGGAACATGTGCAGAGAAGGGCAATCAAGATGATCCAAAAATCTTGAAACCAAGTTTTATGAGATATGACTGGGGGAGTCAGGTATGTCTAGCTTGGAGAAGGGAAGACAAAGAAGCCACATGATAGCTATCTGAAGTGATGTCCTGTGGAAGATGGGGTGAACTTGTTTTCTGCTGATCCAGAGACTAGAACATGAAACAATAGATTGAAATTACAAGAAAAGATCCACTGTAGATAGTTTGAAATAGTTAAGAAATCTGTAGTAAATTTGTTTAGAATGATATTTGATAGAATAATTGAAGATATAAAGAAAATCGAAAAGGATACTATATTATAGTCTTTGTATTAAATTGATTGGTATAGATATAAATAAGAGATAATTCAGAAGTTTTTGGAATCTGGCTAAAAGGCAAGTTACACTGAGCATGGAAGTTTGCTTTTTAGTAGTTGTTTAATTTATGTTTAGACGTTGTTGTTGTATGGCGTTTCATTTTTGTTTTGTTTTTTGTTGTTGTTTTTACTTTTTTATTTTTATTTTTCTTTATTGTGTTATTTTTTTGTCGGTTTGTTTTTTCTATATTTTTGTGGTAACACATTATCATTGAAAGCATTTGTATGCATAATATGTATGTTTTTAACAATAAAATTTATTAAAAAAAAAAGAAATTACAAGAAAAGAGATTCCACCTAAATGTTGGAAAGAACTTTTTTAAAAACCTTAGCAGCTGTTCAACAGTGGAAATGGAGGGTTTTATGCAGCCATATCTCAGGACTGCTTTAATTGTGCATTCTTGCAGGCCAAGGGGTTAAACTAGAGGTCCTTGTGGTTCCTTTCAATCTATAATTCTATGAATGTTTTGTTTCCTGCACTCAAAAAATACACTGCACCCACCCACCAACAGCCATTCAGTGGTTGGTGAATAGAAGGGGTGTCAGAGAGGCATCTAGCTGTGATGCTGACTATCGTCTGCTGAGATCCACCAGGGTCCTCTGGAGATTTCAGCAAATGATGCAATCATCCTGCATCCAACCAGGGGGATATAGCCAAATGTTTCCACAATCACCCCAGTTTTTTACCAGCCACTGAATGGCATTGGAGAGTGAAGCAGCTAAATGGTGAATCTGGGGAACTTTGGTTGTTGCAATGGGTGGAAGAGAATACCAGTTTCTGCAATTTTTTTTTTAAAAATAGATACATACATACATACATACATACACACACACTTATGTGCATGTATGCCTGTGTCTGTCAGTAATATGAAGCCAATCTTGTGGCACGGGATCCTAAAGAATATTCACATTCATTCATTATTATTTTTTTGGTAAGACTCTGATTGAAAAAGTTGGAACCACTGTGAGATGTATATTGTGTGCAAAAAACAAACAAGATAAGGTAAAATTCCATCTCTTGTACACACATACACATGCACACTGTAATATGTCCTTTCTCTTTTATTTTTACTTACTACATTTGTTCTGTGTATACCAGTTTAAAAATTGTCCTATATCTGGGGACAGGAAAAAACAGTCATTTGCCAAATCTGCAAATTAAATAAACAAACAAAAAAGACCAGAGAATATAGTAGTCAATAACTTTATGACTACAGGGTGCTGGAAAGGCTTGCAAAATCAATGGTAATGATATAAAATTGTCAGTAATGTCCCTTAAAATGTAATCTGTAGGGGAAAGCTTCATAAATACATTATCCTTCAGTGATGTCACATTATCTGCTTTTTGAGACATAATGAAATTGAAAGTCCACTAACCAAGTTGTAGGAATTACCTTTGATGTTACAATATTGGCTAGTTTTTTCAGCATATTCTTAAAAATCAGATTTTATATAACTGAGCTTTGAAATAACCAAGTAGGATGACATGAGTTTCTCTCTCTCTCTCTCCCTCATTCATGTATTGTGTGTCTATGTGTGCATGGTCTTGAATAGTCACATTAGGCTTGAAAATCTGAGAGCTGGGAAAATGTATTTATTTTGTTTTATTGGAAGCAATATCACTAGTGGTTCACTGTAGCTAGGACTACCATCCTTGTGATGACTTACATGTGTGTAACCAGAGATTAAAACTGATGACCAACCTATGAATTAACAAGACCGCTAGCAGAACTTGGGATAAAATAGGGGCAAATTTCTTTGAACTATTACCTATTTAAATTGTTTCTTGGAAAATACAACAAAAGGGGGAGGGGAGCAAACTAATATTGGACCAGCTGAGGCAGTTGGTCTCTCCTAGACATCCTCCACAGCTTCCCTTGGACAAAACACCTGAGCCCCAAGGAGAATCCAAAACTGTTGGTCCCCAGCTGGCCACCTGTTTGAAGACCTACCAGAGGATCCAACCTCCAAGCTGCACAATTTTATTTATTTATTTATTGTATTTAACCCTTCTCTTCAGCCACAAAGACTCTCTGAGCAGCTTACAGATAGTTAATTAGACAGTTCCCTGCCCTCAGGCTTGCAATCTAAAAAGACATTACACAAAAGGAGAAGGGAATGACAGTGGGGAAGGGGTTCAAGTCCAGTAGTTCCTGTCTCCCTCTGAGGCCTGGACCATGACAGATGGACTGGAGGGAGGGCTCTTCTTCTTTCTATGGGCTAGGCCTGATAGAGCTGGATCTGCCTTTCCCTCCCTCTGAGGCTGGATGATGGCAGAAGGACTGGAGGGAGGACTCTTCTTTTTTTGCTGGCTAGGCCTGGTGGAGCTGGGCCTGCCTTTCTCTCCCCCTGATGCCAAATGATGGTAGATGGACTGGAGGGAGGGCTCTTCTTCTTTCTCTGGGCTAGGCATAATGAAGCTTTATTTGAGACTGGATGATGGCAGACAGACTGGAGGGAGGGCTCTTCCTCTTTCTCTGTGCTAGAACTGATGGAGCTGAGTCTGCCTTTCTCTCCCTCTGAGGCAGTATGATGGCAGAAGGACTGGAGGGAGGGTTCGTCTTCTTTCTCTGGCTTAGGACTGATGGAGCTGGGCCTGCCTTTCTCTCCCTCTGAGGCCAGATGATGGCAGGTGTACTGGAAGGAGGGCTCATCTTTAGTTTTTTGTGGGTTTTTCGGGCTGTGTGGCCATGTTCTAGAAGAGTTTCTTTCTGACGTTTCGCCAGCATCTATAGCTGGCAAAGTACAGATGCTGGCGAAATGTCAGAAAGAAACTCTTCTAGAACATGGCCACACAGCCCGAAAAACCCACAAAAAACTATGGATGCTGGCCATGAAAGCCTACGACTTCACACAGGGCTCATCTTCTTTTTCTGGGCTAGGCCTAATGGAGCTGGATCTACCTTTCTCTTCCTCTGAGGGCAGATGATGGCAGATGGACTGGAGGGAGGGCTTCTGTGAAGGGCAAGATCTCCTGACCAGCCCCCAAAACAGCCTCCTTCCTTACCTGCCCCCCCAGCCACATAACCAATTGGGGCATTTCCAGAGGCATATCCTTCATCAAAAGGTGCCATAGGTGATCACCAAACTCATCTTTTCTCCCTGCAGTGCCTGGTAAGTGATTGCCTTTTTAAGACACCACTCAATTTCCAAGTCCCCAAAGCACAGTGTAGGATAGACAAAGTGCCTGTGGAAAGGGGAGAAAATTCCTAACCGGCCTCAAAGCAACCAGCGAAATTACACTATGCTAGATGTGGGAAGGTGGGTTGAAATTTCCCAAAGGCTGGAGGCTTTATATAATCTTGACTTCATGTCTCCATGTCTTGGCAGGAAACACGAAGACAACCATTAATGTGGCCTCTCCTCATAGAAGGCCATCATGGCCATTGTTATTGTTGTTGTTGTGTGCCTTTAAATCATTTCTAACTTGTGGCAAGTTTTTTTGATAAGTTTCTTCAGACGCTGGCTCATGTCTTCATGACTGCATAACAGCAAATTATATTCCTATAACCCAAAAGGCCTCTGGGTTTTTTTTTTTTGGTTTTTTTTTGTGTGTGTGTGTGTGTGGAATATTTTATTGAATAAAAACTATATAAAATATGAACTACATAATACAAACATCAAAAGCAAAGTACAAATTACAGAAGACAAAACTACACATAATGTAACAAGAACTACTATAATAAAATTATAATGAAAATGATGATCATAATTTCAGAATAATGCAGCAGTGGCCTCTTCTTTTTCTTCTTCTTCTTTTTCTCCCTCTTCTTCTTCTTCTTTGCCCTCAAGTCATTTCCTATTTAGGGGAACCCTAAGGCAAACCTATCATTGTGGATTTTTTTAAAGGCAAGATTTGTTCAGAGGAGGTTTGCCATTGCTTTCCTCTGAGACTGAGAGCATGTGACTTGCCCAAAGTCACCCAGTGGGTTTCATGGCCAAGCAGGGAATCGAACACTGGTTTCCAAAGTCACAGTCAAACACTCAAACCACTATACCATACTGGCTCTCGTGGGTGCATCTATATTGTAGAAATAGCATAGTTTGACTTCATTTTTTTTTCATGGCTCTATTTTACAGAATCCTAGGATTTGTAATTTTGTGAGGCCTCAGCACTCCTTCCCAGGGAAGTCTGAAGACCATGTAAAACTACAAGTTCCATAGGATGGAGCAACAGCTCTTACAGTGGTGTCAAAATGCATTATTTCTATGCTGTAGATGCACTCTATGACATAACAAACAAACAGGTCAGGAAGCAAGATATTTTATCAGAAGAGTACATTCTTCTGCCACCTTGAGTGCTATCAGAATATTTTGGCCTCTGTCCAGTTGTTAATCCTGACTATAGTATACCTATTGAATCAATAGAACTTACATTAAAGTTGATTTGCCAAGTTCCTGTAACTTCAATGGATTTACTAGAGTTGGGTATAACAATTGAATTGAGGATTTTGAGTGTTTTCTGTGCCAACATTAACAGGAAATCAGTTAATGTTCCTTCATTTCAAGGAGCAGGCAGCAGCCCGCTGCATGAGTGGAGTCACTCCAGAGCCAGATGGTATTGAGGAGATATGACCTGCAGTTCACTAGGTCACCACATGGGCCAGATAATCACAGATCCTGTCAGTAAACTATTATAGCAGGGGTAGGCAACCTAAGGCCCGGGGCCCGGATGTGCCCCCCCCCCGAGGCCTTTGGACCGGCCCCAGGCTGGTCCTGCCGCTGCCGCCGCCGACACCCACCATGATGATATTATTATTGTTGTTATTACTTGTTGTTGGGGTTTTCTTGGCAAAATCTCCACAGGGGTTTTGCCATGGCTTTTCTGGGGCTGAGAGAGTGTGCATGCATTTTTTTTAAAATTTTTAATTTTTAAAATATTTATTTATTTATTTATTTATTTTTGGTGCTTCGGCCCCCCAATTGTCTGAGGGACAGCAACCCAACCCCCGGCTCAAAAAAGTCGCCTACCCCTGTATTATAGAGATGAATGATTGATTTCATATCAATTATGGCAGGAACGCTATTGGTTTTTGACACATATGCAAGTTCCCTTATGCACATTGTTGTGCTTTTTAAAGTCATGATGTAACATCCATATTTAATTCCTACTAGCATAAGTGGGGTTCTGCAAGTATAACTGTTGCACATGCAGTGGTACATTGTTAGATTGTGTGCAGCTACTTATCATTGTCTTCCAGCTACCACCTCATTCACTGGGATTCCAGAAACAGCAAGTACATTGGCAAGTACAGAACTGGTTGTCCAATGCTGGTAAATAGTAGAAGGGTGCTGTAATGCAACTGCCACTATGTACATGTGAGTGTAGATTTACACCAGATAAGCCCAGTGTAGAATCGACTAAAAGTCACACATTTCTTCATGCTTGAGATGAAAAGAACTCAGCACTTACTGGCTGATATTCTGTTAGTGACATACACTAAGTGATATATCTCTTTTGTTCAATGTGGAGGTTGGCTTTCCTGCCTCCCAAAGACCCTCTCAAACTTACTGTAGAGTCACTGCTCCCCCATGTCCATTTCATGGCTGATGAATACTGGTGGGAGGTCCCTGCAGCCAGATGTGAAATTATTATATCGTCTGCTGTAATTCCAGCAAACCCAGCCGATTACATAATCATTTCACATATGACTATAAGGATATAGCCAGATTGTTCTCCATTCTACCCCTGTTCTCACTAGGCTGTCTGACTATGGGCCTTTGCGTCTGGCCAGAAATGAGTGAAATAATTACATCATTACATCATCCAGTCAGACTTTCAAGTAATCTCAGTGGAGCTCAATACAGAATGCAATTCTTTTGCATTTGGCTAGGTGAACATAACCAGATGGCTTTTCCAATCTCTCATTTCTCTAATCAGGCATTGAATGGCCATGGGAGGGCTGCATAAACTCTACAGTAGCTATGTGGGTTGATGACTGGCAAGCTGATGTGTAATTCCCACACAGATCCCATGCGCTTTGCTGGACTATGCAGGATTGCATCCACTATTTATTGCCTGGTTGTTGGTTTGGCATTAAAAGTGAGATAAATTGACATATTCATTCATTCATGTCCAAGGTTTGAATGGCAAACTAAAATAATTCTGGCTTTTAATACCTGTGAATTGAGCTATGATAGTGCTTTAACATCTCCTTGTCTTTAACATCTATATGGCAGGCAATGTTCTCTCCATGTTGGGACTAGTTATATTTATTGAATTTTGCTGTTGCAAAGGCTGCCAGGGGGAGCTTTCCTTTTACTCTAATTCCTCACAGTTAACCAATTTTTTTTAAAAAAGAAAGAACATAAAGTTTTAAAAATTATAATATAAAAGTAGAAAAATGGGTGGACTTTTCCATCTCTAGTCTTTATATCCAGACTAATCCTCACAAATGCTTAGTTGGCACTTTGAGAACTACTCAATATGCCCAAGATATTGCACCTTTGGGGTCTAAAATGCCAATATATTTTCCAACTTCAGATAAAGGACTCTTCAGCCATTTATGCCTCTTCCAATGCAATTGCTCAAAGAATTGCTGCATTTGCTGATAAAGGGCCATTAAAAATAACAAGGCGTGACCCAGGAAAAATGTTCAGTTTACACAAGGCAATAAAAATCTTAACTGGGCATGCAAATTCCTTTGCAGTTGAGTTTTCTTGGCATTGCTTTTGGGATCACCCTGAAGAGGAACTTTAATAGCAAAATAATGATCAGACCATGAAGTCAGGAGAACAGTTCTGCGTTTTTCCCTCCTGACACATTAAAAAGCCTCTTGTGTCAATGAAATCACAAAATCTAATCTTAAAAAAGCCACTGGACAGAACTTTATGTTGGCTTCTATCAAATAATGCAGACATTTCAGAACAAATGGAAGGTCTCTGGCACTGACTAAGCCATTGAATTGTAAAATGGGATTAACTTTTTCTCCATTGCCTGAACCTTGCTTTTGGGAAATTCATACTAAAACCCTTTGTTTAAGGCAGTTGCTTATTGTTGTTAGCTGCCTTCGAGTTGACCTAGACTCATGGGGACCCTGTGAATGAAACTCTCCAAGCCCCACAATCTTCTAACTCTCTGCTTATGTCCTGTAGGCTCAGGCCCAGGGTCTCCTTGATTATCCATGTGGCATGCTGTCTTCCTCTCTTTCTACTGCCCTCTAACTTCCCCAGCATTTTTAATGAGTCTTTTCTAATGAGTTCTGCTTTCTCAGGATGTGGCCAAAGTACAACTGCTTCAATTTAATCAATCATCTTGGTTTCCAGGGATAGTTCAGGCTTGATTTCTTCCAGGATCCATTTCTTTGCCTTTTTGGCTGTTTGCTGTATCCTCAGAACTCTTTTCTAGCACCACATTTCAAATGAGTTAATTTTCTTCCTATCTGCTTTCTTTACTGTCCAGCTCTCACATCCATACATGTTTATGGGGAATACAATGGCTTGGGTGATTCTAACTTTAGTGTTCATTTGTATATCTTTACTCTTTAGGATTTTGTCTAGTTCTTTCATAGCTGCCCTTCTCATTGTCTAGGTTGAATTTATGTACATCCTCCACGGTCATTCTTTTTGTTTTCTTTTTGTTTATGACTTTGCACTTGCTTCTTTGACTTTCTTTAGTGATTGTTCCAAGTCTGTGATGCTTTCTTCTAGTAATATGGTATTGTGTGGATATCTTAGATTGCTAATGTTCCTTCCTCTTATGTTCACTCTTCCTACTTCTGAGTCTAAACTTGTTCTTTGTATGATATTTTCTACATAAAATTGAACAGCTTTGCCTGACCCCTTTCCCAATTCGGAACCATTCTGTTGCTCCATATTCTATTCTTCCAGTAGCCTCTTGCCCTAAGTACAGATTCTTCATCAGTACTATCAGATGTAGTGACACTCCCATTCCCATAGCTTTTCATGATTTGTGCATTCAAAGGCCTTGCTATATTCTATAAAGCCCATGCTAATATTTTTTTTTCTAGAATGCTTTGGCTCACTCCATTATCCATTGTATGTTTGCAATAGGCAGTTGCTTACCCAGGGATTAGACTCATATACCTATAATTCATCAAAACTAAACCTTTATCTGCTTTCAGTTGTCCCCTTTGTGTATTAGTGATACAGCATCATAGGAACTGTTTTGTACTGAGCCAGACCATCTAGTTGAACATGGTCAACTCAGATTGTTAGTGGCTTTCCAGGATTTCAGGAAGAATCCTTTCCTAGGCCTACTTGAAGATTCTTGGTATTCTCTCCTGGTGATAGGACAAATTATCCTACATTACATTTCCTTACAGAAGCAGTTGGGCATTTTTGTCCAATATATGACATCCACATTCAGTTAAGATTGTGGAGGCAAAGTGATGCCTTTAGTGCCATGGTGTGTGGAGATGCTCATATAGATGAGGTGCTCATGTACCTGAAATGCCTAAGCAATGTACATGAGATGTTCATCTGGCCATGCATTCAGGTATACATTCATTTGTGTAACATTGCAATTCAGCACAAGGGTTGTGTAACACAATCAAAATGCAACTCTACATGTGCAAGCCTTCTGAAGGATCTGAGCCAGAATACATCCATCTTTTGTGTCAATGAATTCAGAGAAAATGTAGCAAAAATGGCTCCTAGGTTGTTGTTTTTTCAAACCAAGAAGAAATGCTACCCTTGTAGAGGTTAAGGATATCAAGTGACTACAGAGCTTAGAAGTATCACATCATAACTACTGATTTTACCTACAATGTGCTATTTAGGGAGTAATGCCATTAGTAGTGTTGTCAGTTTTTGAAAGAAACATGAACAGCCGGATGCATAAATTCCCCTGCAGAAACAGCTAGACTTTTTGTCTAATGTGGAATGGTCATATTCAGTTTCAGTTTGAAAAAGTAGAATCACCCACATGTATAGGTGCCATTGTGCATGGGAGTGCATAAACATGCATTAATGTGCATGCATGTCATACATGGATGGATATTGCATACTGTGTATGTAGATGCATGTGCATATTTAGTTGCATACTTATTTTTTGTTGTTCTTGTTTGCCTTCAAGTTGGTTCTGACTTATAGCAAGGTTTTCTGGGGCTGAGAGTGTGTGATCCCAAGGTCACCCAGTGGGTTTCCATCGCCAAGCATAGATTTGAACCCTGGTCTCTTAGTGTCCTAGTCCAATGCTCAGACCACTACACCATGCTGGCTCTCATATTTAATTTTACAATGTTGTAATTCACTATGTGGACATATTGTGCAACTGTTGCACAAGTCCATGAGTGTCATGTTACACTCTACTGACCAACAGCAAGTAGTTTCATTTTTAGCATAACAAATGCAGGCATCTTGTTAGTGACTTACACATGCATTTTTGACAATGGTTTCATTTTTGTATTCACTTGAATACTTTTTTGACTATTGTGTCACTTCCATATTCAGTTGAAGGTTGTAGTAACAGATCAACATGGGATGCCATTGCTCATGAGGTGTCATTGCAATCATGGATTTTACATTTGTTTGCACATTCACTTGTACAGTGTTGCAGCTCATTAATGCACAAATATCACAAAAATCCATGAGGGCAAAATTACACTCCATTTACTTGATGTAGGATCACTGCCATACTTTATCCTTTACTTCCAACAGTGCCTTGAAATACTATTTGATTCACTGAGATTTCAGAAACTGTCACTATGCATTTCCCTTTTCTTCATGGAACAATAAACAGGCAGATTGACAGATATACAACTGGTTGCACAATGTTCATTGGAGGGGTGGTGCAACATATTCAATGTGTAACTACATAGATGTAGATTTACACTACATGAGCACAATGTAGGGTCTCAGCCTATAAATGGCTCTTTCCTTTCTCACTCTTTCGATCATGTCATTTCTCTCTTGCATTACCACCCAAATATTGCAGTATAACCCAGGCTTACTCCACCCTTTATATGGGATAATGTTCACCCATATTTTCAATGCTGAGATGCCACATTAAAAGAGTGAACTCTGCCCTCCATTCAGAGATATCAGAGAGAGTGCTTCCTAATTGAATATGAAGCATAATGTTCTTTCATCCATTTAATTGTTAGTTTGGGCCACCTCATAAACTGCAACATTAAAAGCAACACTGATTGGTTCATGGGCAGGGAAATCTACATTGAATTATAACCTTCCTTTATAGCCACTTAAGGGGGCAGGAGCTGGAGGATAGAAGGTGAGATATGAACATGTCACACTGGCATAAACAGCCTTATTTGATTATCTCAGCACACTTTGAAGACTCTAATTAGACTTCTTCCTGAAGTGACATTTACTCTTCAACATGGGCATTGGCTATGAGCTGGATTTGCCATCAATATCAAGTTTATTCATGGTTTTTCAACAGATGACTCAGTCATGGGTTTGAGTTAACCTATATCTAGCAAGAGAGTCAATATGTTATGGTGGTTCAAGTGTCGGACTAGGACACTGGGAGAACAGGGTTTGAATCCCCATTCAGCCATAGAAATCCACTGGGAAAGTTACCCTGGGCAAGTCACATTCTCAGCCTTAGATGAAGGCAATGGCAAACTCCTTCTGAATAAATCTTGCCAGAAAGCCCCATGACAGGGTCATCTTAGCATCACCATAAGTCAGAAGTGGCTTGGAAGTACACAACAACATATCTAAGGAAATGAAAGTGCACCTTGAGACATTCTGCTAGTCTGATTTCAGAACGCTTGAAGAATAGTAAACTATTCTATGATCACAATTCTATCATGGCTTTTCACTGATGTAAAAGTAGTTGAACTTTCTTAGAGGTTACCCAAGGGTGGTATCCAGTCAGGATTGTACAAGCTCTGTGATTATGATGTAAAGTATTGTGGAAAACTAGGAGCACTGCTTGGGAAGCTTGGTGAATCATGGAAGTGGAAGGGACCCCAAGGGGCATTCTGCTCAACCGTTTTACAATGTAGGAATTCACCACTGGGAGGTAGCATCCAAACTCTTCTTAAAAGCCTTCAATTAAGGAGCATTCAATGAAAAGAATCCAAAAGTATCATACCGTCAAAGATCTCTTACTTTCAAGAAGTTCTTCCTAATGTTTAGTTGGAATCCTCTTTGTTACAGTTTGGATGTTCTATCACTCTGGAGCGTGTGTGTGTGTGTGAAATTTTTTCTATCTGCTACTGACCAGTCCCTCAGATATTTGAAGATGGCTGTCATATCGCCTCTATACTCCAGGTGGGATCTGAGCAAAATAGAATAAAGTATGGAATATTGAACAGAAAAGGTGGGAAAGGTTGTGCAGAAAGGTTTAAAGTTTACGCTATCTAACAATCTTAACGGAAATTGTTATAAAATTATGTTTAGCTGGCATTTAACATCAGAAAAATGGTCTAAATTGTATAAAGGGATGAAAATAGATAATGTAAATGTCCAAAATGTCCAAAATAATGTTGGAAGACAATCCATGATGTGATACAGAAAGTCCTCAAGACAAAAGTGAGTCTTAAGCCTGAACCCTTTTTCTGGCGATACTAGATAAGCAAACTAAGAAACAGCAAGAAAATATGTTTCAATATATGATTATAGCCTCAGAGATGGAAACGTATGGAGATCCCTTCAGCAGAGGAAAGGATAATACATAATGGGAATCATTCCTACATTTTATGTGTGAAATAAGAAAAAAGGTAACACTTGTTAATTTTAAGATTTGATTTGTGTGTTGATGGTTTATTCTTCCATACTAAAGGTACAAGTAGAAATGACATTTGAGTAGGTAAGTGGAAAGACACCAAAGTACTACATTGACCCAATGTTGGAAAAGTGGGAAATCAAGTCTACATTAAATGTTCATTAATGTGGGTGTGGGGTGTGGGGTGTCTTTATTTGTGGAATTTGTTTTTTAGGGGGTATATTTGTTTTTGTGTATATATGAGTATCCACGTTGGGGTGATTGTTGTTATTTGTATAGCAATATATATTTTTAAAGAGATTCAACAGCTGAATACACTGTTTAAATTTCATAGAATCATAGAATCATAGAATTATACAGTTGGAAGAGATCACAAGGGCCATTCAGTTCAACCCCCTGCCATGCAGGAATTCCCAATTAAAGCATCCCCGACAGATGGCCATCCAGCCTCTGCTTAAAGACCTCCAAGAAAGGAGACTCCACCACACTCCAAGGGAGTGTGTTCCACTGTCGAACAGCCCTTACTGTCAGGAAGTTCCTCTTAATGTTGAAGTGGAATCTCTTTTCCTGGAGCTTGCACCCATTGTTTTGGGTCCTAGTTTCTGGGCCGACAGAAACCAAGCTTGCTCAATCCTCAATTGACACCCCTTCAAATATTTAAACAGGGTTATCATATCACCTCTTAACCTTCTCTTCTCCAGGCTAAACATTCCCAGCTCCCTAAGTTGTTCCTCATAGGGCTTGGTTTCCAGATCCTTCACCATTTTAGTTGCCCTCCTTTGGACACGCTCCAGTTTCTCCACATCCTTTTTGAATTGTGGTGCCCAGAACTGGATACAGTATTCCAGGTGAGGCCTGACCAAATCAGAATACAGTGGCACTATTACTTCTCTTGATCTAGACACTATACTTCTACTGATACAGCCTAAAATTGCATTGGCCTTTTTAGCTGCTATGTCACACTGTTGACTCATGTTCAACTTGTGGTCTACCTGGACTCCTAAATCCCTTTCACATGTAGTCTCATTCAGCCAGGTGTCCCCCACCGTATATCTGTGTTTTTCGTTTTTCTGCCCTAACTGCAGTTTCTCATTTCTCCGTGTTGGATTTCATTTTGTTAGCTTTGGCCCAGCTTTCTAGTCTGTTCAAGTCATTTTGAATTTTGATCCTGTCTTCTGAGGTATTAGCTACTCCTCCTAATTTGGTGTCACCTGCAAATTTGATAACTATGCCCCCAATACTGTCATCCAAGTCATTGATAAAGATGTTGAATATCATTGGGCCCAGGACAGAGCCCTGTGGCACCCCGCTGGTCACTTCTTTCCAGGTTGAAAAGGAGTCATTGTTGAGCACCCTTTCGGTTCGGCCAGTCAACCAATTACAAATCCAAGTAACAGTTACTTTGTCTAGCCCACATTTTACCAGCTTGTTTGCAAGAATGTCATGGGGAACCTTGTCAAAGGCCTTACTGAAATCAAGATATACTATATCTACAGCATTCCCTTCATCTATCAAGCTGGTAATTTTATCAAAAAAAGAGATCAGATTTGTCTGGCATGACTTGTTTCTATGAAACTCATGTTGACTTTTTGTGATTATGGAATTACCTTCCAGGTGTTCATAGACTCTCTGTTTAATGAGTTGCTACAGAATCTTTATTGATGTCAAAATAACTGGACCATAGTTGCTGGGATCCTCTTTTTTTCCCTTTGTGAAGATGGGGACAACATTTGCCCTCCTCCAGTCTGCTGGGACTTCTCCTGTTCTCTACGAGTTCACAAAGATTATTGCCAATGGTTCCAATATTACATTTGCCAGTTCTTTTAGTACCCTTGGATGTAATTCATCTAGTACTGGAGACTTATATTCATTAAGATTAACCAGGTATTCCTGTACTATCTCTTTACTTATTCTGTGCTGAAATTCTCCTATTCTGTTCTCTGCTCCATTATCCTCAGATTTAAAAGGATATTAAAGACTAGTCTCTTCTGGTAGGCATATCCAGATGATTTTTAAATTGTGAATTTTAAATTATGAATTTTAGACCTGGATTGTTTTAATATGTGCACATCTTATTTGTCATTTTAAATTGATGTGTGTTTTATTTGATGTTGTTTGTCTGTTAAATGTTGCTTCAATCCATAGGGAAAAGAAGTAAGAAATCATCATCATGATGTTTAGGTGGATTTTTTTTTCTTGTAATTGGAATCCATTGGCTCATGTTCTAGTCTCTGGAACAGCAGAAGATAAGCTCACTCCATCTTCTATACAACATTCAGATAAGTCTATTATGTCACCCCTCAATGTTTAATAATAATAATAATAATAATAATAATAATAATAATAATAATAATTTATTTATGTATACCCTGCCCCTCTGAGCACAATCGGGGTGGCTAACAACAATTAAGAATACATAAAATACAAATCCAAAAGGACCAATAAAAGAGTACTAAACTAAGCACTAATTAAAACATCTTAAATTAAAACATAAAATTAAATAAAACCAATAACCAAACAAAGAAATAACAAACAGAGGAGATAACAAAAGAAAAAAAAGCAGAGTAGCGGGGTGGCTGTGGCAATCAAATTGGGAGAGGGCAGAATAAGGGGGTTCCTGAAGCCGGGAAGTCTATTCTAGAAAGGCCTGCTGGAAGAGATCCATCTTAACAGCCTTCTTGAACCTGTTTAGGATTGTGATCTGACAGATCTCATCCAGCAGGCCGTTCCACAATCTGGGGGCGATTACCGAGAATGCCCTCTGGGAGGTTGCAGACAGCCTAGATTTTACTGGCTGTAGCAAATTCCTCCAAGAGGACTGAAGTGCACAGGGAGGATTGTATTGGAGGAGGTTGTCCTGAAGATAGGTTGGACCCAAGCCATTTAGGGCTTTAAAGGTAATAATCAACACCTTATACAGGGCCTGGAAACTAATAGGCAGCCAGTGGAGGGATTTTAACACCGGAGTTATGTGGTCCCTCCTAGATGTTCCAGAGACCACTCTGGCTGCCATGTTTTGTACTAACTGAAGTTTCTGGACTGAGCAAGAGGGTAGCCCCATGTAGAGTGCATTACAGAAATCCAGATGGGAGGTTACCAGTGTGTGCACAACAGTCTCAAGATCCCTTACTTCCAGAAAAGGGCGCAGCTGGCATATCAGCCGAAGCTGATAACAGGCGCTCCTGACCGTCGTGTTTACCTGATTTGTCATCAGGAGTGAGAGTCAATGAACACCCCCAGACTGTGAATACAGTCCTTTACGGAGAGTGTGACTCCGTCCAGGACTGGAGGTTGCAACCCAATTTCTGGTTTTGGGGGTGCTACTGTTAGCACCTCCATTTTGTCTGGATTCACTCTCAACCTGTTTTTCCTCATCCAGCCCATTACTGCCTTAAGACATTAATTGAGGGAAGAGATGCCATTGGAATTCGAGGCCGACCATCGAAACATGGAGAAATAGATCTGGGTGTCATCAGCGTACTGATAACACCCAGCTCCATGACTCCAAATGATCTCACCCAGCGGCTTCATATAGATGTTAAACAGCATCGGGAACAGAATGGTACCTTGAAGGGTGCCACAAGTAAGCTCCTTTTTACTGGAGCAAGTATCCCCGAGCAGCACCCTCTGGGATCTGCCCGAGATGAAGGAACAGAACCACTGCAACACAGTGCCTCCGATTCCTAACCCACTCAGGCGATCCAAGAGGATGCCATGATCTATCATCTCAAAAGCCGCTGAGAAGTCTAAAAGCACCAACTGGGTCACACTACCCCTGTCGATGCTCAGACGCAGGTCATCGATCAAGGCAATCATGGCAGTCTCAACTCCAAATCCTGTCCTGAAGCCAGTTTGAAATGGGTCTAGATAATCGGTTTCATCCAAGACAGCTTGGAGTTGAAGAGCAACAGCCCTCTCCATTACCTTGCTCAAAAATGGTAACAAAGAGACTGGCCTATAGTTGTTCATATCCAGGGGGTCCAGGGAAGGCTTTTTCAGAAACGGTCTGACAGCCGCTTCCTTCAAACAAGATGGAAAATGACCTTCCCTGAGGGATGCATTGAAAATGTCTGTAAGGAACATCCTCAATGCATCCCCTCCCCCCCCCCCCGGATGGCCAGCCAAGATGGGCAAGGATCAAGAGGACAGGTCAATTAGGAGCTGGTTGGAAAGGATGCTTGGGAGCGATCATGTCGATAGCCTTAGTAAGATTGGTGTTCCAAGTATTAACCAAAGCTTCAACAGGGCCACCAGTGTTACATTAAACCCTCCAAGGCTTTCTGGAATCTGTTTGGTTCCATTAGCCTTCAAGGGCGGACCATTCTAATAGGTCCACCACCCTCGGTGAGGCTGGTAGAGGCTCTTAGTTCAGTCTTGACCAGGAAATGATCCATCCATGACAACGCGATGGTTTTAATAACCTCCGCCAACAGATATTCCTGTTCCATACTAAAGACCGCATTGAGGGTATGACCCACACAATGTGTGGGCCTGACGACCAATTGGGATAGGCCCATTTTTGTCATGGTTTCCATGAACTCCTGTGCCGCACTTCCCCAGATTAAGAATACCCAGTTCCATAAAGTGTTGCTCACAGAGCTTGGTTTTCAGACTTTTTCTTATCTTGGTCTTCTCTTTTTGAGAAGAACTTATAATCTTTGAGAAACTCTATACAGCTTAGGGTCAGACTATTTAAAAGACCATATATCCCTATACAAACCTGCAAGAATTCTAAAATTATCAGGGAAAGTCTTTATCCTTCAGGCTCACTTGATGAGGACACAAGAAAGCCTACTTGATGGCTGGTCCCACCCCCTCAAATGCCCTTCAAGCAGATTTTTAATATGTAGTCATTGTCACTGAGTCTTTTATATAAGGTGTGTGTTCTATTAGATTTTTTTTTTTTTAATTTTGTGGAAAATCCACCAACCTCTTCAAGAAACTTGCCCAGATACAGACAGATATCTTCTTTTTCAACAAGTGCAAGCAATGGGATGTCATTCCTGGGGACCATCATCTGGGGAGCCCTTTGCAAAACTATATATCTTGTAGAGCTCATGGGTTCTACTCATGCTGACTGGTTCTGCAGTAGTCAACATTTCTTTCCAGTTTTCTTCAGTTAAACTCTTTCACTCCTATCTGTCCCTGGCTTCCACTCCAGCATAAGCATCTGAAGAAGTAGACTAAAGTCTACAAAAGCTAATGCTACAAACTTCTTTTTTTCATCAGTTAGTCTCAAAGGTGCTACAAAATCTCTCTCTCTATCAGTTTATATTAGTTGATGTTGTTGGCCTTCATGGTAGTAGGTTAAACCACTCTTTTGGCTATCCCTTGGATAGCTTCTTTAAGGCTGAATTTAAATTCTGGAACATATTATCCACCCTGTTGATATGGAAGCTATGCATTTATGTATCCCACTCAATAACTTTTGCAAGTAGCTTAACTTACTGTTTGTGCTTTCAGAATTAAAGCTCCTCTTAAAATTAAAATAGGGTCTATAACATTTTATTATTTACTAATTTTACAAAAATGAAGTTGGCATCCTTGTAAGTGATGATGTTTCACTCTTGCATATAATGAAAATTAAGTAAAAAAGCTATAAAGTTTCATAGCATTAATACAATTTACATCTAATTTCCATGATTTTTCCTGTGTGCATTTTTTTTCAGGAAAAAAATAACCTCTTTACTGATTTAAATAGTAGTTTTCAGAGCAATGGATGTCTCACAGAAACAAATATTGGTGAATGTATTTCAATTTTAGGACAAATCCTTCAAGGGTATACTTGTATACCTTTTTTAGTCCTTCAAATTGTTGCTAAACACTGTCAGTAAATATAGATGTGACTGTTGAAGAAATTTTATTATTTGTTTACAAGGTCAAAGCCAAACAGCTAAAAAAAAAAAATCCATTAAACATTTCTAGCTATGTAATAGAGCTACAACTGGTGGACTGACTCAATGAATGATACCACAACCCGCAGTTTGGAAGACCAGATAAGGGAATTTAATGGAAGGATATTTTTGAGATCTCTCCTTCATGGGATCACCATATGTTGAATGTGTCTTGACAGTACCAAGTAACAACAATAAGTCCATTTTCCCTGTGTTTTTATCTGATCTAAATAGAGCATTAGTAGCGCCCCCCCCCATTCACAGTACATACATTTCACATTTATTGGGTAATTAGAATATCATATCTCTGTGAATACTGTTTCATGTCTCTCTCTCCCCCCCCCCCCACTCTACCAGCTGGATCTCATGTTACAAAATTTCTAAGAGATAATTGTGCTTCTGTAATTCAGGAAATACAACAGTGACCCATGGTGACACATTCACACATGGGTCATATCATGGAATCATAGAGCTGGAAGAGACCACAAGGGGCATCCTGTCCAAGCCCCTGCCATGCAGGAAAACACAATCAAAGCACTCCTAACAGATGGCCAATCCAGTCTCTGTTTACAAACTTCCAAAGAAGGAAATTCCACCACAATCGGAAGCAGCATATACCATTGTCAAATAGCTCTTACCATTAGCAACTTCTTCCTAATGTTTAGGTGGAATCTCTTTTCCTATAATTTTAATCCACTGCTCTGTGTCCTAGTGTGTGGAGAAGCAGGAAAAAAGCTCACTCCATGTTCAATATGACACACTTTCAAATATTTAAGCATGGCAATTGTGTTTATATCATGTCTATCATGTTATATCATGTTATGCAAATTACACAATATTACTAGCAGAAACCAAAAGGACCTCGAGCAATTACTGAAGAAGGTTAAGGAGGAAAATTGTCAATATAGGCTTAATACGGATCATTAAGAAAATAAAAATAAAGACCATGGAAGATTTACAAATATTAATCTTAGATAATGAGGAAACTGAAATAATCAGAGAGTTCCCATACCTTGGATCAAATATTGACCATAATGGAGACTGAAATCAAGAAATCAGAAGAATTGGGAAGGGCAGCTTTGAAAGAACTGGACAAGATCCTAAAGTGCAAAGATATAACTGTGAACACTAAAGTGAGGATCATCCAGCCATTGCATTCCCCATCACCATGTACAAACGTGAGAGCTGGACATTGAAGAAAGCTGGCAGAAAGAAAATCAACTCATTTGAGATGTGGTGTTTGAAAAGAATGCAGAGGATACCATGGATGGCCAAAAAAAGACAAGTAAATAGGTCCTTGAACAGATCAAGCCAGAACTCTCCCTGAAAGACAGGATGACAAAACTGAGAGTGTTATAAATTGGCCACATCATGAGAAGTCATGGTTCATTAGAAAAGGCAGTGATGTTGGGAAAGGCAGAAGGCAGTAGATAGAGAGGAAGACCACATACCAAATTGTTAGACTCAGTCAGGGAGGACATGGGCCTTTCTACAGAACCTGAACAGAGCAGATAAGATCAGGGAATCTTGGAGATGTCTCATCAACAGAGTCACCCTGAGTTGGGAACAGAAAGAAAATCTGAATTAACCTGAGTTAAGGTTCGCTCAAGAACAGTTAACAGCAACAACAAATCATGTCACCTCTTAACCTTCTCTTCTCCAGGCTAAACATACACAGCTCTCTAGGTTGCTCCTCATAGGACATGCTTTCCAGACCTTTCAACATTTTGGTCATCTTTCTCTGGACACGATCCAGTTTGTCAATGTCCTTTTTGAGTTGTGGTGCCAAGAACTGGACACAGTATTCCAGCTGAGGTCTGACCAAAGCAGAATAGAGTGGTGGTATTACTTCCCTCAATCTAGATACTGTATTCCTGTTGAGTCCATAGTGTGATGCAGCAGTTTAAAAAGCCAATGTGACTCAAGCACATTGAGTCACATTGGCTTTTCAAACTGCTGCATCACTCATGTTCAGCTTGTGATCTACTAAGACTCCTAGATTCCTTTCACATTATGATATAATATCATCAGCCTTTATAAATAAAAGTCCATTTCACCCAACACATATAACAAAGGGGGCTTAGGCCATGAATACACTTAATAGGGAGGTCTATTGAGCAAAGTAAATAAATAAATAAAATCCCCACAGAGTTATCCAACATTATTGGAATGTGAAACCATTGTTGGAAGACAAGATGTAGGACAAAAGTAAAAAGAGACTATGGGCCTCTGCAGACGGGTGGCTTTGTTCCACCCTGGGAAGTGGTGGATTGGGGCTGTGGCAACTTTTAAAAAGAAAACAGCAAAAGGCCACCCTAAGAGCCAACACACAACTCTTCAGCACCCTTTTCGATGCAGCATGTTTGAATGCTGGACCAGAAGGGCATCCTGATGTCACACGCCATGCATAACAGCGCGTGGCATCAGGATGGCATCAGTGTGGGGTTGGGGTGGCTGGTGTGCAGCTGCCCCACCCTAACTCTGCTTCCAGGCTGGCCCTTTGGGCTGCTCTGCAGAGGCTCAAAATTCAGTTTTATAGTAGAACCTAGGTAGAGTAAAGAGTTAAACCCATCAAGGACTGCAATAGCCTAAACATTTTAGCAATGAATTCTCACCAAGACTCCACTCAGGCCATCTGCTCTCTAACAACCAAAGACTTTTAACTTTTTGAAATTTCCCCAATCAATAATTTAAGGGTTAGGACATTAAATTATGCTAGAGTCACTTTTCAAAGATTATATGCACACAGGCTGGTACAAAATGGAATCCAGAGGAAAAAAAACATAGTTTGTTCCTTTGTGTTTCATGTATCTTCTGACATATGGCAACTCTAAGGCAAGCCTATCATGGAGATTTTTTGGCAAGATTCATCCAGAGAGGGCTTGATTTGGTTTCCTCTGAGGCTGACAGTATGTGATGTGCCTAATGTCATCCAGTGGGTTTCCATGACTGAGGAGGAAATGGGACCCTGGTCTACTGGAGTCCTAGCCCAATACTTACACCACTGTGCCTTCTGGACCTCTCGCACAATAGGAGGACAGTAACTCTTTACAACACCATTGTTATAACAACTGAAAACCAGAAATCTTTTTTATCTACAGCAGATCAACCCCTAAACTACCAGATTCACCTTCTTATTGTCTCTAATATGAATAAGCAGGTCAGAATACGTGGCTGGTTTGTAGTAATTTGATTTGAAGTGATGTTATTTTAATTGCTGGTTTTAATCTGTGCTTAGTTTAATGCTTTTTTAAGGGGAGGTGGGAGAGGGTGGGGGTTGTTGGGGTTTGGGGATCTTATTCTGTATTTTGTATTTTATCTGTTGTAAGCCACCCCAATTGTTTTAACAGAGGGGCGGGGTAGAAATATTATTATTATTATTATTATTATTATTATTATTATTATTATTATTATTTATTCAGGTCACTAGTCCCCTGTATATCAGAGGATCTAGGTCTATGAGAAATCAGGTCATTCAAGTCAGCTACATATGGCAGATATAAGTATACTCATAAACATGTTGGTTATACAGCATGCCAAGCATTTCAAACACATGTTCAGGCATTCTGTTATATGTTAATAACTGTTCTATTGCCCCTTCTAGCTGGTCTTTCAGCTTCCATCAAATCCAATCCTTCATTAATATGGGCAATGCACAGACCTATAAAACTATAGGCAGAATAATAATTATCAGTATAATTTGATGTGACTCAAGGTCTTGGGCACCGTTCGTTTCCTGCAGTCAATAGACATTAAAAAGCACAGCAGATTTCAAGAGATCCATATTTTTAAGATGAATACCAATTTCCATTTTGCTACTGTAGGCTGAAGTCATTACAATAGAGAAAAGGGGAGTTTGGAGGCCAAGGATATACAAAAGGCACAGCGAGCTTCTGGAAGAATTGATCTATACAAGAGGGAAAATACACAATAAAATGCATGGGAGGGAAAGCACATTTTACAGCATGGAAAAAGAAGGAGCTGTGTAAGTCTGAACAATTCAGGTGGTAGAAACAAAATCTGGAAAATCAATGTTTATGTAAAGAGACATCCTGCAGTACCATCACATTAGCAAATGCAAGGATACCCTGGTACATTGTTGTTGTTGTTAGCAGCATTAAATACTACTTCTGCTGCTGCTGCTGCTACTGTTGTTGTTGTTGTTGTTGTTGTGTGCCTTCAAGTTGTGGTCCTAAGGCGAACATTGTCTGTAGGGGACGAAGATGCCAAGTTGACCAGTGGGACAGGGCTAGTCAACCTTCCCGCCTCGGAGTCAGGAGTAGGCGAGCGGGACCTCACAGCGGAGTGGCTCGAAGCTGGGGATTCCTCCAGTGACCTTGGGAGCAGCCTGTCCACAAATAATGAGGTTTTCTTGGCAAGATTTGTTCAGAGGAGCTTTGTCATTGCCTTCCCCAGAGGCTGAGAGCATGTGACTTACCCAAGCTCACCCAGTTGATTTGATGTCCCCTACAGACAATGTTCACCTTAGGACCACAACTTGAAGGCACACAACAACAACCCTGGTCTCCAGAGTCATAGTCCAACACTCTTGCATGGCAGGGGGTTGGACTGGATGGCCCTTGTGGTCTCTTCCAACTCTATGATTCTATGATTCTATGACTCAAACCAGTATGTCACACTGGCTCTGAAGCATTTTTGCTTTAAAAAAATGTCACAGGTTAATTATCTAGCTATGTGCCTTCCAAACTGAATCAAATGGAAGGGAAGATACATTCCTCACTCAAATTGAATACAAAAGGCAGCATCTCTTACAAGAATTACACACAAGGAGTGGCAGTCACTGTTTGAGGCCACCTAGTGGCACAAAGGGGTACTCTGACACAAGTCAACAAGCCTTAGGATTACTGCTGGCAATTAAAATCTCAATTGAGTCTGTTACCTTATGGCTTCCCCCCCCCCCCCAAAATGAAAACTTTTGCTTGTTTTAATGGTTCATTTTATATATGGTGAAATATTGAGACCTACAAATTGAGATTCAGGGCTCCTGGGAAATGAAAAGAATGGAGGTTCAGGTGGTGCTTATGCTCTGGAGCAATTCCAAATGGATTAACAGACCTCTGAATGAAATAGCTATAGAGAGGATCACAATAGCACAGCTACAAAAATAAATAAATAAATAAATAAATAATAACTTTTTTTTTTTTGGAAAATGATGATATTTCACTGATTCCTAGAGTCTTAGATAGAATTTGAGTCATTAGTGGTCCAAAATTCCACTCACCTTGTAGGCTGAGAAACTGAGCAATGATGGTGATGAAAACAATACTAGCAATAGCATTTACATTTCTATATCATTTAATAGTGAACTCAGAATTCTCTAAGCAATTTACAATCTGTAAGCCAATTGCCTCCAACAAGCTGGGTACTCTTTTTACTAACCTATAAAAGGTTGGAAGGTTGAGCCAACCACAGGCTTTATTCAAACCTTCAGGTTTCCAAAGTTAAAACAAGTATGGATAACACTCCATATCATTTACTCATACTGAAGTTAAAATTGAATTATAAATAGAATGAAAAGCAATTTCAATGCATGTACTTTAAGAAAAAAAAAAACAGTAACGAATACAGAGAATACAGCACATTATAGCTCATGAGCAATTAATTCCATACCACTGGAATTTTAGACCACCAATGATAAACATCATGGAGTGAGCAAAACTAACCTTTCTAGACAAATTAATAGAATCTGGGAGCAGCCACTGAGAAGACCGTCTCCTCGGATCCCACCAGAGGTACCTGGTAAAGGAAAATCACAATTTTCTTTCAGATAGTGGTGGCTGGTGGATCCTTTCCATGGCAGTAGGCCAGCAAAATCATTCTGAGCTTTAGCTAAACTTCACCATGTCCGCATCCACACTGCACAAATAATCAGGTTTGATACAACTTTAACTTCCCTGGTTCAATGCTATGGAATTCTGAGAACTGTAGTTGGAGCTCTGGTGCCACAATCAACTACAATTCCCAGAATTCTGTAGCATTGAGCCAAGGCAGTTAAAGTGGTGTCAAACCAGATTTTTCTACAGTGCAGATGAGGTGCATGTTGGACATTTCCCTTAAAGTTTAGACTAAAACCTGGAGCAGATTCACCACCCCAATTATGTGGTAACGATTGGCTACTACTAATTGGAAAGGAGGGAATGGAGTGTCCCATTCTTTTCTTTTTCTTTTATCTTTCTTTTTTCTGTGAGATTAGTTAAATGGGGCTATTTCCCTTTCAAATTATTTGAGAAGAAATGGTAACCCCTGAAACTAATTCAGGGCATATTATTATTATTATTATTATTATTATTATTAAACTTTATTTCTAGAGTGCTGTAATTATACACAGCGCTGTACAAAGTAAATTGGCAGTTGCTGCACCCTGTCACACTACAGAGATATAATGTTGTGATTCCACTTTTAACTGTCCTGGCAATAGCTAATGGAAGCCTTGGATTTGGAGTTTAGAGAGGTATATTTCGAATTCTTGGTCACAGAGCTCTGGTGTCTCACCAAACCCCAAACCCTGAGATTCCATAGGATGCAGCCATGGCAATTAAAGTGGAATCATAGTGCTATGATTGTATAGTGGGAAAGGTATACACATTTTTATTTTTCTTTGTTTGCATCAGGACATTATCACAGAACATCTATTCTCACCATGATAAGGCAGCGATGAGATAGACATGATGTTGTGTATTAGGTATTGCCAAAGGTGCTATTATCAAACTTTTATGGTAGTTGAAAAGCCATGTGTGATAAAGTCCTTAGACAACAAAATATTTTAGCCTTCAGTTTGTGCCTTTAGTCCAAGGCAGAGGGAAAGGTATGGACTCCAGTTAATAGACTATTATTCTATAGATTTATTCTGCTCCAACAGAATGCATGCAAAAGACACAGGTATAGCTAAGAAAAAGAAGTCAAAATTTCACCAGTCAATTGTATGGTGGAGAAAAGAGAATGGCAAAAGAATTAATTTATGTGCTGTATTCCAGTTTAGCTGCACTAACAATGCCCTATTCCAGGGCCTTGCTCTATCCCAGAACATATTCCAGGACAATGTCCTGGAATGTGTTGGTTTGGTGAGATATCAGATCTCTGTGATTGAGAATTCTAGGTACCCTCTCTAAAATACAAATCCCAGGATTCTACCCACAGCAGTTGATATGCAATTATAGTACTATAGTTGTGTGGTGTGAAAAGGCCCTTAATATTTTATTGGGTCAGCAAACATAAAAAGGTTCTGGGCACCATAATTCAAAAAGGATGTTGACAAGCTGGAACATGTCCAGAGGAGGGTGACTAAAATGGTGAAGGGTCTGGAAACCATGCCCTATGAAGAACGACTTAGGGAACTGGGTATGTTTAGCCTGGAGAAGAGACGGTTAAGAGGGGATATGATCGCTGCCTTTAAATATTTGAAGGGATGTCATATTGAGAAGGGAGCTAGCTTGTGTTCTGCTGCTCCAGAGAACAGAACCCGGAACAATGGGTGCAAGCTACAGGAAAAGAGATTCCACCTCAACATTAGGAGGAACTTCCTGACAGAGAGAGCTGTTCGACAGTGAAACACACTCCTTCGGAGAGTGGTGGAGTCTCCTTCTTTGGAGGTCTTTAAACAGAGGCTGGATGGCCATCTGTCGAGTATGCTTTGATTTTGTGTTCCTGCATGTCAGGGGGTTGGACTGGATGGCCCTTGTGGTCTCTTCCAACTCTATGATTCTATGATTCTATGAAAAAGAAAGTTACTGCCCTGCTGTGCTAATTAGCCTGAATTCTGAAGTTACAACCATAATAGACCCATTGATTCAATTACTGAATGGCAGATCAACCCAAGACAAATCCTATGGATTCAATTGGTGTACTCTATCTGAGACAGAGAATAGGATTCAGGCCATTCTCTTCTTTTTAGCTATTTTGAGGGAAGGGGGATGGAAGGCAGAAGAACATGTGAACAGGAAAGCCAAAAGTAACAAGGAATAGATGAGAGTACATGCAGTTCCATGTTCTTGTGATTTATTGTTTTTCATTTGGGCTTAAGACCTGAAGAATTAACTCATAGGACTTCACAAAAATAAATGGACAAGAAGATGGCTTTGTGCTTTCAAAACCTAGTTCTCTATATTGATGGAGCAAAACTTTCCCATTGAAATGCTGAGGCCAATTCAGTAGGATGGCTAGATCTTGGAAAAACTTGTAAATGATATTCCCAAACTAAAATAATAATAATAAAAAAAATGAGCATACAATCTCAGTCGGGGTTTGCTATGACAAGGAGGAAGACAGCAGGGTGGGGAATTAGCTTCAGATTGGTTTGGGTTATACTGTCCAGAACATTTGAAAGACAAAAAAGGCACTTCATTTATGAACCCTAGGGCAGCTACAGAAGTGCCCTTGGCTCTAAACTCCAGCCGTTGGCTCATAAAACAGAGAAACCAGATTGCACCGAGTTTTCTTGTTTTGTTAGGCCCTAGCCAAGGTCCATATACTTGCAGGGAGACTATTGATGAATGTTTCCCCCCTCATCATAGCCTCCTGGTTGTGTACTTATTCTTGCTGCTGCCACTCATTCCTCTGCCCTTTCCAAATGTAAAAGGAGCTGCAAAGAGATGGCACAGACACCAGCAACTGACTTGTTTATTTAGTAAAATATTTATTTCCTGTCCTTTAGCCAAAAATCTCAGACTGGCTTATAATAAAATCAACTACAACAATAAATGATTACAAAAGTTTAAAAGATGCAAATACATTAAATGGTTTTTCAGTTTTAAAACAGACAATTTAACACTGGTTAAAACAGTCTTGAATTATATAACTATAATATAGAATGATATAATGTAACAATCTTGAATAATACAAACATGTGCAGCCTGGATAAAACCAGTTTGGCCCAAAGGCTTTAATAAAAAGCCAGGTTTTAACTTGGCACTGAAACAATTTAAACATTGGCACCAATCAGGCCTCCAGAGGCAGGGAATTCCACAAGTGGGGTGCCACTGCAGGAAAGGCCCTCTTCCATGTCCTCCACAGTGTATTGTCCCATACTGATGGGACATGGAGGAGTGCCCCTTCAATAGATCTCAATTCTCAGGCAGACATATATAGAGAAAGGGGAGTGCCCTCAAGGTCACAAGCTGTTTGGAACTTTAAATGTTATTGCCAGTACCTTGAATTCAGAATGGAAATGTATAAACAAGGACTCCAAATCCTTCAAAAGAGTTATATGATATCTGAATGAAATCCCAGTGAGTAGTCCAGCTGTTGCATTTTCCATTAGCTGAAGTTTCCAGGTCATCCTCCAGGGCAGCCCCATATAGACTGCACTGCAGTAGTCCAATCAGGAAGTTACCAGTGCATGGACTACTGTAGCAAAGTTATCCCTGCCCAAGAAAGGACCAGTAGAATCTGGGCCCAAGCACTCCAAGCCACCAAATCAATCTGGACCTCCAGTGACAAGGATAGATCTAGGAATACTCCCAGAGTATGCATCTACTCCTGCAGGGGAGTGCAAACCCATACACAGTAGGTAACCCAATCACCTGTCCATAGAGTTTCCATCTTAGCAGAACTCATCTTTAGTTTATTCATCCTCATCTAGCCCATTATAGCATCCAGCCAACTTCAGTGATAAAGAGAATTAAAGCTGAGTGCCATCAAGATACTGATGGCACACAACCTAAAACTCCAAAAGACCTATCTCAGTGGCCTCATATAGATGTTAAACAGCACGAGAGGCATGAGTGGACCTTGTGGCACCCCACAGAACAATGACTATGGGGCTGAGCAGGATTCCCCCAATGCCACTTTCTGGAACCAACCTTGCAGATAAGAGTAGAACCACTGTAGAACTCTGCCTCCTACTTTCATCCACCAGAGACATTCCAGTAAGATATCATGGTCAATGATGTCCAAAGCCACTGAGACATCCAGGAGGATCAACATAGTAGTGCTCTTCCTGTCATTCTGCCAGAGTAGATCATAATTTGGAGCAACAAAGTTTGTCTCGGTACTGTTTTCTGCAAGAATAGCTGAAGCTGCTTAGTCATGACATGTTCAAACACCTTGCCTAAATAAGGGATATTAGTGATAGAGTGGTAATTAATACATATCTCTGGGTCCAAGGAGGTTTTCTTCAGGAAAGAGTGCACAACAGCCTCCTTCAAGGCAGCAGGAACCTCCCCTTGGGGCATTTACCTTTCCTTGGACCCACCCAATCAATCTGCTAGATTTGAAAGCCAAGATGGGGGAGGGTCAAGACTATATGTGGGGGGACAGACTGATTCAAGTTTCTTGTCCAAATCATCAGGCTGCAACAACTGAAACTGATCTCAAGAAAATTAAACAGATGGTGCACTGGACACATCTCTAGATTTGCAATAACTGTGGCATTAAGTTCTGAATGAATATGAGTGACATTCTGCTCAAAGAGCCTGGCAATTTTATCACAGCAGGCAACCAAGAGTTCTAATCCTGATCTCCCATAGCCTGACCTCAACAGGCTCTTCACTACTCAGTAAAGCTTTGCTGTGCTGAAGATAAAATAGAGGTGGTATAAAAAGTTCTTTTTACCACCTTTGCTGCTTCATAGTAGGCACAACAAAAGGTCTTTGCCAATTTTTTGGTGGTATTTGTTCCATGACCTACACCACTCGCACTCCAGCCTTCATCCATCTTGTTTCATTGCCAGTAGATCTTCTGTAAATCAGGGTGAATTACAGGCTCAATGGCACTGAATTGGGGGTTAAGATCAATTGCATGAATGGCCTTTCCTGTCTTGCCATTCCACAGTGAGATAAAGGTTTCTACAGAATTGCCAGCCATGTCAGCTGGACACTTCCCCCACTTCTTCAGGAATCCTTCAGATTCCACAAGTCTTTGTGTGTGAGTCATCTTAATCCCCTACATCTGCTGGAAAAGTCTGGTATTGTCAAATCAAATTTTACAAGGACATGATCTGGCCATGACAATGGGGTTAGCCATAACGTGTTCAAGCACCTTGCCTAAATAAGGGATATTAATGATAGGGTGGTAATTATCACGTATCTCTAGGTCCAGGGAGGTTCTCTTCAGGAAAGAGTGCACAACAGCATCCTTCAAAACAAGATCAGTATCCATCATCAGCAAAACCAAGTATAAGGGGCTAAACAGATGGCCCCTAAGGGGAGCTATCCTGCCACCCCTTTCTTTGCCAGATCGGGGCCACAGCAACTGCACACCATGTTCCTGATCGAGCACTTTGCCACTCTAAAAAGAGCTGTCGGATGCCACTGCTTCTTAGAGTGGCAAAAAGTCACCCTTGCCGCAACAGTGGTGGCTTTTCAGAACTCCTTTGGTGCAGCATGTATGAACGCTGCACCAAGGGAGTGCCCTGATGCCACCTGCCATCTGTTTGTGTGGGCAGCATGAGGATGATGTAGGGGTGGAGTTGGGGTGGCCAGCAAGAAGTCACCATGTCTCCACTCTACCCCCAGGCAAGCTCTTGTGGCCGGTCTGTAGTCCTGACACATGTGTTGGACCAATGGTGTACTGAGGCAGGCAGCCACATGGTTGTTATGGTAGCCATGAAGTCATAAGCATGTCCTATCAGGACAGCCTCATTATCTGTTGGAGTCCCCCAGAATCACAGTTCTCAGGTTCTCCAACTCCACCTCTGAGACCAGCTCAGCCAGCTCAGGCAGGGAGGTGCTGGGCAGCAGGATACAAACCTTAAAAGTCATGGATGGGCTTCCTTGTGAGAATGGTAGAATCCTTATGGATGACAGGAACTCTTCACCACCACCACCTCCTAGGCTAGGCTGGTGTTATATTGAGTACTCGGAGGGACAATGCTGGGACAAATTGACACCACCCAGTTCATCCATCCAGGTCTATGTAATACATACCAGGTCAGTATGTTAATCCACAACAAGCTCATGGATGGTATTTGTTTTATTACGGACTGACTTAGCATTTAACAGCAGCATCAGCAGAGCAAAGGGAAGGCTGAATGGGCAACTTGGATCTTGAGGGATACAAGATAGGTTTCAAATATCTATCCAGTCTTTCCCTTACCTGGCCTGTTCAACCCACATCACCATACCTCTCTCTGTCCAAGATTACATCAGTAGGGAACCCCATTCTTCCTCCTCTGCTGTGATTCACCTGTGAACATATACAGGCAAAACAAACACAAAGACATAAGCCAAACTGAAGCAAAATGTCAGTGCTGGAGGGCACACATAGTAGTCATAATAGTCATAAAAATCATGTTTCACCTGACTAACCCCAGTTTTCCTCCCAACAATCCCTGCTTCTCATCCAGGGACTGTGGAATTGGACAACACAGAGTCAACCCACACTCTCACTATGAGAGGCACTATGTTACAAGACATAAGATCTATTGTCCATTCTCCAACTTAGAAGGGGTAGTGCCCCTGCCCTGTGCTTCTTCAAAGTGGTGACCAAAAATGTTGATCCCCTTTGGTGTCAGCCCTTCAGTGTCAACCCCATTGTTTGACAGTAGAATATGCTGCCAAGGAATGTGATGGGGTCTCTTTGGAGGTTTTAAAACAGAGGCTGGATGGCCATCTGTCACATTGATGTTATACAAAAGATGGAGCAAGCTTTTTTTCCCCCCTGCTGTTTAACAGAATAGGACACAAAGCAATGGATTGAAATTATAGGAAAAGAGATTCCACCTAATTTTAGGAAAAACCTGCTAATGATAATAGCAATACATTGCCTTGGAGACAGTGCAATACAGTGCCTTGGAGTATGGTGAAGTCTCCTTTGGAAGTTTTTAAATAGAGACTGGATTTAAATAGAGACTGTCATGAATGCATTGATTGTGTATTCCTGCATGGCGGGGGGTGGGGGGTGGACTGGATGGCCCTTGTGGTCTCTTCACCAAATCTCCATGGTGCCTTGGTTGAAGATCATACAGCGTTCTAATGTTGACAGTCATTACACAGTGGAGGAAAGCACTGTCTTTCTGAAAGTGCCAAGGCTGGAATTTGAAGTCCTTTTGCATCTGGCTGCCCTGTGTGATCAGCTACTGAACTACATCTTTATAAATGATTTGGATGATAGCACAGAGGGCATGCTTATTAATTTTTCAGATGACCCAAATTAGGAGGGAGAGCTAATATCCCAGAGGACAGGATCAGGATTCAAAATCACCTTCATAGATTGGAGAGCTGGGCCAAAACTAACAACATTAATTTCAATAAGGATAAATTTAAGGTACTTTTGGGCAGGAAAAATTGAATGCACAAATAAAGCATCGGGTATGTGGCTAGATAGATAGATAGATAGATAGATAGATAATAGAACATGTAAAAAGAACCTGGGGTTCTTAGTAGATCATAAGCATCAGAATTCACCTATAATAGTTACAGGCACCACAGTTCAGGAAGGATATTGACAAGCTGGAGCATGAACAGAGAAGGGTGACCAATATGGAAAAAGTTTTGGAACCTAAGGCCTGTGAGGAACAGCTTAGAGAATTGGATATTTTTAGTTTGGAGGAAATCCCAAAGCTCCAGGTGTCCTCTTCTAGTGGTTTCATATAGATCTTGAAAATCATAGGAGACAGAATTGATCTGTATAGAACCCCACAGGCTGTAAGCCAAAAGGCTGAACAGTCTACCATAAGTCAGGATATCATGGCCAATGGTATCAAATGCCATTGGAGATCCAGAAGGACCAATAGTAATACACCCCATCCGACTCCTGGTGTAGGTCATCCACTAAGACAACCAAGGTTGTTTCTGTCCCATAACCAGACCTGAATGCAGATTGGAAAGGGCCCAGGTAATAAGTTTCATCCAAGAATGTTGCCACCACTCTCACTAGGAGTAAGAAGGTGGGGTCCAGTGAAGGCTTTTTCAACAAAGGTCTTATAATTGCTTCTTTTAGAGAGATTGGAAGATACCCCTCTTTCAAAGAAGTATTTGCAATGGCCACTGTCCAATTGGCCAGCCCTCCTATGACTGCTTTAATTAGCCAGGATGAACATGAGTCTAACATACAAGTGGTTGGCCTCACAGATCTGACCAATTTGTCCACATCATCATGTGAGCAACCTGAAACTCATCCATCAAAACTGGATGAGCATGTACCTCAGTTACCCCGCTCAGATTCTGCCTTCAATGTGGAATCCAAGTCAATATGAATCCAAGCAACCTTCTCCACAAAGTAATTGGCAAATCCATCATAGTGCTTTTTTGTGGTCTTAATTAATTAATTAATTAATTATATTTCTACCCCATCTTTCTCCCAAAAATAGCAGCTCACAATATAAAACACATTAAAATAATATGTTTAAAAACAATTAAAATAGCCCAATTAAAACACTAGAAGGTTAAAATTTAAAACACACAAAAGGTAAAAACATAATCTAAAACCAACCAACTCCCAAATAAAACCAAACTTGCATGTTTTTGAAAAGCTTGCTTGAATAAAAAATGTTTTTGCTTGCTGGTGAAAGGCCAGCAGGGAGGAGGCCAGTCTAGCTTCTTGCAGAAGGGAGTTCCAGAGGGTGGGAGTAGCAACTGAGAAGCCTCTCTCTCGTGTCCTCACCAAGCGAGCCTGTGATGATGGTGGAACTGAGAGAAAGCCTTCTCCTGGAGATCTTAGGGCTCTAGCTCTTAGGGCTCTAGCAAACAGCCCTGGTGGCGCAGTGGTTAAATGCCTGTACTGCAGCCACTCACTCATAGACCACAAGGTTGCGAGTTCAATACCAGCCAGGGCTGAGGCTCGACTCAGGTCTGCATCCTTCCGAGGTCGCTAAAATGAGTACCCAGATTGTTGGGGGGCAATCAGCTCACAGTTGTAAACCGCTTAGACATCCCATAGTGTGATATGAAGCGGTATATAAATAAGCTGCTTTGCTTTGCTTTGCTAGCTGGTTCATATGGGGAGATAAGGTTTCTCAAATATTCTGGACCTACACCATGTAGGGCTTTATAGGTCATGACCAGCACTTTGAATTGTGCTCAGAAACGAACCAGTAGCCAGTGAAGCTGTTTCAATATGGGAGTTATATGCTCCCTATAACTGGCTCTAGTAAGCATTCTGGCTGTGATGTTTTGAACCTGCTAAAGTTTCCCAACAGTTTCCAAAGATAGCCTCACGTAGAGTGTGTTACAGTAGTCCAAATGGGATGTAATCAAGGCATGTGTCACTGTAGCCAGACCTGACATCTCAAGGAATGGGCACAGCTGGGGCACTAGTTTTAACTGTGCAAATGCACTCCTGGCCACTGCTGAAACCTGGGTATCCAGGCTCAAAGTGGAGTCCAGGAGCACACCCAAGCTGTTAGTCTGAGTTTTCAGGGAGAGTTCAACCCCATCCAGCTCAGGCAAAGCCCCAATTCCCTGATCTGCCTTATGACTGACCAGGAGCATGTCTGTTTTTTTGTTTTTTTTTTCTGGATTGAGCTTTAATTTTTTGCACTCAACCAGTCTATTACTGACAGTAGACATTGGTCCAGCACAGAGACAACTTCCTTGGAGTCAGATGGAAAGGAGAGATAGAGTTGGGTGTCATCCACATATTGATTACACTGCACTCCCAAACTCTGGATGCCTCTCTCCCAGCGGTTTCATGTAGATGTAAAATAACAGAACTCTGTGGGACCCAACAGGCCAGCAGCTAAAGAGTCGAACAGGAATCCCCCAACATGACTTTCTGGGTCCACCCCTCCAAGAAAGACCAGAACTACAACATAGCAGTTCCCCCAAGTCACATCTCAGAAAGGCAGCTCAGAAGGATACCATGGTCAATGGCATCGAAAGCCACTGAGAAATCTAGCAGGACCAACAGGGACACACTTCCCCCGTCCAGTTCCCTGTGTAGGTCATCCACCAAGGTGACCAAAGCTGCCACTGTGCCATAGCCAGTTTTGAATTCAGATTGAAATGGATCTAGGTAATCCACTTCATCCAGAAACCCCTGGAGCTGAGAGGCTGCCACTCGCTCCAGAACCTTACCCAAGAATGGAATGTTAGAAACTGGCCAATAGTTATCCAGAATGGTGGGATCCAGGATGGTATTTTTCAGAAATGGCCTCACCGCAGCCTCCTTTAGGCAGGATGGAAATTTGCCTTGCTGCAGTGAAGCATGCACATTTACCCACTCAGCCAGTATCCCCCCCCCCCCCAACTGATTTCAGAAGTATGGAAGGGCAAAGATCCATCATGCATGTGGTGGCCCTAACTTCTCCAAGGATCCTGTCCACATCTTCAGGCTGCAAAAATTGAAACTTAGCCAATAATATGGGATAAGCAGGCACTAAGATTACATCCACTGGACCTGTCTCAACTACAGCATCCAAGTCAAGTGAATCCAACCAATTTTGTTTGCGAAGTGTCTTGCAAATTCTTCACAGTGAGCTGTTGAGTGGTCTTTGTTTCCTTTTTGGGGTCCAGAATGTAAAAGAACCTTGACAACTTGAAACAGCTCCACTGGATGACACTGTGCAGATGCAATGTTGGCAAAGAAGTATATTTCTTTGCTGCCACCACTGCCATGGCATAGGTTTTCCAGTGATCTCTAGCCTGTGTTTGGTTGGATTCACTCCGAGTCTTCTACCATCATTGCTCTAGTCTCCATCCTACTCGTTTCATCACAATTAGCTCCCTGGTAAACTTGGGGGCACATCTGGCTCCACTTTGTGGGAGAGGACACTTAGGGGCAATCATGTCCACCACCCAGGTCATTTCTCTATTCCAGAGATCAGCCAGGGTTTCGATAGATTCACATGCCAAGGCAGCAGGAAACTCCCCAAGAGCCATCAGGAATTCATCCGGATCCATAAGCATCCTGGAATGGACCATATTAATCAGTTCCCCACCCCTGCAGAGGCTCTGAGTCCCAGTGAGTCTAAACCCTAGCAGTTAGTGATCAGTCAATGACAATGAAACTAGAGAGTTTTTCCACTCCCAGATCACTATCATGCTGCCTCGAACAGAAAACCAGGTCCAGAGTGTGTCCCACTAGATGGGTGGCCCCAGATATTACTTGCAACAGCCACATGGTTGTCATGGCAGACATGAAGTCCCGAGCTGCTCCTGATAGTGTAGTCTCTGCATGGATGTTGAAGTCCCCCAGCACAACAAGCCGAGGGGACTCCAGTGCCACTTCAGAGACCAACTCTGTCAGCTCAGTCAGGCAGACTGTTGTGCAGTGGGGTGAGTGGTACACCAACAGAACCCCTATTCTGTCCCAGCCACCCACCTTTAAATAAACACACTCATACCCAGTAGACCGTGGGACAGGGCACCTGATAAGGAAGATAGAATCCTGATAGACTACTGCAATTCCACCTTCCTGCCCCTTAGGCCTTGCCTGCTGCTGTACAGAGAACCCAGGTAGGCAAATCCAGCCTAGTCTCTGTAATACAAGCCAGATAGGCATGCTCATCCAGGATCAAGTGTTTTACCATTTACCGACCAAAATGGTGTTTTACCATTTACCAGCCTGGCATTGAGTCCCAGCATTTTTAGCCCAAGGGGCCTGCTGCCTGCTGCCAAGGCTATCCAGGCTATTTGAATTGGGGGTCATCTTGGGAATAACCAGTACCCTGTGTGTCTCCCTTCTACCAGAGTGGTAGAACTGACTCCCCCTACCATATCTCCCCCTGCCCATTACTATGGTAATGGCTGCTCCCTGGACCGTTTTCCCTCCCTTGCCCTCCCTGTAGCACATATTGTGCTGCTGGCAGGTGAGTTGTTTGAGGATTACAACCCAAACCAATAACCCCTCCCCAACAATCCAGAGGGACTGGTGCCTCAGCAGGGGGATAGGTGGTCCTACCTGGCTGTTTATTCAGGAATTGGCTGGATGCCTGGAGCCTGGACTTGAAGGAAGTGGTGTCTCAGAAGGCAGCAGTCCTCCATGTAAGGCTGCCAGCAGCAAGCAGCACTAGCAAGCAAGCAGGTAGGCAGGCAGGCAGCCTCGGGTGGTGGGGCAGCCTCTTCCTCCTCCCATGTGCTGTTTTCTCTTCAGCAGTCTGAGGTCTAAGATGTAATAGCCCTTTGACAACAGTAATCTGTAGAAGGGTTAGCACAATCACCACTGAACTATGTGATTGTCAATTTACACTGCGCAAGCATGATGCTTGCATTATGGTGAGCAACCATGAATTTTATTTTGGGAGAAAGGCAGGATATAAATCTCTTAAATAAATAAATAAATAAATAGGATCTCAGCTACCATTTGGACAATGTCAGAGAGGTGGAACCTTTCAGATAGATGTAAAGTGGAGTGCTGATGGACCCTTAATTTCTTGCACTTATGTTTTTAATGGTTATATTTCGATTTCACCACTAGGGGGTGGTGCTGTGCCTCTGAAAAATCATTGAACTGTGACTGGGAGAAAAGTGTATGGAATAAATAGAGCAATTGCCCCAAATATGGAGAGCCTACCTGATCTTAATTCTCATTCAATTCTGATCTTAATACTCATTTCTGAGTTTTTTGCCATGATCCTAGAGTCTTTGAAATCTCAAATTGGTAAGCATTTAATCTTAGCAATTTATTTGTAGGGAATGGTGAGACGTTTCTTAGGCTGGACATTTATAAGAAATTACTTAAGTTCACACATTTCTTCAGATTTACAATGGAACAAACTTATGATTTTTTTTTTTTTAAAAAAACCATTGTGGTGAAATTCGGAAGATTTCCAGGGCCCAATCTTGGTCAGGGATGGAAAACCACCATAGGTCATAGGTATCTTAGACAACCATCTCACCTTCACTTTTTATTCCTTCTTTAAATAACTATATTCCAACCTCTGTCTAAAGGTGAAGTTCATGCAGAAATGGCAGTAACACATTCACCAACGGGACTTATAAAAGAAGAATATTCCTTAAATGGGGTGCCACAGCAGAGAAGATCCTGTCCCATATCCAACAGCATCTTGCCCTCACTTATATCTCCTTCCCTCCGTAATCTTGGCCAGTTTTCCCTCAGAATCATTCAAGGGGCAGAACTGACTATTTTGGAACATCCCTTTTCCTGTTGAACTTACATTTAATTTAATTTAATTTAATTTTGCCTTGCCTTGCCTTGCCTTGCCTGACTTTGCTTTCTTGAAGAGAGGGATAAAACTCCTTTTAAACAAATGTACCAAGAACTGTGCAGTGTGATGGTTTGAACACTGAACATTGGACTATGACTTTGGAGACTAGGGTTTGATTCTCTTCTTGGACATGAACACCCACTGGGTGACCTTTAGTGAGTGACACACTCTCAGCTCCATAAAAGCCCAGGAAAGTGTCACCTTAGGGTCACCATAAGTCAGAAACAACTTGAAGGTACACAACAACAAACTCAATATAGACCTAGATCCTACATCAAGGAATGAGATTTTGCACTCATGGAATTATGTGACAATTGTCCACTGGTGAATTGTAACATTATGCAACTAGGACATGCAAACAAAAGGGACATGCAGAATTGTAGTGCTCAGTGACCATCTGCAGGTGCAGTGCACAAGTGCCAAAGACATCTTTATGTGCAATACACAATTGCATCACATGCTCAACTCTGCTTCCACAATCCTCAGCTAAATATAAATGTTACACTAGAGTCAAAATGAGTCATTATAAGTCACTAACCAGATGCCCATTGTGGTAGTATAAGTCACTAACCCAGTACCAACTGTGCATTCTTTTTACTACACTGTGCATGCAAATGGACAATGAGCATAACAACAACAGCAAAAAAGCATGTGCAACCTGTGACTTGACATTTCTGATTAAACTTTCAGGCTTGCAAATGTTTTCTGTTGGCCATTGCGGTATATTTATGGTGGGGCACTGGGATATGTTCAGAGATAAGTAGAATCAAGAGAAAATGTTCAAGAGTTCAGTCTTCTAAGGTTGGCCTCTATTCCTTGTTTTAACATATTCACTCTACCTTTCACAAAAGCTATCCAAAGCTGTCCAAAGAATGGATATGTTCCACCCAGTGGTGGCTAGTGTCTCCTATCTCAGTGGGCCAGTAAATCCATTCCATGATTAAGTCTTCATTTTAGGAGCTATCCAAGATCCTGAACTATCCAAGATCCTGTGGAGATAATAGAATGGCTTCACTTCCCCACTGACATGAAAGTCAACAAGCTTCATTGAATGCATGCAAAAGTGTACTTCTCTGCTAATGCTAATAATGGCCTCTGTCATACTATATTGTTATAGCATATAGGTGCCACATTAAAAATCATGGATGCATCACAGGGAATCCTAGGATATATAGTTTGGTGAGCCATTAAGAATCAGAGAATTCTAAATACAGTACCCACCATAGATACTTACCCATGTCCAAAAATGTTGTCTCTAGACATTTTTATGTCCTCTAACATGACTCTATGATATGCTTTCAGCAGAAGTTGACCATAGAGCCACACTGGAAGCCCTAGAGGAATTCATCTAGGAATCTATGGGTTTTCCAATACACCTCTACAGTCAACTTCCCCCAGATGTCATTCATTTCAATAGGATTTTTTATTATCCACATTTTTGTGTTTCCATAGTAAATTCAGGAATGTATCCCCCATAGATATGGGTATCATACTGTACCTCAGGGAACTATCAATTCCAGAATTACAAAGCTATGGGAGTTAAAGTGGCATCAAAATGCTATAACTGTACATTGAGACAGAGACCTAGAACTCTGTGTGTGCCCTACAAATCTATACCAAAGAGCTGAAAAACATTATTTAGCACAAATTATGAACAGCATGGGGATCTGCAGGGTGAAAGCAGAGAGAAGCAGTCCTTTAACTAAGACACTATTGGATTTTGAGCAATGTTTTCTCAATTTGGCTTTAGTCACTCATTTATTGACAATCAGATATGGAGGTGTAAATCAAAAAGCTTGTTGAAGTATTGGCATTAATGGCTTCCCTGAAGAATTCAGGTGCCTCTCCTCATTGAAAACCTGGCATGTAGCTGTATTACAAATGCAAACATCACCTAGTCAAATGCTTGCTTGTCAGCTTGTAAAGGGAGCTAGTCTAAATAGGTCTGTCTTGTTTTCCTCCAAATTCTTACTCTGAACAAGAGTTAAGTTAATGAAGGGGAGAATTTGCTCTGAGTAGCAGTACACTCATCCCATATTTATTTGTCTTGTTGTTGCTGCTCTGGCGCAATTGCAGGGGATTTAAAGACTTTGCAGATTCTCGTTAATTTTACAAAACCTTCTTTTGATTTACCACACCAATACAAATGTTATTGGAGTTATGCTAACTTCTCCTATAAGCTCCTCTTAAAAAATGCATGACAACAGGACCGTATGCCACTGTACTGAGACACAACATTCTCAGGCTACATAAAAATGAGGCAGTGAAGTACTTTCTTCAGAAAATAGCTATTTGGGGGAGAGGGGCTAGGAATTCCAAGAGACTTTAAGGAAACTTTTACCACCAATTTCCCCATAAAAGTTGCAATTAAAGTTTAAATTACCAATTTAGTTGAGATGTGTGAACAAAAGGGATGCTCCAAACTGCTTTGTTTTGTGGGAGTAGTGTATTTTTAATGGAAGGTATAACATATTACACAGAAAGCTTGGCTTTATTAAATCTTATTTTACAAGGAAGTCTTTATTGAAACTGCAGCTAGTGGTCCCTCACAGGAGTTCCATTGATCTGGGAAAAAAGAAAGTGGGGGTCAGAAAGTAAAAGAGAAAAGAAGAAAGTATAACCTCAAAAGCTGTCTAAAGAAGGTTCTAGAACTAGCTGTGCTTTGCCCTTTCCCAGCAGATATTGGATAACAATTATTCTGAAAGATAAGTCTATGATGGATCTTCAGTGCTCTACTTCATAAAAATTTCAGCCAGAATCCTGTTGGTGCTTTACACATAAGTGGTTGGATATTTTTGGTCAATGAGGAACATTGGACAATTGGGGTACACTGCATTCCTGAGTGTTACACGCCTTCTCCCACTGAAACTGGTGACAGTACTCTTGTTTGTGTGTTCATTTGTGCATTCAGTTGCACATTGTTCCCATTCACAACAATGGTCATATAGCATAGACAACACACAATCCCACATACAGAGATTAACACTATCCAGCCCCAATGTAGGACCCTGCCCTTAGATTCCTGCAGTTGAAGACATATTGTTTCAGTATGTTTCCATAGGTCTTCAGACAAAGGCCCTGGTTTTCATTACATGTTCAGTTTTATTTAATAACATTCCTTAGCTCATGTGCTGTGGGAAGAAGTAGAGAAAAATTAAGTATCACTTGCTGAAGAAAATGCAATTATTTTCTGTATATAGAGCACTTGGTTATTTATTCAGGCTGGTACCTTGCAGTTACATCCCCCTCAAGCAAAAATAATCTTAGAATGTTACAAAATTAGCTGAATTAAAGAGGGTCTGCACAATTTTTGATGCTGAGTGGTGGCTCAGCAATTAAAATGCTGACCTTGTTGACTGCAAGATCAGCAGATTGGCAGTTCAAGACCCAAGCACTGTGTGATGGAGTGGGTTTCCATCACTAGACTCAGCTTCTGCAAACCTAGCAGTTCAAAAGCATGCAAATGGAAGTAGATAAATAGGGAAAGTGAACAGCATTCTGTGCAGTCATGCTGGCCACATGATCACAGAGTTGTCTTTGACAACTCTGGCTCTTTGGCTTAGGGGCTAAGCAGATGGCTAATTGGGCTGTCTTGGGGGCAGGGAAGGGGAGGGGCAGCTGCACGATCAGCGCCCCAACCCCTTCCCCAGGTCGTCCTCGGAGCAGCCGGCCCTCTGCATGGCTGGCGCTCCAAGGAGGACCTCCCGCTGCAGCAATTGCACGTGCTGCGGCAGAAGAGTCACCGAAGGTGCGCCGCAGACTTTTGCGGCGCACCTTCGGTGACTTGTGAAAGGAGCGCCAATTTAGCGCTCCTTTCAGGGGCAGCAAAGGTGTGCCGCGGGACCGAGGTGTGGGGATGCCTCGGTCCCGCAGCGCAGCTTCCTGGGGCGGCCCAGGGCTGCCCATCTGCTTCCCCCCCTAGTAACAGAGATGAGCACCACACCCTACAGTCAGGCATGACTATACAATCTTGTCAAAGGAGAATATTTTTACCTTTACCTAGCTAAACAGCAGCCCATCCATTCAATAAACTTCATGGTCTGTTTGCTGTTAAGGAAAATGCAACATGGGACATACAGTAATAGAAATAAAATATGTATGTGATAGTCACAGTGACTAAGCAGGAACAATCATGAAGCTACACAGGTGAAAAGGATAATGTAATTTGGAAGCCTTGAGAGCCAAGGACAAAGTTATAGAGTGTATATTGAAAACACCTGTTATAGATTGCAAACACCTGAGATTCATTAAGTAGTCAAGGTAAAATGATGAAATACTTGGGTTGGTCTTAAGCATGGGATGATCCATGTAAACCAATCAAAATGAATGTACACGCCCACTGGGTGGAAACTGACTAGTGGGTGGTGACTAACAATGGCTATAAGTGCAATGTTTGCCAATGCATATTGTGGAGTATTTTGGTGGAGTAGTGATTGTGATTTGTAGGGCATATAGTATTTATCTATAGTAGAATAAAGTAGATCTTTTATATAAGACTACTGAGTTGTCTGGTGTCTTGAGGGAAGATACAAGAACCAGAAGAATCCTGGAGAAGTTTGGAGACATCTCAGGAAGAAGAGAGAGAAGGCTTGGAGAGTTTGTCAGGGTCTTCAGCCTATTCTCTGAAACTCTGCTGCTTGGGAAAGAAGCATCAACCACTGATCAAAGCTGGTCAGCTCTGCTGCATAACAAGGTGGTGAGTTAGAGCCAGAGGTGAAGAGCTACAACTCCCATCATCCCTGACATTTGCAGCATCAAAAAAATGGAAGTGTAAAACTCCTTGGAGACCACAAAACATTGATGGAGGTGTGACAAGTTTCAGAAAACTCCATTAAAGTCTATATTGAGTTGTGACAGGCCTTACTAGTAATGAGATGCAGGTTCTTGTGACTGGATATCAGAACTATCTTACTGGATCAGATAAAATTTTCTAGACCCAGATTTATTTTTCAACTGGTTGAGCAGGAAACACTTCTAGAGGATATGAAAGCTACACCCTTATACTCTCCTTTTTGCATTTGGTGTTCAGAGGTGGACTGTGTATGAACTAGGGCTGCAATTCTTCACAAAGCTCCTTCTCAAAAGTTGAAACAAGTAACTAGCATTTTTTGTCCCACTGCAAGAAAATCTTCAAAAACCCTACAGCAGGGGTAGGCAACCTTTTTGAGCCAGGGGCCGGGTTGCTGTCCTTCAGACAATTGAGGGTCCGAAGCACCAAAAATAAATAAATAAATAAATATTTTTTTTAAAAAAAAAATTAAAAAATATATGCATGCACACACTCTCAGTCCCAGAAAAGCCATGGCAAAACCCCTGTGGAGATTTTGCCAAGAAAACCCCAAGAACAAGTAATAGCAACAATAATCAATATCATCATGGCGGGTGGCGGCGGCGGCAGGACCGGCTTGGGGCCAGTCCAAAGGCCTCGGGGGGGGGGGCGCATTTGGCCTCCAGGCCTTAGGTTGCCTACCCCTGCCCTACAGTTTTCATAGACAATTAAGGACTTATTCTGTGTAAAATTTGTATGTGGATGTTTCCGAAGGAAACAGCATTTTCTGCACAGAAAACAGCATTTTCTGCTTAAAAATAATATTTCAATGCAGAAAGATTAAATCTTGTGTAGAAAATGTGATTTTCTGTTCAGAAAGTGCTGTTTTCTGTGCAAATCAAACATGTGCAAATTTTATACTGATTAAATCCCTAATTATAGTATTTTCTGCACAGGAATTACTCTTTCTGTATTGAAATATTATTTTCCATGCAGAAATGATATTTCATGCACAGAAAATGCTGTTTTCTGCACAAAACGACTACATATTATTTGTTGCAAAGTCCATTCATTGATACAAACTTTATAATGGATACTATATAAGTAAAAGGCTTTTTTAATTCAAGAGACCGAACACTCTAGAAATAATAATAAAGGCCTCTTTCTTCCTCACTTTGACCCAAAACACATGGGCCAAAAGGTGCAGCTTCTGGCCACTTCAGGGTGTGTGGTGTGCAGATGACCTCCATCCCCTGATCAGCCAGAAGTGGCTTTGTGGCTGCCTAAGGTAGCCCAAAGCCAGCCAGGAAAGGAGTGGCAAAAAGCTGCTCCTTGCCAGCAGCCTATTGAAGACCATGGTAGTGGCCAACTTCAGGACCACAGCTTCCTTTTGCCACAGTCTCAGGATGACTGGGTGCTGATCAGGGCTGGAATAGCCAGAGGCCACTTCAAGCAGCCAGTGTGCTTCACCCCTATGAATTCTGCTCCCCTGATTTTATTCCAGTATAAGGAACTTATAGAACTCAATGTTCATTGCTTTTTAGACTAGGATCAGGTCGGTAAAACTACAGCTGAGATTACATTATTGTCATGGGGGAAAAACCCACAAATCTAATTGTCTTTTTCTCAACCTTTTCAAGAAACATGCCATTGGCATAGAGAGTTTTATTTTAATATTTACATCATTTTCCTATTCTATGCTCAATACACTCAATGCATTCCCTTCCCCGTCCCCATTCTAGTACTGCAAATATTCTAGAAAGATCATTAGATTACATTTGGGGGATTACAACTCCCAGAAAAATGTAGCCAGCACAAACCTAGCCATGCTGGTTAGCACATTCTGGTGGTTGGACTCTGTGAAGGAACAGTGCTTTATGTCATTTTAACAGTATTCATGGGTTTAATTGTGCTTTTACATTGTTTTGCATTGGTATGTTTGGTGTTAATGTTCAGTAGCTAACAAGCTTATCACATAGGTAAATAATACGGCTTATCAGATCCAGTTTAAAACTTAAATCAGGTGGCATCTTGCTATTACCACAAGGATTTAGCCACTGAATCCACTGTCCAGGTCCATCCTGGGTCCATTCCCACTCCCAGGGCTGTTCCGGCAGCCATTTTCTCAAACCAGAAAACTCCCGGCTTTGAAAAAAGCTGTGCTGAGCTGCCCTGGGAGCAGGGATGAACCTGGGATCGACCTGGGCAGTGATTTCAGCAACTAAAGCCTTGTGATAATATCAGGATGTCATTCCATTTAAATTTTAAACCGGATCAGGTAAGCCATATTATTTAAGTATGTAATAAATTCGTAAATTTAACTTGTAAAATAAAAGGTAGTTGCAGAGTACAGAAAGTAAAAGCAACATATTATATATAAGTGTGCTAGAACTAGAAGTGTGTGAATGTGAGGGTTGAAAATCAACTGAAAATGGGAACTGAGAGGAAATTGTGGAAACAGAGAAGAAAGTACAGCTGAAAGGAAGAATTGAAGAAGAGAGAAGGCAGAACCGAGAGATGAATGGACCAACAAGAAGTAACTCAAGAAAGAAGTCAGGTGCAGAGAACTAGCCAGAGAGTGAGGCTTGATCTGTGGAAGAATCGAGAAAAGCTTGCCAGTAGGCCTCAGCAAAGAACTACTTGCTAGGAACCTGAGAGGACGAGAACAGGAAAAGTTTAAGACTTGCATTTCTTAGGGATTGTGTTTACAAAGACATAGGGCCTTATCAAACGCTGGCCAGGAAGCGGAAAAAAAGCGAAGGCGGCAAACCTCCGCGGTCTTTCCATGGCCGTTCCGTGGCCTTTCCGTGGCCATTCTGGAGGAGGCAGAGGCGGCGGCGGCAGGGGTTCCCTCCCGCACCTCGCCCTCCCTCCGACACTTGCCAGGCCTCCAGCCAGCCAAGACACCGGCTGAGAGGCAGCTCTGGCCACGGAGGAGGCGGCAGCGGAGGCTCCCTCCCGCACCTCACCCTCCCTCCGACACTTGCCAGGCCTCCAGCCAGCCAAGACACCGGCTGAGAGGCGGCTCTGGCCACGGAGGAGGCGGCGGCGGAGGCTCCCTCCCGCACCTCGCCCTCCCTCCGACACTTGCCAGGCCTCCAGCCAGCCCAAAGCACCGGCTGAGGAGAGGCGGCTCTGGCCGTGGAGGGGGCAGAGGTGGCGGCTCCCTTCCGCATCTCGCCCTCCTCCCAGCTGTACTTCCCCAAAAAACCGAATGTCAAAAGATCCCCTTTGACTTCAGTTCAGGGGGAGAAAAAACGTTTTAGCTTTGGATTGCCTTCAGATATTGTGTGGACACAAGGAAAGGAAAAACGTTTTAGCTTTGGATTGCCTTTGGATATGTGTGGACACAAGGTAAGGAAAAACGTTTTAGCTTTGGATTGCCTTTGGATATGTGTGGACACAAGGTAAGGAAAAACGTTTTAGCTTTGGATTGCCGTTGGATATCTTCTGCTTGGGACCCCGTGGGATAAGGTCCTTAGAAGAATCAATTTACTCTTTATTTGTTCTTCTGTTGTTCATTTAGGACTTACTATAAGTGGAAATATTTTTTAAACACCATTTTTTGGATCTAATTGTGAGCTCTACCCCAAAAAAAAGAGTATTTTTTCTGCTGTTTTGATTAGATTAGTAAGCCCTTTGAAAAGTTGCTATTGCTTTGGGACAGCCTGTTATGGCTTGCCCAACCCCTGCCTAAAGCCTCACCACTCTACCACAAAAGGAGTTCATTTATGGGATAAAAATGCTAGGGTTGTGTTGATGAAAACAGCCTGACAAAGGAAGAAATTCTCCTTGTGACAGCAGAAGAGTCCCTGCAGGAGGGAGTGATATCCTTGTTGCAAAGGACTGCAGACCCTCTTTGTGACCAATCTCACTTCTCTCTCATTAGAAAAGGCTAGTCCAGTCCATGACTGAATCCAAAAGGGAGGACTTGTCCAAGCTCCAAACTCACTGAAATCTCATTGACCGAGGCTGAGTCTGACATTCTGTTTGTGACATATGCTGGTATAAGTTGTGCTATTTACATAAAGTGGCTTATTTATTTTTTATTTATTTTTAGACAATGCATAATGGTCATATCCAGCTGATGGCAAAGTAGTTAGAGTTGTGTAGGCAGGACCATTGTGTTTGCAGTAGTGCACTATATCCTTTTGGATCCTATCAAGTGCACTAGATGCTATCTGATTTTGGAAACTAAACAGGATCAGCCCCAGTTAGTATTTAGATGGGAAACTGCCAATGAATACCAGGGGGTATAAGCTATATTTCAGAGAAAGGAACTAGTAAAACCACCTCTTCATTGCCTAAGAGAACCCTATGAAATTCATGGGGTAGACATAAGTCAATAGGTGACTTAAAGGCACATACACACACAGTATGTGCATGTGTATTGCCTCTGTGTATTGCCTTTGAGCATTGTGCATTGTATTTGCACAATGAACTGTCATCCATGTCCATTGACCATAGATCCACATACTTTGCACTACATCCGTATTCATGCAATGGTGGTGAACCAGAGGGGGCATTCAGAGCCCTCTCTGTGGGCATGTGTGCTATGACTCCAGCACAGAGTTTGCTGGAGTTCATTACTAGAAAGCCAAAGGGACATGGCACTTAATAAGTGGGTTTGGGGTTGCAGTTTGGGCACTTGGCCTCTAAAAGGTTCACCATCACTGGAGTCTACCAATGGGTATTTATGCTTTGCTAAATGATCTCAGCCTGAATCTCCAGTGTGCTATTGTTTATTGATTTTTAAAAAATCTTTATTACATTTATTAAATGTGAAACATCATAAAGAAATAGGAAAGAAACAAGGAAATAAAGAATAAAACAACTGTGATAATTAAAAATTCATTAGGCAGTATGTATGATAAACTACATGACAATGAAGTTCATTAAACTAAAAATGTGAGTCACAGTATTTCTTGATAAGTGCTGGGGTGTGGGATTCAAAACCACATTATTCCACAGATTTACGTAGGAGGCCATGGATAATCAGGTGCTGTATTTACATTGTCAATAAAAGTGTATCAGTTACTATAAAAAATATTTGTCTTTTTAATCAGTCCTCCTATCTATTACTAGCTAAGTTCAGAACAGCCATGTGTAGCCAATTTGAATTATATAGGCAGAGATGGGCTAAAACTTGTGTTATGCCATTCAGTTCATGGTCAGCCTACAATGGAAGACGTACCAGGTTGGAAATAAAATAATCTTGTGGCACAATAAAATAAAATAAACCCAATTTCTTCTCCTCTTTTTAAAAAATTACATCACATACACAATACAGTTCTTACTTTAGAGCAGACTTAGGATTTGCCATTTTGATTAACAAATATATAGCTGTTCTCCATGGATTTAACCATTTGCTCAGAAGCCACTGAGAGGGCAATTCCATGAAAACCCATTTACTCTGCAACCTAACTTCATAGCAGTGTCATATACAGTAACTGGGTTCAGTTGCATTAGATCAGGCTTGCCTTACTTGGCATCTTCCAGCTATGTTGGTTTACCATCTCCACCTTGTTTCCAGCCCAAACCATGATGAGAGTTGTAGTCCAACCTATTTGGATCCCCTTTCTCTCAGTCGATGAAGGCTATGTTAAATCAAGTCAAGTGTATATAGTGTCTAAAATAGCAGTGATTGTCTTCTGTTCAGGATCCATTCCTTAAGATGCTGCTGTCACCTAAAGCAGATTGCTGGTATTGCAGCAATGGTGATTACTTCCTTAGTGCAGAAACACTGGCAAGACATTTCTCTGTCTGTTTACTTCTTTCCCTGCCTCCAGATGGACCAGACAAGGTCACAATATCAACAAACCCAGATGGCAACGGAGCCTACAAAAATCAGTGCACCACACATATGAACCAGGAAAATACAAAATCCACAAAAAATAATGTTGAAGCATGCCAGCCTGATAGGAAAAACAAAGGTTATAGTTGAGCCTCTGGGGCTGATGGAGAGAACGGCAAGGACTTTGTGCAACAGTGCCTTAGTGTACAGATATGATACAAACAAAGGAATACATTTGGTTGATCTTGAAGTATAGGAAAGCTCAGAAACACACAATCTTCAGGGGAGACAATCTACCCACAGTCAGGCGTATATTGATAATCTCATGTTTTGGCTATTGTAATGGGATCTGTGGGGAAGCAGCTCCTGAAGACTTTTTGAAAATTGTAACCAGTTCAGATTACAGCAGCCCAGCTAACTATCCAAACCCTGTTTTGAGGCTATCTCATTCCAGTACTTGGGGGTGGGGCAGGAGACTTTCACCAGGTGCCAATGAAAACAAATTAAGGATGCACAAACAGTTTGTTTTAACTTCCTTGGCTGAGATCCTATATCTTTGCTGCCTTACTTATGCCAGTGCAGGTGAAGGTGGTGGTAGCAAGAAGAGAAAGGTGATAGCAACGAGGAAAGAAAAAGAAAACAGTTTACAGTGATGAGGATAAGCTACAGCCAGCTTCAGACAGTAGATTTATTAAATGACAGACTTCTGTTGAGATCCAAGGAGTCAATGCACTGTGGGAACTATGGCTTGGATAATCACCTTCCATGTGGCATAGGTGATTGTCCAAGCCATCTCCACCATGATGCTTTGACTCAATTCCTTCTCCTCCCATCCAGAAATCAGAGTTTCAAGAAGTAGACAGCTAGGAGCTGCCAGCCTTTTCATATTGTCTTACAGGCTTCTCTCTGTGTGAGGATGTATATAGTACCATTGGTCATGCAGTGAACAATTACATGTAGGCTGAAATCTGACTGTTTAATTAAAACAAAGCGTCATAAAGGCCCTCAGTAGGTGTTGAAGTGATGTGATTTCTGCCCAGTGCTCTCAATGTCAAAGTGAAGAAGAAATACATCTTACATTTTAATTGACACTTTTGTAAGTTTATAACCATACTGTGTTTTTAGATTGTAATCCACTTTGAATCCTAATTTTTTTGGGAAAGCGGGGTACACATAAATATAATAATATAATAATAATCTGGTATTTCTCCATAACTAAATCTTTCAGCAACTACCCTCAAACCTAACTTCAAGAAATGCACCCCCTACACATGGCCATTTCTAAGTTGTTGAAAAGTGGAGGAATCAGTGAAGATGTGTCCATCAGGTATCCACAGGGAAACCCACTGGTCCACTGAGGGTTCTTGCTGCTGATATCCTTGCAGCACAACCAGCTCCAAGAAAATAGCTGGATGTATCTCTGTTGATCCCCCCTTTCTGCCACAACATGGAAATGATGATATTAGGTATGGGGATTGTGTCAATGAAAAGGTGGTTTGGAGGATTTTGTAAATTGAGTGATTAGTAAAGAATTCTGACCTCTGCCTTAACAAAACAAAACAAAAATACTGGTTCTAGTCTCATTTGTGCTACTGTACTTCAACAGAATTCAAGCCAAAGTGATGCTCCTATATGCTCTCAATCAATTAATTTCTCTGGATATGAGGCTGTGACTATATATATATATATATATATATATATATATATATATATATACACACACACACACACACACACACACATACAGTCGGCCCTCCATTTTTGCAGGGGATCTGTTCTGGACCCCCTCCCCCATGAAAATGGAGAATCGCTGATATTCAAGCCAGCTTCTGTCTTCTTCCAGGATACCCCAGATTTTATCAGATGCAAGTCACTGCCAATTTAGCCACAATGCTGCTGGCTAGGTGAGATTTGGGCCAAAACCATGCTCAGCTAGCACTTTTTCGAAGTCAAGGAGCTTCTGACTTCAAGAATTTGGCATCTGGACATGACTTTGGCCAGAGTCCAACCCGGGCTGAATTTGGCCAGTGGCATCATGGCTAAATTAGTGGTGACTTATGTCTGATAACATCCAGGGTATTCCAGAAGAAGATTGAAGCTGGCAAAGGTAAGCCGGCTTATTTAGTGGAATGATAAGCTCCTAAATTTTGTACTGCTCCAATCAGAAGTACATCATAGTCTAGTTTGTCCTCAAGAAAGTATCATCAAAGTCAAGAGATATAATTTCTGTCATCCCTGAAATCTATCTTCCATAGATAGATTTTCTATGTATGGTGGCAATTTCCATACCTATTGCTTCTTTGGTGAGTATTCTTTGGATTAGGATCTTTCCTGCTCCAATTTTGAATCTCTATCTTTCTTTTCCTCCCTTCCTTTAGCAATCCTTAGGAAGGTTCAGATTGCCTAGCCCCAGATTCTCTCCTGTGAGTTTGCTCATTTGAGTTAATATTTTCCCCATCCTAAAGCAACTGCACTCTCATGTGGGGATGGAAAAATTATAGATCCCTTTATTCCATACCATGATTTCTTCAGGCAGTAGCAAATGTTATGGCACAGCTTCATTAATGTCCAGCAGTGCTAGAGTAGAATGTAATTCTTTTTTGGTGCTCCTCAAGTGTTCAGAGTCTAAACCACGGGTAGGCAACCTTTCCCCTTTAAGGGCCGAGGGACTTCAGCTCCCAGAATCCCAGGAGCTATTGGCCAACATGGGACTATTGGCCAACATGGCTGAGGCTTCTGGGAGCTGAAGTCCCTCGGCCCTTAAAGGGGAAAGGTTGCCTACCCCTGGCTAAACACTGTGTCACTGGAGTGCCAAAAAACTGCCCTTCACTGTGTATTCCCAACATCTTAGGGGCATGTGTTGTGCGTACACCATGCCCTCAAGGTGCCGGGAAGACACCACATTTTGCCAGTCTGTTTTTCCCCTAAGGCTGCATCTGTACTGCAGAAATAAATCAGTTTGACAGCACCATGATTCAATGCTACAGAATGCTGTGTTTTGTAGTTTTGTGAGATGTTTAGCCTTCAGTGTCAGAGCAATCTGGTGCCACAACAAACTATACACTCCAGCATTCCACACTATTGAGCCATGGCAGTTACAGTGGTGTCAAACTGTGTTATTTCTGCAATGCAGATGAGGCCTATGTTTCTATGTGAATTTTATGCAGAATGACTCCTCAAGTACACAGATTTTCTGTTTTCTGCAATTTTATGAGCACAACAACCACATGTGAATTTTGCACAGAATAAGTCCTAAACTGCAAATATTCTTGTCAATTCAGGCCTCTTTTCTTCAGGGTTTTTCAACACAAAAACACAGATAAATTTTTAAACCATTTCAAACAACATCAGGCATCCCCTTCAATTTTCCCTTTTCCCTGTCAGTGTATAATATAGTGTATAATATATATTGCATTTGTGGATGGCTTGAGCAGTTAAGACACATTAACTATATAAAATACATGCTTTCAGTGGAGGTACACACTTCCAGAACTCAGTTGTTGACACGGATCCATAAACTTGGACCCCTCTTGGGAACAGGCCTCTGAAAATAGCCGTGATCAGCATCTAATACATCAATATTTACCCATACCTTACTGAGGTGGAACTTTTTTCTCTTTCATGTTTGTTATGCAGCAGAATTAGACAACACATCTCTCGTGTCAAGTGTATCTTTTAAGTCAAAAAGATAAAATGGGCATGCACTTGAGGTTCTCTGTCTGAATAAATAAATATATAAATGTCACACTTACATTTTCCTTTCAATGTCTTGCTCAGGGACCTAAGACACGTGGCTCCCACCACTGAATATCAATCACCATCATGTGCCTAAAGCCCTTTTACAACTCTTTGAAAATGTGCTACCAAAGGCTAGCCTATTATAAAACTTACAAAGCTAGCAGCAAAATTCAGAGTTGTTTCTTGAGATACCTGCTGTTCTGTGTACTTGTTGGAAGCAGAGCAATTTTTTAAGCTATCTGTTAAGTTTCAAATAGACCTGTGGCCTTAGAGAGAATCATAAGCTTTATCTTTCCAGCATTTATGATGAATTTCTAACCGCAAAAAGGAATCTACAGCAAAGAAAAGCAAAAAGTACTTTTATAATGCCGTAGATATTGTTTGATTGAGGAAATGAACTGATGTCAGTCATAGAACTGTAGCACTGGAAGGGACTCTTTAAGTTTCTTCTAGTTCTGAAACTTCCCAGTTAAAGAGTCTACAGCTAAAATGTCCTGACAAATTCCCTCTCACCCGCTGTTGTAAAAAACAACCCAAATGGAAATGTTAGAAATCATACCATATTTGATGTTAAATTATGTAAGGTGCACTTCAATCTCTTTATAAGGTTGAAAAAGTAAAGACACAATTCACTAGGGGGGCCAAAAAAGGGTGGGCAGGGGAGGCTGGGAGTACTGAGGACCACAGTCTGGGGGGTTGCATGCAGACCTGTGTTGTGCTTTCTGTAGTCTTCGTACACTCCCCAATGTCCATAGAATCTACAATGTAAACTGCATTTTAAAAACTGGTTATGTACAGCATGAATTGAAGATAGTTAGTAAATATGCCCTGACTAGGATTGAAGGAATGGAATTTTATTTCCATTTGCATCACCCCTCCCCCCACCAGTATTCACCCAATTTTGATTTGCAAAATTAATAGCAAGTTTGTCCTACCTAGTCTTGACATCTCACACACTTGTATCAAGTACACTCAGAAAACATCCGCCATGGTCCTTTTGAAAACACCTGTTCAATTCTTTTAGGCATCTCAGCCTTCCTCTTAATCCCAGAGTATTGTACTAAACACTAAATTAATCAGCATTTAGTTAGGAAGGAGTTTTGAAACACAGGGTAGTCTGTGTCATTCTTCTCAGACTATTTAATAGGTAACTAAAGAGGGGATGAAAGAAAAAGTGGGCCTTTGCAAAAGTAGGCAATGCTTTGAGTGTCTTAATGATGTAGCATGAATCACACACTAGGTCTATAAGTAGGAGCATAAAAGCTTTCTTATCTTTGGTTGCCATGCCAGTGACGTCTCCATCTCAGATGACGTTGTACACTTTGTTTTATAAAAGCAAGTGAATGTTTCCATTCTCCAGTCCCTTCAGTGAAAGCTTAAGATGCAAAGAGCACTGCACATTTTTAAAAAACAACAACAATCTGAATAAACTGATAAAAAAACAACCTGCAAGGTTCTCTCAATATGTTTTCTGCAGCATCACCACTCTCCATAAAAGGTGCTCTTGAATCTATGCTCACTTGGACTGGCTCCAAGAGCAGCAGGCCAGCTACTGAAGATAAAACCTGGCAGCGAAACAAGGATATTTTCAGCATCATTGTGACTCCTGATCGAATCCCTAAATTTTGCATCCCTTCCTTAGAGGTGGATCATCTTGCAACTGAGAACGAGAGAGAGGGAGGTCAACATGAGCACTCTCCAAGGAGCAGACTGCCGGGAAAGATTATCCAAAGACACAGACCTATCAGAAGCAAATCTGAACTATGCATAAGAAAAGAAGACACTCTTAGCCATGCCGCTTGGATCAGGAGGGAAACAATGTGTCTAACAGATGCCAACATTTCTTCTGAACATTTAGAAAGAGCAGGAGACCATTCTGATCCTGTGACACGAGCGGCTTTGTCTCTGCCCCATCTTCGCAAGATCACCACACCATATGGATTCTTGACACTGGGGGAAAGCCCCAACATCCGAAGGAAAGAATCACTCTTCTTTGGATATGGATCTGCTGAGCTGAGAATTCTCATATCCCAGAAAAAGGAGGCTGCCTGTTTAGCACAGCATTCAATCAACCTTCTCACTGTGCACAACCAACCAAGGAGCTGGGAGAAGCCTTCCAGTAAGAACCCCTGGTTTATTTCTACGGGAAAACGTGGCAATAAACAGACTCCCCCTCCCCTCCATTATGGCCCAGCTCCTGAAAGAGGCACCAGCAAAAGTGAGAGAAAAAGATTTCATTTGTTGATGAAAAGACATCTGCCCACCATTAAGAGACTGAGTTCTCGCAGAGCATCTGCAGACAAATTAATGAACCAGGCAGAGAAATCCTTAAGTAGCTCAGTCTCCTAATTCCACTCCAAACATGGGAGTTCCATTTCAGTGCAAACAAAAGTCTGACTTTCAGACCTTTGGAGATGGGCCAGTGGGTCTTTGCTTAAGAACCTCCTGAAACCATTGGAGGAGTCATTATACTTCGTAAGCATCATCACTCTGATTCTCTGGATGTCTGCAAGTGGGGAAGGACAGGATTTGATACTTGCACTGGGCAGTTGCCCAGGTGGACCCTCTCATCTGTTTAATATACCTTTGTATGCATTGATCTGTTTTTCTCAAGTTGGAAGCCCATGCATACAGGAGCTCCAGTGTAACATATATGGGGCTTTATGGGAGGGTTTGTGTTTTGATTCTCAGTACTGGTAAGGATGGCTTAACTTTCTATCTTACAAGCTGTTTTTACCTTATGTCCTGTAATGGTCTAATGATTCCTTAGAGCAATGAAAGAGTCTTTAAGACACCTTCTAGGCACAAAATCTAATGCCATGTTCTATGATCCTTGTACGATGGTGGAATTAGAGGAATGGCTCAAGCTGGGCATGGTTAAGCTTTTACCTGAGTGAGGATTTCTATTCTACTTCATTTAGTTGTTGTATCAGTTGGCACAAATACTAGGGAGCTCTCTCTTGTCTAGCTCAACTGAAAAACGAATGTAGGAAGTTGAGTTATATGAAGACAGTCCATTGGTCCACCTAACTGAAAAATATGATTTAAACCAGGGATTAGCAACTGTTGTGGTTTTGTAAGCCAGTTTTCTGCCCTTGAGACCATCTGGGACTTCCTAAAATATCAAAAAGAAAAAAAGAAGGGAAGAAGAGAAAAGAAAAGAAATGGGGAAGAAGTCTGAAAAATAAGGGAAATATTCTAAATATAGTTAAGGTGCAATATGTTTAAAGAGTGAAGTGCCTTTCTTGGAGATTTCCAATAGAGGCAAATTAGCTCACTATTTTTAATCTAAAGAGTTCAGTTAGTTTATTGTGCTAGTCAAAGTACACAATAATATACAAAACATGAAAAATGATGTTACAGACAATAATTGAAGAAAAAATTGGACTTGCCAACAGCAAACTCAAATTTGTATTCTGAATCCCCCAATCTGTCACAATTTTATCTAATTATCTTTGTCTAATCATTTTTGCAGCCAAAAGAAGAGAAAGAAACTATAATTTGTTTTTGTAATCTGGACAAGGGATTGTGAAAGGACTGAGGGCTGCAAACCAGTCTTGGAAGGGCTGCATTTTGCCTACTCCAAATTTAAGCTGAGTATTTGTAGCTCTTCAGGACTTCAGGCACTGTGTTTTTTCAGACCTACCTAGATATGCCAGGAAATGGAACTAAGACTTTGTATGCAAAACATACACTCAGCTATATTCTTTTCCCAGTGAATGTGTGCAGCTCAAGAATATCACAGCAGATAGCAGCTGAGATTCTGCGCTGGAATGTAGCATTACCTGTGCAGTTCTGCATTCATCCCTTCTGATTTAAACACGGTAATCACTGGCTAGCATACTGTTAGTGACCTGTGTGTCTGTGTGGCTTACATGAATGGCTTTCCCTTTTTGGATGGGTAGAGGTGACTATTTACCAGTAGGGAGGAAGGTGGGATTACTCAAGGTGCATCTACACTGCAGAAATAAGGCTGTTTGACACCACTTTAACTGCCATGGCTCCATCCTATAGAATCCTGGGATTTGAAGTTTTGTGAGGCACCTGCACTCTTTGGCAGAGAAGGGTAAAGACCTTGTAGAACTACAAATCCCAAAAAGAGAAAGGGGGGAAGAAATTGTAGATAAAAATTAAATATTACCAAAAAGGATAGAAAATAAAAATAAACAATTATATCACTCAGTCACCAATTCAAGAAGTTAGATGAGAAGTATCAACTTAATTCAGATAGATCAGATAGAAAGGGGGTTGATTCAAAGGAATGGAGATACAGATGTCAAAGTGGTATCAGACTACTTTGTTTCTACATTGTAAATGCATCCTCAGACCATGAACTAGCTTTTTGGTGAGGTAGCAATTGAAGGGGAGAAATGAGAGTGCCCTTGCAGACAGACTGCACTATTCATTTCCTTCCTCCAAGAGATCACAATCAGCTGTGGTCTTCATGGTCTGAATTGCCTCCCCTATCCCTCCTCTTCCCCATCAGTAAGAAGCAGCAGCAACAGTACATCTTGGGGCTTGACAAGTGCCTGGAGGTGGAGATTTGAGAATGAAGCACAAGTACAAGGGTGTTATTAGGGGGTGCAGAACATACAGATGACACTGGCTGACAACTTGGAGGTGTTACATCATGCACTGGTGGGAAGGGGCTACCAGGTCTTGTGGCTCTCCTGGGACATTTTCACACGGGGCTTTAAACGGAGGCAAACCTACCTCCGTCCGGCCCCACTCCGGCTCCAGAACCTAAAAGTTCAGACGACGTCGCAGCAAGCCCCTCCTCATCCTGCGCCATCCCTGCGCCATCCCTGCCTCACTCCGGGGTCTTGCTTGTCGTGTTCAAACGACGTCGCAGCAAGCCCCGCCCCATCTTGCACAATCCCTGCACCATCCCTGCGCCCTCCCGGCTTTAGCCCCATATTTCTAATTCCTTTTCTAAAAGGAATGTTTTCGCTGCCGGAACGGCTCTTGATTGCTTCCAGGGGGCTTCCAGGCGGCTTTAGAGCCGCCTGTGTGAAAACGCCCCTGGCCAGGCAGAAAAGAGAGTCTCCTCCCTCTCCCATTCCCCAGAAGCCTACCCTCCCCAGCAGCCACCGGTAGGTCTGGACTGCCTTCTGGGTCTGGCAGCCCTGCTGGCCAGGCAGTAAAGAGAGTTGCTTCCATTTCTCACTTGCCCAGCTACTCCGCCAGACCCAGAAAATGGAGTTGAAGAGAGGAGGGTGGTATTCAAAAAATCATCTGCAATGAGTGTCAAATATACTACATACACCATTGCAAAAGGGCAAGGATATAGCATCTGCACCATCCAGACAGGTACATACATCCATGTAAACAGCACTTGGACAAATGCCAATCAACAATTGTGATGTTTAAAGAATTTCATCCATTGCAAATCTTATAGTGGGGTGGGCCAGCTCTCTGAACTCATTATTATGTTGAAAGTTTCCATAAGTCTTTGGCTGATGTTTTTTAAAAGGTGGGAAAACTCTTTTAAAGTTTACATATACATTATTATTATTTTTTCCTGGAGAACTATAGGTTTGGGAGTGGGGGAACTCATGTTAGAAAGAAATAACAAAATAAAGAAACTGCAGTAGAGAAAATGACACAATCTGCTTTTGAACCACCTAAAGCTTTAAAGCATAAATTCTTCATGCATTGGAATTTGGAACCAAAATGAAATAAAAATAACCTGCATTCATATTTGTCCATCCATGTGTATTGGTCTTCTTGATGTGCTTAGAAAGCAAAGATTGTTTAGGTAGATTATGGTGTTGACTCCTTCACATTTCATTTTCCTCTGTATAAACAGAGGGCTGGTGATTCAAAATACAGGATGAAGTAACAGCTCTGAAATTGAAGTTTCATTTTCACTGGTGTATAAACTGTGCACTGAGATTGCATTAAAAATACAGTATAATCAAAATACACATGCACATCTATAAACTGAAACAGATTAAACTGTCTATATAGTTAAGCAATAGCCAATGGTTGGCATCCATTAGTTACTTTTTATGGTGTAAGTTGGACTTAGCACATCTTAAGTCTACATTTTGATCCAGTACATTTTTGTCTTTTCCAAGGAGTCACATTACTTCATAACATGATAGCCTCAATTTAGTCATTTGGTTTCTAGTGATTTCAGGCTTTTGCTCTTGGACCTATTTATTTGTCTTTTTGGTAGTCCATAGCATCTATAGAACTTCCAGTAGTCCATTTCAAAAGAGGTGCCTCCCATCAGCTTTCTTCACTGTCCAGCTTTCACATCCTGACAGAGTTTCAAGTACATAGATACATATACAAGACTGCCATATCCATGAAACTGATACCCATGGTTTCACTTATCCACATCTAAACAATATTGTCTCTCTAGGCACCTGGAAGTCTACTTTATAGTCACTCTCCACCAGAAATATAGGGTTCACTATTATCCATGATAAAATCCACAATAAGTCTAGGAATGGAACCCTTATGAATATGGAGGTCATACTGTATAGTGCAATGCAATGCTCAGGAAATGGACCTTAGCATCAGAGGGGGAAGACTATATAATAATATACAACTTATTTAGGAACTGCAGTGGAATCTGAGTTTTAAATCTGGAAAATCAGCTCTGAACTTGGATTGTGCTAAAGAGTTATTTAGTGGCATTGGGCTGGAAAGTCCATCTTTCTCCTCACTCATGGTGAGTTGTTTGTGAGGGAATGAGCATAGAACTAGCAAAAGATAGGTTTGGACAGGAAAAGGAGGAGGTTCAGAAAAGGAGGTTCAGAAAACTTTTGAAATATCTACCCATTCAGAGGTGTAAGAAACCACAGGACATACAGAAGAAGAAGGCATAGTTCCAGCATGCCCAAGCCCAGCAGAGGGTGAAAGTTACTTCCTCCATCCCAGCTGTCCTTGTTGTACCTTGGAGGGTAGGCAGTACCTGCTGGACTTAATCTCTTTCCCAACTGCCATCCCCCTTCTCTTCCGTGCCATGTTTTATCTAGATTATAAACCTGAGGGCAGCGAACTGTCAAATTTATCATTTGTAAGCCACTCTGTAAGACTTTTGGGTTCAAGAGCAGGGTATAAATACTCTAAATGAAGGCATAGATACATATCTTCAATAACCAGTCTGGTTCATATGTGAGAAGATGGTCCTTCAGTTTCTTGTAAGATATTCCCTTCCTCCTGTTTTGAACAATCATCACACTGGGAAGAGACCAAGTAGTATAACAAGAAAAGACTGACATTCTGTTAGTGGCATGTGCAGACATAAATTGCGCTACACATGCAGAGTGATTTGTTTTGGACAATGTGCAAAGGTTATATCCATTTGCCATTGGCACAACAGAGTTGCACATGTGGTACCATTGCACACACAGTAGTTCATTAAAGTGCACAGAACAGCATATGAATGTGCATTATCTCTATGCATTGCCTTTTGACATTATTCATTATAACTGTACAATAGGTTGTCAGCCATGAACATTGACCACTGATCCACAGTTGTAGCATTACTTTAATATTGAAGGGTTGTGTAACATAACTTCAATGGCAGGTATTTATCAAATGAAGTAGGATCTTGGCCATAGACTGAGAAGACTCACACTCAAAGGATTACTCCATCCTGAATCTAACTAGAAGCTATTCAGCCTAACCTATTTCATGGTTTTGTTTTGTTTTTTTCTGAGTGGGAAAAGAATAAATTCAACCCTGCCACACAGTTTTGGAAACATCATTTCCCCAAGCTTCTGGAGACTCCAACTTCAAGAAACCCCAGCCACCATTTCACTGGGTATGCTTATGTTTAGTTGAGAGACTGTGAGAATTATTGTCCAAAGTAAATTTTCCAGACTCTGACTGAGTGCTCCTTGGAGGCTGCATCAGATAAATATGTAATACAAGGGGGTGCAACACTCACTGAGATATAAGTTATGTTTGCAATTTGCAAACAATGTAGATATAATTATACAAATGCTGCTGGAGGCAAAGTGGGTCAGGTTAAATGGAAGGAATGGGAGGTAAGTATTCTATAGAAAAGTGAGTTACCTTATCCATATGGTTGTTCCTATTCTTTCACAACACAATGTCCACATTATGTGCACAGTGGTATACATGAAATTGTTGGAAGAAACTTATGCATTCTCTTTCTTCTCATATAGATAGGGATTCCTATTTAGGTCTCTCTCTCTCTCTCTAAGACTGTCTCTCTCTCAAGATTCTAAACTGTTTGTCTAACAGTTAGTGATTGTTAGTCTGAAAGTCTATTTTCTATCTTCCCGCTATACAAAAGATGGTAATGATTTCTCTCTTTATCCAAACCATCTTTACTTAGATTAGGATTTAGTTTTTGTTATGTAATTATTTATTAAATCCATTATTATTGTTTTTAAACTACAAACTATATGTTTGTTTCTGAGTCAGTCTTTATTCTTTAGGAAAGCAGAGTTGGGCAAAATTGCACTTCTGCTGTTCTGTTAATGAAAGACAAACTCTAACAGGTTTAGCTTTCGTAATTGTAAATTTTAGTTTGCTTTAAAGGGTTAAACCCTTAGGAAACTTAAATTACTCCACAGAAATTCCACAACTGTAACTGTACACATGCAGTTGAACATTTTTGGATGGTACATCACTACTTATCACTATCTTCAGTGTTGAACTTCATTCACTTGGACTATAGAAAAAACAAGCATACTTGCAGGTATAAAATTGGTTGCAAAATGTTGGTATTCAGTAGAAGGATGGTACAACACAGTCACCATCTAAGTGCACGAGTGTAAATTCACCCTGCACAAGAATTATACAGGATCTATGTAGCTCTCCAGACATTGCTGGATTGCAGCTCCCAGCATTCCTCACCATTGCCTATGCTGGCTAGGACTTATAGCCCTAGATAACAAACTCAATGTTATGGGGGTCTGAAATTTGCAGGCCAACAAATCAAAAGGGTTGCATGATTCTTGCAGCAGGTCCATGATGGTAGCAATTGATTAACTGTCATGCAAACTCTATTGAGCTTATTGTGATGCTACTCCTGCCCTACTTTAATGATAGTGCAATAGATGTAAGGGAGTGTACTATCTCAGCCTGACAATTTGACTCCTGTTAGCAATCAAATCCATGAACATTTGTGCCCATATACAACGAAACCATGGGTAGCATAATGACCTCCATTTGTTTTTAATAAGTTATACAATGTTGTGAAGCCCATAAAATATTTAGCACCAATAAACAGGCTGATCATTACTTGGGAGTGTAATGAGAAAAGTAAATTAAAGGGCTGGCATTTAAATCAAACATAAATAGTTTATGCAGTTTCTATTTACCACATTGAGGAAACAATACATTTAAAAAATCTATGGGTAGCATAATTGAAAGACTCATGCAACAACAAGAAGTTATTTTTTTAAAAAAAATGAAGGAAGAAAAAGAAATGAATTTTCTATTGGTACAAGCATTTTCCTTGAAAGAAATTGTGTCCTCATGTAAGATCCTAGAGCATATGGCTTCTACACATGGAAATGTTTAAATATTAATGAATACAATATGTTATGTAAAGCATATATTCCCCCTAACTAATCTATGTGGACCCTGAGGCTGATATCCTACATGGGCAATAAGAGAGTAAGCATGGTGGAGAAAAGACCCTGTATTTGACTAGAGGAGAGCCAGTGTGCCTAAGTGGTTTGAGTGTTGGACTGTGACTCTGGAGACCAGGGTTTGATTCCTGATCTGCCATTAAACTCACTGGGTGATCTTGGGCAAGTCACATGCTCTCAGTTTCAGGGGAAAGCAATGGCAATTACTCCATGATAGATTCCCTTTAGGGTCACCATAAGTCAGAAATGACTTGGAGGCAAATCAGGACACACCAATTGTTTGAGCATAATGTAAGTAAAGGATCCCTGTCTCCATCCCAAAGACTCAGTGTTGTGCTGTGATAGCCCTCACCAATGATCAGACTATTGCTGAGTGAAAGTGGAAGGGATCAAACAAGGGTCTAGCTGTGTCCCCATAGCTATATACACACTGAAGACATCTTCTGCTGAGAACTGCTGGAGCTCTCAAGTGTTTTCAGCAGATGTCATTAGTTTAAGCCAGCTATTTTTCTATTCTCCTCCAGCAATGGAATGGCTGGGATGTGCAATACCAGTGCAGGAATCTGGATGTTGTAGAAGAAGGAAAAGAATGTCAGCCTCTGCAATGATAAAAAATGTATTTGTTTTTTATTGTGTGCCTTCAAATTGTTTCTGACTTATGGTAATGCTAAGGTGAACCTATCATGGGTTTTCTTGACATGATTTGTTCAGAGGGGGTTTCATAGAGTCACAGAATCATAGAGTTGGAAGAGACTACAAGGATAGGACCTTATCACACGTGGGCCACAAAGCGATAATATACCGAAATAAGAATAAATCCAGTACTATACTGAAAAGAACCGAAAGAGCCGCGTCAATAAGTAAATGGCTATCACACGCAATTCCAGTCATTGCGCAATTATTGTGCTTCCAAGAAAGCGCATTCTGGGCACGTATTTTCCGTTCACACACAAGTGATAAATTCTGGTAAAGGAGAGGACATGTTTACCCAGTTGTTGTTCTGTTTGTTGCCCGATCCAAACAGGAAGTGCACGTCATAAGATGCTTCCTCGCAGACCTATGGGAAATCTCGCTAGGAACCATGGGTCATGACGGGGAAATGCTTCACAATACGTATTGCCTGTTCATATGCATTTCGGACCTGCGGTAAATGCGCAATGATTCCGGCAGCGCAATTGTGCTTCCTGAAGAAACCGAAATTCAAAAGATCTCAATTCATTGCGGATTTGTTTGGGGTTCTGTCTGGAATCTTAGTGGTTCTGTGCAACGTCGTGTGAACACACGGAAAAATAATACGTATTAGGACAGGATTTCTTTTGGATTCATTCTGCTTTGGACCCCATGTGATAAGGTCCATAGAGTTGGAAGAGACTACAAGGACCATCCAGTCCAACTCCATGCCATACAGGAACTCACAGTCAAAGCATACCTGACAATGGCCATCCAGCTGCTATTTAAAGACCTCCAAAGAAGGAGATGCCACCACACCCTGAGGGAGTGTGTTCTACTGTTGAACAGCTCTTACTGTCAGGATGTTCTTCCTAATTTTGAGCTGGAATCTCTTTTCTTGTAGAAGAAAGCTGCCTTATATATCCTCAGGGGTATTTTAAATATATTTTAATTTTAAAATGAATTTTTGCAACGTCTGTGATGTCATTACTCTGTGACGTGGTTGGCCACCAAATGCTTTAAAAGCTCTCTGGCACATAAACTAGAGTTCAAATGGGAAATTTGTGTCTTTCTGCTCTCATTGATGATTGTCATGGTGGGCATCGGCTTTTTCAGAATTTTGGCCAAAATTCTGATGACTCTAACTTCTCTGCCTCTCCCTTCTCCTCCTTCTCCTCCTCCTCACTCCACTCCCCCAGCCCAGGAAAATTGTTTTCTTAGAAAGTGAAGCCAGATGGGTAGTAAGAAGACCTTTTAGACCTTTTCTCCTTTTTCAGTGTGGGAGGTTGTGATGATTTCTCTTGCAGGTATTTGAAAAGCATTTGACGGGAAGGTGGAATTGGGCAAGGGGAAGAAATTCCTACTTGTGGCAAGAAATTTAGGCACCCAGGGAAAGCTCACCACCAAAACGTCAAGTTGCTGTTCAAGACTGGTAACATTGAAGACTATTATTCCACCATGTCTGTGCTGAAGCTAACACTGCAACTCTCCAACACTTCAACACAGTGGAGCTTTATGGACCGACCTGCCAGACGAGATCTGTCAGATTACCAGTTAAAAAAAGCTGTGAAGACGGATCTCTTCTGGCAGGCCTTTCCTGACTAGTTTTTCCTGGCCTAAGGAGTGAGTTTATTCTTCCCCCTACCCTCTGTCACACATATAATTGCTTGCTTGTCTACTATTATGATTTCTTCAGCTGTATCATTGATTGTTTTTTATTGGGTTTCTTTTTGTACACAATTTGATGTTTAATACTATTTTAAGGGGTGGGTGGGTTTTGGAACTGTACATTGTAGTATTTTATTGTTGCAAGATAGAAATAAATGATGATGATGATGATGATTAAAAACTATACTCACACCCAACAGAGCAAGGATGCCTAAAATGTAACAACAATAAAACAGCCAAAATGTCAAATGTTTTCCCTTTTTGGAATTCCTCCTGGACGGCTGAAATGTAGGATGTGAAGCTGAACAAACCTTCTTCAATCAATCCAGCTGATGGCTCTTCAGGAGGACTGGGATGGCATTTACTTAGGTTTCCAGTAAGACTACATGTTATGGCTCCCTAACTATAGCTTAGAAATCCGTAGTACAGAAATACAGAGAGTAATACAGAGAAGTGTTGGACACCAGGTGCTTAATTAGTCAACATTTCTTATTTGCTAGATGTTATCTCTGACAACATTGTTCCTTCTCTCCTTGCTGGACTGCAAAGCTGCCCTGGTTGCATTTGCAGAGGGGCGGGATAGAAATAAATTTTATTATTTTATTATTATAAAGAACAAAGGTATCTTTTAAGCATGCATCAAGTCCTGCTGAGGAGACAGCCTCTTAGATGGTTTGGTCCCCAGCTTCTCAGATTCAGGGAGAGAGCTTCTTCTGGAACCAGGGGTCCTTCTCCCAGTCCCATCACCTTCACAGGCATGTTGAGAACTGTGATAACTCACTGTCTGGAGTCTGAAGAATCTGATACAGAGGAGTTGCATTCTGAAAGGTATATGGCTCCAGAAGAAGCTCCCTCCCTGAATCTGAGAAGCTGGGAACCAAATCATCTGAAAGGCTCTTCCTCAGCAGGACATTATGCATGCTTAAAAGATACCCCCATTCTTTGCAATCCAGTAAAGAGGGAAGGAACAACGTTAGAGTTAATATCTAGCAAATAGGAAATGTTGACTAATTAAGCACCTGAAGTCCAAAGACAGCCACCTATAAATCTCCAAGGAATCCTAGTTGTTCATAACCCTTTAGTCTCCCCAGCTATAAATGATCTTGGTGCTCATATTTTCTTGGGATTCTTTACCTCTGGAGAGTCAGTATTTAATATTTTCTTGTCTTACACCTTTTGGCTTTAGTCATCTGGATTACCGGCTTCATGTAACAGTTTCTGGACCATTTGAGACCTTATCCATGTGTCCCACTTCAACTTCCGTGAACTTCCTGGGTCACCTGTGTATGACCTAGACTGGCTTGACTTACTTGTGGCTGCTTCCCCGACAATAACCTGTCTCTCAGCACATTTGGTGCCTGTAGACATAAGACAGGAAGAAGGAAAAGGGCCTTCTTGGTGGATTCTCGTATTTCTATCCCTAGAGAGGATATAAACAATCTCTCTCTTTGTTGTTCTTCTTCTAGCAATTAAAAACTGTTCTGTTCCTACAGGCTTTTAGGAATGACTTCAACACACTTGAAATGGTATGCTTTCTTGTTGATTGTTATTTTGCTGACTTTTTTAATGGATTTTTAAACAGCTTTAGTTCTATGGATCATTTAATTTGCATTTAAAAATAATTTGCATGAATTTAAATGATGTGTTCATATGCATTTTATTTATTTTAATCTGTATTCATTATCCTATTTTGTAAAATACTTTTCATCCCAGTACTGGGGGAAAGACAGAATATAAATGAATAAAATGAGTAAATCACTGATTTTCTGCATAATCCAAGGTCTTATCTAAAAGAAGTGGATAATGGGATAATCCAAATATCATGTTCAAGTCATATGAATTTTATCCAAGACAACCACATCAGCACTGCCAATAGTGAGATTTCTCCATCCTCTTACAGATCTCCACAACTGGACAGAAAATTCCTTCCTGTCCTTGGAGAGCTGAGAAAGCTGAATCAATGTATTAGCAGAAAAACTTCATATGTTCAGAAATTTTCTTCACATGTGATAATAGATAGTTTAATCCAACAATATTCTGGAGGATACAGCAGAGTGTTATCACAGTGAGAATACAACCTGCCCAGGATCAGCTTTATTAGGATAGACAAATCCCAATGATAAAGACTGTTGCTTTAATTAAGGCTGGCACACTTATAAATGTCATAAGAAAGAGCAGCTATCCACCAGAGAGCTCTTGATCCAATATGATATTCTATCAAAGCAGCACTCCCAATGAGCTCTAATAAGGGTCATGGCAGGAGGTGAAAGCCCTGAGGGAATATTTGGGATCTTTTAAAAACAACCCAGTATGTAGATACTTGAATCATCTGGGAAATTGTTCAGAGCAGAATATTGAGTATTTTGTGAGTGCCTTCAGGGTGTTTTGCATGCTGATGAAGAGACAGAAAGAGGGAGAGAAATAGGGGAGATGACATAGAACTTCCCATATATATAAATGCGGTAGTGGAATTACTAGAATGGATCTTTAATAGCATATTCCAATGGACTAATAGTTAGATGACTAATGAACCATAGGTGATGAGGAATCTGCACTCAGGGCAAGGGGCTACTGTCAGAACAGAACATAGAAAAACAGAATGGTTCCCAATTGGCAAAGGGGTCAGACAAGGCTGCATCCTTTCACCCTATCTGTTCAACTTGTATGCAGAACATATTATAAGAAAAACAGGCCTGGAAATAGAAGAAAGAGAAGTGAAAAGAAGAGGAAGGAATATCAACAATCTAAGATATGCAGATGACACCATAATACTAGCAGAAAACATCACAGACCTGGAACACCTACTAAGGAAGATCAAAGAAAAAAGTACTAAAGGAGGCTTAATGTTGAACACAAAGAAAACAAAAATAATGACCACCAAGGACCTTCACAAGTTCAACCTAGACAGTGAATAAAAAGAAATAGTAAACGAATTCCCATACCTGGGATCTTAACTTTGATAGAAATGGGGACTGCAGTCAAGAAATCAGAAGAAGACTAAGGACCTTTACAGACTGCCAGAAATAATGCAACTTGAGTCCACTTTAACTGTCCTGGCTTAGTGCTAAGGAATCATGGGAATTGTAATTTTTGTTTGTTTGTTTGTTTTGTTTTGGTTTTTTTGAGACATTGAGCCTTCTCTGTCAGAGAGCTCTGGTGCCACAATAAACTACAGTTCTCATGATTCTCTAGCACTGAGCCAGGGCAGTTAAAGTGGACTCAAGTTGCATTATTTCTGGCAGTCTGTAAAGGCCCTAAGAATGGAGAGGATGGCTATGAAAGAACTAGAAAAGATGGTAAAATACAAAGATATACGACTCAGCACAAAAGTTTGAATCATACAAGCCATTGTATTCTTTATTTCATGTATGGATATGACAGCTGGACAGTTAAGAAAGATGATAGGAAGAAAATCAATGCATTTGAGATGCGGTTCTGGAGAAGAGTGCTGAGAATCCCATGGACAGCCAAAAGAACAAACAAGAGAGTCCTAGAGCAGATCAAACTGGAAACCTCCCTGGAAGCCAAGATGACCAAACTGAGAATGTTGTACTTTGAGCACAACATGAGAAGAGAGGACTCTTTGGAGAAAACAATAATGATGGGTAAGGTGGAGGGAAGTAGGAAGAGAGAAAGGCCTCATGCTAGATGGATGGACTCTACTAAGGAGGTCACAGGTATGGGATTGCAGGATTTAAGCAGAACAGTGAAGGGCAGAGGGTCTTGGAGATGTCTTATCCATAGGGTCACCATGAGTTGAGATCGACTCAAGGGCAGTTAACAACACAAATAGATAGACATTACTTTGGGAGACACGGAATGAAATCTGACTTTTGTTATATACTGTTGTATGGTATGCAGAAAACTATTGCTGTGATCCAGGGTACATTTAAACTACATATGGACATGTTCACCAGAACTAAGAATGTTCATTTCTTTATTTATATCCTGCTTCTCTCCCAAATGGGACTCAAAGCAGCTCACAATATAAATTAAAGTGTATGTCTCTTCAAACTGCCTGTTGACTTATGGTGACTCTATAAATTTCATAGTGTTTTCTTAGACAATAAATCCTTAGAGTTGGGTTTGTCAGTTTCTTCCTCTGAAATAGAGCCTACAGCACCTGGTATTTGTTGGTGGTCTCCCATTCAAGTACTAACCAGAGTTGACCCTGCTTTGCTACCAAGATCAGATGGGATCTGGTACAAAACATCTAAAAAAATGGAATACAAAAGTTTGAAAACCATTAAAGTGTCCCATTAAAACACTTAACTATTAAAGCAATCACAACACTTAAATATATTCTGGTTGTTAATTGCCATCAAGGACTTCTGCAGATGGGCCGAAAGGGGTGGTGGAAAGCCGCCCCAGGAAGGGGTGGATTGGGGCTGAGGGTGCAGCCCCGTGCGGCCCTGATCCTCTCTTTTACCACTCAGCAAAGAGTGACAAAATTCCGCTCCTTTTATGAGCAGCAAAAGGTCACCCTGAGAGTCAGTGTGCTGCTCTTTAGCTCCCCTTCATCAAAACGCTGCACCGGAAGGATGTCCTGATGCTACACATCGTGCATAATGGTGTGCGACATCAGGATGTCTTCAGCATGGGGTTGGGTGGCTGGCGTGTGGCTGCCCCTCCCCATCTTTGCCTCCAGGCTGGCCCTTTGGGCCAGTCTGTAGAGGCCCAAGTCAACTTTGACTTATAGTGACCTTATCAATGAGAGACCTCTCATTCACCCTACCCTCAACCACACTGCTCAGGCCTTGCTGGCTTCTCATATGAGGAGATACAGGCTTACAGGTAGTCTGGAACTCAGCTGCATATGGCTTTATAGGTCAAAATCTGAACTTTGAATTCTGCTTAGAAATGAGCCAGCAGCTAGTGAAGCTATTACAAGGGAATTACATGTTCCCTAAAACCAAACATCATACATAGTGTAGCCACCACTAGAAAAAATATATATATTGGATAGTTATCATCTATCTTAGCAAGCTTTCCACATTGAGGTGGAGTTAAGAGTAAACATTGCCTCAAAATAGGCTGGGCCAGTGTTTCCTCCCCAATACACATTGATTTAGTCAACAGTGATGAGCCTGGGTAACTAGCAGAAATCTAACAGGTCACACAAATATTTTTATATATTATGGTAGCTAAATCCCTGTCCTGCTCCCCCTTTAAAAAACAGATTTGTAAACACCATAACTGGATACTAACACAGAGTCATGATGGATTTTGCAAGCTGTTGAGCAATTAAACCACTTGTGTAAAAGGAGGGGGAGATGTAATTTGGCATTATGTTACTTAAGCTTGTCCTTTTGAATGGGCAACAACATGTCATTAAACCAGAAATGTGTGTCTTTTGACGGGGAAATAGGCTCAATTAAGTCAGAAGCTTTTGCCTTTGGAAAAAGTTATGATGTACAATTAAACCAGGTCTCTCTGTGTGAAAGGGAAACAAAACTCAATTAAGCCAAAGTCACATGTGCAATAACAATGGATGATAACAGGTCCAGAATTAAGAAATGAATATATCTGTGTAGTCTGCTTTTGACTATGAATGTGCTCCTGAATATGCAGTGCCAGTGTTGAGCAATCTGGAAACAACTGCAACCAGAAATAGTAAAGATTTCAGCTACCATCAAACCCTACATTCCACCAGAGCCTCTGGGGAAGATTCAAAGCCCCACCTCCAAGAATTTATGGCCAGCTGTTTAAAATAGATTAGAACCCTAAAAGCACTAGATCCCATCTGACCTTGGAAGCTAAGCAGGATCTGGTGCTTTTAGGGTTTAGTACAGTCCACCTGCCCCATATGTGGGCTTGCCATATGTGGACTTCAGCTCATGTGGATGGCAAGCTTGGGGGACAAAATGGCATGAGGAAATGCATCACCATTAAAATCAATGGGGCTTGAGGTTCCACTTGTTCCCATGGGGGGGGGGGGGGGTCTGGAACAGAATTCCCACATATACAAAGGACCCACTGTACCTGGATTGGAGACCACCAGTGAATACCATGTACTGTAGGCTTTGTTTCAGGGGAAGGACATTGCAAAACCACTTTTGAGTATTTCTTGCTTAAGAATCCCCTATGGAATTCATGGGGTCACCATCAGTCAACAGGCAACATGAAGACACATGCACACACATTGAAAAATAAATAAATAAATAAATAAATAAATAAATAAATAAATAAATAAAATTTATTTATATCCCAGCCCTGTGCAAAGCAATTGGGGTGGCTTACAACATTAAAATTAAGCAAAAGCTTACAAACAATAAAATAAAATCACAACCTAAAATCTCAAACCCATCCACCCCTTAAAAATCATAAAACAATCATAAATTAATGCATATTTAAAATGAGTACACACAAGAATAAACAGTCTACAACATTAAACATCAACAGAAGTGGCTGCAGGAGGGAGTGATAGATGAGAGGATGGGCTAACTCCTGGGATGGGAAATCTAGTCAGGAAAGGCTTGCTGGAAGAGATTCGTCTTGACAGCCCTTTTAAAGCTGTCTAAGGTTGTAATATGACAGATCTCATCCAGCAGGCCATTCCATAGTCTGGAAGTGGTCGATGGGAAGGCCCTCTGGGAGGTTGCAGACAGCCTTGTTTTTATCGGCTGCAGCAGATTCCTCCCAGAGGACTGAAGTGCGAGGGGTGGATTATATGGGAGGAGGCAGTCTCGAAGATAGGATGGACCCAAGCCATTTAGGGCTTTATAGGTAATGACCAACACCTTGTACTGTGCCCGGAAACTGATAGGCAGCCAGTGAAGAGACTTTAATATTGGTGTTATATGGCCTCTTTTAGATGAACCCGAGATATTGCCATATTCTGTATTGGCTGGAGTTTCCGGACCAAGCACAAGGGTAGCCCCATGTAGAGTGCATTGCAGAAATCAAGACAAGAGGTTACCAGCGCATGTACCACAGTTTCAAGGTCTCTATTTTCCAGTAAAGGGTGCAGCTGGCATATCAGTCGAAGCTGATAAAATGCACTCCTGGCCGTCACATTCACCTAATTAGTCATCTGAAGTGCCGAATCCAGGAGCACACCCAAACTGTGAACACAGTCCTTAATGGAGAGTGTGACCCCATCCAGGACTGGAGGTTGTATCCCAATACTTGGTTTTGGGGCTGTTACTGTGAGTACCTCCATTTTGTCTGGATTCAGTCTCAATCTATTTTTCCTCATCCAGTCCATTACTGCCCTAAGACAGTCATTGAGAGGAGAGACACCATCTGAAGTCGAGGCTGAAGACCGAGACACGGAGAAATATATCTGGGTGTCATCAGCATACTGATAACACCCCGCCCCATGTCTCCGGATGATCTCTCCCAGTGGCTTCATATAGACATTAAATAACATCAGGGACAGGATGGTGCCTTGAGGGACACCACACCTGAGCTCCTTCCTAGCAGAGCTACTGTCCCCAAGCAGCACCCTCTGGAATCTACCCGAGAAGAAGGAACGGAACCGAACCACTGCAATGCAGCGCCTCCGATTCCTAACCCTCTCAGGCAATCCAAGAGGATGTTGTGATTTATTGTGTCAAAGGCTGCTGAGAAGTCTAAGAGCACCAACAGGGTGACAAATGTCAAGGCAACCATGGCAGTCTCAACCCCAAATCCTGTCCTAAAGCCCATTTGAAATGCATCTAGATAATCGGTTTCATCCAAGACAGCTTGGAGTTGAAGAGCCACTGCCCTCTTGATCACTTTGCTCAAAAAAGTAATAACGAGACCAGCCTATAGCTGTTCATATCCAGGGGGTCCAGGGAAGGTTTTTTCAGAAGCAACCTAACAGCTTCTATCACAGAAGTGATAAAAGAGGAGGTAGTTAACTAGAGATGTATTCCTGCATGACAAAAATAGTCAAATGATAGATGAAAATTGGGTTTCCCAAGTGTGAGAAAATCCTGATGAAGAAAATTATGGTGTTAGAAGAATAACTGCAGATTAGAAAAGATGGTATTCTATGCAGAAAATAAATTTCTGTACTGAAAATATTGTTTTCTGTGCAGAAAATGCTATTTTCATCACAAAGAAATATCCATGAGCAGTGTGTGTGTGTGCTGAAAAAAGTCCCAATCTGCAAACTGTAGTTTTCAAGGATTTCCTTGGATTGAGGAGAAAAATAATAAATTGTATGCATTGTCTGAAAGAACAAGATTAACAAAGATTTGCATCCCTACTCTAACTAAACAGAACTCTTAATTCTGAAATACACAGTGAAATCACTGTTGACCTTACAAATGCAAACTGAAACTTAGCATGTTTAACAAAAAAAGAAAGTTAATTCTTTTAATTTCTTCTACACTTCCCTCCAAATGAGCAGAACTATGTTCATTTTTTTCAGGTTTCTCTTTTATTCAAATCTGATGGCAACTTGGATAAAATAGTAGGATGCATCAGTATTCACCTCAGCCCTCATATAAATGCACTGTATTCATTGATACAATAGTAATCCTTCTAAGTGAAAATTGCTGCCAGATAGATGGATAAATCCTTCCTTCTAGCCTTCTCTGAAGTGAAAACAAGAAGCTGTACAAAATTTTCCCTCACCTGTAAGACAGGTTCAAATAATAATAATAATCCAATCTGAGACCACTTTAACTGCCCTGGCTCAATGCTAGGGAATTCAGGGAACAGTAATTTTGTGAGACATTGAGCCTTCTCTGTCAGAGAGTTCTGGTGCACAATAAACTACAATTCCCAAGATTCCCTACCATTGAGCCAGGGCAGTTAAAGCAATCTCAAACTGGATTATTTTTGCAGTGTGTTTTGGACCACAGTGAGACATTTGTTGCTGGTATTGGGAGAGCTTTCACGTTTGTGAGAATATTTTATATGAAATAACCTGAATTGTGTAAATTGCACCAACTGTGTCACTGAATTACAGCTGATTTGTTGTATAAAAATCGGGCACATCAGATGTATTTAAAACAGTCCTTCTGTGCTATACTGTGTAGCAATATAAAGAATACTCACAACATTTCTCATCCTTTCAAAATGGCATCCTAATCAATCAAGACACTCAACAGAGAAAATGGTTAACTACCGCCATGGTTTTCCCATTTCAAGATTTTGGGGGTGGGTGAGTAAGTGGGAATGATTTTGTGTTTAGTTTTTCACACAAAAATGTTTTTGCACAGAAAACAGTATATTTTATACAAGAGACAGCATTTTGTGGATTTATTTTTGCAAAACAAGGGAGTTTTGTATACAATTTGTTTTGCAAAAAAAGTCTCAAAATGCCAAAAAAAAAAAAAAACAAACAGAAACAAAACCCATCAACCCCAACACCAAAATTTAAAACTGTGCAGAAAATTCATTCTACATTCTTGCTCCTGTAATGAAAGTAATAATTCTTAGAAGGGATAAATAAGATACTGTTTACAGACAAACTCAGCATCTTGAAAAAGGCTGTCTCATGGGGTTGTCTGCACTGACAAAAAGAAGTGCTTTCAACCTGACGTGAGCCCTACTAGTCTGTACAATGCATGAGGCCAAAACAGGAGGAAACAGGGATGAAGCCACATGCCAGGGCTAAAAACTGAAACAAAACAATCCTTCTTTGCTCCACACCAAAATGGAAAGTGTGCATTATCACAGCAGTATATTAAAAAGCACAATGCGAGTGTGGGAATGCAGGAAGTTTCAAGTGGCTTATGGAAGTGGTCTGCAATATGTGCCCTGGGCCTGGTGAGATGCAGTCACTGGCACCATTATTTGCAATTTCCCCCCGTTATTGAGTATACACGCACATGACTGGTCAGATGCACCATTGACCCATCGCACCATTGAACCATCATACACTCCATGAAGTGACATTACAACAAACACAGCACGTCACCAATAATGCAATGGATGTAATAAAAACATAAACAAACTAAACATTCCCATAGGGGGCCATGGGCGGAAGGGGGGACAGGAAAGGCATGAATGGGGAGCCTCCATAATTGTGCTTTGTGAATGTGCCATTAGGCACACCAATGCACTCTATGGGCGGTGTATTGCTTGTGCAACTATGTGGCTGGTCACATGAATCATCCAATGGGATTGCAGCTGGATGGGATGAGAGAAGTAATTGATGGCCATAGCCATGTGCTCGTGCAATCGTGCCCATGCATTGGGGGAACCAAAAAATAATTGAATGGCACAGCTTGATACTGTGGTGTTCAGCTTGTTGTGAGAGCATGCTATGTGAAAAGTTGGTGGTTCCCCCCAAGTCAGGAAACTCAAGAAGCAACCCAGATTTTCTTCTCCATCTGCTCATCTCTTAATCAAGACTAGGGATGGTGGGAATATCCTAAAATATTTGGGGGGAAATTGGTAGCAAAATGTGTTTTTCAGGTGAAAGGTAACCCTAGCAAGGCAAATCCTGGTCCAATGAGACTCTTTGCAGTTCAGGACTTATTCTGCAGTAAACTGTTATTTGTGTGTGTGTGTGTGGCAGTATTTATGTGTAGGAAACTGCATTTTCTGCTCAGAAAATATTTCTGCACAGAAGAAGCATGCTATTTTCTGCACAAGAAGACCATGTGTCAGTTTTGTGCAGAATAAGCCCTGAACTGTGAATATACTTCAAAAATTGTTTTCACAGACCTTCTCACAGTCAGAAGAATATTGCTAAAATTATTCTGTGGTTCCTTCAAGAATGAAATTAACATAGAGATTACAGCCCTAATCAAGAATAAGTAATTTAATGAGATTTGTTTGCATCCCAACTATTAGGCAGTATGGAAATGTATTTTAAACAACAACAATATGTTTTCCATTTCAGATTTTCCATTAACTTACTAATGTAATGAAATATGACAATCAGCTCCCCTTTTCCCTGTCTCCCTCTCTTAAATACATTATTATTACAGTGAAAATTGGCTATAATTTCCAATAGGAGGTGCAAAACAGAATTTTCCCCCTTTCCAGCCTACTTTCTCCTGGTGTATTTAAGCATAATAGATTTCCCTTTTAGACAGGAATTTGTCCAGATGGCTTCACAAAGATATGCTGGATTCATTTCAAAAGCTACTTTCATCCAGATGCTCATTTCCTCTTTATTGTCAATACTATCATAAAAAATAGCTAATAATGCTTCTTTGAGCTCTCATATTGTTAAGTCTGTAATATAAATGTCTATTGAAAAAATATATACATACCACCAGCATGTAGTGATGGTGAACATCCTGCCAACACAATCCATGGAAGGAAACCTGAGGTCACTTTACCCAAAGACCCATGAAAGAATCAGACCACACTTATCTGCTAGTGGACAGACAACAAAACTTGAGATGCTTATGGAAGTTCCTTATAAAATATAACAATTGTAAATCAGGACTGCTGCTAAAATATACCCTTTTTAAAAAGATACAGTACATTTTCAGCCAAAATTCCCTTTTAGCTTGTGCCCCATAAAGTTTATAAGTCTTAAGATGATACAGGACTATATTTGTTAAAAATATTATTGCCCTGTCACACATTCAGATAGGGAAAAATTTTTGGTTGTATTCAACCATTGCAGTAACCACTGCTCCATTGTATTAATCTTGCAAGCAAAATGATGTTTTAAATTCTTCAACAAGAACTTTCCAGATATGGAACAAGAAGTGCCAAATGCCCAAGCTGGGATTAGAACAGGAAGAAGCATGAGGGATTCTATTAAAAACATACATAGGATAACAGGGCATGCTAAAGAATTTAAGAAGAAAACCATATATGCTTTATAGATTATAGCAAAGCCTTTAGTTGTGTATATCATGAAAAAGTATGGATTATTGTTAAAGAAATGTGTGTGCCACAATATTTGATTGTCCTAATGCATAACCTGTACTCAGGACAAGAGTGTATTGTTAGGACATAATATGGAGAAACAGCATGTTTTCCAATTGACAAGGAAATCAGGCAAGGCTGCATCTTACCACCCTATCTGTTTAACTTGTATGCTGAAAATGTCACATGTAAAACAGGATTAGACTTGGAGGAAAGAGGCATGAAAATTGGAGGAAGGAACACAAAAAATTGAAGATATGCAGATGACACTATACTACTAGAAGAAAATTGCAAACCTTGGAATGATTACTTGAAGAAAATCAAGGAAGAACGTGGCAGGTTTACATGAAGAAACACAAAGAAAAAAATGATCACAGTTGATGTACATAACTTCAAAGCAAACAACGAAGACATTGAAATAGTTCAAGATTTTTCATATCTTGGATCACTCATTAACCAGAATGGACATTGAAGTCAAGAAATGAGAAGAAGATCAAGACTTGGAAGGGGTGTTATGATGGAAATAGACAAGATCTTGAAGGGTCAAGATGTATAATAGAATACTAAATCCATGCTATTGTATTTCCTATTTCTATTTATGGTTGTGAAAGCTGGATAGTGAAGAAAACTGAAAGGAGGCAAATCAACGCATTTGAAATGTGTTACTGGAGAAGACCTCTATGGATACCGTTGGCTACTTAAAACACCAATAAATGGATTCTAAAGGAAATCAAGCCTGAAACTCCCTTAAAGCCAAGATGACTAAAATGAGACTTTTGTACTTTGGCCCCATCATGAGAAGACATGACTCACTAGAAAAGATAATGATTGTTGGTAAGGTAAATAATAAATAATAAATAAAACTTTTATTTATATCCCATTTTTGTAAAAACAATCAAAGCGGCATACAACAATTTAAAATAATACAAAATATATACAATATCCTCCTCCCCTTAAAAGAAAATTAAACAGTACTAAGATTAAAAGGTAGAAAGCAGAAGGAAAAGAGGAAGGCCACATAGCAGGTGGATAGACTCAAGAAGTCCTAAATTTGCTAGATATAAGCAGGGCTGTTGATGATAGGGTGACTTGGAGGTCTTGCATTCATAGGGTTGCCCTAAAATTGACCTGATAATAGTTAACAACAAAATATTTAGGTAGAATCTCTTTTCTTGTACTTTGAATCTGGAGCAACAGAAAACAAGCTGATTTCATCTTTTACAGGACATCCCTTCAGATATTTAAAGATGGTTATCATGTCTCCTCTCAGGCTTCTCTGTAGTAATTGTTTTGTTGTTCTAGAGCAAGTCTCATTTTGTGAGATTAATCTGCTGAGAATTTGATGCTTTACCATAATTCCTAAGTCTTCAAAGTATGAATGATAAAGGATAAAGCTTCATCTCTGCAGCTTTCACTAAAGCAATAATAAAAATCAAATACTTCACTAATCAACCAGCTAATGGCCAATATGAGTTGTGATACAACAGTCCACAAAATGAATGGAACTTAATTTATATAACCAACCATTAGCTCATCAATAAAAAGATTGCTAATAGGGAGTGTTAAAACAGTACATATAAATCTTGGTTATGTTTTTTTTTCTATTTAAAATATTCAATTAGTTTGCAGAAGTCATTTACTTTACCATCATTGCAATGTTAACGACTGTGATTTATCACTAATCTTTCATTCCAGTTAGTCTAGGACTAATAGGAAGTGCTATAACCCAATCACACCCTTAAATGGAGAAAATAATTGGGTGATTGGGGAATTTGTACTGACAGTCACGTAAAGTAAGTGGCAATTGGCATGTACTGAGAATCATGTGGACAGTAGGTGGAATATTGCCATCCATAATGCATTAAGATAAGATTTCTTTCTAACAAGGAAAATAGCCTACAGGGATCACCTCTTCATAATTTAGGTTAAACAATTTTTTTCAAGTTTCCTACTCAAGCGGTAGAACTTTTTTCAAATTTCCTAGCCAAGCAGGTCCAGACTATCTGAGAGACTGTATCTCCCCATACGAACCTATGAGAATCCTAAGATTTGCAGGAGAAGGTTTTCTCTTGGTCCCACAGTGAGGACATGAGAGAGAGCCTTCTCAGTGGCTGCTCCCACCCTCAGGAACACCCTTCCTGGTTTTGTGGAGCAGGTGGGTTTTTAGTCTGTTTTTAACTTGTGTATATTTCATGTGATTTTATATTGGATTTAGACATTTTAATTGTTTTGAATTTTATTGCAATTTTAAAGGTTTTATCTGTGAGCCACCTTGGGTCCCTCTGGAAAGAAAGGTGGGATATAAATGAAACAAACAAATAAATAAATAAATAGCAAGAAACCTTTGGGAGCTATTGAAATCCATTATTACTGTGGTTTTAGAAAAGGCCAATATAACAACGTTTTAGGAATAGGACTAGCAGAGAATAATTTGTTTTTTTAGTAAGTGGTGGGAATCACACAGTCCATGGGCCCATTGCTGCTCCAATGACATTTTTGTCAATCAGAGTGTCCCCCCCATCTCCCAGTCCACAAAATATTTTTGGGTTCAACAATGCCCCCCTTGACATTTGTCACTGTGTCTTTTCAGTTTTCACTGGGCAGTGGGTTATATCAGTCACTTAGGGCCTTACCGTCTTATTTCTTTATACCATGTTAATCTGCTCAAGCCATTCATGGTAGGGATACTGAATTCTACTGCACCTTGCTACTTTTCTGCAGGAATCTTGCCATTAGCAAGTCCACACAGAGATTTATCTTCCACAGTACCCACATCATAGCCTCCTCCCCTATCTCACCCCTAGTTTCATAATTGGTCCTTTTTTGGTATTTTTGTTTCTGTATGTCATAACAGAAAAGTGACATGTCAATGCCTGGTGCTGGGTGAGACATTTTCTCATGAGAGGTTGAACAGGAGAAGAAGGGGGCCACCCCACCCAACCTTTTTTTTTTTTTTTCATTTTGTGTAGATGAAACAGCCTATTTTGAACTTTTGGTAATAGCTCATGTAATGGGATATACTTTGATGTTTGATCCATTTCTTTGCCACAGTGGCATCACAGCATCTTTGTTTTGTGGCACCAACCCAACAGGGTGATGTAGCAGAGCATAATCTTCTCAGACCAAGCATTGGAAGTAGTCTGTGGATTCCCTGCACATATCTCCTGTAAATATGTCTGCCAAGGCACCTCCAATTCAGTCTCACTTGGGATTCAGACAGACACTTTGCCAGTATCTCACTTGACTCCTCAGCATTGCTGGCAGCTCTGGAGCCATTTCACCTCAGAGAATCCCTTGACTGGAACCCCTGCTACTAGAACTAATACAGTATTAGCCTCTGCAATCCCTAAAGTCATTATCTTCTACCACCTTTTATATCATTAATTCTTGTGAGTGTGAGTGGGATTTCCCCTTGATTTACAAATAAAACTACATCTGGACCTTGCATTCTGGAGTTCTGTTCGTCAGAACCAGTATACACAGACTTGACCCCTGCTTTGAGTTGCCCAAGTCCTTTTGGCTATTGTAACTCCACTAATAAAGTTCCCCTATTAAATATTGATTGTGGGTGCCCTCTCAGGAACCTGGCATTTTGAGTAACACACATAGGTACATTCAGTTGATTCTATGGCTCCAGTAGGGACTAGCAATAGGAATTTTGTATACGTGAATATCTGACACACGTATATGTCCACCTATACAACTATGAACAGAATACTTCCATTGCACAATAGTCAAAAATGTACAAACACATATTTAAAGGAAGTTATATAGTTATACAAGCCTGCCTGAACATTAAGATCAGCAGGGAAGGGCTTTCTCTCAGTCCCACCACCTTTGCAGGTGCTGTTGATCAGGACTCTGGAGGCAGCCTTCTCCATGGCTGCTCCCAGACTTTGGAACTCCCTTTGCCAGAAGGTCAGGTCAACCCCCTCGCTGCTCTCTTTTCTCCAGCAGCTAAAGACACTTTATTTTGACAGGCAATTGGTGGGTGATTTTTACTTGTGTAATGTGCTGTGCTGTTTTAATGGTTTAATGGTTTTATTTTTAAAATGGTTTTAATTATATTGTTTACTTACATTTTAATATTAGTATTTTTAATTATAAGCAAAGCAAAAAGCAAAGCAGCTTCATTTATATACCGCTTCATACCACACTATGGGGTGTCTAAGTGGTTTACAACTGTAAGCTCATTGCCCCCCAACAGTTGGGTACTCATTTTAGCGACCTCAGAAGGATGCAGGCCTGAGTCTAGCCTGAGCCCTGGCTAGTATTGAACTCGCAGCCTTGTGGTCTATGAGTGAGTGGCTGCAATACAGGCATTTAACCACTGCGCCACCAGAGCTCCTCAAATAATTTTATATAGTATCTTTTTAAATTATTGTAAATTACCCTTAATCCCATTTTGGGAGAAAGGTGTGATATAAATCCCATACAAAATAAATAAAAATAAAAATGTATGACATCTATTTTCTCTATGGCTGTTAAGAAAGGATTGGGAAGCCATCTGTCATATTAAGATCACCTCAGGAAGATGTTCACCTGATGTTCCGCTATTCTTAAAGATACTGAAGAAACTTCAGCTTCCTTTCTCAATTTATTTTTTCTATACCAAAGTGTTAAGATGTTATAGCAACATTCAGTCAATTTGCTTGGCCATGTAAGAAAAAATACTGAAGGAGTTAGAAACACTTTATTTCATTTATTTTATATTATTTAGTAGCTAGACATTCCATTACATGTGAATCATTAGTGAAATGAAGGTATTTTTTAATTAAGAAGGTTTTTTTTTTAATCTGACAGTTATAAATTTGTGTTTACCATAATTGCTTGCTGGTGTCATCATGTCATGTAAGAGTGTAACACATAATTTTTTAATAGCCAATTAGCCCATTCTTCATGATCCAGAGTGGTGCTGTACTATTGAATGGCTAATTCAATAAACCTGCCAGCTGGACACATATCACATGTCACATTTCAATATCAGGCAAACACTATTAGATTAGACCCGGGGTCAAGGAACATTCTTTCATGGGAAGGTGGCAGACTTTACTACAGGTAGCAGAAAAGAGAAAGGGAAGGAAGGGGGTGGAGATTCACACATTTGGGCAGATGTATGAGAAGCATTAGGAAAGTTTAACTAATCTTCTAGAATGCATTTGCATAGGGTTAGAAAGTAGTATTTGCAAGAATGTTGAGAAACAGTGTTGCAAGCAAATTATGTTAAGAGAATTCAGCTGAATCCACTTATGCATTCAAAGCATGCATGGGGGTCCCATGTAGGCTAAAGGCATCCAACATTTATGCCTCTTACATTCAGTCAGTAAAGAAATAGCTCTATATGCCTAAAGCAGGGGTAGGCAACCTTTCCCCTTTAAGGGCCGAGGGACTTCAGCTCCCAGAAGCCTCAGCCATGTTGGCCAATAGTCCCATGTTGGCCAATAGCTCTTAGGATTCTGGGAGATGAAGTCCCTTAGCCCTTAAAGGGGAAAGGTTGCCTACCCCTGGCCTAAAGAATTCAAGGATCCTGAGCCAATCAGCTGTTCCTCTTCTATGGAGGGCTATACATGTGGATTAGACTTCTGTTCTTGTTTACACAAAGCAGAGCTGGCAAAAGACACTTGTAGTAGGTGTGATGGGATAATGGCCACCATCTTGTTTTTCCATACAATGTGTTTCTCAGATTTGTACCAAAGCTGGAGTCATTTCAAAATGCTGACATTAATATTTTAGTGCTACAGCTGGCCAAAAGGGGAAGAATGATCTATCACCTCTATCCACTCAGTAGAGAAGGATCAGTTGGGACCAAGCAGTTATACAAAACCTGATAGGAGTGTGCATGAAGAAAAGCATGTGGAGAAGTCTTAGCAATGTTGCTAAGATCCATCTCTGCTACACTAAAGAAAATTTAACCAAATGTCTGTATGGGGGGTACATTGTCCACATAAACTTAGCGTTATTAAAAAAGCCATGTTGGCTACTAGAGATGATGTGGTAAAAGAAGTACACACAGCAATCTTGCACAACAAAAAATCTTACACATTTTTGTGTGCACAAAAAAGGAATCTTGCATAACAAAACTGGATGTCTATTTTTTGTACAACCTTGTTCTTTTTTTGTCCGAGTTTCATTGCACATGTGTTTTATATGTTTTAAAAGAACAGCCTTGAGCAAAATATATGTAGTGGTTTAGCAAAATGGGCTTCTTAGGTTAAAAGTTTTCCAAACCATTTTTGGAGCTACTGTGTGATTGTTTGCTGTAGTTGTTTGCCTTGAAGCCATTTCTGACATCTATCATGGGGGTTTTGATGGCTTACCATGCAATAATCAGACTAGACACAAGGCATTAGGTTAAATACGGTCCACTTTATTTGACCTATATCCCATTTAGGTGGATTGAACCTGAAGGAACCAAGACAGGGGAGCAACCTGATGTAGGTCCAGCTGAGGCAAGGTCAACCCTGGATAACCTCCCCAACCTTCCCTTGGACAAAACATCCAAACTCTGAGGACAATCCAATAATAGGGTTGCTCCCCAGCCAGCCATTTACTGGGAGTCAAACCCAAGGCATTCCTTTTTGAGTCCCAGGACCTTATAAGAGAGTACAAACCACCAGGTTAGCCCCAAGAGCAGACTCTTTTTCCATTCCTCAGGTCCCAGGACATAAAGAGGCCATTCTGGAGCCCTGCTCTTCACCAAAAGGTTGCCAAAGTATATACAGTGAACTCTGATTTTATCCCCCCGTTACCTGCCATGGACATGTGACAAATATCTCCTTTGTCTCTTTCCCCCACCAGGCCAGCTAAATTGATACTGTAAAATAGAATACAGATGTTCTATAATGGGGGAGGGAATCCACAAGAACATGTTCAACCAGGGGACTGAGGGGTGACAAGATTGTACTTTTAAAATATTTCAAGGGCTGTCACAGAAAGAAGAACACAGGTTTATTCTCTGCTGCCCGAGAGGGTAGGATCAGGTCTAATGGGTTAAAGTTACAGGAGGGTAGATTTCAATTTAACATTAGAAAGGATGTCTTGATAGTAAGAACTGTTTGGTAATGAAACCTGTTACCTAAAGAAGTGGATTGTAAACTTCTTGTTCAGATTGTAAACCTGGAATTTGGGAACTGTTCAGTTTAGCAACCCTGTGAAAGCCAGTTCAGCCCATTGTGGGAACCAGCAGTGTGGTCAGTGGGTTCTTCCTGCAAACCAGGAACCTGTTAAGTTTACTTTTCCCTTCCATCTGCTCAATGCCTGGGGTAGGCCTGGAGATATTATTCTACAGTGGTTCCATTCTTTCCTGGAGGCCTGTTCTGGCATGGTGCTGGAATATGCCTGCTCATCTCTTTGGCCATTCACCTACCAAGTCCTTCAGGGTTCTGTCTTGTCATTATGTTATTTAATATAAATGAAACTGTTGAGAGAGGATGTCACAGGGTTGGGAATAAGCTGCCACCAGTATGCTGATGATACCCAGCTCTATTTCCTCTTTCAAACTAATTCCAACGAAGCTGTTTCTGTGCTAAACCAGTGCCTGGCAGGTGCAATGGACTGAATGAATCAAGCCTATGGGGGATGGATTCATCAACTGAGAATTCAAATGCAGCAGCTCATTTCTAAGTCAACATCTCCCTTATAGCCCAGAGTTGAAAGGCAGACAGCAGGAAGGAAATCACAGAAAATCTAGGGTGGAAGAAGACCTCAGGCAACGTAGGACCAGAACTAAAACTACATTCTACAAAGGTAAACCTCTTTCATTGGACTACATTTTGCAAGTTTTACCTATACAGTACCTAAAAGTTTTTTCGGTTGTAACAGTACAGAGACATTTGAGAAATTCAATGTTTTCTGCCTAGAAAGGAGCTGGGGTTAGCTCCAGACTTATCCTTCATCATTGCCAATATTTGTTTGGGTTCATGGGATTTCTATGCATGCTTCTTCTGTGTATTTCAAACATTTCCATTCCTACATGGATTTACTGGTTCCTTGCTGTGATTAGTCAAGAAAGTGCAGACTGCCAGAAATAGTGCAAATTGAGTCCATTTTTAGGGTTAGTGTTAGTGTTAGGGAATCATGGGAATTTTTTTTTCTGAGACATTGAGCCTTCTCTGTCAGAGAGCTCTGGTGCCACAATAAAATACAGTTCCCATGATTCCTTAACCCTAACCCTAAAAGCGGACTCAATTTGCACTATTTCTGGCAGTCTGCAACCCCCCAAAGTATCTTCTAGGAAGTCTCTCAGTTTCCTTTCATTTCACAAGTGCTCAGGCCAGACTAGTGCCTTGTGGATTCTCCTTTTCCTCTATGAAGTTTTTGTGTGTTTTGCATTGCAACAGCTCTTGAAACCAACTTGATTTATTAATTGACAAGCACTAAAAGAAATGGGTTAGAACACCAACAGATTCTTCGCATGTTGAGTGATTTGCATTTACATTAAAACAGAAATGATTTACAAACAAGGGAAGTGCCACATTTTAATTTAATGATACACATCTGTCACTTAGCTCTCTGTAAATACATTACAGCTATCCCACCTTATGTGGTATTTCATAAAGAACAAGAAACACTTGACATATTAAATCACAGTCATGGAAGAATCAACAGCTGATGCTATAGAAAATATGATCAGGTTACTAATCATTGTACCTGTCCAAAAACCTCTTTAATATTCCACAAGTCTGCAACATCCACTAGGAAGGAGTTGAGAAAGTTGAACACAATAGTCTGTTGTTTTCAGGTGTTGTCATCTGAGAAAAGAAAAATCTTTTCTGATATCATTCAAAACAGATTGAAAAAGGTGCATCACTGAAGGACTACATAGCCATTTCTCAAGCATAGCAAAGATCAGTTTCCACTCATTAATCATTCACATAGGCAAAAAATTGGCCAGTTAAAAAAAAACTGAAAACCTGCATTTTAAAAAAACCAACCACATATATTGAGAAAGTTGGCCTGCAAAGACAATTTGTTAAAATAAAGAGCTGGAGCAATCCTTTTCCATCCATTCAAATTCAGTCACCCCTCCATTTTCACAGGGGATCTGTTCTGGACTCCCCCTGCAAAAATGGAAAATCGCAGATATTCAAGCCCTATTGGGTTGAATGGCTGCACACTCCATGGTCATACACACTATTTTAAGCAGTGGGGTTTGCCCATTTATGAAGGGCTGAGACTGTGGACTCTAACTCCAAAAAAAGGGGGAACTGTATTGCTATACACCAAGGATTGACAGAAATGTCTATGGATTTTCCATTTGTTTCTTAGGATTTATATATGGTTTGCAGCTCTTGCTATGCTAAATGCCACAGAATTCTCTCTCTCTCTCTCTCTCTCCCTCTCTCTCTTTTAAAGGCAGAAATAAAAAAAGTTTTTTTTTTGGGGGGGGGGGTAATCAATTTGTGCTGTACCAAATCATAGGCAGATCACCTGATTCTGTTTGCATTGGCTTGCCATCACCATATACTGGATCTCCCTTCCCATTTTTTGAGGTTCTAGGCCCGTGGTGGCGAGCCTTTGCCACACATGCCAGAGATGGCACATGAAGCCATTTTCCCCAGCACATAGAGGGTAGAGAGGAGGAGGAAGAGACATGCATCTGTTCCTCCTCCTTTCCGACCCTCCCAGACCCTCTCTGGAGGCAGCTGAAGGCCAGGGACAGCACAGGGGGAGGAGGAGGAAGCCAAGGAAACAAAAATACTTAAATATCAAAAATATCAAAGCCAAGCCTGTTAGGGTCTAGTTATAAATCAGTAGAATAGCAGAAATGTGCCTTTGTCTAACTATGCTTCTCTAAGAACTGTGACTGACTCCAAAAACAACACAAGTAGCTTGTAGTTTAAACAAAAGTTTACTAATGGCTTTAATATATATATATATATATATATATATATATATATAGAGAGAGAGAGAGAGAGAGAGAGAGAGAGAGAGAGAGAGAGAGAGGCTGCATCCTAATCTAGCTACTGAATAGTCCAGATTTTTTTAAAAAAACCTCTTTATCGCACTATCTTTCTAAAGAAAGTTTAGAGAGGAGGAAGATGGAAAACCAACAGTTCAAGAGGAAATCTTTGGAAGATGTGTGTGTTAGCTTCCCTAAAAGGGAGAGTGACCTAAATGACATGGTTAGTTTGAATGAGAGGGGGAAATATGCAGGAAATCCCTCTCTATCTAAGGAGGAGGAAGAGAATGCAAAAATCTTCCAATATCCAATTTAGAAGGGGCAGTGGATACTGTTAGTGGATGTCCTCCATTTTTCTTATATATTTTAGCCATGTGGAGTTCCCTATGACCCCAGCCTGACCTTTGGGAGATGGCAGCCATAATCCCCTAAATGTAAGGTCAGGTAAGCAAGCTGAAGTTGTTCAAGACCACTAAAGATTTCCTGGACAGGCAGGTTTGGGAGTTGCCCTTGGGAATATCCCATTATACTGGAAATGGTGTTTGTTTGTCTTAGTCTCACACTTAATGGGACAGTGATCAGATTTGATTGCACCCCTTTCTCTAGCTTCCTTTCCTTGATAGTTTTGAAACCAAATGCATTGTTTAGACTATGCCCAGACTTAGGTAAACAATGGTAAACCCATCAAGCCTTTGTCCACCTATTGTTTGGCCAGAAGGCAGAAATTTCCTATAAGAACCCCTGAATTTTGGCAGACCTTGTGCTACCTTGGAAGTGCATGCTGAATCTCTGTCGGTCTGCGCTCCGAGATAGTTTCTATGACCCCCCTCTCTTGCCAGTTGTGCCCCTTTCACGGAACCCATCCACATTTGCTAGAAGTCCGGAGGAGTCTCTCGGGTGTGAGTATATCTCTCTCTATCCTGGTTTCCCTCTTTGCCTCCCCTGCTCTCGCTCTTTCCCACCTATCCTTCTAGTGTGTGTGTGTGCGTGCCATATTTGGATGTTTGCTTATTTTGTTAAATAAATATTTTAGACTTTAATTGGAGTTTGGTCCGTTTCAGTGTCATTCCTTGCCAGAACTCTTATACCTCTGGTATACAATTCGATAAAATCTCCGAAGTGAAGTTGGGTGCTTCACTCGCACATTTGAGCTAATTATAAATTCCCCCAAAATTAGGCTCATTTCCCAACAATACCTAGTAGGCTGTTAGGACTTCTATTTCTGAAATGTGTTTTGGATGAACAATCATGAAGGTAGCTTTGGGCCTTTGCAGACTGCTAGAAATAGTGCAAATTGAGTCCACCTTAACTGTCCTGGTTCAGTGCTAGGGAATCATGGAATTGTATTTTTTCTGAGACATTGAGCCTTCTCTGTCAGAGAGCTCTGGTGCCACAATAAACTACAGTTCCCATGATTCCCTAGCACTGAGTCAGGGCAGTTAAAGTGGACTCAATTTGCACTATTTCTGGCAGTCTGTAAGGGCCCTATGTCTTGAATGCTCCATTTTAAATTGCCCAACAGAACCCCTCTGATGTTCCAGGAATGGTTGGTTGAGCTTCTTGCTTTGGGTGCTTTGAAGTTGTTTGTGCCTCATGGCAACCCTAAGGCCAACCTTTCGTGGGGTTTTCTGGGGCTGACTTGCCCAAGCTCTATGGTGGGCTTCCATGGCCAAGTGGGGAATTAAGCTCTCATCTCCAGAGTTGCAATCCAATGCTCAGACCACTACTCCACACTGTCTCTAGTCAGAGGCAGCTAAAAGCAAATGGATACCTTTCAGTTATTGCTTGAAATTGCTGGTATAACAAGACCTGTTTGTTTTAATCCCTCGATTCTTGCTCTGGTTGTCTGGCTAGATAGCTCCTCTGCTGTTTCAACATTCTTGCCATGAAACCCAGCTTGCTAGTAGATGAGGATTTCAAACCACACAGCTCCATGTCAACAAAAGCAGGGCACACACAATATATGTATGTATAGAGAATATACATAGAGACTAGAGGCCCAGTTTCCAGTTCTATGTTTCCTCTCTGCAGCATTGTGGGCTTCCAGAGGGGTTGGAACTACTTCTGTAGGCCCAGTAGAAGGAGGAAGATGTCATTGGTGGGTGACATTGATAGGGGCCATCTTACACAGTGCACTGGGTATTGCTAATTGTTGTGCTGGTGTGTGTTTTAATGATGTATGTTTTAACCTGGTTTTCTTTTAATTTTTTATTGTGTTTTAATTTTTGTATCTTGTGGGTTTTTAACATTTTTTTAATTGTTGAAAGCCACTTTGAGTCTCAATCTGGGGAAAAGATAGGATAGAAAGAAGGAGGAGGAGGAGGCACCATGGTGTAATGCACCATGATGTAAAAGTCAAGTCACAACCAGTGGATGGAGCCAGTTGAAAGCACATATGGCCCACTTCACCCAGCATGGGCTTCTTGTTTATTTTCTGGCACACCTCCCAGATTTTGGCTTGCTGCCTCTAAAAACCAGTGACCTCATTTTTATCCCAGTCATCTCATTTCAAAGTTATAAAGAGATAACTGGGCAGCTTTTGCCTACTTGCACTGGTTGATATGGGCCACATGGTCATTTTGGTGATGGTGAAGCTGTTCAAATAGGTCACAATTTGGCTAGTAGTGTGGGAAAAGGAAAAGGATTAAGAACAGTGAGCACCTATTGGGAAACCTTTACCAACAGGTCAGTCTCTGCCCTAGCACCTAGATTTATATGAGAACTGGGTGTTGGGAAGCAAATCAGCTTTTGGGATCCGCTCTGTGTACATCTCCCTTTAAAACTCAGGGTCTGAAGGTGATAGTGGCAGGGTTGGTCTCTAAGCAAGGCAAGGGCAGCTACTAGTAGGCTATGAAGGACCAGATTGTAACAGGATCCATGTATTTTGCCCTGTCATACTGACAGGGAAGTCAAAATGGGCCTCTGGCCTCTATCATAGCCTGCACTAAGGAAAGCCTCATTCCAGGTTATGGGCAATAGATCTAATAACATATGACCCATATTTATATCCGATCACTGGTGTCTTGCCTCTTTATTTATAGATGGGTCTGCAAAATTATAAATAACAATAATGACTTCTTCTTCTTCTTCTTCACCCGCCTCCCCCCATGGATTAAAGCAGGGAACAACAGATTAAAACACAACACATGACAGCAGTTAAAAACACACAATATCAGATAAAAGGACATAAAAAAACCAATACATATTAAAACAATTCATACTTTAAAAAAACATAATTAAAAAATAATCTGGATAGGCCTACTGGAAGAGAGTAGTCTTTATAGGCTGTTCTAAACACACACATTTTCACAGAGCTATAAAATGAAAGGATGAAAAGATTTGATAATGAACTTATTATGTTTTATGGCCATACATTTATTTCATACAATTCACACAGTTTCACCCCATTAAATCTTGCAGAATAATGCACTGAGGAACAGGCATATATATCTTAAGTGACAAATCACCCAGCAAAGAAATACATATGCCCGTGATGTAAAATACATACAGTTAAAGGGGAGAAATGATCAGTAGCAGCGTGTATTCTTACTCTGTGGGAAAATAGCTGGAAAAATTGGCTGGGATTCAACAGAGGACATCTGCTGGACTTCCCTGCTAGACAGTCTTCCCTCTCCTCCCCAAATCCCTCCCATTCACCCTGAAAACTTTCTCTAAATAGGTTGGAAAGAGCTGGAAGAAGAAGAGAAAGGAAAGAAATTTTGATACACATGCCAGCACAAAATCTTCTCCTCTTGTAGGATTTTTAAAAGTTCTGATCCTCAAACATGAGCAATAACGTTTGTAGAAAATATGGCTACCAATCCCAGTTTGTCTATAGTTCTATTTCTTCCTTTCAAACATCACCTATTCCTGACTGGAATTCTGTTGGTGGTTGATGCACATGTTGGTTGACCTGTAAGTTCTCTTACATGGCCTAAATATCCTAAAGACACCAAATCCCCTTTGATCTTGGCTGCTAAGCAAGGTCAGTGCTGGTTAATACTTGGATGTGAGACCCCCAAAGAATTCCAGGGGCTGTAGGTTATATTTCAGAGGAAGGACCTGAGAAATCCACCTCTGAGTATTCCTTACCTAAGAAAACCCTATGAAAAAAATTATGGGATTGATGTATGTTGACAGGCAACGTGAAAGCATATGCACACATTTACACATACACAACACACAAGCCCCTTTACACATGCTCTTGCATGTTTCAGGCCATGGAGTTATGTCTATATGCAATTTGCAGCTGCATTAGTAGAAACCTGCAAATATAACCATTTCATATGCAGTTGCACATTCCTGAATGGTACATAACCTTCATCCATGTCTTTAGTGTACCTCTTGGTTCTCTGTGATTGCAGAAGCAGCAAACACATTTGCAGATACACATTTGGCTACACAATATCAGCATTCAACAGAAGGATGGTGTAATGCACCTAACTATAGTTTAACTTTGTACTGTGGATGCGTGACTTGAAATGTCACCTTATTCACAGCCAAACTTGTCTTTGGGGCTGCTGCCACACTGCAGAAATAAAGCAGTTTGACACCACTTTACCTTCCATGTCTCATTGCTATGGAATTTTGGAATTTGTGTGTTTGTGAGATATGTTGCTTTCCCTGTCAGAGAACTCTGGTGCCACCCAAAACTACAAATCCCAGGATTTTACTGCATTGAGCCACAGAGCTTAAAATGGCATCAAACAGCTTTATTTCTGCAGTGTGGCAGCAACCTAGGTAACATTGCATGTATGCCTAAATCTAGTAGGCTTCCACATGTCTGTGCTCTTCTGGACAGGAAACTATAGGTGAATGCAAATGAACCTCTTATAGTTTCATGTATGGAAGATGGCTTCCTTAAGATAAAGGTGAGCAACTCACTGCCCATATGTTTTGTCCTGGGATCCTCCAGGGCTGTACAAACTGCCAAGGAATATTAACAAAAATAGCAGATGCAGCTGGAACTCTTCTTCTTCTTCTTTTTCCTGAAAAAAATGCAATTTATGAAGTTCAGCATTGTAGTGGGGCTCTGCAAAGGTGAATTGCTGCTCTTGCAAAGGAGGCAAATCACCCTCTTTGGAGGGACCATTAAAAAAAAATGACATTCTGAGGAATCTGGAGGGGTCAAGGTCTGCAAAAACAGGGCCACACTTTGACCACCTGTAATTTGCAAATTAAAATTTCATTGATCAACAGTGCCAAAGGGACTCATCTTACCTACCCTTTCCCTGTGAAACAAGTGAGGTTTTTACTTTTTTAAACCACTCTGCCATTTGATTCCTGACCAGGAAGGGGGAAAAAATCAGACTGCTTTTTTCCTTCCTCTAAGTTGTTCGCTTTTGTCTTTGCTGTTCTCCCAGGAGCAAGGTCAGCTGCAAACTGAAATAATTATTTTTAATTGTTTGCATGCCATAAAGCTGATAAAAGCAATTTTAATTTTAACAGTAAATAGTTTTTATTGCCCAGTTATAGCACTCCTTATAGCTATAAGATGGTAACGGGTGGTTAAGAGGACCATTTGATTCTTGGCTGATGGGTCTCCTTCATCCACTATATAATCAGTGGAGTGGTTTAATTTTGCCCACAAGACAGAAATAAGATAAGGAAAATGAGGGGAAATAATAAGATATGCAAATGAAAGCAATTAAAAGTTATGAATAATATTGACACCTCTTTATTACTTTCCAGGTGTCTTCCACACAGCTGAGCTTTTTACAGTGTAATTGTGCAACTACTATTTTGATTTCTTCCAACTGGCACCAATTAAATAGCAGTTAGTTATTCAGAACTTTTGGTGTCCTTTGGACTGTGTTATTGGATTTGGGGAAGGAAAAAGCAAATAGTTTTAATTATAAAATGATCTTGTCTTCAACACTGGCCAAGATCTTGCATTGGCAGACATAGCTACAATGACAGAACTTTCTCATCGTAGCTATTTCTGCAGATGCTAAACCAACTCCTTAAAGCAGGCAATACCCCAACTGATGATTAACAAAGTGCTACATGTTGTGACACTGGGGAAATCACAACTGTGTTCTTCTTTTCACAGGGCATATCAAGACAGGAGCTGGAGAAATACCTTGGAGTTCTGCAGGAGCAACCACTGTGTCATGCTGCAAGGGAGGATGACACATCTCTTGGTGGCTGCATGAGACATGCTGTACCCTCCAACCTGACAATGGGCCACTTGTGTTCTACCCATCCCTGATTACTTAAACCTGGGTGTGTTGAACTCCATGGAATCATAGAGTTGGAGACCCCATAGCCCATCCAATCCAGCCCCTCTATGCTCAATGCAGGAACCCTAGCTACAGCATCCATAGTAGGTAGCTGTCCAGCCTCTTTTTGAAGACTCTCCAGAAAAAGAGATCCACTTCTTTAGGTAACTGGTTTCATTACCAAACAGTTCTTACTATCAAGACATCCTTTCTAATGTTAAATTGAAATCTACCCTCCTGTAACTTTAACCCATTATACCTGATCCTACCCTCTCGGGCAGCTGAGAATAAACCTGCATTCTTCTTTCTGTGATAGCCCTTGAAATATTTTAAAAGTACAATCATGTCACCCCTCAGTCCCCTAGTTGAACATGTCCAACTCTCTCAATCTTTCTTCATAGGTTTTGTTCCCCATACCTCTTATTGTCCTTGTTGCCCTTCTCTGAACCCACTCCAACTTGTCTACAACCTTAAATTCAGGCACTCAGAACTCATTCTTATCCCCATCCTCTTTAATATCCTATCTTTTCCTATAAAGTTGGAACTTAAGGCAATTTGCAAATCAAAATAGATACAATACTGCTAAAACATGCCACACATTAATGGTAAAACATAATGGAACTGTCAATAAAAACAAATTGAAGCATACCATTCAAAATATTTTTAAGTTTAAAACCATACTGTTAAAAGCAGTACATCACCCTATTAAATGTCTTTTTAAAACAACAACAAACATTTGGTTCTTGAAAGACCTTTATAACATAAAAGTCTTTCCCTGCTGACAGAGGGATATCAAAGATCATTTTAGCTTCCTTAGGAAAGGAGTTCTAGGGCCTAGGAACAACCACCCCAAAGGCCCTGTGTGTGAAACATAGAATTTGCCTTCTGCAAACCAAAAACAGTGATATTCCAGATATGGAAATGGGGTGGGGGTGGGAGGGAGCGGTTTAAAAAGAAAAAAAATGAAACAGCTGAAAGCATGCTGGCTCCTGCTATTGTGTAAGTAAAGGTACATTGGCCCCTTCCTGAACAGTAAGCAGCCATTTGTCTGCAATTAATTTTCTTCATCAGGTTATTTTATTTATGGCACCTGTATAAAAGGTCCTTTTAATGCATCCAAATATTTATCTAACTTGACAATTGGTACATAAGCCTTGGCTGTTTGCTCTTTGATCAAGTTGGAACACTGACCTTTTTCTTATAGCTTCCATATAAGCCATTAGGCAATCAATAAAACCACTCAGTTATTATTATTAATTTTTTGGAGGAAGGCGGGGCAAACATTTGTCCCTGTTACAGGCAGCTCTTTCTGAGCAAAGAGCATTAGCAAATCACAGAACTAGCAAGGCAAGACTCAACACAGATAAAAATAACACAGTGAAATTGTGAAGAATTGTGCATTCAGAGCTGAAAATATTTTTTGTATAAAATAAAGATTCACAGCAGCAGCAATAAATAAAAAAAGGTAACTGCTTCATCAGGAGCATATCTGTAATGCACTGTAAAATTATGACTGTAATGACAGTTTCATGGTCTGAATCCTTTGGTGTGGATCATATATGTAAGTGGTTGGACGTTTTTTTCTAATGTAGAACATCTAAATTCAGTTCAGGGTTGCAAACGTAGAGTTGGACATGTGATGTCATTACAACATCAGACAGGATCTGGTGCCTTTAAAGTATTTATTCTCACTTTATCCTTGGTGACTATAAACTAGCATCAGTGGACTCAGAGGTGTATTATTTTATACTGCCCCCAAGGAAAGGTGAAAGTTGACAAGTAAACATGGGGTAGCAATAGCAATAGCATTTACATTTCTATACTGCTTCATAGTGAACTCAGCACTCTCTAGGCAGTTTCTAATCTGTAAGCTAATTGCCCCCAGCAAGCTGGGTACTCATTTTACCAACCTACAAAAGGATGGAAGGCTGAGTCAACCTTAGAGCCCTGGGATTGAACGCATAATGTTGTGGCTGCAATACTAGCATTTAACCACTGCACCTCCCAGGGCTTCTGGGTAAGGGGTAGGTGGGCAACCATACCTTTCCTGGCATATCTACAGCTGGTCAAATAAGGCAGTTTGGAGCAGAAGAGTTGGCTTCAGAAATGTATGTTACATTCTGAACATTCCTATACTAGTGACCCCCCCCCCAAAAAAAAAAAAGGATTGCCAAGATATAGGCTTCAGAAGGAAAGAGATGTTAAAGTCTCTTGTTGAAGCATGCAACTTGGCTAAAGGAACAAAGGCATATAACACAGGTTCAAATCACCATCATCATCTGGGTTTTGGCAGCCAAAATAGAGTAGTTTTTCAAACAATGCTTACCCTGCCTGTACTTATATTTGCCTTGGTTTTTATCCCTCCTGTGCATGTAAAAATATTGTTTGAGTACAGCTGGAAAATTCTGGAAGTCATCAAAACATAAAGGTGTAGCCCCCTCCCCCAAAGTATTTTCCCCAAACTTTGCTTTCTCCATGTTTGAAGTATGGTGCTCACTGCCACAAGATCTGGTGATTGAGAAAGGACAATGAGCCCACAAGCTGATCAGTGACCACTAACTATCATTATGATATAGAACCTCCATGCTCAGAGGCAGTATACATTGAATGTTGCTGGTGATCTCAACAGGGTTACTCCCTTAAACTTATAAACTTAATACTTCTCTGAGTATTTTACTAACATAGTTTGGAAACAATACTTTTTTGGACCATAATTCTCAGAATTCCTGAGACATTCTGGTAAGTGGAGTAATTTCACCCAGAAGGGCTTCTTGTGTGGGTCCCCCCCCCTCATTTTTTCTTTATTTCTTCTCCAAAGTATCATTCTATAATTGGAAAAGAGAAAGAGAAAATTACAAGATCAAATAAGGTGCAGTGGTTCAAGTGTTGGACTAGGACATGGGGAGACCAGGGTTCAAATTCCTGTTCATTTGTGGGAACCCACTAGATGATTTTGAGCAAGTTACTCAGTCTCAGAAGAAGGCAATGGGAAACCTCCTTTGAATCAATGTTGCCCCCCCCCCCCCGCAAAAACAAAACAAAACAAAAACACCCTAGGATAGACTTTCCATGAGTTAGAATCAGCTTGTAGGAACACAGAAACAACAACAAAAATATACTTCATGAACAGGACTTACCAAATTTTACACCAATCCTCTTCTATCAATAGCTTTGTACTATGAGAGTGAATCACATTTTTCTTTTCTTTTCTTTTTTAGCTTTTACAAGAATGTTGAAAAGAATTCTCTGCTCTCTACTTAGTGTGATAGTCTGTGGTTGCCATTGTGAAATAGCAGAATACACATAGTTCTGAAACAGGCTCTATTTTTGGGGGGGAAGCATTAAACTCTCTATGATTTTATGCTGAATATCTCCATGTCCCCACCTGAAAAAGATAGGATTCCATTAAGCAAAGACTTTGGTTCAAGCGATTGACTAAGGGTCAAATTAACTGGTCTTCTCCCACTCTTGCCATGACCTGTCTTTACAGTGCAGGGCCAAACCCCGATTTCACTCTGGATTGGCTTTTCATTCATTCATTCATTCATTCATTCATTCATTCAGAGTATTTATACCCTGCCATTGTACCACAGTGGTTTACAGACTGTTAATCTGACAGTTCCCTGCCCTCAGATTTATAATTTGAAGAAGGACATGGCAGTGGGGAAGGGGATCAAGTCCAGCAGATACTACTGATTCTTCTCTCCCTCCAAGGCCAGGGGGGTAGTAGTTAAGATGGAGAGAGGGCCTATCATCTGACTCTGGGGGTAGCCATGGTGGAGCTGTGTTTGCCTTCTTTCTCCCTCTGAGGCCACATGTGAGGCCCAGTTCCATGTCAAACCTGGGCCATCCCTGGGTTAAACTGCATTAAAATGACTTACCTTTTGCTCCAGATTTTCCAGGAAATTCCAGAATACTCTGAGGCAAGACTGGGTGGTTGTATACACATGCTTTCCACTCTGCCACATTGCACTGCTGCCAGTGGCAAGAGCTGTTCCCTCCGAGATCACAACAAGGCACCTAGCTAATGCTATCTGCCTTATTTTTTTACCTCAGAGTCCTGCCAGTGGTGATAGTACCAAGCACAATGGGATACATAGAATCATAGAGTTGGAAGAGATCTCAAGGACCATCTAGTCTAACTCCCTGCCTTGCAGAAATATACCATCAAAGCACCCCTGACAGATGGCCTTCCAGCCTCTGTTTAAAAACCTCCAAAGAAGGATACTCCTCCATCTTTCGAGGGAATGTGTTTCACTGTCCAAATGTTCTTACTGTCAGGAAGTTCTTCCTAATGTTGAGGTGGAATCTCTTTTCCTTGATTGCTCAGGGTCCTATTCTCTGGAGCAGCAGAAAACAAGCTTGCTTTATCTTCAGTATGATATCCCTTCAAATATTTAAACAGGGCTATTATATCACCTCTTAACCTTCTCTTAGAATCATAGAATCATAGGAGATCATCGCATAGTTTAAATAATACTCCTTACCACTCCTGAATTTAATTCAAATTCATGCTGCAGCTGTGTTTTATCACATGGCTTTTGCAGTGGAATCTGATTTTAGACTAGATCCCCACTCCAATGCAAATTGTGAAGCTCATTCCAGAGGCCATTTTTCCAAGTCAGAGTGCATTTCCCAATTCACATTGCAGAGGGGATGCACCCAGATGGCAATAAGGATAGTTAAACTCACTACAAACTCTTAAGAGGGGTGTTCTCTTTTCTCTGTTTGCATTCTATCTTTATATGTCTCTGTAACTTTATATATTTGCTGTGTATCTGCTAGATACTTGTTTAAGCAAGTTTAGACTACTGCATTATATTTAGGAGATATATTGGGCAGTATTTTGGTGATACACCTTGTATATTTTACTTATGTTTACCAGGCTGTAAACAACAACAACACTGAAAGTTGGATAAGTTTGCTTGGGGAAGAAGGTTACATGCTAAAGGTAGTAGAGTGAATGCTGAGTAGAAATAAAGGGATGTCTCAAACTCACACAATTACCAACCCAATATGGAGTTCAACAGAGATGGCTTTTAAGCAGACAGATATAAGTGCAATCATTTTACAGGAACTAAGGGAATTTAAGAAAATAATAATAATAATAAAGATCTGAGAAGAACTTAAGGATACTAGAAATGAAATAAGGGAGGATATGCAAAAAGAAATAAGCAATTTAGCAAACAAAAATAGACTGAATAAATAAAGAAAACTCTGAAGTCAAGACAGGTGAAAGAGATTATAGAGAGAACAGAAAAGCTTGAAAAGAAATCAGAGGCATTAGAAAAAGCACAGAAAGGAGATGAACAAAATATTATTTTACATAAAGCTAGATACAGGGAGAAATCTATTAAATTAAGAGACATATCAGAAATGCCACATGAACATTTATATGAGAGAATTATACCTGTTATCGCAACTTATTTAAATATTAAAGGAGAGTTAATGGAATCCCAAATAGACAAAATCTTCAGAGTAAACTCAAAGATAGCAAAAGAAAAGAAATTAGAAAGGGATATAACCATTTGCTTTACAAGTACAATAATGAGAGAGAAAATACTACAGAAGAACTATAATGAGAAATTAGTTATAGATGACACAGAAATAGAGATATAAAAGGATTTGCCAATTCAAATAATAAGGAAGAGACAAGAATATAAGTTCTTAACAAACTTATTACAAAGAAACAACATACAGTACTGAAGAGACAAGATAGAGGGAGTCATATTTAATTACAGACAAAAAAGACAGAGAATCAACTCTGTAGATCAAGTGAAAGAATTATGTGAGAGATTGGGTAAAAAGAATAGAAACCAATCAACAAATAGTGAAAGAGAAGAAAGATTTGGAAACACAAATAGCAAAAATAAACAGGAACATGACATAAGAGATATAGGAGATGAAGGAGAGCAAAAAGGGGAGCAAGAATTAACAATAAAAGGATTCAAGATTAAAGAAAATGAGATAAAGGTCAGAACATACGCAGAGAACCTGTTGGTAATATTAGATGACCCGATAAACAGGAAGCATTTTTGGAAGGTGGGAACTAAAACAAGAATGGCTGAAATATAAAGACTTAATAAAAATAAACTATCAACGGAAAATAGAATTAAAAACTAGAGGAAAAACTTAGAGAAGAAAATAAGAATGGTTCAATTATTTACATCTAAAGGAAAATTTATAGAAGATTTGAAAAAAAGAATATATTGATATCAGAGTATAGATGGGCTATGCAGTCAAAGGTGAAATGTAAAGATGTGTGTGTCTGTATTTTTTCCACTTGAGAACATGCTTCTTGGCAGAATACAAACAACTCAGTCCAGATGGCTAGAAAGACAAAACAATTGAGAACCACTAGATGGGAAAGTGTCCTTGTTTACATAAGGAAGCAATAATAAAAAGTTGTTATGGGAAAGTAGATCACATGATGGAAGATGAACAACAAGAGGTTAGGTTCGCATATATCACATACAGATCATCCAATCAACCTGAAGGTTAACACCCAAAAGGTGGAGAGGGGCTGAGCTGAGAAACTTTGTGTTAGGCATTGATATTATTATTAGTTGCTTCTATTGGATCACACTTTTTCTTCTCTTTACTTTGCAATGGATCTATAATATGTTTATACTGCTTCACAATGTAGCCTTAAGATCTGGAAACATGGATCTGTAGTTTTGTTCCTGTTTAGCCACATCTGCAAGATGTGATACTTTAGTGGACTGTGTTTTTACTTTGCATGTTGTTATTATTCTTTCAACAATAAAGCTCAACTTTTAGAAGCTAGGATTTTTGCTTCCTGATTCTGCTGGATTTACAAATACACTACTCCACCAAAACTGAACAACTGAAACTAACCAAACTGAATTGGATGATTTACTGTGGAAATCTGATGTATAGAAAATCTCAAAATTCTATAAATTAGTAGAGAATTAGAACAGGAAATAATAAAACACTACATGATAGGCTGGGCAAGGGATTTTGGACAACCAATCCCACTGGTAGTTTCAGGAAAAGCATGGCTCCAGACAAATAAATTTATCAGATCTTAGGATGTGAAAGATTTTTTTTAAAATCCCTATGAGATTTTAAAAAATATTTAAGTTAGAAAAAGACAAATGCTGGATGTACCATAAAGAAGGTAGTTCAATGATCCACATGTGGTGGAAATGTGATAAAATGAAGGAATTTTGGGGAAATGTACATCGATAATACAAAGAATGTTTAAAATACAATATCCAAAAAACTAGAACTCTACTTATTAAATAGGACCATGATACTAAAAAAGAAGAAGAAGAAGAAGAGAAAAATACTGGTGAGTCATCTTATACTTAATTACAACAAAATTAATAATAACTAAAAATTGGAAATCAGATGAACTGCTAAACATAGAGGAATGGATCTTAAAACTTAACAAAATAAGAGAAATGGATAAGCTAACATCAATGATCTGCATGAAAACATTAAATAAAGTGGAGGAATAATAATAATAATAATAATAATAATAATAAAATTTATTTATATCCCACTTAATGAAATCAATCCAAGCAGCTTACAGTAAAAGAAAATACATACATCAAATTCCCAAACATCCCATCTCCCAATAAAACAGTATTAAATGACATATAATTAAAATATCCATTAACAAATTTTAAAACCTACAACCTAAAAAATACGAACACCATAGCTAAAATAAATTACAATGCCCCAGGTCAGACTCAAAAGCGCTCCTCATCCACCAACAAGTGGTGGGGCCACCGAAGGAACGCAGAGTCAGAAGGCCCAAGGTCGGGACAAATTACTCTGGAAAAGCCTGCCGGAAGAGATCCATCTTGACAGCTTTCTTGAAGCTGTCTAAAGATGTCAACTGATGGATCTCGTCCGGCAGGTCATTCCAGAGTTTAGGGGTGACAACAGAAAAGGCTCTCTGGGAGGTAGCCACGAGCCTAGATTTTTGAGGCTGCAGCAGGTTCCTCCCAGAGGAACGGAGAGCGCGGGGAGGATTGTATGGAAGGAGGCAGTCCCTGAGATATCCTGGACCCAAGCCATTTAGGGCTTTAAAGGTAATAACCAACACCTTGTACTGGGCCTGGAAGCTGATAGGCAGCCAGTGGAGGGACCTCAAAACCGGAGTAATGTGGTCCCTCCTAGATGAACCAGAAATAAGCCTGGCAGCTATATTCTGAACCAGCTGAAGCTTCCGAACCAAGCACAGGGGTAGCCCCATGTCGAGCACATTACAGAAGTCGAGCCAGAAAAGGGCACAGCTGGCGTATCAGCTGAAGCTGATAACAGGCACTCTTGACCGTCGCATTAACCTGATTTGTCATCAGGAGCGACGAGTCAAGGAACACCCCCAGACTGCGAACACAGTCACTGGAGGAGAGTGTGACCCCATCCAGGACTGGAGGTTGCAACCCAATTCTTGGTTTCGGGGCCGCTACCGTGAGCACCTCCCTCTTGTCTGGATTCAGTTTCAATCTGTTTTTCCTCATCCAGCCCATTACTGCCCGAAGACATTCATTGAGAGAGGAGATGCCATTGGAATTCGAGAATGGTTTCCAATAGTTACATACTGAGGGAAATCATGGGGAGTTGATAGAAGATTGATGCAATAAAATTAAATCTTCAAAGGAATGAACTACTAATAGAAAAAAAGAGATAACTGAAATAGCTCAAGTAAAATCGTGATAAGATATATACATATATAAGAGAGCAAAAGTGTGTGTGGGGGGAGATGAAGAAGATTTGAACACAATTAAGGTAACTTGATGGACAGCAAAGATGTCAATATGATCAATGTGAAATCAAGTTTAACAAAGAAGAAAGGGGGAAATCAAGGAAATATGCTAATAGTAGAAATGAATTTGTATTTTTTTAATTGTTAATAACAAGCTCACATAAGTGTATGTATATATTTATATGTAGAATTATATGGCAGTATGTATATACACCATTATATTAAGGCATTAAAAGAAAATAAGATATATCATACCATGATTTCAATGGTGTGGGAACCAAGAAGAAGAAAGAAGAAACATATAGAAGACAGATGTTTGGAAGTACAACAGAGAAGAAAAAGAAGAAACAAAATAAGTGGTTAATAACAAGACTTTTTGTATTGAACACATGAATTGTAAACTATGTTTTTATTAAATTTGTTTAATAAAGGAAAAAATTAAAAAAAGAAAAAGACCTCAAGGGCTATCCAGTCCAACCCTCTACCATACAAGAACTCACAAAGAATTCCTGACAAATGACCATCAAGCCTCTGTTTAAAAACCTCTGAAGAAGGAAACTCCACCACACTCCAAGGGAGTGTGTTTCACTGTCAAACAGCTCTTACTGTCAGGAAGTTCCTCTCAATGATTAGGTGGAATCTCTTTTCCTGTAGCTTTCATCCATTGTTCTGGGTTCTGTTCTCTGGAGCAGCAGAAAACAAGCTTGCTCCATCCTCAATATGACATCCCTTCAAATATTTAAACAGGGCTATCATAGCACCTCTTAACCTTCTCCACACTAAACATATCCAGTTCCCTAAGTCATTCCTCATAGGACATGGTTTCCAGACCCTTCACCATTTTAGTCACCCTCCTCTGGACATACTCCAGCTTGTCCTCATCTTTTTTGAATTGTGGTGCCCAGAACTGGACACAGTATTCCAGGTGGTGCCTGACCAAAGCAGAATAGAGTGGCACTATTACTTCTCTTGATCTAGACACTATACTTCTATTGATGCAGCCTAGAATCACATTTTCAGCTTATCCAGGTTAAATATATCCACCTCCCTAAGACACTCCTGATATGCTTGCCATACCCTTCATAATTTTGGTTGCCCTCTTCTGGACATGCTCCAGCTTGTCAACATTCATGTGAAGACAGTTGTCTGGCATCATGCTGAAATGTGGAGATAATGGGGGAACTCTGAGCATCTGCAGGCAAGAATACTGAGGGAGCAGTCCGGAGTATTCTGGCCAGTATAGATGCACCCTAAATCTCTAAGGAATTAAAGCTGATAAACCTGTATTCTTTACCTGAAGCACACATTCACAAATAAAAGGAATATTTTATCTCCCCCCCCCCACAGTGCACTTAGCTTTAAAGTGACTGCCTCTCTTGTCAGTTCTGATATCATAAAGTGATACAATTATAGCACAAGACACTGGGCCTCAGCAGACGGAGGCCCCGGAGACGCCGCGGGTCAGAGCGCCGCCGGAGTTCAGCCTCCGGACCGCGGTGCTCCTGCGGCACATCTAAAAGGAGCACCAAATTGGCGCTCCTTTTAGATTTAAGGGAAAGTGCGCCCTAAAAGCGGCGGGCGCACTTTCCCTGCCTCAAATGCTGCGGCGAGTGCGGTCGCCGCGGCGTGAGGCCAACCCGGAAGCGCCGGCCGTGCGGACGGCCGGCGCTTCTGGGGGCGACCTCGGGGAGAGGAAGGGGCGCCGCTCGTGCGGCTGCCCCTCCTCTTCCCTGCCCGGAAGACGACTCTTTTAGTCGTCTGCCGAGGCCCACTGACAACTGAAGCATTTCTTAGTCTTTAGGGCTCTCTTAATGTACTCAGCAAATTCCATGCTCAAAAGAACATGGAAGATGAGCAGGAAGCTTAAGGGATGTGAATTGATTCTCAGAGTATTAAGTTGCTTGCAAATTGATGGCTTGACTGAAGATTTGGAAGATACAACTTTGATCCTTGTGTGCAAATTCTTGTGAATGAGAGTGACCTCTCAAACAGTAAAGGTTTAGTTTGAATGTCATTAAATATTTGTACACTTAAGACTGATGGGTGGGATTTCTCCCTTAAAACCACACACACACAAATGTAGATTTGTGATAATCTCATTTCCTACGAATGGAACCTGAACTTATTTGGAGTTCTAAAGAAGTATTGATATCATATACCAGGGGTAGGCAACCTAAGGCCCGGGGGCCGGATGCGGCCCCGCAAGGCCTTTGGACTGGTCCCAGGCTGGTCCTGCCGCCGCCGCCGCCCGCCATGATGATATTGATTATTGTTGTTATTACTTGTTCTTGGGGTTTTCTTGGCAAAATCTCCACAGGGGTTTTGCCATGGCTTTTCTGGGGCTGAGAGAGTGTGCATGCATATTTTTTAATTTTTTTTAAATTATTTATTTATTTATTTATTTATTTATTTTTGGTGCTTCGGCCCCCCAATTGTCTGAAGGACAGCAACCCGGCCCCCTGCTCAAAAAGGTTGCCTACCCCTGTCATATACCCTTAACCAAAGATCAATACACTATTTCCATCTGGGATGATGTCCACTTATACCTAGCATTCAACTTCAAGAGGTGCATGTAATAATGGGAAAAGAAGAGAAAACCTGCGTAGACAACCAAATTAGCTGAATCAACCCTAGCAATCAATGGGGTGACAAATGTGGCAGCCAGACCACCTTCACATTCAATATTCTCATTTATTAATTTGTTTTTAAATGTTTAAATATTTGAGGGATCCCTCATCCCTCATTCCTGTTGAGGTGCAAATGGACTTTAAATTCCCTGGACTTTGAAAATCGCCCTATGCCACATGGCCAGAAGGAAGAGGAGCCTGCCTGCAAAAGATATTCTCCCCACCATATACCATCTTAACTAAAGACTGAAACAACATGCAGGCATCTGACTAACATCTCCAATTGTTTTTCTCCTGCTTGGTTTTTAACATCTTGCCTGATGAAGAAGCCCATGGAGTTTCAAAAGCTTGCAACAACTATATTGTGCATTTTGGTTGGCCAATAAAGGCATCACTGATTGATTTTTGTTTGAATTTGCTAAACGGCCAACACAGCTACGCCTGCATGTCTTCTTTTGCACAGTGAGTCTCAAAGATTCTACTAGATCCCTTTGCATTCTAGATTAGTCAAGATTGTTAATTAAACAGTCTTTAATTAACCTCCCCCAGACAAGGTTCTTTCTCTCCCCTGGCATGTGGTCTGACAGTTAGTAAACACTGCATTAAATGCCACTTATAGAAGGTATCACCTTTGAGACAAGGGGAATCAGCTCAATGCTTCTATAATGTCATTTTTAAGTGGGTGCTTTTCTGATGCATCACTGCCTTTAGTTAAACTAAGTATTGAATAATGTCTTGCAGGAAGTCCAGATGGACAACCTTTGTTTGAAGATGCTTGCTGATTTCATACTCACTTTTCTAACTGATATGCTTTAAAAAGGACTCCAGAATCAAGAATAGTTGTTCTGGGAATGAGGTCTGTTTGAACCAAGAGCTCAAACTACATGCCTCTTCCTTCTGGAGGCCTCTTGCTGAAACCACTGACCTAGCTTTGGTTCTGTTCTGCTGAAATCACTGTGTAAGGTAAACATTGCTCCCTTTAGCTGAAATCACTCTCACAATCTCCCAGAATCCAGGATTTTTGCCACAGAATCTTTTAAGCTCATTCTCTTTCTCAAAGTACTTGTCCAGGAATAGACAGCTGCAGTTAGTTTTCTCTCCTTGATTTTGCAGAGTTCCAGCAAGGAGGATTCTCTAGCTTCTCAGGGTTCAACAAAACCAAGGAGATCTAACTTCTGACATCATTAAAATCTATCTTTCAAGGAGTGCTTTCCCTGTGCATTGAGTGTGTGTGTGTGTGTGTCGTGTGACTTCAAGTCATTTCTGGGGGCCTCGGCAGACGACTAAAAGAGTCGTCTTCCGGGCAGGGAAGAGGAGGGGCAGCCGCACGAGCGGCGCCTCTTCCTCTCCCCGAGGTCGCCCCCAGAAGCGCCGGCCGTCCGCACGGCCGGCGCACCGGGGATGACCTCACGGCGCAGCGTCCACATGCGCTGCGCCGTTTGAGGCAGGGAAAGTGCGCCCGCCGCTTTTAGGGCGCACTTTCCCTTAAATCTAAAAGGAGCGCCAATTTGGTGCTCCTTTTAGATGCGCCGCAGGAGCGCCGCGGTCCGGAGGCTGAACTCCGGCGGCGCTCCGACCCGCGGCGTCTCCGGGGCCTCCGTCTGCTGAGGCCCTGACTTATGGTGACCCTAAGGCAAACCTATCATGGGAGTTTCTTAGCAAGTTTCTTCAGAGTGGGTTGGCCATCCTCTGAGACTGAAACTGTGACTTTACCAAGGTCACCCAGGGCCTCAGCAGACGGAGGCCCCGGAGACGCCGCGGGTCGGAGCGCCGCCGGAGTTCAGCCTCCGGACCGCGGCGCTCCTGCGGCGCATCTAAAAGGAGCACCAAATTGGCGCTCCTTTTAGATTTAAGGGAAAGTGCGCCCTAAAAGCGGCGGGCGCACTTTCCCTGCCTCAAATGCTGCGGCGAGTGCGGTCGCCGCGGCGTGAGGCCAACCCGGAAGCGCCGGCCGTGCGGATGGCCGGCGCTTCCGGGGGCGACCTCAGGAAGAGGAAGGGGCACCGAACGTGCGGCTGCCCCTCCTCTTCCGGGCCCGGAAGACGACTCTATTAGTCGTCTGCCGAGGCCCCCAGTTGGTTTTCATGGCTGAATGGGGATTCAGTTCGCTAGCATCATAGCCCAACACTCAAACCACTACTCCACACTGGCACATTGCAATTTCCCCACAACTGCCCCCTCTTTCTCTGTGTGTGGATCAGGGAAAGCAATATACTGTACTTACTTATGAATTTCTTTCTCCCACCTCTATTTCCTTTTAGCACCCCCTACAGCTTCCCATAGTTTAATGCCAAGTCCTTTCAGCCTTACTGGTATCAACCCATTTTGTTCATATAGGGGGGTTGCAGACTGCCAGAAATAGTGCAAATTGAGTCCACTTTTAGGGTTAGGTTTAGTGCTAGGGAATCATGGGAATTGTTTTTTTTTTTCCTAGGACATTGAGCCTTCTCTGTCAGAGAACTCTGGTGCCACAATAAAATACAGTTCCCATGATTCCCTAACCCTAACCCTAACCCTAAAAGTGGACTCAATTTGCACTATTTCTGGCAGTCTGCAACCCCCCTTTGAGTTAGTATCTCTTCATCCTAAAACAGGGTTATGTTCATGTATCTATGCTCTGTATGCACTTTTGACTTTTGTGAAGCTGTACCATAATATTTGCTATTCCCCCAATGTAGCTCTCATGCATATCTTGACTTCTGCATATTCAGTATAATTCCCCTTTCAGAAACTTATGTGTGAATATGATTGTTGAGTCCAATTTGCCTAAGACGCACTATTGGCCAAGGTCACAAGAACCCTGATTGGCATGTGTACTCAGAACATGAGACAGTTCATTCTCATACCTACCAGGTTACACCTTTGCTGAGATTTCTATGACTCCCCCCGTCCCCTGCTCTTGCTTTTCCTAAACTGAAAAAAACCAAGAACTTTGCTTTTAAATCAGTTCTGAAAGTGATTCCAACCAATCAGGGATCACATGTTAAATACAGTGGCATCAGAGGGCTCTATGAAAAATTCAATTTGACTATGTGATCTTGTTTGAGTGAAGATTTTCTTTAGAAGTGAAAATGCAGAATTTATAGAAGCAAAAACATTTGGAAACAATAGAGTTGTTTAATCTTTATCTTAAGGGGCAAATTAAATATGAATCTCTTCTTGTGTCTTTATGAAGTGTTTTAATTTTAGTAGAATTTTTCTTTATTTATTTTAGACCCAGAATGAGCTGAAACAAACAAGCAAACAACAGTTGGGAAAAAGTTCAAGTTTCACCCATCTATGCAATTTGATCCTGGTGTAGAACAGATCCATGAATACTTCCTTGAGATGAAAAGAAAAGAAAAGGTCTTGAAGTGCACAGCATATATTTAATGTCTCATGCAGTCTGAGCCTTAACTCTGACCATGATTGCATCTACACTGCAGAATCAATGTAATTTGACACCACTTTGCTCAATGCTATGGAATTCTGGGGTTTGTGGTTTTGTGAGCTATTAGCCTTCTCTGTGAGAGAGCTCTCATGCCACAACAAATTACAAATCCCAGGCTTCTGTAGGATGATACCATGAAAGTTAAAGCAGTGTCAGACTGAATTAATTCTGCAGTTTAGCAGCAGCCCATTTTTCTTTTCCTAAGTCTGCAGGCAATTCACAGAACTGTAAAATTCAGAATTGGATTTAATATTCAGTGTATACCTATAGCCAGCATGGTGTAGTAGTTTGAGTGTTGGACTAGGACTCCAGAAGCAAGATTCAAATCCACATTCAGACTTCAAAACTCTCTGGGTAAGCACTGGTTTAGCTATACTCTCTCAAACTCAGCGAAAATCAATGACAAAACATCTCAGAATAAATCTTTCAAAGAAAACACTCAGGGCTGCCATAGGTTGCCTGCTTCTCTCGTGAGGGAGAGTGGAAAACTTTGCCATAGGTTGGATCAACTTGAATATACATCACAACAATAACAAAAATGAATTGAACATCCAGCACATTATACATTGTATAGTAGTTAGGATTGGGGCTAAAGGAAGGGTTTAACAGTCACTTCTTGATTGTTATGAGTCCCCTGAGAATTCCACTGTTGAATGGGATCAACCTATTGACTACCAGAGTATACCACTTCCACTTCTTGGATCATGGTTCTCCAAAAACAAAACAAAATAAAACCATAGACGTGATATGATGATTTTGTACTGCCCTCCACTTTTACATGCCTACATACAACACTTGCACTGTACATTGCAAGTACGGTATATACTCATGTATAAGTCTAGAATTTTTAGTCCAAAAATTGACCCCAAAAACCTGAGTCAACTTATCCGTGGGTCAATGTAAGTACTGTATGTTAACTCCTATTAAAAAAAAAAATCAACCATGCCCTGGTGAAAGACAAGAGTGTAATCTATCATGGAAGCACTGGGCCCTTCTACTCTCTCATCCATGCAGCATTTAGTGTGAGCACAGTTATGCCTGCTGGGATTTTGTAAGGTTTTTTTTCCCCCTTTGGCATTGTTTTCCTTTGCTTCTTTGTTTAGATGTTTTGCTACAGACCCCTTAGTCTTGCCCTAGACTTATCCATGGGTCACATAAAAATTCATAATTTTGGTTCTAAAACCTGCCCTCGACTTATACATGAGGTCAACTTAAAGTCGAATATATATGGTAATTAAAACTCGGAGGCATTAGACAAGCTATTGTTGGTATCACAGTTAGCAATGTTTACATGCCTGTTCTTGCTGACTATTTACAGACTTCTTGACTTTCCTTTTCTACACTACACTTGATCTTAGCCAAAAGGCCGAGAAGCGATTGACTGACTTTCCTTTTCCACACATACGTACTCTCTTCCTGTATCACTCTGATTTCAACCATTCCCTCCCTCCCCCCCTCAAGCTAATTTTTACATAGTAAAGCTAATTTCAAACACCTGTAAGTCCAGGGAGATTAATTCTATTTTACTTTCTCTGCTACACACTGTGTGGGTCAGTGTGGGTTGCAGTTCAGCTTTTGGCTTGCTAATTTCATGACTCTGCTTGTAAGATCCAGTTATTTATCTCACATTTCCCAGTAGCTGGGACACTGGTTAAAGTATAAATCTTTGTCATTGTACTTACAGTGCTGCTTTAGGTGATTTCCCCCTTTCTCTGTGAATGCAAAGGTAGCCACAGGCTTCTGGATGCAGCTCCTTATGGATTGGATGCAGTCAGATATGCTCTCACTGCCCTTTTGCTCCTGATGTTCCAGAAGCTGTAATCCTTTTGTGGACATGGACAGAAACAAGCTCTTATTTCCCAGATGCACAAAGGCAGCTGAGTGGTGCCTGGATGCACTTCATGACATCTGTGGCTGGGGAGAACATGCATCCTAAGTTAAGGGCTTTGCTTGTGTGCTTTTGACAAAGGTATTGCACAAGAGGAACCTGGGTGGCTTCTTTCACAATCCCCCTTTGCAGACGGCACTTTGCGCCATCTTGGAGGCAAGGAAGGGGGGCAGCCTCACACTGGGCACCCCAACCCCTTCCTGAGGACGTAATCGGAGCGTCCGCCCTTCCACATGACGGGCACTCTGATTACGTTCTTCCGACTCAGTGTCCAGACACGATGAGCTGGAAGAGGTGCAGAAGAGCTGCATGGCAGCTCTTCGGACGCCCCTTTCACGGCTTGCGGAAGGAACACTATTTTAGCGCTCCTTTCCCAGGTGGCGAAAGGGAGGATTGGGGCCGAGGCATGGGGCAGCCTCGGCCCCGATCTGCCACTTCCCAGGGTGGCCCATGGCCGCCCATCTGCATCCCCCCAATATCTTTCAAAGTGTTTGCATCAGGAAATTAAGTTCACACCAGTGTAAAACACTTACAGGATTCCAGCCATTTCTTGTAACACTTCCTGTGACAGTGTTTGCAGTCCCATGCCCAATGTTTGCAATTTTACACTCCATCCATGCTGTTTTGCATCCCTCCCACACCCCAGAATGCAGCTTTAAAGAACTGATACCTGCTGAAGTGGTTGCTTACTACCCTAAAGATTGGTGGGGGGAGACATACAGAGAGTACCCAGCTGCAGTTTGCAGAGATCTGAGTTGTCTTTCTGGATCTCCAGTGACTCTTCAAATATCCAGAAAGACAAGCTTTATTCTGCTGGTTGACCACAAAGGCCAGATAAATGTCATGGCAATGGGCTGAAACTCTTTACAGCTGTCATGGGTCTCTGTAGATATTGCACAAGGAGGTAGTAAATGTCTCTTTTGCAATGTATTAAAAAGGAGCATTGTTGTTGTTGTTGTTGTGTGTGCCTTCAAGTTGTTTCTGACTTATGGTACCCTTGAGATGAACCTATCATGGGGTTTTCTTGACAAGATTTGTTCAGAGAAGTTTTACCTTTGCCTTCCTCTCAGGCTGAGAAAGTATGACTTGCTCAAAGTCACCCAGGGGATTTCCATGCCTGAATGGGAATTTGAACCCTGATTTCCAGAGTCTTAGGCCAACACTCAAACCATTATACCACACTGGCTCCTCAAAAACCTCATGTTGCCAATAGGGTTCTAGTTTATGCCAATGAATGCACATATTTTAGGCCTTGTTCTGTGTGGTTCATGGAAGGGGAAGTAAAATGTTGCATCCTGGTGTGTGAAGGTGAAAACATGATCTCTTTGCTTTAGAAAAGAGGTTTCCATACTTTGGTCCTCCAGTTGTTTTGAACATCAACTCCCAGAAGCCACAGCCAGCTTGGCCAATAGTTGGAAAATTTGGGAGTTGATGTCCAAAACAGCTGAAAGACCAAAGTTTGGGAACCACTTCTTAGAATTTGTGTGTAATCCCTTATTGAGCCCCAGGCTTGGGAATTGTGTAGGTGGCAGTCATACCGCTCCTAATCATACTCCCATTGTCTAATGCCCAATAACAAACAAACAAAACAAGATTGTGATTTGTAGACCTTTAACCTCTTTTTTTTTTTCCATAGTCAGAGTAAATAAAATACTTGCCATGTAGATGAAGGAGTGTTACTTTTACATGAAGAGATAAGCCAAACAATAGGAAGTCTGTGCCAAAATCTGAAGGTGGAAACCAGCTATTCCGGCTAGAAGTACTGGAAAATTTTACTTGGAAAATCAACCACAACATTCACATTTTACTCAGATCCATTTTATTAACTCAGGGAGGAAGCAGATGGCTAAAAGTGCCGTTTTGGGGGCAGGGAAGGGGAGGGGCAGCCGCACGGTGGGAGCCCCAACCCCTTCCCCAAGTCATCCTCGGAGCAGCTGGCCCTCCACATGGCCAGCACTCTGAGGATGACCTCCCGCTGCAGCGTCCATACATGCTGTAGCGGACGAGTTGGTGAAGGTGCGCCGGCAGTCTTTTGCGGTGCACCTTTGGCGAGTTGTGCAAGGAGCGCTAAGGGGGGAAGCAGACGGGTGGCCGTGGGCTGCCCCGGGAAGCTGTGCCGTGGGGCCAAGGTATCCCCACACCTCAGCCCCATGGCGCAGCTTTGCTGCCCCTGGAAGGAGCGCTAAAATAGCACTCCTTCCACAACTCATTGAAGGTGCACCGCAAAAGGCTGGCGGTGCACCTTCGGAGACTTTTCAGCCGCAGCATGTGCAAACGCTGTGGCGGGAAGACATCGTCGGAGCGCCGGTCGTGTGGAGGGGCCGGCGCTCTGACGATGCCTTCGTGAAGGGGTTGGGGTGCCCACTGTGCAGCTGCCCCTCCCCTTTCTTGCCCCCAAAACAGCCCTTTTATCTGTCTGCTTCCCTCCTAATTTAGCGCTCCTTCTAATTTAGTGTGGGGATACCTCGGCCCGGCGGTGCAGCTTCCCAGGGTGGCCCACGGCCTCCAGTCTGCTTCCCCCCTCAGATGAAGCATCAGAGTTCACTGTGGATTTTTTTTTCTCCTTGTAGCAGAAAATTATGACAAGTCAAATGGTAACAACAACATTCAAAATCAAAAACAAAAGAATGCATTAAATCATGTAAACCACAGAAGCTTGTTGTAGCCCCCGGGGAATAAAAAAATAAAATGGAAAATTGCCCCTAAAATGTCCTTCAAAGGTTATGGGGGGAGTGGCACATTTTGGGCTCTCATGAACTGTATGAAAAGATTGTGGAACCTTCATTTTTTTAATGCAAGATTTTATAGATCCCATTTTGGAAGAAAGGCAGGTTGCAAGTGCAATAAATGAATGAATAAATAAATAAATTATGGGCACAAAATGGCACTAGAGAGGCTTCCTTTAGTTGTCATGGGTAGCACACTCACAAAACATTCCTCAACGTATTAATTTAACTTTTCTAAACTGAATTTCTCTTTCTGGCCAGCCCTCTCAGCAACATTTACACCTGACTGTTGTTATTTCACACACACACACACGAATATGAACTCCCCCTCCCCCCAGTTTTCATATAGAACCTGGATTCCCAAAGGATACTGTAAAATTTGAAGCTGATTTAATGAAATAATTGAAAGCAGGCATTCACAAAAAGCATCAAACATGTTGGCTTCTTTTTCATTGACGTTAATGGAAATGGCGTGTGAATGGATGCATTATTGTTGGATTATTATTAGCATCCAGGTAAATCAGCAGTAATTAAAAAGCAAAGTAACAATATTTTAGTTATTGAAGCTTGGAATCAGCTTCGGTTGATTTGCCAATTGCGCCCCTATCTGGACCAGAAGGACCTTGAAGCAATAGTACTTGTCCTGGTAATCTCTCGTTTGGACTTCTGTAATGTGCTCTACATGGGGCTACCTTTGTACCAAGTCCAGAAACTTCAATTGGTTCAAAATGCGGCAGCCAGGTTGGTCGCCGGGACAACTAGGGTGGACCATATTATACCTGTGTTGAATGCTCTTCACTGGCTGCCGATTAGTTTCCGGGCACAATACAAATTGTTGGTCGCTACCTTTAAAGCCCTTCATGGCTTGGGTCCGAGTTACTTGAAGGAACGCCTCTCCCTACATAATCTGCCTCGCACTCTTAGAACACCAGGGAAGTATTTGTTAGAATATCATAACACCAGATTAAAGGTAACTTCCCAGAGATCATTCACAGCAGCAGCTCCTAAGCTTTGGAATAGCCTGCCGGAGGAGATCCACCTTATTAATACACTAGAAGCCTTTAAGAAGGCACGTAAGATGGAGCTCTTCCAGCGGGCTTACCCACCTGACCTTCCTAATTTGTAAAAAACTAATTGTCTTATCAATATGACCTTCTGGGTGTGTGAAGGTGAAGTCAACCGGCTCTCTGGATAGGGGATAGGGTATGGGTTTTAATTTAGAGGGATTATGGGGTTTTATTATGGGGGGGGTGATATTGTTGTTGTGGTTTTTATATATTTTATGCTTTGTATTTTTATATTACTTGTTATCCCGCTTCGATCCGTAGGGAGAGGCGGGAAATAATAATAATAATAATAATAATAATAATAATAATAATAATAATAATTTGAATTAAAATAATTATTATTTGAATTAAAAATGAAACAAAATAAATCTTGAGTGCAAGTTCATAGCCCTCGTGGAAGAGAAAGTCAAGCAGCTGGAGGCCCGGGTAGCTACATTTCAGCACATTAGGGAGCAAGAGGTCTTCCTGGACAGAGCGGAATGAATGGTCTTGGATGGGGACCACACAGAGGAAGTTATTGAGGAGGAGGACATTTCATGAACACAGAAGGTGGACACCTGGAGGAATATCACACACAGAAGTAGGAAAATCAGGGATCATTCTGGGAGCTTGCAGATACAGAATCGATTTGAAGCTCTCTCCCTTATCAAGGACGAAGAGGAAGAGCAGCAGGGACAGTCGTCAGGGACAGAGCAGGGGACCCTAAGAGTACCACCGCAGGGAACAGCCACTGCTAAGCTTCGAAGGATGCATGTGGTGGTGGTTGGGGACTCCTTGTTCACGGGTACAGAAGCAGTGGTTTGTGGGCCTGACAAGATGTCCCGGGAGGTGTGTTGTCTCCCTGGGACAAAAATCCATGATGTGACAGCAAGGCTGATGTGACAGCAAGGCTGACAAAACCTGTCAAGCTTACTGACCATTATTCCTTTCTCTTGGTCCATGTGGGAACCAATGATACTGCAAGGCACTGTCTTCAGAATATCAGAAGGGTAGGAAGCTGAAAGAGATGGATGCACAAATTGTTATCTCATCTCTTCTCACAGTTGAAGGGCATGGTCCAGGAAGGGAAAGGAAGATAGTAAACGTGAATAACTGGCTCCATAGATGGTGCTGCCAAGAATTATTTGGATTCTTAAATCACGGGCTGTGGTTCCATGAGGATGGACTTCTAGCAAGAGATGGGCTGCATCTCACACCAGTTGGCAAAATAATTTTTGCCAATAGACTCAAACATTTGATCAGGAGGGCTTTAAACTGAGTCATGTTGGGGAGGAAGACAGTATCTTTGAAGGTATCTTGGAAGGCAGGAGTACATCATGGGTTGGAAATAATAGTCAAAGTGTTATAGAGGGAACAAGGCAAATGATGCAAGGGTCCAACAGTGGGAGGAAGAAAACCTCACACAGGCAACAAGTGAGGAGGACACATGCTCTTAGATGTCTCTACACTAATGCACAGAGCATGAGAAATAAACAAGATGAACTTGAAGTCCTAGCACAACACAGCAAATATGATATAATAGGCATCACTGAAACCTGGTGGGATGAGTCTTATGATTGGAATGTGGGAATAGAGGGGTATAACCTTTTTAAGAGAAATAGGCCAAACAGAAAAGGAGGAGGAATAGCATTATATGTCAGGGATGTTTACACCTGTGAAGAGATCTAGGACTTAAATCCTGGAAATCTGCTAGAGAGCATCTGGATAAAAATTAAAGGGGAAGGAAGCAATAGGGATGTTGTTGTGGGAATCTACTACAGACCCCCAAGTCAGACTGAGGAACTGAATGATGCCTTTCTAGAACAGATGACCACACACTCAGACAGGAGAAATGTAGTAGTGATGGGTAACTTCAACTATCCTGATATTTGCTGGAAATCAAACTCAGGGGCTATGCAGACGGGCAGAAAAGGGTGACCTGAAGTTGCCTTTTCCCTAAGCTGCAGTAACCACACTGCCTGACCTGAGGTTACCCTAAATGGGGATGGGGCAACTGCACTGGGAGTAGTCAATGCAGCTTTTCTGAGGCTGTATTGACACCCCTGCAATGACACCATCAGCCCCAAGGACACCGCAAAGGGAGATGGAGCAACCACATGGGCTGGCAACAGCTGCTTTATTTTTTTTTTTTTTTTAATTCTCAAACACATATGCACATGTGCAGGATCATCCATCCACACCTGTGCATCTGTGCAGGAAAATAATAATAATAATAATAATAATAATAATAATAATAATAATAAATAAATAAATAAATAATTTTTATTTATATCCCACCCCTCTGCTAGGCAATCGGGGTGGTGTACAGCATTTCAAAACATCAAAACAAACATCAAAGCAGATAAATTCAAATCCCATCCCTCCTTCCTATTCCAGGCCCATTGGTGCTGGGCCTAGTGTCCTCTCCCCCAGATGGCACTGGATGGAATGGAGGCAGGGCTCTTCTTCTTACTCTAAGCCCAATGGTGCTGGGCCTAGTGTCCTCTCCCCCAGATGGCACTGGATGGAATGGAGGGAGGGCTCTTCTTCTTACTCCAGGCCCGATGGTGCTGGGCCTAGTGTCCTCTCCAGTGTGCACCTGCAAAGGACCTGTCATAGCTAGTATACAGTCTGTCACTCTCTGTGTACAAAGGTGACTGAAGTCGGCATCCCTGTGTAACTGCACAGGACCTCTTATAGAGTTGTATATAGTCTGTGTACAAAGCTGAGTAAAGTTTGGCATCCCTGTGCACCTGCACAGGTTCTGTTATACACCCATATATCATGCAAGGATTCACTGACCTCTGCTTCCCTAGGGTTAGGGTTCTAATATTCAAGCATACCTGTACCAGTGCATCCACACCTAGAAGCATAGGGTGCTTTAAATTAAAACTTACATCATGGGAGACATGCTTTGGATCGCGGAGTCAATTTCCACCACATGTGTGACAGTGCATTTATACGGCCATTTTCTGGTGCATCAGTGTGGCTGCATACATACTGCATACATTCCCTTTTGAAGCGGCTTTTCTCAGCATACAACAGCTAGAGGGCACTTTCCTGGGGACTTTTAAGCAAGTGCCATCTAAAGGCCACACCTACAAGTTACCCTCAAAGCACCCCTTTTTGCCCATCTGCATAGCCCCTCAGCCAATACAAGGTCTAGCAAATTCCTCACTTGCCTCGAAGACAGTTTCCTTGTCCAAGAGGTGGAAAAAGCAACAAGGGGATCAACTATTTTAGATCTGATCCGAACCAACAGGGATGACCTGGTCAATGGGATGCAAGTGGCGGGATCCTTAGGTGGGAGTGATCATGGGGGGAAGCAGATGGGCGGCCATGGGCTGCCCCGGGAAGCTGCGCCGCCCCTGGAAGGAGCACTAAATTGGCACTCCTTCCACAAGTCACCAAAGGTGTACCACAAAAGGCTGTTGGCGCACCTTCGGAGACTCTTCCACTGCAGCGTGTGCGAACGCTGCAGCGGGAGATCCTCCTGGAGCGCCAGCCGTGCGGAGGGCCGGCTACTCCGAGGACAACCTGGGGAAGGGGTTGGGGCACCCACCGTGTGGCTGCCCCTACCCTTCCCTGCCCCCCAAACGGCTCTTTAAGCCATCTGCTTCTCCCACATGTTCTCCTGGAGTTTCTTATACAGTGGAAAGGAGAAGCTAGGCATAGTAAAACACTCATTCTAGACTTTAGGAAAGCTGATTTCAACAAATTTAGGGAAACACTGGGAGTGATCCCATGGTCAGGAATCCTAAAGGAGAAGGGAGTTGAGGATGGATGGGAGTTTCTCAAAAGGGAGATACTGAAGGCACAATCTCAAACTCTTCCAATGAGAAGGAAAAATGGGAGGTGTCTTCAGAAACTGGGTTGGATGACAAAAGAACTTTCAACTGAGCTAAGTTTTAAATGGGAGATGTATAAGAAATGGAAAAGAGGTGAAATCATTAAAGAGGAATTCAAACAAATAGCTAGCACATATAGGGGTAAAGTCAGGAAAGCCAAAACTCAGAAAGAGCTCAGGCTTGTTAGAGCAGTTGTAAGGACAATAAAAAGGAGTATGTCTGTAGCAAAAGAAAGAAGAAGGAAATGGTAGGGCTACTGCACAGAGAAAATGGAGAAATTCTAATGAGGGACAGAGAAAAGGCAGAAGTACTCAATACCTTCTTTGCCTCAGTCTTCTCACAAAAGGAAAAGGGTGTTCAACCTGAGGAAAATGGAGCAGAGAACACAATAGGGGAAATGCAGCACAAAATAAGTAAAGAGGAAGTACAGGAATACCTGGTTAACCTAAATGAATTTAAGTCTCCAGGACCAGATGAACTACATCCAAGGATATTAAAAGAACTGGCAAATGTAATCTCAGAGCCACTGGCATAATCTTTGAGAACTCCTGGAGAACAGGAGAAGTTCCAGCAGACGGGAGGAGGGCAAACATTGTCCCCATCTTCAAAAAGAAGAAAAAAGAGGATCCCAACAACTATCGCCCAGTTAGTCTGACATGAATATTGGGAAAGATTCTAGAACAGTTCATTAAAGAGAGAGTCTGTGAACATTTAGAAGGGAATGCCATAATCACTAAAGTCAACATAGGTTTCTCAAAAACAAGTCAGCCAGATTAATCTGATCTCTTTTTTTGATAAAATTACCAGCTTGCTAGATGAAGGGAATGTGGTAGACATAGCATATCTTGATTTCAGTAAGGTTTTTGACAAGGTCTCCCATTATATTCTAGCAAACAAGATAGTAAAATGTGGGCTAGACAATACAACTGTTATGTGGGTTAGTAAGTGGTTGACTGACTGAACCCAAAGGGTGCTCAGCAATGGCACCTCTTCATCCTGGAGAGAAGTGAACAGTGGGGTGCCACAGGGTTCTGTCCTGGGCCCAGTGCTCTTCAACATCTTTATCAATGATTTGGATGAAGGAATAGGGGACATGCTTCTCAAATTTGCAGATGACACCAAATTAGGAAGAGTAGCTAATACCCCAGAGGACAGGATGAAAATTCAAAATGATCTTAATAGATTAGAAAGATGGGGCAAAGCTAACAAAATGAATTTCAACCCAGAGAAATGTAAGGTACTACACTTAGGGCAAAAAAAATGAAATGCATAGATATAAGATGGGGGACACCTGGCTTAACGAGAATACGTGTGAAAGGAATCTAGGCATCCTAGTAGACCACAAGTTGAACATGAGTCAACAGTGTGATGCCGCAGCTAAAAAGGCCAATGCAATTTTAGGCTGCATTAATAGAAGTATAGTATCTAGATCAAGGGAAGTAATAGTGCCACTGTATTCTGCTTTGGTCAGGCCCCACCTGGAATACTGTGTCCAGTTCTGTGCACCACAATTCAAAAAGGATATTGAGAAACTGGACAGTGTCCAAAGGAGGGCAATTAAAATGGTGAAGGGTCTGGAAACCATGCCCTATGAAGAACGACTTAAGGAACTGGGTATGTTTAGCCTGAAGAAGAGATGGCTAAGAGGGGATATGATAACCCTGTTGAAATATTTGAAGGGATGTCATATTTAGGAGAGTGCTAGCTTGTTTTCTGTTGCTCCAGAGAATAGGACTCGGAACAACGAATGCAAGCTACAGGAAAAGAGATTCCACCTCAACATTCAGAGGAACTTCCTAAAAGTGAGACAGTGGAACACACTCCCTCGGAGTGTGGTGGAGTCTCCTTCTTTGGAAGTCTTTAAACAGAGGCTGGATGGCCATCTGTTGGGGATGGTTTGATTTTGAGTTCCTGCATGGCAGGGAATTGGACTGGATGGACCTTGTGTTCTCTTCCAACTCTATGATTCCATGATTCTATGAATCATAGCCATCAGATTTGATTGAGCAAATCCAAATTTTAGTTTTACAGAATGTGAAGGGAGAGAAACCCTTTTTATTCATGATCTATATGTCAGGAACCATTTTATGAACCTTTCCTTCCTGGCCCATCCCCATAGGCTGTTCTCTAAATGAAAAAGTCTGAACACTAGACTTTTCTTGAATTTTGCACATGGTAGTGGATAAAATGCTTCTGTAGTATAGTACCACACCTTATTTCCTATGATAAATTTGTTGACCAGCTGTATCGAGCATTTATCCTTAGATAGCTTGGCTTCAGCTAAATGGGTTTGACTTTGTTCAAACATAGCAGTAGCTGCCCTTTTTCTATTCTGGAAAATAATCATCTATCAGCTCAAACATGCACAAGTGTTTAACGCATGATTTAGGAAATGTAGGTGACAGTGCAAATGTTCAGATTGGACAAAATGCATTAATGGGGTAAATAACATAGGAAGCAAGCATTCTGGGGCAAGACTGGCAAATGTGCAGATATATTTAGTAGAATGGAAAACACAAAGTAAAGAACATTTATTATACTAAGGAAGAAGGGGTGGCAGTTGATCACCTGCTATTGACTAACTCATTTTCTCCAGGATGTAGGCTGTTGTCACAATACTAGTGCAGACAGAGCAGCGTACGTCTTGCTTGGCTGTTCTGAGTATGTATATTAGGTGACATGTGTCCAACATTAAATAGGTCAAGCAAAGTAAATTGCACAGACCAAGAGGGAAAACCTGTCTGCAAGGATGCCCATTTTTCCCCATATGAACCAACTTATCTTCCTTTTCTCTGGGAATATGAAGATTGGTAAAACAAGCATTACAGGATTTTCCAATCACCATCTCAAAGGTACAGGTTTTTATTTTTCCTTCCCCACACCAAAAAATAAATAAATGTTTCTCTCTCTCTCTCTCTCTCTCTCTCTCTCTCTATATATATATATATATATAGAGAGAGAGAGAGAGAGAGAGAGATGGGTGGTGGATGGTTGTTGGATGGAGTCCTAGGTAATGTGTGGTTTCTGGATGGGCAAGACTAGGTACTTATAAACTTTCCAGCTATACTTACACTAAGGATGCTGGCCAGTGTGGTTTTTGGAGAAGGGGCTTATTGTCTCCAGACTTCAGCACAAATCTGAGTAATCCCCATCTCATCCTATGCCACTAGAGAAAACACTTGGGAGCAAAGGAAGGAGCTCTCTGACTTGTATTACATTTTGGGGATAGTATAAACAATGGAAGGAGTTTTAGAAGTCAGAATGTAGAAAAGGTGATGCATATTAGTTGCCAACCTTCTTACCAGGATACCAGGAGCACTCCCACTCCCCAGGAAGCTGGAAATCAGATTTGTGAAATCTGTTCATGGATGACCTGTCTGTATGCATGACCTTGTTGCATTTAAGCTTCCTTGGAGTATAATGTCCCACGTGTATTTAAAGTTTCCAAAATCATTTGCCATCCTTGAGTCTGATGTGAGGGCCAATAATTCATACAGTTTTAGTAACATTTTAATCAACACTGTGCTCATGTCTTTATCTGATACAATCCTGACAGAAGGACACCTAAAGTAGGCATGTTTTTCACTCCTAAGCCTGTTATTGATTCGGATGGCTACACATGCTTGGCATCGGACACATCCATGCTATGTAACCTTGAGCATGTAATTAATGTAAACTGTAATTAATATAGCCTGCCTTGACCTTTCCCTTTAAGCAAGCTGAGTGTTAACATAAATAAATCCAGGTGGATTTGTCTGCCAAATACACAGCTGTTACGTAAATGTAGACTCCCTAAGGATATATGCAAATATGGCAATGGGAAAATATCCCAGCAAAATTTCTATCATTCATTGTGTGGCTAAGAGATGCATAGATTAACCTTTTTTATTATTCCAAATAAGCTCCATGTGGGCAAGATAATGGGAGATGCCAGGCTGTCATGCAATTGTCCAAAATTAGTTTTGTTCAACAGAAAAGCCAAGAAATTGGGAGGGGAAAAAACACAATGACACCCTGAAAACTCAAGTTTGGCTTCTGTGACTGGGGTTTCAAAAACATCTGATATTTGTTTTTGGATTTAGAGACTTGGAGACCCTCCTTGAGATTACTCCAAAGCCCTCTTTATAAACATTATTGGTGACAGCAGCTGGGTGCCAGGAGTGTCAATGGCAACCCTATTAAAAGTTACTGAGCAACTCCAGATTGATAAAAAAAATCTTGGCTCATTTTATTTCCACAAGCAAGGTACTGTGTCATTCAGTACCAAGAATACATGCTTGAATTGCCATTTAAGGGTGTGTTTGGGGGAGGTTTTGTTTTGTTTTGTTGTTGTTGTTGCTTTTATTCATTTGCTTGTGGTACAATATCAGATATTTTGCTGACTGGATCAAGTATTTCAAGCCATTAATGGAGGATGACTCATTGGAATGTCAATTGGTTGAACCCCAATTCTTGTCTTCTAGACTTCTATATCTGGCATGCTAAAATATATGATTATCCATTGTTTATTCACCCAGAGAGCTGTAGGCTCCCCTTCCACAAGTGACCTGAAGCTACTGTGTCCCATTTCTCACCCACAAAAAAGTAAGAAAGTCCAGCTCCAGCCAAGTCAAAACCAAAACTGATTGCGTGCTTAAATCAACCATGCAGAGAGATGTCACAAGGTGAAGTGTGTACCTAGCAGCTTGATCTGAATTAGCAAGGAACTCAAGCAAGAAATCAGTGTATGTGTGTATTTCTGCAGCAAAAAATAGGTACACACTTTGAAGTGAGGACAAAAGTGAGACAAAGAATATTTTTCAGAACCAACTTGGTAAATGTTCAGAAAAACATAACATCTTAGATCAAAGCACATCCTCTCTCTCTATCATTTAACACATCTTCAGATTGCTGTGGAGATGGCTTTGTTTATTCAGACCCATTTACTAAACCAGATAGATGGTATGATCAATGAATGTGAATTTCAATCAGCAGGAACTTTTTGGGTTGTTTACTTCAGAGGCTGTCACTTTAAACAAGGACTGTAATTAAAGAAATGTAATTAAGAATGTAAATCAAGGAGGAAGCTCTCCTTCTCGCCTATATGTCAAAACACAGGATGGAATCAGGGATGTGAAGAACAAAGGTCCTCTGTAGTCTACGTGATTCTTCTACTTCCAAGGAACTGAGGTCTCAGTGCTCATGAATCCAGCTTGTGGATAGGGATTTTTAAACTAAAAGTGAGAGCTCCCTTTAATTTGTTTGTTTGTTTTCATCACATATGCAACCCACAGTAGTTCTTAAATCTACAGATAGTTTAATTGTATTTTACTAGAACTATTTGTGTATATGAACATATTTCTTATTTTTATTTTTTTTTAGAAAAATTGTAAGCTGTCTTGATTCCCAGTTTTAAGGAACAGGTGGGATAATGGCTATCACTTTCATGGTATCAATTCAGAGACATTGGTCCAAAACACAGTATAGAAATAATCCAGTTTGACAGTGCTTTAACTGCCCTAGCTCAATGCTAGGGAATTCAGGGAACTGTGATTTTGTGAGACATATAGCTTTCTCTGTGAGAGATCTCTGATGCCACAATAAACTACAGTTCCCAGGTTTCCCTAGCACTGAGCTGGGGCAGTTAAACCAGTCTCAAACTGGATTATTTCTGCAGTGTGTTTTGGACCATTGTCATGTTAGTCTGGTGTAGAATATCAGTATATAAAAGGATCTTGTAGCAACTTTGAGATTGTGTAGAAGCAGTTGTAGCATAAGCTTTTGTAGACTTGGTCTGCTTCCCAAGTCTATGAAAACTTAGGCTATAACTTTTTTTACACAGTTAGTCTTAAAGGTGCTATGAGATCTTTTTATAAAAGGTTTACAATTTTTAGGGGACATGAGACAAAGGATGCAGTTGTACACATATCCAGCTTGTAGGATTCACATAGTCAACTGTTTGGCCACCATATGAACAGAAAATTGGGCCAAATAGATCTTAAGTCATATTATGGCTCTAGCATGGAACTTTGTATGTTCTCTTGTTCTCACGTTTAGCCATTTGCTGGGTCATTATGGCCAGATGTTTTCAATTGTTGCCAGTTTATATAGTCGGTGGTGGCTCTAAACAACTCAGAAAGATCTAAACAACTGCCCTCTTTCATTCCCACACTATGGCTCCGAGGTAAGTCCTCATCCACCAAGAATCTAACACGAAATGTCATAGTCAAGAATAAGAGGCAACTTGTACTCTGATAACAAGCCATTTTTCAGTAGTGCTATGCTGACAAAATACCCTTTTTGTCCAATGCACCATGCAATTTCCGTTCTGTCTACAACTTGATAGTAAAGATCAGCGTGGTAAGATTCAGGTTCATATAAAGACAAAAGCTTCCCTACCCAGTATGTCAGACAGTAATTATGGCAAACAATACAGCCATCCTTTGCTATGCTACAAGAGGATTATCTGCTCCCTTGTTTTCACTGCTCTGATGGAGAAGCACAGAGAAATCTCAGTACACTTGCAAAATGGTCCAATCATGAAGCAATGGGTAATGTCTCTTTGCAGAGGATTATCAGCCTCATGCCTCAGTGAGCAGCTGACACCTGACTTTCTTAAAATGGAGGAAGGGGAATAAAAGAATGGAATTGCACAAACCCTAATTTTCAAGAAAGAAAGAAAAGGGACTTCCATGGTATTTAAATACTAATTGATGCTCCAAATGGAATTCTGTAATCAGAAATTGGATGGCAAGAGAGTTGATTACTTTTTCCAGTATAGGAAACCTTCAGAATGTAATCCTTGAATCATGGTGGGGCAACTTCAAAACAGTATGACCCAGTTTTTCATCTGTGTTCACTGGAGCCACGTCACATGACTTTTAAGGGCCAATTTTGATGGCACTGTTCCTGTGACCAGTTCTTAACACCTGTTCTTAGGAGCACAAGAAACAAAATGACTGTACTTCATAAATTCTGTGCCTGGATGTGCATAGTGTTGGTTCACAATTTATCCTTTAAATAAATCCTTTAAATGTGTGCAGAAAAGTTTCTGCACTTGTCATAGCCTCTGGAACCAACAACCATACACGTATCAAGGAATTTTAGCCTTCTGTGGCATGCCATTGAAGAGGAATTGTTACACTTGGTGACCCAGGAAGAATTAAAAGGCTATGGCAGTGATTCTAGGATCCAAATTTATTGAAAGAAATGCATCTCTGTCCCACACCAATAGACCAGACTTTGAAGAGAATGGAGGGTCTGAGCTTAGCACTCATTCACCCCAGCATCTTAAATGTTGCCAAGCCACTCATAGGACGTTATCACATGGGGAGTTGCGGGGAGAAAGTGGAAATAAACGGGCACGAGCGGAAGTCTTTAATTTACGGGATTTGTCCCGTTCCGCCTCGTCTGATAACTAAATTCGAATTTAAAAGGGGGTTAATTAGAACAAAAACCTGATCTTTTCATTTTTGGGATTTTTGAGGATTTGAAAAGATCAGGTTTTTGTTTGAATTAACCCCCTTTTAAATTCGAATTTAATTATCAGACGAGGCGGAACGGGACAAATCCCGTAAATTAAAGTCTTCCGCTCGTCCCGTTTATTTCCACTTTCTCCCCGCAATTCCCTGTGTGATAACGTCCATACACTATGCATTTTCTATCCAACCAACTTTTTCCATCCAACCAACATTTTTAGCATACGTTTTGTTATCTTAGCAGATTAGGTATCTAACTTGGACTTTACAGACCCCTTCACTGTAAACAACTGAGTCCTCATTCCTTACTATTAGAAAGCCCTTAATACTTATATGTGAAGGAGGAACTAAATATACTTGATTTAAAGTTTGCTGTGTCCACGTGTTGATTTATTCTAGAGAAAAGTCAGATTTATTAGTTTTAGCATATAGCACATAGAAAAATCCTTATTTTCTACTTGTCCTTCCAGAAAGAGAAGTTATTGGGTACAGGGAAACCACACAACCATAGAAAAATGTGTGTATGTACATGTGTGAGTGGGAGTTGCAGTATATCTGGCCAACATTGAACATGGGAACCAGAAACGTTGCTGTTAATCATTTTTGTGGAGCTGTGTCAATATGTTATTCTTATCCACATCCTTGATTGCTACATGAAAAAAAAAAGCCTATTTTATTCTCAAGTCCCCCAGGGCCTGTTTTGTTTATTTATTTATTTCAAATCAGTTTAGTTTTACTGCACTGCAGTTTTCTTTCTGGTTTTATGGCATATGAAAGAAAGAACTTACATATGTTGGTTCCTTGACAATTTGCAAGGTGTAATGAGTGTGTGCAAATGCTTCAGTAGTGCCAGAAATAGTCCTCAAGGAATTCAGGAGTCAAGAAAATATTTTGAACTATAAGACATGGAATTAACTTGACTTCCTTCACTGTGTTTTTGTTTGATAAAATGGATGGAGAGTGTGACTCTAACTAAATGTAAAGCTGAATGAGCCCATGCACTTGTCAATTTCACTAGAAGCAACATTTGTTGCTACTTTTAAGTTGCCTAACATTTTGCATGGATTAGTCTCCTGTGAAATTAGCCTGTGCTTATCAAATAGATGGTGTGGACATCTACGTACCACCACAAAGATAGCTATTTCACTGTATATGAAAGTCACTGCCTTTATAAGAGGTCCTATGGCTAAATAGTAGGGGAAAGCTTAAAGTTCTGTAAAAGAAAGCAAAAAATGTTCCTTGCATGCAGCCAATCAGGGATCACATCATGAATGGAAAGACATTATTGTAGTGCTAGACAATCAGATTTGGTTATGTGATAACATCAAGCTTACTGAGGGTATGCAAAGGTTGAGGAGGATGAAGTTACTCTTATGTATTAGTGTATCCTATCAGAGATCATGTTGTTAATGGGAAAATGTCACTGTTATATAACAAATCAGATGTGGCCATATGACATTGCTAAATAATATCAATTTGATAATTTTAACTGTTATGACTACCTCCTATAGAATCCTGGGATTAAAAAAAATGTCTTAATAAAATCCTCTGCTAAAGAGATGACTACAGATAACTCTAAGTATCTCATCAAATTAACAAATATACCTAGGAGTGCAAAAACACACTGAGAGTCATCTGAGGAGAATGGACTTAGAAACAAACAGGCAACATTTCTTGAATACAGCTAAAAACCTGTTTAAAGAGGCATGTCAGGACACATTTTAGTACTACAGAAAATATTACTGGAAAACAGGAGATACTTTCATCTGTTGCCTAATTTCTATTTCATCCAACTAATCTTTCCCATTTTCAGGATTAGATTTACAGATTTATTATTATTATTATTATTATTATTATTATTTATACCCTGCCCCTCTGCATATTAAGCCCCAGAGTTTGGGTCCTATTAAACTTGATCCATTACATTGCTGACTATTGTCCAGTGGTATAATGCCACCTAAATACCACTTTCTTTTTTTCAGCAGGAATTTTGAACAGGATGTAATTATTCTGTTTAGAAGCTGTCTCTATAAACGATGTAAAATGAAGAGCAATGGCCAGTTGACAATTTCCCAAGGCCCAAATAGGCTTAAGTAGAATAACATTTTCATTTTGTCTCCTAGCAAATTGCTTAATGTACCAACCTTATGGATTTAATGACTGTGACTCTCTCAAGCTGACAATCCTGTTTGTATGTTTCAAGAGTGCTGAGGATACAAATTTAATTTGGATTTTCAATAGCTTTTTTTCCAGAGAGCAGTCTCTATTGAACAGAGGGATTATGCTGGGCCAAGAGATCATGGAGGTCTTTATGGAATTCATGACAATCTGAATCCAGTGTTACTTTTCTTTAGACTTCTCTACTGTTGATTTAAGAAAGGTTTACACAATGAATTCCTTTTTTACTTCATTTAGTTCAAGTCTTTCTTCTATAACAAAATTCAAGGTGGTATCAAGAGAACTCCCAGGCAGTCTTATTTTGGAGCAATAACAAGATCCAAAGTACTTGCATCAGGTAGCTTTACACTGAGTTCAGGAACAATTAGTGACTCCCTCAAACTAGATCAGGAGTAAGCAACCTCTCCCCTTTAAGGGCCGAGAGACTTCAGCTCCCAGAATCCCAGGAGCTATTGGTCAACATGGGACTATTGCCCAACATGGGACTATTGCCCAACATGGCTGAGGCTTCTGGGAGCTGAAGTCCCTCGGCCCTTAAAGGGGAAAGGTTGCTTACCCCTGAACTAGATAGAGACCACCAGTCATGTATTGTAGCACCATGGATGCTTCACAGCTCCTAACCAGACTGGTAGGAAAGAGAGAAAAATTGAGAGAGAGAAGCCTGAACTTCATATCTGATTGGCATGCTTGATTTCTAAGGGGGGTTGCAGACTGCCAGAAATAGTGCAAATTGAGTCCACTTTTAGGGTAAGGGTTAGGGTTAGGGAATCATGGGAAGTGTATTTTATTGTGGCATCAGAGTTCTCTGACAGAGAAGGCTCAATGTCTCAGGAAAAAAAAACAATTCCCATGATTCCCTAGCACTAACCCTAACCCTAAAAATGGACTCAATTTGCACTATTTCTGGCAGTCTGCAACCCCCCTTAGTTGTGTTTGATTTCTTTGCTAAAAGGTTGAACAGGCCTAAGATCAGCTGACCAAGAAAATGTCTAAATGGACCATTTACATCTGTCTCCCCCTGCCTTCATGTCATCCTGTCATATGAGGCAAGGCCAAATGCCTAATTCAAGTACAGACTGTCTTCACTTGGAAAAGCCAGTTCAAACCAAATCTGGACCATCACTGCTTTAATCCAGTTTTAAAAACCTCACAATTTGGTCTGAATCTTCCTGGAAAATCCAGAGCACTCCAGAGCAATGCTGGCCTGTTGTGCCATTCCCCACCACCAGCGGTGGCACAAGTCATTCCCTATAAGGTCAGAACAAGGTGCCCAGCCATGTGGTCAATTCTGGGCACCTCATTTTCAACCTCCATGTTTCATTTTCAACTGTCAGATATTGACTTTGGAGTTTCCCCCATGTCCAACTTACTTTTTTTCTCCAAACAGGAAATAGAAGCAGGCCTTAGGACATCACCTCACATCAGTGGTAAATGGTAAGAGGAAGGAAAGCATGTTAGAAGACAGCCCCAAATCACCCTGTAATGTTAATAATTGTGCAGAGTTTTCAAACAACTTTTTGTTTGTTTTATAATCTCATGCAAATATGAGTATGTGTACAATGACCAATATGTATACACAATACACCAAAGAGATATGACAGAACAACTTGTCAATGCAAAATTGACAAATTCAAACCCTTTGTGTGTTCCTACTCCTACTAGCCCTCTTGTCCTTTCCTACCATTCCCTATTCTGTTGTTTTGAAAATGGATGAAATAAATGCACAGGGATGTGGTCTTCATTGTTCCACCTCATTGTCACTCTCCCTATTTAGAGAATGAACAAAAGACCCTCTTCTCTGTGTGGAAGCTCCCTACATGAGTGGGAAGCCTGCCCCCCCCCCCCCCAAGTTCTGAATATCATGAAGTGTTCTAGCTTGTGGGGTGAGCAGGGGGCAACTCAGCTTAAAATGTTTTAATGAGGTGCTCTCCCACCGATTCACCTGTTTTCCACCTCGCTGTTGTTTTCCAATGTGAGAAGAAAATGATGGAGGGGATGGGGCTACTGTAGTCTCCCTCTTTGTACATTTCTTTTAATCCTCCTATGAATTATGAAAGGGGAAGTGTGTATGGCATTTTTAGCCAGGTTCAGGCATCACAACTGACATCTCAGTATCATTTTGTACATGGATGAAAATGTGTAGTTTGGTGATATTATAGAGGTCAGTTGAAGTTCAGATGTGATTGAAATCTAGGGAGGAATAGCAGAGTCGGGTTGCAGTCTAGATATCAAAAGAGTTTTGTATTTGCAGTTTGAGTGGTGGATCTGTGAGCATATATGGAAGAGGTCAACTGAAGTTCATTAATGAGATTAAAACACAGGGATCAACCTGATGCTTTTATTCTAATGGTTACATATGCAATTGAAATTAATGCTGGACCAAATCTCCACCTGTTCTTTTGTGATCTTTGGAAAAAACATCACCCCATCATGTCTCAATAGTTTAGCTGTGGAAGGGGGCAAATGAGGGCATTGCTTCTCCCAATAGAAATTCTGTCCCCATCCATTCCAAAATTTCTAGCAATGATGAGAGTGAGACATTAAAATTGTGTACACCTAGAACTTTTATATTTGCTGTGTTTGCCACTCCCTTTCTAAATTTGCATTAAACTTTTCCTTGGATGTCTACACATATATTTAAAGGCTAAGCTGATGTTTTAACTTATTGTAATATGAAAAAAATTGGGACTGAGGGAAAATTTCATTTGGACAGGCAAAATTCTTATCAGGGTTGTATGAAGGCCTTCATTCCCCTCCATAATTAAACCCCTGATTTCAAGGAGTGGACTTGAGCTCTCCAGCAGATCACTTAAGGACATCCCCAAACTACAAGTCCCAGGATTCGATAGGATGGAGCCATGACAGCTAAAGTAATCTCAAACTGCTACAACTGTGCAGTGTGGATGCACTTTAAGACACTTTCCTATGTTGACTAGGGCATTTACTATGGCTTCTACCACCCTGACACTGTATTATGGATACAGTCAATGTCATAACTTCCTTACAAAATAAAGCTGAACAAAGCTAAATTGAAAGGAATAACTAGGTCAGTTAGCTAGATTTGAAATACCCCACTATCACTTGTCCCATTTCTTGGCAAAAGGTTTGTATTGAGTAGAGATGAATATGCCTTCTCTTCACTCTGCAAGGAATTTGCATAAAAAAGGTACCTTTTATTGAGGAGGATAAAAATCTTCACTTATCTCCCTGTTGCATACAAGAATGAAAAATTTCAAATGTTTCTTTCAAATTGTGCAGAATTATTAAAATATTTTCAATGTTTTAATCTTTTTTTCTTTTTGTTTCGCTTTTTGCAATTTGTGACTTTTCCCACATAACTTCTACAGTGTTTCCATAATATTTTCCTGCTTCCGTTTGTTCAAGACATGTAGTCAGATTGATTACTGGTACATCTAGTAGTGAAAATATTACATCAAAATTAAATACCCTTCTCCTTTATAATCCACCCCAGAAAACTCAGGTCCTCTTGGAGACATCTACTTCAGTTAGCCCAAACTAAGCTGACCAGAGAACATTGTCTTCAGCCACCCCCAAACTGGAATAAGCTACAGCAAGAGATTCATCAGCTCAACATGATGTCCAGTGGCATCATCAGGGGAGTGGAGGGGGTATGGCCCACATCATGTGACACCCCAGAAGAGGTGTCCTGAAAGATCATTAACTTGTTGTTGTAGTTGTCATTGTTGTTGTTGTTGTTCTTTGCCTTCAAGTTGTTTCTGACTTATGGCAACCCTAAAGCAAACTTATGATGGAGTTTTATTGCCAAATTTTGTTCAAAGGAGGTTTGCCATTGCCTTCCCCTAAGGCTGAGAGCATATGACTTGCCCAAGGCCACTCTGTGGGTTTCAGGGCCATGTGGAGAATTGAACCCTGGTCTCCAGGGTCACAATCCAACACTCAAACCACTATGCCATGCTGGCTCTCCATTACTTTATTACCTCTAATAAATGAAACCTATTTCCCCCTGAACAATCCATAACATCACAGAGCCAGTAACATGGTGATGAGGAGGAGGCGTCAGTGGACAGGAGGCAAAGCAATAGAGGACATTCTAAAATAAAAAGAGGGGGGGGGGGACAGAAATCTTACCTGAACAGAAATCTTAATTCTGAAAAAAAGGATATGTCTGGGGAAAGGAGGATATATAGTAACTTCATAGAAGAGAAGGCTTTGCCATACTCAGAGAAGCCAACACCAATCACTTCTGTAAGTTTTTCATGGGAAAGAGGCCATCCCAGTGCATGTAGACATTGCAAATCAGAATAGATACAGAAGAAATTCCATCTGCTTTGCTTGGGTATGGTGGAAGGATCCACCTGCAGTCCAGGAACTTGAAGAAGTGTTGTTGTTGTTGTTTTGAACTACAGCTCATAGAATCCTCATCCAGATAAGATGTCTTGAAAAACACATAGAACAGTGGTTCCCAACCTTTGTTCTTTTGTTCCATGACCAGTGGCCAAATGGTATGGGAAATTCTGGCAGATGTATTCCAAATACTAGCTTCTCTATGTGCTGCCCAATTCAGAGATGAATACACCCCAGAAAGGATTTCTAGAAGAAGATAAGACCAGAGCCTATGGATCACATAGGAGTAGTGGTTCCCAAACTTTGTTCCTCTAGATATTTGGAATATCAGTTCCCATAATCCCTGACTGTAGGCTAAATTAGCTGAGACTTCTGGGATCAGGTCCATACTAAATGAAGGACCAAATATTGGGAACTGCTGACACAGAGGGACAACAACTATCTATATATGTTGTCCTCATGCAAAATTCCTAGTTTCCTTTAAGTCATATTTTTGGAACATACTGGCTGTCGTCTTGCAACACACGAGTGCACTGAGACACACAGTCTTGGAATAACTGCAACTGATCCTGTTTCACTGCTTTTCTAATTCTCATCCTCCCAAACAGGATTTTAGCCAGCTGTGCCTACCTTGATCATCCTAACTCATTCATATTCTTTGGCCCTGTATTATAGACCTGGTAATTGCTGTTTAACATGCTCCGTAAGGTTTTATAAAATATTAATTGCTTATTATTCTTATTACAGGTGGGAAAGATGGCTCCCTCCTGCAAGGTAATAGCCTCATTTTCAAGTCTCTTCCCTGTGCTCAGAAACATTAAAGAGTGTGTGCCCTGAAGTCAGATGCAGACTCAAGACACAAAGGGCCAATTCTTTAGAAATTCATTCAAATGTAGAAATGAGCAAGCAATGCTTTGCATCAGAATGGCATATCAATTATAGGGTTCCCTCCATAAAGCCAAACTTAGGACAAGGATGGACAAACTGAAGAATGTAGGCCAAGCATGTTTATGGCTTGTGCATACCTCTTCAAGCCTACCCAAGGCCCCCACACCAAAGCCCATCTCTCAAAAAGTTTTTTGAAGCACACAAAACTATAAGTGAGCTTCCAGGTGCTTCCTTTTATTTTACAGCTTAATTTTTAAAGCATTTCCAGGTATGGTACAACCCACAGTGGGTCTTTGGGGCCAGAAACTAGGACCTGGACTTAGAGGTTGCTTACCCATGCTCTGAAGCATGTACAGAGCAGACATGGAAACAATAGTCATAATTTTAGGTCAAAAATAGGGTTAATGACAGGTGGGAGACCTGATCAGAAAGAATGATATACCAGCAAGAATTTTGCACAATTTCCTCCTGGTATTCATTATCCCAAAGTGTTGCAGATGAATTATTCTGTTGAGAGGAAAAATGTGAGCTTTTTGCAGGGTAAAGAAAAAAATATGTTTTTCTCCACAGCATAATTTCTTCACAACAGGGCATTTCAATGTGGAGAGAAAACTACAGAGGAATATTCAGTTTCTTCCAGAATGGGAAGAAAACTACTATAAATATTTGGCTTTGCCTGCAAGAATGAAATACTCAGAAATGCCTCTCCAGAAAAGAGCACATATGAAAAGGATATTTGAAAATATTTAGGGAAATTTTAAAAACATGGTTTTATTTAATATAAAGAAACCTGATGAGAAAAATCTTGGATTGACTTTCCAGCCTGGGACTCATACTGTACAAAATATTCATGTGGTTGTTTTGTCTGAAAATAATTAATAAATAATAATAATAATAATAATAATAATAAATTTATTTATATTTTCCCACCTCTCCCTACGGATCAAGGCGGGAGCACAAAGATAAAATGTACAACACTGTACAATAATACAATATATAAAACATGATAATAAAAATGACAACAGTAAAAAGCAATAAAAACAATAATAAAACAGCAAATAATCAGTATAAAGACTGCGAGGCGGATCTATGTCATAGTGGTAGTCAAATTCTCACCCGGGAGGTCCATATGAGATGATAATATTTTATCTTATTATTCAGTTAGAGAGATCAGGTGGATAGGCCTGCCAGAAGAGCTCTGTCTTGAGTGCCTTCTTAAAGGCCTCTAGCGCAGAGATAAGACAGATCTCTTCCAGCATAGCTTACTACCCTAAGTTCCATAGCTTGGGGGCCACAGCTGGGAATGATCTTTGGGAAGTTGATCTTAGCTTGGTTTTACAATAATTTAATAAATTCTTCCCTGATGTTCTGAGAGTGTGGGGTGGATTATGTGGGGAGAGGCGTTCCTTCAAGTAACTTGGACCCAAGCCATGTAGGGCTTTATAGGTAATGACCAACACTTTGTATTGTGCCCAGAAGCTAATCGGCAGCCAGTGTAGAGGTTTTAGTATAAGAGAACTTTGGTCTGTTCTAGATGATCCGGAGACCAACCTGGCTGCCGCGTTTTGAACCAGTCGAAGCTTCCCAACTTGGTACAAAGGTAGCCCCATGTAGAGCGTGTTACAGAAATCCAAATGAGAGATTACCAGGACAAGTACTACTGCTTCAAGGTCCCTTTGGTGCAGGCAGGGGCGTAGTTGGCGAATCAACCAAAGTTGGTTCCAAGCACTCCTGGCCATTGCATCTACTTGAGATGATAATTGTAGTGATGAGTCCAGGAGTACTCCAAAACTGCGTACTTTCTTTAGGGGAAGTGTGACCCTGTCCAAGACTGGATGACAAAACTCCCTTCCCGGGTCAGGGGTACCTATTGCAAGTACCTCTGTTTTTTCTGGATTCAGCTTGAGTTTGTTTTCCCTCATCCAGCCCATTATCGACCCAAGGCAGGCATCCAGAGGAGCGACGCCATCCTTAGTCACCGCAGTAGTTGGAGACATAGAGAAATAGAGTTGGGTGTCATCAGCATATTGATAACCCCGTGCCCCATATCTCTGGATGATCTCTCCCAGCGGCTTCATGTAAATGTTACATAGCATTTTGTGTGCAGGAAACAACATTTTCTGTACAGAAAATAATATTTCCATGCAGACAAAGTATTCTCTGCACAGAAAAAGCTGTGAATTGGGGAGAGAATAATTCCTGAATTGTGAAAAGGCTTCAAAAACTGTGTAGTTTCAAAGACTTTCCTGTAGTGTGAAGAAAATTGCTAAAATTATTTGTTACTTACTTTGGGGTTAAAATTAGTGATTAATTACATCCCTAGTACAGAGTTCCATTCCCATGGAACCAAGAATCCACAGTGCAATATCAGATCTCTTATTCATGGGTTGCAACCTCTTGGCTCGGTCACAATACTAATTTATGTTGAATATAATAACTCCTATAAAAGAAAGAGGATTATTAACATTCAAATCATGCAATTTTTAAAGCATTGGACAATCTTTGAATGTCATTTATAATTACCACTCAGCGCTTAATTTTTCCAGGAAAAATCCCACAGTCCCTCTGTCTCTTGTTCACACCAGCCTGCTACAAGGTCACTCACTAGGTTCAAATATCAAGGGTTCCCTGACAACTGTTAATGCCTCTGTGCCTTGAGATCATGTTTCCGCAGCTGCATGGTAACATTGGGCTTAAAGCAGACCATTTTTAATTTTCTACTGCATCAAGAGCCTCGAGATTCAGTTGATAAGGAAGGAAAACAGGGAAATATTGTTTGCTGTGATCTTTAATCAATTCACACCTGTACCAGTTTTAAAATGCCTAGTTTCTCAGATCATAATCAAATTTCTAATTCTGGGAGGCCTCTTTTTCTGCCAGGGATTTGGCCTCTTTGGTGTTTGCACCTCAGTTGAGGAATTCCTTCCTTTATGTATGCAACTATTGTTAAATCTCATTATATTTTTAAAAGCTTTCAGCCAGTAAAAATGATTTTGTTTTCCTTAGTTTGGAATTGTTTTAATCTCACAGTGATTCTATGACTTCTGGCTGACTGACGGTTCCATTGCTACTGTGCAGTGCTATGTCTTTTTTTTTTATTCACTCCTATCTGTTTCCAACTTCTCTGTAGTCCACCTTAAAGGTAAAGGTAAAGGTAGTCCCTTGATGTAAATCTCTAGTTGTAACTGACTGTAGGGAGCGATGCTCATCTCCGTTACTAAGCTGAAGAGCCAGCATTGTCTGAAAAGTACTCTGGTGGTCATGTATCCAGCATGACTACACAGAATGTTGTTACCTCCCCACTGAAGTTGTACCTATTTAGCTGCTAGTTTAGCAGAAGCTGGGACTACAGATAGGAGCTCACCCCATCATGCAACACTTGGGCCTTGAACTGCCAACCTTCCAATCTTCTGATCATCAGAATTGGCATCTTAACTACTAAGCTACTGCACCCTTAGACTATGCGAAATGTAGCCCCCTCCAGTAGTAACTTACCCAAGCCCTGTTTTTTTTCCATCCAAGGCGAACCTATCATAGGGTTTTCTTGGCAAGTTTTGTTCAGAGGAGGTCTGTAATTGTCTTCCTCTGAGGCTGAGAGAGTGTGACATATCCAAGATCACCCAGTGGTTTCCATGGCTGGGCAGGCAATCAAACACTGTTCTCCAGAGTCATAGTCCAACACTCAAACCACTATGCCACACTGGCCCTAACATCTATATACCTCTATACACATAATCCCTCTGTAGCTTCCAGTGAAGGATATCCATCAGATCAACTAAAATCACCTATGTCTTCATAACCAGGGTTGAAATAATAGGCTATGAATCAAGATAATTTGTTTCAATTAGGAACGTCTGGAGTTGGGAGGCCATTGCTGGCTATAAAACCGCAGACAAAATGGAATGATGGGCACTAGCCAGTTATTATGCATTACAGAGGGGTTAAAGGAAGACTTAAAGTAAATGTTAGGGATGCAGTGGCTCAAGTGGTTAAGATGCTGACTCTGGGGGGATGCAGACAGGCAGCCATGGGCTGCCCTGGGAAGTGGCAGATTGGGGCCAAGGCTGCCCCATATCTCAGCCCTGATCCTCCCTTCCACCACCTGGGAAAAGAGCACTAAAATAGCGCTCCCTCCACAAGCTGCGAAAGGGGTTCCGCAAGCGGTGTTGCATGCCTCTTCAGCATCTCTTCCGGCTCAGCGTGTCTGGATGCTGAGCCAGAAGGACATAATCGAAGTGCCCGTCATGTGGAAGGGCTGGCATGCCGATGATGTCCTCAGGAAGGGGAAGGAGTCCCCAGCGTCCAGCTGCCCCTCTCCTTCCTTGGCTTGAAGATGTCACAAAGCGCCGTCTGCAAAGCCCTTCTGTTGATTGCAAGATCAGCAGTTTGGCAGTTCAAGGCCCAGGTGCCACATGATAGGATGAGCTTCTGTCACTAGTCCCAGCTTCTTCCAACCTAGCAGTTTGAAAGTATGCAAATACAAGTAGATAAATAGGTACCACTTTGGTGGAAAGGTAAACAATGTTCTGTGCAATTATGCTGGTCACATGATCACAGAGTAGTCTCTGACAACGTTGGCTCTTCAGCTTAATAACAGAGATGAGCACTGCCCCTATGGTCGGACACAACTTGACAACCTTGTCAATGTGGAATACCTTTACCTTTACCTTGAAAGTAAATGTGAGTATTTACTAAGGTCCCTGAGGCCTAACTAATTTATTCCAAAAGTGTGAGATATAAATATTTAAATTAATAAACAAACAAATAGCTAACATCTAGGAAAGACATTGTAATGTCTGTGGCATACCCATTCTTTTATCCAAGCCATATTTGTGGAGTAAGTGTAGAATGTCCAATCCAGATTTTCTATTACGTGTCAGGGAAGGTAGAACAATTGTCTGGTGGCCTTGGACAGGAAGGTATCTCAAACCATGAAGGCCCACATCCTCTAAGTATCTGATGAGTCTGCATTACTGTTTCAGAGAACTCAAGTCTAAAATTCTACTCTAAAAGCAGCAGAGGTTTCTCTTAGGAGAGTATCGCACTGCCAGTTCCCACTGGGATAGACATAGGTTGTAACTGTAACAGATGATCTTAACAGACAGCCTCATGGCCAGCAGTAGGCAGCCCATATCCAATCTGGGCTTCTCCTGCAGATTTTCAAGAATGGAGAAATCCTTTTCTTGAAAAGCTGCAGGAGAAGCCTGGATTGAATATGGGGCTGTCTGATAAGATCCATGTGTTACAGTTACAAGCCTGGTGGGAACTGGCAATGAGATACTCCTGAATCTCACTATGTTTGGAAGCAAGCTTGTTGAGAAACAAGGTAGGGACTTCTTGGAGGCTGCTCCTAGCCTATGCAAATCTCTACAAAGAAGGATAGGGTGATCCCTTTCCTGTTGTTCTGCTAGCAAGCAAATACCTTGCAAGGGCATGCTCCAGCACTAGGAGTGCTGCACCATTTTCAGCTTCTCTTGAACCCCAGAGAGCCACAATGCACCATTACAGTTGTTATGTTGTAAACAAAAATGTATTATCCCTAATCATCTTTTGGGTCTTTCAAGGGAGACCTTTTTTCTTTTTGGTTTATTGGAGGAGGACCCTTGAAACAGTAGCCATAATAATAATAATAATAATAATAATAATAATAATAAGTTTTATTTCTAACCCGCCCCTCTGCTTCAGCAACCGGGTGGCATACAACAGGTTAAAACTGATACAGATTAAAACGTTCCATCAACCAATCCCTTACCCTCCCACCCCTTAAAACTAAATTAAACTAATGCAGAGTTAAAATAGCACATAAAATATTATATAAAACCAACTTGGGTCAACAGACAGTAGCAGCAAATGGGATGGGTGTGCAACCACCCCCAGTGAGCCGGGAGGTTATTCTGGGAAGGCCTGCCAGAAGAGATCCATTTTGACTGCTTTTTTAAAGCTATCAAGAGTGGTAATAAGACAGATCTCATCCAGCCGGCCATTCCATAGTCTGGGAGCTGACACCGAAAAGGCCCTCTAGGAGGTCTGTGACAGCCTAGTTTTCACAGGCTGCAGCAGATTCCTCCCAGAGGATCGGAGTGCATGGGGGGAGGGGATCATATGGGGAGAGATGGTCCCTGAGATAATCTGGACCCAAACCATGTAGGGCTTTAAAGGTTAAAACCAACACCTTGTACTGTGGCCAGAAACTAGTTGGCAGGCAGCGGAGAGATTTGAGCACAGGTGTTATGTGCTCTCTCCTAGCTGTTCCTGTAATTATCCTGGCTGCCATATTTTGTACCAGTTGAAGTTTCTGGGTTAGGCACAAGGGTAGCCCCATGTAGACAGCATTACAGTAATCCAGACATGAGGTTACCAGAGCATGTACCCCAGTTTCCAGATCCCTCATATCCAGGTAAGGGCGCAGTTGGTGTATCAGCCGAAGCTGATAGCAGGCATTTCTGACAGTCGCATTCACCTGACTAGTCATGTGAAGCGACGAATCTAGGAGTACCCCCAAGCTGCAAACATAGTCCTTAGAGGAGAGTGTGACTCCATCCAGGACTGGGAGTTGTATTCCCAGACCTGATTTCGGGCCCTTGGCTGCGAGTACCTCTGTTTTGTCTGGATTTAGTTTCAATCTGTTTTTCCTCATCCAATCCATTGCCGCTCTAAGACAGTCATTGAGAGGAGAGACGTCATCTGAAATCTGAGCCGATGATCTGGTCATGAAGAAATATATCTGGGTGTCATCAGCATACTGATGACACCGCGCTCCATGCCTCCGGATGATCTCACCCAGCAGCTTCATATAGATGTTGAATAGCATCGGGGACAGGATGGTGCCCTGAGGGATGCCACAATTAAGCTCTATTTTGGAAGAGCAACTGTCCCTGAGCCTCACCCTCTGGGATCTGCCAGAGAGAAAGGAACGGAACCACTGCAATACAGTGCCTTCGATTCCCAACTCTCTCAGCCGATCCAAGAGGATGGAATGATCTATTGTGTCAAAGGCCACTGAGAGATCCAAGAGCACCATCAAGGTCACACCACCCCTTTCGATGTCCAAGTGGAGGTCATCGGCCAGAGCAACCATGGCAGTCTCCACTCCATATCCTGTCCTAAAGCCGTTTTGAAATGGATCAAGATAATCGGTTACATCCAAGACAACTTGGAATTGGGAGGCAACTGCCCTCTCGATCACCTTGCTTAAAAAAGGTAGCAAGGAGACTGGTCTATAGTTGTTTCTATCCAGGGGCTCCAGGGAAGGTTTTTTCAGGAGTGGCTTAACTGCCACCTCCTTCAAGCAAGATGGTACAGTACCTTCCCTGAAGGACACATTGATTGTATCCCGTAGGAATACTCTCAGCGCATCCCCCCCCCCCCCGGACAACCAGCCAAGATGGACAAGGATCAAGGGGGCAAGTCATCCTTCTCACCCTTCCAAGGAGCTTGTCAACGTCATCAATACTCACAGATTGAAACTGATCCATTAAAATGCCATCAAATTAGTTGCTGAATGCCTCATCTATGGATTCTGATAAAGCATTGGTGTCCAAGTCAGCTCCTATCCAAGAGATTTTATCTGCAAAGTAGATGTTAAACGCATCACAGCAGGCTCTCATTGTGTTAAGTAGGGGGGTTGGCACAGGAGGGACCTTTGTCAACTCCCCCACCACCCTAAACAGCTCTGCCAGATGGAACTCTGTAGACGCAATACTTGCAGAACAAAAGGATCTCTGTGCTGCATGTAATGCCTCCCAATAGGAATCAAGATGCTTCCTATGGCGAGTTCTGTCAGATAAGAGTCAGATCTTCTGCCATTTGCCCTCTAGTTGTTGTCCAATTCACTGTTAGTGACATACATACATACATACACATAACTACTGGCCACATATATTTTCTATTGATGAGAGGTAGGAAGAAGGGGGAGATGACTCAGAAGAGTAAGCAAAGTCTCAGATGCAAAGGGAAGGTAAATGAGGGCATGCTCCATCTGATATTTTCCTCCACCTTCCCATCCCCCTGCCAGAAAGTGGCAGCACCCACGAGGACTTGGCAGTTGTCATGGCAGGGGGGAAGCATTGATCCCTCCACGTGCTTAATCAGTATCTCATCCGGTATTGGGGTGTGTGTGTATGCTGATTAACATTGTGGGGGGTCTTTTGGCCAGAAGTCAGATTCCTGGGCAGATAATGAAGGGAGTCTGTAGACATGAGTAGGAGACAATAGACACTGTAGTGGCTCCCTTCAAGCAGAGCCACACCCCTCAGTGGTTCCCCACTCATTCCTATCCCTGAAGTAAATATACCATTGACAATTTTCTGGGAATCTGTCAAAGTGGATTGGTGGATGCTATTCTTTCTTTTCCATTGTGAACTTGCATGTGTTTTCAATGTCTCATATGTTTTAATGGAATTTTAAAATGTTTTCTTCATTTATTGTTAGCCAACTTGAGTGCCATTCCTTGGGGAAAAGATGGAGTATAAATTCATTCATTTGTTCATTCATTCATTCATTCATTCAATCATTTTTTAAAAGTACTACTATGTCAAGAGCCTTTTACCAGTGCTGCACCCAACAGCCAGCACTTCCCTGGTACTGAGCACCCCTAAGCATGAAGCTTGAAGCTTTCCATAACCTAGTTTCCTTTGCATGTTACAACTGCTTGTCAACCAATACTCTTACCATACATTTTGTCCTTTGCACCTACATCCTACAAGAAGTCAGCGAAAAACAAAGAAAGGAAGAAGGAAAAGAAAGACATCAGGGGGATTCATTACAAAGAAAGAAGACAGGAAAATTCATTGGATCAGGGCATTCACAGAATTCATTTAAAACAGTGGTGGCCCCCTGAGTTATGGCTCTTTCTTATTTTGGAAAAAGGAATCCTTTCAGAGCTAGTATGAAACAAGTCCCCGTTTGTAACTTTGCCTTCTATGTAACTTGGGTAGTGAATGTCCCTCAGGGAATCCCAAATGTCCTAAGCCAAAGTTTTACTCTGACTTTTTACTCTGTTGCAAACTGAATACCCCCAAAATGATTTGTACAATGAGACATTTTTAAATTCAGAACCTATATCCCCCAGCTTAAAAAAGCTACCAAATCCTATGTGTCCTAGGATTCTATGTTATTGATATGCATAACCAGAATGCAATTATTCATTTCCCACAACTGCACATTTAGCATTTTTCTCACTTTGTATAAAAATATATATTCTCCCTTTTTATAGCTTTTGTACACACCTCCCCATCCAGGGTGATTTTACATTTATCCCCTATAAAACTCAATGCATATCCTGACATGCTAACTAAACAGTTTTGTAAATCAGGTACACATAAAAACATTTTAAAAGTTTTTTTACCAACACTTGGTATGAAGACATTCTCCATTTCTTTAACATCTCTTACCCCTCTATCAGCTAGATCAACGTCTTTGATACAAGAGGATTTCTTAATTTTTAGCAAATCTGCATTATTTATCATATGCCTTGTTGTCCCAGAATTTAGAATCTATTTTGTCCTTAGGTTTTTACCACCTGTTGACTGTATTTATTAATTGTAACAGTCCCTCTGTTAATCCCAGAGTCTTCAGTTTGATGTTGTTGTTAGCTGCAAACTTCCTGCATTGCCATTTTCAAATACCCTGCTCTGCCACAGTAAAAGCATCGTTTCTCCCATGCATCAGCTGCCTTTTCCAGATGCATTTTCCTTGAAACCTCAGGTGCTGTTCTAGGCACCTCAAGCCGGCGTTTCTGACCTTCCTCAAGCAATCTGCTTGGCTCATCATGTTCCATGTCAGAGTAGCTTCAGGAACTCCTGGCATCCAGCAAATCTGCTGCAGCCCCCCAGTGGCACATTAGCATGGACCAGTGTGCAAAAACTCTCCCTCACCAGGGATTTATTATTTTCTTCCAAGAACTATAAAGTCCTTTGTCCACAGCATTTTTGATAAAGCTGTGCAGGATTGGTGAATTTCCTTCAGTTTCCCAAACATCTTTGGCTGAAGAACATCCTCTCACAAAATTTAATTGTGACTCAGAGAAGGTTAAAAGAATGATTACTTTTTGGCTTTAGCATCTGCCTCCAACAATTCTGCTGCATAAAAACTCCATGCATTGTAATTTGCATCTGTGACTTAAGTCCTTGAGCTTTGGTAACCCACCTGCTTCCATTTTAAACAAAACGGCCCTTAACAGAGGGCCTAAGCAGATGGGCGGCTGTGGGCCGCCCTGAGAAGCTGCGGATTGGGGCCGAGGTAGCCTCACTCCTTGGCCCCAATCGTCCCCTTTTCAGGCCCTGGAAGGGGCGCTAAAATAGGTCTCCTTCCGCAAGGCACCGAAGATGCGCCGCAAGAGGCGTTGGGCGCATCTTCGGCATCTCTTCTGTTGCAGCATGTATGGACGCTGCGGCGGAAGTACATCATCGGAGCCCCTGCCGTGTGGAGCCACGGGTGCTCCAATGATGTGTTCAGGAAGGGGTTGGGGTGCCCAGCATGAGGCTGCCCCTCACCTTCCTTGCCTCCAAGACAGCACAAAGCACCGTCTGCTTCCCCCCAGAGTCTCTTGCAGCTTTGTAAATTCCACTGCATTTTATTTTGCAGCTTTCCCAGCCTTCCAGGCTGTCTTCCCCTGCATGGCTCTTCTGTCCTGGCACAGCTAAAGTTGTAGACAGGCAGTCTTGCCTCCTGGCCACCTTGCAGACTTGCCATCTGGTCTCCCGGGCTCCTTTCCTTTTGGACATTAGGCCTCTTTGTCAACTAAATACTTGAACTCCTGCTGCACTGCAGAATACCATTTTTTCACTCTTTCCTCAACAGTGAATCCACTGTATGTTTAATGATGGGTCTATACTAGCTGGAGTATTCTGGCCCTAACGCTGGTCAAATTTTCTTTTATTCTGCACATTCCGAAGCAATGTTGGGTAGCTGTCTCCATGTGTCCTTCTGTGCTGCCCGACACCAGCACCACTGGTATGAGTTGCTCCCTCTGAGGTTGAAAACAAGGGACCAGCATCAATCACATGGCTGGACACTCATGACCTCAAAGGAACAACTTGCAGTGGCAGTGGTCAGCAGCACAGTGGGGTGCTATGTAAACAGCTACCTGACATTGCTCCAGATTTTCTAAACAGACTCAGAGAAAAAGTTAGGTTTTTAAAAATGTAATTAAGGGAGGGATGCCCCTGATTTTCTGCAGGACTGCCTTCTCAACGTGATTCTTCTGTCAGCCTTCTTCACCATCTAGCTTTCACATCTTTACATGCTGATTGGGAATACCATGGCTTTTTGGTGTATTTATCTTGTATTTACCAATACTGAAAGCTCTTTTAGGTTCACTCCAAAATTCACAGGGAATTCACCATCCTTGTTTCATGGGAATCACAAGCTACAACTATTTAGCAGGAACTGCTACCATCTTTGACAGGGAGACAACCACTGCTTCTCATTTGTGGTGCAGTGCCCAGCCCAGTCTTTAATTTCTTGACTCTTGGAGCTTGGGAATTGATTTTTCTCCAGAGTCAAAGAGGACAACTATAGCAACAGAATAAGTGAGGAAGATAATATAGGAGCAAAATCACTGTTTGCTAGGCTGGTGAGCATTTAACTGTTTAGAAGTAAAGATTTTTCATTTTATGTAATATTTTTGAATCTGGCCATTATCACTTTAAGTAAAGAAAATATGCAGCCCATTAACTCTGGCAAATTGTCACTTACATTACTGATGAGTATGAAATGAGGGTGTATATTTTTACCCCAACTTTCAGGAATCCATCAATCTTCCTGTGTTTAATGGTAATTAAGCAGACATTCCTTCTCCACCTTCTCATCCCTCCCCTCCAATGTTTTAGTAGATCACAAGTCAACCATGCAGCTTAAGTATATGGGACTTATACTATAAGTGAATGCAGAAGATAAGATAGTGGCATCTTTGACCTTCTGTTTGTGACTTCCCATTAAAAAACATGGCTCTTCTATTACATTCGAGACACATAAAACACTGTAAATGCATTAAGCTATTAAAGCTGAGATCCTCCCTTTTGCTTGCTTAGTATGAATCTACACTCACATAGTTAAGTGATGGTTGCACTGCACCACTTTTCTGCTGAATAATGACATTGTGCAACTAATTTCATAGCTGTGAATGTGCTGCTATTTTTTTTTTCAATCCCAGTCAATCAAATGGTACATTGTCACCACTGATGAATAGTTAGATACCATCCAAGAATGTGAAGCTGTATGTGCAACAATTACACTTGTGGAATTCTGTTTACAAAACTGTGAACTGAATATAGTCATTAAGCCCTGGACAAAAATGTATTATCACATATAAAGGAAGTTAAATGTATGTAAAACAATGACAAGATGCCATCCTAATTGTTAAGCTAATTAAATCTGTGCTTAGAAAATAGAAAGGACAAGAAAAAGTGGAAACTCAGAAAGCAACTTTGGAAAGTGGAAATCTGAAAAGACAAGGTCTTGCTTCAGAGAAAGAAAATAAACCATAATAGAATGGAAGTGGAAATGAATTACTCTCCCCCTCTTCAGTTTTTAAGACTTCCTTTCCATGTAAATTTCTGTTCTGGAAAACAGTTGCATTTTCCAGAAACTTTGCAGGTGTTTTATTTTACAAGGACACCTCTGTGTTGTCTATAATGTTCAGAACAATCATCTGTGAAGAACCTATAGAGATAAATCTGTCATTCTTCAAACACCCTCCAAGTGGAAAGCCTCAATGCACATATTCATCTGCATCTTGATATCCTTAGAAAAGTCACTAGTCCTACAACTCCTTCCATGTTTTGGAAGAAATTAAAAAGTTATTGGCACTCCCACCTGTTAAAAAAATGTTTAAAGATATGAGGCATTAAAAAAACTTGTACCGTACCTATTTATCTGAAAGACTTAAGATCCTCTGCAGGCTCCAATATACCTGCAGATTTAAGAGGATGAAGAGACACAAAGGAAAAATTACAGACATTTTGGGATTTCCAGAGATAGTTAGAGAGCCCAATATTCACTTGGATTCAAGGTTCACATCAAAGTAGATGACAAAGGCCAAATAAAGCACTTTCGGCCACTGTGGCATGCCCACAAAGTGGTCAGAAGCTGCTCTGAGGCTGCCTAAGGTAACCTGAAGCCGCCACAAACAGGAGCCATTTAAATCTGGTCTCTGGCAGCAGCTGACTTGGGATCACAGAAGCCGTGTGGTCACTGTGATCCTGGCACAACTGTGGTCACACTTTATCAGCCATGTGCTTTGCCCCAGACTCAATACTGGTTGAGATGAAGTAGAGCATTTTTAGGAGCGACAGATCAGGGTGCATGTTAAATCTTATAGTCAATGCACATTCCTAGGTTATATAGGTTACAATCTGTGAATTTAAGTGGAAATGGGGATGGGTGGGACCTATTAGAATGCAAAATTACTGGAACCAGGAAAAAAACAGAAGGCTCTAAAGTGTGTTCCAACCATTAAAAGAAACCATGCTGTTGAATGCCAAGATAGTATAGGCAACAGGTGGTAGATACAAGATAAATACAGTTGACCTCCCACTTTCATGGGGGTTGGGGGGCAAGACCCCCATGAAAGTAAAAAAAAAGTGTGAGTAAGTGGGGGAAAGCAGGAGTGGAATGCATGTGCACTCCTTTCCCAACCCATGTGTGTGTGTCCCTCATGCCTTCACCCCCCTCCCCATGCTTTAACTGGCTCAGGGAAGCCAGTTAAAGGATGGGAGGGGAAGGAATAGAAGCGCAAGCACACCCTCCTTGGCTGCTCACTCCCTTCTGGGCTTTCCCCCACCACCCGGCCCCCGCCCCCCTACCCAAGGAAAAGCCCAAGAGGGAGGAGGAGGAATGTATGGCCTTGCAGACTTAACATTGCAAATAATGAAAATGGCAAATTTTAAACACACAAAAGTTGAGGGCCGAGGGTACACCAAAACTTAGGATCATCCAAGCCATGGTATTCCCAATCACCATGTGCAGATGTGAGAGCTGGACAGTGAAGAAGATTCACAGGAGAATCAATTCAGTTGAGATGTGTTGCTGGAGAAAAGTAATGAGGATACCATGGACAGCCAAAAAGGCAAACAAATGGGCCTCAGAACAGATCAAACCTGAACTCTCTTTGGAAGCCAAATTGACTAAATTGAAGCTATTGTCATGGCTACATCATGAGATGGCATGACTTATTAGAAAAGACAATAATGCTAGGAAAGATAGAAGGCAGTAGAAAGAGAGGAAGACTGCTTGCCAGATGGTTAGATTCAGCCAGGGAAGTCATTGGCCGGAACCTGCAGGAAATGAACAGAGTGGTTGAGAATAAAGAGACTTGGGAATGTCTCATCCAGAGGGTTGCCATGAGTCAAGGTCAACTTAAAGCTAATTAACAACAGCAGCAGCAGCAGCAACAACAACAACAAATACGGGCTCCCTTATATATCCTTTTCTATTGCTCTAAGCAAGGTGTGTGGAAATTGGCATCCATGGCCCATATGTGGTTTCCACAGCTACAGGTTTGGACAGGGAAAGTGGGGATAGTGCAACATGCAGGCTTCATGTGGAGACTAAAGGCTTTGGAGAAAAAAAAATGGGTTATAAAGAAATGCATAATTCATTAATTAATTCAGAGTTGTACTTGCTTCACTGGGATTGTGGAAACAGCAGGCACACCAACAGATATTCAGTTGCATAATGCTGACAGTACATAACACTCAGCAGAGGTGTGGTGTAGCACAACCATCATTTATGTATTGATTTTATTGATTATCTTAAATTATATCCTGTTTTGCTCCTGACAAGAAACCCAAAGTGGCGCATAACAAAAGTTTTTGGTTTGTTTGTTTGTTTTTGTAAAAAAAACAAAAACACCTAAACACACACACACACACACACACACACACACACACACACACTTTTCAGTTGGCCATCTTCTTAACATAACCACAATTTAAAAGAGTATAAAATTATTTAAAAGACACAACAATGGTGATTTAAAAATGCAGTATGCACATCCCACTGGGGGAGGGGACCCTTTTGTACACCCAGTTAATCTCCAAATTACTGTTTAACTAAAAACATTGCCTAAGACAAAGGTAAGGGTATTCCCTGTTGACAAGGTTGTCAAGTTGTGCCTGATTGTAGGGGCTGTGCTCATCTCCGTTACTAAGCCAAAGAGCCAGCATTTTCAGAGACTGCTCTGTGATCATGATTGCACAGAATGCTGTTTACCTTCCCACCAAAGTGGTACCTATTTATCTACTTGCATTTGCATGCTTTCAAACTGCTAGGTTGGCAGAAGCTGGGGCTAGTGACAAGAGCTTACCCCACCATGCAGCACTTGGACCTTGAACTGCCAAACTTCCGATCTTCCAATCATCAGAATTGACATCTTAACCACTTAAGGCACTGTATGCCACCTGCCTCTGTTGTCCTCACCAGACACTATTCTCTGGATACAGTCCCAAACCAGACCCTATTGCTGGATTCATGAGGCATCTGATGTATTCTGAATCTAGAACAGCCACAATGTCCATGCTCCCCTCCCCACTGGGATTATTTAACTTGCCTGTCTTAAAATATTGAGAATTAGGTATGATGAGTTATACAGTATAAATGGTACTGATAAATTGTGGTGAAATAACACTGGAGCGGAGTTAAGCATGGGCCAACCCTGTTCAAGGTCATTTCTGTGCAAGAATTTGGTTATAACAACAAAGAAGAGGTAGTATGGGAAAGAGATGAGAAATCTATTGTTTATTAAAAATAACAACTAATCCAGTCTGAACTTTGAAAATGTGTGTAGTATAATTAGGCAATTTTAACATTTGCTGGTCAGTTCTGACAATGAATGGCACTGGACTGGATCTAGAGTTTCTTTAAAAAAGGTTTTCTGAGTTTTAACTTAAGCCTGGATTTTTGGACTAGGTATCCAGCTGGACTTGACACCCTGCTAAGCGTCCAAGATGAGACAGGATCTTGTGTCCTTAGGATATTTACAAAGAAATAAGCCCCAGGCTGAATTCCAGCCATAATTTGTTTTATTGGCTTGGATGCTACATTGGAATTGCATAGCATTAATCTCTATTATGTGGAGTTATGTATTAATTGTGCTACACAACCTTTGTGATGAATGGAAACACTGTGCAACCAAACCAAGACATCAGACATGCAACTGAAGGTATAATGGACTCTGATTGCACATCCATGTGTGACATACAACTGCATGTATAATGTGCATCTGCACACATAATGGCACAATATACACAGCTCTGCTTCCACAACCTTGAACTGAATGTAAATGTTCCACATTGGACAAAAATGCCAAGCCACTTCCATAGGGGAATGTAATGTTTGTAAAACACCAACAAGATTCCCATCAATGTGTTTATAGTTATTCACTGGTCTTTATCAATGCCTGTTTTAGTCTTTGTGTGAGCTTTCCTGGATCCCAGATATGGAGAGAAATCCAGACACAAGTCAAACAGCAATATGAATAATATTAATATTGAAAACAAGAAAACCCTAACCCTAATTATTTCACTGAACAGGACAATTGATACATTTCTATGACAAAACTCACCCTTTAAAAGCACTGATGTCAGCACTTTTACAAATGCTTTTCTGAAATCATCAAGCATCAGTGACAATCCTGCAGTAATTTCAAGATTTAGCACCTGCTATAGATATATAGATTCATACATACATATACAGGAATGGAGATGAGAGAGAGAGATTCTTCATGAGTTTCAGCCATGCTAGTTGCCTTCTGAGCCAACAAACTTGATGAGCTTTTAAGGGGACCAAATTATCTCAGCATCACAGACTGCTCAATGAAGTTTCATAGTCTGCTGGAGTTGAGCAATCTACTTCTATATGTGATATTATTACTTAAGTCATTGGAGTGAGACTGTCTCCATTACAATCACATTTTCTTTTCATTAAAAAAGAGGGAGAAGCAAAGGGGGAAAAAAACGTAATTTTGAGAATACTGGCAATTGCTTTCATGCTTAATTTTCACAGCACAGTTTACCAGACCCAATGGCTGGAAAACAAGCAATCATCTTCCACTTTGGGTGGTTCAATTTTCTTGTCACATAATTGTGGTGCTTAGAGAGGGGATGATCCTCTCAAAATAGATACTAATGTCTTAATGCAGAGTACTAGTGCCTTTGCTGCCTGGCCACACTATTCCAGTTCAGAGACCATTTCAGGGATAGTTCAATTAAGTGAACTTTTGGAAACTCTTAAAAATAGAATTTAATACAAAGCAGACAGTTTGGGGCTATGTATGGACACATGTTTTGCTCTTTATCCTGCTGCAATATTTTGCCAAAGTGCTACTCCTTCCACACTTTGGAGGGTGGGGGTCCCTGCCACATTTTAAAAAAAGGTGACTTTGTTTTAGAAAGAGTTATATTCAAGTTGTTCTTCTAGAATGTCCCATCTATCAGCGCTAATAAAAGTGACAGTCTGCAGTGAGTGCTGAACTGTGAGCCAATGCTTTCCAGTCCATGACAAGTTTCTAGGAAATGATTTAAATAATAATATGGAACTAGTAGGGTTGACAAGTTACATAAGGGACGGGTCTTCTGTCCTTTTCATGGTTTTGTTTGTTTTTTATTGTGTGCCTTCAAGTTGTTTCTGACTTATGGCAACCCTAAGGCAAACCTATCACTGGGGTTTCTTGGCATGATTTGTTCAGTGGGGTTTGCATTTGCTCCCTCTGACTCTAAGAGAATGTGACTTACCCAAGGTCATGCAGTGGATTTTTGTGGCTGAATGGGGATGTTGAACCCAGTTCTATAAAGTCATGTAGCCAAAAGTCTAGTAGGGGAATTTTAATTAGCTCAATACTAAGAGGGGGTTGGATACAAGGAACCTTGAGATTGTTTCCCACCTGTATACTGAGAGAAAGGAAATCCAAAGGGATTGTGCTGAGGCAGAGTTCTTGAATTGACATATATTTTTATTAAAGGGAAAATCACAAAGCAATTCACTATCTCTCACTCATTCATTCAAGGCTCAGGAAATCAGGAGTTAGCTTTGGATAGTTCAATGCAGTACTAAGGGTGATACTGACACAAGATGTTGCTTCTCTCGGGAGTCCAATTGATTGAAGTGGTGTGAGACACAGCCATTCTAGTGAGCATTGGGTGAATAGACGTGCCTGACCTAGTTAGATTCACAGCAACATAATGTCCCCGTGGGTACCATCTAGCACATGGGGGGAAGTCTTTGGGGCTCTTTTATAGGATAAAACTAGCCACCAGGCAAAGAAATATACATTAAAATTGTATGGAATGAGGTAATATGGTCTGGCAACATTCAAGGTGCGAATGGGGTTGATTAAGCCTTATCAGATTTATCAAGAATGGCCAAATGCCCATTTTCCTGACTATGAACATGATAATCTCTCCCATTTGCAATTCCCAAACCTATCTCTTAGGCTATCCCGGAATGGTGCAGACATGACTTCTTGCCTTGGAGATTATGTCAAACCATATGGCAGAGTCCAGCTGGGGTCATGTGGGGGTCATACACACATCCAAAATTCAGAGAAATGCATTCATGATAACAGTCATAGTCCAATGCTTAAACCACTACACTGTGCTGGCTTTCCATGGCTGGCTTTGTAGAATAGGGAATTTCCTTGGGTGTTGCATATCAACAGTTGCATTGCAATAGTTGTTTTAAGAGGAAATTGCCCAAAGGGTTGCTTGTCATGCAAATAACACCTGTGGAAATTCTTTCTTCAACACAACTATTAGAGGTGTTGGTCCTTCATGTCACCTAAAACCCCTAGGAACTGGTCCGAACCCATGGAAGGGGGTTGTGGTCTGCTGCATCAGTTTGTTTCAGAGTCACCTCTCTATATGGACACACATCTAATGATGTTGTGGTAAATTTTGAGTTTCAGCCACTCTGTATTGTTGTTCCAGCAGCCATGTACATAAGGAGAATTCCCCAACTGATGCAAGCAGATTTTATGATCTATGGTTCAAAACACACTGCAGAAATACTCAAGTTTGAGACCACTTTAACTGCCCTGGATCAGTGTTAGGGAATCTTGGGAATTGTAGTTTATTATGGTACCAGAGTTCTCTGACAGAGAAGGCTAAATGTCTCAAAAACTACAGTTCCCAGAATTCCCCAGCATTGAGCCAGGGTAATTAAAGTGGTCTCAAACTGGATTATTTCTGCAGTATGTTTTGGACATGTATCAAAACATTCTAGTTCTTTTATCTGCTTTAGGCATAGGCTTTGTCTTCTTATATTATATCATAATTTTCTTTATTTATAACCCACCTTTCTCCAAAGTCGCCTACAGCAAGACTAAAGCAAAATAAAGCTTTTTAAAAAGATGATGATAAAAAAGGTCAAAACACAGTTAAAAGTTTATACAGTGTTTGTTTGGGAAGGATTTGCAAACATAGTCAAAAGGGTTGATTACCAGTTCCTTACACTGAAAGCAAACAGCACAAGAAACAAAAATGGAATAGGGAACTTCTCTGTTGTAGTATGGTTCCTTCTACAGGGTTTTCTTTAAACTGAAGGAGGACAATCAAATCACGCAAAGGAAAAAAAACTAAAGCCAAGGAGCTAAAGGTTACAAAATATGTTTATCTAAAAAGGCTATAATATTAAGACTATGAAGAAAAACCATGAAACAAATGATGAGTGTTTAAAGAGAATATATTGAAGCACAATTTGCAAAATTAATTAATTTATACAGCCTCCATGAGCCAAGCAAGGTTATATTACTGTGTGAATTTTCCACATGTGTTCCCAAAATACCAAGAAATATATACAAAATGTTTCTATTGAAGTAACACATGGATATGGCAAAATCTTGGAAAATCCAATTGTTCACAAGTGTACTAAAACATTGTGTTTGTGCAAGAAAGACTTTCTAACCCATGTATACAATGGCCAGAATCTTTTTGGTGACATATGTTCATATAATCTCAGGTTACAAAAATCTATGTTGTTTGGGGGACATTGTGGAAGGAGATATTCCATGTCTTCTTGTACAATGTCTTATTCCAACAGAGGTCAATTAAAAAAAGAGGTGCTTCTTCTCTCTCTCTCTCTCTCTATATATATATATATATATATATATATATACATACATATAAATCATTCTTAATATATGACAACATAATCCAGTAGTTTAGTGCTTCAGCTAAGGAAAACAAATTTGATAACCTTGGCTTTTAAAAATAACATATTTGAAGGATTTTCAAGTGAAGAGTAGTTCTTCAAATCGGAAAAGAAATCAAAACACACTAGATTTTATGAAACCAATATGTTAGCATGACTTAGGGGGGAAGTAGATGGAGGCGCCGGAGACGCCGCCGGATGGAGCGCCACGGGAATGCAGCCTCCGCACCCCGGCGCTCCTGTGACGTCCCTGGAAGGAGCGCTAAATCAGCGCTCCTTCCACAAGACAGGGAAAGTGCACCCTAAAAGCGTAGGGCACACTTTCCCTGCCTTTTCCGCCGCAGCGCGTCTGGTTGCTGCAGTGGGAGGTTGCCCCGGAAGCACCGGCCATGCGGAGGGCCGGCAGCTCCCAGGGTGACCTCAGGAAGAGGAAGGAGTGCCGCGCGTGTGGTTGCTCCTCCTCTTCTGGGTCTTTCAGACAACTCAATTAGTCGTCTGCCGAGGCCCTTAAAGAATGAAATACATGCACACACACACTATTCACTGTTATTAAGGGGGGTTGCAGACTGCCAGAAATAGTGCAAATTAAGTCCACTTTTAGGGTTAGGGTTAGTGCTAGGGAATCATGGGAACTGTATTTTATTGTGGCACCAGAGCTCTCTGAAAGAGAAGGCTCAATGTCTCAGAAAAAAAAGACAATTCCCATGGCTCCCTAGCACTAACCCTAACCCTAAAAGTGGACTCAATTTGCACTATTTCTGGCAGTCTGCAACCCCCCTTAGTTAACACCACTGTATTTTAAATTGATTTGCTTTTTATAAACTTCACAAGTCTAAGGTGACTTTCTGCATCAAAGAGATGAAGTGTAACTTTACACTTAGGGACTTCACAGACTGCCAGAAATAATGCAGCTTGAGGCCACTTTATCTGTCCTGGCTCAATGCTAGGGAATCATGGGAATTGTAGTTTTTCTGGGACATTGAACCTTCTCTATCAGAGAGCTCTGGTGCCACAATAAACTACAGTTCCCATGATTCCTTAGCACTGAACCAAGACAGTTAAAGTGGCCTCAAGCTGCATTATTTCTGGCAGTCTGTAAAGGCCCTTAGAGAGTTTTGTGAAGATTACAAAGAGACATTCCACAAGTGGATAGGTAAGCAAATGTGACATGCATGATTTCAACATACAGTCCACACCTGCATGGGCAATGCATGATGTGCATCTACTTGTGCAATAGATAGTGGCACCAATTTATTTATTTAATATTTCTGTAATTTCTGTAATTTAATTTATATTCTACTTTTCTCCAAAGATGGGGTATATTTGATGGCACTGAATTTGAAACTGTTTTTGCACAATCTTCAACTGAATACAGATATTCCACATTGGCCAAATATGTCCAAACACTTTTGTAGGGATCTTATTCAAGTCACCATCAGGATGCCAGCTACAGTTTCTAATTAAATTGCAAAAACAGATTTATTTTTTTCTCCTTACCTGTTGAATTCCCCCCAAAACTTCTTTTACAGTTACCAATGTCCCAATGCTTCTGTCCTACCCAATTTTTATCTCTGTTCCTTTCGGTGAAAATTGTCTTGCCACAACCCTAGAACCATGACAGTTAAAAGGGCATCAAAGGGTTTTAACTCTGCAATGTGGATACGTTCTGTAACCTCAGTATTCTGCCACCTGAATCTGCTAAAAGCACTGATCAGGTTTAGCTGAAATGGTACAGTAAACTTGATTTTCCATGGAAGATATCAGTTTCCACAGGGAATTGATATATAATGCAACATTGATGGGACACCTCCGAAACTGTGATCTCTGTGATGACAGTAAAAATGTGTGTGGGTGTGTAGGAGAGAGAGGGAGAAGGATGCTCTAGAGTATGAATTCCTTTTTAAAAAAAGAAGGAAAGAAAATACCTACACTGTGATGTTCAGGAAAATGGGCTGGTGAGATTTGTCACTCCCTTTCTTGCATTAAAATGGATCGTCCAAAATGGAATAGTGCCAAAATCGATATCAGATAATTGGAAAAGGGAATCATGAGCCTAAAGAGAAGATTAAGTTAGAACAAGGGTATAAAATGTGATAATTAAAGAAGTGCTTTGGTATTCTCTAGGTGAACCCCAAGGAAATTGCTTACATGATCGTTTTACACAGATAAAAAGGGGAGGGAGAGATATTAACATCAAGTTGTAATAGTAGAGCTTAATGGGGCTATGGGTCAGAAAACTATCAGAACATTGATCATTTATCCCATTTATAGTCCCTAGTTAAAGCACTCTGAGATGGTAAATCATCTTTATTCATCCTTTTGTTGCATAATTGGGTGCACATCATCACTCCACTCTGTGCGTGCATTCTAAAATGATATACTCCTAGCATTTTAAACACTTCATAATTGCCCAGTTCATATGTGTCTAGTTGGACCTTATCTCACTTGCATGGGCTGACTTTCCAATTCACAGCTGGAAGCAAGACTGCCAAGAAAATGAACTCCTCATTCAGCAAGACACATCTCTACATGAGCAGACCTGCATTGATGGATATTTTTTTGTGCTGGACTTCAAGTTCTAACATAAGCCCTCAGATCCCAAATCGCTTATTCGCAAGGGACTCTTTGACATATCTTAGATGCAAATTTTGGTATAGTTATCTGTTGCCTTGACATGCCTCCAATTCAGTGCCAGTTTCCAATGTTGCGATTCCAGATTTTGGGGGCAGGACTTTGAGTAGAGTTATTCCTCTGAAAATGCATCATTGGTGCGTCCCTATTTCAACTCTCTGCCTCTTCGCTGTAGTACTGTGGTGCTGTGGCTGTCCAGTCCTTTGTTTCACCCTCAATACACTTCACTGGGATCAAACTAAGGGGTATGTGTATTCTCTGCAGCTAGCAGATTATAGCTCACATAATGGGATTTTCTCAGATAAATGGCTCAGCAATCAGACTTGCAAATAAACCTTGTGTTTACCTTGCAATCACCAATCATGGAAAAAAGCACACTAAACACAACATATTTGGGTAACTGCAATCACATACTATGAGATACATCACTGACCACTTTAGGGAGCACCTTTTCAAAATTAGTCCATCTTCTCATTGACTCTCAGAGACAGTGATGGCAAGTCATTCAGTGGGCAAAGTTCCTACCCTTTCCTTCGCTCACTGTGCATTCCCTTTGACAGGGAAGTTGAGCAGGAAACACACATCTGGGTAGAAGAGAATCATAGTACCATAGAGTTGGAAGAGACCCTCTAGTCTAACCTTCAGTGTATATCCTTATTGTTGCAGGATGGAGAGAGAGACTGCCATTCATTGGAAACTATTAGATTTGTTAGTTCCTGCATGTATTCTTGAAGAATACATGCAGGAACTAACAAATCTAATAGTTTCCAATGAATGGCAGTCTCTCTCTCCATCCTGCAACAATAAGGATATACACTGAAGTATGGGCATCAAGACATGTTATTGTTAATTGTCCTCAAGTTAACTCATGGTGATTCTCTAGACCAGGGGTAGGCAACCTTTCCCCTTTAAGGGCCGAGGGACTTCAGCTCTCAGAAGCCTCAGCCATGTTGGCCAATAGTCCCATGTTGGCCAATAGCTCCTGGGATTCTGGGAGCTGAAGTCCCTCCGCCCTTAAAGGGGAAAGGTTGCCTACCCCTGCTCTAGACATTTCCAAATCCCTCTGTCCTCAACCTCTCTACTCAGATCCTGTAGGCTCATGTCTTCCCTTTTTGAGTCCAACCATCTGGCATATGGTCTTCTTCTCTTTATAGCCCCCTTTACCTTTCCTAGCATCATTGTCTTTTCTAATGATTCACTTTTCCTCATGATGAGACCAAAGTATGACAGCCTCAATTTAAGCATCTTGGCTTTCAGAGAGAGTTCAGGCTTGATCTGTTCTAATACCTATTTGTTTGTCTCCTCGGCCATCCATGGTATTCTTAATATTTTTCAAATGAGGTTTTTTTTCTTCCTGTCAACTTTTTTCTACTATCCCAGGTCTCACACCCATACATGGTGATGTACTTAAAGTACAAGAGGTACTTAATGATTAAAAAAAAGGAAAATTCCTGCTCTAAAGGGACAAAACTTTTTAAAAGACCTTCCAAGAATTATTTGGCTAATCCATATAAACCACTTTGAATCTTATTCTGAGACTGCATCTGCACTGTATAAATAATCCAGTTTGACACCACTTTAACTGTCATGGTTCAGTGCTATGGAATTCCAGGAATTGTAGTTTGAGAGACATTTAGGCTTCTCTATCAGAGAGCACTTGTGCCACAACAAACTACAATTCCCAGAATTCCATAGTATTGAGCCATGACAGTTAAAGTGGTGGCACACTGGATTATTTCTGTTGTGTAGATACAGCCTGAGAGAATGGGGGAATATAAATGAAATAAAGAAATAAATGGCCTTTGCAGACTGCCAGAAATAGTGCAAATTGAGTCCACTTTAACTGCCCTGACTCATGTGCTAGGGAATCATGGGAACTGTAGTTTATTGTAGCACCAGAGCTCTCTGACAGAGAAGGCTCAATGTCTCAGAAAAAAATACAATTCCCATGATTCCCTAGCACGGATCTAGGGCAGTTAAAGTGGATTCAATTTGCACTATTTCTGGCAGTCTGCAAAGGCTCTAAGTTAATCAAAAAATAAATAGAAAATGTCCAGAAACCTAAGACCAAATGGTGAATGCATTCTTTGAACTGTTGTATTAAACAGTCATTAGGTCCTGGCTGCAAGTTAGAATATTGAACTTGACATATCTACATTTGAATTTCCATTGGGTCATGAAACTCACTAGGCAACCTTAGGACAGCCATTACCTCTCAGTCTGACTTACCTCACAGGCCTGGCCTGTTTTAAAGGCAAAATGGAGAAAGGAGAACCATCTATGCTGTCTTGAGCACATTTCAAGAAAGATGGGATATGCATGAGCCTATAAACAAATACCTGTAAAATTAATTACTTTTCAGTGACGTGCACCACCAGGATACAAAAAAAACTTATACAGATACAAATGCCTGAATAAATGCAAATGTATTACTCAGACCAAGAAATGTTATAAGAGAGGTGTAGTTATATCTTTTCAGGGAGGACATACCAAAGTATGCCTGCTGCCAGTAAAAGTCTGGTTACAATACATTATTAGCTGCCACATTTTCAATCATGTTAATGAAAAATTCACATCCTTCTACATGGCTGCTCCCAGGTTTTGGAATATCTTCCATGAAAAATCTAGTTGGTCCTCTCCCTGTTCTCCTACCACTGGGCAAGTAAAGACCTTTTTATTCAGGGAGGCGTTTGAGATGTATATGTATACAGCAGTATATGTGAAGTACTATACTGCATTTTATTTTATTTTATTAAATCTGTCACTAGCAATTATGTTGCCATTTTTTTAACTGTTATAACCATGGTTATTCATATATTTAATATGTTTAATGTTTTTGTTACTGTTCTAGAAAAATAAGATTTTAATTTAATTTTGTTTTAAACTTCTGGAAGCTGCTTGGAAGAAAAGCAAGGTACAAATTCAATAAATACATTTTAAAAATGAATAAACTTGGAGAGCCACATTGCATTTCCACATTAAGCTTCTCTCATGGCATTTACCTTGCAAGGTTGAAAAGAAAGATCAGCAAGGAAAGATCAGCCAAATTGAAATGGCAAGATTCCCCTCTGCCTCTTTTGATCTAATTAGATTGTTTTAATTAGCCTTCCCACTGTTATTAGGTATTTTCTAATTCCTGGCATTGGTGATGGCGTGTAGTTCCCAGAATCTTCCTTTTAGTGGGAAGAGGAAGGATGAGCTGCCAGGGAACTTAGGAAGCAGTAGCTAATGCCTTCCATATAGGGATGTAATTATTCACAAGTTTCTTCTTGATGGAAGCAATGTATATTTTAGCACTTTTTTCCCCACTGCAAGAAAGTATTTGAAAATCACACAATTTTCAAAGCCTATTCACATTTTAGAACTTATTCTGTGCAAAATTCACATGCACAGAAAACAGGATCGTCTGTGCATGGGAAGTAATATCTCTGCATAAAAATATTTCTGAATTGAAGGACTATTTTCTAACCAGAGAATACTGACTGCAGCATGGAAAAATTCTGTTTTCTATGTAAAGCGATCATGTGCAAAATAATCACATGCATATGACATTTAATGGCAAGGCTAATAAGAACGAATTAGTGAGCTGCCTTAGATCTCTTTCTGGGAAAAAGGCAGCATAGAAATGAAATGAAATGAAATAAATAAAAACAAGATTTGACAAGATTTGTTCAGAGGAGATTTACCTTTGCCCCTCTCTGAGGCTGAGACAATGTGACTTCCTCAAGGTCACTCAATGGGTTCCTAAGGCCAAGCAGGGATTTGAACCAAGGTCTCCAGAATCATAGTCCAATGCTCCAACCTCTACACCAAACTGGCTCTCACACTACATATAATTATAGCACTACAGTTCCATTTTTACTGCTAGGATTCCATCCTGTGGAATGTGAAATCATAGGATTTGCAGTCTGGGGAGGGGAATTTGGCATTGTCTTTTAGAGAGCAACAATGCCTCACCCCAATTCAAGAGGGATATTGACAAGCTGGAGAGTTTCCAGGGGAGGATGACCAAAATTGTTAAAGATCTGGAAATCATGCCCTATGAGGAGTGACTTAGGGAATTGGGTATGCTTTGCCTGGGGAAGAGAAAGTTAAGAGGTGACATGATAGCCATGTTTGAATATATGAAGGAATGTCATATTGAAGATGCTTGTTTTCGGCTGCTCCAGAGACTAGGGACTTTATCACACGGGGGAAATCCCAATGCAGAAATGGGATTTAAAAGCTGGGGAAAACCTGCAAAAGTGGGTTGATTTTCACACACATCACTATTAAAGTGTGGTTAACCCAAACGGAAAGCAGTCAAAAGCCCCTCCTTTTTACGTTTGGGATTTCCCCAAAAGTGAAAAGAAGCAGCTTTTGACTAATTTTGGTTCAGATTAACCACACTTTAACAGCGACATCCTCTCTTTTTTTGGGGGGGGGGGGTTCTATTTAAAACCCCATTTCTGCATGGGATTTCCCCTGTGTGATAAAGTCCTAGGATATGGAGCAATGGATTCAAAATACAGAAAAGGAGATTCTATCTGAATGTTAGGAGGAGCTTCCTGACAGTAAGAGCTGTTTGACAGTGGAACACACTCCCTCAGAAAGTGGTGGTGTCTCCTTCTTTGAAGGTTTTTAAAGAGAGGCTGGATGGCCATCTGTCAGGGATGCTTTGATTTTGTATTCCTGCATGGCAGGGGGTTGGACTGGATGACCCTTGAGGTATCTTCCAGCTCTATGATTCTATGAAACTACAAGCCCAAGAATACCATGGCGTGCATCCATGGCAGTTAAAGTGGCAACATAGTGCTATAACTGTATAGTGTGAAAAGGCCCTAGCTAGCCAAGAAGTGGGTCCTTCCAGGCTAGCCTTGCATGAGATGACAGCTTAGAAAAGTTGTGTCATGGACTATGGGTCCAGGAAACACTAGATATAAAAACAACAAACATATTTCCCAATGTCTTTGTGAGGCAGACAGGTGTACTGAGGTCAGGGGAGATGGCTATCTGGAGACACAAAGGACAGGCCAAAAGTGGGGGAATGTTGACCTTGTCTGTTTCCACAAGTCTGGGTACATATGAACCAAAGCTAGAACAGTATTATTGTCACAGGAAAAACCTGGCTTAAAAGTGGCTATGAAGCCTTGTAAAGGAACAGACTCAAGGATTTGCTTTATTTGCCTTATATTCTTTTATTTATTTTTTTCTGTGTGGGAAGAATGAATACAGAAAAGCTGAGAACTCACTCAGCAAAGCAATTCTGTTTACCTCACCTCCCTTCATCTTGTTCTGTAGGTGAGTGATTAGAATCACAGGATTATAGAATTTCAGAGTTGAAAGGGAACCCAAGAGCCTTCTAGTTCAACTCCCCTAAAACATGCCCATCCAATCTCTGCTTAAAGACCCTCCAAAGATGGGGAACCTACCACCCTCAAAAGCAATCTATTCCACTGTTGAACAATTACAGGAAAAAACTGGTTCTTTCCTTGTAATTTGAATTTGTTGCTTCATGGTCTAGTCTCTGAAACAGCAGAAAACAAGCTTGTTTCATCTTCTACATGACACCGCTTCAGCTATTTAAAGATAGCTATCATGTCACCTCTAGTTTTCTCTTTTCCAAACTAAATATATCCATCTCTGTAAGTTGTTCCTTATAAGACTTGGTTTCCAAATCTTGATGGCCCTTCTCGGGACATGCTCTAGCTTTTCAATATTATTCTAGAACTGTGGTGCCCAGAAGTGGACACAATATTTCAGATGAGGAATAGAGTGGGACTACTGTTTCCCTTAATCTGGACACTATGGAGCTTATCACAAAATTAAATAATATTCTTGAGCCAGGTTAAAATTTAAATCGGGTCACATACTGATATTATCACAAGGATTTAGCCACCAAATCTGCTGCCCAGGTCCATCCTCACTCCCAGAGCTGCTCTGTCAGCCATTTTCTCAAGCCAGAAAACTCCAGGCTTCAAAAAGACACGGGCTGCATTCGAGTGGCAAATTCGGTGGCAAAATCCTTGTGTGCTATACCATGAGTGTGCATTTCATTTTTCCTGACTACATGTAGTACTTTACATTTATCTCTGTTAAAATGTATTCTAAAAAAACATCTAGGGGTAGCCATGTTGGCCATATAGCAAATCAAATAACATCCAAACAATTCTGGATGTTATTGGGTCAACCAAAATGCACAATTACACGTTGCAAGCTTTTGAAGTCATACTGTCTTCTTCATCAGGGAAACAGGAGAAAAAGATGAAGATGTTAGTCTTAGGCCAGCATTTTCTGTCTCTGATCTTTATTTTAATTATTTTGTTATTTTTGACTCAGTTCTCTAATCTGTCAAGGTTATTTTGAATCTATTCCTGTCTGCCTGAATATTAGCTCCTCCCCCTAATATGGTGAAAAAATTGATAATCAGGCCTTCTATTCCATCATCTAAGGGCCTCTACAGACGGGCGGCCATGGGCCGCCCAGACAAGCCGGGGATTGGGGCTGAGGCTGCCCCACGCCTCAGTCCCAATCCACCCTTTCAGCGACTAGGAAAGGAGTGCTAAAATAGCACTCCTTTCCCAAGACCCAGAAAGAGTGCCGGAAGAGCAGCCGCACGGCTCTTCAACATCTCTTCCAGCTCAGCCTGTGCAGAGGCTGGGCTGGGAGGACCTCATCGGAGCGCTCGCCATGTGCAACGGTCACCCTAAGAGCTGGTGTGCAGCTCTTTAGCACCCTTTCCAGTGCAGCGTGTTTGAATGCTGCGCCAGAAGGGTGTCCTGATGCCACATGCCATGCGTAATGGTGCGCGGCATCAGGATGGCATTGGCATGGGGTTGGGGTGGCTGGCATGCAGCCGCCCCACTCCATCTCTGCCTCCAGGTTGGCCCTTTGAGCTGGTCTCCAGAGGCCCTTAGGGGGGTTGCAGACTGTCAGAAATAGTGTGAATTCAGTCCACTTTTAGGGTTAGGGTTAAGGTTAGGGAATCATGGGGACTGTATTTTATTGTGGCACTAGAGTTCTCTGACAAAGAAGGTTCAATGTCTCAGAAAAATAACAATTCCCATGATTCCCTAGCACTAACCCTAACCCTAAAAGTGGACTGAATTCACACTATTTTTGACAGTCTGCAACCCCCCTTAGTTTCCTTCTGATTTCCTGACTGCAGTCCCCACTTCTATCAATGTTTGATCCCAGGTTTGATAATTCTTTTGCTATTTCTGTTTCTTCATTGTCTAGGTTGAACTTGTGAAGGTCCTTGGTGGTCATTATTTTTGTTTTCTTTATGTTCAACATTAAGCCCACCTTAGCACTTTCTTCTTTGATCTTCCTTAGTAGGTGTTCCAAGTCTATGATGTTTTCTGCTAGTATTATGGTGCCATCTGCATATCTTAGATTGTTAATATTCCTTCCTCCTATTTTCTGTGTCATAAAAGCCTGCTTTTCTTATAATATGTTCTGCATGCAAGTTGAACAGATAGGGTGAAAGGAATACAACCTTGTCTGACCCCTTTGCCAATTGAGAACCATTTGATTTCTCCTTGTGCTGTTCTGACAGTAGCCTCTTATCCTGAATACAGATTCCTCATCAGGACTATCAGATGTGTTGGCACGCCCATGTCTTTAAGGGAATTTTTTCATGATCTATGCAGTCAAAGGCTTTGCTTGTCTTGCAAAGCCAAAAGGAGGGCTGATAGCAGAGGCAAAGAGAAGTTCAAAGCAAAGTCTAAGGGGGGAAGCAGACCAGGGTGTCGGGGACACCCTGGGATGGTGCGCCACGGGACCGCGGCAGCTGCACCACGGCGCACCGTTGGCGCCTCTGAAAGAAGAGCAAAATCAGCGCTCCTTTCAGAAGACAGGGAAAGTGTGCCCTAAACACGTCGGGTGCACTTTCCCTGGCTTTTCCACCGCAGCGTGTGAGGACGCTGTGGCGGGAGGTTGCCCTCGGCGCGCCGGCCGTGCGGAGGGCCAGCAGCTCCGAGGGCAACCTCAAGAGGAGGAAGGGGCGCCACTCGTGCGGCTGCCCCTCCTCTTCCTTGCCTCGGAGACAACCCTATTGGTCGTCTGCCGAGGCCCTGAGTTACCAATTCGAAGGGTCAGCCAGCACAGGGTCTAGCAGTCTGAAGGTCTAGAATTCCAGAGAAGCAGAGTGGACAGGTGGTCCAAATGTCAAGGGTTCCAGTAGTCCAAGATAAGTCAGCAGTCAAGGTTTCAGGCCAAGAAGCAGACAAGAGACAGAGGCTTTCACCAGGAAGCTCAGATAATATCTGGCACCGAAGCAGCACTTCCACACCTGCTTAAATCCCCGAGCTGCAGGAGCTCAGCTGGGACTGATTACTTCAGTGTTTTTCATATAGCCTCCTTGAAAGCCGAAGGCCCATCCTTTCTGCTTGACACTGGCTGAAGGTAGGCCTTGATCCTCTTCCATCCCTGAAAGTTCTGCTGCCGGGAGGCTAAAGCTTGGCTGCAGAGGCTCTTGGGAGGCCCCAGGCTCTGCTGGAGGCTCTGCTGGAGCTGGCAAAGCCGAGCTGGGGTTCCACTGCTGCAGGCTCAGGACCCAGAGGAGGTTTTGGCTCATTCTCCAAGTCCTCCTCCAGGCAGAACATGTCATCGCTATAGTCTATAAAGCACATGCTGATTTTCTTTTGGAATTCCCTGGTGTGCTCTATTAGCCATCATATGTTTGCAATGTGGTTCCTGGTGCCTCTTTCTTTCCTGAACCCTGCTTAGACCTTTGGAATCTCTTTTTCCATGTATGGTTGGTAGCTGGGAACTATTGCATATATGCCCTATTTATGGGCTTATTCTAGGAATCTGGCTGACTACAGGGGAGAGCAGACGGGCGGCCATGAGCCACCTCAATACACCCTTCTGCTGGCCCTAGAAGGAGTGCTAAAATGCCCCTCCTTCCAGAGTGGACAGAAGGGGTGCCGGAAAAGGCACCATGCGCCTCTTCTGCGCTCCTTCCGACACAGCCCATGCAGAGGCTGCACTGGAAGGACGTCATCGCAATGCTTGCTGTGTGCAATGGCACGCACTCCAATGATGTCCTTGGGAAATGGTTGGGGCATCCGGCATCTGTCTGCCTCTCCCCTTCCCTGGCTCGAAGACGGTGCTTTGCGCCGTCTGCAAAGCCCCTACAGTCAGAATAGAATGGCCTAAGTCCAGTTATTAGTCTCATCTAAAGTAGAAAAAAATCTTTAGGAAATGTGGAAACCCTCCCCGCTTTCTTAATTGCAGAGAAGTATTTCTGCTTTTCTTTTAATTCTTGTGCACAGGAATGAAATAAACATTTCCAATGGAATCATTCCAACTTGTATAAATGCTAAGTAATTGAGGCTGCATCTACACTGCAGAATTAATGCAGTTTGATACTGCTTTAATTGAAAGGGCTCAATGCTGTGGAATTCTGGGATTTGTTGTTTCATGATCTATATAGCCTTTTCTGTCAGAGATCTCTGGTGCCAGAACAAATTACAAATCCCAGGATTCTATAGGATGGAGCCATGGCAGTTAAAGCAGTGTCAAATTGCCTTATTTCTGCAGTGCAAATGCAGCCCAAGTTCTCACTGATTCAATGGTCATTGGTTCATTGATCCAGGAAACTGCCTATTTACCAGCACCACACAAACCAGTTGTCCCATCTGCCTAAAGCAGTGATGGTGAAATTTTTAGGGGCCAATGCCCAAACTGAAGGTCTTCCAGCACCGGGTGTTACCCAGTGCTGGGAGCAGAAATTCTGCCCTTTGGGGACGGGACGTCTGAGGTGGTATTTCTTTCTCCCGCCCTCCTTGGCCTTCAGCTGTCCAGAGACAGCTGAAAGCCCAGGGGGGTGAGGGGAGAAGAAGAGGAACAAGCGCACACCTCTTCCTCCTCCTCCCCCCCTGCTATTCATGGCCTTCAGCTGTGCATGCCTCTTCCTCCTCCTCCCTGCCCTCCTTGTACCAGGGAAAATGGCTTCGCATGCCATCTCTGGCATGCATGCCATAATTTCACCCTCACGGGCCTAAAGGATATTGTGCATGGTCAGCAAACGAACCCTTGGAAAAGGGGAGCAAAAATTCCTACCTGGTCTCAAAAAGCAACCAACAAAAGTCTACATTGAACCATAGGATGAGTGGTTAACTCAACCCAAAAATGAATTGTGGCTGATGGTGTCCATGTTAGCTGGGCAGTTAATACGTTTTGAACTTTTTTTTATTTTAATGGAAATCACCAAGGCACAGAGCCTATGGTCCAAAACACATGGCAGAAATAATCCAGTCTGAGACCACTTTAACTGCCCTGTCTCAATGCTAGGGAATTCTGGGAATTGTAGTTTTGTGAGCCTTTCTGTCAGAGAGCTTTAGTGCCACAACAATCTACAATTCCCAAGATTCCCTAGCACTAAGCCAGGGCAGTTAAAATGGTCTCAGACTGGATTATTTCTGCAGTGTATTTTGGACCTCCACTGGAAATTAGGTTCAGCTCTTTGGATAGCTCCTTTAAATTTCAAACAAAACTCTGGCATGGATTCACCACCCCACTGACATGCAAGTGGGTATCTACCACTGGTAAAAGAATACCTAGAAATGTCAATCTGTTTTTTCAGAGAAGCTTAATCTGAATTTTAAACGTTGGCTCTCTGGGACAGGAATGGCAGACCAGAGGCTGCTTTCCACTTACATATTTTTTCTTCAAAAAAAAAAAAATAAGAAAGAAAAGGAAGGAAGGAAGGAAGGAAGAGAGAAAGAAAGAGAAAGAGAAAGAGAAAGAAGAAAAGAAGAAAAGAAATAATCACAATGAGTTATAGGTGTAGAAATGTACTGAGAAGGCAGCAGTTAGACTGTTAGGCATCATTATGATAACAGCTAATAATGAAGAGGAACATCAGTCGGCAAAAATATCTATTTTGGAGCAAATCACATCCGATATACAGTTTAGGTCTACCCACAGCTGCCATGAAGAGGAATTTTCTTGGCGCCACCAGCTGCTCATAACTGGAAGGTAGAGAGGAACATTCTCAATACTTTTGGTGTGATGATGATGATGATGATAAGATTTATAAGGAACAATTTGTTTCCCTTTGGTATGCTCAGGAGAAAGACAGAAGTACAACTTAACTCTGCATCTGACATACATTGATTTGCTCTGGGACCCATTTATTGGTCTTTTAGCAGTCCACAGTATATACCAACAACATGTATGTATATACCAATATATGTAGGAATATTGGTAATAGGCGAGTGATGTGTCTGACATGACTAGTTCTTACTGATATCCCCATTTGTCCTGAATTTATCCCATCTTCTTTTGGGGTTGGTGTCTCCATGACTTCTCATTATGATAGCAAATGTTATAGGTTAACTATATGTGGTGTGAAGAAGTGCTTCATTGGATAAAGCCTACATTCTAATATTATGACTTTATTATGTATTGATTGATTTATTCAATGTATATGTTGCCTTTGACCCATAATTAGAACTCAGATAGGCTTACCAGGCCTCAGAGTACTAGCTGAAGTCTCAGTGAATTATTGCACTGCTTAGGTCTTAATCTAGGAAGATAAATCTAGGGAAAGTGGCACTGATGGATGAGCAAACTTTGGATTTGTATGCAAGATGGCCTTAAAGACTGGACATGCATCTCCACCCATTTTGATGTAGTTCCAGAATTCTCTGACTCAGCATGAAAATCAATGTAAACATGTTGCTTTTGTGCAATTCTAGCGTACCATAAAGCTAGGAATAGTGAGAGAAGATTGGGAAAAGAAACCACAAGTAAATATTGTTGTGCTTACAATGACATTTGGAGCATGGAGAATGCTAGAGAGACCAATACCATGGTCTGCTAGAAAGACCAATAAATGGGTCCCAGTTCAAATAAAGCCTGAACTCTCCCTAGAAGCCAAGATGACTAAACTGAAACTGTCATACTTTAGACATATCACAAGAAGACATGACTCACTAGAAAAGACAATAATGCTTGGTAAGGTAAAAGGCAGGAGGAAAGAGGAAGGCCACATTACAGATGGATAGACTCAATAAATAAATGGCCCTGAGACTCAGGGACTATGCAGACTGGCCTAAAGGGCTGGCCTGGGGGTGGAGTTGGGGTGGGGCAGCTGCACGCTGGCTGCCCCAACTCAACCCTGATGCCATCCTGACACTGTGTGCCCATCCACTTTGTGCCCATCCATACACACGCTGAGCCAAAAGGGCGCGGACGAGCTGCGGCACTAGATCTTAGAGCGGCCATTTGCCAACCCTAAAATAATAATAATAATAATAATAATAATAATAATAATAATTTTTATTTGTATACCGCCCTATGGCGAACCAATCTGGGCGGTGAACAAGAATAAAATACATACAGTATAAAACAATATAATTCCCTCCTCCCCCCTTAAAAAGTATTAAATCAGATTCAATTAAAAACAATTATATTAAACAATGATAGTATAAAATTATAAATACAAACCAACAACCCCTGCTAAGGGGAGTTATAGAATGTTCATTAAAAGAGATCACAAAGTCTCAAGGTCTCAAGGTCTCGAGGCCGGGTATTTTAGTCTGGAAAGGCCTGCCGGAAGAGATCCGTCTTGACAGCCCTTTTAAAGCTGTCGAGAGATGTTAATTGACGGATCTCATCCGGCAGGCCGTTCCAGAGCCTGGGAGCGACAACGGAAAAGGCCCTCTGGGAGGTAAAAGGAGCGGCATTTTGCTGCTCTTTTGGGGGAAGCAAAAGGGAGAATCTGGGCCGCAGCGTGTGGTTACCGCGGACCTAATCTGTCGCTCCCAGGGGCGGCTTTGTGCCACCCCTTTAGGCAGGTCTGTAAAGGCCCTTAGTCTCCTGAGTCACACACTTCCAGCCCCAGAATAAGGCAATAGGAAACTGACTCAGAACAAATCTTGACAAGAAAACTTCATGATAGCTTCACCTCAAGCCTAAGACTGACATGAAAATCACCAGCTCCCCCTAGATGTTTAGCTTGGAAAAAAGAAGACTGAGAGGTGATAGCCATCTTTAAATATTTAAAGGGATGTCATGAAGAAGACAGAGGATGTTTGTTTTCTACTGCTCCAGAGTATAAAGCACAAACTAATGGATTCAAATTACAAGAAAATCTATTCCACCTAAACATTAGGAAGAATATCTCTACTCTAAAACCTGTTCAGCAGTAAAGAGTATCTGAGAGTATCCTTCTTTAGAGGTATTTAAACAAAGGTTAGGTGGGCATCTTTCAGGAATACTTTGGTTGTGCATTCCTGTATAGCAGGAGGCTGGAATATATGGTCCTTGCAGTCCTTTCCAACTCAAAGGTTCTATTAATATAAATCTCTAAATTCCCACATCCCTCTTTCTCCACCACAGCTAAATTTAGACCCTGGAATCTTTTGTGTAAGTTTTTGCATGCTGTGTTATCACTTATGTCCCTTCTGATGTTAGCAACAACTTGCTGTTATCCAGAGCAAATGGTTTCCACACCGAGGGCTATAAAACAAATGTAAAGATGCATTGAGACACTCTCCATGAATGCCCAACCCCTCCCAAACAGAAACTTCATTTTCTATTTTGTAACCTGAAGCTACTGTTTCCATTGGAAACAATTCTGATCAAACCAACAAAGATTTATTAACAGAGAGAGCTTAATAAAGATGGAAGGTAAGAAGTCCAGCATATGGCTAATAACTTGGTGATTTGGGGCTTAGTAAAGGCAGATTGTCATGAAGCTGATACCAAGTTCCAGAGGAATAACAAGGTTTCCCTAATTAATTAAAACTTAAAGGCTGGATTTTACTAGGCTGTCAAAGACCTAGGGTGTTCTTTTTTAAAAAATATATATCAAATGTTGTGTATAAAATGGTTAATTTCTTCCTCTGTTGAAACTCACATCTTTGTGGTGTGAGTGTTAAAGCAACTTTGAGAGAGAGAGAGAGAGAGAGAGAGAGAGAAAGTAGAAGAAGAAAAAGAAGAAGAGAGGGAGCGACTTAATTAAATTCAGATGGAGTGTGTCGAGGGTTGTCAAGATCTCCGTGAGTGCTTTAATCAAAAACGCGAAACCGTTGTTGGCGAGAATGGGTGGCAATTAAAAGCCTTTGGAAGAAAGAAAAAAGAGGGTTTGATAATGAAAAGTGTACCACATTACCAGCCACCATCAATTTGTCAAACATAAACTGTCAAAGCCATTGAACGTATCTAAGCTCGCATTAACATCCTGTTAAATGAGAATACCAAAGGAAATAATAATCGAGTACACCAACAGATTGGTAATGTTCCAAAAGGAGGTACCTACTTGTGGAACCTTCTGCAGGAAATCATCAGGGGGTGCCATCTGAATAGATTTTAGGTGAGATTTTCTGCCAAGGACCTGATTCCCTGAGTATAACAGACACCTCCCTGTTTGGCTCACAAAGACACAAACCCTGGGTTTCTGTCACACAGCAGAAGTCTTTAAACCAGGGATAGGCAACCTTTCCCCTTTAAGGGCCGAGGGACTTCAGCTCCCAGAAGCCTCAGCCCTGTTGGCCAATAGTCCCATGTTAGCCAATAGCTCCTGGGCTTCTGGGAGCTGAAGTCCCTTGGCCCTTAAAGGGGAAAGGTTGCCTACCCCTGCTTTAAACGATCACCCTCAGTCCATAAGATGGCAACGCCACTAGACAGCAAACGTGTTCCTATCTCCATTCAGATTTGTATTTGCAAGACCAATTTCTCCAAGCAACTTTCAAATGAATGGATGAGGCAAAGGTGTGAAATTAAGTCAACATCAAAGATTTATTGAATAAGAGAAGGTTTGAATATCAGACATATAAGCTGGGTTTTTGTTCTGTTTTGTCTTTAATGGGATGACTTGTTTCAATCAGGGATGGAGAAAATGCTGTTTATTTTTTATTTTAAAAATGCTTAAAAACATGTCTCTCAATTGTTGTGAAACTGATGAAGGGAATTCTGGATTGACAAGAATCTTCACAATTTGGGCTTTGTTCTATACAAAATTCCCATGTGCTTGTTTTGCACACAAGTTTGAATTTTTGGTAGAACAAGACCTGGATAATGGAGATTCTCTTCAGTCCAGGAAAGCATTCCTTTCTGCACAGGAAACAGCATCCTGTGAAGAAAATGCTGTTTTCTGTGCGAAAGCCACACATGAATTTTTCACATGATAAATCTTGAACTGCCAATCATTGTTGAAAACTGTGCAGTTTTCAAACAGTTTGTCATAGTGAGAGAGAAAAAATTGTTAACATTGCTGATTGCTTTGTTCAAGAAAAAAATGTGAAGAATTATATCCCTGGATTTAATATCAATGTAACAACTGTTCCTGAATTTTTCCCTCTGAAATTTCATTACCAACACTTCATCCCTGACTCTCACCAATCAGAATCTAACTCTTTTTATGTCTACATTTCACTACATTTCAAGGGCTGTGATTGGTTGTCTCTAGACAGGCTTGGCAGACTGTTTCCTGTTCTTTTTCAACAATAAGGACACAAGCTCCATGTGCTCTAAGATGGTCAACTGTTTGTTGTTGTTTACCTCCAAGTCATTTTTGACTTATGGTGACCCTATCATAGGGTTTTCTTGGCAAGTTTCTTCAGAGGGGGGTTGTCATTGCCTTCTGCTGAGGCTGAGAGAGTATGATGTGCCCAAGGTCATCCAGTGGGTTTACAAGGCCAAGCCATGATTCAAACCCTGGTCTCCAGAATCTTAGTCCAACATTCACATCACTACACCTTTGCACATTTCTAAATAAAACTTTCTTATTCATTGATACTGAAGTCTTTCTGCAGTTAGTGCTGATATAAATAAGTTGCTCCTTAAGTTACCCTCCTCTCTCAGGCCTTTTGCTGGGCTAATAATTTCCACAAAATACCAAGGGGATGCTCACACTCTTGGTGGAGACCCCAAGGCCCCAATCTTATAGGGTAACAATGAAGTACTTTTAGGGTACTTTGCTGAAAGATTCATTGCATCAGACTCCCTCCAGTGCCACCTAATTGCTGGATCTTTCATCAAGCCTATTCCATCTGCTGCTAAACCAGCTGGCTTACTCCCAGCTGTCCCCTAGTGGCCAATATTCAGGCAGCCTTCCTGAACTGGCCAATATGCATTTTGTTTTCTATTCTGTGTTGCAATTGCAGATCCGTAACTTATTTGTATTCAGTTATACTATGTATTCATGATTGTGACACTATTGCCATGACTATAAAAGTCCTCACAGGAACAGAACCCAAACACTGGAAGGAACATATTCACAGTGGAAGAATAAAAGGAAACTACTTACCTCTCATGTGCTGTGGAATGGTCTAAAAACCTTAATATCTTAGAAAGCCTAACAGACTTCGGCACCAATTGGTCTTCTTCAGAGGCTATTACCAGAAATTTCTGGAGTTGCAGCCTGCACTCTCAACAATGTGGACACTGAATATTAGAAGGGAAGCCCACTTTAAACTCCAGGGAGCCACTGAGTGGTGGATGTCTGTTCTGCTACCCACCAGTGAATGAGGCTTTGATAGTCAGAGGCAAGACCTCATCATAATTTCTTGTTGCACCACAAATTGCTGGAAGGGGGGGGGGGGAATCTCTGGCTTTTCTTCACAAACGAAGATTCAGGAAGGACTCATCCCATGCTTTTTGCAAGCGCGCTGATGATTAAAAAGGCCAATCCGAGATAAACAAGTCTGGTTGCAGAAAGCACAGCAGAAGATCTCCTTGGATGATGTTTTGGGGTCGTGATTCTTTCTGCGTTGTCGTTTCTCTTCGAGACTTGTTCGGCGTGACTTCTCAAATAAGGCTGCAGCATTGTGGATAGTGCGTCTCCATGCCTCCCGATGTGAGGCCAAGGCGGACCATTGTTGGTGATCAATTTGGCCGAGCCTGAGATGTTGTTTCAGGGAGTCTTTGTATCGCTTTTTTGGAGCGCCCCTCTTACGATGACCCGTAGCGAGTTCACCATAGAGTACTATTTTTGGGAGGCGATAGTCCTCCATCCTAGAAATGTGCCCTGTCCAGCGCAGCTGCATTTTCAATAGCATGGCCTCAATGCTGGTGATCCCTGCTTGCTCAAGGATAGCAACATTCGTTACATAGTCAGTCCAGTGTATATTTAGGATTGTGCATATACAGCGCTGATGAAAGCGTTCGAGGAGTCGTAAGTGTTGGCGATAGGTGACCCATGTTTCAGACCCGTAAAGGAGAATAGACAGTACAATTGCTCTATACACACTGATTTTTGTGCTCCGCCTCAGGTGTTTGTTACTCCAGACTCTTTTGTAAAGTCTTCCAAATGCACTGTATGCCTTTGCTAATCTGTGATCGATCTCTTTGTCAATCTTGGCATCTGAGGAGATGATGCTTCCCAGGTAGGTGAACCGCTGAAAGGACTTAAGCACAGATTTGCCTACAGCGATGTGGGGATCGTGGTGTTTGCTGTGGTGCAGGCTGGTAGAGGACTTCCGTTTTCTTCAGGTTGACTTCCAGCCCAAACATTTCTGCAGCTGTTGCGAAGCAGGATGTTAGCCGCTGCAGAGCTGCTTCTGTATGGGCAACAAGGGCAGCATCATCAGCAAAGAGCAGCTCATGGACTAGATAGTTTAGAGTCTTAGTGCGAGCCCTCAGACGGCTTAAGTTAAACAAGCTTCCATCAACACGGTAACGTACATAGATGCCGTCTTCTTCTTCGAGCTCTGCTGCAGCCCTTTGGAGCATCATGCTGAAGAAGATTGTAAATAAAGTTGGAGCAAGAACACAACCTTGCTTCACTCCATTAGTTATTAGAAAGGGCTCTGAAAGAGCATTGCCATATTTGACTTGACCATGCTGGCCCTCATGTAGCAAGATAATCATTTTGAGGAATTTGGGGGGGCATCCTAGTCTTTCCAGGATCTGCCATAGACCTTTTCTACTCACAGTGTCGAAGGCTTTGGTGAGGTCGACAAATGTTACATAGAGTCCCTTGTTCTGCTCTCTACATTTCTCTTGCAGTTGTCTAAGGGCAAATACCATATCTGTAGTACTCCTATTGGCTCTGAAGCCACACTGGCTTTCAGGAAGGAGTTCTTCTGCAATAGCAGGAACTAATCTGTTTAGGAGTATCCTTGCAAGGATTTTTCCAGCAATAGAGAGCAGTGCTATACCTCGATAGTTTGAGCAATCGGATTTTGCTCCTTTTTTCTTGTACAGGGTGATGATGACTGCATCTCGGAGATCTGATGGCAGTTCCCCTTTTTCCCAGCAACTCACAAGGAGTTTGTGGAATTTAGCATGGAGTACATGACCTCCGTGTTTCCAAACTTCATGTGGGATTCCATCAATCCCAGCTGCCTTGCCGTTTTTCATCTGCTGTATGGCCTTAAGGGTCTCTTCCAAAGTGGGAGCTATGTCCAGTTCACTTTTCATCGGTTTTTGTACCATATGTTGGATAGCTGAGCCTTGGACAATTCGGTTGGTACTGAAGAGACTTTGAAAATGTTCAGCCCATCGATTTAGGATGGAGGCTTTATCAGTAATTAGTGTTTGACCATCTATACTGTATAAGGGGCTTTGGACCTGATAAGTAGGTCCAAACACTGTTTTAAGAACTTCGTAAAAACCTCTAAGATCACCCAGATCTGCACAGTGTTGTGTCTTTTCTGCTATATTGATCCACCACTTGTTCTGAATGTCTCGGAGTTTTTGTTGAAGTTTACTACACATGAGATGGAAAGCTGCTTTTCTTACATGGCAAGTTGGTTGGGCGAGGTATGCCTGGTGAGCAGTTCTCTTCTTTGCCAACAGCTCCTGGATCTCTTGGTTGTTTTCGTCAAACCAGTCTTGATTTTTCTTATGGGAGAACCTGAGGGATTCTTCCGCAGACTGGAGGATACTGTTTTTGATATGTTGCCAAAGCACTGTAGGAGAAGGATCTGTAGGGTGGTCTTCAAGTTTTGATTGCAGATTTGCCTGGAAGTTGTCTCTCATGGTAGCTTGTTGAAAATTGTTGATTTGGAGTCTCCTCTTTAAGATGCCACCCTTCTTAGGTTTGAGCTTGAGATGAAGATTTAGTTTACATCTTACGAGGCAATGATCTGTTTGGCATTCTTCACTGGGCATCACTTGCGTATGATGGACATCGCGAATGTTTCTCTGGCGGACTAGAACATAGTCAATGAGGTGCCAGTGTTTGGATTGGGGGTGCATCCAGGTTGTCTTCAAGCTATCTTTCTGCTGAAAGATAGTGTTTGTAATAGTCAGCTGTTCTGCACAGAACTCTAGCAGGAGGTGTCCATTATCATTGCAATTTCCAACACCATGCTTGCCTAAAACACCTTTCCAGGCTTCGGAGTTCTTTCCTACTCTGGCATTGAAGTCACCAAGGATAATAATTTTATCTTCTACAGGGACTTTTTGTATGACCCAAAACTGAAAAACATCTTTCAGGAGTAGGCTTTATGATTAAAAACTCCATTGCCTCCAAACTCAAAACCCTGCCAACAGGTCACTCTGATCGCATTATCTCCTTATGCCTCCCACATATTGTTCTCTTCAGTATATATGCCCCAACTATGCAAGCCAACCCTGTAGAGAAAGACAAATTTGGGGGGGGGGGGGGAATATTATCCAAAATAGACATCCATCACTTGAGGTAGCTGCTGGCTGTTAAGACATGGTGTCACGGTAGGATGGGACAAGGCATTACTTAGATACACATTTGTAACTAAAGCAGCAAGTAGGAACTTTGCTATCATCTATAAGATGCTCTGGGAATGTTTTTGGATACTTTTCAGGCCACATGGATGAATGAATGAATAGGTTTTTAATGGTGATTCCACCTTTCTCCTAGTACAAGATTCTAGACAGCTTGCAAAACAAAATATGTAGCATACACATTTAAAAAGCATTGAACAACCAATCCAATTAAGAACAATTAAGAATGCAATCAGCATATATGTAAAGGTAAAGTAAAGGTATTCCCTGTTGACAAGGTTGTCAAGTTGTGTCCAACCATAGGGGGGTGGTGCTCATCTCCATTACTAAGCTGAAGAGCCAGCATTGTCAGAGACTACTCTGTGATCATGTGGCCAGCAGATTGCAGAGAAGGCTGTTTAACTTCTCACTGATATGGTACCTATTTATCTACTTGCATTTGCATGCTTTCCAACTGCTAGGTTGGCAGAAGCTGGGACTAGTGATGGGAGCTCACCCCATCATGCGGCACCTGGGCCTCGAACTGCCAACCTGCCGATCTTGCAATCAACAGAGTCAGCATCTTGACCAATTGAATCACTGCATCCCTGGTTCAGGATATACGACATATTAAAAAATACAGCACACCCATTGAACCCCTTGTCTGACAACCAATTAAAGGATGCCTGTTTAAATAAGAAGTTCTTTGCCTGTCAGCAGAAAGAGGAGGTCTACCAAGCTTCCCTTAGAAGTAAATTCCACATCTCAGGAACAGCCACCAAGAATGTGAGCTCCCGTGACCTCACCAGAAAGGCTTGTGAAATGGGTAGGATGGAGGGAATGCCCTCTTCTGGAGACTGTAAGGCTCACCAAGGTTTATATGGGAGATGCAGACTTTCAGATGGTTCAGTCCTAAACCATCGAAGGCTTTATAGATCTTAGCCAGCAAATAAATAACAGCAAGTTAGAATATGAATGTTATAAACCTACTTAATAGTATCTTTGATTCTGCTAAGACAGTGTTAAGAGCCAATGTAAAGTAGTGTAATGGGTGTTGGATTAGGACATTGACAGACGGAGTCCCCATTTGGCCATGAAAACCCACCAGGGTTGCATCTACACTGTCGAAATAATGCAGTTTGATACCACTTTAACAGTCATGGATAGTTCCATCCTACAGAATCCTGGGATTTGTAGTTTTGTGAGGCACCAGCACTCTTTGGCAGAGAAGGCTAAAGACCTTGCAAAGCTAAAACCCCAAGGATTCTATAGGATGGTGCTACAGCAGTTAAAGTGGTGTCAAACTGCATTATTCCTACAGCGTAGATGCACTTTGGGTGGCTTTGGGTCAGTCACACTCTGAGGGCTGATTCAGATGGCTTATTTGGGGCGTGGCCATGGCAACCGCATGTCGCAGCCCCAATCCTCCCTTTTGCTGCCCCTAAAAGAGTGGCAAAATGCCGCTCCTTTTAGGGCCAACAAAAGGCCGTCCCAAGAGCCAGTGCCACGGCTCTTCTGCACTCTTTTGCTGCAGCATGTTTGCATGCTATGCCGGGAGGGTGTCCTGATGCCGTGCACCATGCAAATTGCCGTGCAGCATCAGGATGGCGTCGGGGTGGGGTTGGGGTGGGCAGCATGTAGAGGAACCATCTCAGAGGGGAACCCTCTCTCTGAACAAATTCTACCAGGAAAACCCCATGATAGGTTCACCATGAGTGAGAAATGACTTGAAGGCACACAACAACAACAGGACAGTATTCCATTGCCTGTTTTGATTTATTTCAATCCCCCTCACTTTCACTGCATCAGAATGTTCCAGATTTCTCCAACCACCTGTAAGTCAAGCCATTTTTGCCCATTGGATTCCCATCTTCCACAGTACCATTGCAGGCTGGGAGTTCTGATGTCAGTTGTATAATGGAACCACTCCAATCTTTAGATAAAACTCTCAAGGAGTTACCATGCTGTGTCTATCTGGAGAAGAATTCAGAACGGATTCACTGTCTCACTAATACACTGGCATAGTGAGACTCAATTCAGTGAGAGTTGGCCAAGGAATGGAGGAATTTAACGTTTTATCTGGGTGCTTGAAATAAGTTTCTCAGGTATTGAAAAAATGCAAAGCAGCTTTGAGAATTAACTTGTGCACAGTGTGGCCTCAGAAAGGGATATAACCTCAGGACATCTTGTAAACATACCAACGATTCTAAGACATTGAACGCTGAGAAATATTTGAAGTTCCTTTTGTTCTTAAGGATAAAACTGTGCCGAAAGAGTGCTGTACATGTATGGATTTAAAAATGATGTTTTGTACTGAGTGTATAGTGATAGCTATAGAAGATCCAGAGCACCATCTAGTGGACAACATTGTAACTGCAACTCTTCCTACATCTCTCTTCAGCAATGTTTGAATAGGAATAAAACATTGGGGGGTTGCAGACTGCCAGAAATAGTGCAAATTGAGTCCACTTTTAGGGTTAGGGTTAGGGTCAGGGAATCATGGGAACTGTATTTTATTGTGGCACCAGAGGTCTCTGACAGAGAAGGCTCAATGTCTCAGAAAAAAACCAATTCCCATGATTCCCTAGCACTAACCCTAACCCTAAAAGTGGACTCAATTTGCACTATTTCTGGAAGTCTGCAACCCCCTTTAGTCAACTTTAACAACACATTGTGTTGTGTAGTGTTACTCACATGTCTCCCACCACCATTAAAAAATAAAATTATTTTGCAGATTTTTACTTCAAGGTCCCAAAAGCAGATTTGTATATAAATCAGTGGGCATGGTTGCACATTGCTCATGGAGGTACATGTGCAAATTCTGTGGGGAAATAAAGATTCAGGAGCTAAACAGACAGCCCCTAAGGGGTGACATCCCACCACCCCTTTCCTTGCTGGATTGGGGCAGTGGCAACCGCATGCTGTGGCCCCAATCTAGCACTTTGCCATTCCAAAAAGAATTGGCAAATGCTGCTTCTTTTTGGAGCAGCAAAAAGCCACCCTTGCCACCACTGCAATGGCTTTTCCATGCTCCTTTGGCACAGCGTGTCTAAACGCTGCACCAACAGAGTGCCCTGATGCCACCCACCATGCAGTGGGGTGTGTGGCATGACGGCGGCATCGGGGCAGAGTCAGGGTGGCCAGTATGCAGTCATCATGCCCTGACTCCACCCCCAGGCCAGCCCTTTTGGCCGGTCTGTACAGGACCTTATTTGCACAGTATTGTAATACAGAGACATAACTGTATTGGTCTGGAATATCAGTATGCAAAAGGATCTTGTAGCACCTTTGAGACTAACTTTGAGAAAGAATTTATAGCATGAACTTTCATAGATTTCAAAGACATAGCCATGTTAGTCTGAAAAATCAGTATGCAAAGGAATCTCATAGCACCTTTGAGACTAACTGAAAGAAAGAGACTGGCAGATGCAGCTAATGCATCTGTCAAAATCCTCTGCTATTAATGCTGTAGCTCAGGGAATGCATTTGAGGAAGTAGGCTCAAGTCTTTAAGCTCATGTTACCAGCTTCTTTCTTTTTAAGTTAGCCTCAAAAGTGCTATCAAATCACTTTCATAGACTTGATCTACAAAAGATGCATCTAAGGAAGTAGACCTTGGTCCAAGAAACACTGCAAAAATCATCCCATTTGATACCACTTTAACTGCCCTGGCTCAATGCTAAGGAATTCTGGAACCTGTAGGTTTGCAAGACATTTAGCCTTCTCTGTCAGAGAGCTCTGGTGCCACAATAAACTACAGTTCCCAGGATTCCCTAGCACTGACACAGGACAGTTGAAGTGGTCTCAAACTGGATTATTTCTGCAGTTTGTTTTGGACCCAAGTCTATCCAAGCTCGTGCTATGACTTCTTTCACACAATTAGTCTCAAAGGTGCCACAAGATCCCTTTGAACATTGTAATCTGATAATCTGGCTGTGTGATGTAGCAATGGATCTCTATAGGGGAATTTTAATTATCTCAATTAATTAATGGACTGAGCTACAAGCAGCCCTTGGAATTGTGTCTCAATCTGTATACCAAGGGGAGAGGAGATAAAGGATTACAGAGACAGGATTCTTCTAATGAATTGTATTTTATTAAAAAGGATGCACGCATCAAAGGAAGCATACACACACACACACACACACACACACATACATTAAGGGGAAAGGGGGTAAGGTTTGGAACAGGCAAGGCTTCACTAATGGGATAATTACCATCAGTGGGGGTGTAGGACTTGGCTGTATTTTGGAGTGTCTTGGAGGGCAGCACAAGTTGGAACTAGTAGAGTCAGAGAGACATGGGGTCCCCCTGCACTCCAAAATTAGCCCAGAGAACAAAGACATTTGAGGTTCTTTTATATGCTAAAATTAGCCTGAGGCAAAGATTTATCAAAGGGCCAAACCTGCATGGGAAAAGATAACTCAAGATAGGGTTTCAAAGATGGGGAATGGAGTTGTGAATTAGCCCTCTCCATCTTGGGTGCAAAACATCCTGCTGTACATTATCAAGCCTTCCTGTCTTAGAAGTGTGAATTCCTTTCCTGGCAGCTCCCAAACTATCCATTTGATTTGCTATTCAGGTACCTTTGGTACATGACCTGACATTTTTGAGCTCATGCCAGCTTGAGGTTCAGAGTCCATTCAAGGCTGTGGAGGGCACACATACACCACAAAATTAAAGACTTTCAGTGCTCGTAACAGTGGCACAACCATCACATGCCTCCATAAGCATAAAATTATGCTTTCTTTCCTCAGTGTAGAATCCTGTTCATTAGATCAGTGATCTTAGATGGAACTGACTGCAAATACAGCCCCCCCCCCCAAAAAAAACCACTTTGTTTGGTACCAAAAACTGACACCTATTACTGCAAAATAATAAGCTCTATTGATGGTTAATGATACAGCAGGTGGTATAGATCAGAGGAAGCATCCAAGTCTTGTAGCTAATGGATTTCAGCTTCTCATCCCAGCAAGTGCTAGAACTGTACCTCTAAAAAAACAAATTCTACTCAGTTTATCCCAAGTCCAACAATCTTGATCTATGTGACTGTATAATGCCCTCCCTCCCTGGCATGGGGTGCATTTACACTGTAGAAATAATGCAGTTTGGTACCACTTTAAGTACTGTAGCACATCCTATGGCAGGGGTAGGCAACCTTTCCCCTTTAAGGGCCGAGGGACTTCAGCTCCCAGAATCCCAGGAGCTATTGGCCAACTTGGGACTATTGGCCAACATGGCTGAGGCTTCTGGGAGCTGAAGTCCCTCGGCCCTTAAAGGGGAAAGGTTGCCTACCCCTGTCCTATGGAATCCTAGGATTTGTAGTTTTACCAGACTTCTCTGCTAAAGAGTGCTGGTGCTTCACAAAACCACACATCCCAGGCTTCTGTAGGATGGAGACATGGCAGTTAACGTGATGTGAAACTACATTATCTCTACAATTCAGGTACATTTAGGGGGGAAGCAGACAGCTAATTGAGCCGTTTGGGGGGCAGGGAAGGGGAGGGGCAGCCACACGATCGGTGCCCCAACCCCTTCCCCAGCTGGCCCTCCAAACAGCCGGCACTCCGAGGAGGACCTCCCACCACAGCGTTCGCACACGCTGCAGTGGAAGAGTCGCCCAAGGTGCGCCGCAGCCTTCTGTGGTGCACCTTCAGTGACTTGTGAAAGGAGCACCAATTTAGCACTCCTTTCAGGGGCGGTGAAGCTGCGCCGCAGGGCTGAGGTGTGGGGATATCTCAGCCCCACAGCACAGCTTCCCGGGGCGGCCCATGGCCACTTGTCTGCTTCCCCCCTTACACTGTAGAAATAGTGCAGTTTGACACCACCTTTAGTACTGTGGCTCCATCCTATGGGATCCTGGGAAATGTAGAGTTACAAGATCTTCAGCTTTCTCTGCCAAAAAGTGCTGGTGTCTCACAAAACTACAAAAACCAGAATTCTGTAGGATGGAGCCATGACAATTAAAGTGGGGTCAAACTGTATTATTGTCAAGTCATACAGAGATAATCCACTGAAGTTGAAGGGATGTGCAGTAGCAAGATATTAGTTGTTCTGGAATCCATTAGAAGGACCCAGCAATGATGATAATGAAGTCCAAAAGGGAAAGAGAAAGAGACACAAAAGATAAGCCAATTCAAAGGTCAAGAATGGAAGATAAATCCACAAGCATGAAGGATACAGAAAGCCTGGTAGTATGAACAGTTGTGAACCACAAGAACTTTGGGAGATTTCTGACCTTGTGATGCCAGGTGGTTAATTCAAAGAATTAAGGTTCCAGGTCTGCATGGGCCAGAATACTCTAGGAGCAGCCTGGAGTCTTCTGGAGCTGGAGTTGCCCCAATATCCCCATATTACATAATACTAATAATACTAATAATACTAATAATACTAATAATACTAATAATACTAATAATAATAATAATAATAATAATAATAACAACAACAACAACAACAATAACAATAATTTTATTTGTACCCCACCCTTCTGAGAACAATTGGAGCGGCTAACAATATTAAAATACAGAGATACAATTATACACCCCAATACCCACCCACCCCTTAAAAAAGCATTAAATGAATGGTACATTAAAAAGTCATAATTAAACATAATAATAAAACCAAAATAACATGGGAAGTTACACAATTAGTGACAAGGAGGTAGCAACATTCATAATAGGAGGGATGAGACTGAAGGGAATTTCCTGAAGGGACATGGGGCCTCTGTTGTAATGCTGTGGTACCACCAAAGTGAGTTGCTTGCTCTGAGACCAGAATGAAGTGCCCAGTATCGATCACATGGCTGGGAACCTCATTCTGACCTCAGAGTCCATGACTCACTGTGGAAGCAAGGTATATTATAAACAACCATCTGGAATTGCAAGGGAGGGCTCTGGATCTTCCAAATAGATCTGGAGCAAAAGGTGAGTTGGGTCTTTTTTTAATTAAGATGGGATACTTCAGGTTTGGTGCTGAATTGGCTAGACATTGTCAGTTTGCACCAAAACTGGGGATTGGGTCCTGTGTTCTTCAGGCTCATCATCATGGGGAAAAGGGGGAGGACATTTCATTTGGACCATGCAGACAGGCCTATGACATTATAAATACTCCAACATGGATGATGGTGAAACGGGGGGGGGGGGGGGTAGGCCAAAAGACCTGAAAGGAAATCAGGTATTGGAGAAATAGGCTGCTCAAACCTGGCAGATAAAGGCCAATGTCCTGTTAGTGACAAAACATCATTCCACCTTATGCTTGCACATACTTTTACTTTATTTTTATTTTTTATTTTTTTGTGGTCATTGGGGAAGCTAGCATTCTCTTCCTCACTTGGGATAATGAAAACTCCACCTGCCATAAGTCATTGTATTGCTGCAATAACCCCACACCCAGCAACAGTCATTCCACTGCTGATGAAGAATGGAGAACAGAATGATTTCCAGAGCACCCTGGTGAATCTCAGCTGAAGAAATCTGCATCTGGCTGTAGGTGGGTAGACAGATGTATCTCCACTTCCCCATGTTGTCCATCAGCCATGGAATGGAGGTTGAGAAGGGAGACAGAGCGAGTCCCAGGGCTGGTGGCAGATACACACACACACACACACAAACAGTCCAAATAGCAAACTTTGATTTTGCCATTTTATATATGGGACACCATTTTACTACTCAATTGTATTTAATAAAGCTTGAGCATCCATGGATTTAGGTATCCGAGGGGAGTCCTGGAACCAAATCCCAGCAGATACGAAGTGCCCACTGGAATAAACAGGTAGCAGGGGAAAGATCCTGGGTGTATCTAAACAGCACAGTTATGGCAGTTTAATACCAGGTTTTGTTGTTTTTTGTCATGGCCTCATTCTATGAAATCATGGGATTTATAATTTGGTGAGTTCTTAAAATTCTTTGCTAGAGAGCTCTTGCTCACTTCCCTGAACTACAGCATTAGTAGCAGGGGATTTCCACAGAGAATTCAAAACACCTGCCCAAACTACAAATCCCAGTAATCCATTGGCTGGATAAAGTTAAAATGGCATCAACATGCAATAATTATGGATTGTGGTTAAATCCTTGGAAACATGCTGCTATAGGGCCTGAGCCCCTTTAGATGACAGCAGGCAACAGTGATATTTTCACAACATAAAATGGCCTCAGGGTGGGATCTATCTGGCATCAAATTGAGAATTTGGGTTGTTTCGATGGACGGCCAATATGTCTGCCAAAGCAAATTGTTTGCTCTGGATTATTTGGAGAACAGATTCAGAAGAACCTGCTCATAACTCATTTCAAAAGGGATGCCACTTTTTGATTGTTTTAATGCTTGGAAAAGAAAGTGACAGTATTGGTGCTATGTGTAGCCAAGCACAATGTTTCAGAGAAATGGTGTCATTTCTGCTCTCCTTTGTGCTATATACAAAAGTAGCATCTGCCATTCTGGCTAGCATGCAGAAATACATTTCCCTGACAGATGGGGTTCAACTTTAAATAATATTTTGGTGAGAGAGAAGAAAGAACAGTGGCAAGTGCAAAAATGCACAGATGTTTGTGTGTTAGATTTTGATCCATTATTTGTCCTGTGTCTTCACCCTGATATAGTTTGTAGGGTATGCCTTGAACATTTGGGGTGGTTGTTGGGACATCACCATCTCTGCATTTCCATGAGCTGTTACGTGAAATAAGAGTGTTAATGATGGACTTCGCAGAATTGTTGCCTTGAATATGTGTTGCTTTGTTCATTGTTCTAGAAAATTTGGTCCTCCATACACTATTGGATCACAAATCCCATCCATCCTAGCCAGCATAGTCTATATGCAAAGATTATGAGAGCTATAGTCCAACAAGATTTGGTGGCCCACATGCCATTCCCTCCCTGCTATAGAAAGATACAGAAAGGACATGGACAGATAAGACAGTTACCTCAGATGGCAGATGATGTGGTGCCTCAGTGAAATGTTGGTGGTCAAAGCTGTGGGTGTCAACAGGTGTGATGGAGGACATTGTTTCACTAATGGACATGATTCATGATCCACCTATGCCCTTGTCTGCTTGGGCCAAATAACACACGCTCCTCCCAGCCTCCAAGTGAGTAGTCAGGATGATGCAGGATCCAATCCCTGGTTCTGGTACAAACTGTCCAGATGACGTTCAGCACCAAACTTGCATATATCCCCTGTGTGTGTTGTATACCTTCAAGTCATTTCTGACTTATGGCAACTCTAAGGTGAACCAATCATGGGGTTTTCTTGGTAGGATTTGTTCAGAGAAAATTTGCCATTGCCTTCCCCTGAGGCTGTGAGCATGTGACTTGCCCAAGGTCACCCAGTGAGTTTCATGGCTGAGCGGGAATTAAACCCTGGTCTCCAATGTCATAGTCCAATGCCCAAAACACTATGCCACGCTGGCTCTATAGTCCCATACATAGGTGGTGGTGGTGGAGGGGGACTCACCTTTGCTCCCATTCTTCTGGAGCCTTCCAGAGCAATGGAGGTCAGCTGTTTACAACATGTCTCATTGTGCTGCCATATGTCACTCCCTCTGAGGTCAGAGCAAAGTGCTAAACTGTGCAATTGACACTGGCTGCCTTATTTTTGGCCTCAGAGAGAGCAACCTGTGATGGCAGGTAAAACAGTGGGACACGTGCGAATAACCACATGCCATCATTCTAGAATTCACAGTTAATGGGGGGATGTAGGAGAAGCTTTAGGGCCAGTATATTTCAGACAGCTCTCGGAGTATTCTGCCCTGTGTACACATCGCCTATCACTTTTTCCATGGTAGGAGTGGGCAAAGTGTAGCTCTGGGTCCACATGTGGTCCCAGGGCTGTTTTCATGTCACTTCATTGACAAGTAGACATGTCTAGAGAAGGGCAACCAAGATAGTAAAAGATCTGGCAACCAAGCCCTACAATTGAACAGCTTAAGGAGCTGGGTTTGTTTAGCTTAGAGAAGAAAAGACTGTCAGGTGAAGGGATGACATGTAAAAGATACAGGAAGGACACAAAACCAAAGGATTTAAATGATAAGACAAAAAAAGAGAGAGAGAAAGATTCCATCTAAACATTAGAAAGAACTTTTTTACTGTAAGAGCTGTTCAACGGAGGAATATAGTGTCTCAGAGAGTGATGGACTCAATTTCATTGCAGGCCTTTAAACAGAAGGTCCAAAATACACTGCACAAATAAACCAGTTTGAGACTGCTTTAACTGCCCTGGCTCAATGCTAGGGAATTCTGCGAACTATAGTTTTGTGAGACATTTAACCTTTTCTATCAGAGAGCTCTGGTGCCACAATAAACTACAATTCCCAGGATTCCCTAGCACTGATCTAGGGCAGTTAAAGTGATCCCAAACTGGATTGTTTCTGCAGTGTGTTTTGGACCAGAGGTTAAGATGGCCATCTCTCAGGATTGTTTTAGTTATGCATTCTTACATGGCAGGGATTAGACTAGATTCTCCTTGGGATCTCTTCTAACTCTGTATCTTATGATCCTGCCAGACCTTTCAGACAGTCCTTTTTTGCACCTCTCACTGGAAAAAAAGAGTCAGTTTTCCTCTCTTGAAAGTCAACAGGAGTGTCAATTCATTTTTAAGCAGGTTGAAACCTCTCACTACAACAGGTAAGATCAATACACAAACAGACACACACATATGTACATGCATACATGTGTGAGTGCATTCATACACCCACCCAGCCATATTCTTGACTGCAAAACAAGAAGCAGACTTCTAGCCATTTCTGTTTTTTTATTCTGTCCCGTCCCCCCCCCCCCCCCCCCCCCCCCCCGCTCAGGTGCATTTTTGCCAGTCTATGTGGGCTCCACAAGGTCCTCATGACCATCTTTTCTTCTCAGTTTATGTACATGGAACAAGGATGGTGGAATGTCGTTTTCTCCATTGCATCAAGCAGCATTATATCTCAGGTGTCAATGTGCATGAACGTAAAAAGCAGAGAAAGTCTGGACTCTTGCCCAGAAAATGTAACTCATTATTTTACTTGTTAGTTTGACCAAGGCTGTTGCAATTATCATTGCTCCATTTACTAGTGCAGCTCAGTACACTGTGCATTGTCAACCTTAAGTTTATTCTTATGCAGGAGAACAAATACCAGAATACTCCCTCATTCCCCCTCATGGTCAATATTGTACCAATCAGTAATAAAGTTGTGTCTCTGTGTCTATGTGTGTATTTTAAGCCAGACCATCTGATTTAGCTAGATCTGCTCTTGAGGAAGATCTCACAGCTCTGCTGCCCCATTTTATATTCCAAGGATTGGTACTGAGCACTGTGGAATGGGAAGAACTCCAAATAAATCCCAGAGTAAAACAATACTGCAATGACAGATTATGAGTGTGCATTAACATAGTAAAATCGTGTACCTTATATAAAATGGCAAAATCAAGGCTCGCCTTTTGGATTTTTTTTTTTAATATTTTCAGTCCATGGATAGTTTTGTCTATAGTTTTGTTTTGTTTATTTATATATTTATTTTTGTGATGTGTTTACACACCACATCATTGGCACTTCTGCAACTGCCCTGTAAATGACTTCTTGCACATGTGGCATTGCATGATTGCCAGTCCATTCACAGGTTTCCCCGTGATTGAAAAGCTATGGCTGGGGGACAGGACATTTATGGGTGGGAGGCAGCAGCATGAGATCAGAATCCCTGAAGCCACTTCCTTCCCAATGAAATCACAGTTTAAAAGCCATGTGTGATAATCTTCTAGATCTACATCATCCTTAGTACCTCGTGTATTGATTATAAAATAGAGTAAAATAGAGTATACAGTCTAAGTAATGATTCCCACCCTTTGGTCCCCCAGAAATTTTGGACTTCAGCTCCCAGAATTCCTGACCACTGGTCAAACTAGCTTGGGCTTGTGGTAGTTGAAGTCCCAAACACCTGGAGGGCCAAAGGTTGAGAACCACTGGTCTCTGGCATTGCTACCTCCAGAGTTGTAAACTGTTTTCCCAAATTTCAACAACTTGCCATGAGATTTTTAAAAAATCCCAACAAATCTATTGTGTTTCACCACTGTGGTACATTTTTATTCCAGGAGACATAAAGAAATTACTTTTTTTTTAAAAAGACCCATATTATTTTTTGATGAACCATGATGTCTGTCAAACCATTATATTGTCTATTGTAAATCCAGACTGTTCATATAGAAGTTTGATAGCTCTTTGTTGCCATTGCTCCATCTCATGAAATTCTGGGGTCTGTTGTTTAGTGAGGCACTTGGGATGCTTGGGTGGTGCTCAGGGAAATTCACCAATTACACGTCCCAGTGTTCCACTGGTTGGAGCCATGGGAGTTAAAGTGCTGTCAAACCATTATTTTGTGTATTGTAAATGCTCATCAAGTTGACCATATTCAGTAGACTAGGTCTTCTCCCCCACATTGCCCAGCAACTTAAGAATTCTCACCAGGAATGTTAAACCCTAATCTTAACAACAACCATAATCCAAATCCTAACCATCAATGCCATGAAATTCTTAATAGGATCAGAACATATCCCACAATTCCTACAGTGCACTTTCCCCTACTCTTGGTACATGGAGGTTAAATGTAGAGATGCAAATAATACTCATTTTATTACCATAATACTCATTTTATCATCCTTAGTGAGAAAGCATATCTAGACATGTTAAGAGACCCCATAAAAATGGGCAAATATGTGTGGGAGGTTTTCTCAATTTTTGAACTCCCCGTGAAAATTTTCTTGGTACAAAAATCACCTTGTTCTGTGAACAAAAAGCTCCAATATTTTGATACAGGAAACAATTGGTTCTATGGAGGAAACCATAAAGTCTAAAATGCAAAAGATTATTGAAGAATGCACAAAAAAAAAACAAACATGTAATCTCATCCACCGGGGAGAACACTAATGAAATCGTTCATGCTTGTGTACAGGAATGATAAATGAAAATTTGAAACCCAAGTTGAATACAGTGCCCCTATTATATCCTTTAACATATTCTCATAGCTGTCCAACAGGCTGCCAAGCTGTCTCTCTAAGAGACTATCAACATTTTAGTAATCTAATCTGGAAAGCACAATAGCACACCCATCATTTTCTTCTATGGTCAAGCAACTTCACTAGAGGGGGGTAAAGGATCAAATATAGCAACATACTTGAAAGAAAACAACACTATGAGCTAAAGCTTTCCATTGTCTTAATGTCAGTTTTTGGGTGATTGTTAATTGAAATCACTGGTATCCCACGTTGTTGTTGGAGAGACTACTAAGGCAGCTAGTGGCAACAATAAACATTATCTCAGCAAAGTACATTCTGAAAATAATTAATAAACATCAACAAAATAGGAAGCAACAGCAATTTTTTTTTAAAGCAAAACATAACAAAATAGTAATCTGTGGCTGCTGGTGACTTCCATATAAAAGGAGCAACTGATGTACTCTGTGTTTTAATCCATAAAAAGAGAACTTTTATGTGGAGAAACTGTGGTTCCTGCAGCCTTCTAGGAAATTGAGCCCCAAGCAGCGCTGCTGGGCCAAGGAGTTTTCCAGTTCAAGTTCAAATTAAAGTTTTTCCCTGGGAAGTAAAATGTATTGGCTGATGCCTTATCCAGACTCCTGCAACACAAGAGCAAGAGTCAGCTCCCCATGAAGACAGTGTTCACCCCCAAACAACTGAGGCTAGCAGTGGTGATGTGAAATCAAACACTGAGACAGACAGAACCAGATTCCAGGACCTCTGATCCTCTGTTTAAAGAACTGCAGAAGGCAGAAGAGACTGATCAGTGGCTGAAATCATGCTCAGATACTTTGGAATATAAGGATGGATTATGGTACAAAGGGTCTAGAATATATGTTCCCATTGAGCTGAGAATCAAAATCCTCCAGTTGTGCCATGACTCCAAGGTGGTGGGACATTGGATTTTTTTAAGGACTTGGCACTTAATTCACAAGTAGTATTGTTTATTTATTGGTTTATTGCATTTATACACCACCTTTCTCCCAGTGAGACACAATGAGGCTCAAAAAACAAAAACAAAATCAGCTAAAACCATATTCACTGTGTGTCTCCCTGTTTAAATGTCTTCTTAACTTGTGGCCTGGTCTCCTAAAAGTAAAACATGAAATCAAAGTTGTTGGTGTTTTTTTAAAAAAACAACAACAACAACAACAAAACAAAGATATGCGCTTTGGCAGAGGTGAACATGTCTTCAAGTACTGATAATGACTCTTGAGTGGTCTGAGCAGTAGAAACAATGGGTTGCTTAAACAGGACAAAGCCAATCAGCATAGATATTTACCCTCTTTCAAATCCAGATATGTTTACTCTAGCTCTCTGCAAGCTGTCCAGTACCTCACAATGGAGTGTGTACTAGTCTGAGCCAATTTGGCAGGTCTCCATTCTATGGAAATAAAAAAGACTGTTAAGCCCTGACTATTAATCAAGGAAACCATTTCCTTGCAGCAGGAGAGACACATTTGAAGTACAACTTCCAGTTTGCACTTTTAAAATAAGGTTTGACTCCCCCCCCCCCAACATGGACTAAGATCCAGCCCACTATCAGCCTATCTGTCCAATATGGTTTCTCAACAATTTGTACAAACTCTGGCAACAAACAGCTTTCTTCTCTTATGCATTAAAGCCTAATATTCATATTTATTGAGCATAATGTGTAACAGTGCATACACTTACTTCTTTTTCATATAAAAGCTAGGACTTTACACCAGCTGATAATGTAAACAGCACTACATTGGCTAGAATTTTGGTAAAACCTGACTAGCTGGACATCATCAACATCAACACCACCACCACCACCACTACCTATCATCCCACCCTTTTCTCTAGTTTGAGCCTCAAAGAGACCTATGACAGTATTTTTTTATTTAAAAAATCCCCTCATACATGGTAGCATTAAAATGTCAATAAAAGAAAACCAGTTAAAATATAACAATAAAAAGAAAACAATAAATAAATAAATATTATAGCACATTATTCAAGGAGTGTTGACCTTGGGCTATTAATCTTTAAATGCCTACAGAAACAACAACAAAAGTATTCATCTGCCAGCAGCAAGTTAGCAAGGAGGGTACCATTCTAACTACTCTTGAAAAAGAGTTCCAGAGTCTGGCAGCAGCCACCAAGAAGTCCCTCTCCTATGTTTCCACTAGGCATACCTGTGAGGTGGGACTGAGAGAAGGGCCTCCCCAGAAGATCATAAAAGAGCCTCATATTGAGAGAATATGGTCCTCTACATAACCTGGACATATTGGGCTTTGTAGGTCATAATCAGTGCTTTAAATTTGGTGCAATCTGTCAGAGTCACCCCATAACTGCCATATTTAAGTTAGGGCTGCTTAGCTATGTTGTAACCATGTTGGGAAGATGAGTGTTTAGGGAAAGCATGAGAAGTTGCTGAGGATTGTTGTGTGTGAACCAAGTTTATATAGTTGACTGATAACCCTATGGGAAAGAATGTGGAAGGGAGATGAATGTAGAGAGGGTATAGAAATGAAACCTAGCTTGCTAACTGAGATCTGGCAAAGGATGCACAGCTGGGTGCTGATCTGTCCAATATACACTTTCTGATTTCATCCATGAATAGTGTTCATTAAGGGCCTTTGCAGACTGCTAGAAATAGTGCAAACTGAGTCCACTTTAACTGCCCTGGCTCAGTGCTAGGGAATTATGAGAATTGTATTTTTTTCTGAGACATTGAGCCTTCTCTGTCAGAGAGCTCTGGTGCCACAATAAACTACAGTTCCCATGACTCCCTAGCACTGAGTCAGGACAATTAAAGTGGAATCAATTTGCACTATTTCTGGCAGTCTGCAAAGGTCCTAAGCTGGAAGTCAAACTCAGCAAAATCCTCAAGGTCTAGCAAATTCCTCACTTGCCTCGAAGACAATTGCATTGTCCAAGAGGTGGAAGAGGCAACAAGGGAGTCAGCTATTTTGGATCTGATCCTAACTAACAGGGAAGACCTAGTTAATGGGGTGCAAGTGGTTGGATCCTTAGGCGGGAGTGATCATGTCCTCCTGGAGTTTCTTATACAGTGGAAAGGAGAAGCCAGGCATAGTCAGACACACATTCTAGACTTCAGGAAAGCTGATTTTACTAAACTTAGAGAAATAATGGGGGTGATCCCATGAACAGGAATACTAAAAGAGAAGGGAGTTCAAGACGGATGGGAGTTTCTCAAAAGGGAGATACTGAAGGCACAATTTCAAACCATGCCAATGAGGAGGAAAAATGGGAGGTGTCTCAAGAAACCAGGATGGATGACTAAGGAATTTGCAACTGAACTATGTTTTAAACGGAACATGTATAAGAAATGGAAAAATGAGGAAATCACCAAAGAGGAATTCAAACAAATAGCTAGCAAGTGTAGGGGTAAAATCAGAAAAGCTAAAGCACAGAATGAACTAAGGCTTGCTAGAGAGGTTAAGAACAATAAAAAGGGCTTTTTTGGGTATGTCACCAGCAAAAGGAAAAAGAAGGAAATGGTAGGGCCACTGTGTGGAGAAGATGGCAAAAAGTTAACAGGGGACAGAGAAAAGGCAGAATTACTCAACACCTTCTTTGCTTCAGTCTTCTCAGAAAAAGCAAAGGGTGCTCAACCTGAGGATAAAAGAGCAGAGGACAGAATAGGAGAATTTCAGCACAGAATAAGTAAAGAAATATCTGGTTAATCTAAGTGAATATAAGTCTCCAGGACCAGATGAATTACATCCAAGGGTATTAAAAGAACTGGCAAACGTAATATCGGAACCATTGGCAATAATCTTTGAGAACTCCTGGAAAACAGGAGAAGTCCCAGCAGACTGGAGGAGGGCAAATGTTGTCCCCATCTTCAAAAAGGGGAAAAAAGAGGATTCCAACAATTATCGTCCAGTTAGTCTGACATCAATACCCGGAAAGTTTCTGGAGCAGATCATTAAACAGAGAGTCTGTGAACATCTGGAAGATAATTTCATAAGCACAAAAAGTCAACATGGGTTTCAGAGAAACAGGTCATGCCAGACAAATCTGATCTCTTTTTTTGATAAAATTACCAGCTTGGTAGATGAAGGGAATGATGTGGATATAGTATATCTTGATTTCAGTAAGGCCTTCGACAAGGTTCCCCATGACATTCTTGCAAACAAGCTGATAAAATGTGGGCTAGACAAAGTAACTGTTACATGGATTTGTAATTGGTTGACTGGTCGAACCCAAAGGGTGCTCAACAATGGCTCCTTTTCAACCTGGAAAGAAGTGACCAGTGGGGTGCCACAGGGCTCTGTCCTGGGCCCAGTGCTATTCAATATCTTTATTAATGACTTGGATGATAATATTGAGGGCATAGTTATCAAATTTTCAGATGACACCAAATTAGGAGGAGTAGCTAATACCCCAGAGGACAGGATCAAAATTCAAAATGACTTGAACAGACTAGAAAGCTGGGCCAAAGCTAAGAAAATGAAATTCAACACAGAGAAATGTAAGGTACTGCACTTAGGGCGGAAAAACGAAAAGTACAGATATACGATGGGGGACACCTGGCTGAATGAGACTACATGTGAAAGGGATCTTCGAATCCAGGTGGACCATAAGTTGAACATGAGTCAACAGTGCGATGCAGCAGCTAAAAAGGCCAATGCAATTTTAGGCTGCATCAGTAGAAGTATAGTGTCTAGATCAAGAGAAGTAATAGTGCCACTCTATTCTGCTTTGGTCAGGCCTCACCTGGAATACTGTGTCCAGTTCTGGGCACCACAATTCAAAAAGGATGTGGAGAAACTGGAGCGTGTCCAAAGGAGGGCAATTAAAATGGTGAAGGGTCTGGAAACTAAGCCCTGTGAGGAACGACTTAGGGAGCTGGGAATGTTTAGCCTGGAGAAGAGAAGGTTAAGAGGTGATATGATAGCCATGTTTAAATATTTGAAGGGATGTCATATTGAGGAGGGAACAAGCTGTTTTTCTGCTGCTCCAGAGACTAGGACCTGAAACAATGGATGCAAGCTGCAAGAAAAGAGATTCCACCTCAACATTAGGAGGAACTTCTTGACAGTAAGGGCGGTTCGACAGTGGAACACACTCCCTCGGAGAGTAGTGGAGTCTCCTTCCTTGGAGGTCTTTAAGCAGAGGCTGGATGACTATCTGTCGGGGATGCTTTGATTGGGAGTTCCTGCATGGCAGGGGGTTGGACTGGATGGCCCTTGTGGTCTCTTCCAACTCTATGATTCTATGATTCTAAGTCACATGGAAGTAGAGCATTACGCAGTCAGTTGAGATGTTCACGGGACCTGTTAATACAAGAACCCAAACTGCTCTCCAGACTTAAAATATCTGAGGAGAGAAGGCTTAGGGAGCAAGATTCAGTTATTGATCAGAATCATAGAATCATAGAATTGGAAGAGACCACAAGGGCCATCCAGTCCAACCCCCTGCCATGCAGGAACTCTCAATCAAAGCATACCCAACAGATGGCCATCCAGCCTCTATTTAAAGACCTCCAAAGAAGGAGACTCCACCACACTTCGAGGGAGTGTGTTCCACTGTCGAACAGCCCTTACTGTCAGGAGGTTCCTCCTAATGTTGAGGTGGAATCTCTTTTCCTGCATCTTGCATCCATTGTTCTGGGTGTTCTCTGGATACATGTAGATTCACGTATGAAGAGACAAGCTTTAAATTAGTGGTAGCTTTCAGGGATGGCCCTACTCTTAGAGAGAGGCAACTGCTTCAGGACGCAATTGCTGGGGACCTTGTTACTAGCTCTCAGGTGGTTCCTCATAGATTTTCCAGTAGCTTGCTGCCCACAACAAGAATCTGAGGTTTCAACCTGCTGTTTTGAATGTGTGAACATATGAAACTTGTCAGATTTCCCCACTCTTACTAGGGTGACCAGACATCCTCCTTTTCCACATCATGTTCTACATTTCAACCTTCTGTCCAGGAAGAATTTCAAAATGTCCTCCCTTTTAAGCAGAATTAAGAAGAATGAATGTATATCTATATTGGCATTTATAGTTTTTATTTAGGCATATCCTACATTTTTCTTCAATGTCCTACATTTTGTGATGCTTTCTCCTCCTTTGTGGTTAGGGCATCTGGACACCCTGTGCCACTACCCACTGCCACATCTCTTTCTTTTCTGTAATAGTTCATTGAGGGAGTGGTGAGGAAACAGGATTTTCAATCTATACAACTTGTTTATCAAAAAGATTTCAATATAGCAAGAAAAAAGCAAGCAGCAATCTAATGTATCCTTAAAAACTTGGGCACAAAAAAAGACTTTGAGAATTGCACATTCATGCCCTTGGCCTGAATAGACAAGTCTGTGCATTTTAATTTTCTTCCACTTCTCCAGCCTTCTCAGAGTGTTTTTAGCTTGAGATTTCCATAATCCAGGCGCTGTTGAGATAGACTGCTCATAAACTGGCAGGTTCTTCTTTGTATTGAGAATAGGATTGCCATTTCTACTTCTCTCATCTGACACAAATGTTTTACAGCAGAATAATAGACAACTAAATCAGTGTTATGAACCTTCAGGACTCCAGTTCCTGTTCTTGGTTTATGCTTATGTGTATACTAAGCTGTAGTTTTTGTTGTTGTTAACTGCTTTCGTGTCAATCTCAACCCATGGCAACCCTATGGATGACACATCTCCAGGCCCCCCTGTCCTCTGCTACTCTGCCCAGCTCCTGCAAATTCATATTCATGGTCTCTTTAATAAAGTCTGTCCATCTAGTATGTGGCTTTCTACTTCCCTCCACCTTTCCTAACATTATTGTCTTTTCCAACAATTCATGTCTTCTCCTGATGTGTCCAAAGTATGACTGTCTAAGTCTTGTCATCTTGGCTTCTACGGATATCTCTGGCTTGACCTGTTCTAGGACCCACTTGTTTGTCCTTTTGGCTGTCCATGGGATCCTCAGCACTCTTCTCCAGCACCACATTATCTCAAATGTGTTGATTTTCCTCCTATCTTCTTTCTTGACTGTCCAGCTCTCACAACCATACATGGTAATAGGGAATACAATAGCTTTTATGACTTTTATGCTGAGTTGTGTATCTTTGCATTTTAGGATCTTTTCTAGTTCTTCCATAGCTGCCCTCCCCATTCTTAATCTTCTCCTGATTTCCTGGCTGCGGTTCCCATTCTGATCAATGTTTGATCCTAGATATGAGAACTCTTTTACTATTTCCATTTTCTCATTGTCTAGTTTGAATGTGTGTAAGTTCTATGTGGTCATTATTTTTGTTTTCTTTATGTTCAACAGTAAGACTGCCTTTGCACTTTCTTTTTTGCTCTTCCTTAGTAGGTGTTCCAGGTCTGTGAGGTTTTCTGCTAGTACTATAGTGTCGTCAGCATATCTCAGATTGTTGACATTTCTTCCTCCTATTTTCATTCTTTACTCTTCCATGTCCAAGCCTGTTTTCCTTACAATATGTTCTGCATATCCTTTGAATAGGTAGGCTGATAGGAGGCAGTCTTGTCTGACTCCTTTGCCAATTTGGAACAATTCTGTTTCTCTGTTTTCTGTTCTGACAGTAGCCTCTTGTCCTGAATACAGATTCCTCATCAGGACTATCAGATGTGTTGGCACTCCCAAGTCTTTAAGGGCATTCCATAGCCTTTTATGATATATGTAATCAAAGGCTTTGCTATAGTCTATAAAGCACATGCTGATTTTCTTTTGGAACTCCTACACTGCAGAATTAATGTAGCTTGAAACCACTTTAACTGTCATGGCTCAATGCTATGGAATTCTGGGATTTGAAGTTTTTTGAGCTACTTAGCCTTCTCTGTCAGAGAGGTGCCACAACAAACTACAAATCACAAGATTCCAGCACTGCAACAACAGTTAAAGTGGTGTCAAAATGCATTAATTCTGCAGTGTGGCAGCAACCTAAGGGCCATTGCAGACCAGCCTAAAAGGCTGGTCTGGAGGTGCCGATGCCGTGCGCCTGTTTGCACAGTGCATGGCATCAGAACGCCATCCTGTTGCAGCGTGTATACTTTTAAAGATGTGGATGCTTGAATCCATGGATAAATAATCTGTGGCTATGGAGGGCTAACTGTACTTAACTTTTCTTTAACCAATTTGCTTCCTGAGCAACTAATCCCCTTCTACTTTTTGAAAGTATTGAAAAATTGATTCCTTTCACCCATGACTAACATAATGCAGTTCTGATTAAAACTGACTGGTTTTCAGGCAGGGCCTGGTTTATACCCTGCCAGACAGAGTTTGGCATATCAGACAGATCTATCCATAGCCATACTTCAAAGTGAAAGCATAAACTCCAAAGCTCCATGTTTTAATATCGACAAAGAATGGGGGGGGGGGGGGAGGGATACTGTTTATACAGAGAAAACATCCCCCACTTTTTCATGACCTCCCAGGTGCAGAAAATCTTTTCATTCTCCAGCTTCAAGGGAAGGAATACTTGAAGACTGACTGAAATGTTAAATCATCCCCTGGCTGAAGCTTGCTTTTCAGTGCTTCTGCTATAGAGAGCCATCATTAAAAATAAATCCATTCCATATGGTCTCAAAAGGTCCACATTCTCTCATTACAGTTAAAGCTGTTGGCTTGAAGTAATAGGTTTCTTCTGCCTTTCTGTCCTTTTCTAGATGAAATGACTAAGCTAAGCTGATCAGCAACTAATGAGCTAGTACTAGTTAACCAGAACTAAGTAGTAGTATTTATTATTACTGCCCATAGACCCATCAATACAAAAAATGTAGGAGTTTTCTTCTCCCTAATCTTAATTACCAAAGACAGGAACTTGCAACTGACAGTTTAAAGCTATCCTCTAATATACCTTCATCATAAAATGCATTTGATCAGCCAGGTAGATGGCTTAATAGATTAGATATTAACTGTTTGAGAGATTGATTATAAAAAATACAAAATAATAAAATATGCAGCAATAAAATATGCAACAACTCCACTGTGGAGATAATGTAGTTTGACACCACTTTAACTGCCATCCAACAGAAACCTAGGATTTGTAGTTTTGTGAGGCACCTGTATTCTTTGGTAGAAAATGTTAAAGACTTTGCAAATCTACAAATCCCAGGATTCCATAGGATGGAGCTACAGTACTTAAACTGTTGTCAAACTGCATTTCTACAGTGTAGATCAATCCACCAAAAGTTATATTTAACACACAGAGTGACTATGTCCTTATCAAGTTGCAATCATGATGCATCACCATTGGAAAAGGAAGTTGTGAGTCAGTTAACCTTTGTAACAAGTTATGTTTAAACTCTGGGCACATCTTTTCATACATTTTAATTTTTTTATGTATGATGTCTATAACTTTTTAAAATTGTTTAATTGCTTTTTAAATTTTCTGTCTACATTTTAAGGCTTTTGTATTGTTTTTAACTTGTACTGTTTTAAATATGTTGTTAGCTAACTTGAGTCCCTATATCAGGAGAAAGGCAGGATAGAAATAACTAATCATAATCATCATCATCATCTCAAAGGTTTTATCTGTTTTCAATCCAAAGTAAGAAGTGTGATCTTTGTGGCATGCTGTCCTCATTTGATACAACAGATGGCAGTAGAAGACAGCAAATCACATGACAATATATTACCTGCTAAGGAGTTTTTGTTGTTGTTGTTTTAAATCTCCTCTTCAGATAAGTGCCATCCTGAATGAAACACAATAATCATACAGTCAGCCCTCCATATCCACAGATTCTTTATCCAAGGATTCAAGCATCCGCAGCTTTAAAATACTTTTTAAATATATAAATCTCAAAAACCACACTTGATTTTGCCATTTTATATAAGGGACACCATTTTACTGTATTTAATGGGACTTGAGCATCCACGGATTTTGGTACCCATGGGGAGTCCCGGAACCAAACCCCGGCAGATACCAAGGCCCCACTGTATGTGGAAAATTCAGTCTTGTAAACAGTAAACATCCGCTTCCACAGGCTCTTTTGGTTTGGTGGGCTAGGGTCAAAATCTGAGGCCCCTTCTTAGGGTGATGCACAATGACATGCCAAAAAGCAGGCTAGTTCTAGAACAGGGATGGACATTGGGATGCCAATGGGCAACATGACACCTATGAGAATGTTTTTGTAGCTCATGAGCCTCTCCAGACAATGAAAAAAATACCCCCCCCCCCAAAAAAATAGGTATCTTGTTGGTGTTTTGCACATTCGTAAGTTCCAGAGCCAGCATGGTATAGTGGTTTGAGTTTTGGACTAAGTGGTTTGAGTTTTGGACCAGGGTTCGAATCTCAACCCTGAAACCCACTGAGTGACCTTGGGCAAGTCACACTCAGCCTCAGAGGGTGGCAAAGACAAACCCCCTCTGAACAAAACTTGCCAACAAAACCCAATGGTAGATTTGTCTTAGGGTCACTGTAAATTGGAAATGACTTGAAGGCACAAAACAACAACAAGTTGTTACACCCAAATATACTTCTCCGTGTCTCGGTCAGCAGCCATGACGGCAGATGGCAATTCTCCCCTCAGTCAACGTCTTGAGGAGGTAATGGACTGAATGAGAAAAAAACCGACCCAAACTGAATCCAGATAAAGTGGAGGTACTTACAATAGGGGCCCCCAAACCAGGTACTGGGTCACAACCTCCAATCCTGATTGGGGTCATGCTACCTGATAAGAACTGTGTTCGCAGTCTGGGGGTGCTCCTAGACTCATCACTTCACATGACAGATCAGGTGAATGCGACAGTTAGGAGCGCCTGTTATCAGCTTCGGCTGATATGCCAGCTGCACCCCTTCCTGGAAGTAAGGGACCTAGAAACTGTAATACACCCACTGGTAACCTCATGACTCGACTTCTGCAACATGCTTTACATGAGGCTACCCTTATACCTAGCCCAGAAACTACAATTAGTACAAAATGTGGCAGCCAGATTGAACACTGGGAAATCTAAAAGTGATCACATTACACGTATCTTAAAATCTCTCCACTGGCTGCCTGTTGGTTTCCAAGCAAAGTATAAGGTGTTGGTGATTACCTTTAAAGCCCTACATGGTCTGGGTCCAACTTATCTAAGGGATCGCCTTCTTCCATATAATCCACCCCGCACCCTCAGGTCTTCTGGGGGGAATCTACTACAGCCAATTAAAGCTAGACTGGTGATAACTTCCCAAAGGATGTTCTCTGCCGCCACACCCAGACTGTGGAATGCCTTGTCAGAAGAGGTCCATCAAATAACCAACTTGGATAGCTTTAAAAAGGCTATCAAGATGGCTTTCTTCTGGCAGGCCTTCCCGAAATAGACTACTCCATGTGAACCATGCTTCTCTGTGATATACATCTTTGTTATACTCTACTATTGGTGTCCCAGAACATGTGTTGTTGTTAATCTTATTTATATATATATTATTGTATTTAGTTTTAAGGGGGGGGTATTGTAATATGGTTTTATGGTATGTATGTTTTTAATCTGTAATCTATACTTGTAAACCACCTTGATTGCCTAGGCAAAAGGCGGGGCATAAGACATTATTATCATCATCATTATCAGCAGCAGCAGCAGCAGCAGCGTTAACAATAATTTTCCTTGTGTACAAGATTGTCCTTTGTTGTCTGTGGTCTGTTTTCAGTTCACAGTAGCAGAGTGAATTTGCACTTTTTTATATGATGCAGAACTACTATCACTGCCTCCATGGTACCACATACAGGGACTGCAGAGACATCCAGCACATTCTTAGATATGGAAGTGTTTGCAAGCATTGGTATTCAGGAGAAGGGTGGGGTTACTAACATGATCACCTAAGTATGATATAGTAACTTGTCTTTGTTATCTTTCCACTCCTGCATTGCAATTTACTGGTACAATACATCACAACCTCTTCAAAAACCCATGAAAGACACCCCAACCACCAACCCCAAAATAACATCGAGATCAAAGTGGAAGAAGCCTTTTCACCATTTTTTGTTGTGACATTTTAGCTTGTGGGGCTTTTTGCATTCTTCTCTGGCATGGAGACAAAATATCAGCCCTCAGATTAGTGCCAATTGCATACTTGTATACCAGGGCATGCCTTACTACCATTCAAAGTTCTGGGCTAGGCAGGTGCTATGCTGGCTGGTTACCATGTAAGGTGACAAATTCTGGGAATTGTATTCAAAAAATTAACTCTTCCAAGCTCTGGTATCTGATATCTCACAAGTGGTATTTGAGTTCCTGACTATTGACATACAGTGACATTTATTCATTCTGGTTTATGAATCAGTAACCAGAGTGGCTGATCAGTAAACAGAACTAATAAATCTGAGGGTGGGGATACCTGATACTAGTTGTTCTAGTTGTACTAGTTGTACAAGTAGATTCTGGAAAATATAAGTCAAAATCCGATGTTACAGTTGCATTGCAGAAATTGCCATATGCAAAGTTGTGCAACTTGAATCAGTAACAAAGGGCCTTTGCAGACTGCCAGAAATAGTGCAAATTGAGTCCACTTTAAGGGTTAGGGTTAGGGTTAGGGAATCATGGGAACTGTATTTTATTGTGGCACTAGAGCTCTCTGACAGAGAAGGCTCAATGTCTCGGGGGGGGGGGGGGGAACCAATTCCCATGATTCCCTAGCACTAACCCTAACCCTTAAAGTGGACTCAATTTGCACTATTTCTGGCAGTCTGCAAAAGCCCTAAGTGCACAACTGAACTTCAATAGAATGTGCAACTGAAGCAATACTACCATCAGGAGTATAACAGTGGAAGGATGAAATAAGGGCATTGCTCTCCACACAAGAATTCTATTCCCCGAATTAACTTTTCCTTCTGTCCCTAGATTTCTAGAATTTCTGTACCTTAAAAATTTAGAAATGCAACTTTAAGAGATGAGTCAGACAAAGTTTCCAAGGCAATACAAAGAGACAAATATAATAGATCTAGGTATTAAGATGGTTTAGTGTTTCATTCTCTGCAATGCAAGAAATGTGGGTACCGAAAGAAAATTTCATTTCAGGGGAATTCTTATTTGGTTAAGCCATGGCCATACTTCTTAAGATGAAAGCATTATAAGAGTTATATTACCAGGCCAAATAATAAGAAACTTTCTATTATCTTGATATCTCTAGATGAAATGGAAGAACAAATTACAAGAAAAGAGATTCCACCTATACATTAGGAAGAACTTTTTTATGTGGAGCAGTTCAACAGTGGAGTAGACTTACTCTGAGGGTGGTGGACCTTCCTTCAATTCTTCAAGCACAGGTTGGATGGAAATCTGTCAGGACTGCTTTAGTTGCATGTTCCTTCATGACAGGTGGTTAGACTGGATGACCCTTGCAGTAAGTTCCATCTTTAAGATCCCATTATTCTAATATTCTGTGTGCTGTGCAAAGGAAGAAAACTACAAAGAAGGAGAAGACAAAATACACAGGCTGAGTGAAATCATTTTACTGGTTCTTCCTTGATTTTCTTTTGTTAGCTAGAATTTTAGTAATTCATGGCTTGATCTCTTTATGCTAGCAACCTCTTTTTTGCCTTCATCTCTAGGACTAGGCAAAAAGAAATCAATTTGTATTAACAACTGCCAAAATCTTATTTCCCATTATATTAGCGTGTAATTTTATGAATGCGGTTGAAAAACCTCTCTTCCTTAATGATTTTTTTTTCATCTGCTCTTAATATAAAACTTTCAAATCTCATTAGCACAAGCAGTTGTTTAATAGAAATAATGGCCTTCATAAGGCACAGCTGAAATCTTCTGATACAATTTGATATGAGGACAAGCAATCCTCACAAATGCATAAGAGTATTTACAGTTTTGTAAAGCATTTATTGATCTTTATTTTTCATTTCAAATTGTTTCAGTTTATAGATTTGTACAGGGTCTTGCAGAAATATTCACACATAAATAATCCAGTTTGACATCACTTTAACTGCCATGGCTCAGTGCTATGGAATCCCAGAAAACGTTAGTTTGTTGTGGCAACAGAGTTCTCTGACAGAGAAAGCTAAACGTCTCACAAAACTGCAGTTCCCAGAATTCCACAGCACTGAGCCATGGCAGCTAAAATTGTATCAAACTGGATTATTTCTGAAATGCAGATACAACCTGAGAGAAAAAAGATGCAAATATAAGCTTTTGTAGATTAGGGGTTCATCTGCACTGTAGAAATCATGCAGCTTTGACTGCCATGACTCCATCCTACAGAACCCTGGGGTTTGTAGTTTTGTGAAGCACCAGCACTCTTTGGCAGAGAAGGCTGAAGACCTTGCAAAACTACATATTCCTGGATTCCATAGGATGGAACTACAGCACTTGACGTGGTGTCAATCTGAATTATTTCTACTGTGTAGATGCACCCTACATCTGCTTCATCATATGCATTACATCTGATGAAATAGACCAAGGCTATGTCCATAAGGGCCTGAATATTCTGGAAGCAACCTGGAGTATTAGCACTCCAAAGCTGTCCTGAATTGCCCTGTTACCTGGGCACTCTGCAGCAAAGCTGGGCAGCTGTTCACATGCAAGTCCTGCTGTGCTGCCCACTGCCCACCATGACCATCATGAGGCACCCAGCATTGATTGCAAGTCTGGGCACCTCTTCTAACCTTAGAGGGAGCAATAGAATAATAAAATCATAGAGTTGAAAGAGATCACAATAGATAGGATACAGCCTTGTCTGACTCCTTTGCCAATTGGAAACCATTCTGTTTCTCCCTGTTCTGTTCTGACAGTAGCCTCTTGTCCTGAGTACAGATTCCTCATCAGGAATATCAGATGTGCTGACACTCCCATGTCTTTAAGGGCATTTCATAGCCTTTCATGATCTATGCCGTCAAAGGCTTTGTTATTGTCTATAAAGCACATGTTGATTTTCTATTGGAATTCCCTGGTGCACTCCATTAGCCATCGTATATTTGCAATGTGATCCCTGGTGACTCTTCCTCTCCTGAACCTTGCTTGGACCTCTAGGATTTCTCTCGCCATGTGTGGTTGGAGTTTGTGTTGCAGTATTTTGAGCATAATTTTGCTTTTCAAAGCTCTTGGGGACAATCAGGTGTAAAGGCCAGAATATATGAAAGGGTGTTGTCTTTGCCTGCCGCCACACTGCAAAAATAATGCTGTTTGCCACTGCTTCAACTGTCATGGTTTCATCCTATGGGATCCTGGGATTTGTAGTTGTTGTGACATCAGGGCTCTCTGACAGAGAAGGCTAGATATCTCACAAAGCTACAGATCCCAGAATTCCATAGCATTGTGCCATGGCAGTTAAAGCAATGTCAAACTGCTTCAATTCTGAAGTGCAGATGCAGTCTTAGGCTTGATACATGCTAGAGTTACCACATTCCAGCTTGCTTCCTACCAGACGCTTATCTTCTTCATAATCTCCAAAGACACTGAAGACCCATCTGCACAAATCACACCTGACACCTAATTAAAACCACTCTTTTTCTGAAGATGCTAGCCACAGATGCTGGCGAAACATCAGAAAGAAACTCTTCTAGAACATGGTCACACAGCCCAAAAAACCCACAAAAAACTATAAAACCACTCTGTTTAACAAGGCTTTTAACTATCTTGTTATTTTACCTTTTTTTAAAAATGCAATAATAGTTGGGCTTTTAATGGCTGCATAATGATTGTTCTCATCCTTATTATCTAACGTTTCTTAGTCTTTTAATTGTTTGATTTTACTGATTTTTTTAAAATTCTATGCATCATTTTAGAGTCACAGGCAGAGAAGAGACTAATAAAGTATCTTACATAAATATATTATGGAAAAAAATACAGTGCTAATGGACAAGTGAAACCCCTTCTTTTGTTTCCTTTATGAGTTCATTTTTTCTGAAGGGTCCATAATGCAAACTCAGTAGGGAATACACAACCTGGCTTTCCTCTCTCGTTTCCCATCATCTTAAAAAAACCTTGTAAGGCTACAACATTTACAGAGATGGTACCTATTAGAAATGAAGAAAGGTGCAATTATCTTCATGCAGGTATGCATGTGCCTACAAGAGTGGAGACAAATAATTAGAGCTACCAGGACAGAATGCACAGGAAAGTTCTGTAAATGTATAGCTTGAGAAACAGATTTGCACTATAATGGACCAGGAACTAGATAAATTATGGCCAGAAGCTAGGGACATAGGAGTTTATCACATGGGACAGATCCTATGCAGAAACTGGATTTAAAGTGCAGGTTGTTTTTCACACGATGCTCAGGGTTAACCTGAACAAAAAGTAGAAATAACTGGCAAAAGGGGGTTGTTTTTCACATGCTGTTGGTGTCAAGGAGAAATAACGCAACATTAATCCAAATAGAAAGTCACCAAAATCTGCTCCTTTTTACTTTCGGGAACTTCTGAAAGTAAAAAAAAGAGTGGGTTTTGGAGACTTTCCATTTGGGTTAATGCTGCATTATTTCTCCTTTACACAAACACGTCTGAAAAACAACCTGCTTTTGTGGGTGGGTTTTTGTTGTTGTTGTTGTTTTTATTTTATTTTTAAATCTTATTTCTGCATGGGATTTAAGCAATTTGCCTCCATGTGATAAGGTCCATAATCAGGAAGGAGTCTAGAAAGACACGATCTGTGGCCAGAAAGAAAGAAAAGAAGCAATGGATGACAGATGAAATGCTTCAAGCAGTAAAGGAAAGATGAGAAGCAAAATAAAAGGGAGATAGAAATAGAACCAGAATGATGAATGCAACTGTTCAATGACTAGTGTGTAAGGATGAAGAGAACTACTCTAACAATCAATGCAAAGAAACAAGGCTGACAACAAAAAAGGGAAAATGAGAGACCTTTCCCACAAGATCTATGAATTCAAAGGAAAAATTAAATCAAAGGTGGGGACATTCTATGACCAGAAGAGGAACATATTACAAGATCAAAATGAAATAAAAAGACAATGAAAGTGATACACAGAAGAGATATGTAAAAGGAATGGAGGGAAGAATAACACGTAGGAAGAAAAACATACAGAAGATGAAGATGAACCCCAAATCTTGGAAAGTGAAGTGAAAACTGCAAGAAGAGGTGTCATTCCAATAGAACAAGACACAAAGACAAGATCAACTTTAGTTCTAACTAAAGTTGGTCAAAAAATATTGAAAATAAAACCATAACCCACAGGCTGGGAAAAAAGGAGACAGAAAAGATTGCATTGAATAACAGCCTGTACAGACCAGCCAAAAGGGCCAGCCTGGGGATGGAGTAGGGGCATGGTGACCGCACACTGGCTGCCCCAACTCCACCCCAATGCCACAATCACATCAGTGCTTAAGTCCCTCCACTGGCTGCCAATCAGTTTCCGGGCACAGTACAAGGTGTTGGTTTTGACCTTTAAAGCCCTACATGGCTTGGGTCCAGCTTATCTCAGGGACCGCCTCTCCCCATATGAGCCCCCCCGTGCCCTTCGGTCAGCGGGAAAGAATCTATTAAATCAACCAAAGTCGAGGTTTGTACATACCTCGCAGAGAGCATTCTCGGCCATCGCCCCTAAATTATGGAATGGCCTGTCGGACGAGATCCGTCTTATCACAACAGTTACTGCCTTTAAGAAAGCAGTTAAGACGGATCTCTTCCGGCAGGCCTTCCCGGAATAACCCTCCTCAGAGGACGAATACTATCTCTCCTTCCCTCAAACCTCCCGCTGCTGTTTAGTTGTTTGTTGTATTGTTGCATTTTATTGTTATATTATGTGTTTTAATATATTCTTAGTTTAATCTTGTTTTAAGGGGTGGGTGGGATATGGGAGGTGGGATTGGGATATTGGATTGTTTTAATTGTACTATTTTAACTGTTGTAAGCCGCCCCGATTGCGTTGCAGAGGGGCGGGTTAGAAATAAAACCTATTATATTATTATTATCACATGCCCCACCACACGGCACATGGCGTCAAGGTGCTCCCTTGGCACAGTGTATAGACATGCTGCACCAAAGGAGCACAGAAAAGCAAAAGGAGTGGCAAAGTGGTGGATTGGGACCATGGTGTGTGGTTGCTGTGGCCTCGATCTGGCACTCCCAATGCTTAAACCACTACACCAATGTTTAAACAACTACACCAAGTTAGGGCCATCTGTAGAGCCCCTAACTTGGTGTAGTGGTTTAAGCATTGGATTATGACTGGAGACCAGGATTGACATCCCCATTTGGCCAGGGAAATCCAATGAGTGACCATGGGTAAGTCACACATTCTCAGCCTCAGAGGATGGCAATGGCAAACCCTTTCTTAAGAAACTTGCCAAGAACACCCCTGATAGGTTTGCGTTAGGATTGCCAGAAGTTGAAAATGACTTGAAGGCACACAACAGCAACATTTGTAGGTCCATTGCACTGATCTCCCTCACATGGAAGGCCATGCTCAACATTCTGCAGCAGAGTCTCCTACAATAATGAGATGCTATGGAGAGAAGGTAGAACTGTGCCAGCCCTGGCAACAACCAATCGAAAGAGTCTTGGCAACAGCCAATCAAAGGAGAGCTGGTGATAGCCAATCAAATTGAGGGCTGGAGAAGATAAATAGGGCTGCTGCTGAGAGGGAGAGTTAGATGGGGAAGTTAGAGTTGATGTTTTTAGAGTGCCCAGAGTGGGTGAAGAGCTTTAGCGGCTAAGATATATTGCTAAGGATGGCAGTTAAAAGAGTCTGAGGGACCTGAGACAGGGACTGTTAGTGCTAAAGTCCAGAAGGAAGGGACTTAGTTCCAGTACAGAACTCCAAGTGAGGGAGAATTAGGGAAGAGATATCTTGAGAGATATAGATAGGCATAGTGGCAGATTTATTAATTGGGCTTAAGGAAAGTAAACCAAGCAAAGGACTGTATGAGGGTCCTGGGTAACAGTAAAACTTATTCTCTAAGGACAGTAATATAAAGGAAGCTGTCTTTATAACTAAGTGGAAACTCCAAATACCTTAAGTAATAACTGTCTTATTCAACTAAGGTAACTATTGTTCAAAACATCTTCCAAGTAAAGTTCTGTTATTTTAGTAGAAGCTTGTCTGCAGCCTGATTAAATATCCACACTAACAGTCAAAGTATTCTACAACATGGTTTAAGTGTATCTGTTACATGTGTACAATCGTAAAGTAGTGTCACAAATGTGTTGGCAATCACAAGAAAGGTAAAGTGTCTTAAGTCCAGTAAACAATAAGAAAGTCTGTCACAGATGCAGGCTGGATTCAGGAAAGGAGGAGACAGTGGCGATCACATTGCAAACATATGTTGGTTAATGGAATGTACAGAAGAAAATAAGTATAAGCTTTACAGATTACAGTAAGACCTTTCACTGCATAGATCACACAAAAAAAATGGCTATCTGTTAAAGAAATGGAGTGCCACTACATTTGATTGTCCTGATGCAAAATATGTAATCAGGAGAAGAGGCTGATGTTAGAACAGAATATGGAGAAACAGAATGGTTCTCAATTGGTTCCCATCACCATGTACAGATCTGAGAGTGGGATACTGCAGAAGGAGAGCTGTACAGAAGGAAAAGCAGCTCATTTGAAATGTGAAACTGGAGAAGATTGTTGAGGATACTGTGGACAGCCAAAAAGACAATTAAATGGCTCCTAGATTAGATCAAGCCTGAACTGTCACTGGAAGCTGGATGACAAAATTGAGACTGTCATACTTCAGCCACATCAAGATAACATTACTCACTAAAAAAAAAATGCTAAGGATGATGGATAGTAGCAGAAAAAGAGGAAGGCCACATATTTGATGGATAGACACAGTCAAGGAGGCCATGGCCCTGAACCTGCAAGACATGAGGAGAATAGCTGAAAACAGGGGCTCTGGAAGTTGTCTGGTCATGGGATCACCATGAGTTGATGTCGACTTGAAGAAAGTTAACAACAATAAACCAGGATATCCTCTCTATCTTGTCTGATCTGTGCCTGTTTCCCAACGGATATTCTTAGAGTAATGGCATTTCTCTAAGAACATAAGAAGAGTCATGTTGGATCAGACCAAAGACTTATCTAGTCCAAAGCTCTATTCACTTTGGCTAATCAGCTGGCCAGGGAAAGCCTGTCAGCAGGACTGGAAGGCAACTGCGCCCTTAATCTGACATTTCATTTTATTTTCAATCATTTGTATGAAAATGAGCATCTAAATACAACACACAAAATCTAAATAAAATACACAGAACATACACTAAAAATACAATTCAACAAGAACAAAAACCAAATCAGAACACACAAAAACAAACACAGAATTAAACATCAAACTATAATGCTACATAATCTAACAATATATTATTTCCTAAAATCCTACCTAAAATCCTCAGATGGCAATTCATGCTGAAAGCTGTCTCTGGCTCCAGAGCACACTGCTAGGTGTCTGGTTGCCTTTTTTCTTGTGCAGAAGGACCCTTCATCTGGCATTTCCCACCAATTGATACACAAGGATACTGCCTCTGATATTGGAGATAGCATAGCTATCCAGATTGGCATACCCCAATGGACTCATCCTCAATGAAGTTTTCCAGTCCCTTTGGAAGCCAACCTAATTTGCAACCACATTTTCACCTTTTGACATTTAATTCCTTGTGCCTCTGTATTCCATCTTTTCCTTCTCATGGGTATCTTGCTGGCAGTAGCATCCTAGATTATCTTATTTCTGGATGGTGTTTCTAGAAAAGCTTCACTAAATTGCTTCTTCTTGCTTATTTCAAGCACCAACCTTCTGCTCATGTCCAACAGTATCAGGTTTACCCAAGTGGAGATTCCAGCCTCCAATGGTCCCTTTTCTCATCTCTCCAGTGTACCTTTTCTGGTAAATACTGTCAACTGCTGTCATGCTTTTACAAATTGAATGAATAATCAAAAATAGTTTTTAAAATAGTTTAAAAAACCATGTGTTGGTGTTTTGTTGTTTTTTTTTTAGTATCAAGAAATTCTGAGGAGAAGAACTCTGTGCTGACAGAAATATTTTCAGCTGAGAACTTATTCTGCACAAAATTTACTTGTGGGTTTATTTTCTGCACAGAAAAAAAAAACTATTTCTTTTGCAAATAAACCTGTAGTTGGGCATTTATTCTGAGCAAAATTTGCATATGTTAAATTTGCAGAGAAAGTGCAAGAAACAGTCCTTCCTATACTGAGCAAAATCAATATATTTTTCCTGCAAAACACGATTTCCTGTGTAGAAAATGTTATGGCCACTGCCACCACCTATTACTTTGCTCTGAAGTCAGAACCAGGCATTGATCTCAGGGATGGCCACCTCGTTTTGGCCTCAGAGCAAGCAACACACTATAGTGGCCATGCCATGGGACACAACAGGACATTCATGCAAATAGCCACCCGGCATCACAACAGAAGGCTCCAGATCTTCTGTTAAAATCTGGATCAAATAGTATGGTGTTGTTGTTGTTGTTGTTTTTTCCTCTTTTAAGATGAATATACCCTGTGTTTGGTTCTGACATTTGGTCCAAGGCAAACATTGCCCAGACAATTCATATCAAATTTGGGGATTGGGCCCTGTTTTGTCTCCGGGGAGGAGAGACCATTTTATATACCAGATACAAGCAATGGTAATGGATTCTAAGCCCTAATGGTGGTCAGAGACGAAATGCAAAGTACATTACAGTGTCCAAACACTAGAAGTACGATCAGAAAAATTTCATTTTAGCCCAGGACTAGAAGTTGATGACTCTTTCCTTTAAAGAATATTCTGACTTTCTATGCTGGTCCCTTCAAGTGTACATATATATTATATTATATTATATTATTATTATTATTTGGTTTATTTTCTATTCATTTCAATGTTTTGGGGGATAGGACAATTGAACAATATACTTTAGGAACAGGTTCATTATGCCTAGGCCCAAGAGCAGATAAAAGACCCTCCCTCCATCCCAACTGCCATTGCTATGGACTTGAGGAGAAAGGAAAAAATGCAGTATCTGCTAGACTAAGGGCCTTTGCAGACTGCCAGAAATAGTGCAAATTGAGTCCACTTTTAGGGTTAGGTTTAGTGCTAGGGAATCATGGGAATTGTTTTTTTTTTTTCCTGAGACATTGAGCCTTCTCTGTCAGAGAGCTCTGGTGCCACAATAAAATACAGTTCCCATGATTCCCTAACCCTAACCTTTAAAGTGGACTCAATTTGCACTATTTCTGGCAGTCTGCAAAGGCCCTTAATCTCCTCCTCACCTGCCATCCCATTTTCTTTCTGTTTTGAATCTTATTTAGATTGTAAGCCTAAGAGCAGGGAATTGTCAAATTAATGATTTGTAAGTCACCTTGGGAGACTTTTTGGCTGAAGGATGGGGTATAAACACTCTAAATAAATAAATAAATAAATCTTTAACAGATATTGTAGCTGATTGTACCTGGCACCAATAAAGCTTTTAAGACCTTTGATAGTCAGGAAGTTTGGCTTCCAAGTGTTCTGTCTTTAAATATACGACCTCAAGGTTATGCATTATTTACAGAACAAGTTGTTTTATCATCATTCATGAGTGTCCACATTAGCAGTACCAGTCAGAATGCTGGGAAAACCTGTACCATTTACTGGAGTCCCTTCATTTTTAAATATGTGTTATGAATCACTCAATGAATTATTAAGTGCTAGCTTGTATTTTTACGAAAGAGTGATTCACTGGCTAATATTCCTAATGTCATGTTAAAAGGCAGGAGAGCTGACAAAGCCAAAGCAAGGAAGGCAAAACACTCTCTGGCTCTATGATGCACTGAGATGATATAACATGATGTGAGGCTTCTAACACTTACCGTATTTTTCACCCTATAGGGCGCTCCGGCATATTAGGCGCACCCAATTTTAAAGGGGGAAAATCCAAGAAAAAAGGATTCCTCCCTTTAGCCGGAGGCCGGTTGTTCAATGGGCTGGTGCTGGGATCGGAGACCGATCCCAGCACCAGCCCATTGAACTGAGGTCGCGGAGGGAAGGAGGGCTTCTTCCCCCCGCGACCTCAGTCTTTGAATGGGCTGGTGCCGGGATCGAAGCGATCCCGGCGCCAGCCCATTGAAAGACTGAGGTTGTGGGGAGAAGGAGGGCTCCTTCCCCCCCCCCCCCCCCCCCGCCTCAGTCTTGGAATGGGCTGGTGCCGGGATCAAAACGATCCCGGCACCAGCCCATTCCAAGACTGAGGCCGGGGGGGGAAGGAGGGCTCCTTCTCCCCCCGGCCTCAGTCTTTCAATGGGCTTGTGCCAGGATCGAAATGATCCCGGCACCAGCCCATTCCAAGACTGAGGCCGGGGGGGGGGGGGGGGAAGGAAGGCTCCTTCTCCCCCCGGCCTCAGTCTTGGAATGGGCTGGTGCTGGGATCGTTTCGATCCCGGCACCAGCCCATTCCAAGACTGAGACCGGGGGGGGGGAAGGAGGGCTCCTTCTCCCCCCGGCCTCAGTCTTTCAATGGGCTTGTGCCGGGATCGAAACGATCCCGGCACCAGCCCATTCCAAGACTGAGGCCGGGGGGGGGGGGGGGAAGGAAGGCCCCTTCTCCCCCCGGCCTCAGTCTTTCAATGGGCTTGTGCCGGGATCGAAACGATCCCGGCACCAGCCCATTCCAAGACTGAGGCCAGGGGGGAAGGAGGGCTCCTTCTCCCCCCGGCCTCAGTCTTTCAATGGGCTTGTGCCGGGATCGAAACGATCCCGGCACCAGCCCATTCCAAGACTGAGGCCGGGGGGGGGGGGGGAAGGAAGGCTCCTTCTCCCCCCGGCCTCAGTCTTTCAATGGGCTTGTGCCGGGATCGAAACGATCCTGGCACCAGCCCATTCCAAGACTGAGGCCGGGGGGAGAAGGAGGGCTCCTTCTCCCCCCGGCCTCAGTCTTTCAATGGGCTTGTGCCGGGATCGAAACGATCCCGGCACCAGCCCATTCCAAGACCGAGGCCGGGGGGGAAGGAAGGCTCCTTCTCCCCCCGGCCTCAGTCTTTCAATGGGCTTGTGCCGGGATCGAAATGATCCTGGCACCAGCCCATTCCAAGACTGAGGCCGGGGGGGAAGGAGGGCTCCTTCTCCCCCCGGCCTCAGTCTTTCAATGGGCTTGTGCCGGGATCGAAACGATCCCGGCACCAGCCCATTCCAAGACTGAGGCTGGGGGGGGGGGGGGAAGGAAGGCTCCTTCTCCCCCCGGCCTCAGTCTTTCAATGGGCTTGTGCCGGGATCGAAACGATCCCGGCACCAGCCCATTCCAAGACCGAGGCCGGGGGGAGAAGGAAGGCTCCTTCTCCCCCCGGCCTCAGTCTTTCAATGGGCTTGTGCCGGGATCGAAACGATCCTGGCACCAGCCCATTCCAAGACTGAGGCCGGGGGGAGAAGGAGGGCTCCTTCTCCCCCCGGCCTCAGTCTTTCAATGGGCTTGTGCCGGGATCGAAACGATCCCGTCACCAGCCCATTCCAAGACCGAGGCCGGGGGGGGAAGGAAGGCTCCTTCTCCCCCCGGCCTCAGTCTTTCAATGGGCTTGTGCCGGGATCGAAATGATCCTGGCACCAGCCCATTCCAAGACTGAGGCCGGGGGGAGAAGGAGGGCTCCTTCTCCCCCCGGCCTCAGTCTTTCAATGGGCTTGTGCTGGGATCGAAACGATCCCGGCACCAGCCCATTCCAAGACTGAGGCCGGGGGGGGGGGGGGAAGGAAGGCTCCTTCTCCCCCCCGGCCTCAGTCTTCAATCGGCTGGTGCCGGGATCGCTTCGATCCCGGCACCAGCCGATTCCAAGACTGAGGCCGCGGGGAGAAGGAGCCCTCCTTCTCCCCGTGGCCTCAGTCTTTCAATGGGCTGGCGCCGGGATCGCTTCAATCCCAGCACCAGTCCATTTGCCCTATAGGGCGCACTCACTTCCCCACGCACATTTGGGGGAAGAAAAAGTGCGCCCTATAGGGCGAAAAATACGGTAGATGTTGTTCAATTCAACTGTTGGTGAGCTCAGAAACTGTGTTGCTTCTTTTGATGGAACATCATCAAAAACCACAGGCATACCTCCTCCCCCTCCAGGTAATTGGTGATATCTTTCATTGATAACCAAACAGGATTCTCTTCTTGTGAGTCTCAAACTTTGGTCTTTAGATATTTTAGACATCATCTCCTTAAAGCCCATGCCAGCTTGACCAGGACGTCTGATAACTCTGGAAGACCAAAAACTGAGAATCATTGCTCTAATGGACAGCTTTGCTGAGCTTTCTGAAATCGAAATAGTCAAAGATTTCCCATACCTTGGATCAAATATTGACTAGAATTGAGACTACAGTCAAGAAATCAAAGGAAGACTAAGAATTGGAACGGCAACTATTAAAGAACTAGACAAATTCCTAAAGGGTAAAGATATACAACTGAGCACTACAGTTAAAATAATCCAAGCAATTATATTCCCTGTCACTATGTATGGAAGTGAGAGCTGGACAGTAAAGAAAGCAGATAGGAAGAAAAATAATTCATTCGAGATGTGGTGCTGGAGAAGAGTGTTGAGGATACCATGGATGGCAAAAAAGACAAACAGATGGGTCTTTGAACAGATCAAGCTAGAACTCTCCCTGGAAGCCAGGATGACGAAACTGAGGCTGTTGTACTTTGGCCACATCATGAGATGGCATGGCTCATTAGAAAAGACAATAATGCAGTTTTATTAAAACTAACCAAGTATAGATAGTAATGCTAGGAAAGATAGAAGAGAGGCAAACCACATAACAGATGGATGGACTCAATTAAGGAGGTCACCAGCCTGAATATGCAGGACTGAAGCCGAGCAGTGAAGGATAGCGGGTCTTAAAGATATCTCATTCATAGGGTCACCATGAGTCAGGGTTGAGTCAAGGCCAGTTAACATCAACAACAAGGCTAGGAAACCATTTTTCTTAAAACTATGGAGAATCATTGCTGCTACTCAAAGCTGACAGTTCTGAGTTAGATGAATAAAAGGACTGCCTCAGTATTAGGCTACTTCCTCTGTACTGAAGTGGTCTTAAGCTCATATCTCCGAGCATGGTTGGTTTATGTATCCAGCCTTCCTAGTAGAGGAGAAAATGTCTCAATCTGTAATCATTGTGTCACTTCTTTTTTCTAAGAAAGGGCAACTTGACTAGCACTTTTGTCAATAGACAATTAGTCAAGGGGCTATACTTTGACAGAAATAATAACATTGTTTCTTGCATTCATCCAACACAGTTTACTTGATAGGAAATTGTTGGTACATGGAGGCTCATGAAAATGATAGCTATCAATCTAAAAATGTGGAACTCCTTTACTTGCTAACCTACTGAGAAGATATCTTCTCAAGAAAGCAGAGGGCAGGAATAATTATTTGGCTCTTGACATTGTGGAATTTGTAAGATTGAAAGAGAGTGATTGGTGCCAAATTATTAAAGTGGCATGCTAATGCATGATGCTCATTGATGTGTGACATCAATGAAAATGTCCTTCTAAAGGTCAAGGATGACTATATGTTGGATTTTTAAAGACATGGTTAATAATGCTGGTACTGCAGCCATAATGTTGTGAGTTTGGTACCAGGTGCTCCAAGATTGACTCAGCCTTCCATCCTTTCTTAGGTCAGTAAAATGAGTACCCACCTTGTTGAGGGCAATTGGCTTATAGATTGTAAACTGCTTAGAACAGGGGTAGGCAACCTTTCCCCTTTAAGGGCCGAGGGACTTCAGCTCCCAGAAGCCTCAGCCATGTTGGCCAATAGTCCCATGTTGGCCAATAGCTCCTGGGATTTTGGGAGCTGAAGTCCCTCGGCCCTTAAAGGGGAAAGGTTGCCTATCCCTGGCTTAGAAAGTGCTCAATTCACTATCAAGCAGTATAGAAATGTAAATACTATTGCTATTGATATAAATGTTGTTTTAAGCTTGCTTACAGCTGTCACAATGTACTAGGTAGTGAACCACAGAATTATGTAGGCATGTCATCTAGTTCAACTACTCTTCAGTATAGGAATTCATCAGTAAAAAATTCTTGAGAAGCATGTGATCCCTATTAAAAAACTTCCAATGGAGAGTCCACAACCTTCCAACATAAAACAATACTTATAAACCTGATAATCTTACTAATATTTGCCTATTTGAATTCCCTTTTTCAGAACGTATCCTTTGAAGAGGACAAAACAAGTCCACTCCATCTTTCATGTGACATCCCTTCAGATATTTCAAGAAAGTCTCTCTGCCTTCTCACCTTTGGTTTAAACAAGTCCACCTCTCTCAATGGTCCTGCATGAGGCTTGATTTTTAGATTTTTTTAACATCTTGGTCACTTCCTCTTGCCAAATCCCAGCCTGTCAATGTGATGAAGAAGACAATTGCTTCATCAGTTTCTGAGTGGCAGAGTATGGAAAATTTCAGTTTTATTAAAACAAACCAAATATAGAAATTTATCTTAGGGACAACAGATGGAAAAGGTTTTTGAAAGACTGCATTTTTTCAACAGTATTCTGGAACAGTGGATGCTAGGCTAATATTCCAAAAAAACCTCTTTTTTCTATTGTAAAGGGACATGTTTGTGTCTGATGTTGCATTTGTTTCCACTCCTTACTTGTATTATGTCTAGGAAGATTACAATTTTTTCATCCTTGATGAGAAAGGGTATATCATCATATGAATACACTGTGAAGAAAATGATCAGCCTCTGCAAGATTTTTCACCAGTGTGGGAAAATAAGTGAAACTGGCTAGTGGTGTTTTGTGCAAATTTTCTGCGCAAAATATTGCTTTTTATACAAAGCTTTCACCAAAAGTCCCAGAATGTGAAAAATGTTCTTAATCTTTCCCATTGGGGAGAAAAACATTTGAAATCATTCCTTCTTGCAAGCAACATTGAAAGACATGAAAGAACACCTTTCTAATTTGTATTAATCTGAATAACAACAGCAACAACTGGGAAGCTGACATATACTTAGCCATTACAATAGCTTCAAAATGGAACAAGGAACAACGTGGATAGTCTAGGTACATGACTACCATTCTATTCATGTACTCACTCAATAAGCCTTCATATGTTACTAATGTGGTGTAGCTGTCATTGTTAAGGTAGTCCATCTCTTCACTTTGTAGTGATAATGAATTATATCATCACTAAGGTACATCCTGCCAGTCTGGTTCCAATTGATATGGGAGGCAGTTGGAATACCAGTATAATGTGAGCTATTGCCTTGAGGAACAGGCTAGTGGTGGATAAGAAGGTCTGGATCAGTCCAAAAGATTCATTGTAGAGGTGAGACTTGAACCCAAGAGGCAAGCATTGTCTATGTCATTTCAAATGGAAAGGCTGATCAGCGAATGAATATTAATTAGGCCCACTATATTTCTGCAGGATTGCTCTGGAGCAAATGATTTAGGATTGCTTCCAGCATGTGTAAAGCTTTCCTTTAGAGACATTAAAATGCCAGAAGAGTTGTAATGTCTGTGCATTTTTAAAGAAGCTCTGGATTCCTGGAAAGATTCATTTTTCAAGGCTGCCTAATTAGTATGCTTTAAATTTAAATAGCATGAATTAATTGCCGAGAACATTTCTGGGGAGAGTTGGTGCTAAAAAAAAAAAGGCACATTAAATTGCGATGCTTCTTCAGACGAGTGCTGGAGGTGTTCCACCCACCCACCGACCCCCGCTCATCTTCCTGACAGAAGGAATGTAGTGTATTATTTTCCTATTAATTCTCCATTTAAAGGCATCTTATGAATAGTAATACAGAAGAAACAAAGGCTGTTAAATGTGGTGAGAGATGGAATTCACCTCACACCTCCAGTGTGCAAAATTATGTAGGCTGCCAATTATTTGAGAGGAAGGAAAAGGTCTTCTCAGCAACACAGATACTGTAACTAACTGGTTGGATTAGTGTTATATGGAGCTTTCCCTCACAATGTGCTGAGCTTTGGCTCCAGTTAAACTTTGAACTGAGAGCCAGCATGATGTAGTGGTTTGAGTGTTGGACTATGCCTCTGAGAGATCAAGGCTCAAATCCTTGTTTGGCCATGAAAACCCACTGGAAACCCACTGAGCAAGTCACAATCTTTCAGCCTCAGAGGGTCCCAATGGCAAAAGCATCCCCTTGCCAAGAAAACCACATGATAAGATGACCTATTCTGTCACCTAGAGCAGTGATTCTCAAACTGTGGCCTTACAAATATTTTGGAGTTTAGCTCCCAGAATCCCAGACCATTGAACAAAATGGATGAGGCTTCTGGGATCTGAAGTCCAAAATACCTAGAGGACCAGAGTTTGGGAATCACTGACCAAGACGCAAGTCTATTATTCGCCTTGGAGAGCTCCACTATCATTTCTTGCATTTTCCAACACTATGGTCCTTGCCAAGAGGCAAATGGGTTCTAGAGTACTAAGCAGCATCATGGCCAAAGATTGACTGTAGTCCAGAGACATGCAAAATGATTGTTTTGTATGCAATAGGCCCTGCCTATGGTTTATGCTAGCAATTGAAAGCTGGGAACAAGTAGGGAGAAAACTTTCCTTTCAAAAACCTATTTGTACAATTCTCATAATACTGGTTTTATCCTTGACCTACATACTTTGGGTATAGTTTGTCTGAAAAACTGTATCTCCCTGTACAAGCCAGCTCAAGTTTTAAGATCTGTAGAGAAGACATTTCTTTTGGTCCCACCACCTTCACAGACATGTCTGATGTGGACAAAGGAGAGACCATTCTCTGTGGCTTCCTCATGGCACTTCCTTCAGCAAGAGGTCTGGTTAGTCCTCTCCCTGCTGTCTTTCTTTCAGCAGCTGAAGACCTTTTTATTCAGGAAGGCCTTTGAAATTTAGATTATGCATCAATATTGTGTATAGAGTTGCCTGTTCTATTTTATTTTATTTTTTGTTTTATTTTATTTTATTAAAAAGTAATTACTAGGTTTTTTTTAAAAAAATAGCAATCTCAGTGTGTTTTTAACTGTTTTCTACCATGTTTTTACATAATATTGTTATTTAACTCATTTTTAACTTTTGTAAAATAAGGTTTTTGCTTAATCTTGTTTTAAATTTCTGTAAGCCACTTTCAATCCTATCTTGGGGAAAAGGTACGGTATAAATAAATAAATGAATTTTAAGTCTCCCTTATCCAAAATGCTTGGGAAAAGAAGAGTTTTGGATTTTGGATTTTTCTTAAAAAATGTTAGAATACACGTATTTACATATATGTACATAATGAGATCACTAAGAGATGGCACCCAAGCCTGAAGTATTTTTTTACAATATTTTTAAATAATGTGGTGCATGAAACAAAGTTTGTGGCCATTGAACCATCAGAAAGCAAAGGTGTCACTATCTCACCAACCCATGAAAAAAAATGGGTTTTTGGAATATTTTGAATTTTGGAATTCCAAGTAAGGGATACAGCCTGCATGGAAGATAGGATGTGCCTATGCAGTTCAATTTGCTTTTCTTTGTTCTGCCTATATCTCCTTAGGAATCTATCTTCCAGCTGTCTAACTTGGTGGGGTGGGGTGCATCTCAGCCCTGGGTTCCTATTATCCAGCTAAGACGGTCTGCTTAAAAATCCATTCTTTGGGACCTTGATTTTACCACCTGATGTGAAGGATGCTAGAACACATTAGCTAAAGGACTCCACATTCTCTCAGCTGTAGACCACTTGTTACATCAGTTTATCACTGATAAAGCTTATCTTAAGGGAAGGATGTGGAGCAGTTTTAAGTACCATACAACATCTTGGGGAAGCCTAGAATTGCAGTAAGATCCAACTCAGGACATTTGTTGTTTGTGTTGTTATCTGCCCTCAGTCAACCTCACCTCATGGAGACCCCATGAATGAGGCATCTCCCAAATTTCCAAGTCCCAGCTGCTCTTCTCAGATCCTTCAGGCTCAGTACTATGGCCTCCTTGATTGAGTCTATACATTTAGTATGTGCTTTTCCCCTTTTCCTATTGCCTTCCAGCTTTCCTAGCATCATTTTATTTTGTATTGATTCATGTCTTCTCACGATGTGGCCAAAGTACGACAGCTTCAGTTTTGTCATCTTGGCCTCTAGGGAGAGTTCTGGCTTGATTTGTTCTAGAAACTTTTTTTTTTTTTTTGGTCCTCTTGGCACTCTTCCTCAACACCACATCTCAAAAGAGTTGGTTTTCTTTTTATTAGTTTTCTTCACTATCCATCTCTCACATCCATACATGATGATGGGAAAAACAATGGCTTGGAACAATGGGGCAAACCATTCAAGCATCCTGCACCCCTTATCAGCATCACCACTATTTATTTAAAAGAGTTTCACAGAAAGCCAAGTCTGAGAGTGGGTATTCATTAAGAAGTCATTCTACCAACCTACTCAAAGTTCAGACAACCAGTCCTGTCTGTGTTTGTGTGTTTATTTTCCACCTTCATCAGTTAGCAGCGCTATCCACCTAATAAGAACTGGTTCCAAAGAGCCTTTTATTCAAAAACAATTTAAAATGGAATTAGCTGCCAGCACTGATAACTATTGCTTAAAATGATATGGCTGCCCCATGCTCTAACAAGAGACTATCAAGATGAATGCATGTCATAATATATGATTAATGGCCTAATCTCTTTGAGTGTCTCTTCTCACCACTGGCACTTAAAATCACATCTTTTAGCCACTTTTACTCAGTCTAACAGTCAGCATAACAATCAATGGGTTGAAAGGGGCAGAGAGGAGATCTAATTATTGTGTGGTTCAGAGGTATCCTTCCCATTAAAGTAAGACATCAGATTAGAACAAGAGATATGGGAAATTAACATGGGTAAGATTTGATTGTTTCATTTCCCACTGTCTCATTCTGTGTTCCTCTGTTTTAGCTTGTCAATCAGCGGTAGAATGAGGGCAGTGTCACATATCTGAAAAGCAATAGTGTCTAGTGGTTACAAAGGGCTTTATCACACCAGTTACAAAAGCAGAATTTTAATAAGACGGAAGCATCTTTGACCATTATTTATCAAAAAATGTTGTGTCCATCCTGCTGCTGCCTTGCATTCTATTTGTTACCGTTGTGATGATGGTAGTGGTGGTTGCTGTTGTGTGCCTTCAAGTCATTTCCAACTTACATGATCCTAAAGCAAACCTATTATGGGGTTTTCTTGGCAAGTTTCTTCAGAACCTCAGAGGGGGTTTGCCATTGCCATCCTTTGAGACTGTGACTTGCCCAAGGCCATGCTAGTAGATTTCATAATGCACCTTTTCATTGACAGGCAAAACCTGTCAATAGTTCTCACAGCCTGTACAGACTGACATAAAGAGCCAGCCTGGGGGCAGAGTGGGGGTGTGGCAACCATACGCCAGCCACCCCGACTCCACCTCCAAGCCGGCATCACATTGCCCAAGCAACCACACGGCGGGTGGCAAAAGGGCATGTCTTCAGTGCAGCATTCAGAAGTGCTGCATGGAAGAGCTGCCAAAGTGCCATGGCAGCAGCTAGGGCACTCTTTCTGCAGATTCTTTTTGCATCTTTTTTGCACTGCAAAAAGGCCAGGTTGGGGTGTGGCATGTGGTTGCTGCAGCCCCGATCTGGTGAGGACAAGGGTGGCTTGCCACTGCCCCTTTGGGGTGGTCTGTACAGTCCCTCATTGCTATTATGTTACATTACTGATTTTGTGTGGTAGGTCCCTTCTGCTGCAGTTCCATTCTCAGGCAGTCATGGGGTGTAAGTAGGTGTGATTCTGTTCCAACCCCCCTTTCCTCCTCCCCCTTGTAGCAATCATGCTGCCAACATCATCTTGAAGCCAGCTGCTGTGTGCATATTTACACAGCAGCTGGCTTTGGGATGCAGTTGGCAGTCAAGATTGTTTGTCCTCTTCTTCCTCCCAAAGCATGGGACTACTGTGTGAATGTGCACACACCAGCCCCATGCTTCAGGAGAGGGCAGAGCAGTGACTGTGGTGGCCAACACTTTCCCAAAGCTGGCTACTGTGTACACATTCATGTAGCACCCAGCTTTGGGAGCTCATAGGCAGCTGGGATCTCTCATTTTCACCCACTTTCTTCCCAGAGGGCAATATTTGGCAATGCAGAAAACATATCACTTGACCATATATCACCAAAGTGCTATCGTAGGGGAAAGCATAACAAGAAATGATGCCAAACTGGTAAATTTCCATTCTTAAACTAGTGTGATTGCAGTGGGACAGCAGGCCAGTGTGATCAAGCCTAAAGACACAATGTCTGGAACCCTGTTAATCAGTCCCTCTAGAAGAGAGCAGTTGCATAAATGGTCAAATCACTTTCCGAAGAAGTCCAGAACAGGGTTGTGGTGGGGGTTTTTTAATTAAAAAATTAACAACTATTTTGCAGTTCTTTTGTGGAAACAAATTTAAATCATCTAAAATGCATTAATTAGTTGAACTGTTTAAACAGTTCAAAGTAAGTTGAAAAAGCCATGTACTACAAACATTTTAAGGGTGTTAGAGAGCAGGTGCAGGGCTGAATGGGTTGGACATATTCTGGACTGTTGGCACCAGAACTTGGGGTTGGGGTGTACATTGTCCAGACTCCATGCTGAGAAGATGTGGGGGAAGACATTTTATTTGGCCTGTGCGAATAAGGCCTTGGAAACAGACTGAAGCACCAGCGTGAAAAGAATGGATAGTTAAAGTTGCTGAATTAGACCAAATGGACAAAATAATGTGGATTTTAAAGGATAAGCCAACTAAAGAATTTTGAAATCATTTATGGATTTTTGAGTGATTAGAAACTCAACAATGTAATAATCTGTGGTTATGGTTTGCAGTAGAATTATTTAGTTGGATTTGTAAGAATTGTATATATATATATATATATATATATATTCATTTCATTTCATTTCATTACAGTCAGGCATGATGGGTGAGAGCCCTATTGTGTATTAGTTCTATAGGGTTTTTTGGTTTTGATTTTCTCCCTTTTTTCTTTCTTTTTTCTTCTCTTTTTGTGTTTTTATTTTCTAAATGTATATTGCTTTGATTGTAAATTAAGTTGCTCACTAATAATAATAATAATAATAATAATCAGACACCATGTGCTATTGACTTTTTGCCATCTGTTTTGGAAGGAATGAAGAAGAATTCCCATGTGTTAGCAGCAATCAAATCCCCCCAGCTTTGCATGCCATTCATCCAAGAGTACCAAATACTAACACTGTGTGCCAACTGTCAAATACTATCAAATATCTACTATTAAAATGAACTTTCACATTGTAGGATATCACTCATATTGTGAAATAACTCATTATTCAGAGAGGATCTATGGAAGATTCAACATCACAATTCACAGAGGGGAGTTTGGAGAGCAAATTTGTTCCAGCTCTAATCATTGTTCAGCTTGCAACATATCCATTATCTTCAGATTAAAGCAAAGAGCTTTAGATATGACAAGCAGGAAGTTCATCCTGTTTCTCATCTGACAGTTAATTCCCTTTCCTTCACAAAAGCAACAGTGAAATACAAGTGTTCATTTTGTCACACTGGCTTTCTCCCAGCTGATTCCTGCCACCTTCCCTTCTTGTGTTAATCTTCAGATTGTCTTTAAAGTGAGAGGGGAGATTATTATGTCCTTGACAATTTTTCTTCCAAAAAGGAAACCACTTTTAAGTAATTGATATGATCTAACTGGTGGCCAAAGAGGCTTCTCAACAATTTCAGCAATCTATTTTCAAGAGCAAGAAACCAAGCTGCCTGGGTGGAAGCAGGGATGAAGAGAAATCCTTCTCAACAATAACACATCAGAACCAAAGGCTTTAAGCAGATTTCCACACACAATTTTAGAGAAGTGACCATACTTTTGAACAATAAATTGAGTGATGTGGCATTTGTTGTAGTGATATGTTATTTAGTTATGACTCCATTAGATTGCTAAGATCATCTGGAAAGACCTTTCTGTCCCACCACCTTCTTGGGCTTGTTTAGAAGAAACAAGGGAAAGGACCTTCTTGGTGGTTTCTTCCAGACTTTGGAACTCCCTCCCTAGAGAGGCTAGGATGGCCCCATGCTTGGTCTCTTTCTGACATACAAAACATGTATGTGCCTGCAATTTTTTAACCAACTAACTAGGGTTGGACTGTTGATGCTGTGTGGTTCTGTTTCTAAAGTTGCTATACAGTCTTTTTTGAGAGAGCCAGCATGGCATAGTGATTTGAGCATTGGACTATGGGGCTAAGCAGACGGCACAAAGCGCCATCTTCAGCGCAAGGAAGGGGGGCAGCCACACGCTGGGCGCCCCAACCCCTTCCTGAAGACGTAGTCGGAGCAGCCGGCCCTCTGCACGGCCGGCACTCCAAGGATGCCTTTCCGCTGCAGCGTCTGCACACACTGCAGAAGAAGAGGCGCCGAAGGTGCGCCGGCAGCCATTTGCGGCGCACCTTCGGCGATTTGTGGAAGGAGCACTGAGCACTCCTTCCTGGGGCGGCGAAGCTGTGCCGCAAGGCCGAGGTGTGCGGATACCTCAGCCCCAATCTGCAGCTTCCCTGGGCGGCCCCGTGCCACCCGTCTGCTTCCCCCTTATGACTCCAGAGATCAGGGTTTGAATCCTGAAGCAGCCATGTAAGACCCACTGGGTGACCTTGGGCAAGTCACACTCTCTCAGCCTCAGAGGATGACATTGGCAACCCCCCTCTGAAGAAACCTACCAAGAAAATACCATGGTAGGTTCGCCTTAGGGTTACTATTAGTCAGAAACTACTTGAAGGTACACAACAGCAATATAGTCTTTTAATGTTTTTAATGTCTTACCTCCATGAATTGTTTAACTGATTTTTAAAACTTATATTTATACTTTTAATGCTTTTGTACTGTTTTTAATGTGTATTGTTTTAAATGTGTTGTTGGACTCTTTGTGTCCCATTATCAGGAGAAAGGCAGGAGGATACAAATTGATAAAATAATAATAGCAATAATTTTCATTCACTTATTTTACAGCTCAGTCCTATCAATATGTAGTGCTCAGATGGTAAGTGCTAAAATAACAATTATGGTAACCACTCTACTGGTAATGTAGGGGAAAATTCAGGCTCTGAAGAGGCAGTAAAACATTAAGAGACAGTTGCTCACTCTCAGCAGCAGCTCTAAATCCTCGTTTATTATTTTCTTCAAACCACTTTTGGGCTTCATCTGCACTGCAGAAATAATCCACTTTGACACCACTTTAACTGCCAAGGCTCAATGCTATGGAATTCTGGGAATTGAAGTTTGTTGTGGCATCAGAGCTCTCTGTCAGAGAAGGCTAAATATCTCATGAATCTACAACTCCCAGAATTCCATAGGATTGAGATAGGGCAGTTAAAGTGGTGTCAAACTGCATTATTTCTGCAGTGCAGAAGCATCTTTAGTCAACTAACACTGAATCCTTTTCTTCCCCTCAAAAAGGAAATGTTTGTTGCAGAATTGAAACATTTCACTACTATTATCAATGTCTGAGGCTTCCCTAACAGGATCACAAGTACATTAGCTGAAGAAACACATGCGAGTACATTTTGAGCCTCCTCAGCGTTAGGGAATCCTGGGATTTTAGTTTCTTGTGCATCCAGAATGCTCTGACAGGGAAGGCTAAATATCTCACAAAATGACAGATTCCAGAATTTGACAGCAATATGCCACAGCAGTCAAAGTGGTGTCAAACTGGATTATTTCTGCAGTGTGGATGCAGCCATGGCATGGTGCCGCCTGTTAGGAAAGCCTCTGACATTGATAATAGTAGTGAAATGTATTGTTGTTTTTGTGTACCTTCAAGTGGTTTTCAACTTATGGCAACCCTAAGGTGAACATACCATGGGGTTTTCTTGGCAAGATTCATTCAAAGGAAGTTTGCCATTGCCTTTCTTTGAGGATGAGAGAGTGTGAATTGGCCAAGTTCAGCCAGCGAGTTTCGTGACTAAGGGCCTAAGCAGACTGCCAGAAATAGTGCACATTAAATTGAGGCACTGCCCTGGCTCAGTGCTAGGGAATCATGGGAACTGTAATTTATTGTGGCACCAGAGCTCTCTGACAGAGAAGGCTCAATGTCCCAGAAAAAAATACAGTTCCCATGATTCCCTAGCACTGAGCCAGGGCAGTGCCTCAATTTAATGTGCACTATTTCTGGCAGTCTGCTTAGGTCTTAAGTGGAGATTTGAACTCTGGTTTCCAGAGCCATAGTCCAATGCTCAAATCACTCTTATTATCTTACTAGATTATGGGCAGCTGAAGGAACTATTGCTCTAGGAATCACAAATCCACTCTTAGATTTACAGCTGCTCCTTCCATGATGTTCCACATTACATGGAAACCATCCAAGTATTGGACTCTACTCCCAATAGAGGTGTGATTAGGGATGTTATTCTTTAGCAATTTTCTTTTCAGAGGAAGCAGTTAATGATTTTTATCAATTTTCTTTCTGCTCTGAGAAAGTCTGTAAAAAAAAACATGATTCTATTCTCAATACAGTATTTATTTTATGCAAAGGTCATACCTGGTTGTTTTGCAGAGGGGAAAAATAATTTTCTGAATAGAAATTTTTGTGCTGTGAACAATGTTTTGGTGGAGAGAGAGAAAATTCTGTACAGCAAAAGTTGTTTCCTGGGTGAATTTTGCACAGACTAACCAGTGTTTCCTCCACAGAAAATGCTGCGTGCAGGAAATACTATTTTCTATGGGGGGGGGGGGGGGGGGAACATTCAAAATTGCACCTAAGTAGTCCTAAACAATGAAAATTCTTGTCTATCCAAGATTCTTCTTGTGAGAGTTTTTTGACAGTCAAAACACTTACTATTTTGATTATTATTATTATTTAAAATATTTACAAATATTTTTCCATCCCTAGGTTTGGCCCTGGGAGATCTTGTATGCAACCTGGATCAGCAGGGGGGAGGCATAGCCATACACCTGAGAGTGGTTATGCCACTAGTCACCCCTGTGCCAAACTACTAATCCCAGTATTCTGTAGGATGGAGCTGTGACAACTGAAGTACAGGTTGAGTCTCCCTTATCCAAAATGCTTGGAACCAAAAGTGTTTTAGACTTTTGAACTTTTGGGATTTTGGATTACGTATATTTGCATATATGTATAATGAGATATCTTGAAGATAGGACCAAGTCTAAATAAAAATTTCATTTATGTTTTATTCACATAGATTGAAGGCAGTTTTAAAAAATACTATTAATAATTTTGTGCATGAAACAAAGTTTGTGTACATTGAATCATCAGAAAGCAAAGTGTCACTAATTTAGCCACTGTAGCTGTTGTTAGCTGCCGTCAAGTCAGTTCTGACTCATGTCGACCCTGTGAATGAGACATCTCCAAGAATCCCTATCTTCCACTGCCTTGCTCACATCCTGCAAGCCCTTGCCCATAACCCCCCTGATTGAGTCTATCCATCTGATTTGTGGTCTTCTTCTCTTTCTTCTACCCTGTACCTTTCCTACCCTCTACCTTGTTTTTTCTAGTGATCTGTGCCATTTCATTATGTGGCCGAAATATGATAGTCTCAACTTGATCATCTTGGCTTCCAAGGAGAGCCCTGGTCTGATCTGTTCAAGAACCCATTTGTTTGTGCTCTTGGCTGTCCATGGTATCCTAAGTACGCTTCTCCAGCACCACATTTCAAATGAGTTGATTTTCTTTCTGTCTGCTTCCTTCACTATCCAGCTCTCACATCCACACATGGTAATTGGGAATACAATGGTCTGAATGATTCTGATTTTAGTCCTCAGTTGTATGTCTTTGCTCTTCAGTATCTTTTCCAGTTCTTTCATAGCTGCCTTTCCCATTCCTAGTTGTCTTCTTATTTCTTCACCGCAGTCCCCATTCTGGTCAATGTTTGATCCTATATATGGGAATTCTTTAACTATTTCAATTTCCTCGTTGTCCAGATTGAATTTGTGTATTTCTTCTGTGATCATTATTTTTGTTTTCTTTATGTTCAGCATCAGACCTGCCTTTGCACTTTCATTTTGACCTTTCTTATTAACTCTTCCAATTCCTGAATGTCTTCTGCTAATATTATGGTGTCATCCGCATATTTTAGGTTGTCAATGTTGCTTCCTCTTATCTTGACTCCTCCCTTTTCTGTTTCTAATTCTGCTTTTCTTATGATGTTTTCAGCATATAAATTAAACAAGTAGGGTGATAGGATGAAGCCGTGCCTGACCCCTTTGTCTATTGGGAACCACTCTGTTTCCCCAAATTGTGTTCTGATGATGGCCTCTTGTCCTTGGTACAGATTCCTCATCAGGACTATCAGATGTAGTGGCATCCCCATCTCTTTCAGTGCATTCCATAGTTTTTCATGATCTATACAATCACATGTTTTGCTGTAGTCTATGAAACACATGCTGAATCTTTTTTGGAATCCTTTGATGTATGTTTGCAATGTGGTCCCTAGTGCCCCTTCCTTTTCTGAATCCTGCTTGCACCTCTGGAATTTCTCTCTCCATGTATGGAATCTACGCTGCAGAATTTTGAGCATTATTTTGCTTGCATGTGAGATTAGTGCTAATGTCCTATAGTTGCAGTCTTTGTATCTCCTTTCTTGTGGATTGGTATGTATATCAAGTGTTGGCCACTGCTTTGTTTTCCATATTTGTTGGCATATTTCAGTTAGCACTAAAGTTGCATCTGTCTTTAAGCACTGTAGCAGTTCAATTGGGATATCATCTGTTCCCGATGATTTATTTTTTTCCCATTTTCTTTATTGCAGATTCTGCTTCACTTCTTAGAATTTGGGGTTCATCTTCATAAGGCTCCTCATTCCAAATATCATTCATTCCCTCATCTCTTTTGTACAACTCTTCTGTGTATTGCCTCCAGCATCTTTTTATTTCTTCTTGTTCCTGTATTATGTTCTTTTTTTCTCCATAGAGCATCCCTGCCCTCGTTTTGAACTTGCTTTAATTTCTCAGATTTATTTGATATAGATCTCTTGTTCTTCCCTTTTTGTTGTTCTTCTATTTCTCTGCATTGGTCATTGTGATATTTCTCCTTATCCTTGCATGTCAGACATTGGACAGTTGTGTTCATACTTCTACCTTTGTTCCTATCTCCCTTTGCTTTTGCTTTTCTTCCTTATTTTATTACATGAAGTGTTTCATCTGTCATCCATTGTTACTTTTTGGCCACTTTTAGTGTTTTCTTACATTCATCCTTAATTATGTCTTTGACTTCTGTCCACAGTTCTTAAGGTTCCCAGTCGATTATACTCAGTAGTTCAAATCTGTTTCTTACATTGTCCTTGAATTCATCTGAAATGTTATTCAGGTCATATTTTGGTATAATGATGGTTTTTGCTTTCTTCTTCAGCTTAACTCTGATTTTTGTTATGAGCAGTTCATGGTCTGTTGCACAATCAGCTCCTGGTCTGGTTTTGGCCACAAGGATAGTTTCTCCATCTTATACTTCCAGTTATGTAATGTATCTGGTTTTTGTGTTTACCATCTGGTGATGTCCAGGTGTATAGTCTCCTATCTGGTTGTATGAAGCAGGTATTTGCAATGAATAGATTATTGGCTTCACAAAATTCTATCAGACACTCTCCTGCTTTATTGCTTGTTCCTAATCCAAATCTTCCTGCTGTTTTTGATTCTTCTTTGTTGCCAACTTTAGCATTCAATCTCCAATAATTAGTTTGAAATCTTGTAATATTATGTTGTCAATTTTTTCCTGGACTGCATCATAGAATCTCTCAATTTCCTCTTTATTTGCATCTGTTGTTTGTGCATATACCTGGATTATTGTGATGTTTATAGGTTTACCCTGAAGCCTTATTGATGATATAAAGTCTGACTTTGAGTTGTATCATTTGAGTGCTCTAGCTATATGTACTTTTAAACTGTAAACCACTTTGAGTTTGGGGGGAAGCTAGATACAAGTAGTAGTAGTAGTAGTAGTAGTATAATTCTAGATTTTGAAGTATTTCAGATTTCATAATTCCAGATCAGGGACACTCAACCTATAATACCAAACTTCTGTAACTCTGTAACACATTGGCTTGGGAAGTGCAAATTAGGAAAGTTCACATTCAAAGATGAACTGAACAATTCATCTTGCTGAACTGAGCTCATCTTCGTCCAAATGGCATGGGGGGGGGGGCTTTCAAGAAATGTCAGCACCCTCAAAATTCTGAGAAGAGAAGGTGAATCTCCTTCAATTCATTGCATTCACTCAACCCATCCACCCCCACTGTGCCTTCTAGCTTTTCTTAGCAGTTAACAATGAAAGATGATTGGAAAGCTAAAGCCAAAAGCCTCTTCAGTTTTTCAAATTGATTTAATCTGATGAAGAAAGAAAGCTACATTTTGTAAAATTATATTATGATAAAGAGGACCGGGTAGATTCTCAGCATGAATCTGAAAGCAAATTACACACACACACACACACATGGATGGACAATGTATTTAACCAGAGAAGTAATTATGTTGTGGTGTTACTATATCCCCAGTTAGAGATTAGAGAGAGAATTCAATTATCACTCCATTAGCTCAAAAAATAATTTTAGTGATACATTTAAACTGAATTCATTTATTCTAAACCATGTCCTAGTCCATTTCTGAATTAACCTTTATGCAATCTGCTGATTAGACTCTAGGATCAATATTCTTACTTAAAATCTGCATGAACTAGGCACATTTTGATTTATGGTAACATATTCCGTGTATTGATTTTTTATTTTCCTGCTACATTATTTTATAAATCACATTTAATTTTCCAGTTTAGATAAGCTGTTTTCTCATCCATTTGAATTATGCCATTTTGTATTTCTTATCCTTGTCTGAAGATAAATACCTTCATTTGATAAAAAATTTCTTTACCAGTCTGTAAAAGGACAGATTGGCCCTGTAAATGTAAAGCAGTATATCACACTAGTAGGAATATGAAGCCGGGGGCCGGGTTGCTGTCCCTCAGATAATTGGGGGTCCGAAGGACCAAAAATAAATAAATAAATAAATAAATAAATAATTTTTTTTAAAAAAAAAAAAATATGCATGCACATTCTCTCAGCCCCAGAAAAGCCATGGCAAAACCCCTGTGGAGATTTTGCCAAGAAAACCCCAAGAACAAGTAATAACAACAATAATCAATATCATCATGGGGGGGGGAGGCGGCAGCGGTGACGGCAGGACTGGCCTGGGGCTGGTCCAAAGGCTTCAGGGGGCCGCATCCGGCTCCCAGGCCTTAGGTTGCCTACCCCTGGTCTAGTCTATCTGAATGTCTGTATCTCCCTGTATTAGACTGTCAAGGCTCTAAGATCTTTGGGGAGGAGTTTGTCCCAGGCTCACCATCTTTTCAGGCATGTTTGGCATCAAAACTCATGTCTATTTCCATCTTGCTGGAGACTATGGGATGATCAGGGACACACTCAGCTGTTTTCCTGTATGTAAACCCACTGCAAAGATGACATCTGCAGAGAGTTTACAAGCACCTTCAGAGGTCTCTACACATCCCTTCTTCTCTGCCAACATGCAAGTGTCTGTAGTACATAAATATTTGGTCTGATTAAGCAAGACTCTTGCTATATTGTTATGAGACACATCATTATTCAAGACTTCTGTAGTATCAGAGTCCATCACACCGTACTTTAGACCATAATTGTCAAGAACTGCTTTTTCTCCCAGGAGTTCAGTAAACAAGTCTTCTGTATTGGAAACAGTAAAACTTTATTCCAGAAAATGACTTGGATGAAAGAATAGAAGGCATGCTTATCAAATCTGCAAATGACACCAAATTAGAAGGAGTAGTTAATAACCCAGAGGAGAGGATCAGAATTCAAAATGACCTGAATAGATTAGAAAGCTGGGGCAAAACTTGTTAAAATTAATGTTGATGGAGTGGTGAAAACAGTCCTTTAGAACCAAACATCCAAACCTGGAAATTTCAGCAAGCTTCTTTTATTGTAAAAGAGCAAAAGCAAAAACAAATAATAATAATAATAACAAGAATAGCTTCACTTTAGCCAGAAGGCTAACAGGAACACAGTCTATTTGCTACATGATTCAAGATTTGTGAGTAGCATCATCAGGAGAAAAGTTTAATTAGTTCATTACAGTTAAAAAGTTAAAAAGCAAGTGAATAGCTTTCTAATTCCCAGCTCTCAGCCCCCCAATTCTCCACCCTTCTGGGTGTAGCCTTTACAAGCTGATTGGATGATAAAACATGACGTGCTTTAGCCCAACCCTTAATTACCATAACAAATCATGTGACTACATTTCCCATAACAATATTGTGTTGACAGAAACCTCAATATAAACAAAATCTCTTTCTCACAGAACTGAAGTTTGTTAGCTCCTTGTTTTGGGCTAAGAACACATCTGGGCTGATAACTGAGTCTGGCTTCAGCAAAAACAACTTTTCACAGCAAGAAGAAAAAATACAGACACACATCTTTTACATTTCAACATTTTAACATTGACTCTATATCCCATTTAAACCTAACAAAACTAACAAAATGAATTTCAACCATTAGCAATGTAAGGTACTGCACTTAGATAAAATGAAATACACAGATATAGGACGGGGGACACCTGGCTCGACAACATGTGAAAGGAGTCTTGGAGTCCTTATAGACTATATGTTGAACATGAGTCAACAGTGTGATGCAGCAACTAAAAAAGCCAATGTGATTTTGGGTTATTATAGAAGTATGGTATCTAGATCAAGGGAAGTAACCGTGCCACTGTATTCTGCTTTGATCAGGCCTCACCTGGAATATTGTGTCCAGTTCTGGACACCACAATTCAAAAAGGATGTTGACAAGCAGAAACGTGTACAGAGGAGGGTGACTAAAAAGTTAAAAGGTCTACAAACCATGTCTTATGAGGAGAGACTTAGGAAGTTGGGTATGTTTAGCCTGGAGAAGAGAAGATGAAGGGGTGAGATGAGAGTCCTGTTTAAATATTTGAAGGGATGTCATAGTGAGGATGAAGGAAGCTTGTTTTCTGTTGCTCCAGAGACTAGAACACAGAACAGTGGATCCAAGCTACAGGAAAAGAGATTCCACCTCAATATTAAAAAGAACGTCCTTTTGGTAAGAGCTGTTCCATGGCAGAACACATTGCCTCAGAGAATGGTAGAATCTCTTTCTTTGGAGGTCTTTAAACAGAGGCTGGATGGCTATCTGTCAGGGGTGCTTTGATTGTGAGTTCCTGGATGGCAGGGGTTTGGACTGGATAGCCCTGCTATGATTCTATGATTCTACTTCCTAATATGCATGAAATGAAGAATCGCCAAGATGGACAACATGTCACTCTATGCATCTGAGGAAATAGATCAAGTCTATAAAGCTTATGTTCCAACTTCTTTCACACAGTTTCTCTCAAATGTGCTACAAGTTCTCTTTCATACTGATATTCCAGACTAACCCAGCTTTGCCTCTAAATTCTACCCACGTCTGTAATGTTTTAATGATCCAGAAAAAATGCTCCTCAGCCCTAAGCCTTCCCTCATCAAGTTTCAGTGGAAGGTCTTCTGTAGTTTTTGTGTTCCTTCAACATAAACTGGAGAGCTTAGAGCAGGGGTAGGCAACCTTTCCCCTTTAAGGACTGAGGGACTTCAGCTCCCAGAATCCCAGGAGCTATTGACCAACATGGGACTATTGGCCAACATGGCTAAGGCTTCTGGGAGCTGAAGTCCCTTGGCCCTTAAAGGGGAAAGGTTGCCTACCCCTGGCTTAGAGTGTCACTAAACATAAGAGTACAGCTATTGTCCTGTCTAATATATGAGAGGCATCTGAATGTTTGTATTTTCAAGGTTCATCATTTTTTAAATGAAGACTTAGATCTCTCCCTTTTCCCAGAGCAGGTTGAAACTCAGAAAGGGTGCAATCTATATGAAAGTAGCAAGTAAATTGTAACCACTGAATTCGACACATACACAAAAGCTGACGGATTTAGTATTCATTGAACTAGCCACTCTCTGAGCTTTGCTGCTTCATTTTCATCTAAAGTCATTCCACCTCCTCTTTTCTTTTGTACTAGCTGTGTCAATTATAACCACAGATTGCTACATGGAATTCTAGAGCAAGGGAAACTGTTAACAGCTACCCACTTTGGCACAAGATCATACTAAACAGCTTATTAAAATGCAGGCATCAGCTCTGATTGGTAACACAAGGCAAACGGCTTGGATTTACTTCCAACTCATTTAATTACAGAAATCAATGAGTTCTCTGAACAGAGCTATGCAGAGGGAAAATGAACCTGACCCAACCAACATTTCATTTTAGATCTCAAGATATTATTTGTAATGTTACCTGGAGAACCTATTACATTCCAAGAGCATTTTGACACAATGGAATAGTCGTAGTAAAAGTTAGATAGATTATTTATCCAGCAGTATGGAAGCTCCTCTTATTAGATTTTTAAAAAAAAAAGAAAAGAAAAAGGATTTGTGTTCAAAAGTTTGTTTTGTTTTGTTTTGTTTTGTTTTTGTAAAGGCTAAAGGAGCAAATCAGAAATCAGAAATATGGTTATTTGGGACTGCCTGGGCTATGAGACTTTTTCACTACAGGGTTAACATTGTTTCCTATGATGAAGGAGCCAGTAGTTGAACATCATTTGGTGCATTCTATACTACAAGGCCATCTGTGGCAGAACTTCACAATGTCACAGGGATCTCTGCACATGCTGTGGAGCATGTATACTGTTTCCATTGCTCCCATGTGAACTACAGAGGGAGGTTTGCTCTCTCCCCACAATCAACTGATATAGAACCCATCAACCATACTAGTGCAAAAACATAGGACGTTATCACACGTGGGCCAGTTTTGTTGTTAAAGAGATAATAAAGTGGAAATGAAGCATCCTGAAAAGAAAGCGAAAAAAGAGCTTAATTGCACAAAAGCTTTTCACACATAATTACAGTAATAATGGAATTAAGTTAAAAGCGGGAAAAAATACATTTTTAACTTTCATACACAAGTGAAAAGAACCCGTACATGTACTGGAAATGGGTGTGTTTCATGACCAGACTCCTCCTTTTCCAGGGTGGGTCCTGCATTTCCCAGGAGGAAATGTCAGACTGTCCTCCATTTGTGGTCATGTCCTCCTGCACAGGTCCTAAGCCCCTTCCTTTGGGGTTAGGACCTCTCAAGAGAGCAGAGGAGGAGGAGGAGGAGGAGGAGGCTGGAAATGCAAGGCAAGGCAAGCCGAGGCAAGGGAGGGATTGATTTGGCTCAGCCTCCCTTTTCTCTCTCTCCTTTCCTGGCATTGGAGGCCGTCAGCTGCTGGGGAGATGAGCAAGGAGGGTAGGATCACAGGCAGAGCTGGCAGGGAAGGAGGAGGAGGAGGAGGAAGAGTAAAGGGAAGGAAGGAAGGAAGGAAGGAAGGAAGGAAGGAAGGAAGGAAGGGCTGGGTGTTCCCTGGGGAGAGCCAGAGCCTTGGATGATGCCCAGGAGAGGGAAAAACTGGAGGTAGCTCCCATGCCCCCCCCATAAGCCTTTCTCCTTTGTAGGACCTGCAGGGCAGAACATCATGGTGAGATGGAGCTCCAAGTTGCTCCACAAACACACCCCACACTTGCACCCACATCCACCCACAGCTGCTGTGAGGGAAGCCTTCTTTCCCCTCCTTTTCCCTCCATCCCAAATGCCAAACTTCTCCTCCATCCCAAACTTCCCTCTCCTTGCCTTGCCTTGCCTTGCCTTGCCTTGCCTGCCCGGGACTCTCCCTCCCTGGAGGCTCCTCCTCCTCCTCCACTTAGCCCTTCTCCAGGTTTTAAAAGAGAATTGTCTGCACGTATTTGCTTTTCACATTACAGTAAATGCGAAATTACTGTAATTTCGAAAATGCATTTCCTCTAAACTCCTGAAATTAAAAAGATCTCGGACAATACCAGTTTCTGTCCAGTTTCTGACCAGTTTCTGTGCAACATCGTGTGAAATCGTGAGGTGCAAATTCAGTTTTTGTTTGGGATTTGTGTGGATTAACCAACAGATTTCCCCCATGTGATAACGTCCATAGAAGCATTAAACCATGGTTCTGCGTTTTTGCACCAATATGGTTGATCAGTTCTATCGACTCTGGTGCTGAATCAGTTTTGGGGATAGAGTTCTACTCCTTGAACTCCTTTAAAGTTCAATATGAAACCTGGAGCAGATTCCTCACTCTAGTGACATGGAAACCACTAGTCACCACTAGGTGACATGGATCACTTTCCTATGCCATAGGAACCAGAAATACCTGGGGATAAGTAAGCATAAGTAAGCATGACAGTCTTCCATTGTTGTAGAGAGGAAGTGTGTGCCAAAAGTGTTATATGCACAAACATCACAGGCACCTCCTACTGGGTAACTATATGGAGATCCGAAATAATCCATTCTCAACTAAACACAGTTAGGCAGTTCATTCAAATGTCAAACTGTGTTTAAACAAAGTTGTTGGCTCTTGATGAATGTTCAATATAGGATAGCTTCCATTGCATGTTTATATGCAGAATTGTCCCATGTTGGGGGGACACTGTCTTGTATTTTCCCATTTATTTTTATCCTACACATTTCTAGATCTGCTTACAAATTTCTTCAGACTGTGTCATTCTGTTCCAGAACTGAATTAGGACAATCCAATCTGATACAGAGCTGATCCAAACTGACTGATTTGGGCCCTATTCACTTCAGAATTCAAAACTAAATTGCATAGCTCTATAAAGAGTGCCATGGACCACCAGTCTGAAACCAGAAACAGAAGTGTATAAGAGAGGTATTAAACATATGGAAAACCTTATAATTAGAGATGGAAAGAATATTCAAAAATATTCACAAAATGGTCACAAAAACATTTTTAAAGAAACTCTAATGAGAAGAATCTTCATGATTTAGGAGTCACATATGGTTGTTTTAATAATAATAATAATAATAATAATAATAACAACAACAATAACAATAATAATAATAAGAACAACAACAACAACAACAACAATAATAATAATTTAATTTATTTATATACCGCCCCTGTGGTGAACCAATCTAAGCGGTGAACAACAATAATAAAATACAACAAATTAAACAGTATCGTTCCCTCCTCCCCCCCCTTAAAAAGTTATTAAATCAAATACAATTTAAAACAACTGCAGTTAAACAGTGATAATACAATACTGTGAATAGAAAAGCAGCTTTTTGAATAGAAAGCAGCTTTTTCTACACAACAAATAAAAGTCCTATGCAGAAATAATATTTTTGGTGCACATGGGGTTTATTTGTATAGAAAATGACGTTTACTGCACCAAGATGTCATTTTCTGCTCAAGAAATAATATTTCTGCACATAATTATTATTTTATGTGCAGAAAATGTTGTTTCTTCCACATAAAATAATGTTTTCTGTGCAAAACATTCATGTACAAATTTTTTGCCCATTTTAGGATAAAGGTGGGATATAAATCCAATAAGTCCACTAAAATGGATACGAAAAATAAATTCCAAATTGTGAATAGGCTTCAAAACTGTTTCTTGAATACTTTCTCACAGCAGAAAGAAAGTAGTTAAAATTATTCAAATTACTCATTGCTTCCTTTGAGAAGAAACTTAATAAGGGATTGTATCTTTAGTTGCAATGTTCCTAATAGGAACATACTTCCTTTAAGTGCATTGGTGAACCACTTTTTTAAGCACATGCTGCATAAAGATTCATGAAGAAATGCAAGCATTAGGCCTAGCATGTAACTGTGCTTATTACAGCTGAATGAAAAATAAAAGCTAAGCAAGATTTCCTATCCTTGTTTTAACTAAATAACCCCCCCCCCCATTATATTGTAATGGATAATTCCCCTTTCTCAAAAATGGAAACTTTCCCCCTTCATGCTCATTATCTGAGGGATTTCAAGGATGCTACTTTGGAGGAAGGTTTGTTAGCAGTAGAGGCCTCCCTTCATAAAGAACAATATGTCATCATCTCTGTTTCCTCTTCCTTTATCCAGCTAATTAACTTAGCCATCCTTGCTTAATCCTTTCCTTAATCACTCAAAATTGCACTTGCTTCATTTCACTGGAGTCCCTCATTTTTCACTATATTCTTTTTTTATCCTGATGCTTTAATTTTTCACCTCAGAGATCAAAACTTGTTAAAATGTTCTAAGACCCATTTCCCACCCCCTTAACCCTAATCTCTTGCCCTTCAAGATGATTTGTTGCATTTGGTTTTTAATGTTTATATAGCATCAAAGCATCCATTAGAGCACAGCTGGTGATAACTGGGAGTCTGAGCAGATGGGCCAGGAACGTACTGGCCAAGCATATGTTTTCCTCACCAGAGGCCCAACTCACATTGGCCCCAGCACCATGGACCTACTACTGTCATGCACCCCTTACCTTACTCCTCCATTGTGGCTAGTGAGAATACTTCCGCACCATCAATACTTCTGACATCAAAACAGGGAGTGTGGCCATGTGGGTGCAGCCAGGCACCCCATTTCAATGTCAGAGGTGGCAGCAGGAGGATTCTCACAAGTCACAATGGTGGAGTAAAGTAAGAGGAGTGTGAAACATCTGGTCTGCTTGGGATTTGCCACATAATTTTGGAGAATCTCCATGGAAAGCGGTAGGTTATAGTGATACACATTAAGGCCTCTTTGCCCCAGGATCAGCTGAATTCAGCAAATCCATGGTTGGTCTGCTGGATCTGGATCCAATCCCAGCTTGGGGCTAATGGTTTGCTTCATCCAAACAGAATGACATGAGGCTGAGGGAGGGGGCATGGGCCTTTTAACCCATGCAAAAAGCCCCTGGGACAGTCCTTGTTCAAGAAAATAAGATAATTACCCTAGAATTCATGCCATGACCAATGTGTTGACACACCATTCTGAAATTTAAGACTATCCTGTGTATGTTGTGTTTGTAGCTTCATTCTTCATTCATTGTAGTTTCCATTCTGAAACTGGCTCAGTACCAGACTTTATCTGACCTATGTTACCTTATCCATACTGTTTCAAGTTTTTTGTGCAGGGATCCTTTTCAGCCTTAACCAAATAAGCCAGATATTGAATCTAGGACTTTTTCAATCAAAGTATATCTTCTACCACTTTATCCCTGAGTTACAGTCCTTCACTTAAGTTCCATTGATGTGAATGTGATTGTGGAGGAAGAAGAGGCTAGCTGCAGGAAGAGTAGAGGCTTCCCTTCCTCCACTTTTTTTGGACCTTATATGATTCTTCTACTGGAGTATGCCCATTTGTAACAACTCACTTGTTCTATATATCATATGGGCATAATTTCTACAGGCTGGACTCTCATTGGTGCTTTGCACTGGTGTATTAGGTCCATTATGTAATCACAGTTCTTTTCCTTCTTCTTTTTTTGCAGAGGTGTACAGTCGTGTCAGGAAGGAAGTAAAAAAAAAAAAACCATAACAGTTTATCATATCTCATTTCTGGTTCCCAGCATATGCACATCATATTCCAAAACTCCCTTCACCATTTTTATGGTCATCCATCCACCCACCTTGGCCTTAGGCAACATCTTTCCTCCTGCCATTACCTTCAACAACCATAGTTAAAACTGAACTTGTCACCTCAGCACCATACCCACAAGTTTTGCATTTCTGTGGCTATTCATGCAGTCTGATTATACAGGTCCTTCCTGTGCATCAGTTCACTCCATGCATCTGAGGAAGTTGAGCAAGTCTACAAAAGCTTATGGTACAAGTTCTTTCAGGCTGTCAGTCTAAAAGATGTTACAAGATCCTTTTATGTACTAAAATATTGTCTGCTTCTTTATCTGTAGCCAAGTTCAAGCATAAGATTATCCTTGATGGACAGTGGTGATACCTCTGGGATGTATCCCTTACAACTTCCATCTGGTACACAGTGTGAATCAAGGAATCCATCAGGGAATCCAGGAAGCACAGTTCAGCTCTCCTGGTACACACTTTATCAGTCACTGCACTATGAAACACTGCCATATCCCATTAGGGAACACCACAGGGGTGTTCACAGTGCTCTCCATGGCATGGACAGAATAATGAGTAGCTGAGGAATCCTACAGGGGGAGCTTCTTTAAATACACAGGAGCTAGGTTAAACAAAGTTACCACTTCTACAGCAAGGCTAAATTGTAACTGTTGGGTACAGCTTTGATGACTGCAACACTTCATTTTCCTCGGGAACATTAGCATCCCACCATAACTGGCTAAGAGGCTCCTCCATTAGGCAGAATAAGGTAGTCTGCGAGAGGAGCTTTGAGAATCACATCAAAGGACAAAAGACTATCGCATTGTGTTTCTTATTATATTTTGATATTGGGAATGAGTTCATTTGAATTTGATACTACAGCACTCCAAATCTATCAGACGGTCTCTGCTATCCAATGACATTCAAATCTTTCCTCTTGGAAAGCTCCTGGTATGCAATAAGCTAGAGCATAATGCCAGCTAGGGAATATTTAAATAAATATATTGAAGAACACTAGGTAGATTGAATCTCTTTTCACACATCAGTCTCTGGTGAAATCCATTGTTGATTCTGTTTATGAAATCTCATAAGATGGCTATATACACAGAGTATAAACAGAGTCACTGAAATGGAACATTGCTCTGAAAAATTATTGCAACCTTTTCCTTTCCTTTCCTTTCCTTTCCTTTCCCTTTTTCTTTCTTTTTGGCTAAAAAACAATATCCACAATTTTTAAACATGGGAAAGCACTTAAATACAAATGGGGCACTGCATCCTGTCTGATATTGGAACTAATCAGGATTAGGCCTGGTTAATATTTGGAAGGGAGACTGCCAGGGAGCACTAGATATTGTAGATTATATTCAGAGGAAGTCAATGGCAAACTTCTTATGAATAAATCTTGCCAAGAATACTGCAGAAATAAAAGCAGTTTGACTGTTGTGACACTATCCTCTCGGATCCTGGGATTTGTAGTTTGATGAGATACCAGAGTTCCCCATTAGGCTGAATACCTCACCAGATTACAAATCCCAGGATTCCACAGGATAGAGTCATAATAGTTAAAGTGGTGTCAAACTGCTTTATTTCTGCAGTGTGGAAAACAGGAAAATCAATTTGAAGGCACATAAGAGCACTAACAATTGCACTTTCCATAGAATTAGGGCCAGTTTTTCTACATCAGTCATCTGATTTCGTTTGCATGTCTGTGTATGCAACTGTCAATTGACAAGCCTAAATGTACAAGACAGGACTGGCAGGGTCAAAGCATTGGCCTGTCTTCACTTTCAGGTGTGATGATGTCATCGGTCATGTCCTTTGGATTCCCCTATTCCCTCTGATCTTAACTGCAACCTTAATAGGGGTTGATATGCCCAGCAACAATTGATTGTCACAAGTATTCCTATTGGAATATAAAGGCCTTGTTCCCACTATAATTTAAAATGAATTGTTGATTGGGCTCATTCCCACTTGAAACTGATTCTCAACTGACTGCGCTCAGTTTCAATCACGATGAAGCAAGGCAGAAGCAAAAGAACAGCTCTTTCCTGACACTAGTTTTTTGGTGGTTCTTTTGAAAAGAAGCGATTAGCAAGCCTGTTCAGCAAGTGGGAACAAAGGACCTGAATTGCATCAAGCTGAAGGGGAGAGATTACTGTGGCAGAGGGCTGGCACATCCCTCACCAGTTTTTGGGGAAATACGCTATTTCCCCTTCCCCTTTCCCAGGACCCATCCTACATTCCAACCTTCTGTCCAGGAGGAATTCCAATATGCCCTCCATTCTGAGCTTGACTAGGAAGCATGTCCTCCAAGTCTGCAAGGCTGGGAGCACACCACTTCAACTCCCCATGTCCTCCAAGTCCAGCAAGGCTAGGGGCACCATCTCAACTCCCCATGTCCTCCAAGTCCTGCAAGGCTGGGAGGCAGCACCTCACCCAGGGGAGAGTCCTCCATATGGCACCCATGGCTGAGGCATCCCAGAGGAAAGTCCTCCATATGACACCCATGGCTGAGGCATCCCAGGAGACTTGGAGGACATGGGGAATTGAAGTGATGCCCTCCCAGCCTTGCAGAACTTGGAGGAGATGTTTTCGACTCAAGTTCAGAATGGAGGCCATTTTGGAATTCCTCCTGGGCAGAAGGTTGGAATGTAGGATGGGTCCTGGGAAAGGAGAGGGGGGGAAATGGTGGATTTCCTAAAAACTAGTGAGGGATGGGATTCTGGCCATGGCACCTATGATTCCCTCCTGTGTTTTGTTGAATGTGTTGCCGGTTGCATCACCAATGACACATAGATGATTGGCAGCCATTTTGAAGATGCACAAACTAGTGGGAATGACAATTGTGCCCAAAAAGAAGTGAGTAAAGAAAAGACCCGCTTCCATAGTGGGAACGAGGCATGGATTAGAATCGATTCACCAACCCAGAACAAAAGCGAATTGCAAACCAGGTTAAATGTAAGTGGGAATGAGCCCAAAGTCCTTTGCTGTGACCTGACCAGGAAAGGACTATTAAGAGCCATCTGCTTTTCCAAGGACCTGCTCCTAGTGAAAATCAAAAGTAACAAAACTGATTTGCTAATTCATAGCAACAAGAGTGCTATATTTCTGGACCTTATTTGAGGATCTAATTTATGGGGACTCCCACAATGTCAGTTTTGCCCATCCTGGCCCAGGTCTTTGAATGCTAAAAGTCATTAAAAACTGAATTTGACCCTTCCTAAGTCTTTAAAGGTGCATCTACACTGTAGAAATAAAGCAGTCTGGCGCCACTAACTGCCATAGCTCCATTCTAAAAACAAAACAAAACTGGGATTAGTAGTTTTGTGATGCACCAACACTGTTTGGCAGAGAAGTCTAGATCTTGAAAAACTACAAATATAAGGATTCAATGATATGGAGCTACAGCACTTAAAGTTGTATTAAACAGCATTATTTTTACAGTGTAGATGCACCCTAATATCTGAGTTTGAACCTCCCTACATTCAGCCATGGAAGGGCTGAATTAGGTGAACACAATTTTTTTTTCTGGCATTTCCTCAGCATCAACTTGGCACATTGATCTTTCTATACTGGAAATAGCTTTTTCTTTTGAATTTGGTCAGAGCAAATGGGGATGATTTTTTCTTCATTTTGTTGTTTTTAAGGATTCACTAACATTCACAAGAAGTTACTGTACTCTACCACAATTCACAAGAATTCACAAGATTCATCATCCTAAAGAACAGGGCTCTTAATTAACTCACCATAGAGAAGGATTCATCCAGTCCAGCATTTGTAAAACAGGCCAGTCAGATGTATCCAGGAAGCTTCCATGCTGGTCTTGAAGGCACCTGCCACCTTCTCTCATTTCTCCTTTGAATCTAGTACTCTGAAACATTCTATCTATTAACATGGAAACTTCCATGGAGCCATCATAACTAATAGCCAGTGGTTGTCTCATGAATATATCTAATTACAGAAAATTATTGCCACTTCTCATTGGGTAATCCGAGGATGATGTAAAACCCAGCCAAAGATTTTACGAGTTACTGGATACCACAATTCAAAAGGGATAGTGGAAAGCTGGAATGAGTCCAGCATAGGGTGACCAAGATGATCAAATGTCTGGAAACCAATTCTTATGAGAAATAATTTGGGGGTTTGGGTATACTTAGCTTGAAGGAGAGAAAACTAACAGGTGACATGACAGCCATTTTTAAATATCTGAAGGGATGTCATGTAGATGGAGAAGGCTTGTTTTCTTCAGTTCAACAGAGTAGAATATGAGCCAAGGGTTTCAAATTACAAGAAAAAAGATTCCAAATAAAATTTAGGAAGAACCTTTTTACTTTAAGAACAATTCAATAGTAGAATAAATTATGGAGGAATACAGACCGGCCAAAAGGGTAAGCCTGGGGGTGGAGTCAGGGCATGGCGACCGCACGGCAGCCAACCTGACTCTGGCTCGATGCCACCATCACACCATGTGCCCCACCACACAGCAGATGGTGTCAGGGCGCTCCCTTGGTGCAGCGTTCAGACACACTGTGCCAAAGGAGCACAGAAAATAGTTTTTGTGGGTTTTTCGGGCTGTGTGGCCATGTTCTAGAAGAGTTTCTTTCTGACATTTCACCAGCATCTGTGGCTGGCATCTTCAGAGAATGCTGGAATGGAAGAGAGTGGGTTTATATATGCTGTGAGACCCTGGGTAGGGAGGAGTGATTCCCATGTAAGCTGTGTATTGTTCTGTTGTTGAATGGGTATTGTTCTGTTGTTGATGGTATGGCTTCAGGGTGGGAGGATATGCAAACAAGGATATTGTCTGCTGGGAAAGCCCCTGACCCTGGTTTGTTTCCCATTTGCATTTGCTGAGTGCTGATTTTCCTATTTTGTAGGACTGGTAGCCAAACCTTGCTTACTTTAAAGGTTTCTTCTTTCCTGTTGAAGTTGTCCAAGTGTTTGTGGATTTCAATGGCTTCCCTGTGCATTCTGACCTGATAGTTGTTGGCATGGTCCAGAATTTCAGTGTTTTCAAATAGCATTTTATGCCCAGGATGGTTTATAATATGTTCTGCTACTGCTGATTTTTCTGGCTGGCTCAGTCTGCAGTGTCTCTCATGTTCTTTGACTTGTGTTTGGACACTGCATTTGGTGGTCCCTATGTAGACTTGTCCGCAGCTGCATGGTATGTGATAAACTCCTGTGGCTTGTGAGAGGGTCTCTCCTGTCCTTTGCATTTGTTGGATTTTCTTGGTTGGTTTGTAAACCATTTGGAGGTTTTCTTTTTAGAGTGACAAAGTTCTGAATCAGGGCTGTGGTGTTGCCCTGGCCCCAATCCAGCAAGGAAAGGGACAGTGGGATGACACCCCTGTACAGCCCCTGTCTTGGAGGGTAGTGGACTCTCCTTTGGAGATCTTGGCATCTTTCAGGGGTGTTTTAGTTGTACAGTGGGCTCTTGGTATCCACCAAGACTTGGTTCCAGCCCCCATCCCTGTGGATACAAAATCCATTGTATCTATTGGGATAGTAAAATGGTGTCCGTTATATAAAACGGCAAAATCGAGGTTTGCTTTTTAGAATTTATATATTTTTAAAATATTTTCATTCTGTGGATGCTTGAAAACCCTAAGATCCCCTCCCAACTCTAAGATCCTGTAATTCTATGATTCTATTATATTTGTTTTAAAACCAAACTTCTAAAATCCCACAACCTGGTTGGAGGATTTTGGGAACTGAAATAAATATTATTTTTTTCCAAGATCTAAACACAAACAAACAATGGAAGGGCACAGCAACATTATCTTTATTGTTATATTTTCTATATGATGCTTGTAACTCCACCAGTGGCAGTAGAGGAGGTGTTTGAAGAGGGGTTGAAAACAACTCAGAATGACAAAGCACTCACACAAAATCTACCTCCAAAGTCAAAATCAACAGGGCAGCAGGTTTTGCTGTAAATAAAGATGCCATAGTTCATTTGTCAGTTCAGTTTTCCTTTGTAAATACAGAAAGGCAGCCCTGGAGGATCTTGCCAAAATATTAAACCCCAACCTCTGCTGTTTCTTCCTTCCAGATCAATTAAGATGATGAAACATGCCCTAACTTTCAAGCAGAATCCCCCTTGTCTTGTTGAATTCACATTAGGATGCAACTCTGGGCTTGTCTCTACTTATTTCTTTTTCCAAGGGAATTTAACTACCAAAGGGAGAAAAGAGGAAATCTGATTTTGGCCCACAGAGTATACTCTGTATTTCCCCAGTCATTTTGTAACCCTTTGTATAACTGTGTGGAGGAAAGGGGCAATTTGTGATATAACACAGGCATCTGATCTTGAGAAAATATATTAAAACATTTAGAATGTACAGATGCTTGAGGATTTTGATCACTGCATATGTCGGTGCCAATTGAGTTGATCTGCACAACATAAATATATGTTCATATTGGAAAGTAGTTATCCATTAGATCAGATTTCATACTTCTTCAGATCAGGAATGGGTAAAGATTTAGTTCCTGCTATCTTTGGGGGGAGGAAATATTTCCACATTTATTCATTTTTGGAATTGGGGAAGAAATGGAAATTCGTTTTTAAAATTGCATGTGGAAGAAACTAGAGCTCATAGATTCATTCACCCACATTCAGGGCTTTGTACAGAGAGTGAAAGAAATAGTGAAATGTATTTTGTCACTTGTAATTAACTCTTTCATTAAATAACTAAGCCATAACCAAATTACATTGTAATTGTGATTTAAAGGATATTTCTTCCTTTTGTGGTATAACTGTTTTAGTTACTTTTCTAGTTTTGGAGTATATGGTTGGCATTACAGCTTAGAGTTTTACTTTCCGCTATCCATCTATGTATCCATCACTTTCTTTATGTCCCACCTTTTTCGTATGCTTGGATTACAGGTAGATTACAAACTAGCTAGTGGCTGGAAGCTAAAGATTTAACTCTTCACTTATTTTATTCTTGCCTATGATAATTTTTTAAAAAGAATTCAATATTTTTTCTCCTCAGTGGGTTTGATGACAAGAGTTTTTGTGCATTTTAGATCATTTTCAAATATTTTCAGACTTCTTTTTTTAAAAAATCATTCTTATTAAACTTAAACACAACAAATAACTTTTATACATAATACACATGCATTCACACAAACACATCTAAATAACAAAAACAAACTTGCCTATATTACTAAAACAAACATACACTAATGACTTGCTCTTCGCTAACTGATGGATCTACCACTATTACAAAACTTCTTTGTATGTAATAATACATTTATGCCTCTACGACATGAAAACTCTGTTTATTTTACAAAACCTAAAACTGACTCATACCCCCAATTAGACTGGATATATGTAATAAACAATTCCCAATCTTTTAAAAATTTATTTAAAGTTTTCTCTTTGATCAGCATGATCACTGTGTCCATTTCAGCAAATTTAGTTGTCTTTATCAGCCAATCCTCTTGTGTTCAGACATCAGTGTCCTTCCATCACTGAGCATATATTGTTCTTCCAGTTGTGATCATGTATTGTATTTTTTTCATATTTCTTCTCAGTTTGGTCAGTCAACATTCCAAGCAGAAAACATGTCAGGATTCAATTGTATCATAACTTTACAAATGTCTTCTGTCATTAAATGAATTTGAGTACAATGCTTTATCACAGGTTTACCACATATGGGGGAGGGGGGAACCCTTCCATTTACATTTCCAACATTTGTTTGAATTATTCTTATACATTTTCAGTATTCTGTCTGGTGTTAAATACCATCTATGCATCATAATATTTTGAAACTTCTATGTGAAAATTTAATCTGCTTTTGGTTTTGTGAACAACAAGAAGAATTTTGCTGAGAAAACACTGGTTGACATCATGTTGGTGCTTTACACATATGCAGTTTTTAAAAGTAGGTTTTGTGCTCATTTGGTCGAGGTGTAACATCTGTATTCAGTTCACAGTTTCATGACTGAAGGTCTCAAAGTGCAACTGTTGCATAGGCAGTTTCAGATTCTTAGATGGTGTGTACCTATTCATCAGTACCTTCAAAGGACCACTTGTTTCACTGGGACTGAAGAAACAGCAAATACATTGGCAGGCACAAAACTGGTTGCTCAGCACAAGGGTAGTGTGGTGCCACTACCCTTTAACTATGTTAGTATAGGAATAACCCCCACAAGCATGTTCCATGATCTCAGTTATTGTGTTTTGCAAAAAATGAATTGGTTTTCATGTAAAACAAACCCCACAAGGGGATGTATTTGTCACTCTGCTTGTATTCAAGGATGTAAAAGATTGCTGTGGTTGACAACTTTTTCAATGGCCCCTTTCATCATGAAAAATTAAGATGTGGGAGGAGAAGAAAGGAATAATAATAATAATAATAATAATAATAATAAATTTATTTATAACCCGCCCCTCTGCGTCGCAATCAAGGTGGCGTACAACATTGTTAAAACAAAGAACAGTTAAAACATTCCTAAATCCCACACCCTAACCCTCCCATCTCTTAAAACTGAATTAAACTCAAATGGAATTAAAATAAATTTAAACACACAAAACAAATAAACAAGTGTTTGACAACATACATCCAATGGCAGGTAGGGCAAATTAAGGTTAGGTTAAGGTTAAGATTAAAGTTAAAGTTTAGGGGAGGTAATAAGCCTCCATTGTGCCAGGAAGTTATTCTGGGAAGGCCTACCGGAAGAGGTCCATCTTTACTGTCTTTTTAAAGGCAGCAAGAGTGGTAATAAGACGGACCTTGTCTGGCAGGCCATTCCATAGTCTGGGAGCAGTTGCAGAAAAGGCCCTCTGGGAGGTCTGTGAAAGCCTGGTCTTCATGGGCTGTAACAGATTCCTCCCTGAGGACCGAAGTGCATGTGGGGGGTCATATGGGGAGAGGTGGTCCCTAAGATAAGATGAACCCAGGCCATGTAGGGCTTTAAAGATTAAAACCAACACCTTGTACTGTAAGGAAAAAAGTAATGTGGATGGTGCAATGGTTTGAGCATTGGACTGTGACTCTAGAGATCAGGGTTCAATTCCTGCTTGGCCATGAAGTCCACTGGGTGACCTTGGGCAAGTCACATGCTCTCAGCCTCAGGGGAAGGCAATGGCAAATCTCCTTTGAACAAATCTTGGCAAGAAAACCCCATGATAGTTTTGCCTTGGGGATGCTATAAGTCAAAATGACTTGAAGGCACACAACAATGATAACAATGTAGATGGCAACCATATTTTCATCCATGATAGTTGTGTGACTGGAAAAAATAGTCAAACTGTCATAGAGGAAACAAGGCAAACAATACAGGGACCCAACAGTGGGAGGCAAAAAAACATGCACAGGCAGCAAGTAAAGGAGACATATGGTCTTAGATGTCTCTACACTAATGCACAGAGCATGGGAAATAAGCAAGGTGAACTTGAACTCCTAGCACAACAAAGTAAATATGATATAATAGGCATCACTGAAACCTGGTGGGATGAGTCTCATGATTAGAATGTAGAAATGCAGGGGTATCACCTTTTCAAGAGAAACAGGCCAAACAAGAAAGGAGGAGGAATAGCATTATATGTCAGGGATATTTACACCAGTGAAGAAATCCAGGACATCAGTCATGGAAGCCAGGTGGAGAGCATCTGGATAAAAATTAAAGGGGAGGGAAACAACATGGATGTTATTGTGGGAGTCTACTACAGACCCCCGACTCAGGCAGAAGAATTGGATGATGCCTTTCTAGAACAGATGACCACACACTCAGAAAGGAGAAATATAGTAGTGATGGGTGACTTCAACTATCCTGATATTTGCTGGAATTCAAACTCAGCAAAATCCTCAAGGTCTAGCAAATTCCTCACTTGCCTTGAAGACAATTTCATTGTCCAAAAGGTGGAAGAGGCAACGAGGGAGTCAGCTAATTTGGATCTGATCCTAACTAACAGGGATGACCTAGTTAATGGGGTGCAAGTGGTTGGATCTTTAGGTGGGAGCGATCACGTTCTCCTGGAATTTATTATACAGTGGAAAGGAGAAGCCAGGCATAGTCAGACACACATTCTAGACTTTAGGAGAGCTGATTTTGATAAACTTAGGGAAATACTGGGGGTGATCCCGTGGTCAGGAATACTAAAAGAGAAGGGAGTTCAAGATGGATGGGAGTTTCTCAAAAGGGAGATACTGAAGGCACAATTTCAAACAGTTCCAATGAGGAAGAAAAATGGGAGTTGCCTCAAGAAACCAGGATGGATGACTAAGGAACTTTCAACTGAACTAAGTTTTAAATGGAGCATGTATAAGAAATGGAAAAATGGGGAAATCACCAAAGAGGAATTCAAACAAATAGCTAGCATGTGTAGGGTTAAAGTCAGAAAAGCTAAAGTGCAGAATGAACTCAGGCTTGCTAGAGAGGTTAAGAACAATAAAAAGGGCTTTTTGGGGTATGTCCGCAGCAAAAGGAAGAAGAAAGAAATGGTAGGGCCACTGTGTGGAGAAGATGGCAAAAAGTTAACAGGGGACAGAGAAAAGGCAGAATTACTCAACACCTTCTTTGCTTCAGTCTTCTCAGAAAAGGCAAAGGGTGCTCAACCTGAGGATAATAGAGCAGAGGACAGAATAGGAGAATTTCAGCATAGAATAAGTAAAGAGATAGTACAGGAATACCTGGTTAACCTAAATGAATATAAGTCTCCAGGACCAGATGAATTACATCCAAGGGTATTAAAAGAACTGGCAAATGTAATATCAGAACCATTGTCAATAATCTTTGAGAACTCCTGGAGAACAGGAGAAGTCCCAGCAGACTGGAGGAGGGCAAACGTTGTCCCCACCTTCAAAAAGGGAAAAAAAAAGAGGATCCCAACAATTATCATTCAGTTAGTCTGACATCAATACCGGGAAAGATTCTGGAGCTGATTATTAAACAGAGAGTCTGTGAACATCTGGAAGGTAATTCCATAATCACAAAAAGTCAACATGGGTTTCAGAGAAACAAGTCATGCCAGACAAATCTGATCTCTTTTTTTGATAAAATTACCAGCTTGGTAGATGAAGGAAATGATGTAGATATAGTATATCTCGATTTCAGTAAGGCCTTTGACAAGGTTCCCTATGACATTCTTGCAAACAAGCTGGTAAAATGTGGTCTAGACAAAGTAACTGTTATATGGGTTTGTAATTGGTTGACTGGCCGAACCCAAAGGGTGCTCAACAATGGCTCCTTTTCAACCTGGAAAGAAGTGACCAGTGGGGTGCCACAGGGCTCTGTCCTGGGCCCAGTGCTATTCAATATCTTTATTAATGACTTGGATGATGGTATTGGGGGCATAGTTATCAAATTTGCAGATGACACCAAATTAGGAGAAGTAGCTAATACCCCAGAGGACAGGATCAAAATTCAAAATGACTTGAACAGACTAGAAAGCTGGGCCAAAGCTAACAAAATGAAATTCAACACGGAAAAAAGTAAAGTACTGCACTTAGGGCGGAAAAAATTAAAAGCACAGATATACAATGGGGGACACCTGGCTGAGCGAGACTACGTGTGAAAGGGATCTAGGAGTCCAGGTAGACCACAAGTTGAACATGAGTCAACAGTGTGATGCAGCAGCTAAAAAGTCCAATGCAATTTTAGGCTGCATCAATAGAAGTATAGTGTCTAGATCAAGAGAAGTAATAGTGCCACTCTATTATGCTTTGGTCAGGCCTCACCTGGAATACTGTGTCCAGTTCTGGGCACCACAATTCTAAAAAGAAGTGAAGAAACTGGAGCGTGTCCAAAGGAGGGCAACTAAAATGGTGAAGGGTCTGGAAACCAAGCCCCATGAGGAACGACTTAGGGAGCTGGGGATGTTTAGCCTGGAGAAGAGAAGATTAAGAGGTGATATGATAGCCTTGTTTAAATATTTAAAGGGATGTCATATTGAGGAGGGAACAAGCTTGTTTTCTGCCACCCCAGAAACTAGGACCTGGAACAATGGGTGCAAGCTCCAGGAAAAGAGATTCCACCTCAACATTAGGAGGAACTTCCTGACAGTAAGGGCTGTTCGACAGTGGAACACACTCCCTCGGAGAGTAGTGGAGTCTCCTTCCTTGGAGGTCTTTAAGCAGAGGCTGGATGGCCATCTGTTGGGGATGCTTTGATTGGGAGTTCCTGCATGGCAGGGGGTTGGACTGAAAGGCCCTTGTGGTCTCTTCCAACTGTATGATTCTATGATTCTATGACCAAAGGAAATATTTATAATTACTTTTTGCTGCATCAACAAAATTTGATGACAAAATCAAAGAAACTAGAGATCTTGAATTAGATTTAAATTATGGCAATCTGCTGAAGAATACAATCATTGTATTCCCTACTGCCAATGGCCAGATGATGGTACTGCAACTGCCAACTCAGTTGGAATCACTGATCATATGACTGCAGCTATAAAATTTCTCCATCTGACTTGGTGTTTCAGTCTGGGAAAATTATTCCATGAGTTCCATATGTACTATCACTTGCTTCTGCCCCCCCCCCCCCCACACCAAGTTCTGATACACAAACATCCAATAGACAAAGCAAAAGATGCCAAATAACTTGCCCCATCAAGTGTGGGAATGGCAATCTCTTTTTGTAGGCCCCCAATGGGTCAGATAAAGAACTTGGAGAAAAATACCTTTGGCACCATCTATCTCTCTGAATCCCCCGGCCAGCATGGTCAGTAGCCATCAATGAAAGGTTCTGAAAGTTGTAGTCCAAAAAGTAATGCTTTTACACTCTGGCCTTAGTAGTGGTATAACAGATCTAACTTCTGAGAGCTCTTTCAGTCCAACAACTGATCAGTAAAAACGTCTTCCTGTGCTGCACCATTTCAGAATTGACATAAGGCCTAAGCAGATGGCACAAAGCACCGTCTTCAAGGCCAGGAAGGGGAGGGGCAGCCTCACGCTGGGTGCCCCAACCCCTTCCCCAAAACCTCATCGGAGCGGCCGGCACTCCGCACAGCCGGTGCTCCGACAATGCACTTCTGCTGCAGCGTCCACACAGGCTGCAGCAGAAGAGGCATCAAAGGTGTGCTGGGTACTTTTTGTGGCGCACCTTTGGCGTCTTGCAGAAGGAGCGCAATTTTAGCGCTCCTTCCTGGAGCAGAGATGCTGCGCCCCAGGGCTGAGAAATGCAGATGCCTCAGCCCTGATCCACAGCTTCCCGGGGTGGCCCCGTGCTGCCCGTCTGCTTCCCCCCATAGTAAATCTCAGAACGGCATCTCTATGAGGTGGTGGGGAAACCCCTGAACATTAGTGCGCTGGTAACCTCTCATCTGGATTTCTGCAATGTGCTCTACATGGAGCTACCCTTGTGCTTAACTCAGAAACTGCAATTAGCTCAAAACTTGGCAGCCAGATTGGTTTCTGGTATTTCCAGAAGGGAACACGTAACACTTGTGTTAAAAACTCTCCACTGGCTGCCCATTAGTTTCCGGGCACAGTACAAGGTGTTGGTTTTGACATTTAAAGCCCTACATGGCCTGGGTCCAACTTATCTCCAGGATTGCCTCCTTCTGTATGATCCCCCCCCCCCAATGCACTCAAGTCCTCTGGGAGAAATCTGCTACAGCCGTTGAGAAGTAGGTTGACGATAACCTCTCAGAGGGCCTTCTCTGCTACCGCTCCCAGATTATGGAACGGCCTGCTGGACAAGATCCATCTTATTACTACTCTAGACAGCTTTTAAGAAGCTGTCAAGATGGATCTCTTCTGGCAGGCCCTTCCAGAATGACTTTCCTGGCCTATAGTCTTAAATAATTCCCCCTTTTCTTAGAATGCCACCGAATACCCAATCTGCCACAAAATTGTGTTGGATATATTTCCTCTTTTGTTACTGTTATACTATGTTTTTAAAATTGATTAGTTTAATACTTTTTTAAGGGATGGGTGGATTAGGGTGTTGATATTGATGTTTTATTGTTGCAATGTTTTATGATTGTAAGCCACCCCAATTGCTTTGCGGAGGGGCAGGATAGAATTATTATTATTATTATTATTATTATTATTATTATTATTATTAGTGCACCAGAAGAGAAGGCTAGGTTAGACACCTCTCATTTGCTGCAGGTCAAAAGTTGAGGTTTTTCTTTCTAATTGGGAGAATAATTACATCACAATATTGTCCACCTGCAATCTGAAGTAGTACAATTCTACCTTTTCACCTGTGGCTGATGTGCCCTGTGCCCTGTGCCCTGAAAGTTAAGTGGAGATGAAAGGGGCTGGTTCTTGTCATGGAGGTAGTGTTATTATACAGTTTAGTCATTCAGTGACACTGAACTTAGCTATATCTCAGAAAGAATTGAGATTTCCTGTTCCTGCTCTGTTTTTGCACTTGACCAGCTTTATGATTCTAGGGAGCTGGCAACTGCACAAGGGGCACTTTTAACCCCTACAGCTCTTGCACATTGGTGCTCTCAGTGTGACCAGATGTGAGGTAACATAGCTTCCAATCCAGTTTTCAGCTGATTTGGGGTGGGAGCATTGTAGCATTTATTGTGTAGACTTTGGGGAGGGGGAGTTGGGCAAAAACTACTGTGTTTGATGGTGGTTTTTATCAACTTTTGGCAAAAAAAAATTATCCAATTTGTTTTTTTTAAAAAAAGCAGCAACAACAACTGGGCAGTCTAGGAGCTTTGCAGTACCACAAGGTCTCCATACTCCTCCACAAAGCCTTCTAGGACTACCTATTAATATCCAATTAATGGTCATTTCAAGGAGCCAGCCTGGTGTAGTGGTTTGAGTGTTGGACTATGACTCTGGAGACCAGGGTTCATTTCTCAGTTTGGTCATATAACCATTGTAGGAGTGGAAAGGTACGAAAGAATTATTTTATCCATTACCTTTCAAAATCATATAAAATTCAGGGTTGGGCTTGGGATTTGGGAGAATTCCTCCCCTTGCAACCCTCTGGGGGCTGCACAAACAACCAACAATACTTTATACAAACATAACAAATCACAGAAATGGCCAACATTTGGTTTCTGAAAAATGAGAATGTAGGAGACCCATGCAACATATTCAAAAGATGAATTGTCAAGCCTGGAACACTGTGGGTTTGTTGTCCACACTATGGAACCTCATCTATCTGAATCTCTATGAGTTCTGTTGCTCACACAAGCCAACACTCAAATAAAAATGGAGTCAATTATGCAAATATATTTGAAGCACTTCAAGGCATGCAGAATTTTATCCCAGGTCTATTTGCATTAGTTATTCACACAGCCAAGAATCTGATTCTTTCAGAAAAACTTGACAAAACACCCCTGACATCGATTATCATGGGTTAAGTGAGGGTTTTTAGCAGCTCCCCCCCCCCATAAAAATCCTGAATTGGATACATTTGAAATGCATGTGAACAACAAAGATTCAACCTAAATTCTACCTGGATCTACCTGGATTATTTTCACCGTCTGAATAACCAAAGTGGCATAGGTTGCCCTTTAGTAATCTCTTGCATTTTTCACCCAAGGTTTTGAGGACCTTGGCTCCAAGCATTTGTTGTCCCTGCTGCAGCAATTCTGATCCTCTAGATGGCAGGAGACAACAGGCACAAATGGAGAGTGCTGCCCTGCTGTTCACCTTAAATAAAATAACAATAAAAAGGCTTGAATTAGACTTGATTCTCCTATCAGCAGCAGCTTAAAACAGAGACAAAATGGGGTCTGTTCTGAATACTTTTTTTTTATGTGCTTGCAGTTGTCAGGGCAACCATTTCCCTCGGTATCCTAAATGCTCAGCCTTTCTGACAATTTCTTGATTCCGGTTCTTAGAAAATTAAGACAGTGTCACAGCATCAGGTCTGGGAGAAACTATTCGAGAATGAGGGCAGGATTTTGGAAACAGCAGGCCCCAAATTTGGGGAAAAACTGTGGCCTTTTTCTCAAATCTCAGCTCAAAGGTGTGCTCTGCAAAACCTCCTCTTCCTCCTCCTCCTGAAGGGGGGGTTTAATATAGACCACCATTAACAAGCCCTGTGGCATTTATAAAAGATTTTGGTTGGATTTGAGGTGATAGTGCAAGACTAGATTTATACTGATTTTTTTTTAAAAAAAAAAACTTTAAGGTGTAAGGATAACTATAAGGTGTAAGGAGGGCAACCCTATATGCATGAATTGATATTATGAGACATTTCACCCACCTTATTAAAAACTCTTTGGACTTAATGCAACATTTTACAGATCTCTTGCCTAGGACTGGTGCCTCATATTCTCATCACATTTTGCATGAGGTGAAAATTTTGGCAGCATTTCTAAACTCTTTACACATTCTGAAGGAAGGCTGCTAGGAATAAATTCATTTGTTTGTTGCTGTGTGCATTCAAGTCCTTTCCAACTTATGGTAACTCTATCACAGGATTTGGCAAGATTTATTCAGAGGAGGTTTGCATTGGCTTCCCCTGAGACTGAGAGGATGTGACTTGCCCAAGGTCACCAATGGGTTTCATGGCTGAGCTGAGAATTGAACCCTGGTCTCCAGATTCATAGTCCAACACTCAAACCACTAGGCCATGATGGCTCTCCTCCCCCCCCCCCCCCATGGTTAATAATGTAACCATTGTGGAACTTTCTGCATATCTTTTCACTCTCAGTGTACACTTTTCATTATCCCCCCAACAAAAGTACACATGCAACTGTAACACAAGGTAGTGCTTTTTTATTTTGCTTTTCTTTTCACTCGGGTTGATTTTTAATGTCTCTATGATATTATGCATTTTTTGCATGCATGGATTGCATAAAATGGTTGTGTGGGTCATTTTCTGTTGGATTGTAAATGGCATATGAATATTTAAATAAATAAGGTCTCTGAAATCCATGAGCATGAAATTTCCACCCAGGTGCACAGGATCATAATTCATTCCAAGATTGTACCATTAAAACAGAAGAAGATTAGGACTTTGAAGGGCAAGAAGAAACTAGAGAAGATCCTCAAGTGTAAAGATGTATCACTGAACAACATCCATCATCATCCATGCCATCCAATTTCTGATTTCTGGGTATGGTTATGAAAGCTGGACAGTGAAGAAAGTGGTCAGGAAAAGAGTCAACTAATTTTAAATGTGATGCTGAAGGAGAGTTCTACTGATACCATGGACTGCCAAAAATATCAATGAATGGGTCTGAGAGCAAATCAAGCCCAGCCTGCCATATTGACCAAACTGAAACTGTCTTATTTTGGACACATCATGATATGAAATGACTGCTTTGGAGGGTTTTTAATTCTTTGGAGGGTTTTAAACAGAGGCTGGATGGCCATCTGTCTGGAGTTCTTTCATTGTGCATTCCTCTATGTCAGGGGATTGGACTGGGTGGCCTTTGCGGTCTTTTCCAACTCTATGATTTTATGATAATGATTGGTAAAATGGAAGGCAGTAGGAAAAGAGGAAGAATGTATTATAGTTGGATAAACTCAGGTTGCTGCCACACTGCAGAATTAATGCAGTTTGACACCACTTTAACTGTTATGGATCCATCCTATGGAAATCTGGGATGTATAGTTTGTTATGGCACCAGATCTCTCTGACAGAGAAGGCTAAATAGCTCACAAAACTACACATCTCAGAATCTCATAGCATTGAACAATGATAGTTACACTGCATTAATTCTGCAGTGTAGAAGCAGCCTCAGTCAAGGAAGCCACAGTCCTGAGTTTGCAAGACCTTAGGAGGACTCTTGATGAAAGGGAACCGTGCAGGTCTCTTATTTATCAAGTTATAAGTTGAAGTTAATTTGCCAACAATTCATAGAACAGAATCATAGAGTCATAGAATCATAGAGTTGGAAGAGACCATGTCCACTTTTTGTATTCCCTTCTAAATGTTCACAGAATCTGTTTAATGATCTGCTCTTCAATCTTTCCTGATATTGATGTCAGACTAACTGCATGATAATTGTTGGGATTGTCTTTTTTTTTTTCTTTATTGAAAATGGGGACAACATTTGCCCTCCTCTAGTCTGCTGGGACTTCTCCTGTTCTCCAGGAGTTCTCAAACATTATTGCCAATGGCTCTGAGATTACATTTGCCAATTCTTTTAATACCCTTGGGTGCAATTCATCTGGTTCTGGAGACTTATATTCATTTAGATTCCCCAGGTATTCCTGTACTACCTCTTTACTTATTCTGTACTGCATTTCCTCTATTGTGTCTTTTGCTCTGTTTTCCTCAGGTTGAGCACCCTGTTCCTTTTCTGAGAAGACTGAGGCAAAGAAGGTGTTGAGTAGTTGTGCCTTTTCTCTGTCCCCTGTTAGCATTTTGCCATTTTCTCTGTGCAGTGGCTCTAACATTTCCTTCTTCTTCCTTTTGCTATGGACATACCCCCCCAAGCCCTTTTTGTTCTTAACTTGTCTAGCAAGCCTGAGTTCATTCTGCACTTTAGCTTTTCTGACTTTACCCCTACATATATTCACTATTTGTTTGAATTCCTCTATGGTGATCTCCCCCTTTTCCCCATTTCTTATACATGTTCCATTTAAAACTTAGCTCAGTTGTAACTTCCTTAGTCATCCAACCCGGTTTCTTGAGACACCTCCCATTTTTCCTCCTCATTGGAACTGTTTTAAATTGTGCCTTCAGTATCTCCCTTTTGAGAAACTCCCAGCTGTCCTGAAGACTAAGGGCTTCTACAGACAGTGCTTTCCACCATCTTGGAGGCAGGGAAGGGGAGGGGCAGCCACATGCCAGGCACCCCAACCCCTTCCCGAGGATGTCATCATGGCACATGCCATCAAGACGTCTTCCCGGCACAGCGTCTTAATGCGCTGCATCAGAAGGGACACCGAAGAGCTGTGCGGTGGCTCTTCAGGTGCCCTATTTGTCAGCTCTGGAAGGACTGGCATTTTAGTACTCCTTTCAGGGCCGACAAAAGGGTGGATTGGGGCTGGGGTGTGGGGTAGCCTCAGCCCCAATCCTCCACTTCCCAGGGCGGCCCAGGGCCACCCGTCTGCATCCCCCTTAAATTCACAGTATTGCTGTGAATACTAAATTCACAGCAATACTGATTACTCTTACTAGGGAATAAGCCCCTTTGAAAATATGTCTTCAAATTTGGAACCTCATAAATGTAGCATTCTAGAGAATCCTTCTATTCTGATATAGGACTGAGATTCATAAACCATAGATTACTATTTCAGTTTAATTTCTCCCTGTTGCTACCATCTCAATTAGGCAACTTGTCTGAATTGGCTGGTTCTTTTGTCCTGGAAGTTCAGCTCATTCTAATGACTGAAACCATCTTTATAAGCAATTTACCACTAACAGCATGAATTGCTACATTGTATATTGAAAGTATGCCCAACATACATTCCATTTTAGGAAGAGACCCAGCTTCTAAAATTACTCTCAGGGTGTGGGATGCAAGGCTAGTGAGATGTTTGGACTGTCTGTCTGCTTTAATCTCCTTCGAGAATGGCATGCCCAATTTGTATCAGATTTTATGCATTGACTAAAAAAACTCCAGTTTAGGGCCTCAGACTTTAAGAGACCCCTAGACAAACCCTCCCACCCCCCCAAAAAAAAAGAAAAGAAAAGGGGGAAAAGAAGTAGAAGAAGAGGAGGATAATCTGAGATTAATGCACATTTTTAAAGTGATGGGGTCTCTTTAAATTGATGGCCCTGACTAGCATGCCTAACCCTGGCCCTCTTGACACCAAAAAATTATACCACAACCATGAAAGGAGGCTTGGATCCACTCCAACACCAGGAATTGCAGGAGTGTAGTTATGGGTGTGTGAGTGTGTAAATTGAGAGATTCAGCCACTGGATAAGAATTCTGCCACTTTCATCATTCCCAGATTTTCTACACCTTGGCAGGGAATGAGTACACTGCTTGCATCCTTTTGGGCAACCATGATAAAAGCCAAAGGAGACATATAATATTTGCATATCTTTATGGTGCTGTTTGGTTGTTTTTGTTGCTATTATTAATCTAAATATACATTCTTGTTTTGCCATATTTCAGGTATTATGTAGTGGGGGGGGCAGTTACCAAGATACACAAACTAGGTTTCCAAGGTGGCCACTGAAACTAGAACTTAATGTAAAAAGGGGGAAATAGTCCCTGGACATAAGACTAGTCCATGGACTCTGCCCCAAAGGTTATGCAAGTAAATTAGGTTACAATTAATTCCCTAGAGATGCAACCTCAGAACAAGAGACCACTGAGATGTGTTTTCTTTATTACCCCTCCCCCTGTTTGCAGACTTTGCTTTCATGTCATTTCTGCCCTACAAAACAAAGCTATCCACCCTTTATTTGGAAATATGATTTGAAATACCCTTTCCTTCAATTTTTAGCACTGCTCCAAGGATTAACAGCACCCTATGTAGTGCTCAAGTAGCATAAAGGTACCTTCGTGTAGTTACACAGTGGTTGTGTTACACCACATTTCTCCTGGTTTTGTACAATGTGCTTGCTCATTGCCCCATTTGCAATGGGAAATGTCTTTTTCTGCAATCCCAGTGAATCAAGTCCCACGGACCATTGGGAGGCACTGGTGACTATTTGTGTGCAATCCAAGAATGTGCAACCCCTTGAAAGGTAGTTACACTTGTGAAACTGCATTTACATAACCATTCATTGACTACATCTGTTGCACAATGACCAAAAAGGTACATGATTGCTTTAATATGCATTGGTTTTGTATGTTATTTTAAACTGGTATTATGTATTTTAACTGGCTTATGTGTTTTAACTGATGTTATATGTTGTATTTTAATTTTTTGATGTTCCCTGTCTGAATCCATGGGGAGAGGTAGGTAAGAAATTTATTATCAGCATCAGCATCTTTATGTATGTATAAAGGAACTTATAACAGTGTACGACACCAACAGGATTCCAGCCATAATTAATAATTATGAAATGAAATAATGATAATGATCATCATTAATGATAATAAAAAATACTTGTGATAGTTGTTTTCAGTCTTGCCTGAACACTCTAGAGAACTGTTCTTCTGTTCCTGGTAGGGAAGGATCTACAGCCAGTCTCAGGTGTACATGTATCTCTTGCACTGTTACAAAGCTGCTTTGGAAAAGCTTCCTCAGCTGTGCCACAAACATCAAGAGTTTCTGGCATAAAAATGGATGCACTGAGGAAATCTCTAAGGCATCTCTTTCCAAAGTGGGAGACATTTATTTTGTGATAATGCCACGACTTTGTCTCCATCTTGCACTTAGGATGATTGATGGAGAGGCAATCATTCTGTCTCCTGGATATTGATACAGTAGTGTGACAGACATTCTCCTGTTACACTGTGCATTGCATGAAATCAAACCTCTCTCTTTCTAGCAAAGCCTTGAATCTGAATCTCAAATTGCATTTGCAATCTTCCCTACTATGAGGGGGTGCTGAAAAGGTCTCAGCCCAACCCACTTCCCAAAATCTGAGCATATCTTTGTCACCATAGCATAAAAGAGTGTTCTTTTGTATTTGTACAATTTGTAGATTGTAACTCAAATTTCTTATCCCCCCTCCCCCCATGATGGATAGAACTATGTCAACAAAATGTGTGGAATTTTCAAGTGCTGTACTCCAGGCCATCGTGAGATATTTGTTCCTGCAGAAGAAAACTCCAAAGGAAATCCATGAGAGTATGAATTCAAAGACATAGCCATGTTAGTCTGGAAAATCAGTATGCAAAGGGATCTTGTAGCACCTTTGAGATGAATCTGAGGAGGTAGGTTCAAGACTATGGGAGTGCATACTACCATTTTCTCTCTTTCATTTAGGGGTGAAGCAGACCATCCCGAAGAGTGGATCTGCACCACCCCTTTGAGCACTGGATTAGGGCCATGGCAACTGCACACTGCAGCCCCAATCCAGCATTTTTCTGGGCCAAAAAGAAACCACTTTTTTTGGGCCTGGAAAAAGGGCACCCTTGCTGCCATGGTGGCACTTTTCCGTGCTCCTTTTGGCATGCTGCATGTGAACATCATGCCAAAGGAGGGCCGTAACACCGCCCACTGTGCAGTCAGGTGGGCAGCGTGAATGCCAACTTGGGGGTGATATTGGGGTGTGCATCATCCAAACCCCACACCCCCATGCCACCTCCAAGCTGGTGCTTAGTGCTGGTCTGTACAGCCCCTTAGTCTCAAGGGTGCTACAAGATCTCTTCACCAGTGCATGTTTATCCTGGAGAAAAGAAGGTTATGAGGTGACATGATAGCCATCTTTAAATATCTAAAAAGATGAGATTTCTTTTATGCTTCTCCAGAGAATAGAACATGAAACAATGCATTCAAACTATGAGAAAAAAGATTCCGATTAATTATTAGGAAGATTTTTTTTTTTTTTTTTACTATAAAACTGTTTGGCAGAGGAATAGACTGCCTCAGAGGGTGGTGGAATCTCTATCTTTGGAAGCTTTAAACAAAGGTTAGATGGGCATTTAGTGCTCAGCATTTAGTGCTTTAGTTTTGTACTGCTGCATGACAGAGGGTTGGACTAACTAGATGGTCTCTGTGGCCTTTTCTAACTCTATTATACACTTATTTTTAATTATTGATTTATTAGCCTTAATCTATAGCCAACACCAACATTCAGAAGAAAAAGGGGGGAGAGAAAAAGAAGAAAAATATATACATATGTACAAAATTAAACAGCATACTAATGTGCTAAATTAATACACTAAACTAAAACAATAAGTTGAAACTAATGAATACATAACTAACTAAAACAACACCATTGCTTCAGTCCATTTCAAAGTTTGAGCAAACAGTGTTCTTGCTGCTGTTATCATATATCTAAGACATATTCCATGTTTATTTTCCAATTCCTTGTCCAGAACACCTAATGGAAATATTTCTGGTGACATTGCAAACTCTACCTTTAATTTTATTGAATTAGCATATAGACCTTATGCTTTTTTGCTTTCTTGAAAATCTGCCACATGTGGAAAAAAAGTTCCCTCCTTGTCATGACAGCCCCAACATTGATTTGAAGCATTCTTAGACATTTGATTCTATAATTCCAAGCCACCAGACACAACTCTATTGATGGAAGCTTCAGTCTCAGTGATGCTTAATCTGCTTTAGACATAAACTATCTGCTACTCTAAGAGAGTGATTTTAGATTCCTATCACACCTAAGGGTAGTAGGTCTTTTAAGCACAAGTATGCATGATGTTTTAATTTAGGTTGCTTAAAAGTCCTGACTTCTGTCAGTCTATGAGAATTTACAAGCCTAGATCCAATTATTTGCTGTGCAGATTGCCAAGGTAAAACCTTGCTAGAAGGATAACAGGCTCAGCTATTTAGTTTTAATTCAGACTGTTGGCTTATTTTATCTCCTGTACATATGACAATTTTAAAATGGGGTGCAATTTACCTGATAGGTTTTATGAGCATCTCTGGAAATAGAAATCAAAATTTCTTTACCAATGGTACTCTTAAAAATGATTTTATCTCAACAGCTCTCAGCTAGAGATACAAGAGCAGAAAAATGACTCGAATCCTTGAGTTTTCTTCCGGGTGAGTGCCTTCCTTGAATAATGAACAAAAGACTCCATCCAAATGCATTGTGTAATTTTTTAAATGTTCCCTAAAGCTACAGTGTTGAATAACAAAATCAGGATCATCCATGTCATTTCCAGTTTATATGTATGGGCATGAAAGCTGGACAATGAAGAAAGCTCATCCCTCCACCAGAAACACCTTGTTTTTAATGCTGGCAACATTTGTGCAATGCACAGCATGCCAATTCAGTTCAAGGCTGCAGAAGTGAAAATGCACATGTGGTGCTGTTGTGCATGCAAATAGACAAATCCATGAGCTACACATATGCATGAGATGTGTATCTGGTTGTGCATTTGGCTGCACATTTAAGTGTACATTCAGAAGAACATTGTTGCTATTCAACCCAAAAGATGCAAAGAATAATCAACATCTAACACACAATGCAAAGGTTTATATTATGAAATTCCAATGTATGATCTCAGCCTATAGCTTTATTCAGCTGCTCCTTCGAATACATAAGGATGGCATACATAAGTCTCCTCTTTTAGTATTGCTAAGTTTGAACACCAAAGTCTATATAAAGATTAACGTATCATAGTCACATTATACCAAAAGAATATTTAAATAAAGAACACAGAAGAGCATTATTTAATCACATCAACACTTCACCTAAGGTGCATCTATAGAAATCCTGCAGTTGGACACCACTTTAACTGCAATGGCACCACCACTCCTTGCCAGAGAAGGCTAAAAAGCTTGTCAAAATACAAATCCCAGAATTCTATAGGAAGGAGCTATGCACTTAAAGTGGTGTCAAACTGCATTATTTCTATAGTACAGATGCACCCCAGTCTCAATTTTTGTAACTGGCCAGACAAATTACTCTGGAAAGCCAAAAAGCAGGAGAAGGGGAAGAGTTCTTTCTTAGCCTTACTTCAGTTACTATAAAGAAGTCCATTAAGTCAAATGAAATGTTACTTGGATCACACTTTTTGTGCAATTCAAGTGGTGAAAGACATCTGTCTGTCATAGCATGTGACCTCACCTATGTATCTTGCTCTTAACATACTTTATTTTTGTTTGGGCACTAAGGGGATAATTTGTTTATTATTTATTTAATTTATATCCCACTTTTCTCTCAGCATGGATTCAAGATGGGTAAACACAGGCTTAATTTGTAAGTCTAACTGATGAGACACCTATCTCCAAGGAAATCCCATTGTGGGAAAGAAAACTAGTTAAACACAAGGAATGCCCATTCCCTTTAATGTCTTGTTTGGCCTCTTTGATGCCATGGAAGATGGCTGAGCATTTCATCCAGTTTGCATTTTAATATGAACATTTCCAAAATTCACAATTTCCTTCATAAACCTGGTGGCAGAATTGGAGATTAACATTTTTGAATGGGGGAAAAAGTGAAATTGACATATAACTCCATTTCTGAAACAACTTCGCTGACTATCAGTTTGTTTCTGGGCACAATTCAAAGTAGTAGTCAGGACCTAAAAAGCCTTTATATGGTTTAGATCCAAACTATCTGAAAAGGAGGGATTTCTCTCAGTCCTGCCACCATCACATCCTCACTTGGTGAGGCCACAAAATATAGCCTTCTCAGTAGCTGCTCCTGCCCTCTAGAACTCCCTTCCATCATCATCATCATCATCATCATCATCATCATCATCATCATCATCATTTTATTTATATCTCGCCTCTCCGTAAAATACAACCAAGGAGGTTTACAAGATAAAACAATCCCATCCCCGAGTAGCCCCCCCCCCAAAAAAATACAATTAAACAGACAGAATATAAAAATATATTTTAAAATTACAAAACCAAATAATTTAAAATAGCTACAAGGAAAATCAGGGACAGTCATAACTATTTTTGGTGGCCAGTTACCTACTCAGGAAAGGCCTGCCAGAAGAGATCCATCTTAACAGCTTTTTAAAAAGCTGTTTAAGGCGGTCAAGTGACAGATCTCATCCAGCAGGCCATTCCAAAGTCTGGGAAAGATAGCCAAAAAGGTCCTCTGGGCAGTTGCAGATAAGCTAGTTTTTATAGGTTGCAGAAAATTTTCCCCAGAGGACCTGAGTGTGCAGGATGGATTATCCGAAAGGAGGTGGTCCCGAAGATAGGTTGGACCCAAGCCATTTAGGGCTTTAAAGATAATAACCAACACCTTGTACTGCACCCAGAAACTGATAGGCAGCTAGTGAAGTGATTTTAGAATAGGTGTTATATGGTCTCTTCTGGTTTTACCTGAGACCAGCCTGGCTGCCATAATCTGTACCAATTGAAGTTTCCAAACTAGGCACGAGGGTAGCCCTATGTAGAGTGCATTGCAGAAATCAAGACAAGAGGTTACTAGCGCATGTACCACGGTTTCGAGGTGCCCAACCTCCAAGAAAGGGCACAGTTGGCGTATCAGCTGAAGCTGATAGCAGGTGCTCCTGACCACAGCATTCACCTGATTTGACATCTGAATAGATGGATCTAGGAGCACTCCCAGATAGCAAACACAGTCCTTTGAGGAGAGTGTGACTCCATCTAGGACTAGAGATTGTGTCCCAATACCTGGGTTCAGGACCGTTACCATTAGTACCTCTGTTTTGCCTGGATTCAGTTTCAATCTGTTTTTCCTCATCCAGTCCATTACTGTTTAAAGACTTTCATTGAGAGGGGAGACACCATCTGAAGTCAAAGCTGTAGACCGAGACATGGAGAAATATAACTGAGTGTCATCAGCATAATGATAACACCCCACCCCATATCTCTGGATGATCTCTCCCAGTGACTTCATATATATATATATTCATTGGCATCGGGGACAGGATGGTGCCTTGTGGGATGCCACAGTTAAGCTCCTTTTTTGCTATGGATTCCCAGCTTGGCTATGAAACCCACTGGGTGACCTTGGGCAAGTCACATGTTCTCAGCCTCAAGAGAAGGCAATGGCAACCTCCTCTGAACAAATCTGGCCGAGAAAACCTCGTGATAGGGTTGCCATAAGTTGAAAATGACTTCAAGGTACATAACAACAACTACTACTACTTGAGAGAAGTTTTAAGGGCTAGGATATAGAGGTAGGTAGAAAGAAGAAAAAAGAGAAAGAAGGAGGAGGAAGGGGAATGTGGAAGTGTGGAAGTGTATTAGGTGCAAAAGCAAAATGATGGAGGTGTTGGATGGGGTTAAAGGGATTAAAGAATGAGATTTATGTAAGAAGTTTAGGAAGAGTTTAAGATCAAAGTTGATCTTCAGATGTGTTTTTTAAAAATGAGTAATGTGATATGAATATTTAGCTAATATGTATGATAGTCATGGGAAGGAATGGGGGACATAAAAAGAATATTGTTATATGGTAGAGTTCTAAAGGGTATCATAAAGTAATAATTATCACCCTGAAGTTTTTATGGTATATTGATGAAATTTTGTCAGTGTTGTCATTGGTCCATAGATGCGTGATGTTCAGAAAATCAGCTCTTTGTGTCCTTTATTTTTGTTACAGGTTGCTCCAGAAGTGACTAAAGTGTAAGAGGGAGAAGATTGAGTTCCTGAATTTGAAGGGCAATAGTGCCCAGCAAATTTATGATGAGATTATGGTAGTTTATGGAAATGATTGCCCATCTTATGACACTATCGTGAAGTGGAAAAGGAATTTCCAAACTGATCACATGTCCCTCACAGACAAGCCAAGACCTGGAAGACCATCATTGATGGACTATGCAGCCACAGTGAAGAAAGTGGAGTATTTAATCCTGGAAGACAGATGAGCAACCATTCAAATGATCATGAATAAAGTTGGTCTCAGTTATGGTAATGTGTGGGAAATTACTCATGACAAACTGCACATGTCTAAGGTGTCTGCACTGGGTTCCATGTTTGCTAACCCCTTTCTAGAAACAAACATGATGTGACCTGGAACAGGATGGAGAGGATTTTTTGTTGTTGTCTGGTAGCCATGGATGAACCTTGGATCTATCAGTATGATCCAGAGACCAAAACCATGAGCATGGAGTGGAAGCATGCTAATTCCCTTCCCCCCAAAAAGGCGAAGGTGCAAAAGTCAGCAGGGAAGGTCATGCTCTCAGTTGTTTGCAACTATCATGGAGTCATTCTCACAGATTACCTTGCAAAGGGACAAACCATCACGGGCACATACTACAGCAATCTTTTGAACAAGTTGTAAGATGCTCTGAAAAAGAAACGCTACAGTATGCTCTCCAGAGGCATTTGTCTCCCAGCTGACAATGCACCAACTCACTCATCTCAAGTTGCAGTTAAAAAAGCAAGGGCATGTGGCTTTGAGATGTTGCAGCATCTGGCTTATTCTGCTGACCTCACACCGAGTGAATTTTCTTGTTTCCAGAAATGAAAAATCCATTGTGGGGTAGCCAGTTTGACAGCACAGATGATGTTATTCATGAAGTGGAAGAGTGGTTTAAAGCACAATGTGCAGACTTACAATAACAGTATTTGGAGGGTCGAAAAATGCTGGGGAAAATGTGTAAATCTGGATGGTGACTACATAGTAATAAGTTAACAACTACAAATGAAAACAAATTTTCTGTCAATTTTTTAAAAAAAGTGATAATTAAAACTTTACGATACCCCCTCGTAATGTTGGTGATATTTGTATTTGTATATCTGTATCTGTGCATTTTTATGGGTGTTTTTATGTTGGATGATATGGTTGTTGTTGTTGTTTTAAAAATAATAAAGATTATTATTAAAACAACAACACCAATTTCTGAATGATTTTATACTGTTTTAATGTGATGCTTTTAAATTGTGATTAACATTTTATCATTAGGCTTCAGTTGATTCTTTCGTGAGATACACTCTGGGAGAAAGGTGGCATAGAAAGCAAACAAGCGAACAAACACGTTTCCTTATCCAGGCAGACAGTTGCAAGTACTGAGTTCATAAAAGCCTGTATTTGAAAAAACAAAACAAAACAATGTATTTGGCCATATGAGCAATCTGATTTAGACTTAAATTAGGACCTGCTTCTCGCTGGGCTCCTCATTGTATAATCATGAGAGATTTCCTATGGAAGTCTGCTTCTTGTTTGTGTGGGAAAACATAGGACATTATCACACGGGGGCAAATCTGCTGGTTAATCCAAACAAAATCCAGACCGAAACTGGATTAGTGCCCCATGTTTTCACACGACGTCACACAGAAACTGGACAGAAAGTGGACAGAAACTGGTGTTATCCGAGATCTTTTGAAATTCGGTTCTTTGGAGGAAATGCAAATGCGCAATTAAGGTAATTCGAATTTGCTGTAATGTGATAACCAAATGCGCATTTGGGAGCATTTCCCTGCTGTTGTCAGGGTTCCAGCGAGCATTCCTCTATCTGCGCATGTGCAAGAGGCTCATTTCTAGTACATTTACGGGCTTTTTTTGCTTGTGTGTGGACGTTTAATGTGATTACTGTAAATTCGCAATTAAGGTAATGACGTTTGCAGAATTAAGGTTTATTTCCCGTTTATTTTTGGAATGCTTCATTTCCATTTTATTTTCTCTTTCTGGCCCATGTGTGATAACGTCCATAGTAAGTGCATTTACTGATAGCAGATTGATAACCCAACTTGTTCATCCCATTTCCCATATGTTCTTCCCATTCAAAATGGGCCCCATCATCGAATCATAGAATCATAGAGTTGGAAGAGACCACAAGGGCCATCCAGTCCAACCTCCTGCCATGCAGGAACTCCCAATCAAAGCATCCGCGACAGATGGCCATCCAGCCTCTGCTTAAAGACCTCCAAGGAAGGAGACTCCACTACTCTCCAAGGGAGTGTGTTCCACTGTCGAACCGCCCTTACTGTCAGGAAGTTCCTCCTAATGTTGAGGTGGAATCTCCTTTCTTGCAGCTTGCATCCATTGTTGTGGGTCCTAGTCTCTGGAGCAGCAGAAAACAAGCTTGTTCCCTCCTGAATATGACATCCCTTCAAATATTTAAACATGACTATCATATCACCTCTTAACTTTCTCTTCTCCGGGCTATCATGACCCCTTTGACAATACATGGGAAGGAGTAATAATTGGGTGCCCACCTCCATCATCAAAGATGAGTCCTAGGATATGAGCATGTAGAGAAAAGCATTTTTTTTTTTTTTTTTAGCATCTCAAAGGATGAGGGGCCGCAGTGCTAAAGCATGTGCATTAGAGAGAGGGAGCTTAAGTTCAAGATCGAATTAATGCTAAGGAAATGCATTTTCTTATTTTATTTTATTTCATTTCATTTTGAGCTGTAAGGAGAGGTGAAGAACTGGGAGCTCTCAGCTCCAATCCCCGCTAGCTTAGCTGGGTTTGTTTACAACAAACAACATCTTCTCCGCAACTGTTTCTGTAGCCATGGCAACAGTATTGAGGTTATATCTATCAGCAAAGAGAGCAAAACAAGGACAGAGATAGTGTTTAATAAAGATGAGCAGTGATAATTATGTGCCAGGCAGACTCGGTGAGTCTGGAAAGCAAATTGTCCTGTTTCTCAAATCTGGAGGAGCATTCCTCCTGGAATAAAAGATCCTCACAAAAATCTCACTCAAGAGGATAAAGTTGGGTTCTCTTTTTATTTAGTTAGTTTCCAGTTTCTTATTTTTGCCCTTCCTAGTTCTTTATTCAGTTTGTGGGAGTGACTTGGATTGGGAATTGAGGTTTCCAAAGCACTACCTAAACAAGCCTGTGGCCATCTTATGCCCACCATCTCATGAGGCATCCCTCTACTGAGCATAGGAATTGAAGGGCTATTTGAATATATATATGGCTGAGAAATGTATTTCTTGAATACTGGGAAACTGATGAGAAAAGTCCTGGAGTGATCACAATCTTCCTAGGGCAGGACTTTTTCTGTGCAAAATTTGTGTGTGGTATTTTTGCATAGAAAACGGTGTTTTCATTACAGGGCACATCATTTTATGTGTACAAAATATTTCTTTGAAGAAAGTTTGTGCTTATTTCTGTGCAAAAATAATAATATTAATAATATGTGCAAATTTTATGCACAATAAGTCTTGAATTGCCAATAGACTTTGAAAACCGCACAATGTTTGAAGACTTTCTCCTAGCAAAAAGGAAACTGTTAAAATTGCTCATTGCTTCATTCAAGAGCAAAATTAGCAAAGAGGTATATATCTCTAATAAGCCTCAACAGGAATGTCAGTCTGAACTTGCCAATGCAGAGGTGTGAATCCTACTGTTAGTCCAAACTGGAGTTAACCCTCTATATCAAGGGAATTTACCTATGTGTTAATTTCCCATCCAATAACAGATTCAATACATCTACAATAGTTAGGACTGACCAATATGTTTATGGCCAGTTACTAAAAAAAGATGGTTTTAACAGCTACAGTTCTGTACTACCACACTAATGAACTCTTTGTTAAGAATACTTTTTAAGATGGAAGAATCATGTGAATGTTGGAAATGTCCAAGTGGTTCCCTGTCCTTGCATGGGAAAAAGAGTTAGGTGTGAAATAAATATAGAGATGCTTCCCGGGATTTATGCATCTTCTGTACCTCCTAGGCTACATCTGCATTGCACAATGCTGTTTGACACTTCTTTAATGGCCATGGCTCAATGCTTTTGGGATGTGTACTTTCTTAGTGAGATATTTAGCCTTCTCTATCAGAGAACTCTGGTGACACAACAAACTACAAATCCCAGAATCCCATGAAGGAGCATAACAGTTAAAGCATGTCAAACTGCATTAATTCTGGAGTGTGGCAGCAGCCTCAGTCTCTTTCCAGCAGTGGTTTAAATTACAGGCATCCCTCTTGATTTATGGGGGTTCCATTCTGGACACCACCACCCCGCAAATCCAGAGAAATGCAAATATTGAAGTCCCCATTGGTTACAATGGGGGTGCACCTCCATGTGTGGCACTGTGCGTGGTCCTGAGGCACGTGCACCATTTTGTCCCACTTGCAATCTGAGAACAAGAAAGACCGCAGACTCCAAGTCCAAAAACTGGGACGGACACCTGTAGTATTGAATTAAAATGTCCAAGTTTCCCTGCTTCCCAAAAGATGGTGTTAACAAAAATGAAAAGGAAAGGAAAGGAAAGTGGGGGGGACACCTACAATCTTGGGAGGAAAAGACACAAAAAATTAGGGGAGAAGGGGGACGCCTGGCTGAATGAGACCACGGACATTATCAAACGGGGGCAAATCTGCTGGTTAATCCACACAAAACCCAAACAGAAACTGGATTAGTGCCTCGTGTTTTCACACGATGTCGCACAGAAAATGGACAGAAAGTGGACAGAAACTGCTGTTAACTGAGATCTTTTGAAATTCGGTTGTTTTGAGGAAATGCAAATGCAAAATTAAGATAATTTCGCATTTGCCGTAATGTGAAAAGCAAATGCACATTTGGAAGCATTTCCCTGCATTTTCCCATGGTTCCGCGGGGTCTCCATCCCCTTCAGCAGACGGCTAATTGAGCCGTCTTGGGGGCAGGGAAGGGGAGGGGCAGCCGCAAGATCGACGCCCCAACCCCTTCCCCAGGTCATCCTCAGAGCAGCCGGCCCTCCACATGGCCGGCACTCCGAGGAGGACCTCCCGCCGCAGCATTTGCACACGCTGCAGCGGAGGAGTCAGCAAAGGTGCGCCGCAGCCTTTTGCGGCGCACCTTCGGCAGCTTGAAGGATGGGAGGCCGTGGGCCGGTCCGGGAAGCTGCGCTGCGGGGCCGAGGTATCCCCACACCTCGGCCCTGTGGTGCAGCTTCACCACCCCTGAAAGGAGCGCTAAATTGGCACTCCTTTCACAAGTCGCCGAAGGTGCGCCACAAAATAAACCTTGCGCCACCGCTGTGGTTTGCTGTGGTGCATCTTTGGCGACTCTTCCACCGCAGCGTGTGTGAATGGGAGGTGGGAGGTGAATGGGAGGTGGGAGGTCCTCCTTGGAGCACCGACCGTGAGGAGAGCCGGCTGCTCCAAGGACGACCTGGGGAAGGGGTGACAGCCACGGTGAGTGACAGCCGCAGCGAGTGACAGCCATGGGGAGCATAGTGCGCATGTGCTAGAAGATCATTTCTAGTACATGTACGGGATTTTCTCACTTGTGTGTGAACATTAAATGCGGTTTCAGCGGGAGCTTCCCTTAATTGCGCAATTAAGTTAATTACGTGTGAAAATCATTTGCGGAATCAAGGTTTATTTTCGGTTTATTTTCGGAATTTGAATACTGTGTCCAGTTCTGGGCACCGCAATGCAAAAAGGATGTGGAGAAATTGGAGAGTGTCCAAAGGAGGGCAGCTAAAATGGTGAAGGGTCTGGAAACCAAGCCCTATGAGGAACGACTTAGGGAGCTGGGAATGTTTAGCCTGGAGAAGAGAAGGTTAAGAGGTGATATGATAGCCTTGTTTAAATATTTGAAGGGATGTCATATTGAGGAAGAAACAAGCTTGTTTTCTGCTGCTCCAGAGACTAGGACCCGGAACAATGGGTGCAAGCTCCAGGAAAAGAGATTCCACCTCAAAATTAGGAGGAACTTCCTGACAGTAAGGGCTGTTCAACAGTGGAACACACTCCCTCAGAGTGTAGTGGAGTCTCCCTCCTTGGAAGTCTTTAAACAGAGGCTGGATGGTCATTTGTCAGGGATGCTTTAATTGGGAGTACCTGCATGGCAGAGGGTTGGACTGGATTGCCCTTGTGGTCTCTTCCAACTCTATGATTCTATGATTCTAAGGAAGGAAGACATTCTTAAGATTATCAGAGATTTTCTTCACATGTTTCTCTTTTTTTCCCACTCCCCCCAGATCTCTCTCTCCACTTCTCCCTTCCTTTTTCCTTCTCAACCTCTTTGTGTGGAGGCGTTCCTTCCCATGCATGCCTCACCATGAATATTTCAGGCCTCAAGGCCTCCTTTTACAGTTTCCTCTTGCTCTTGTGGTTCTCTGTCATTTTTACATCAGTGTTACTCAAATTGGTGGTCTCTGGTCCAGTGGCAATTACTAAGCCATTTGTTATTGGTTCTCCTGAGAATTTCTAGGAAAGATAGAAAGTTGTAATCAATGGACAAATATGGTGCTGGTCCCTGGTAAAGATGGAAACAACATTTACAATGTTTTTTTTAAATGGTTTAAAAAGCATGTGTTCTTGAATGTCAAGAAACTCTGATCAGAAGAATCCTGGACTGATTAGACTCTCCAATTTGGGACTTATTCTGCACAAAATTCTCACATGGGTGATTTCCCATAGGAAACAGCATTTTCTGTGTGCATATGCGGAAATGCTGTTTTTTGTGTTTGTTTTTTTATTACAGGAAATGCAGAAAATGTGATTAGGGATTTATACTGTGCAAAATTCGCACGTAGATGATTTGCACAGAAAACAGATTTTTCTGTGCAGGAAACAGCATTTTTTCATAGACAAATTATTTTCTGTAAAGAAAACACTACTTCATGTATAGAAAATGCTGTTTTCTATGCAAAACAATCACATATGAATTTTATGTAGAATAAGTTCCAAATTGTGAATAGGCTTCAAGAACTGAGCAGTTTTTGTAAAATTCCCTGTAAGGAGAAGAAAATTGCTAAAATTTCCCATAGTTTCCTTTGAGAAGAAAATGAGTGAAGAATTACATCCGTAGTACCTTGCACAGGATGAAAAAATTCAGATAGCTTAAGGGCATTCTACATGGGCCTTTTACATCAGGTTTCCCCACTGTCACATGGCTCTGTCCAGATAATGAAGAGTCAAAGCCCCTATTTGGGTACAGATTGTCTTCATATGGGAAGGCCACTTCCACACTGACTCTGGGCCATCCCTGCCTCAAATCAAATTTTAAAAATCTGGAGCACTCCAGAGCAGTGCCATGTAGCTGTTTACACAGTGTCTTATTGTTCCACCTGGTGCCAATGCCTCTGAGGTCACAATGAGAGGCCCAGCAACGTGATCCATGCTGGATGCCCCATTTTTTTTTTATCTCAGAGGGAGCAACTCATGGTGGTGACACCAGGAGACACAGCAGGACATTATATAAACAGTCAATGAGTGTTGCTCCAGAATGGAGAGGGAAGGGAGGTGAGTTTGGTGGAGCTCCATAGCCAGAATGCTCCAGGAGCTTCTCAGAGTATTCTGGCCAGTGTTGACCCAACCTAAAAAGCACTGCTTTACACCAATTGATGTTATTGATGCTGGTGCTGCTGCTTGCCACAAATTGAAATACTCCAGCAAGGAGAGCAGGGAAGATAGTGAAGGTTATGAGGAGAAATGAAGCAAGTGAAAATTTTGTAAAATTCAAAGAAGAAGCTGTGTTAATCTTTTCCAGCATAAAAAGGAAAAAGGGAGGGTAAGAGGGGAAAAAAGAAATGTAGTAGTGCTTTAAAGCTGAGCAGGAGGACAAAAAGACCACCAGAAAGGCAAGGGGACTGGGAAAGGCACCATCTGAATGCAGACTCCTCCTCCTCAGCTGAGCAGGAGATCAAAGAAGATCTTCAGAGAGGCAAGGGAACTGGGAAAAGCACCATCTGAACCCAACCTCCTCCTCCTCAGCTAAGCCAGATAACAGTGGAGGACTAGGCAGGCAAGTGGAGGAAGGAAGAAGGTAACCATCCATTTTTTCCCTCCCCCAACCACACAGAAAGAAGTGAAGGAACTAAAGGAGGGATGGGGTGGGGATGGGAATTGACTAAATGAGGGAGGACACAAGGGAAGGGAAGGAGGGAAACCCAGGGAGACATTAGGGTATGGGTAGGAAAGCAAACAAACAATGGTGGGAGGAATAATATAGGGAGACAAACAGCTACTGGGCAGCAGCAGTAGTGGTGGATATCACTGACAGGAGTGAATTGTGACACCATAGCTAACATTTGTTGACACTGCACATAGGGAGGTGTAGGTGGCCCTCCTTGTGTAACCCCATCACCTAGTAAACCCTTTGATGAGACACTCCAAGTAAGACACAGGCAGGAACAGAGAAATAACAGAAAAGGAAGGAGGGAGAGTTAAAGGTATATCACATTTGCAAGAGTAGACAAGGACACAAGAAAGATGACAAGACAAATAACAAACACCCTTAGAAAGGAAAAGAGCATCCAAAGTAGCATTACACATAAGAAAAGGACATGAAATGTGAGGATCAAGAGCCAAGAGAAGCTAGACATAGTAAAAATGGAAATGCAACACATGAACATAGCAGTACGGGGGGTGAGTGAGTTAAAATGAACAGGAATGGGCCATTTTAAATCAGACAACTACACAGTGCTCTACTCAGGGAATGAAAAGACAAGAAATGGGGTGGCTTTCATACTAAGAAAAGATGTGGCAAAAGCAGTCAGTGGATACAATGCAAAATCAGACCGAATCATTTCAGTAAGGCTCCATCGTAAACCTATGAATATCACCATAATTCAAAAATATGCACCAACTGTGGAGGCAGAACAGGAACAAATTGATAGATTCTATGAAGGAGTACAGGAAGAAATTGTTGAATTTTATTGGTGTGGTGTGCTTGAAAATCCAGCAGAGCCAGGGAAAAAATCCAAACTTCTAAAAGTAGAGCTTTATTGTTTCAAAAAGTAAAAATAAGCAAAGAAAAATACAGTCCACCATAGGATCACATCATGCTGATGTGGTTGAACAAAAGAGTTACAGATCCATGTTTCCGGATCCTGAAGTTACATTGTAAAAGCAATATAAGCATATTATGGTCCAAGAATTAACTCCATAGTTTAGATCCATTGTGAACATACACACAAACAGGAAGGAAGCAAGAAGTATAAACAATTCTAGACAAAAGGATTTCTCAGCCCTGCCCTTTCTCCACCTACTGGGTGTTAACCTTATGTTGATTGGATGTTATGTGTATGATGTTTGTTAACCCAGACCCTTGCTGTCCATCATCGACTACGTGGTTTTCTTTCCCAACCTAACAATGTTTTGGTTACTGTTATCTGTAACTCGGCTGCCTTTCCCAGCTAGAAACTTCTGATGTTATGACTCTCTGGCCACCTGGACTGGGCTGTTTTTGTTTCCCTAGATGTTGTTCCCATGAGGGAAATTTCAGACACACATCTCTACATTTCACCTTTGACTGTATAACCCATCTATATTCTAACAGAAATTGATAACACATCAACACAGGATGTCAAGCTGATCATTGGAGATTGGAACATGAAAGTTGAAAGCAAAGAAGAAACAAAAACAGTAGTCAGATTTGGATTAGGCCAAAGAAATGAAGCAGATGAGCATCTGATAGGTTTTTGTGAAGCGAATAACCTATTCATTACCAACACATTCTTCATACAACCAGAAAGAAGGCTATACACATGGACATCACCAAATGGTCAACACAAAAATCAAATAGACTATATAACTGGAAGCAAAAGATGGTGAAACTCTATACTGGTGACCAAGACTAGACCAGGCACCAACTATGGCACAGATCACAAACTACTCATATCAAAAATAAAAGTAAGACTCAAGAAGAAAACAAAACCAGTAATTATACCAAAATATGATCCGAATAATATCTGAACAGAATTTACTGATGACATAAGAAACAAATTTGCATTACTAAGCATAATAGACAGAACCAGAGGAACTATGGTCTGAAGTCAGGGACATAATAAAAGAAGAATGTAGACAGGCACTTTCAATAAATAAAAAGAAAGAGAAAAATCCATGAATGACACACACACACACACACACACACAAAAAAAAAACATTACAGGCAATAATGAAAAGAAGAAAAGAAAAACAAAAGGGAGATAGGAACAAACTAAGAATTATGAATGCAACAGTACAACGGCTTGTGCGGAAGGATAAAGAAAATTACTACAATGACCAATGCAGATAAATAGCAGACAACAACAACAAGGGAAGAACAAGAGATCTATTTCACAAGATCCAAGAAATCAAAGGAAAATTTAAACCAAGGACTGGGATGATCTATGACAATAAAAACAACATAATTCAAAACCATGGAGGAATAAAAAGACATTGGATGCAATACACAGAAGAATTATACAAAAGAGATGACAAAATGAAGGACACATGGAATGAAAAGCCATATGAAGATTAACCCCAAATTCCAAAAAGTGAGGTGGAAACTACAATAAGAGAAATAGCAAAAACCAAATCACCAGGTACAGATGATATTCTAATTGAACTGCTGCAATCCACAGTGACAGAGTCAACTGTAGTGCTAATCAACATATGTCAACAGATATGGAAAACAAAATAATGTCCAACAGATTGGAAGCGATGAATATACATCCCCAGCCACAAAAAGAGAGACACAAGAGACTGCAGAAACTATAGAACCATAGCACTGATCTCCTATGCAAGCAAAATCATGCTTAAAATTCTGCAACATAGACTCCAACCATACATGGAGAGAGAAATTTGTCAGGGATGATGGGAGTTGTAGCTCTTCACCTCTGGCTCTAACTCACCACCTTGTTATGCAGCAGAGCTGACCAGCTTTGATCAGTGGTTGATGCTTCTTTCCCAAGCAGCAGAGTTTCAGAGAATAGGCTGAAGACCCTGACAAACTCTCCAAGCCTTCTCACTCTTCTTCCTGAGATGTCTCCAAACTTCTCCAGGATTCTTCTGGCTCTTGTATCTTCCCTCAAGACACCAGACAACTCAGTAGTCTTATATAAAAGATCTACTTTATTCTACTATATATAAATACTATATGCCCTACAAATCACAATCACTACTCCACAATATGCATTGGCAAACATTGCACTTATAGCCATTGTTAGTCACCACCCACTAGTCAGTTTCCACCCAGTGGGTGTGTACATTCATTTTGATTGGTTTACATGGATCATCCCATACTTAAGACCAACCCAAGTATTTCATCATTTTACCTTGACTACTTAATGAATCTCAGGTGTTTGCAATCTACAACAGGTGTTTTCAATATACACTCTATAACTTTGTCCTTGGCTCTCAAGGCTTCCAAATTACATTATCCTTTTCACCTGTGTAGCTTCATGATTGTTCCTGCTTAGTCACTGTGACTTTCACATACACATTTTATTTCTATTACTGTAAGTCCCATGTTGCATTTTCCTTAACAAAATTGCAGAGGTCCAAGTGGGGATCCGGAAAGGAAGAGACACAAGGGACCACATTGCAAACATACAATGTCTAATGGAGTGCACTAGGGAATTCCAAAATAAAGTCAGCATGTGCTTCATAGACTATAGCAAAGCCTTTGATTGCATAGACCATCAAAGGCTATGGAATGTCATTGAAGACATGGGAGTGCCAACACATCTGATAGTCCTGATGAGGAATATGTACTCCGGACAAGAGGCTACTGTCAGAATAGAACACAGAGAACCAGAATATTTCCCAACTGGCAAAGGAGTCAGATAAAGTTGCATACTTTCACCCTATCTGTTCAACTTGTATGCAGAACATATTATAAGAAAAGCAGGCTTGGACACAGAAGAAGGAGGAGTGAAAACAAGAGAAAGGAATATCAGCAATCTAAGATATGTTGATGACACCATAGTACTAGCAGAAAACTTCACATACCTTGAACACCTACTAAGGAAGATCAAAGAAGAAAGTGCTAAGGCAGGCTTAATGTTGAACATAAAGAAAACAAAAATAATGACCACCGAGGACCTTCACAAGTTCAACCTAGACAATGAAAAAATAGAAATAGTAAAATAATTCCCATACCTGGGATCAAACATTGATAGAAATAGGAACTGCAGTCAGGAAATCAGAAGAAGACGAAGAATGGGGAGGGTGACTATGAAAGAATTAGAAAAGATTCTAAAATGCAAAGATATACAACTCAGAACAAAAGTTAAAATCTTACAAGCCATTGTATTCCCTATTACCCTGTATGGATTGTGAGAGCTGGACAGTTAAGAAAGGTAACAGGAAGAAATCCATTTGAGATGGGGTGCTGAAAAAGAGTGCTGAGGATCCCATGGACAGCCAAAAGGACAAACCAGTGGGTCCTAGAGCAGATTAAGCCGGAAACCTCCCTGGAAGCCAAGATGACCAAACTGAGGCTGTCGTACTTTGGACACATCATGAGAAGGGAGGACTCTTTGGAAAAAGCAATAACACTGGGGAAGGTGCAGGGAAGTAGGAAGAGAGGAAGGCCACATGTTAGATTGATGGACTCTATTAAGGAGGTCACGGGTATGGGGTGCAGAAACTAATCAGTGCAGTGGAGGACAGAGGATCTTCTTGGAGGTGTCTCATCCATAGGGCCACCATGATTCGAGATTGATTCCAGGGGAGTTAATAACAAGTGCCTTTAAGGCTAAAAAGTTTTTAGTTTTGCATAAGCTTTCACTTACTTTTTCACATGCTTACGGAGTGATTAAGAATCTCAGGTATAAAGCATATATACACAGTTGTGGGAGTGAGATGGAATGAATCCAGAAATCATGATCCCTGCCCTACATTTTCAAAGGGCTACATAATATGGTACAAGTATTTCAGATCTTTACACTGGTCAGTTAGCAATGATGTGTGAAAACAATAAATCTGCTCACAAAAAGTCAGTTCAATGAGTGAGAAGAATCCTTTTATAATAGTAGTGAGGACTCCTGTATTAACATATCTCGTGTATCATGAATTGTTCTGAGTTGTCTATATTCATCCTTCTGTTAATGGATTGTCATTTGCAAATATAAGTCAATTCAGCTGTTTCTCTTTCTAGTTTTCCTTTGTGATTTCCTTGTTATGTTCAGAAAGGATGAAATGTTCTGCAATTGGTTTTTGGGTATTGCCATTTTTAATGACAGATTTGTGCCCATTTATCATCTTGCCTAGAGACTGTCCTGTTTTTTTTTCAATATAAAGAGTAGAAAGGTATTGCTGGCATAGGGTGGCATATATTATATTGGAGGAATAACAAATAAATGTACCCATGATATCATGAGTGATATTATTGGCCTCTGTAATATTGCCCTCAGAGAAGATGTGAGGACAGAGATGACATTGCAGTTTGTAGCAGTGTCTTGTCCCTGTATTACCATCCATGTTATGTGTTGTGTTGTGAATCAGTAACTGTTTAAGATTTGGAAGCTGTCTGTAGCCAGTGATTCCCACCGTGAACAGTACCACCACCCCTGGGAGCAGTAGAAAGATTCAAGGGGGTGGTGATGGTAAAGGGGGCAGAAGAGGAGTTTCAGTCAAAAAGGAAACCAGCAGCATTTCTAGCCCTGGTGGGGATGAGAACTGCATGAAATGTCTCTTTTCAGGGTCTCTTAGAACCACCACACAGTCTTGTTGATGGTTTCATGTGGTGCAGTCTTCCAATCTTCACTTACCCACATAAAGTCACTTCTGCAGTGCTATTTTGGAACAGACTGACTGACTGGAGATATGAGTTACAACAAGCGGCAGAGGGTAAGAAATTGCAAACAAAATAAGCTTACACATTTGAGATCCTGCTTAAACTTTATGAGTTTTGCTGGGACTTGGGTGGCAGGTTGGAGCTGTGCTGCTGTTCCTGCTTTCTTTTGTTGGACAGGCTGAGAGAAGAGGTAGCAGAAGAAGCAATATGTTTGTGTGTGAGATGGGAGGTTGTCTTGAAGCTATGTAGGAAAGGTAGGAGTCTGGGGCAGGAGGGGGAGATGTATCCACGTCAGTTCTTTGAAAGAGTCCTTCACCTCTCTCACCTCTCTTGAATTTAGAATCCTTCCTTGATGAGGAGAAAAGTGGAAAGCCAGCTCTCTCTGCCCCAGTGAAGAAAAACTGAGAGGCTGTACAGATGGCCCCTTAGGGGCAGCAGGATGCCACCCCTTTCCTTGCCAGGTCAGGGCTGTGGTAACCACACATTGCAGCCTCAATCTGGCCTTTCCGTGGTGCAAACAGAAGCCACAAAAAGGGCATCCCACCTGCAGCGGCAGCGGCTTTTTGCGCTTCTTCAGCACAGTGCATGTAAATGCTGCACCGAAGACATGCCCTTTTGCCGCCTGCCATGTAGTTGCTTGGGCAGCATGAGAATGATGTGGGATGGAGTTGGGGCTTCCGTTGTGCAGTTGCCATGCCCTGACTCCTACCCAGGCTGGCCCTTTTGGCCAGTCTTTACAGGCCTTGAGAGTCCTTGCTTGCCTGGAAGAAGCTTATACCTTTACACCAGGTCACCTTGGGAGAAGCAACCCAGCAGGCAGTCGAGCAGCCACTGAGAAGCCCCTTGCCTCTGCTGGCCTTTGCCACGAATGCTTGGTGTGTTTGTGTGTGTGTTTGTGTGTGTATGCACCTTCATGTTGCCTGTCAACTTATGGTGACCCCAGGAATTTCATAGGGTTATCTTAGGCAAGGAGTACTCAGAGGAGGTTTTGCCAGTTCCTTCCTCTGAAATATAGGCTATAGGACCTGGCATCCATTGGCAGTCTCCCATCCAAGTACTATGTTTGGAGTATCTCCCAATCCTGTAATTTTAGGCTTTTCTTGACTGCAGTACAAAATATCAAGAGGGCTTATGTTCCTTATCCCTGGTCTACAGGGTAAGATTGTAGGTGGAAGAGAAAGTATCCATCCATCTCTCCAGTGTGTCTCTTTTGTTTAAATATTAATGGAGCTGTCCACAATGAAATGCTCAACTCTGGGCCTTTGCAGACTGCCAGAAATAGTGCAAACTGAGTCCACTTTAACTGCCCTGGCTCAGTGCTAGGGAATCATGGGAACTGTAGTTTATTGTGGCACCAGAGCTCTCTGACAGAGAAGGCTCAATGTCCCATAAAAAAAATATAATTCCCATGATTCCCTAGCACTGAGTCAGGGCAGTTAAAGTGGACTCAATTTGCACTATTTCTGGCAGTCTGCAAAGGCCCTCTGTTGCTGTCATATGTAACAAGGCATTAGTCTTAAATGTGGAGTAATATATTCTTCTTTTTATCGCTCTATAAAAACTAAAAATCTCTACCCAGTTTCTATAAAAAATTGTTTTAAACAAACAAATCAGGCTAAATAATCAGAGAGCTGCATTATTCTAAACAATTTATGAGACAGTCTGCCACACTATATTTCCCTGCAGAAAAGATTGGGTTGATTATATAAATGATTTATTACTGTTTTCTTCTGTGGGCACCAACAGACTAGACAGAAGGGGGGAAACCAACATTAATTGAATGCAAAATGATCAGCTTTTTGCACTGCAAACTAGGCAATATATATATGTATGTACATAGCACACAGAAGTGCCTACGGTCTGAAATAGTTGGAGGCTTTCAAAGTTCCAGATGACTCAAAGGAGTGAATACGTGGAAGATGAGATATGTTTGATCTGAGCAAATCTCATATGAGAACATCCAAAAGCTTATGTTATAATAATATATTCTATAGCAATGACATCCAAATTTCCAATTCCTTGGTTTGGAAAATTCTCAGACTTGTAATGCTCCAAATGCAGAAGAATATCCTAGGCATGTGCAGTTAGTGGCCCAATTCCTACACTAAGGAGATAGAGCATAAGTTTACATGCATGGCATTATGCCGTGATTTCACAATGCAATTGCGTTAGTGAACTGGAACTCTTCACAACTGGATGTACAACTGAATGTACAATCTGCAATGTGCATCTCCATGCACAGTGCACAATGAACAATATGTATCTGCATGCACAATATGGCATTACATACACAACTCCACTTCTGAACTGAGTATGTGCATTCCATATGTCTAATCTTTCTATAAGTACACTTAGGGGGGAAGCAGACGGGTGGCACGGGGCCGCCCCAGGAAGCTGCGCCGCGGGGCCGAGGTATCCGCACACCTCGGCCCTGCGGCACAGCTTCGCCGCCCCTGGAAGGAGCACTAAAATAGCGTTCCTTCCACAAATCTCTGAAGGTGTGCTGCAAAAGGCTGCCGGCGCACCTTCGGCGACTCTTCCGCTGCAGCGTGTATGGACGCTGCAGCGGGAGGTCATCCTCGGAGCACCAGCCATGCGGAGGGCCAGCTGCTCCAAGGACGTTTTGGGGAAGGGGTTGGGGCACCGACCTTGTGGCTGCCCCTCCCATTCCTTGCCCCGAAAATGGCGCTTTGTGCCATCTGCTTCCCCCCTTACTTGTGCATAAGGCTTCCAGCCAATGCTTAGTCTCATTTTTTAAAGGTAAAAGTAAAGGTAGTCCCTTGACATGAATGTCTAGTTGTAGGGGGTTGGTGTTCATCTCCATTACTAAGCTGAAGAGCCAACATTATCTGAAGGCTACTCCAGTGGTCATGTGGTCAGTATGACTGTACAGAATGCTGTTACCTTCCCACCAAAGTGGTGCCTATTTATCTACTTGCATATGCATGTTTTCGAACTGCTAGGTTGGCAGAAGCTGTGACTAGTGACAGGAGCTCACTCCACCATGCAGCACTCAGGCCTTGAACTGCCAGCCTTCTCATCTTCCAATTGTCAAAACTGGCACCTTAACCACTAAGCTACCATATCCCTTAGTCTTATTTTATAGGCATAATAAAAATAAAGGATTCACTTCAGAAGATAACAGAGTTGGGCACCATTCATCAGAAAGGGCTCTAGTGTGATAACCATCCATGATACTGTGATACTTTATTGCCACTGATAGCTCCTTGTATATGTGCCATCTGCCTGAATGCAGTGAGGTAGTGAATGAAGCTATGAAGGAACTGGATCCAAAAGTATAAAGATTTAATTTTGAACACCAAAGTGAGGATTGTTCAAGCCATCGTATTTCCCATCATGAATCCCAATTTGGGGGAGAAAGCAGGATGCAAATAAATATCTCATCACCACCATCATCATCATCATCATCATCATCATCATCATCACCATAGTGAAGTATGGATGTGAGAGATGGACAGTGAAAAAAGCAATAGAAAGAAAAATCAATTCATTTGAAATGTGGTGCTGGCAAATAGTGCTAGAGAAACAAATGGATTCTGGAACAGATCATGCCTGAATGCTTCCTGAAAGACAAGATGACTAAACTGAGGCTGTCATACTTTGGCCACATCATGAGAATGTATGGATCATTAGAAAAGGCAATGATGCAAGGAAAGGTAGAGGGCAGAAGAAAGAGATGAAGGCCACATGCCTGATGGTTGGATTCAATCAGAGAGGTTACAGGCATGAGCCTGCACCCTAGATACCTTTTAATTATCATCAAACTAAGGGCCTGAACAGACTGCCAGAAATAATCCAGCTTGAGAGCACTTTAACTGCCCTGGCTCAGTGCTACGGAATCATGGAAACTGTAGTTTATTGTGGCACCAGAGCTCTCTGAAGAGAAGGCTCAATGTCTTAGAAAAAACAAACAAACTACAATCCCCATGATTCTCTAGCATTAAGCCAGGATAGTTAAAGTGGTCTCAAACTAGATTATTTCTGGCAGTCTGTTCTGGCCCTAAAACTTGGAGCTCATTCACTGCTCCACTGACATCAAAACAGTTAGCTTTCACTAGGCTCTAGTCTACAACATCTCATAAATACTCTGTCCTATGCAAGAAAGGAAAGTGTTCACCTTGTGCCTGGTGTCTGCTTGTATGTCTTGTGCCACACACATACATATTTGTATACTTTTTTGGCCATTGTGAAATTGATGTATTCAGTTTATGGCTGTGCAAGTGGAATTTCACAGATGTAACCATATCACATGGATTTAGATCCTTTTAAAATCTCAACTAGAGCAGTGTCATTGAAGCAATTGGACTTATTATCAACAACTGATTAAATAGGCCTATTGTAAATGGGACTATCAGGATTCTGGCCATACAACAGTGCATTCTTCAATGGTGCATAAATATTAGTCAATGTCTTTAATGTACAGCTTTACTCACTGTGATTGCAGAAAGAGCAATACAACATTTCACAAGTGAAAACCAGGATATATGTGGTCAGGCAACATCACAATGTGGTCAAGATGACAAACGTTATCAATGAGAAAAACAGAGAGCAGCTAGGAGAGGTAGCAACAGTTTGCTTTTGCTGCTTTTCCTCCTGCTTTTGCACTTTGAACTCAATTTGCAGCCACCGAAGTAAACTGAGGACATAAGCTGCATCTGCAATGCAGAAATAATGTAGGGGGGTTGCAGACTGCCAGAAATAGTGCAAATTGAGTACACTCTTAGGGTTAGGGTTAGGTTTAGGGAATCATGGGGACTGTAGTTTATTGTGGCACCAGAGCTCTCTGACAGAGAAGGCTTGATGTCCCAGAAAAAAAACAATTCCCATTATTCCCTAGCACTAACCCTAACCCTAAAAGTGGACTCAATTTGCACTATTTCTGGCAGTCTGCAACCCCCCGTAGTTTGACATCGCTGCCATGGCTTAATGCTATGGAATCCTGGGATTTGTAGTGTAGCACCAGAGCTCTCTCAGGGAGAAAGCTAAATATCTTGTTGTTGTTGTTAACTGTCTGGCCTGGCATGGATGGTCCCAATTAATCCTATGCCACCCCACTTGTTCATCTTCTTTTAAAATGTCCCAGTTTCTCTCTTCTCTGCCCACTTCCCCTCTTTGACAGCATATGCACTGCAGAAATAATGCAGTTTGACACTGCTTTAACTGCCATGGCTCAATGCTATTGAATTCTGGGATTTAGATCCTAAAATACAAAGACATACAACACAGCACAATAGTCAGAATCACTGTTGATGGACAGTCAAGAAAGAAGATAGGAGGAAAATCAATGTATTTGAGATGTGGTACTGGAGAAGAGTGCTGAGGATCCCATGGACAGCCAAAAGGACAAACAAATGGGTTCTAGAACAGGTCAAGCCAGAAATATCCCTAGAAGCCAAGATGACAAGACTTAGACTGTCATACTTTGGACATATCATAAGAAGGCATGAATTGCTAGAAAAGACAATAATGTTAGGAAAGGTGGAGGGAAGTAGAAAGAAAGGAAGGCCAAATGCTAGATGGATGGACTTTGTTAAGCGACCACGAATATGAGTTTGCAGGAGCTGGGCAGAGCAAGAGAGGACAGGAGGGCCTGGAGATGTTTCATCCATAGGGTCACCATGGGTCAAAGTTGACATGAAGGCAGTTAAAAACAACAAGATATTTAGCTTTCTCCCTGAGAGAGCTCTGGTGCTACAGTACAAATCCCAGGATTCCATAGCATTAAGCCATGGCAGTGGTGTTAAACTACATTATTTCTGCATTGCAGATGCAGTTTATGTCCTCAGTTTACTTCGGTGGGTGCAAATTGAGTTCAAAGTGCAAAAGCAGGAGGAAAAGGAGCCCTGGTGGCACAGTGGTTAAATGCCAGGCCAGTTCTTGCTAGGAAAGAGGAAGAAAGCTGTTTCCAGGCAGCCATTTTGAGTGGGTGACTTTTTAAATTCTTTTTTAAATACGTGGGGAGAGTGTGACTGTTACTCAGTGGGTGGGGCTTTGTTGAGTCGCATTTGCGAGTCAATGGGGGGTGGAGATAGCCAATTAGCTCTATACAACTGGTCCCAGAGGCCAGTTTCAAGTCAGTTTCGGTCAGGACAGGGGAAGGAGGAGGAGGCTTTCCAGGCCAGTTTCTAAAAGAAAGGAGAAAGAGAAGGAAACTTTCCAGGCAGTTTCTGCCAGGAAAGGAGAAAGAGAAGGAGGCTTTCAGGCCAGTTCTTGCTAGGAAAGAGGAAGAAAGCAGTTTCCAGGTAGCCATTTTGAGTGGGTGAGTTTTTAAATTCTTTTTAAAAACACTTGGGGAGAGTATGACTGTTACTCAGCGGATGGGGCTTTGTTGAGTTGCATTTGCGAGTCAATAGGGGGTGGAGATTGCCAGTTAGCTCTATACAACTGCTCCCAGAATTTTATAACCACTACTAATTGGAGAAAAGTTCCAATCATCAGCAGACTTTAACACTGGTGTTAGCAAGGGATTTTCTTTGAGGAGGAAAGCCGTAGTCCTCTTTCAGGTACCAATTAAGACTTAGTATGGACACTGAAGGAACTGCTGCCGTCACCTGCAATATTTGTGGGATGTTTGTCTTCTTACCTATAGATGTGGGGAACTACATATGCTCCAAGTGCAAGTTGGTAGCCCTCTTGGAGGAGAAAGTACAGCAGCTGGAGGTGTGGGTAGCTACACTTCAGCATATTAGGGAGCAAGAGGCTTTCCTAGACAGAACGGTACGAACAGTCTTGGATGGGGACCACACAGAGGAAGTTGCTGGGGAAGAGAAGGTCTCATCACATACACAGGAGGCAGACAGCTGGAGGAATGTCACACGCAGAAGTAGGGAGACCAGGGATCGTTCTGGGAGTTTGCAGCTACAGAATCGATTTCAAGCTCTTTCCCTTATAAAGGAGAACAAGGAAAAGCAGCATGGACAGACTTCAGGGACAGAGCAGGGGACCCTGGGAGTTCCACCACAGGGAACAGTCACTGCTAAGCCTCAGAGGAGGCATGTGGTCGTGGTGGGGGACTCCTTGCTGAGGGGGACAGAAGCAGTGATTTGTGGGCCTGACAAGATGTCTCGGGAGGTGTGTTGTCTCCCTAGGGCAAAGATCCGAGATGTGACAGAGAGGCTCACAAGACTGGTCAAGCCTACTGACCAATACCCCTCCCTTTTAGTCCATGTGGGAACGAATGACACAGCAAGACACAGCCTTCAGAACATCAAAAGGGATTACGAGGCTCTAGGTAAGAAGCTGAAAGAAATGGAGGCACAGATTGTCATCTTGTCTCTTCTGCCAGTTGAAGGGCATGGTCCAGGAAGAGAGAGGAAAATAGCAGATGTCAACAATTGGCTCCACAGATGGTGTCGTCGAGAACAATTTGGATTCTTAGATCATGGGCTGTGGTTCCATGAGGGTGGACTCCTGGCAAGGGATGGGCTGCATCTCACACCAGTTGGAAGAAACATTTTTGCCAACAGTCTCAAGAATTTGATCATGAGGGCTTTAAACTGAATTATGTGGGGAAGAGAGACAGTGTCCTGGAAGACAAAAGGACTGGAAAAAATAGTCAAACTGTCATAGAGGAAACAAGGCAAACAGTACAGGGACCCAACAGTGGGAGGCAAAAAAACGTGCACAGGCAGCAAGTAAGGGGGACATATGGTCTTAGATGTCTCTACACTAATGCACAGAGCATGGGAAATAAGCAAGATGAACTTGAACTCCTAGTACAACAAAGCAAATATGATATAATAGGCATCACTGAAACCTGGTGGGATGAGTTTCATGACTGGAATGTAGAAATACAGGGGTATAACCTTTTCAAGAGACAGACCAAACAGGAAAGGAGGAGGAATAGCATTATATGTCAGGGATATTTACACCAGTGAAGAAATCCAGGACATCAATCTTGGAAGCCAGGTGGAGAGCATCTGGATAAAAATTAAAGGGGAGGGAAACAACAGGGATGTTAGTGTGAGAGTCTACTACAGACCCCCAACTCAAGCAGAAGAAATGGATGATCCCTTTCTAGAACAGATGACCACACACTCAGAAAGAAGAAATATAAATTTACTAATATTCGATTCCAGGTATGAAAGTTTTGCTTGGTTAGATGGATAGGAATTGTTTGAAACAGAAATAATAACTTAGGTAATACATTCATCTGTATTGTAGTGATTCTTCCTAGTAGGGAAAGTTGTTTTTTATCCCATGTTTCCAGATCTTTTTTTATTTTCTTCCATAGTTGTGTATAGTTATTTTTATATAAATCCGAGGGGTTTTTTTTTCCGTAATAGTTATACCAAGATATTTTACCTTATTAATTATCTGATAACCTGATTACTTTTTTAGTGTTGTTTCTTCTACTTTTGTTAATTTTTTTGTTAAGAATCCACTTTTGAGTTTATTTACTTTTAAACCTGTCATTGCATTGAATTCTTCTAATATTTCTTCTAGTCATTTTATGCTTTTTGATGGGTCATCTAGAAATATCACCACATCATCTGCAAATGATCTAAGCTTGTATTGGAAATTATTTATTTTTGGGGATTGGATTTTTTTGTCATTTCTTATTTTTGTATTTAATATTTCCATTACAATAACAAAGAGAAGAGTAAATATTAGTAAATGTATTTGGAAAAGCAGGAAACCCAGAATCAAAGCAGCAGTTTTAAAAGATAAGAAAGATAGAGGTGGGTTGGGTCTCCCAGATATAGAACTATATTATAAAGCATGTGTATTATTATGGATAAAAGATTGGATTCTACTTAACAACTCAAAATTGTTAGAACTAGAAGGTGTTGAGCTAAGAAGAGGATGGCATTCGTACTTGTGTTATAAGGAAATATCCAGGAATAAAAGATTCAATGCACACCACATTTGGAAGAGTTTGTACAGTATACGGAAAAAAATATAAAAAATATATCTACAAGAAATTACCCCAATGGACATCTCCACAAGAAGCTTACCATAGTAAAGAAATAACTGAACAAGAAAAATTGATTACATATGAAAAAATCTTAGTAAAATCCACATATGGTTATAGATTAAAAACTAGAGAAGAACTACAAAAAGATAAGATCAATATTAACTGGCTAAAGTATTTGCAAATAAAAGAAGACTTTAAAAGGGATATAAAAATATGGAATTGAGGAAGAGAAAAAACATTTGACAAAATATTAAAAGAAGGGGAGAAACAATGGATAAAGAAAACTTACAAGTGGTTATTAGAAATAAAAACAGGAGAAGTGATAAAGCAAAATATGATAACATGGATGCAAGAAATTGGTCATACAATTCCTTTACAAAGTTGGGAAAATACATGGAAATATTGTAATAAATTTACTAAGTGTAATACACTAAAAGAAAATTTCCACAAAATACTCCATCGATGGTACCGTATATTACCCCTCTAAAATTATCTAAGATAAATAAAAACAACGAAAGCAAATGTTGAAATTGTAGAGAAGAGATAGGCACCATGTACCATATGTGGTGGAAATGTAAGAAGAGTAAAATATTTTGGGAAGAAATTAGGGAGAAAATGTGTGCGATACTACAAAAAATATACCTTTTAAACCGGAATTGTTTTTGCTAAATATAATTGATGTGATAGATGATAATCTAAACCAAGATGAAAAAAGTGTAATACTTTATATGGTAACAGCTGCACGGCTGGTATTAGCAAAACATTGAAAGTCTGAAATTACACCTACTATCATTGAATGGCAAATTAAGCTATACGAATTTGTAACAATGGATAAGTTATCGATGTATACTGCAGGAAAGACATTTCAACAGTATGAGAAAAAATGGGAAAGAGTGCAAAATAAATTGTAATCATACACTGATAAGAAATAGTGACATATAACTTTATTGTTTTGAATACACCAATAGTAAGAATAAGAATAAGAATGACAAAACAAAACTGATTATGTAATTATATTGATACTGCTACCTCTTTGTGTAATATGTAATGTATTGTAATTTGGAAAATATGATTAAAAATGATGCATTCAAAAAAAAAAAAGAAAGGAAGGAAGGAGAAATATAGTAGTGATGGGTGACTTCAACTATCCTGATATTTGCTGGAAGTCAAACTCAGCAAAATCCTCGAGGTCTAGCAAATTCCTCACTTGCCTCGAAGACAATTTCATTGTCCAAAAGGTGGAAGAGGCAACGAGGGAGTCAGCTATTTTGGATCTGATCCTAACTAACAGGGAAGACCTAGTTAATGGGGTACAAGTGGTTGGATCCTTAGGTGGGAGTGATCATGTCCTCCTGGAGTTTATTATACAGAGGAAAGGAGAAGCCAGGCATAGTCAGACACGCATTCTAGACTTTAGGAAAGCTGATGTTACTAAACTTAGAGAAATACTGGGGGTGATCCCATGGACAGGAATACTAAAAGAGAAGGGAGTTCAAGACGGATGGGAGTTTCTCAAAAGGGAGATACTGAAGGCACAATTTCAAACCATGCCAACGAGGAGGAAAAATGGGAGGTGTCTCAAGAAACCAGGATGGATGACTAAGGAACTTGCAACTGAACCATGTTTTAAATGGAACATGTATAAGAAATGGGAAAATGGGGAAATCACCAAAGAGGAATTCAAACAAATAGCTAGCACGTGTAGGGTTAAAGTCAGAAAAGCTAAAGCACAGAAGGAACTCAGGCTTGCTAGAGAGGTTAAGAACAATAAAAAGGGCTTTTGGGGTATGTCAGTAGCAAAAGGAAGAAGAAGGAAATGGTAGGGCCACTGTGTGGAGAAGATGGCAAAAAGTTAACAGGGGACAGAGAAAAGGCAGAATTACTCAACACCTTCTTTGCTTCAGTCTTCTCAGAAAAGTCAAAGGGTGCTCAGCCTGAGGATAATGGAGCAGAGGAGAATTTCAGCACAGAATAAGTAAAGAGATAGTACAGGAATATCTGGTTAATCTAAATGATTATAAGTCCCCAAGACCAGATGAATTACATCCAAGGGTATTAAAAGAACTGGCAAATGTAATATCGGAACCATTGGCAATAATCTTTGAGAACTCCTGGAAAACAGGAGAAGTCCCAGTGGACTGGAGGAGGGCAAATGTTGTCCCCATCTTCAAAAAGGGGAAAAAAGAGGATCCTAACAATTATCGTCCAGTTAGTCTGACATCAATACCAGGAAAGATTCTTGAGCAGATCATTAAACAGAGAGTCTGTAAACATCTGGAAGGTAATTTCATAATCACAAAAAGTCAACATGGGTTTCAGAGAAACAGGTCATGCCAGACAAATCTGATCTCTTTTTTTATATAAAATTACCAGCCTGGTAGATGAAGGGAATGCTGTGGATATAGTATATCTTGATTTCAGTAAGGCCTTTGACAAGTTTCCCCATGACATTCTTGCAAACAAGCTGGTAAAATGTGGGCTAGACAAAGTAACTGTTACATGGATTTGTAATTGGTTGACTGGCCGAACCCAAAGGGTGCTCAACAATGGCTCCTTTTCAACCTGGAAAGAAGTGACCAGTGGGGTGCCACAGGGCTCTGTCCTGGGCCCAGTGCTATTCAATATCTTTATTAATGACTTGGATGACGGTATTGGGGCATAGTTATCAAATTTGCAGATGACATCAAATTAGGAGGAGTAGCTAATACCCCAGAGGACAGGATCAAAATTCAAAATGACTTGAACAGACTAGAAAGCTGGGCCAAAGCTAACAAAATGAAATTCAACACGGAGAAATGTAAGGTACTGCATTTAGGGTGGAAAAACGAAAATTACAGATATACGATGGGGGACACCTGGATAAATGAAACTACATGTGAAAGGGATCTAGGAATCCAGGTGGACCACAAGTTTAACATGAGTCAACAGTGCGATGCAGCAGCTAAAAAGTCCAATGCAATTTTAGGCTGCATCAGTAGAAGTATAGTGTCTAGATCAAGAGAAGTAATAGTGCCACTCTATTCTGCATTGGTCAGGCCTCACCTGGAATACTGTGTCCAGTTCTGGGCATCACAATTCAAAAAGGATGTGGAGAAACTGGAGCGTGTCCAAAGGAGGGCAACTAAAATGGTGAAGGATCTGGAAACCAAGCCCTATGAGGAATGACTTAGGGAGCTGGGGATGTTTACCCTGGAGAAGAGAAGACTGAGAGGTGATATGATAGCCGTGTTTAAATATTTGAAGGGATGTCATATTGAGGAGGGAAGAAGCTTGTTTTCTGCTGCTCCAGAGACTAGGACCCGAAACAATGGATGCAAGCTGCAGGAAAAGAGATTCCACCTCAACATTAGGAGGAACTTCCTGACAGTAAGGGCGGTTCGACAGTGCAACACACTCCCTCGGAGAGTAGTGGAGTCTCCTTCCTTGGAGGTCTTTAAGCAGAGGCTGGATGGCCATCTGTCGGGGATGCCTTGATTGGGAGTTCCTTTCACCAATGGGGGATTGACAGTTCTAAAGTAGAATCATAGAGCCATAGAGTTGGAAAAGACCACAAGGGTCATCCAGTCCAACCCCCTGGACCTAAGCAGAGCAATGGAGCATGGGGCAGCAGGGTGGAGATGTTTCATCCTCAGGGTCGGGTCAACTCAAAGGCAATTAGCAACAAGTAGGCCTTCAAGCCATTTCTGATTTATTGTGACTGTAAAGCAAATGTAAGACACAGTTATCTTGGCAAGTTGTGCTCAGAGGAGGTTTCCCTTCCTCTAAGGCAGAGACTATGACTTGCCCAAAGTCACACAGAGGGTTTCCAGGTCTGAGTGAGGATTTGAACCTTAGACTTCCAGAATCCTAGTCCATCACTGAAACTATTATGTTATGCTGGGTACAAATTTTCTGGATTACAATTCCCATAGTTCCTTGAGCAACAGGACCAATGGCAAAAATGTAGTTGTTCCATGGTCAGATCCTTCCACAATTGGAAAGAACCTCTGAAAATCTATTCATGAGTGAAGACTGATATAGGCTATGATTTGTTGTTGCTTTCTTTTAAATGTAGCCTTATCCAGAATCTTCCATGCACTGAGCTGCCAGATATCTCTGCTGAACATATAGCAAAATATGTACTTATCTTGAGAATATGAATGCGAGTTGCAAAGTCAAGCATCAGCTCAATCATCTAAGCCTGAAATCATATAAGAAATAAGAATATTCTACTAAAAGAGGATTGTTAAGTCATTTTGTATCAGCATTGGAGATTCAGCAATGAAGGAGATCTGAAGCACACTTATAGGTCTCCTTTCACAAAAGAGGACTTTCAAGCAACAGTTTAGGGGACTTATTACAGCCGACATGCTGCGAAGAATCAAGAGCATCTGACAGCTGCCCTAAATGGTGTCTTCCAGCCAAGTCTTCTGAGATTTTTCTCTCAGAGGAAATGATTTCTAAGAGAGTGAACTTACAGTTTGATTCAGCCATCTAACTGTGGGGGGTTGCAGACTGCCAGAAATAGTGCGAATTCAGTCCACTTTTAGGGTTAGGGTTAGTGCTAGGGAATCATGGGAACTGTTATTTTTCTGAGACATTGAGCCTTCTCTGTCAGACAACTCTGATGCCACAATAAAATACAGTTCCCATGGTTCCCTAACTCTAACCCTAACCCTAAAAGTGGACTGAATTCACACTATTTCTGGCAGTCTGCAACCCCCCTGTAATAATCTTGGGTATTCAGTATTACACACACACACACACACACACACATTCTTAGACACAAAGATTCCAAGTCCATTTGATTGTGCATTCCTGCATGAGAGATGGTTGGTTGATGGCTCTTGAGGTTTCTTCCAACTCTATGATTCTATGATACTATGAACTCTGACTTTTGATAACTCTATCATAGATTTGTCTTGGCAAGATTGATTCAGATTGCCTTCCTCTTGGTCTGAAAGATTGTAACTTGCCCAAGCTGACCCAGTACATTTCCATGCCTGAGTACACCCCTCCCTGCCATTATTCCAATTTGACAGGGATAATCCCAGTTAACTCCTTGTCATCCCACTTTTTCAGATATTTTTTAAATGTCCCAAATGCCTCAATTTCTTTCTCGTCCACTTTTCTGTTTTGTTTTCAGCTTACTACAATTGCTGCAAAGTGCAAACATAGACTGAATTCAATTAACTCTTCAGGAAGGAGAAAAGAAGAGAGGAGAGAAGAGCATGGAGTCTTGCCCTTCCCTGGAGACAAAAGCAAAGTGCTGCAGCATCTCCTAGCTTGTGTATTCTTTTTCATTAATAATCTTTTCTATCTCAGCTGTACTCAGCTTTTGTTTAGCAACATAAGTTCCAGTTTCTCACCCCTATCTTCCACTGAGAAGTGCCTCTCCATATGAAAGGTGTCATCCTGAGATATTCCATGTGACTTATGAGGTACAACCAGGGAAGTGTGCATGTGTACAAGAGAGAAAAGTAGGTCCCATCCCCAGGCAAGTTTACTCACAGACCCTGCTTTGGAAAGTTACTTTTAAAAAAATAATTAGCTACAATTATAGTTCCGTAGCTGCCTTGGATCATTATGTGATCATGATGCTGTGATAATAATGATCATTGCGCTGACCGTTTCTAAAGAACAACTCATCACTTTCATCTCTGGGGCTAATTTATCTATTTTAGCATGACCTTTCATGGATATCAATTCACTGCTTCTAATGGACTGCATATCCCAATATCTTGTGAAATTAGGTTGGTATGCACATGTAACAGGGCCTTCTCTGTAGCAACACCCCAACTGTGAAACTCCCTGCCTAAGGAGCTCAGGGTGGCCTCATCTCTTTTGAGCTTCTAGTAGACAGCCAAAACAGTACCTTCAGTGCTTCAAACTGCTCTATTTAAACTGTTTTAAAACTACATTTTAGAATATTTTTAGATTGCTTGTGAAAGGTTTTTAGAGAGCATTTTAGTAGGTTTTTATCTTGGTATTGTTTTAATTGCTTTTATTTGACCTTTGCCTTGGGAGCCCTTGTAGGATCGGAGGTGATATAGAAATATCTTAACTAATAATGATGGACTGATATCCACACAAGCTCATGCTAAAATAGATCAAAAGCACTGTTTTGATTCCTCTGTTCCTCCACCTTTTCCATGGGGAACTCAATGAGAATGAGACTGATGGATTTTGACATCTGTACAACAAACTAGTCAGAACTTTGACAGGAGCAACAAGCTTATGTGCAAACTAAAATTCAGATGCTGCTAGTTTTTTCCAAAGTTATCTATTGATTTTTGAAGATGAATATTCTGAACATGCAATGTCACTTTGTGACAAGGTATAAAATGTTTGCAGAAAAACAGATTTGAACATCCCTACATATTCCTTTTTAAAAAAAAAGAAAGAAAAAGAAAAGCAGGCATCCCAGTTCTTCTCAGTTTTGCAAAATAAACATCATTTCTGGATTGGCTCCAAAAGTATACAGATGACTCTCAGAATGCTTTGCTTTTACCTGCCAGGATCTGCTAGAGTTTCAATTATTTATTGCAGCTACTCATTAATCCAAGTCAAATAGTTTGCTGTAGTCAAAGGTTTGTGGACCAGAGGTCTGATCTCTTGTCAAATACAGAATTAAGTGGTGCTTAACGATCATCAGTCTATAAACAGAAGGACTGCTGATGCATTGGTTCTTTGGCATCGGAGCAGGATAATGATCCTATATGTGGGAAAGCAGTTTAGAAGGGGGTGTCTCATTAAGGAAGTGTCAGGGATTGGGGTTCTTCTAACCTATTTCTAGAAAGGCTACAAAGGAAAGAATTCACATGGCTCTCTAAAGACTATTAACCATAAAGATAGACATTTTTGCATTTATTTATATCCCCCCCTTTCCCTCCAGTTTGGGACTCAGCACAGCTTACAACAGTTAAAAGCAACATGGGGGGGTTGCAGACTGCCAGAAATAGTGTGAATTCAGTCCACTTTTAGGGTTAGGGTTAGTGCTAGGGAATCATGGGAACTGTTATTTTTCTGAGACATTGAGCCTTCTCTGTCAGACAACTCTGATGCCACAATAAAATACAGTTCCCATGGTTCCCTAACTCTAACCCTAACCCTAAAAGTGGACTGAATTCACACTATTTCTGGCAGTCTGCAACCCCTTATAGTTAAAAATTAAAAACACAAAAGTTAAAAAGCAAAGCATCATAAAATCAAAACCAGTTAAAACAAATGAACATTGAGGCCCTCTGCCCAGGTTAAAACAAATACCAGGGATCCTGTTCATGGGTGTGCTCTATATGGAGCTTGGAAATGTTACTGGCCATGAGCTACATTGGCTTCAGGATTCCAGATGTTGGAATCCCCCAAAATAGCTTATCTGAGTTCTGGATTTTAGTGCCGTGAATTTGCTGAGGGCTATTTGGCTCAAATTATGGCCCAATTTTAGCCCAAAGCAAACAGTATCCATCTATTTCCTGCCAGAAGAACAGCATTTAGAAAAATATATAAGACAACCTCTCCCCCACCCCACCACCACAAAAAAGGAGGAGGAGGAGGAGGAGGAGGCAGCCAGAGATCCATTCCTGGTTTTAGAAAATTTGAGGAGAAAAGGGTTTTAGAATTGCAGAAACATAGCATGGAAGGGTTGTACAGGCTACCCAAGTCTCCCCCCATCATGAAGAATCTGTATCTAAAGAATGCTAATAGAGCTATGTTTCTGGCTGACATCCATCCTATGCTTTAAAAACCCCAATGAATAAATGTAAATATGGTTAAAATATAAATGCAGTCTCCACACAAAGTGTGTTACTCATATCCTGTCCCTATCAAAGATCCATTACTTTCTGGGATAGCCTATTCCACTGTGAAACTCATACAATCAAGAGGTTCTTCCTAATTTTCTTCTTAAAGCGTACTTGAGAACACCCCCCTGACACTGACACACGCACATGCACAGAGAGAGAGAGAGAGAGATTCATGATATGCATTCCATGCATGCTTTTCAAAATGCATGTTGTTGTTTTTTGGTACACATTCTCTCATAGACTACAGCGTGCTTATGAACATTTTTTCTCTTTGTTTCTGCCTGCATTTCTCAAATGTACACATTCCACAAACACATTTTTGTTATTGTGAAAACCATACCATGAGTTTGGTAGTGTCTAGATTTCCCCCCTTATATTATGTTGTGGCGTGTGTTCAGATCTATGAGATCTAAATTGGGTAAAGGCTCATAGCAATGTGAATCCAATGAGTTCACATCCCTATGTAAAACATATATATTTGCAGTTTTGTGATATTCACACATCACAGAGGTTTACAGTATTTCACTTCACTCATATGCAACACTGTAAGGAAAAATGCAACATGTAAAGCAGAAGTGTTCATGTGGTGAGAGTTTAGAGATTTCGATTTCCGTTTGCCCTAAACAAAATAATATTAGCAGCTTCTAAGGACATTGGAAATCAATGGGGCTTCAGTTAGCAGAGCTACATTCATTGTCCCTTTGACAGGGACAGGATATGAGTAACATACCTTGTGTGGAGACTGCATTTATATTTTAACCACATTTACATTTAATTCTTAAGTACATATTTGATTCTAAAAAACAACAACACTTAAAATATCTGAGACAGTGAGTAAATAAATGTATGAGTGATGTCTTAGAAGGACTTGGTCAATTTCCACAATCTGACTCATGTTGAATACTGCATCAGCACCATGCTGCTAAAGAAGACAAAGTAGAAGCTTGTCTGTAGCAGCATTAGCATGATGCTCATCCTAATCACAATGTAGCAGCATCTGATATTAATGCTAGGAAGAGTACAGGGTAGCAGAAAGAGAGGAAGACCACACACCAGATGGATAAACTCAATCAGGGAGGTTATGGGACCGGGTTTTCAAGAGCAAAGCAGAGCAGTGGGAGATATGGGGTCTTAGAGGTGTCTCTTCCACAGGGTCACAATGAGCTGAGGTCAACTCAAGGTTAATTAACAACAAACCATACAGCGTTGTTATAAGAAATGCAATAGGCATTCCAAATACTCAAAGCCAAAGGAGATAAGATTTTGGAGATGTGTGAAACTACTGGTAAAATGGCATTGGGGGAAAATCACCTTCCCGTTGCTGCAGTACTAATACAGATCAGGTCTTCTTACAGCTACCACATGGGCTCTCGATATCTTCTGAGATTTGGTTTCAGGACTACCCATGTACCAAAATCTGTGGATGCTTAAATCCCATTGTATACAATGACATAGTAAAATGGTGTCCCATATACAAAATGACGAAATCAAGGTTTGTATAATGGGTTGGTTTTTGTTGTTGTTTTTTTGGTTTTTTTTTTAAAATCAAGTTATGGATGGTTGACCCTGTGGATGCAGAATCTGTGGATATGGAGATGTGACAGTACTTGCAAATAACTGCTTTCAGTCCTTTGAATTGCACATCTTTTATTACATTGCAAGTTTGTCCTTGCAGAGAGATTGTTAATTTGTTGTCTTTCATTCCTGACTTACATATAGGGAGAAAAGAAAGGAAATATGATATATTTGATATTACCACAAGGTTTGGATAGAAATAAACTATCATTAATATTCATATAGCATCATCTTGTCACTTCATTTGGGAAATAGTTTTCCTTAAGTATATAACAATATTCAGACAGCTGTCATCTGGCTGTATCTCCACATGTTCAGGACATGTTTTCCCCCATAAATATCAATGTAGAACTTTGGGATGAATTTTTTTAAAATAAAATCTGCTGAGATCCTACTTCACAATCTACATTTTAGAGACTTAGGGCCTTTGCAGACTGCTAGAAATAGTGCAAATTGAGTCCACTTTAACTGCCCTGGCTCAGTGCTAGGGAATCATGGGAATTATATTTTTTATGGGACATTGAGCCTTCTCTGTCAGAGAGGTCTGGTGCCACAATAAACTACAGTTCCCATGATTCCCTATCACTGAGTCAAGGCAGTTAAAGTGGACTCAATTTGCACTATTTCTGACAGTCTGCAAAGGCCCATAGTTGTGCTGGTCTGGAATATCAGACCAAGTTTACAAAAGCTTATGCTACAACTTCTTCTCCAATAGTCTCAAAAGTGCTACAAGATTTCTTTGCATACAGTGCAAATAGTGCATGTAGTCTACATCTTGTAACTTCACAAACCTGTTGCTATATTGCAAAAGCACAACAAAACTCTGCTAGTGAATTATGAAGATATGCATCCAAATACTTGCAACAGTGCTCCAATCCTAAATTTTAAGTATGAACTAGCTGGTGCTACACATAGGAATAGGTCTTTATAAGGGTGGTACACTTCTACCTCTTACTCTCCCCAGTGATTCCCCCACCCCTTCCTCCCATTGCAGCATGGGTTAATGTAACCCCTGTCCCTTTGGGGTCTGAATAGGTAATCTTTGGTTTGTCTAAGAGTGGCCATAGGCACACTTTTTTGCCCACACCATGCTGTATGCTCACCTATTTTGGCTCATTGGCAATGCCTATCACAACTGGCTGAGTATAAGCACTCTCATGGTTTAGGAGCTTTTCCTGAGAAACTGTCAAGTGGAAGGATCCATCCTCAGAATTCACACTGCCAACCAGCTGGGGAGGTCTAGTTGGGGGCAATCTCTTGCCCTAGAAGGGATGCTGTCCAAAAATGCTGTCCATCACCAAGGGATAAATCTGCCAATGGCTCTTGTGTTCTGTTGTATGGGGAGCAAATCAAGACAAACCATCCTGTTTCTGAGACATGATTGTAACCATCCTGTTTCTGAGACAGGTTGTCTACCCATCTTTCCACTGAGTAATGATGTAAATTTCTTTCTTTATTCTTCCCTGTCCTTGGGGGGTGGGGGTCAGGACATTTTATTATTATTCTTGCACTTCTGTGAAGAGTGAGATATTTCAACTTGGTTGCCTCACACAGAAAAGCAAAACATTCCTGATAAATTCCTAAAGAATGAGGACTATAAAACACTCAGCTGGCTTTCCCTACTAACTCTTCCTGCAATTGGCAGTGTGAACCATAAAACTCTGTTCTCAGTGTCTAACAAGTAAGGATGGCCCATGTTTATCTTTACAATGGATTCCCTCTCCCAGTCTCCTTCTTTAGCCCAGTGGAATAATTCAAATTGTCTTGACTGTAACTAAAACAAATAAGAAGAGGAATATCAAATTATCTAGGTGATCCTACTGCAGCCATGTATGCCTATGTACAATGTCAGGTGTATGTGAAACACACATGCATACAAATACTTTTATGATCTGAAGTTAAAATGGATCTTTTGGTGGTGACTGGGAAGTGCCATAAAATATTATTCTATCTTTCCCTTCTAACCTCCCGCCTCGACTTCTGTAATGCGCTCTACATGGGGCTACCCTTGTGCCTGGTTCGGAAACTACAGTTAGTTCAAAACATGGCAGCCAGACTTGTTTCAGGTACATCTAGGAGGGACCACATCACCCCACTTTTGAGGTCCCTCCACTGTCTGCCTATTGGTTTCCGGACCCAGTACAAGGTGTTGGTTCTTACCTTTAAAGCCCTAAATGGCTTGGGTCCAAGTTATATCAGAGACCGCCTCCTCCCGTATAATCCTCCCCACGTGCTCCGGTCCTCTGGGAGGAATTTCTTAGAGCCCCAAAAATCGAGGCTATCTGTTACCTCCCAGAGGGCCTTCTCTGTTGTCGCCCCCAGGCTCTGGAATGACCTGCCGGACGAGATCCGTCAATTAACATCTTTGGACAGTTTTAAAAAGGCTGTCAAGACAGATCTCATCCAGCAGGCCTTTCCAGACTAAATTGTCCCGACCCCAGGCTGCCCCCTCTTCCCTCAGCGACATTATTTTGAACCATGGTTCCCCTGGAAGTGTAATAAGGGGGTATTGCGGTATGTTTTAATCTTTTAATTATGATGATTTTATTTTGTTTTATTTTGTTTTAATTGTTAATTGGATTTTAATCATGTTATTTGTTTAATAATGTTTTTTTTGGGGGGGGGGAATTGTTCTCTATTGTAATTGTGTTTTATGCTGTAAACCGCCCTGATTGGGCAACCATTGGGTGGTATATAAATAAATTTTATTATTATTATTATTATTATTATTATTACAGTGTCTAACAAGGAACCTCTGTTTATCTTTAAGATGGAATTCCTTCCTATCTCTCTCCCCCTCCCCTCCAGCAATATTGTCCCACATTTTCCTTCAAGTGGGAAGGCAATTAAATTTTAGCTTTATCTACAACTTATCCTACTATATGTACTTTGTTTGTACATATGTTTTCTTAATAGGTGCATTTTTGTACATATCCTTCCATAACAGAGAGAATATAACCTGCATGTTGAAACAGCTTCTAATCAGAATTCAAAGTATGGTTATGAGCTATAAAGCTCTATACAATGTAGGTATAGGCCATCTAAAAGAATATATTCCTATATGAAGCTACTTGAGTTTTAAGACATTCAGGGTAGGGCTTTCTCTTGTCCACATCACCATCACAGGTACATCTGATGAGAATTCAGAAGAGAGCCTTATCCACAACTGCTCCCAAACTATGGAATTCTCTTCCAAGAGAGGTCTGATTGACCCCCTCTCATCTTTCTTTTCACTGGCAGGAAAAATTGTTTATTATTATTATTATTAGTAGTAGTAGCAGTAGTAGTAGTAGTAGTATAAAAGGCCTTCAGCTTTTAACTGCTATTTTAACTGGTTGGGATGGTTTAACAGTTGTGATGGTTCTTAATGCGTAAGAGGATTTAATTTACTTTTAACTTCTAAATTAATATTTCAAGTGGATTGTTATTTAATGCTTGTTTTAAAAAAAATGTGTTACAGATTTTTCTTCCAGCTACATTATTTTAACATACGGTCTAAGCTGCTTTGACCCTATATGAAAGACAAGCAGGATATAAATTTTAAAAAATTAAAGCATTTTTGGCGTGCCACTTTCCTTCATCATAAAATTCAGAGATTTTAGAATCCTAAAGAATACTGGCATTCAGTCTGTTAGTAATGGAAGTGAGAATGAGGTCAGTGCAGTTTAAAATGTGAAACAAAGAAAATTCACCAGCAGTGCTAGCCTAAGGCAGAATTTTCTTATTTTTAATTGTCCACCAAGTTAAAACTTTGTGACTTCATTTTCCATGCTTGGGTTATCCATAAAAGCCTGGTAAATTATATAAAACCTATTATTACAATTTTCTTACTGATGTTACAAATGCAAGAATCACAAATGCAATGATCAAGAAAACCTATTTTTTTATTTTCTTAAATCTTTCACTACCTTGCATTATGATCCCACTATAATTACTGCTATTTTGTCATCTCTGAACATTGAACAGAATAAAAAATACCTTTCTGGGGTTGGATTAAAGTTAACAGGCTTGTCTTGGGGAAATGTGAAGCTGCACTGAATTCTTCCATGCAGGGAAATCATCATACAATTCTACATCTCCTGTACTCTTCAGATCTGAAACTGTTAAATTCAAGCAAATTGTTTTTAATTTGTTATTGCTAGTTGAATATCACTTATCCAAAACTTTTGGGACCAGAAGTGTTTTGGAGTTTGGAATATTTGCATAGACATAATATCTTGGAGATGGGACCCAAGTCTAAATATGAAATTGATTTATGCTTTGTATAGACCTTATACCAGGGGTAGGCAACCTTTCCCCTTTAAGGGCCGAGGGACTTCAGCTCCCAGAATCCCAGGAGCTATTGGCCAACATGGGACTATTGGCCAACATGGCTGAGGCTTCTGGGAGCTGAAGTCCCTCGGCCCTTAAAGGGGAAAGGTTGCCTACCCCTGCTTTATACAGATAGCCTGGAGGTAATTTTATATACAATATTTTTTATAATTGTGTACATGAAACAAAGTTTGTGTACACTGAATCATCAGAAAGTAAAGATGTCACTATCTCAGCCACCATGTGAACAATTTTGCATTTTAGAGTATTTTAGAATTCCAAATAAGGGATACCCCTAATTTGGGGGCTTGAAATTCAATTTTCAAGTGGCACAGTACAGGTTTTGTAGGCCAAAAAGACAAAAGAAGGAGGGGTTGATTGCCAGCTTGAGTTTTTCAAATAAAACTGCAAATGACAGATGATAAACAATGCTCCCTTCCAGTTGCTAACAATTTTTGATATCATCTGAGTTTGCAAATTTGAAGCATCTCATGCACTGGATATTTATATATTTCATCACGTGTATATGCATTGATGTCTCATAGAACCACTGGAAGGCCATCAGATCCATACTTTTTGCCTTGGGAATTGGTCAGCCACAATGCAAGTCAAGAGCAGAGCCATCACATACACTACCATAAGGACCTTCCAGAAACAGTAGAGTGAAAGACATCAGCTGTGAACACAGTGATAACCAATGGTTCCTATGTCAGTGGGGTGGTTATTCTTTCCAGGTATAAGTTTTAAAAAAGCTACCCAAGGTATTTTAAGGATAGGATTCAGCTATATAGGATTTGTATAGCTCCTTTAAAAGTTTGATGTAAAACTGAAAGTTTGTCTTCACTGGCCATAATATTCCAGCTTACCCCTGAGTGTTCTGGCCCTGAATTCCCCCCATTACCTGTCCTCTCTCCATAATGGTAATGGGCAGCTGCCTTCCCATGAAATCCCTGTTCATTACCCAGTACTACTGCTGAGGTTACAACAATGTGCCCAGCCATGTTATCGACACTGGGTGACTCATTTTGACCTCTAAGTAAGTCATGTCTACAGTAGTGGCACCGGGGAGCTTGCAAAGACCACATTGGAAGGCAGTAGTCCATTGTTGCTGCAGAGAGAACCAAAACGCTGGAGAAAAAAGTAAGGTTTTAAAATTTGGGTTAAGGGGAGAAAAGGCCAAATGGGGTGGGAATGTTATGAAGACAGACTGTGCCTGACTTGGTGTTTTGGACATAGTGAAGGTAGGGAGAGTTCAGAGTAAATAACCCATGTAGACAAGTTCCTAGACCAAATTTACCCCTCCACTGACATGAAGCCACTAGCTGCTACTGTAAGTACAGACTAGGTAGTCTTTCCAGTAGCTGGGTTAGAGTTCAACTTCCTCTGCGGAAAGACATGAAACAGCTTTATCAGTCTTGATCTTTTGCCTTGCACACCATCCCTTTTATAAACTGTTAGATCCTCAAATCTGTCTATGGGAGAGGATTTCCTACTATTTAAGCAACGTCTAGACCAGGGGTAGGAAAAATGTGGCTCCCAGGGCCCTACATATTTGTCCTCTTCATTTCCTGTCACCATTTGAAAAGGAAATACCTCAGTTTTCTTCTACAGTATCCTCAAAATGATGACGGGCACATATTTTCCTATCACCATTTTAAGAGCTGCCTGGTTGAGGATGGGGGAATCATCTCCTGGCTTCCTTGTGTTTGTCCACTCCTGATCTAAATTGTGAAGTGGCATCTAGTAGTAATGGTAATGGGCAGCTGCCTTCACCATTTCTGCCACATATTTTTCATGCAAAAGGGTAGGCAGCCATCATTGCATGGAGTTTAGGAACTGTGCCTTACTACATTTCCTGGTGATATGTGGAGACAGCCTGAAACATTATTTGATTTGATGACCATTAGAAGTTGACAATTATGCTATGGAAAGACAAGAAAACCCAGTGGCAGATTCATGAACAGTTGCACAATCCTGGCATTCACCACCACTGTGTAACTCAATGGGCATAGAATTTAGTGACACAGTCATGTTAATCTGGAATATCAGTATACAAAGGGATCTTGCAGCACCTCTGAGACACTTTGAGCAGTATTAGTCTATGGTAGTAACTCTGTAGCCATTAGTCTGCATTAGCTTGGCTACTTTCTCCAGCTTTATGACCTTGCTTCCAACTAAAGTGATTCCACATCAGTCTTCCAGATGATTTTGTAAAGCTGAGTTTTAGCATGCCATTTAAATCACGGGCATAAATTTGCAGCAAGCCTGTTTAAAAAGCCTTGGCATCCACTGTTGTAATTACAGTAGGAAAATCCTTGCATAATGAAAATTAAAATGAGATCTAATTGTAATCAACTGCACTACTGATAAAAAAGAGAGGAAAAATAACAACACTCATGCTGGTATTTTTTTTTAAAGAGGAGCTTGCTTTGCTTCATACTGACATTGGAATGAAATGCAAAGTACACTGAAAAAAATGTATTTGAATGTCTTGTGGAATCATACATTGTGATGGCACTATAGCAAGGACAATATAATTGGCCCAACCAAAGGCAATTAAAGTTCAGCTGAGAGGAAAATGGTTAGTAAGCAAAAAAATACCTCTACCAAACCCCATCCTTACTCATGCTAACATTGTCAGGTCTAATCTGTGTTTTTTACCAGCTGAACTAATTGGTTTTGCTGTCCTATTACCATTTCCCCCTCCAGAAAAATAATGGGGAATTCTTAAGAATAATGGTAGGTTTTTTGTTTTGTTTTTTTATGAAATGGATTAATACATTGGTGATATAAAATATACATTCCCAGTATTAATGAAATGGCTCAACATACTCTATGTTGGATGGGGGGAAATGTGACAGGTTCAGGGCCACTTTTATAATCCCAGACCCTCCACAGGACACATAGACTACCAAAAACATCCCAAAAGAGACTGCAAGTCCACTTCTTGTTCTCTTTTTCAAAAAAATGTTAAACAGTACAGGGAAGTCTTGGAAACCTATTTAAAAGATACATTGTTATATGTAGGGACTTCCAGGATGACCAATTCACCCTCTCTTCTGACCAGAAAAATGGTTGGTCTGGGCATTCTGGAGTAGCCAAGAAAAAACATCCTTAGAGGACTTTGCCTCTGCTCTATATGATGGCATCAATGCTAAATGGAACCAAATCCATTTTGAATTACCATTGCCCTCATTCTGAATGTGTGCATGTCTCCACCTCCTTTTGGAACTATGATGGACATGTCACTATATTTCCAGCCACACTATTTCCAGTCTCTCTCTCTCTCTGTTTGTTTTGTTTGGGTTTGTTCCTTAAATGTTCCTTAGCAACTCCAAGAGGAGAACTGTGAAAAAATACATTTGGCCTTAGAAACAATATTTTGGGGTCAGAAGGCATTTCATTCCCATTATATTACAAGGGCAGCACACATTCTGACAGACCCAGTGAGAGGCAATTTGGTGAGCATCACTCTAATGATATATGATTTCAACAACTATTTTTTCTATTTCTGTCCTCTGCACGTTTCTCCTTATTGTCACCCAATAGTATTTCCCTTTTTTAATGCTAGCTAAGAGAAGAATTAAATGTACATATAATGGGATGTATTTACAAACTCAGTCAAAATATTGGTTCAATTTTTATCCATCACTAGGAGTTGACCCACGACCCAAACAGAGTTCTGAGGGAAACACTTCAGTTTTAGAGATATTTTTAACTACAAGTTGTTGTTCCTGTTCTTGTTTTATTCTCTGCAGAATATGAATCATAGAATTACAGAATCAATAAGTTGGAAGATACCACAAGGGCCATCCAGTCCAATCCCCTGCCTTGCAGGAAGACACAATCAATACATCTCTGACAGATGGCCATCCAGCCTCTCTTTAAAAGCCCCCAAAGGAGACTCCAAAACACTCTGAGGGAGTGTGTTCCATTGAACAGTATAGGACTACCTAATGACCAATTGAAATCTACTCTTGTGTATCGTAAAACCATTAAGCATGGTCCTACCCTCTGGAGCATTAGGAAACAAAGCTGCACCTCTTCTCTGTGACAGCCCTTTGGTTATTTAAAGAGTGCAGTCATGTCACCCTTTAGTTTCTCTTAACCAGGCTGAACATGACTGACTCCCTCAACTTTTTCTTATATGTTTTGTTCGCTGTACCTCTTCTCATCCTTGTTGCCATTCTCTGAACCTTCTCCAAATTGTCTATAACCTCCTTAAAATGAGGCACCCAGATGCACTACTCCAGATGAGGCCAACTAGTGAAGACTACAATGGGAATGCTCCTTCCCTTGCTTTGGAACAAACTATGGTTTTGTTAACACAAGCTAAAATAATATTTGCTTTCAGACTGCTGGGTCAAGTTCAATTCATGATTAACAATAATCCCAACATCCTTTTCACATCTACTGCTGACAAGCCAGTCGTTGCTGTTTTTTGTTGTTGTTGTTGTTGTTGTTGTTGTGTCCCCCAAGTCTTTTTTTTACTTATGGCAACCCCAAGGTGAACCTATCATAATTATTCCAGGAATGGCCTGCTGGATAAGATCCATCTTATTACCACCCTTGACTGCTTTAAAAAAGCAGTAAAGATGGATCTCTTTCAGCAGGCGTTCCCGGAATAATCTCCTGGCTTCCCAAGTTGGTCTTGTTCTGTCAACTCACTCCCCTAGCTGCCACTGCCTGCTTTTATGCCTGTTTAATGGCCTTTGTATAATGTGTTGGTTTTACTTTGATTGTTTTAAGATTGTCTTAGTTTAATCTATTTTTAAGGGGTGGGGGGTTGGGGGAAGTAATTTGATTGATGTGTTTTACTTTGTATCATTTTAACTTGTTGCACACCACCCCAGTTGCTTAGCAGAGGGGCAGGTTAAAAATAAAAATAAAAATTATTATATTTTTATTACTATCATAAGATTTTCTTAGCAAGTTTCTTCAGAAAAGCTTTGCCATTGTCATCCTCTGAGGAAGACAACATGACTTTCCCAAGGTCACCCAGTGAGTTTTTATACTCGAGTGATCTCCAGAGTTCTAGTCCAATGCTCAAATCACCACATCATACTGGCTCTCAAGCCAAGTATCCCCTATCCTATAAGTGTGTGTCAATTATTTTTTGTAGCCTCAGTGTAGATTTTTTTACATTCATCTTTATTGAATTTCATTCTACTAGTTTCACCCCATTTTTCTAGTTTACTAAATCTTTCAATTCCTTTCCTATCTTCCAATCTGTTAGCTATTTCTCACAGTTTTGTATCAAAAGATTGTATTAAAAATTCATATGAAAAGTTCACAGAAAAGACAATGAAAAGAAAATCATCAAGGGTCTGGAACAACTCCTCTAGCAGGAAAGGCTACATGTGGATATAAGGGGGGCTTAGCACGATTAACGTATAAAAAGTTATGCATGCCAGGAAAAAAATGGATAGGGTGGCACTGGCCACATCTACACTGAAGAATTAATGCAGTTTGATACTTCTTTAACTATGATGGCTTCATTCTATGGAATCCTGGGATTTGTAGTTTGTTGTGGCACCAGGGCTCTCTGACAGAGAAAGCTAAATATCCCTGAAACCTCCAAATTCCAGAATTCCATAGCATAGAGCCATGACAATTAAAGTAATGTCCAACTGCATTAATTCTGCTGTGTAGATGTAGTCAATGTCCTCCCTCCCTCATAATGCAAGAACCTAGGATTAGCCACAGAAACAGACTATTGGAAGGTTCAGGACAGGTGAAAGAAAGTTCCTCACAAAAATATGGAGTATGGGCTGCTGTTGGGTATGGGTCACTGGTGACTCATTGCAGACTGTGATCACTTAGAAAAGAATATTGCAATTATTAAGAGGCAGCAGGGGGTTCTCAAAAATAAGTAATGTCAGACTAAGATGGAAAAAATATTCATGAGCTCTTGTTCCTCAGCTGACAATAGGGATATAATTCTTCACTAAATTGGTTCTCAAAGAAAGCAATGAGTTATTTAGCAATTTTCTTCCCACTGTGAGAAAGTCTTTCAAAACTATGCCATCTTCAATGACTATTGGCTCTTTGAGTGGCATTTTGTGCAAAATTTGCATGTAGTTACTTTTCCCAGAAAACTGCATTTTCTGCACAGAAATATATGAATATATATTCATTAAAACATTAGTTCCTACACAGAAAATGATGTTTTCTGAATAAAACACACACACACATATTTTGTATGAGAAATGCCTTTTTCAACCATTTTGAAAAATATTTTCAAGTATTACTTTCACCCTTGGATGAAAAGGGGTTTCATGAGATTCAAAAACCTACTGAAAATAATGCTGACACCCATAAGGCTCCTACAAGATTCTTTGAAATTCAGAAGGTAATCTGTGCAGATATTTTCATGATCTTCCAGCACAGAAATGGGTTTTCTGGAGAGAGAAATCTCAGGCACCTCTGTTCAGAAAGCTTGTTTTCTAGACAGAAAATGTATTTCTCAACAGAAAAAATGTGCTTCTACAGGGAGTAAAACTTCCCAAAGTATGGAGGATGATCAAGAACTGCACTAAATTTTTCCTGTTCTGGTCCATCTGGGAGAATATTGCAGGAATTTTTCATTGGCCTCTGAGAAAAAGAGTTAAAACCTTGTTAGATGAAGGGAACACTGTGGATGTTATTTATCTTGATTTTAGTATGGCTTATAGCACTGTCCTTCATTGTGACACTGTCCCTCACAAACAATGGCCTAAATCCTGTTATTAGACCTGACTACAGCAGATCCATTGAATTAATGTGGTTTTCCTATGTGTTGACTTGCCATATAACAGATGATTGAGTGGGTCTACTCTAGATCAGAATAACCAACAGATTGCCAGTCAATGTGTCTACATAGTGAATTAAAGAATACCTTATGCTGAGTGGTAATGTTGCACAGCTGTACCATAAAGCAAGTGTGAATGCCCAAATATGCATGCACCTATTAGATATACACAGAAATGGCACTTCATGTGCGATTCCACTTCTGTAATCTTTAATTGGGTATAGCTGTTCCAGATCAGACAAAAATGTCCCACCACTTCAGTGGGGGAACATACACATGCATAAGATCCCAACATTCTGGCCAATGTCTTATGAAGTGGTTGCACACTCTAATGGCTATCTACACAGTACATGGTTATCTGCTTTCAAATTCTATTCTGTTTCCTTGCCTCTAAAAGCACATCAGTATGAATCTTCCGACTCCTGATTGGCTCATCTTTCAGGTTTTTTTTGTTGTTGTTGTTATTCTTTGAAAAATAATAACATAGTATAGTAATAAAGATAACATCATCAAATGTTCTATCAGATTTGCTTATGCCAAGGGTGGTGAATCTGCCAGAGAGGATGGCCAATGGTCAATGTAACCCACACTCCAATCACCTTGGTGGATCACACTGATGCATTCAGGAAAACCAGGAGGTAACAGGAGGTCAGTTCTGATTTTGCTTTAGCTTTTTTTCTGATTTTTGGCTGTTATTGTTTTGAATTGGGTAATTGTGGTGGCAAAAAAGCCCAATTATCAAATTTGTGTGCCGTTCTAGCAGTGAACCATAGGAGACATTTTTTTCTACCCCCCATTAAGAGGTCTGGAGTTTTGAGGATGTCCTGCAAGGTACATTTTCCTCATCCTAGCTTGCTGCTGCTTCTCTTTCTCCTTTTCCTTCTTATACTTTTATCCTGCCGCTTTATCATAAGCTCTCAGGGAAGCAAACAGATAAAAACATGTAAAAATTTAAACAATTACAAATTAAAATCAGTAAAGAATTAAAAAAACATATTGAAAGCTCAAACAAGTTAAAGTTAAAACAGCTTTAAAAGGCTAAAGCAGGGGTAGGCAACCTTTCCCCTTTAAGGGCCGAGGGACTTCAGCTCCCAGAAGCCTCAACCATGTTGGCCAATAGTCCCATGTTGTCCAATAGCTCCTGGTATTCTGGGAGCTGAAGTCCCTCGGCCCTTAAAGGGGAAAGGTTGCCTACCCCTGGGCTAAAGGATGTACATGCTTAAAAATTTAGTAGGCCACAAAGGCTTTAATAAAAGTCTTGCCTTGATCCAGTACCAAAAAAGAAAGCAATGTGTCTCTCCTGTGTCCTCCCCCATTATATTGCCCCCTTGGTAAGACACAAAGGAAGCTCCCTCTGGCAGACCTCAATCTTTGGGCAGATATAAATAAGGAGAAGCACTCCTTTAAATATCAAAGACTTAAGCTGAGCACCCAAGCTATTGAATGTCGTCACCAGCACCTTGAATTCAGATCAGTGCAGTTGCTTTGAGACTGACACTATGTATTACGCATACCTGGGTCAGCAATCTTGTAGCTGCATTTTGCACTAGCTGCAGCTTCCAAGTCACCTTCAAAGGTTGACCCATATAGAGTGCATTACAGTCATCTAATCAGAACATTGCCAGTGCATGGACTTCTGTGGCTAAGCTATCTCATGGCTTATGTCGTGGCTTCACTGAGAGCAAATAGGACAGCCCAAAAAATCATTGCTCTCACTCTGATCTAACTTAGCCTTTTCTCATTATGTTTTCCTCCCTCTTGCTTCTGAAGAAGTAGATTGTTGGCAACAAAAACTTATGTTGAAATAATTAAAGTTGTTACAGGATCCCTTCTCTTTTCCTATTTATAACACCACTATTTCCAGAGGACAGAATCAAAATTCAAAATGATGTTAATAGATTAGAAAGCTGGACCAAAATTTTTTAAAAAAATGAATTTCAAGAGGGAGAAATGTAAGGTACTACACTTAGACAGAAAAAATGAAATGGACAGATATAGGATGAAGTATTCCTATTTTGACATCAGTTCATGTGAAAGAGATCTAGGAATCGTGATGTGGCAGCTTAAAAAGCCAATATGATTCTAAACTGTGTCAATAGTAATATAGTGTCTAGAGATTGAGGGAAGTAATTAGTACAACTCTATTCTGCTTTGGTCAGACCTCACCTGGAATACTGCACCCAGTTTGGGGCACCACAATTCAAAAAGGATGTTGCCAAGGTGGAGCATGTTCAGAGGAAGGTGAACAAAATGATGAAAGGTCTGGAAACCATGCCCTATGAAAAGAGTCTTAGGAATCTGGATATATTTAGCCTGGAGAAGAGAAGGTTAAGAGATGATATGATAGCCCTGTTTAAATATTTGAAAATATGCCATACTGAAGATGGAGCGAGCTTGTTTTTTGCTGCTCCAGAGAATAGGACACGGAGCAATGGATTCAAACTACAGGAAAGGAGATTCCACCTAAACATTAGAAAGAATTTCCTGATGGTAAGAACTGTTTGACATCTTTGGAGATTTTTAAACAGAGTCTGGATGGCCATCTGTTGGGGGTGCTTTGATTGTATCTTCCTGCATGGCAGGGAGTTGGTCCTTGAGGTCTCTTCCAACTGTATGAGTTTATATAATAATAATAATAATAATAATAATAATAATAATAATAATATAATTTATTTCTTATATCCCACCTTATATCCCGCAATCAAGACGACTTAAAAATATAAAGTAAATACAAATGTAGAGTTTATGATTCTACATTGTTAACATATAAATAAATTTGATTTGCAATGGGATGAAACTATTATCCCTAGGCAGAAGCTTTCAAAACACTAAATAGTGCCAAATTATCATACAGCCACAGGTTCTGCATACACTAGGAAAATGGAATGAAAAAGAGAGAAGTTCAAATCAAATGAAAAACTATTCCAGTTGGACGGGCCCTTCAGAAAATTCCCTCTCCCCACTAGCATACCTTTACCTCACTTTCCAGGCACAATATGTTTGGTTGAGAAATAATTATTTTATCCTTTTTATATACACATAGTCTGCATCCTAGCATAGGATGAACTGTAAAATCATGATCGTCTTGATGATGAACTTGAACATTAGAGATAAGGTGTAATGTTTCCAGCCTTCAAATACTTGAAGGAAAGTATTTCTTTGCTCTGATCCATTCAAGAATCTCAGCCTTGTGATATAGGAAAATATTGGGCCCCATGCGGGCAAAAATAGAGTAGAGAATTGGTGAGGCCATTTTCATTCAGAATTCAGAGAATTGTAGAATTAGAGCTGAAAAGTGGCCCAAGGCTCATCTAGTCCAACCTAGGTCTCAAGTAGATGGGTGGCTTGGAATGGCCTCTGGCCACTCCAGCTACAAGCATGCCCTGAGCAGCATGGGGGCCCAGACACCACAACAGACTGTCGACAAGGAGCACTTTTTTATGCTCCTTTTGTGGCTGAGTTTGGGCTGCCTTAGGTAGCCACGACACAGCTTTGGCCTGATTCAAGGGCAAGCGTCATCTGAATGCCACACCCACAGATTGGCCTGAAAGCAGCACTTTTGTCCTGTCTGTTTTGGGCTTAGCACAATTCAAGTGTTGGTTATGACCAATAAAGCCATATACACTTGAGGGTCCATATTCTCCCATGAAGCAGTCAAGGTTTTGAGACCTTCAGGAGAGGCTCTTCATTCCATCCTACCATCCTCACAGATACATCTGGTGGGAACACAGGACAGGTTCTTGATTGCTCCTAGGGTTTGGAACTCCCTCCCTAGAGAGGCTAGACTTCTTCTAGAGGCAGGGAAATACCTTTTTTGTTTTGTTTTGTTTTGCTTCAACAGACCTTTAGTAGTGAGAACTTCTCATCTGCATCCATTTTAACTTTTGTAAGCCACTTTGAGTTCCAAGGCTGGGGAAAATACAGAAAACAAACAAAGAAACAAACAACAGATGCCAGATAGCCATCCAATCTCTTCTTAACAGCCTCCAAATACTCATTATTATAATATCTATGTTTTGTCAGTGCATCATTACACGAGCAGAAAAGTAACCTTAGTGCTATGGATACAGATGGGTTTCCAAGAGTCATGCCCCTTTCCTTTGCTACCCTGCCTTATTCTTTGCCCACATGCCAAGTTTTTGTAGGTGTAGCCCAACTTATTTTTGACTCATTATGTGTTCCAATATGGATCAAAAGATTGAGCCATAAGGTCTGAGGCTCAAAGAAGCCTTTTAAAAATAAATAAATAAATAAATAAATCAGTGTTCAGCTTCCAAAAATAATTTCTTCCTCAGTCTACTGTTTATATAGACTAGAAGGTGAGAAGTCATAATTTCCCCAACCCTCTGAAATCACTGGCACAGCAGCATATTAGACATGGCACCACAGGAGATCTAGCTGCATGAAAATTCAGTTATTGAAGTATAACATGCATTCGTCATCATCTGATTTATTGGACAATTACTTTGTGAGCCAAATTTTGGTTCCTTAGTGACACTTGGGTAGCTATTAGAGGCTGACTCAGCCCATGCAGAAGACTCTCAAGTCAATCTCATATGTACCATCCAAATGATTAAACCAGCATTAAGTGGATAAACTGGACAAAGTCTTCCCTTGTGACTTGCTGATGCAGCATGTATGTGATTAAACAAAGAAAGTAGGAAACTCAGAACAGCTTATGGTGTAAAAAGTCAATATGCTTGATGGAGAATGGGTTCCACGTGGAGAGGGAGGGCACAGGTTAATAACAGATCCCACACCAATGTGTTGCATGTGGAAAGTGTCAGTTTCAGTCTCAGATCACGGGTAGGAAAGAACTATGCCTGAGTCTTTGAAGAAAAAGGATGTCACCAATTACTTCTGAGTGATACTGTTGTCTCCTCTTGCAGACCCAGGCCACTCAGCTGATTATGATAGTGAAAACACCTATTGAACTCCCTGCAATCAAAACTGTTAGGAACCCAAAGATTGGGATCCAGTTGGTGTGTCATGAATGTACAGTTGACTCTCAGTGTCTGCGGACTTGCCATCCAAGGATTCATTAGGGACAGCCCCCATTATCCCCAGTGACAGCACATGCATGTGGCTGTGCCACCATTAGGGACAACTCCCATTGTCTCTAATGGCAGTGCGACCGTGTACAAGCACTGCCACCAGACACAAAAGGGGCTGTCCCTAATGGTAGCACAGCCATGTGCATGTGCCGCATTAAAGTTCAATTGATGGTGTGGCCACATGCATGTGCCCCTATTCCTAATGATGGCATGGCCACGTGCATGTGCCCCTATTGCTAGCAATGGAATTCAAGCATCTGCAGATGTTGGTATCCTACATATGTGGAATGATCTTTTGTGACATGGTACATCAACTGTGTCCAGCTGATGGCAGTATAAACAAAATTGGGTGTGAAGGACTGTTGTGCATCCTTGGCACATTACCTGTCCATAGCCCCTGTGATGCAAGAGGCTATGCTGATATAGCACTGCTGCTAGTAGGGTGTTCCGTGTCGGACGTGCTTTTGTTGAGGAACCAGAATAAATATGCCAAACAACTACTGGGCAACAGAGGTAGTGAGGGATGACACTGGCACAGGATCTCTCAGACACAATGGCAATGGCACCATAAGTATCTCTACAGAAGTTAGTACTGCAGAGAAGAAGGCAATGATAAACCACCCCTCTCAAAACCAATAGCTTGCCATGGGTTGATTTTCATCCTAAGAGGAAAAGCCAACATCTTTTCCTTGAGTGTCACCTTCTCAGCCTTGATTAGAAGCCCCAAGTGTTGACATTTACAGTAAAGCTATGTAACACTCCAACTGACATATATTGGCCTAAATCCTACTGTTATTTCCCACAACTGTAGACACATTAAATAAATGTAATTTATTTATGTGTTGACTTACCATTGAACAATTGATACAATGGGTCTATTCTGGCTGGGAGAAACCAATCAGATTCAGGTCACATTGAGTTTTATGGTGTTTGACTCTTAGTTTCACCTCCACAAGAAAGCAATCATGGCATTTCAAAACTCACATACCACATTAACAAGGAGAGAGGCAATTAGAAGCAACTCATTATATAAGCAGCAATGGGAAAAGTCAAATGGCAGAAATCAAAATATGACTCAAAGTATGTATGGAGTTCATTCAATGAAGACCAGGAAATGGGATATGTTAGAAAGCTAAACCACTGTGTCAGTTCCACCACTGATAGACAATTTATGTTCTTTTAAGTATTCTAGTGCAGTGGTGACACAAGTCAGCTAATTATAGAGTAATTATAAAGCAATGTACTGAAAGACTTTGAGAGCGTGGGAGAAGATTAAGAGCAAGCCACAAGTACCTGTATGGGAGGAGATTTCTAACTGCTGACAACCAGAGCCAGACTAAAATGGAACTAGAAATAAGTAATCTTTAACAGAAAACACTAATTAATCATTGTAGGAAAGTGTCTAGATGGATAGAACATCTTCCCACAAGTTAAATTCCTTAAGTCAAAATTGTGCATCATTTGGCAAACTATGGGGGGTTGCAGACTGCCAGAAATAGTGCAAATTGAGTCCACTTTTAGGGTTAGGGTTAGGGTTAGGGAATCATGGGAACTGTATTGTATTGTGGCACCAGAGCTCTCTGACAGAGAAGGCTCAATGTCTCAGAAAAAAAAATTCCCATGATTCCCTAGCACAAACCCTAACCCTTAAAATGGACTCAGTTTGCACTATTTCTGGCAGTCTGCAAAGGCCCTATAATTGTAGGGCTACTGAAGCCAATGAAATTCAAATTCAGTGGCTTGGAAATATGAATATTGGAGAGTCTCACGATGCTCCTCTCTGGGAATTGCTACCCTATGGTGTCTGGATATCTAGGAAATTTAGTTTTAGTTGGACACATGCTGTACTTTCCATACTTCTGCTGCTTAGGGAAGGAATAGGTTTACCATGAAAGCACCTGGTCCCATTTAATATTGTAAACTAAACAAGTTCAGGTATGGTTAATACTTGAATGGGATACTAGAAACAAATGCCAGGTGTTACAAGCTATATTTCAGAGGAAGACAATAGCAAACCACCTCTGAGTATTCCTTCCTTTACTTGTGTGTCCAACTTCATCAAGGCAATAATTTTAAAATGCAGGATGCCAGGAAAAAGCAGGGCATGTCCCCCCACACACTTCATCAGCAGCCACAATGGTTCTCCAGCCCTTAGAAGAGAGCTTTGGAAGATTAAGTGGTAGCGCCAGATCAGGGCTCCAAGAGTATGACACTTGCACTAAAACTGCCATGGGAAAAAAAGATCAGAAAAGTGTAGAACTTTCCTTTACATTCCCTGGTAGTCATGGGATTTTCAATGCTGGAGTAGTGACCAGCTGAGACTTCTGGGATCCCTGTGTACATCCTTTAAATAAAATCAATGCTTATTTAGGATGCTGTTTACAGCTTTTGAAATAAACACTGTAGTCCCCCCTCCTTTATCTCCAAAAACATTTTATATTTATTACAAATATTACTTGGAGCTTAAACCAAGGTTTGTGCCTCAGTTAATGCTATAAGCAGTAAATCTAGTTCTCAGAGCTGTTTGCCTTCACAAGGCTTCCCACAGGTCTCCATTAGGTTTATGGTGCATTATAATCTGCCCTCACCAAGACATTCAAGAAAACTTTCCATTTTAAGCAGTGAGCTTACCTTCTTCACACTGAGTAGGCATATTCCCAGATGACTCCAGCCCAGATTATCTTGGTCATGAATACTTTAAAAAAAAAAAAGCTGGGCTTTGATATGTTCTCCAGATGGTTTCTGCCATTTAATCATCCCTAGACCAGGGTTCGATTCCCAGATCAGCCATGAAACCCACTGGGTGAACTTAGGCAAGTCATATACTCTCAGCCTCAGGGGAAGGCTATGGCAAATCCCCTCAGAACAAATCTTGCCAAGGAAACCCTATGATAGGTTCATGGCCTTAATATCGCCATAAATCAGAAATGACTTGAAGGCACACAACACACACACATAGACAACGTAAATAAGAAGTGCAGTTCTAAGCTTACTTCCTACTACCAGCAGCAGTTTCTTTTTAGATCCCTTGACCCTACAGACCTGGATGTATCCCCAAATCTGTTTATATGCCCTAGACTTCCTGGAGAAACTTCCCTTTTTCTAACCAAATAGTTTTCCTGCAAACTCCAGGAGCAACCATATTGGATCCACACTACCTGAAATACCTTATATCTGTACATGTACCTGGCCAAGCTATAAGGTCTGTGGAGCAGGACTTTCTCTTGGGAGATTATCAGATTGGGGGGGGGGGATAGAGGGGAAGCATACTTCTGGCAAAGTAGCATGATCACATTGAAGATTTTCAGATGATGTCATGCTTATCCAGGACTTAACCCATGAAGATCCAGCAATACTCCAGCAGCAAACCATTCAAGAAACTTCCCCATGAATGGTTTGTTGGTGGAGCATTGCTGGATCTTCAAGGATTAAGTCCTGGATAAGCACAATGTGTCTGAAAAGTTTTATTATGATTGCGCTACTTTGCTGGGAGTATGCCTTTTACTCCCAGCATTTGGCCCCTTATGATACTCTCCTTGGTCTCATCATCATCATAAGCATATTTAGCAGGTACATGGAAGAGAGCCTTCTCTGTGGCTGCTCCTGGGCTGTGGAACTTTCTCCCTCTCCCTACTGTTTTTCTGCCAGCACATACAAAAAACAAAACAAAAAAAAATTGAGGGAGACATTTGGTTTTTAATATGTTGGAGCAGATGGCGTTTTTAATGGGTGTGCATGTTGTATTTCTATTTTATTATGTTTCAAATGTGTTTTAAACTGTTTTTAACATTATTTAAATTGAGTTTTTAAAATAGCGTCTGGTTTAATTGTTTTTTTGTTCTGTGTCTATTTTTTTTTAAAGTTGTGCTGTGTTTTTTAAATGGTTGTAAGCCATCTTGAATAATGAGCTGTGAGAAATGTGGAATAGTAAATAAATAAATAAATTTGCAGGACAACCTTCCCCCCTAGTATTAAGAGCAATGCACTGGATTTACTGGTTTGAAGGTGAAATGTCATAGAATCATAGAATCATAGAGTTGGAAGAGACCACAAGGGCCATCCAGTCCAACCCCCTGCCATACAGGAACTCCCAATCAAAGCATCCCTGACAGATGGCCATCCAGCCTCGTCCAGGCATTAACTCTTTGCACGACCTTAAAGGCTGAAGGTTTTAAAAACAGACAATTAACTAGATTGACTCCAAGTAATAATGAAGTAGGAAGAAAAAAATCAGGCTGAGGACAAGCTGATTTTGCAGCAAAAATATTTACATTAAAAAGACATGAAAAGATAGTATTGAATCTAGCATCATCATTTTCCCATGAGATATTTTTCCAGATTATTATTGGATATGCCATAATAAACATTCAGCCAAGTCAGCTTTTGCCCTGCATTTCTTTTTGTAACCGATCAACCATTTATATCTTCTTTGAAAGAGATGGGCAGTTTTCCAGATAAAATTTTGGACCCTTTGGAACAGATGCAAAGGAGAACAAAGTTCTTGAATTTTAATTTGTTGTTCAGAAGAAGAAATGTGACATTATAAGATTTAGGCTGCAGAAACACTGCAGAATTAATTTAATTTGACATGGCCCTGATCCTCCTTTTTGCTGCCCCTGAAAGAGCAGCAAAATGCCACTCCTTTCAGGGGTGGCAAAAGACCGCCCTAAGAGCCTGTGTGCGACTCTTTAGTGCCCTTTCCAGCTCAAAGCATCAAAATGAGTTCTATGAGTGCGGCTGCCCTACCCCATCCCTGCCTCCAGGCTGGCCCTTTGGGCCGGCCTGCAGAGGCCCATAGTTGCTCCTTTCTTGTAGACTGGTACATATATTGAGCATTTCCAGTTTGTTGGCCACAGCTTTGTTTTCCATATTTGTTGGCATATTTCAGTTAACACTAAAGTTACATCTGCTTGTAAGCACTGTAGCATTTCAATTGGGATATCATCTGTTCCCGTGATTTATTTCCTTTATTGCAGATTCCACTTCACTTCTTAGAATTTGGGTTTCATCTTCATATGGCTCCTCATTCCAAATATCATTCATTTCCTCATCTCTTTTGTATAACTCTTCTGTGTATTGCTTCCAGCATCTTTTTATTTCTTCTTGTTCATGTATTATGTTCTTTTTTTTCTCCATAGAGCACCCCTGCCCTTGGTTTGAACTTGGCTTTGATTTCTCAGATTTTTTTATAAAGATCTCTTGATCTTCCCTTTTTGTTGTTTTCTTCTACTTCTCTACACTGGTCATTGTAGTATTTCTCCTTATCACTGCATGTCAGATGTTGGACAGTTATGTTCATAGTTCTGGCTTTGTTCCTATCTCCCTTTGCTTTTGCTTTTCTTCTTTCTTTTATTGCATGAAGTGTTTCATCTGTCATTCATTGTTTCTTATCTTTCTTTTTTGGCCAATGTTAGCGTTTTCTTGCATTCGTCCTTAATTATGTCTTTGACTTCTCTCCACAGTTCTTCAGGTTCCCGGATGATTATACTGAATAGTTCAAATTGTCCTTGAGTGTATCTTACATTGTCCTTGAGTTTATCTGAAATGTTATTCCAGTCATATTTTGGTATAATGATGGTTTTTGCTTTCTTCTTCAGCTTAACTCTGATTTTTGTTATGAGCAGTTCATGGTCTGTGCCACAATCAGCTCCTGGTTTGGTTTTGGCCACAAGTATAGAGTTTCTCTATCTTCTACTTCCAATTATGTAGTCCATCTGGTTTTTGTGTTTACCATCTGGTGATGTCCAGGTGTATAGTCTCCTATCTGGTTGAATGAAGCAGGTATTTGCAATGAATAGATATTGGCCTCACAGAATTCTATCAGACACTGCCCTGCTTCGTTTCTTGTTCCTAATCCAAATCTTCCTACTGTTTTTGATTCTTCTTTGTTGCCAACTTTATCATTCAAGTCTCCAATGATTAGTTTGAAATCTTGTGATGGTATGTTGTCAATTTCTTCCTGGACTGCATCATGGAATCTCTCAATTCCCTCTTCATCTGCATCTGTGGTTGGTGCATATACCCTAGATTGTTGTGATATTTATAGGTTTACCCTGAAGCTTTATTGAAAATATATGGTCTGACTTTGAGTTGTGTCCTTTGAGTACTCTAGCAATATCTTTCCTTACTATGAAAGCCACCCCATTTCTTTTCTTTTCTTTTCTTTTCTTTTTATTTCCTGAATAGATTACTGAATAGTTGTCTGAGTCAAAGTGGCATGTGCCTCTGAGTCAATGGTGCACGCCTCTGGGGATAGTTGTATAGAGCTAATTGGCTAGCTCCATCCCCTGTTGACTCACAAATGTGACTCACCAAAGCCCCACCTGCTCAGCAACAGTCACACTCCCCCCAAGTGTTTTAAAAAAGATTTTAAACACTCACCCACTCAATATGGCTGCTCAGAAACTGCTTTCCTTCTCCTTCCTGGCAGAAACTGATCTGGAAAACCTCTGGGAGTAGTTGTATAGAGTTAATTGGCTAGCTCCATCCCCTATTGACTCACAAATGTGACTCACCAAAGCCCCACCCGCTCAGCAAGTCACACTCCCCCCCCCCCAAGTGTTTTTAAAAAGAATTTAAACACTCACCCACTCAATATAGCTGCTCAGAAACTGTTTTCCTTCTCCTTCCTGACAGAAACTGACAATTCTGTATAAGGATTGTATAATGTTACTCTGCTGGCTGGCATTGCACTACGCTGAAGGGAAGTACAGTTGGCCTGCCATAGATTCAACCATCCATGGTGCACACACACACACACACACACACACACACATTCCAAAAGCAAACCATGATTTTGCCATTTTATAAAATGGACATCATTTTATTATGCTATTATCTTGAATAGGACTTGAGTATCCATGGATTTTGGTATACACATCTGTCCTAGAACCAAACCCCAACAGATTCTAAGAGCCCACTGTAGTGTCTTAGCCATAGACAGACATGCAGAAATTTTTATAGCTCCAAGTTTTTCTCCACTTTTTATCTGCATGATAGGAAAAGTTTCAGTAGCTTGCTTTCTGCATTTCAGAGTGCTTCCAGAGAATCAGGGATCGGAGTAGTCTAAAACAGGGATAGGCAACCTTTCCCCTTTAAGGGGCGAGGGACTTCAGCTCCCAGAATCCCAGGAGCTATTGGCCAACATGGCTGAGGCTTCTAGGAGCTGAAGTCCCTCGGCCCTTAAAGGGGAAAGATTGCCTACCCCTTGTCTAAAACATTAGCATTTTCACTAAGGCTTCATTACATATCAGAATTAATGCAGTCTGAAACACTTTAACTGCCATGGCTCAATGCTATGGAATTATGGGATTTGTAGTTTTGTAATTAGAACATGGAACATGAGAAGCAAGAGCCAGGGGAAACTAGACATAGTAAAAAAGGAAATGGAATGCATGAATATAACAATACTAGGAGTGAGTGAATTGAAATGGACGGGAACTTTTTCATAGGACAAGGGAAAGCACAATACAGGTAGAAGGGGGGCTTTGGCCTTTCTTTTTAGAGATTCTTCTAATGATAATAATGATTTAAAGGGCTTTGAGGTTGTTGTTTTGCTCAGAAGAAGAAAGAGAGAGACTTGCCTCCAAAATAAGGTAACATCCAGGAGCTCTCTATAGAGGTATAAACCCAGTTGATTGAGCTCACTGGCAGAGCCTGGTGAAAAGGCCAAGAGAACAGGAGCCCTTTATGTGGGTCTTTACCAGGGGACTTTTTGAAGGAGAACCCCACAGTCCTGCTTCAGTGCTTAAGATTTCTCAATATGGACACTGAGGGAATTGCTGCAGTCACTTGAAACATTTATAGGATGTTTGTCTTCTTACCAAGAGATGTGGGGAACTTCACCTGCACCAAGTGCAAGTTCATAGCCCTCTTGGAAGAGAAAGTCAAGCAGCTGGAGGCCCAGGTAGCTAAACTTCAGCATATTAGGGAGCAAGAGGTTTTCCTGGGCAGAGCAGAACGAATGGTCTTGGACGGGGACCACACAGAAGAAGTTGTTGAGGAGGAGGTCATTTTATGCACACAGGAGGTGGACACCTGGAGGAACGTCATACACAGAAGTAGGGAAACCATGGATCGTTCTGGGAGCTTGCAGCTACAGAATCAATTTGAACCTCTCCCTTATCAAGGATGAAGAGGAAAAGCAGCAGGGACAGTCCTCAGAGACAGTGCAGGGAACCCTAAGAGTACCACCACAGGGAACAGCCACTGCTAAGCCTCAGAGGAGGCATGTGGTGGTGGTTGGGGACTCCTCATTGAGGGGTACAGAAGCAGTGGTTTCTGGGCCTGACAAGATGTCCCAGGAGGTGTGTTGTCTCCTGTGGCAAAAAACTGTGATGTGACAGCAAGGCTGACAAGACTTGTCAAGCCTACTGACCATTACCCCTTCCTCTTGGTCCATGTGGGAACCAATGATACTGCAAGGCACAGTCTTCAGAATATCAGAAGGGATTATGAGGCTTTGGGTAGGAAGCTGAAAGAGCTGGATGCACAGGTTGTTATCTCATCTCTTCTCCCAGTTGAAGGGCATGGTCCAGGAAGGGAGAGGAAGCTAGCAGACATGAATAACTGGCTCCGTAGATGGTGCCACCAAGAACGATTTGGATTCTTAGATCACGGGCTGCGGTTCCAAGAGGGTGGACTTCTAGCAAGAGATGGGCTGCATCTCACACCAGTTGGCAGAAGCATTTTTTTCCAATAGTCTCAAAAATTTGATAAGGAGGGTTTTCACTGAGTCATGTTGGGGAGGAAAACAGTATCTTGGAAGGCAGGAGTACATCATGGACTGGAAATAATAGTCAAAGTGTTATAGAGAGAACAAGGCAAATGATGCAAGAGCCCAACAGTGGGAGGAAAAAAACCTTCACACAGCCATGCTCTTAGATGTCTCTACACTAATGCACAGAGCATGGGAAATAAACAAGATGAAATTGAACTCCTACCACAACAAAGCAAATATGATATAATAGCCATCACTGAAACCTGGTGGGATGAGTCTCACAACTGGAATGTAGGAATAGAGGGGTATAACCTTTTTAAAAGAAATAGGACAAACAGAAAAGGAGGAGGAATAGCATTATATGTTAGGGATGTTTATACTTGTAAAGAGATCCAGACTTAAATACTGGAAATCAGATGGAGAACATCTGGCTAAAAATTAAAGGAGAAGGAAACAACAGGGATGTTATTGTGGGGAGTCTACTACAGACCCCCAAGCCACACAGAGGAATTAGATGATGCCTTTCTAGAACAGATGACCACACACTCAGAAAGGAGATATGTAGTAGTGATGGGTGACTTCAACTATCCTGATATTTGCTGGAAATCAAACTCAGCCAATACTTCAAGGTCTAGCAAATTCCTCACTTGCCTCAAAGACAATTTATTTGTCCAAAAGATGGAAGAAGCAACAAGAGGATCAGCTATTTTAGATCTGATCCTAACCAACAAGGATGACCTGGTAAATGGGATGCAAGTGGTGGGATCCTTAGGTGGGAGTGATCATGTTCTCCTGGAGTTTCTTATACAGTGAAAAGGAGAAGCTAAGCATAGTCAAACACTCATTCTAGACCAGGGGTAGGCAACCTTTCCCCTTTAAGGGCCGAGGGACTTCAGCTCCCAGAATCCCAGGAGCTATTGGACAACATGGGACTATTGGCCAACATGGCTGAGGCTTCTGGGAGCTGAAGTCCCTCGGCCCTTAAAGGGGAAAGGTTGCCTACCCCTGTTCTAGACTTTAGGAGAGCTGATTTCAACAAATGTAGGGAAACACTAGGAGTGATCCCATAGGAATACTAAAGAAGAAGGGAGTTCAGGACGGATGGGAGTTTCTCAAAAGCGAGATACTGAAGGCACAATCTCAAACTTTTCCAATGAAAAGAAAAAATGGGAGATGTCTCAAGAAACCAGGTTGGATGACAAAAGAACTTTTAACTGAACTAAGTTTTAAATGGGAGGTGTATAATAAATGGAAAGGGGGCAGAATCACTAAAGAGGAATTTAAACAAAATAAGTAAAGAGGAAGTACAGGAATACCTGGTTAACCTAAATTAATTTAAGTCTCCAGGACCAGATGAACTACATCCAAGGATATTAAAATAACTGGCAAATGTAATCTCAGAGCCATTGGCAATAATCTTTAAAAACTCCTGGAGAACAGGAGAAGTCCCAGCAGATGGGAGGAGGGCAAACATTGTCCCTATCTTCAAAAGGGGAAAATAGGAGGATCCCAACAACTATTGCCCAGTTAGTCTGACATCAATACCAGGAAAGATTCTAGAAAAGTTCATTAAACAAAGAGTCTGTGAACATTTACAAGGAAATGCCATAATTACAAAAAGTCAACATGGATTTCTCAAAAACAAGTCATGCCAGACTAATCTAATCTCTTTTTTATATAAAATTACCAGCTTGCTAGATGAAGGGAATGTGGTAGACATATCATATCTTGATTTCAGTAAGGCTTTTGACAAGGTCCCCCATGATATTCTTGCAAACAAGATAGTAAAATGTGCGCTAGACAATAAAACTGTTAGGTGGATTAGTAAGTGGTTGACTGACTGAACCCAAAGGGTACTCAGCAATGACTCCTCTTCATCCTGGAGAGAAGTGACCAGTGGGGTGCCACAGGGTTCTGTCCTGGGCCCAATGCTCTTCAACATCTTTATCAATGATTTGAATGAAGGACTAAGGGGCATGCTTCTCAAATTTGCAGATGACACCAAATTAGGAGGAATAGCTAATACCCCAGAAGACAGGATGAAAATTCAAAATGACCTTAATAGTTTAGAAAGCTGGGCCAAAGCTAACAAAATGAATTTCAACACAGAGAAATGTAAGGTACTGCACTTAGGGCAAAAACATGAAATGCATAGATATAAGATGGGGGACACCTGGCTTAATGAGACTACATGTGAAAGGGACCTAGGAGTCCTAGTAGACCAAAAGTTGAACATTAGTCAACAGTGTGATGTGGCAACTTTAAAAGCCTATGTCATTGTAGGCTGCATCAACTGAAGAATAATGTCTAGATCAGGGGTAGGAAACCTTTCCCCTTTAAGGGCCAAGGGACTTCAGCTCCCAGAAGCCTCAGCCATGTTGGCCAATAGTCCCATGTTGACCAATAGCTCCTGGGATTCTGGGAGCTGAAGTCCCTCGGCCCTTGAAGGGGACAGGTTGCCTACCCCTGGTCTAGATCAAGGGAATTAATAATGCCACTGTATTCTGCTTTGGTCAGGCCCCACCTGGAATACTGTGTCCAGTTCTGGGCACCACAATTCAATAAGTATGTTGAAAAACTGGAGCGTGACAGAGGAGGGCGATTAAAATGGTGAAGGGTCTGGAAACCATGCCCTATGAGAAATGACTTAGGGAACTGGGTATGTTTAGCCTGGAGAAGAGACAGTTAAGAGAGGATATGATAACCCTGTTTAAATATTTGAAGGGGTGCCATATTGAAGAAGGCACAAGCTTGTTTCCTGCTGCCCCAGAGAATAGGACTTGGAACAATGGATGAAAGCTACAGGAAAAGAGATTCCACTCAACATTAGGAGGAACTTCCTGACAGTGAGATCTGTTAGGCAGTGGAATACACTCCCTTGGAAAATGGTGGAATCTCCTTCTTTGGAGGTTTTTAAACAGAGGCTGGATGGCCATCTGTTGGGGATAGTTTGATTTTGAGTTCCTGCATGGCAGGGGGATTGGACTGGATGGCCCTTGTTGTCTCTTCCAACTCTATGATTCTATGATTCTGTATGGAGAATACCAACATAGTGCAATGTATGTGGAGAAATGGTCAAGATGCATGTATGGCCCCCAAGTGGACAATTGCAATCTGCAGTATACACAGGCAATTTGTAGCTCCAATGTGCATTCACACTCTACTCTGTGTACTTTGATGCACTAGTCTGTATGCAACAGTTCCAAATAGGAAATATTTTTAACCCATGTAGCACAACTTACACCTGTGTATGAACTTTATCACATGAGGCATGAAAAGTAGAATTAGGGGGGGGGGGGGAAATGGTGAATTTAAAGAAAGATAATGCTGGAAATATAAGATTTTGTGTGTGTGTGTGTGTGTGTGTGTGTGAAAGATATTGAAGTCCTAGAGATAGTTCAGTTAGAAAGAAACACTTTTGTTTGTGTATGCATTTGTAATGTTTGTGTAAACTTGCTTATATGTATATATGTATATACATGTTTGTGTGAACTTGTTTATATGTATATATGTATATATGTATTTGTTGTTCGATGTTGGTGTAAACTTTTTGTGCCATACAATAAAAATTAATTTAAAAAAGAAAAAAAAAAAGAAAAGTAGAATTAGAGCATCTGTGGCCATATCTTTTAACATGACACTTTGTCTAGTTAGATGCTTAGTAGCCCATCCGTTGCTGGAGTGCTCCTTCTCAATGATGGGCAAACCCCAATCACACTGCTTTTCCACAGTTAATGCATGTGTGATAAGTTCTTCCAAAGCAGTTACATAGTATGAGTGGGCATGATATGTGGGCAGTTACATGGTATGAGTGGGCATGATTCTGCTGCTCTCTGTACTCCCCCTCAGTATTCACAATCAGGATATTTTTCTTTCTTGCTTGCTTTTAATTACTTTTCTTTCTTTCTTTTGACTTAGTGGATTTCCATGATTGTATAAGTGTGCTAAAAACAAAAACATACTGAAAGACATGCTCAGAAGGGAATAGGACAGTTAGGCAGGGTCATGGAGGCTGGTGTACAGAAGACAGAGGGTTGGACAGAAGCAATTTGGGAGATATGTGGAATAATGACTGTCCCCAACCTGGTATGTTTGCATTTCCTAGACTAATTGTGATTGTGGCATCTTAAGAGCCTGGTGTGATAAAGTCCTATGCCATTAATACCATGCCAGCCAAAATGTGTTGCTTTGTATCTACTCCTTTGTGTAAAAGCTGGCAGAAGATGTATCAACAAGGGATATTGTTCACATGAGGCTCCTGGGTGATCTCCCATCGAGGCAATTTAAGAGGCCAAAACCTCTACATTAAAATTCTATCATCTCCCCTTTAGCTATACATTCCTCTTAAGTATTCTAATCCAGACCCAGAGGCTATCTATCTTGATCCATGAAAGGCTACTTGTTCCTCCAGCAATAATGTATTTTTCGCTTTACTACCCTTTTAAAGAAAGTCTATCCCTTTTTAAAAATAGACACAGAACAGGGACTGATGCACTGAGTAAAATACTCAAACTTGCTACTTCAATAGCTTGAATGATTTCCTCATTATTATATATGTGGAGCATGGAATCTTCTCTCATTAACAGAGGGGCTGATGCCACCTTTTTTATTAGATGATAAAATGGGGAACAATACAATGAGGGATTCTGCCATTAATTTTTTCCAGTGGAGACACTCGATGATCAAAATCACATTTATGAAATATATCAACTCTCATGAGATTTTAACTAATATCATCTATTTATCCACATTGCTGTTTACAAATGGAAATGCACAAGGGTGTGTGTGGAGGAATTATTATCCTGGAAGAATATCTAGAGCGGGACATCCAAAGTAATAATCTGGACAGTCAAAGGCCTCCTGGGAATGATTTCTTGCCAAGCCAAGCTGGCTCCCCTGGAAGGTAAAACATTTCTCTCCACTTTCTGCTGAGTTAGAAAGTTGTTACTTTGGAAGGCAGCCTCGTAAAATTTAAATATCATGAGCTTCCTTGACATTGTGATTCATGATGCAAATAATGGTGCCATTAAAGGAGAGTGGAAGCAGTTAGCCTAGTCAGTTGCGAAGCTGAGAATTAGAGTTCCTTGAAATATGACCGCCAGACTTCGATGCAAATGTATCCCCTTCACTCTGGGTGAGTGCAAATGGAGGACAGAGGAGATGAGAGAAGACTTTGTTAGCAAATTATAAAGCATTATTGAGACTACAGAGAGATAAACTTGGCGAGGAGTGCAGGGATGGCTAATTCAGCAGGATTAAGAATGCTAATGCCATATTTCTCAATTCAGAGGATTTTTTAAAAAGAAAATCCCAGAGACCTATTACAGCATTGCCTGAGGTGGTATGAGAAATAGAGATTGCACCAGGCTAGAACTTTCTACTGAGGTCACCGTGTAAACAGTTAATGAAGCAGAGACACTCAGGGGATTCATTGGCTGAACACATTGAGACATGTTCCCTATAAATGTTCAATTGGCAGTTGCAAAATTACTTTGGCAATGCATTGAAAGAAACCGTGGATGTTCTACCCTTCCCGCGTTAAATGAGGTGTTCAGAATTAATTTCTTTATTTTCTAAGGTGGCAAAACAGTTTGACTGCAGCTTCTAATGTGCGGCAGTTTGTTTGTTTTTAAAGGAATGAGATGTGGCTAGAGGTCAGAAACAGCTTCATGCAATCTGGGAGTGAAGCTAGGGGTTACTGCAATTTATCAGCTTGCATTCTGATCACTAGATTTACCTTGTAATTTGCTGGCATTAAATGCAGTCTTCAATGCCATCTGCACCAATCCAATTAAGACAAATTGCTTATGTGTTAGTCAATTTATAGCCCAATCTTGTAGCAATGGACTTTGTAGCTGCAGAGTCTTATGGTTGCAACTCCAGCATATGACACCTAGTGATTATTGATAGACTCTGTGTCAATAGGGTGGCAAAGCTGCTCCCAGTGTCAGTCCAAATGATAAAGGATCTATCAAGGTACTGAACCTATTTTGGGGAATTGGTTTCACTGCCTTAGGTAACTCCTTTGAATTTTGGAGTAAAATTGGAAATATATTCATTCATTATTCCACTGATATGGAAGCCACAGCTGCCACTGCACATGTCCTGTTGCTGAGTGTAATAATTTTTTCCTATACTTTTACCTCCCGAAGTGGCATGAGCTACAGCCAAGTCTTACTAATTTTTCCCTATTTTTATTGGGTTTCCAAATCTCCTGGCAAAATTCCTGAAAAGTAAACAGGAATGCTGGTCAAATCTCTTTTCTCCAGGACAAGCAGATGATTTCTGTCAACAAATTCTACCTTTCTTTCTCACTAGAGTGAGTGTAATACATGAGTCATATCCTACATTGAGATATGTGCATATCTCACATAGCTGTGTATCAGTACCTATATTTCCAAATACTCCCACAATCCACTATGTAAGCTGTGCATCCCCCTCCCATACACACATAAAGATATTTCTGAGTTGCTCTTGAACAAAAGGATCAATGGCGATGCATCTTGCCATCTTCCTTTGGCTGGATGTACTAAGGCACAAGCAGGAATATCCAAGGGTCCTTGGGATGTTCCCTCACAGCAATTCCAGCTGAATTAAAATAGCTGTATGCATCACCAGTGAACATATCCTCACTCTCTGACAAGCCATAAATGGCTGCATTAGAGGCTGCATGGGTTATGAGATGAGTTTGGGGAAACTTTTAGTTATTACATAGACAAAAGAGAATTCAAATCTACTTGATGACAGGAAAAGTCAGTTGCATCGTGACATCATAACTTATTAGCAGGATGCCAGGCATGTTTTTTGTTTGTTTTGTCTTGTTTCTTATGCTATAGCAAGATTGGACCGTTAGTCCATTTGTACTAGCCTTTTTCAATTTGGTCCTTAAATGTATGAGAAAACCAACAGAGGAAGAATGATTTACTATATATACTTGTCTATAAGTCAAAAAAATTATTCCCAACAATTGACTCCAAAATGCTGGATTGACTTATATATGGGTCAATATGGTAATATTGCTTAGGGAGGTCCTAAAGAACCACTGCTGGATGGCCCACTGCCTTATACAGAGTCAGATTTCTGTTCTTTCTACTCAGTATTGTCAACATTGACTGACAAAAATGGCTTCTCAGGGTGTCAGACAGGATTCTTGCCTTCCTGAAGATGTGATTCAATCTGAACTTTCACATGCAAAGCATGCACAGTGGCACTTGGTATCTGCTAGAGTTTAGTTCCAGGACCCCCTGTGGAAGCCTGGATCTGTGGATGCTCATCCCATTAAATACAACAGTGTAGTGAAATGGTGTCCCCAAGCAAGGTTTGCTTTTTTGAATTTATATCCTTTTGGAAAATTTTCAAGCTGTGGATGGTTGAATCCATGGATATGGAGGTTCAACTGTACTCTACCATTCAATTAAAGCCATTCTTATTATATGGAAAAGTGGAAGCCTGGATAGATATATTTAACAGGTCCTTTAACTACCATCATATGTAGGAAGGGCAGCCAACTGCCTGGGCATTAGGGACCAATATTTCCCCCAAGTGCCCCCCCCCTTGGGCCACACCACCACACACAGCAAGCCAAAATACTTGTTTTCCTCTGCAATTCCTATCAAAATGGCAACAGGAAGTGACAGGACATCCTTTCCTTTGAGAGGGAGTGGAGAGAAAAATGCATGGGGGGGGTTGTACAAAATTCTGGATTGCTTATTTTAAAAAAAAATAGAAATAAAAAAATTATTGTAAATATTAAAACATTACAAACAACTCAAATTAACATAACAATACAATGCACATTTATACACTACAGTTAATAACAAAAACACACCTTCCAAACACACTAACAAATAACACACCTACAACCATAAGTTGACAAAGTTATGAATTATAAACATGAACATAAATTACCCATATTGAACTTTCAACATACTCTCATTCTTCTTATCTTTTCCACTCTCTTCTCTGTCTGTTTTCCTCTAGTTCTTGCTAAGTTTGGCTTACAAAACTAACCAATCTCCTTCCGTCACAACTCATATGTTCTATCAGACCTTTCTATATCCTTCTTTCTGTATTTCTCTTCCTCTGTCATTCTCTTTCAACCCTTCTCCTCTACCCCCTCCTCTCATCCCCCTCCTATTTTTCCTTTTCTCTCCACATTCTCATACCTTCATCTACATTCTCTTACTTTCATCTACACCCTCTCAACTTCTCCATTTGTTCCAATTCCTTCTCTTCCTACCTCCTCTCTACTCCACTTCCCTTCCAGTCCATTCATTCTAAACTAGACTTCCTTTTTACTAATACTGGTTGATTACATCATGCATCTTTGACCTTCTTGTCTACTGCCAGCTATAGAGAAACTTCCTCGCTTTGATTCTATCTTAATTCTTAAATCTCCATGTTCCATTTGTGTTGAGGGTTCTGGATTGCTTATGGAGGTGGCACAGGGTATTATGTGAGTTTTCATGTACTTGACGGGCTTTCTGAATGATTTGGGGACAAATGTCTTAAAATGACACCACTGTTTGAGTGATGGTGGGGTTGTGGGACTGGTGAGGGGTCAATGGGTCACAAATGGAAGTCCATGGATTTCCTGAAGCCCACGGGCCGCCCTGTGCCCACCTCTGACCTATGGGTCCTTCAACAGCAGAAGCTATTATAGAATATGGACAAGTTATTTTTTCCATTCCATGAAAATGGTGCTGATGACAACATTTGGTGTTCTGAGACAACAGTAGGAATGAAGGAAGACTGAGGTCTGTTTTTTCTCACATCATCCCTCTACTGTTGGCAGTAAGGCTTAATCTCCTACTCCAACAATCTATAATAGTCACTGTTTTGATTTCCTCACTATGGAAACTAGGAAGGCTGCCATTTTAGTTTGCCTAGTAGACATTCTGCACTAGGCCTCAAGTACAACCAAGTGGATATACCTGATATATGCTGGGCTATGGATTCATCATCTGGGCTTAGAGAAGCAAGATGTACAGATAATGGGAAAGTTCTTTTTGGACTACCATCTCTAGAATCCACTAGCCAGAGAAGAATGGTGGGAGTTGCAGTTCATAAAGTAATTTCGCACCAGCATGTTTTAACTGTATAAGCCAATCTATGCCTTCTTCTGTGGGTAAGAAATTAGACTTGACAATGGAGAGCAAAATGAAAATCTTTAGACTCTTAATTTATCTTGACATGTTAGTTAATGAAAGAAAACTGTTTACATGTTGTTGTTATACCAAGGCTTGGATGATTAGATACTATAAATTATGCAGGACACCATTAATAAATTTCATTAGGCATCGTATTAGGCTGTCCTCAGTCCAAGCACCAGCATCTGATTAATTACATGGCGATCACTGAAGAGCTGACATAGCTAAAGAATGGGGATTAGTGTGAAAGCCCCCTTGGATCCAACTTTCATTAATGAGATGGAAGAAGTATTTGGGATAACAAATCATCATTGGATAGGACAGAATGGAAGTCATTAAAGTTTCAGCATCTTATGAATTTAATCTTTTATTTGCAAAGGTGAATGCCAGATACATTAGTCTGATAATGGAAACTTGGGGCCTTTGCAGACTGCCAGAAATAGTGCACATTAAATTGAGGCACTGCCCTGGCTCAGTGCTAGGGAATCATGGGAACTGTAATTTATTGTGGCACCAGAGCTCTCTGACAGAGAAGGCTCAATGTCCCAGAAAAAAATACAATTCCCATGACTCCCTAGCACTGAGCCAGGGCAGTGCCTCAATTTAATGTGCACTATTTCTGGCAGTCTGCAAAGGCCCTTGGTATTTTTTCACACTTCATGAGAATTTATTTTTAGGCAGCCATGTTGCAGTGGAAATACCAGAACTCTTTGCTTGAGACTTCCATGGATAGTTGTGGAACAACTAGGTCTTTTGTGCCTTTTAGCCTCATCATTTCTTCTCCACCAATGGAAAAGGTGAATCATGATACATGGTCATAGAGTGGGAAACTTATCTCTTTTTTTTATTTCAAACTCCCAGAATCCATCAGCCAGCATGACTAGTGGCTGTCTTAATTGTTGTCTAAAAAAGTAGCTTTTCTAAATTCTTCTCATGGTATATGATGACTTATATTACATTACAATGCTTTTTCAGAAGCAATGATTTCAGAACTTGAGTTCTGAAAAAAAGTTGAACGTTTTCATTTAAGATTTTTAAAAAATGAAACATCTCAGGAAAGTTTGGGAAATGAAATAAGAGTTTTGATAATATTAAAGCAACTTCTTACAATTTTTAGGGTGGGTGGGAAGGAAACTGACCTGGAATTTATGGACCACTCTGAACAAGTGCATCCAACTAAGCACAAATTTTAGGAAATAATTTGCACTGAAAAATATAGACTGAAGAGTACACCCTAAGATTACACACTAAGGGGGGTTGCAGACTGCCAGAAATAGTGCAAATTAAGTCCACTTTTAGGGTTAGGGTTAGTGCTAGGGAATCATAGGAACTGGGGTTTTTTTCTGAGACATTGAGCCTTCTCTGTCAGAGAGCTCTAGTTCCACAATAAAATACAGTTTCCATGATTTCCTAACCCTAACCCTAACCCTAAAAGTGAACTCAATTTGCACTATTTCTGGCAGTCTGCAACCCCCCAACGTAACAATAATGAATATGGAAAGCCAGCATGGCATAGAAGTATTGGACTACAACTCTGGGGACCAGAGTTCAATCAGCCTCTCAGCCATGAAGCCCACCAGATGACCTTGAGAAAGTCACATGCTCTCAGCCTCAGGGAACGGCAATGGTAAGCCTCCTCTGAACAAATCTTGCCAAGAAAACCCCATGATAGGTTTGCCTTAGGATCTTAATAAGAAAAAACCTGAAGGCACACAAAAACAACAAAGCAATAATGAATATGGAACAGTTACGGTACTTGGATTTACTCATCTGTAACTGTTCCGTATTCATGATCACTACTTAATCAGTAGTGAGTAATAGCTGTGTATTCCTTCATATTAGGGGGTTGATTTAGGGGTCAAACAGATGGCCCCAAAGGAGTGGCTTGCTGCCACCCCTTTGATCACTAGGTTGGGGTTGCAGCAACTGCATGCCACACCCCAACCCAGCATTTTCCCAACACAAAAAGAAGCAGCAGAAAGCTGCTCCTTTTTGCACTGGGTAAAAGGCAACTTTGCTGCAGTGGCAGTGGTTTTTCCAAGTTTCAGAAGCATGCGGTATCTAATGCCATGCTGCCAAATGCCACCATTGTGTGGTTGCTTGGGGCAGCATGTTCAAGGCGTCTTGGGGGCATGTATCATGCATACGTGCCCTCTTCCAACTCTAAAATATCCTATTCTAAGGCTGCATCTGCACTATAGAAATAATGCAGTTTAACACCACTTTAACTGCATGACTCAGTGCTATGGAATTCTAGAATTTGTAGTTTATTGTGATACTAGAGCTCTCTGACAGAGAAGACTGTCTCACAAAACTACAATTCCCAGAATTCCATAACATTGAGCCATGGCAGTTAAAATTGTGCCAAACTGGACTATTTCTGCAGTGCAGGTGGAGCCTTAGTAAAATCCTCCCCCTACACCCAGGGTCCTTCTATTTTCATCCATACCCTGTCAGTGTTCCCTATTTCCCCCTTCCCCAAAATAATAAGCTTAACATATTGGTTTCATACTAGTCTGTACCACTGATGAGTTTTTGTCAGCTTTGTTTCTAACACCTGCAGCTTTTGAGTGCAAACAAGGGAATCGACGGCTGTCTTGAAGAGACGCTTTCATGTGTCTGTTGGGCAAATGTAATTTCCTGTTTCCAAGTTTGTGCTTTCCTTTGGCCATATAAACAAAGAGTAGTCTGTGAAATTTATTTCTCCATGTTGACTGACCTAGTTCTTCCACTTCTCTGGCCTGCACATGAAACTACATCCAAACTCCCTTCCTTATTATTTCTTACATTCCAATATTTTCTCCCCTTTGTCTGTAAAAATGGCATTGCTAAAAAAGCGAGAAAGAAGAATGGCACCTCTGTGAACAACAACAACAACAAAAAATCGAATATAGTCTCACGCAAACAAATGAAAAATGCAAAACATGATGGAAGTGTTTTGAATTCAAATGCAAATAACGATGCTTATTTATAAATGCTTATTTATTTTATTTAGATCTTTCCTCTCTTTTGCAGTTAACAATCCAAAGATTGGTAGGGCTTGCTAATTCTCCCATGCTTGCTCAATTTCAGTTTTCTTTTGGTTATTCAGATCATATCGAGCTAAATATTAAAGCTCCCACATGATTTTTTGTTATTCTCTGCTGTACAAACCACAACCAGCTGGAGCAGCCTCCTAAATCAAGTAGGGGGCAGGCTTCACTCCCCCCCAAAAAAAAATTCAGGAAGAGGTGGTCCTTATTCAGTCTATGAGCTCCAACAGCAATCAGTATGTACAAATGAGCTGCTACCTATGATTCATTACAAAAATAACTTTCATATTGGAAGATATACTATTTTGAGGGGATGGAGTGTAATTTCTTTACATTGATGAGATCCTATGCTGATGGTGCATTAGTGAATTGCAACAGTGTACAACTGAATGTACCAACAAATGTGGCACACACAACTGCAATGTTCAGTGTAGATCTGCATGTGCAATGAGCAATGCACAATGGCATCACATGTTCAACTCCTCTGCAACAATTTGCAACAGAATACAGACATTGCACAATGGCCAAAAAAATAGGACAACCACATGTGTTAGGAAACTTGCACATGCAAATATCACTAACAGGGTGACAATCTGATATTAACTCAAACATCAAATTTCATCCTAAATTCTCTTGGTTATTGGTGACTAGACTACAGTGGATTTACCTACATGCTGACTCACAATTCAACAATGGATTCAATGCATCTACTCTAGTTGGGACTACCCAACAGGATTCCAGCCTCCATAGGTTTCAGTAGAAAAAAAAATATCACATGTCCAGTTGAGCATGATTAACAACCCATTTGTCAAGTGATGCCCATGTACTATGTCAACTAGCATTTATGGCTCAAACTACCTGAAAAATGATGGCTGAAATCCTATATCAGCCTATAGATACAATTGTAATTAAGTAACATTTTTCAATATGATACCAGTATAGTTAGGTATTTATGAACACTATCTAGATCTAATCTGCATTGCGAAAATAATGCAGTTTGACACCACTTTAACTGCCATGGCTCAATGCTATGAAATCCTGGGATCTGTAGTTTCATGACATATTTAGCTTCTGTATCAGAGAGCTCTGGTGCCACAATAAACTATAAATCCCAGGATTCCATCGCATTGAGTCATGACAGTTACAGCAGTGTCAAACCACATATTTTCTGCAGCACAGACTAGCCCACAATTTTGACACTATTCTCATTATTGTAACTCAGCAATATGGGGGAAAGGAGGTTTATTCTGTTGATGAGCAGAACGTGGTTGAATTACAGTTACATATGGTTTGGGAGGAGGCAGGATAAGTTGCTTACTTAAGTACTGGGTTAAGTATAAGCTGATATAGGATTTGAAGTTTACAAGGACACATCCATCTTTTCTTTTCTTTTCTTTTTAAATAAACCTTATGGCTTATCAAATCTCTGACCTAGGGTTTGGGGCTTCTTACAAGGGATGGCAAAGTGGGTAGTCATCCTTTTGATTCAAGGATGTGTGTGCATGTGCATACACACACGTGTGTGCGTTTTCAGAAATTCCCCAATTTATTTTTATTTATGGCTAGAAAGCTTCCTGTTATTGTTCTCCTCCCCTAAAATGTATAGTCACATGTAGATTGCATTCATTGTTAATTTTTCTTCAGGGCCATAGAGTAATTTAGAAGTGAACTAAATTGTCTTCAGATGCTTGCCAGGAGTTACTAGAGCTGCAGGTAGGTAGTGTTTAGACCTATGCACAGCTGACCCAGTCATCAATATGGACACCTTCCTGGGCAGATTTTGGCCTGGCTCAACATGCCCAAGTATGGTCACTGGGCCCTTCTGGACACAATGTCTGCAAAAAGCTTCCTGGCTGAGATTTTTGCCAGAACAATGATGGTATTAGTGAGCTATGTTCATAGGGAAATAATTATTTCCTAATTTTGTTCTCAAAGGAAATAACAATTACTTTCAAAAGTTTGCAAACCTCTTTGAAAATGTGCAATTTTTGAAGACTATTTATAGTTCAGGACTCTGTCTGTACAAAATTTGCAATTTTTTTCTCAAAAAACAAAATTCTTCATAGGAAACGACATTATTTTTCTTTGCTCAGAAAATACTTTTACCTGTTCAGAAAATTTGCACCTTCCAAAATCATATTAGAGAAATAATGCCAAGACTTTGTTGCCTCTAACATGCCATACAAATTGGAACATCTTTATGCTAGATCTCATTGCTTTTGAAACAAATGGCTTCCTAAACATTACAGTTTTGACAACACTACAAAGTATTTCTGTTTGTACTTCATAGCTTTGTTGTCAAAGATGGAAAATACAGTGCAGTGATGCTCCATGAGAAAATGTTTCACTCGCCTTGAGTCATGTATTATTGCAAAATCCACATAGAATGGGATCTACTGTATGGTGTAAGCATTTTCATATGGCAAGTTTAAATAATTTCATTGAATATTTAAAACAAACAAACAAAGCTAAAAAAAACTGAACAACAACAAAGTCCCAATGAACCCCTCCCTCTCTCTATGTGTGTTCTTACATGTCAATGTAATAAATTTGGGCAAAAGGTATTCCATGCCTCCCCTCCCCCCAGAAAACCATGATGCAGCAAAGTGGTTGTCAGTAAGTTGTTTCTTTTCAAGGGGATGCTGGAATTCTCACTCAGATCAGAAAATATATGTACACTTGGCCCTCTGTATCCACACATTCTGCATCCACAGATTCAACCATCCACAGCTTGAAAATGTTTTATTTTTAAATTCCAAAAAGCAAACTTTGATTTTTCTATTTTATATAAGAGGCACAATTTTACTACACCATTGTACATAATGGAACTTGAGCATCCACTGATTTTGGTATCCATGGGAGGTGGGGTCCTAGAATCAAACCTCAGTGGATGCCAAGATTTCACTGTAGTGTATAGAAAACATTAACCTGTAGCAACCTGACCTTAACTAGAGTGCTGAACCTAGTACTAACCTTCAGTGTATTGGAATTCCCAAGAAGAATATACCCTAAAACTCATCCAATACAAGGATAAAAAATCTTGGTATATGACGATTAAACCAAGGCAAAGATTCTCAACCAAGAAGGCAGAAAGATGTTGGCTGGAGTTGGCTGGAATTCATGATCACAGTTATAAATATGTAGGCAAAGCATAAAGATCATAAAAGTCCCCTAATCCTACCACAAGCGATCTCTGGTGCAAGAGGAATTGCAATGGGAATCCTGATTCTGAGTGTCACACTGGAGATCACTGGTGGGAAGAGAATGGAAATGGCAGTCTCCTGCATCCCTATCAACAGGAGAATAGATCTCTGTTGCTGCTTGGCAAGGCAGAACTGGGGGAGTTGGGCCAGAAGAAACTATGTAAAGAACACTTAAATAAGTAGCTGATCCATTCATTATTCATACAGCACCATCAGTGTGCATGCCTCTAAAATTATGCAGCAGATGCACACCACCATCTCATTAGTGAATTGAAACATTGTGCAACTAAATGAGAGCAAAATATGTATGGGTATCTGCATGTACAACATGCATGTACACAGTGGATGCCCAATCATGTTTAATGTTACCATGTGCACAACTCCACTTCCACAACCTTCAACTGAATACAGCAGTTCCACATTGGGCAAAAATGTCCAAACATTTCTGTTGAGGGATTTGTGCATGCATAAGATATCAACAGAATTTTAAGCATAGGATAGTAGAATCATAGAGTTGGAAGGGACCTCATGGTCCATTAGGTTCAACCTGCTTCTTAATTCAGGATCTCCAGCTAGAGTGTCTCTGACAGGTAACTGTCCAGTCACTTTTTGAAGACATCCAGATAAGAAGACCTCACCACCTCTCTAGGCCAGCGGTCAGCAAACTATGGCCCGCAGGCCGAACCCAGCCCGTAGAGGCCTTGGAACCAGCCCGTGGCCGATTCTGCTGCCGCTGCCTCCGCCACTGCACTCATGTCGCAGCTGCCACCACCATGCATGCATGACGCGGGGTGCCATTTTGCTTTCCAAAATGGCGCCCACGCTTGCGCACACATGCGAATGGCAGCAGGTGACATTTTGGAATGCAAAACGGCGCCGGCATCGTGCGCATGTGCTTGCGATGCGCAGCACCATTTTGCGTTGATTAAAAACAGAGCTTGAGAATCTTACTTTTGGGACTACAAATCCCAGAAGCCTTATCATGGGGGTGTGGGAATGATAGTAAAAAATAATTCTTCCCCAAATTGGGTACTTCTCTGGGGGTTTAAATCAGGGCAATGGATTTATTACTTCATTGCTGTCTCCAAGTCTAGGATGAACCTCCTTTATCTGAAATGCTTGGACCAAAAGTATTTTGGATTTTGGAATTTGTTTATTATTATTCTGGATTTTGGGATAGTTGCATGTGCATAATGAGATAGTTTGGAGATAGGACCCAAGTCTAAACATGAAATTTATTTATGTTTTGTATACACCTTATACACATACCCTGAAGGTAATTTTATACACAATATTTTTTAATAATTTTGTGCATGAAACAAAGTTTTGTACACTGAACCTTCAAAAAGCAAATATGTCACTATTTCAGCCACCCTTGTGGACAATTTTGGTTTCTGGAATATTTTGGATAAGGGAGATTCACCTTGTATATATTTGCAAATTAATCCAAGCATTACATAAATGGGTTACATCTCTAGTGTTCACCTCTGAACAAAGAAGACCTGGCTAAGTACTGCCCCTAGAGCCTTGCACCACTCAGAGAAGCAAGGAACATTTTAACAAGTCTGTTCTGCCTGTAGGATTTTCAGAACTGTCATTCTCCAAAAGATGCTACCCTAAATTAGAGTTTTCCAGATGAAAATTAATGTTTAGGTTGAATTTCTGAGTTTGAAAAGCACTATTCATTTCAACTCTGGCATATGACTAGGATGCCTGCAGCATCACACTGCCATATTCAATTGCCTTTTTTATGACCTTAGGTCTTGTTAGATGTTTAGGAAAAGTGACAATGTTTGGCCATTTGCCTTTTTTTCCATTTTCCTTCAACTTGACAGCTGTTGACTGCAAGGAGGTTTTGATGTTGTCTTTATTCTACTTTTTTTGTTTGTTTGTCTAAAACACTATCTCTCCCTCTTTCTTTTTATTCCTCTTTTTTTTGCAAGAAAACTCTCCTTCCTTCATAAACTTGGGTGCCCAAAGGAGAGGCCCTTTGGCCACCCAGGGTGGTGAAGGAAGGTGAGCTTTCTTGCAGAATTCATGTGTACTGTTTCTAACACCTTTCTAAGATTTTTTGTAAATTCAGCTTCGCTTTAAGCCAAAACAAAGAATTTAAAACATTCCTCAGTTTGTAACTGAGAATGAAGGAAGGCTTTAAAGGGGAATTAGACAAATTCATAGAGAGTAAGATTATTAGTGGCTGAAATGTCTACATAGATGGTCAGATATCTACATATTTCTCCAGGATCAAGGGCAGCATGTGTCTCAATACCTACTGCTGGAGAACATGTGTAAGGGGGCCCAAAGCATCTTATCATATTTTCAGGCAGTTCTCACCACTTCTTGTTACCTGAAAGGAAAGATTGCTAGGAAAATGAAGCAATTTATCAGAAGTAACTCCTAGTAAACATGTTATGAGGTGAGTCCAAATGTACAAATGGGTTGGAATCAGTTTATAAGGGATCTCAAATTCCAAACCTCCACAGTTTCAAAATTAATCATAATCATGGCTACCCAGCCTCCTCCTCCTCCTTCTTCGTTCTCTGTTGACATCATCACCATCACCACCATCCTTCAGGTAATTACTGCTGGTAACTGGGGACAAGGCAATATCATGAAATATATCCTTGTCTTGGATTCTGGAAAGCAAGCAGCTTGCCCAGAAAAAGTAGGGGGGAGATTTTGGCTCAAAGCTGACCCTTTTTATTTTCTTTCTAGAAGGGCAATCAAGCTCTGCATCATATCTGTCTGCTTGGCAAACAACCTAGGAAGAGAGAAGCAAGAAACTGTTCCTTCTAATACTGGAGACAAGCCAATACAATTACTCTCATCCCGCTTTTCCCCTTGTGTGGCAGCTGGGGGAGATCAAAATGCAGAAACCAACAGGGAGAGGAGATCAGATGAGGAGAGAAACTGGTGCCAAGGACTGCAATAACTGCCAAAGCCATAGGAAGCACCAAACATTGTGGCCACAAATCCAATTTGAATACAAAGTTGTGATAGCTAGTAATCAGTCAAGCAAAGCTTTTACCCTTTCAGGTGGATCTCATAGGAACAACAAAATTTGATCACCTTTAAATTATTTGGAATCTGAATAGTGAGGGCTGAGAAGGCTACTCAGAAGGGAGAAATGCAGAGAAAAGAAGAAAAGAGAGCTACTGGTGATTGCTGTTTTCTTTTCTCTTTCATGGAAATAGCAAGCTCTACATCATATGGGGAAAGCCACTGAGAAGGGATTCAGGGCTTAAAATGAAAGAGTAGCCAGCATCCAGGTAGCATATGTCCAATGTACAAGTTCATGACTAACTTTTTTGTTATCACACTGGTTGCAATTTTGTTCCTACTGTGTAATGACCCAAAGGCCCCCACCTTTTCAGGTGGCACCCTCACCCAAGGCTGCTACTTCCATGTAAATGGAGGAAGATACAGTAGAGATGCACCCAGCTGTTTACTTTTAACTGGACATGCTACATTAATATCATCCCTGGAGACCACTGGGGGATCCCAAGGAGATCCCAAAGGATGCCTATATCAGTGCATCCAGCTAAGGGAAATATGTACCTGGACCTGTGTGGCCAATGAAGCTCTGGGGAAGGGTATTTTTTATATATATTTAGAGGCCAGAATTTGTTGTGCTTGACACTGAGCACCAAAGTGCTGCACATGATTGGTGGAGCCAGAGTCTATTTAAGGTTTGGTCACCCCCTCATAAGTCCTTTTTGGATCCTCACTTCTTATAATAATAATAATAATAATAATAATAATAATAATAATTTTTTATTTGTAGCCCGCCCCTCTGCAAGGCAATCGGGGTGGGGGACAGCAACATTTAAAACAGAACAATGTTAAAACATTCTCTCCCCCCATAATCCCTTCCTCCCCCCACCCCAACCCCTTAAAATAGAATTAAACCATAGAATAATTAAAATACTATATTAATTAAATTAGTAAGTTAAAAACAAAATTTTAACAGAGGAGTCAGACAAATGGGGGCCCCTTTATGGGCTGACAGTTATTCTGGGAAGGCCTGCCGAAAGAGATCCGTCTTTACTGCTTTCTTAAAAGCAGCAAGAGTGGTAATAAGACGGATCTCGTCCGGCAGGCCATTCCAGAGTCTGGGAGCGGTTGCTGAGAAGGCCCTCTGGGAGGTCTGAGACAACCTAGTTCTTATTGGCTGTAACAGATTCCTCCCAGAGGACCGCAGGGCGCGGGGGGATCATATGGGGAGAGGCGGTCCCTAAGATAAGATGGACCCAAGCCATGTAGGGCTTTAAAGGTCAAAACCAACACGGATTTCAGCACTGGTGTTATGTGCTCCCTCCTTGATGTTCCTGTAATTAGCCTGGCTGCCATATTCTATACCAGTTGAAGTTTCCGGGTTAGGCACAAGGGTAGCCCCATGTAGAGTGCATTGCAGAAGTCCAGACGTGAGGTTACCAGGGCGTGTACCACAGCTTCCAGGTCCCTTCTATCCAGATAAGGGCGCAGCTGGCGTATCAGCCGAAGCTGATAACAAGCGCTCCTGACCACCGCATTCACCTGACTAGTCATGTGAAGCGATGAATCTAGAAGCACCCCCAGACTGCGAACACAGTCCTTTACGGAGAGTGTGACTCCATCCAGGACTGGAGACTGTATTCCCAAATCTGGTTTCGGGCCTGTAACTGCAAGTACCTCCGTTTTGTCTGGATTCAATTTCAATCTGTTTTTCCTCATCCAACCCATTACCGCTCTGAGACAGTCATTAAGAGGGGAGGCGCCATCTGAAGTCTGGGACGATGATCTGGTCATGGAGAGGTATACCTGGGTGTCATCAGCGTACTAAAGACACCGAGCTCCATGCCTCCGAATGATCTCCCCCAGCGGCTTCATATAAATGTTGAATAGCAATTAAGCTCAATTTTGGATGAGCAACTGTCCCCGAGTCTCACCCTCTGAGATCTGCCCGAGAGGAAGGAACGGAACCACTGCAAAGCAGTGCCTCCAATTCCTAACTCTCTCAGGCGATCTAAGAGGATGGCATGATCTATAGTATCAAAGGCCGCTGAGAGATCCAAGAGCACCAACAAGGTCACACTACCCCTGTCGGTACTCAGGCGGAGGTCATCGATCAGAGCAACCATGGCAGTCTCCACTCCATATCCTGTCCTGAAGCCGGTTTGAAATGGGTCAGGATAATCGGTTTCATCCAAGACTGCCTGAAGTTGGGAAGCAACTGCCTTCTCGATCACCTTGCTCAAAAAAGGGAGCAAGGAGACTGGTCTGTAGTTGTTTCTATCCAGGGGGTCCAGGGAAGGCTTTTTCAGGAGTGGCCTAACTGCCGCCTCCTTTAAACAAGATGGTACATTGCCTTCAGGGAAGGCAATGTACCATCTTGTTTAAAGGAGGCGGCAGTTAGGCCTCCTTTAAACATGGCTGTGGATTTGCCCTTTGTCTTACTTTCCTTGAGATGCTTGGGTTTTGCATTTGTGGTGGACCAGGTTACTCTGAGCATCTAGTCTTCACATTTCCCTTTTAATTACTATTGTCTTTTTAAAATCTATATCTATCTATCTATTTATTAATTCTTGGGCTGTTAATTGCTATTCTGATTAATTGCAGGGGTGATTAATTTTTATTAAGGGAAGGTCCCATATACAGGCAGGCAGTGGGCAGGAGTCCATTTGAATTGCTTCTCTTCATTTGATTGTTCATTGTATTCCAGTTAAGAGATGAGGTGATGTTTTGTTTCATTCTTTTATTGTTGTTGCTTTTGGGGGAGAGGGTTGTGGGATTTTGTTTATTTGTTTCTTTGTTTGTTTGGAGGTGCATTTTGGTAATCCAGGGGAGGAATGTGGCAATATATTTTAGGCTAATCAGCCCAAGTGAAGATTGAGAAGGTAGCCAAGGGTTGACACCTGGCCTCAGCTGGACCCACATCAGGTTGCTTCTCCCTTTTTCTCCTTTACAGGTTGAACCCAACTAAAATAGGGTATAGTTCAAATAAAATGGCTCTAATTAATTTCATGCTTGATGCATCTTTGTTGCTCCCTCCATCTACACTGACACAAAAATGGACATCTGGGGGGAGAGCGCTCTCAAATGAAAATCCCATAATAGGTTTGCTTAGGGTTGCCATACGTTGGAAATGATTTGGAGACACACAACAACAACAATAATTTGCAAGAGCAACACACCAGGTAACTTAAAAATGGAAAGAACCAACCAGCTACTAGCTTCACAGCAGATCTGGTGGAAAGTGTAATAATGAAGAATGAATGGACAGAATCTCTTTACACCAGCATCTATTCATAATGAGATCTGAATTATGTTACCTTCTCCAATTCACATACATATGGGTTTCAATGCCCCTTTGCTTTCTATATACCACCTTTCCTGGCTCATTCCATCATGATACAGCCAAGAACATAACCATGTCAGCTCAAAGCCAGTTTTCCAGAGGGAAACTGAAGATGGTACCATTTAAAGGATGTTTGTGCTGCTCACAATAGGGAGAAAAACAACACTTAAGCACAGGGTGTCTTTGATCTACTGGAAACAGGCCATCATGATGGAGAGCATTAGCTGTAATAAATAGATTCAAGCACCTACCATTCTCCTTAACTGCATTATCATTTTGTTGTTGCACTCACAAAGGAGGTTTTCATCCCACAAGGCCAAAGTGCACACTGTTATTGATGGCTCTGTTATTGATGGCTCGAGTATTTATTTTTCCACAATGAAGGCACAGAAAATCTCTCTCTCTCTCTCTCTCTCTCTCTCTCTCTCTCTCTCTCTCTGAAGGGAGGCAGTGGCTGAGGACAGAGAAGAAGGGGAAATAGAGAGGGACAGCTGTAAGGTGCAGAAGAACATAATGACTCAAGTTGGTGAAATGCTTCTCTCCCACCCATCTCTATTTAAGTCACATGGTAGATAATTGTACAAGAAATCTATAAAAACAGTGTGGATAGAAAGCACAGATACACTATACTGGGACTGCATGCCCATAAAAGAACAGGCTCACCTTTCCTCAGAATGGAGGTGAGAGATAAAGTAATTTCTGGGGTTTTTAAAGGAAGAGAAGTCCTGCTGAATGAAACCAGAAAGGCCCATGTATATTATCTTCTCTTCTCACAGTGGCCAGTTGGATGCCTTTGGAAAGCTCACAAAGCCTCACACAAATGACCTCAGTCTTATGTACCCTAGCAACTGGTAGACATATTAACTTGGAACTTTGAGGCAATTTATAGACAATTTATAAGCATCATTATTCATAGCCATTGATAATGCTATCCTCCATGAATGGGTCTAATCCCCTTTTAAAATTGTCCTATTGTCAGCCATTTCTACATCTGGTGGCAGTAAATTCCACCATTCAGTCTTAACCTAAGTGTTATTCCCAATTAGAATAAACTCACTCACCCATGAGATTTGCATAAATCTTACCTTACTCTTTGCCAATCGGTTCAGTTGGCTTAGTCTAGGTGAAATCAACCAATAGGACATAAACCTTTATGTGCAGCATAAAGAAGCACTTTCTTTTAACTATCTAGAATTATCTAGAACTATCTAGAATCTTGCATCATATAGCCTCATATGATGACTGCAGAGTCTAGTCAAGCACTAGGGATGTAATTCTTTGCTAATTTTTTAAGGGAAATAATGAGTACGGTAATCTTAGCAATTTTTAGTAACTATATTTGTGCAAAATTCATATGAGGTGTTTTTTGCACAGAAAACATTTTTCAGAACAGAAAAAAAATGTTTATTGCACAGAAATTACTGTGCAAAACATGAGAATCAGAAGCATATAACTAACATTTAAAGAGTACTTTCAGTATCATATAAATTAATCCCAATAAAGGATCATGCCTGGCATCCTGTTCTAGTAGAATATATGGCATCTAATAGAATACATCTACCAGAATAGATGTATTCAGTCAATTGTTGAATGGTGAGACCCACTGATTCAATGGATCTACTCTAATCTGGACTGACAACATGATTTAGACCTATAGTCAGCCCTCTGTATCCACAGATTTTTTTATCCACGGATCCAAGCATCCACGGCTTGAAAATATTTTTAAAAAGTATAAATTCCAAACAGCAAACCTTGATTTTGTCATTTTGTATAAGGGACACCATTTTACTATACCAATGTATATAATGAAACTTAATCATCCATGGATTTTGGTATCCACAGGGATTCCTAGAACAAAAACCGAGCGGATACCAAGGGCCTACTGTATATTCTTTACAAAGCCCTCAAAAATTTGGTAATATACATATGGGTGCTAGCTGCAACAATGAGTTTCTGTTCTGAACGTTTCACACAGGACGTTCCAAATCATTTCCCGTTCTCCTGATTTTCAGTCTCCCCTGCCTCTTCCAGCCAGCCAGTTGGCCAACATGCCATGTCCAGACCTCACTGAGCAGCTTTGGGGGCTTGGGGGGGGGTGCAGACTGCCAGAAATAGTGCAAATTGAGTCCACTTTTAGGGTTAGGGTTAGTGCTAGGGAATCATGGGAATTGTTGTTGTTTTTTTCTGAGACATTGAGCCTTCTCTGTCAGAGAGCTCTGGTGCCACAATAAAATACAGTTCCCATGATTCCCTAACCGTAACCCTAACCCTAAAAGTGGACTCAATTTGCACTATTTCTGGCAGTCTGCAACCCCCCTAAGTCTACTTTCATCTCCAATACTATTAGAGTGTTTTGTTTTTGTTTTTTAAGCACTTTTGCACATCTACTAAGTTTGATATTGATCCTCTCCCACATACCCACTCCCAGTTGTTATTAGTGTCCAATTTGCTTTCTTACTGTGATTTCTTTTTAAAAAATCATCTCTCTAGTTCTTTTGTCTTTTACTCTCTCAAGTGAGTTTGAACTGCCAACAAGCACATTTATTTAATTTGTACAGTTAATCATCATCACCGTCACCTCCATGTGATAATCAACCTTGCATGTTGATTATGCATATTTGAAAGCAAAGCAAAACATGATGCCCAGGTTTCAGCAGTGGCCAGGAGAGCATTTGCACAGTTAAAACTAGTGTGTCAGCTGTGCCCATTCTTTGACACATCAGGTCCCACTACAGTGACACATGCCTTGATTACATCCCCTTTGGACTATTGTAATAGTCCAATAGTCCAATAGTCCATGGGGCTGTAATAGTCCATGGGGCTGCCTTTGGAAACTGTTTGGAAACTTCAGTGGGTTCAAAATGCCACAGCCAGAATGCTGACTGGAGCCAGTTACAGGAAGCATATAACTCCCATATTGAAACAGCTTCACTGGCTACCAATTCATTTCTGAGCAAAATTCAAAGTGCTGGTCATGACCTATAAAGTCCTACATGGTTTAGCTCCAGACTGTTTGAGAAACCGTATCATCCCATACACACCAGCTAGAGCTCTAAGATGCTCATGAGAAGGCTTTCTCTCAGTTCCATTCACTTGGAGAGGACACGAGTGAGAGCCATCTCGGTAGCTGCTCCCACCCTCTGGAATTCCTTTCCACAGGAGGCTAAACTGGCCTCCTCCCTGCTAGCCTTTTGCCTGCGTGTAAAAACATTCCTATGCAGGCAGGCTTTTTAATATCATGCAAGCCTGGTTTTATTGGGGGGGTTGTTGTTTTAGATTATGTTTTTAACTTTTGTATGTTTTAAATTTTAACTTTGTAGTGTTTTAATTAGGTTAGTTTAGTTGTTTTTTCAAAAATTGATTTAATATGTTTCTATATTGTGAGCTGCCTTGAGTTCCTTTTTGGGAGAAAGGCAGCATACAAACAAACAAAATAAATAAATAAATAAAATGATTCTGTTATTTCCCATTTGATTGAGCAAGCCAACCACTAGATTTAATTTCCATTAGATGTCCCCATTAATTAAACATATACATCATTTATAGTTTTAACCATTATTGTTTCTGTTACATGCAAACATTTGTTTAACTTGAGCATGAAACTGTTCTGTAGCAGTAATACAAACTTCTATGATGTGCTGAGAGGCAACAGGAGACAGACTGTCATTCTTTCATGTGCAAAAAAGACTTCAAAGAGTCACTGCCACTAAAATAGTTTAAGTGGTAGTGGGGACAGGTGTGCCTTGGTCACAATGAGAAAGGGATCAGAGTGGTGGTGGTGGTGGTGGTATCAAGCCTCATTCCACTGTCAGATGGATTATATTTGACCTGAAGATCAGAAGTAACCAGCACCTACATCTGTACCACCATGGTGAAGGCAATACCTAAAATGGAAGACAGGCAGCCTGAGTCACCAAAGAAGAGTCATACCATTGTTCAGGACCACTTTGAAGTGGAGCAGATCCCAGAATTGCTACCTGCTTTCACTCTGGGCTGCAAATAAGTAGGGCTAAATTGTCAGAGTGCTGCAGCATTATCAACCTGTTCAAACATCTTAAGAGACATTACTAAATAGCCTTGCTCAGGACAGAGGAAGAAAACTTCCAGCAACCAAGAAGCAGGGGTAAGACCTGCAGGGCAGGAACAACATAGTAAATCATAGTAATGGTAGTGGTTTTCAAGCTGTTCTCCAACTTAGGCAGACAAATCTAGAAAAGATGAGGTAGAAGAAATATAGTGCCATGTGATGGACATTTTTAAGACTAGTCCACATTACCAATGCCTTGTGGGGGGTCAGGGAGATTTATCAAGAAAATCTCATAATTAGGACTGCTATTAAGGCATCCACTCATCACTCTCCTGCTTTCTTGTGTTGCATTACTAAATCTCACCAGTTGAAGTGCTAAGAATTAAGCAAAATTACCCTCTCTTCAAGTAAGCTGTTATTTCCTTATTCTTCTTGCATCTGTCTATAAATTAAACAGATTATTTGACTGGTGCTGTATGCTTACCATTCTGATTCAAGAAGTGAGAAACAGCTGAAGACAGCTGTTATGTCAATCTACCCATATCCACCAACTCCTGTTTCTTGCCTTCTTGCCCATTCACCTTTCTTGCCTTTTTTCCTACATGCCTTCAACTTTAGAGGTTAGAGACCATCTAGGTGCTCTAGCAGTTTCCCAGTACTGGAGGGACAATGCCAAAGCAAAAGCAGAATCGATAATCAAGACTGTGAGTGGAGTCATCAGCTTTTTTTTTTTTTTTTTTTGAGGGGGGACAGCAAGCCTTACAGATACCTAATACAAAGACCCCTGTGGTTAGCTGTCTGACATTTGGGTTGGTTATGCTCTTCTTTAGGGTTTCCCATAGCTCTAAATTTTATGCAGATGGAAGGTGAATCAACGCTATAGCTATTTCATTTCCCCAAAAGGCTGGCAATCCAGATTTCTGCATTTTGATTCAGATTCAGGATCTGGATCAGACTGGATTGGATCTGGATTGCTTTGGACTGAATTGCTTTTGGACTGAATTCAAGGGATTTTCATGTTCTCTCTGTGTGTTTGTATGACTCTAAAACAGAAATGCAGTTTCAGTCATGTACTCAGGAGCGAGTTGGTCAAGTAGACCCTCAGAGGTAGATGATCAAGTAGACCCCAGTATTCATTAGCAGATCAAACACTTAGTTTCAGGAGTTGTGAACAGAAAGATTCACACCTCAAGGAGACAAGGAAGCTAGAGGACCAATGGCCCGGATGACTTTTGGCCACAAGAAACATAAGATCCATTACCCCCCTTTGGATGCCATCTACTTCAAGGAAACCTTTACAATGTCAATTTGGTCCTTTGATATACAGCAATCAATTTTCACCCCAAGCTGTTTTCAGCCTATAATAGGTCTACCAAAATTCTGATTAGGTGTGTCTGCTAGAATTCCTGGTGACACTGTGTCACTATGAATTCTGATCCAGCTCTGACTCATTCTGCATTCTCGTCCCTTCATCTGGTCGAGTCCAACTCCACATCAGTATACCTGGAACCCTGGACAAGTAAAATCACCATTAGAAGGCCTCATGTCTATTCCATGCTACCTTGCTTTATTCCTGAGTTCTTATGAGAAAGTGTGAGTGAATGGTTGTCTTTGCATGCTTGATCTCTCAATAAATCTACAAATTGATTTGGAAAACTTTGTCTCTGTAAATCTATGCCCTCAGCTGCCTCCATATAAATTGGATTTGCCTCCTGCTAAATATTGGAGCTAATATTAAAATTCTCCAAGGTCAAGTTCATTTTAGAGTCCCTATGGGATCGTTCACACAATGTTATAAACCGCTTTGCAAACCAATTTAAAAGGGGGTCATTCAAACTTGCATTGGGTTTTCCCAACCTGAATGGGGGGGGGGGTGTAAATCCCCTTTAACCTGGTGCTTTTGAAAATGAGGCATTTTGCATGTCTTTTCAAAATAACAGTGTTGTTGTTTTTACCAGCCACAAATGGGAACTTACTGCCATTTCAATTTGGAGCACAGGAAGGGAGGGGTTTGTGTGCAGGGGATGGATCATCCCCACCCCTTTGCTCTTTCCCTGCCAGCCAAATCTATAGCCTTGGAGGAGGTTCTCAGAACATCCCATTAGGTGGTGTACATTTTTAAAAAATAAAATTTGACAGAACCAAGGGTTCTTCAGAGGGGCTTGCCATCGCCATCCTCCAAGGCTGATGGGAGAATTCCCCCGAGGAGAAGCTATCATGGGGGTTTCTTGGCAAGAAGTCCTCAGAGGAGCTTGCCATTCCCATCCTCCGAGGCTGATTCGCCCAAACAGTGTGACGTTGATGTGCATCATTTGATCGACAGGTAAAAAAAACAAAAAAAACCCCAAGAATTATTGAAATGGAGGCCCCATTTTAAATCAATACAAATGGTAATGTGAACTTCAACAGGATTAAATTGCCACAGAGAGATTCAATGGGGGTAAACGTAGTGGGAACTTTGATTTGGAATTGCATGATCGAATCTCCCCGGATCTAATCGGCAAAAAAAGTGAATGTGAATGTGGCCTATATGAGAAAGGCAGGATATAAGAAAATAACAGTAACAACAATAGGGCCTAGGTTAGAGTCACTGAATTGAGGTTTGAATGAATTCATAGGCCTGAGGGGAAATGCAATTTTAAACATGCCAAAATCTGGGAACCTAGGTGGAAATGTTGGCCGCATGAGTACCAACTCCTTCTTTGTAAGGGGAAATAACAAAATAGACTTAGAAGATGCTAGAGCAGCCCAGATTGTTTGCATGTGGCAGATTTTAAAAGTTGTGTGTCTTCCTTCCTTCCTTCCTTCCTTCCTTCCTTCCTTTCCCTACTCTCTTCCCATCTTGCTCAAACCTGTGTCTTTTCTTCATCAGTCTCTATCTCCGATCCATGATTACAAATTAAGAACTCTCATAGAACAGATGCACCCTCATTTATTTTCCACATTTGAGGAATGAGCCAGACCTCTGACAGTTCTTCAGTGAAACTAGACTGAACTGATCAGTATTTATCGAATGAGGAGTTATTATGAATCATCAGTTGGAAATTTGCCCATCTGTGTGTCTTTCTGTGTGTGTCTCTGTGTGTTTATGGATGAGAGGAAGGAAAATGAAGAAGCCAAAAAGTAGGAGGAAGGAAAATGGTCAAGGGTTAATGGAGCTCTGGAACAAAGAGCTTTGAGGAGACCAAATAAGACTTCCATAAAGTGAATTTGCCTTCCTGACTGCGATTTAGAAGAGTGACATATAATTTGTTCTGAACATCCTCGATGCCTCTGACACAATGGAGGCTGACAGTTTGCATAACCTCTCTTTCGGCTTTCATCTCATTTATTCTGTTTGAAGTTGAGTTGCAATGAGAGAGAGAGGGGGGGGGCACAGAATTAATATTACCTCAGATCCTCTCGGTCTCCAGAGGGATGGGCAAAAAGCTCTTTGGGAAACAATAAACCCTTTTAACATGACATTGGGAATAAGGATCCCAGGAAGTAATGGAATGGAATCATTATTAAATGAAGGTGTGTGGGGAGAGGAGACACAGGTGATTTTGTTTTCATTATGAGCCAAGAAGACCCCCACACCCACAAACAAAAAAGATGAACAAGCCTCTCTATATCTGCATATACATTAAAGCACCTTGGAAAACTGGCAATAAAAACAGGCAGAGCAGCTCCATTCATATGGTGGAGGACCCTGTCCCTGGCTCAAGTGTTGAGAACCCATCTGAGGCTTGACCACCACTGTCCACAGGACCAAATGGTTTGTAATCACCCCTTGAGGTTCTTCTCCAGAGGAATTGCAGCATGGTTGGTAGTGTGCCTTGCCTGGCATGTTTCACCCACATTTCCTAGGGAGCATGTCCATCTGTCCATTCCATGTGACGAGTAATGCCGCTCTAAACATAATTTTACAATCTCATTTTCTCTTTCATTATGAACGTCACCGCCAGACAATGGGCAACAGTGACACCAGCTGAGCAACTTGCCATGGAGAACAGAAAGCAAAACAGAAGCACAGTGGAAAAGATTGCAGAAAAACTGATGCAGCACTCCTCCAGTCAGCTAAACCATATGAAGGAGTAAGCGACCAGAAATGAGGCAAGGGAAGAAAGTGACCTACAATTTAGGGAGAAAGAGTACCTGAGTAGAGAGAAAGAGAGAAAAAGTAGAGATTTGATAGGCAAAGTCGTGAAAGAGATAGGGGGAAAGACCACCAAGAATAGAGAGATGTTCCTAGCAGAAAGTAGAAGGGAATTTGATGAGCTTCTTGTTGTTTTAAAGGAACAAACACATGTCATGAGGGACCTCACAAGTTTTGTGATGGCAAACAATGGGCCAGGTGGGGGGGGGGGGGCACACGCATGGTGAAGAGCAGAAAAGTAACTGCCCAGTCCACATTAAATGATGATGGGGCCTCCACCAATGGATCTCAAAGGTACTATTCCTGTACAAGTGCCTTCTGCAGTGGCCCCCACAGCAGCAGCCTCAGCTGTTTCTTCTGTAGTTCAATCCAACACTCCATCTCTAGGTTGCGTTCCTCTTAAAACAAAAGCTCATGCTTCAGCTGTAAAACAGCCACAACTCCCCTGCTCTGAAGGAAATTGCTTAACCAGACCTGTAAAGAAGATCAAGAAGCCTGTCCACCTGTCCCCATGAAAATATCACACACTGCTTTTGTTACTTGACCTTAAGTAAGGAAATTGGGGGGGGGGGGATGCATACTATAGTTCAGGTAAGTATTGTTGTTGTTTTTAATTGCCTCAATTAAAATGTCTTTTCAATTTCTTTAAAATGGTTATATCAAATTAGTTTTAAACTTTGGAAATAAAGAAATAGTAAGAACTTATACAGCATTCCTTTTCCTTTTTTATTTACAAAACAAATAGTAAGAAATAGTAAGAAATTATACATAATTCCTTTTTCCTTTTTTATTTACAACATGAGAAAAAATATTACTGAGGCTGTTGACAGGATGCCCTCTACTCCTCCAGCCGGTCAAAGAGTTCAATAACAACATTCCCTGAAAAACAGGAAAAGAAAGAGAAATCATTTAAGGTATAGTAGTATCTGTAGACATTGTATTTGGCCTCCAAACCAATTTGATTTTTTTTTTGTCTTTGTGTGTGTTGTTCCACCCACTCACAAATGCACACACTTGAGCACATATCCTGCAAACTTAATTACATCTATGCAATCATTTCTATATTCATATATAGTTACATAAGTAGATAGATAGATAAGATATAGATATACATATAGATATATATTGATATATATGTAAAAGTAAACTAACTTGTAACTATTCATAACAGTAGACACTTACAGGACCCTCGAGGTGGAGGTGGGCCCTGGGGAGCTTGTGCTAGAGCTTGCCCCATTCTATCTAATCTCTCCAGTATTTGATTCTCTGCAGCAAAGAAACAAATGAATAACAACTCATTAACAAATTGTACTGCTGGTGTTAGATAAGGATCCTTGGCCAACAAAAAAGGAATTCAAATTGTGTCCCTATCTGTATATGGTCGGACATGACTTGACAACCTTGTCAATGGGAAATACTTTTATCTTTTATCTATCTCTATCTAGATATAGATAGAGATATACAGATATAGAGATATACACAGAAATGTTTATATGCACACACACTCACAAACACCCATAGTGTTGGATGGAAGAAATCCTGTCAATATATATACTTGAGTGTGAGTGCATATATATGTATATATGTAGGGGGGAAATTTCAGTTCTCTATTTGTGTGTGTGTGTGTATGTGTACACATACAGAGATATGTAGGTATGCAAACACACACAAACACACTCGCAAACATGTGTAGTGTGTTGGAGGGAAGAAGTCCTGCTTACCTTGTTGAGGTGATGCAGGGGATCTCTTTGGGGATCCCTCAGGAGAATCTTTGGAGGAGGAGGAGGAGGAGGAAGATTCCTCAACTCTCCTCCTGTGCCTTTGACCTGTAAATGGTAAGGTAACAAGAGGAAAGCACATCAGGAATTTAACACATTTAATCTACCTTGGGTATTTTTGGCTCCCCTGCACTCTATCTCAAATAGAAGTCAGTTGTCACTTACCTGCTGGTCTCTGGTCTTTCCATAAGGGCCTCCCAGCTTTTATCCAGAGCTCCCCATGATAGGTTCACCTTTGGGTCACCATAAATCAGAAATGAGTTGAAGGCACACAAAAACAACAAAGCCATGGCATTCAAGGTGGAATCATAGCACTATCACTGTATAGTGTGGAAGGGCTCTAGACTACTTCCATCCTGCTGAAGTTTCTTTTGTTCTGATAAAAGCTCTGAAAAGGTATTTTGTGCATCCAGCCATATAGGTTGGTTTCATATCTTTTATTCAAGCACCCACAAACATCTACTTAATACATTTGTCATGAAAATGGAACATTTCCAGCAAAGGAATTAGTTACTTAGCTGATTATACACTGATAAAAATTAATGAAGTATCCTAATAAAGGATGCATGCCATTTCAAAATTATTAAAACCTTATAACTGCTCACTAATTATCATTTGTAATGAAAATTAATGTGACTAAAAATATTACCCAGAAGCAAGAAAATGAGCAGGGACATAAAATCATCATCATCACATTAATAACAACTATTTTATTAGATCAATTGCATGTTGAGGAACTGATGGAAATGGAAGAAATGTTAACATCCAGAATAAACTGAGCAAAAACAATTGTTCTGCCAAGTTTGCAGAAGCATTGATAAGAAGGATATTTCAGGTAGAATTCAGGATTTAAATTTAAAGCTGCCACCAAAATTCCAAATAAGAAGAAATCCAGAATGCATTTGAAGAATCTTCTGCAGGCAAAAAATTTAAATAAGGTTTTGACAGCATATCCCAAACATATTTCTCACAAGGAGAATTCTAGGCCACCCTTATTTCAAATGAATTTGATGTTTGCACTTGAAACAGCAGCTTTTATTGTTTGAAATGTTATCCTGTTCCATCATGGCAGGTAGGGTATCTCTGCACCAGACCAATACAGCAGTGAGATAACTCGCCCCCAAACTCTGGAACGGCCTGCCGGACGAGATCCGTCAGCTAACATCATTAGACAGCTTCAAAAGGGCTGTCAAGACGGATCTCTTCCGGCAGGCCTTTCCAGATTAAAAATTTTCTCTGGCCTCGGATATGACCACCCCAGTGATCCTTACGTGGCCCCATCTACGGATGGTTAGGATCATGGCCGCTGGGTTTATATATTGGTCTGTGTTGTTTTACTGTATTGAATTGCTTGTTTTAATCTCTATTGATTTAATACTGTTTTAAGGGGGGGAGGGGTTTTGGGGGTTGGGTACTGTATATGTTTTTATGATTGTAAGCCACCCTGATTGGGTTACCATAGGGCGGGATATAAATTATTATTATTATTATCATCATCATCATCATCATCATCATCATCATCATTATTTATCACTCCAGCCTGTAAAATCCTGGGATTTATCATTTGGTGAAGTATTTGGTATTCTCTGCTCAAGAGCTCTAGTGCAGCAGTTCAGGTGGATGCACAGGATTTGTAGAGTTCAACACAGAAATCTACATTCCTCACCAAGCTACAGTTCCCAGGATGGAACCAAGTGGTGTCAAACTACTTTACTGTGGAGCACTGATACACTGTAAACTAGCTCATTGTTTCCAGCTGCATAGTTGTCTTGTTCTCACTTGCATCTGTTTCAGATTTCAAGGTCCACTCTCCCCATAAACAAACATTTTTTTTTAAAAAAAAGCATGAAACTTTATGCTAATTTTTGTTCACATTTCTTCATTGTCTAAAGTACATTTGTGTGCATTCTTCAGACACATTGGCTGTGCAGTGTGAATCCCATTACAAGCTCCAAAACTATTGTAGCCCCTAGCTGTGTTCAAGCCCAGGTGGCACAAATTGGATAGTTTCCTATTAAACTGAAAACTCATCTCATCCATCCTTCCTCTGGTCATTGCACCTTGCCTTTTGATCTTTTAATTCTTTGGCTATCTATTAATCAGATTATCAGCTATTGCTTCCAGACTAAGCGTACTTCAGCATCCAGTCCAAGTCCCTAAATAATCTTGAAGGGACATGTACACAGTGATAGTTGGTGGCTTCCAGCACAGTAAATCTGTTCTGGACTTTATTCTGAAAATTAAAGAAACTATTCAAGGTGTTGAACTCTATCCTCCAAATAGATTCAGTGACTCCAATATCTTTTCATACAAAACCCAGAGCATATTTACTACATTACTGACCTTGAAGCCACTAGGCACCACTGCTGGCATCAATTTGGCCCTCAGACTACTGAAGAATCCAGCAAGTTTCCAAGCTACATCACTGATAGTTTGCCAACCACATTAGCAAACTACGTGCCTATCCTTGTGTGCAGTCCATCACAAACATCACCAACGGAATCTGTATTTCCAGGTCAAGTGAGACCAGCTGGTGCATTCCAGAAGCTGTTTTATTTCATTTGCATTTTCTTCTGATTGGACTGGGATAATATTTTTAAAAATAGCATGTCAAAGCATTCCTGACAGTAATAACAACCAGAGTCATGTCAGCTGGGGAGAAAAAATGAAACATAAACCAAATTGTATCAGAAGAAGGCAGTGGAGTGGGAGGGCTTTGTTCTGGGGAAGGTTCAAAGCCAACACAAGTGTTGATATAGCAACCTGATGATCCTTCAGAGGGAAGGGAACAATTGATGGAGGTTGAGTCAGGAGGGATTTCACTTTGGAAATCCCAACATTTCATTTCTTTGTAGAACAGATGATCTTTAACTAGCTTGAGGTTCACCAAAATGAATCTTATAAAGCCATTTCCACTTTCCGTCCCTTCAACAACTGTTATTGTATAATTTGTGGTTGGGTTGGTATAATCCTTTCAATTAACCAAAAAGATATATTAGCCATGGACCAGGTAAATGTTTTGCCATGGATCACCTAATTTATTTGATCTTTGGATATCATACAGTTTTAATTAAAACACCAAACAATTATAGTTCCAGGGAAAAGTCCATCTGTGATTTAAATACTTTCCCCAAAAATGTGCAAGGAAAACCCAATCATTTGTGCGACTCAACATCTGCTTAGCTCTAGACATTTCAAGGAGAGGTGTATTCATAGGTGCATGTGTGTATGGGAAAGGTTCATGCTTCTGATCCTGCAACAATACCAAAAAAAAAAAAAAAAAAAAGCCAGAGAGCCAAGTTTCTCATTGCAGTTTATCAGTGGCTTTCTGATAGATGGTTACAGGAGGCTGCTACAAAGCGGAAATTGGTGACAGGAGGACTCTACAGGGAGGGCATATTTTGCTTTACACACACAACTCCTGCTGACATTAATGGAAACCTCATGTCTGCATCCTCCCCTTGTGCTAGCAAATTTATGTCCATGTCACTGATAGAAAACCTGGAAAGCCAAGCTGGAGGCAAATTAAAGTGCTGGGCTTAAATCACACACTAACTCTGCTGGTGCTAGTGGGTGGTTTCAGAGAATACCACTAACAAAAATACAGGAGTCTGGAAGTACCATTTTTACCTATCCAAGAATAGCTTCTAGCTTGTCATGGAAGAAATTAAATGCATACACCTGTTTTCAGCCCAGTCTGAAAAAGTTTCTTTTGGGGTCTACAACTCCCAGAGCCTTCTAGGCAGCTCAGCTATCCTGAATGGGGATTCTGGTATATATATATCATAACAAAAAACAACAACAAATATATATGAATATGATAAAACAACATACAAGGTCAACAAACCTAAACTTAACAAATTAATAGGAAATTATGGGGTTTTGCTTGTTTGTTTGTTTGTTTTTGTCCATTCCTGAAGGAAAATTGGACATTGAAAGAGGAAAGAAACCATAAGAAGTGCCAGTTAATAAAAAGAAACAGCTAGAGATGACTACAGAAAAGGTACAGATTGAATCTCCCTTATGTGGAATTCTGAAATGAGAGGCTGAGGTAGTGACACCTTTGTTTTCTGATGGTTCAACGTACACAAACTGTTTCATGCACAAAATTATTAAAAATATTTTATTAAATTACCTTCTGGCTCTGTGTATAAGGTATATATGAAACATAAATGAATTTTGTGTTTAGGATTGAGTCCCATCTCATTTTGTACATATATGCAAATACAGGTATTCAAAAACAAAGAAAAACCCTGAAATCCCAAACACCTCTGGTTCCAAGAATTTCAGATAAGGGACACTCAACCTGTAACTGCAACCAATATGTTTCATTGAGGAACAGTACTGAGCCAGAAAATAACACAGTGAAACCTATCACTACATTCTGTCCAGGCCTATATATCAGCAAAGTGGCCAGAAAGGAAATCAAATATCTTACTATTGGTGAGTAGAAAGGGGTGGGGAGAGATATTTGTTTCAGATTAGTTTTGACCTGATTTATTTAGTTCACAGTTCCCAACCCCAAATGCAGTCTCCCATATATTTCTGAAGCCTGTGAATGCAAAGCCTAATGTCAATGAACAAAAAACCAAAAAGTTTTAAACTGATTTTCATTATCCCAACTGTATAGCACCTTCATTTCTTTTTCTTAAATGTTACAGCTACAAACTAGATAACCACATCCTTTCCTGGAAACCCAAAAACTACTGCTTTTGCAGAAAATACCCTGCACCCATTCTTCCAAAACATGACAGACTTAATTCCCTCAAAATGCACAGTTGTTCTTGCAAATGTGATCCAATTATTCCAAGGATTTTTTAAAAATATATTTTTAAAGATAAAAAATAAAAATAAAATAATTTTTAAAAATAAATTATTGGTTGTGAGTTGTTGTTGCTGTTGTTGTTATGTGTCTCCAAGTCATTTCCAACTTGTGACAACCCTAAGATGAACCTATCATTAGGTTTTCTTGCCCAGATTTCTTTACAGGGGTTTGCCATTGCCTTCCTCTAAGATTGAGAGTGTGTGACTTGCCCATGGTTTACATGGCTGAGCCAGGATTCAAACCCTGGTCTCCTGGAGTCTTAGCACAACATTCAAACTACTATATCATGCTGGCTCATCAAAATTATTGGTATTTCCTCTTTTTCAAAAACCACCAAATTTAAAGGCACATAATGGACAAATTATATGGTGCTGGAAAAGAGTGCTGAGGATACTGTGGACATCAAAAAGAACAAATAAATAGGGATGCAGTGGCTCAAGTGGTTAAGATGCTGACTCTGTTGATTGCAAGATCGGAAGGTTGGCAGTTCAAGGCCCGGGTGATGCATGAAAGGGTGAACTCCCATCACTAGTCCCAGCTTCTGCCAACCTAGCAGTTCAAAAGCATGCAAATGCAAATAGATAAATAGGTACCACTTCGGTGGGAAGGTAAACAACGTTCTGTGCAATCATGTTGGCCACATGATCACAGAGTAGTCTCTGACAATGCTGGCTCTTTAGCTTAGTAACAGAGATGAGCACTGCCCCCTATGGTCGGACACGACTTGACAACCTTGTCAATAGGGAATACCTTTACTTTGCTTTACCTAGGACAGATCAAGCCTGAAATTTCACTGGAGGCAAAGATGACTAAATTCAGGCTGTCATATTTTGGCCACATTATTAGAAGGAATGACTCATTAGAAAAGACAATAATGTTAGGAAAGATGGAGAGAAGTAGAAAGAGAGAAAGACCACATGCTAGATGGATGAGTAGTGGAGGATAGGGAGTCTTGGAGATGTATCATCCACAGGGTTGCCATGAATCGAGATTGACTTGAGGGTGGTTAACAACAACAAAATGAATGAATGAATGAATGCCTTTATTTCAGTTAACAAACCATAGGCAGTTTTAAAACAGACAAAAAACAAACAAACAAACAAGCAGCGAATTTTCTACAATTACCAGTAGAGTCACAGTAAGAGTAATACATAGACAGCATGAAAACAGACATGTAAAATACATTATGACAAAAGTTTTGTGGACACACTCACCACTTCCTAAACCAACCCATTACCCACCCCAATTTTCCATAAGTATTTGATCTGGGAGAGAGCAGCACTACTCGCCTTTGTAGCACATGACTTTACAAATGTTGATAGCAGAGAAAATAAACTTTGCCACTTCCTCTGTGATCTTTTTGTCCTCATCTGCCAATAAAAACTTCACGTACCAATCAGAGGTTCTGCCTGGGTGTCTATGTAATAAAGGAGTAATTATTCGTAGTCTATCATCTTTATAAAATATACAATAAAGAAGAATGTGAGATATGGATTCTATTTGGTACTCTCCACATGGACAAATTCTATCCTTATATTCATTTTTATGGAAGCGTCCCTCTAGCATAGCTGAAGGAATTACATTAAACCGGCCCTTGCTGAACGCCAACCGATATTTGGAGATTGTTAGATTTGCCAAGTATTTTGCCCCTTTTGGGTTGAAGCATTTTTCTGTCACTGATTTAATCAAATCGGAGGTATATGTATCTTTATGTATTAAGTAGGTATATCCTATCTCAGGGCCTGCAAAAAAAAGTTTCAGGAAATAGCCTAAGGTCCATTTCCATGCAAAGCATTCCACTGATGAGCACCCGGCCTCAAGACGTAAGGCTGCTGTTGGAACGCAGTTCGGCATGTGAAAGATTTTCCTGAGGAATGCAGAAAGGACTCTTTCTACAGATGATGTAAAACCTAGAATCCACACTGGGATACTAAACAAAAGTTGTGGCAGAACCTTAGCCCAGAAGACCTTTAGAGCAGATGGGATCAATTGCCCGCCTTTAGTGTAAAAGAAACGGACAATAGCCATACTGCTGTTTGCAGCGTTCTGAACAGAAATTTCCCGGTGTGCTGTCCAGGTACCTGATGCATTGAATGTAATTCCTAGATATCTAAATTGCCCTACTTGTTCTATTTCATGGCCTGCAATCTTCCAGCTGAATATGGTGCGTTTCTTGGAAAAAACCATTATTTTTGATTTATTGTAATTAATATCTAATTGATTATTTCCACAGTACTCAGTGAAAGCTCTTACTGCTCTTAATAATCCCACCTTAGAAAAAGATAACAATGCAGCATCATCAGCATATAAGAGCAGAGGGATGCTGACTGAGGCTAATTTTGGAGGGTGAAAGGTCTCTGAGGAAATCACTGAAGGGAGATCACTGAGATATAAATTGAATAGGGTGGGTGCAAGAATGCACCCCTGTCGTACTCCTCTTGCTACAGAAATGGAGCTGGTTAGGTTTCCCTGTAATCCACACCTTACTCTAATGTTGGTGTTATTGTATAGCTTCATGATTAGGCCAAGCAGTCTTTTATCAATCGAGGAAGCCAGAAGCTTATCCCAGAGTTTATCTCTTGATATTGAATCGAAAGCAGATTTCAGATCCATAAAGGCAACAAATAATCCATTACTATGAGCTCTAGTGTACTTCTCTGCAAGATGACTAAGAACTATACAATGGTCAGTAGTTGACTTGCCTTTTCTGAAACCGGCTTGTACATCCCCAAGGATTTTTTCAGCCTCTACCCAATCTGTGAGTCGGTTGCTTAGAAATCTACCGTACAGTTTTCCTACTACTGATAACAAGCTTATAGGCCGGTAATTAGTAGGGTTGCTTTTGTCACCCTTTTTGTAAATTGGAATTATAATAGCTTGGGACCAGCTACTAGGCAGCTGGGCCGTTCTGTTGATATGGGTGAATAGAGTTGCCAGAAGGGGTGACCACCAAGTGCTATTCACTTTTAGTAGTTCAGGAATTATATGATCAGGCCCTGGAGCTTTGCCTGGTTTCAGGCAAGAAATTAAGCTTTTGACTTCCTGTTCAGTAACAGGGGGCCATTGTGGGGTGTCTAAGAATTTCAAGGAAGCTATACCTGATTCACATGCTGGACCAGAGTTGTATGCCTCACGGTCTCTGTACAGGGTGGAAAAATAGTCTTCCCATATATGAGCGGGTATGCTGCATTGGGCAGCTCCCTCAAAATTTCCCAGGGCACCAGTAACGATGGACCAAAACTGTTTGGTGTTTCTCTCTAAAGAGGAAGCCAAGAGTGCCTGCCATTGCCTGTGGTTCTTTTCTTTATTCCTTTTAGCAATCAATGATTTATGATATTTTTTAATATCATAATAAATCTCGGGTAAAAAACGGATATTGTCTCTCCGGTACTGAAGGTATATTTTCCTCATTTTGTCTTTAAGGATTAAACATTCTCTATCTAAGCCAGTGGCAGTATCCTTATTCTTTTTCCTACCGACAAAATTTTGAGTCTCCCTCATACTTTTGGTCAGCAATTCCAAGAGAGTTGTGAAGTTTGCAATGGCCACCTGTACATCTTGCGTCTCCATAATCAACTTTTATGATTACTACATGCTGGGGAAATTAGGAGAGATTCAATCTTACTACTAGTGCTATCTGGCCATCTCAGTCTTCTCTGCCTAATGTCGATTTTTGTGTTATCAAAACATTGTTGAGGGCTGAGGAGAACTTCATTGGGAGTGCTTACAAAAAGAAATAGAGGGAGGTGATCACTCTCAAGTATATCTGCTAAGGAGAATTTGATTACTTGTTTATACAAAGAGTTGGAGACTATAGCATAATCTATTGTGCTGCTTCCTTTTCCTGAGATATACGTAAATTCTCCATGCCGTTCAAATTTTGGGTCTCCATTTAAAATTCTGAGAGATAGGCGCTCTGCCATTTGAAAGAGATTTATCCCTGCATAGTTGATCCCACTATCTTTTGAGTGCCTCCTGGTGTTTAGTATATGACCCTCCATCTCCTTTAGATGCCAGGAGCGAGAAGAGAAAAGTGCCTCGTTGTTAGCTCCAATTCTGGCGTTAAAGTCACCCATCACAATTAAGTGTGACTTGGGTGACTGTGCTTCTAGGTTTATTAAATATTCTTCTAGATTTTCCCATATGTGTTTTAGGTTTTCTCTCTTACTAGTAGGAGGGATATAAACATTAACAACTATTAAGCTCATAGATCCAGCATTAACTAAACTTGCAATGGCGATCTGGCCACACTTCGGTAAAGTGATAATTGAGACCTTAAGGGAAGTAGCAATCAAAATAGCTAGACCTGCTCTTGGTCTCCCTTTGCCTGTAGGAATTGTAGCAGATTCTTCAATAACACTGTAACCATTAAAGTCAAGATGAGCTGTGCACCATGTCTCCTGGACCAAAATAATATCAAATTTCTGTAGGTACTCTATGCACTCAGGATTTCTTGATTTAAGGTTCCACCCCGCAATGTTCCAAGATAGGAAGCTAAGTTGCGTTTTACCTAGGGCAGGGGATATGACATTACTCGAGCCCAGAGTGTCGTAAGAGGGGACCAATGAGTTTACAAAGCCAGCTTCTAGTAATAATACTTTTTTCTCATTGTGTCAATCCAATACTTGGATCTGATCAAGACTACCACTTTCATCATAAAAAATAGCACCATTTTGTCTTGGTCCCCTTCTTTTGGATGCCACAGGTACTGCATTTATTTCCTTGGCCTCCTCATTATTGCTATGATTTAGGTTATCCAAAACTATATTGTCATGCTTTATCTCATGTCCCAGTAAGGGACTATCAATTTCCCTGCCTTCAATGGAAACCCCTATTGGGGAAGTTACTGGCATATTTAATAACTTAGGCTCACCCAAAGCCCCCTTTCTCTGAAGGTTTAATAGTGTTTTGCTGAGGGATGAGAGTCTATCTATAATCTCAGATTGTAGAGATAGGGGCAGGGACTGGAAAGTTTTCAGAAGTGTCTCTTCTTCCTCTATGACCATTTCATTGAAGGTGTTTGTTGGTAATACTTCCACATGGGACACCTTTTGGGGGTCTTTGGTGGAGGGGGATTGAGCTATTTCCATCATGGGAACTGATAATTCAATGAGGTCGGTCACTGTATTATAATTAGGTTCCTTCTCAGATTTATCTACTAATTTCTGGGTAACTAATGGTGCAGGAGGCACATCATTTTTAAAAAACCGGGAGATTGACATGCCTTTTTGTAAAAAATCACCTCTAAGGGAATACAGTTTCTTTGTGGAATCTTCATTAGTAAATGACACAATAGCTCGGACTTGATTGTGGTTATATAGATGATACTCTACCCATAAAATTTTAGAAGGGGGGAGGAATCCATTAGTTATAGAATCTACCAATGAGACAAGTGTTCCCTGCGTACAGTTTGAGATAGTAAGCCCCTAATTTTGGGATAATTACTAATGGCGAGCTTATTTTTAATTAATAACAAGTTCCAAGAGCTGCGTCCACTGTTGTCCAGGCGGGGTAACGGTTTATGACTTTCTTGATGCAACATCGACTTCCGTTTCTGCGGGTCATTTTTAAGGATGTTGTCCTAGGGATCTTGATTGTCTGCTTCACTAATCCCAACTGACATTCCCTTCTTTGGAGGGTCACTAAAGGCAATAGTTTGACCAAGTGTAGGCTGCAAGATCTTCATAGTTAAGCTCGGTGTGTTGCTAGAAGTCACTCCTGAGTCTTTCTTCTTTGGGTGCCTTAATGGCAGTTGTTCCGCCTCAAGCAGATTGAATAGTTTCTTAAAGTTCAGCTTAACCTGTTTTGCTAAAGCACAGCAATGTTTAGATGATCTCTTGATATTCTTTGATTTTTTAAAATTAATTGCTCTGTGTGGAAGTGACTTAATCTTATTCCTATTGTCCTTAACCACCCTCTTGTTAGCTGTCCTCCTTCCTGTACTATATTGACCTAGGCCAACCTCGCAGGCAGATTGTTTGGTTTCAGTCTGAAATTCAAGCTTTACCAACAATTTAGTGATGGTTGTTAATAGACTATTGCATTCAGAGAGATAAGATTTGATAGACTGCAGCTCTTTGGACAGCCCTATAACATAATCAGTTAATTCTATGGGTTGTTCTAAGTTCTTTACCTCTTGTGGAGTGAAGCTTAGGTTTGGTCCATTTCCTGTTAAATCATGAAACGAGTTTTCTTTAGTAGAATTTAATCTAGATCCGTTCCTCCAGTCCCATGACAAAGTGTTTTTGTGATTGCTATCCACCCAGGCAATTTCCTCTGCCAAGCTAATGTTATTTCCAGATTGGGGATCAATTAGCATATGTCTCTGGTCAAGTGTCCATTCCAACTTTGATTCAGGTGATTGGACAGATCCTTTGTCATTTATCTTAACAATTGGAGAGAAGTAATGCTGAATCTCAGTCTGTTTTGTTTGTTTCTTGTGAACATCCTTGTTTACTAATAAACCATTACCTGTCGGAGAAATACCAAGTCTCTTGCATCCCTGTCTGGTTAGGACCACCATCTTTTGCTAAGTTATTTATCTGTGTCAGCCCAATCTCTAGTTCATGTGCAGTGTTTAATAAAATCAGGCGAGAGCATGGAAACTAAGTTATACAAATTAAATGATAATGCTTAGCACTATCTCTTAGGATTTCCTATCTTGGAAGGCAATCCCTCAAAAAAACAGAGGTGGAATATTTGATTTTTTTTTTTTTTTGAATGATGACTGTAAACTCTCAAATTTTAGTTAAAACACTTGATTCATTCGAATCACAACTAAAAATTTAAAACTAGATAAAAGTGTTAAATAATAAAAAATAACATATTAAAATATCAAAAACTTTTGGTGTGATTATTTACCACAGCCACCGGTGCAAGAGGGATGATGTTACTAATGACTCCCCACTGTTGCAGTTTTCGGTGCCAGTATCACACTGATGTAGAAGGCGGGGGTGGGGGATGTTTCAGGGCCACCTTCTCGCCGTGCACACTGCTGCCTCAGTCCCTCAGTTACTAGGCAAGAATGGTGGCCTCTCAGTCCAGTGTACTTCTTGAGTGGCACTGGGATAGTAGTAGAAGTGGCAAACAAGCCCTCTGCTCTGCAGTCACAGCTCCTTCCCAGCTTTTGAAGGCTCTGGTGATGGTGGGTGTGGCAAACAAGCCCTCTGCTCTTCAGTCACAGCTCCTTCCCAGCTTTTGAAGGCTCTGGTGATGGTAGGTGTGGCAGACAAGCCCTCTGCTCTGCAGTCACAGCTCCTTCCCAGCTTTTGAAGGCTCTGGTGATGGTGGGTGTGGCAGACAAGCCCTCTGCTCTGCAGTCACAGCTCCTTCCCAGCTTTTGAAGGCTCTGGTGATGGTGGGTGTGGCAGACAAGCCCTCTGCTCTGCAGTCACAGCTCCTTCCCAGCTTTTGAAGGCTCTGGTGATGGTGGGTGTGGCAGACAAGCCCTCTGCTCTGCAGTCACAGCTCCTTCCCAGCTTTTGAAGGCTCTGGTGATGGTGGGTGTGGCAGACAAGCCCTCTGCTCTGCAGTCACAGCTCCTTCCCAGCTTTTGAAGGCTCTGGTGATGGTGGGTGTGGCAAACAAGCCCTCTGCTCCAACAACAAAATGGACAAATGCACACATGTGCACACACACAGAGAGAGCAGCCATTTGTCTGGAATGTGGCAGGTATAATCTCCTCATAATGGGTTACTATTCTTCCAAGTGTGGTTGTTCAGGAAAATAACAGGGGGACACATTAAAACCATTTGCTGATCTCCAATTATGGGAAACAAAAATTAAAGTTTGGATGTAGACTCTGATCAAACCAGTCAGCCTCTAATTCAGTCAAAGCCTGCGGTTACATTGGGTTGCTTTCTCATTCATCTAACTGGGAGCTGTATCTTATGTTTTGTGTATATGTGTATATGTTCTTGGCTATGCTTTTAAGATCTTATTTCACTTACTCACTGTTGCCACTCAGCATAAGAGTGGTGTAGTATGATTAATGCATACTCTACATGCGGGGATTTGTAGTATGCAACCTGTATGTCATATCCTGGTCATTTCTTCAAGAACAAGATCTGACCCATACTAAAAATCAGGTGAGCAATGCATGTATTCAACTGTGCATACCATATGAGGTGAGTGCCCATTAGAAAAACTGTTTGCAACTTGACAGCTCTCAAACCACATTGAATAATGTTTGATTCTACACACTGCTTGCAATGTGGATCTAAAAATGACAGAAGCTTCCATGGAAAACAAATAACACTCTCAATATTTTTGGCTGTTTTGATCATAAATATCACTAGCAGATGTTTTATTAGTTAATGCATGCAGCAAGCCTGCTGTGTACTGTACATCTTATGGGAGCATCTGGAGCCTTCAAAATTTGGTGGGGGCACAAAGAAACCTACCCATCAGCCTTTTGTAATGAGCTTCTCTGCATCACTTTGTTTCAGTTCACAAGCAGGGTTTTGGAAAATACATTTTATTTGAGCTACCACTCCCCCAGACAGTATGGCCAAGATGCCTGGAAGTTTCTGAGAGCTGTCATCCAAAAGGGTAACTTTTTCTAATGTCTGTTGACAACCATGAACCACATTTCATAAGCCACTTTGTGTATGCACATATACCTGAATCTGGTGGTTATCATGCTTTGATCCTACATATGTTTAGTTCTTTTGCTCCCAGAATTTGTCATTGTTGCCCATGCTGATGTGCAAAATATCTGAAGGATAAAAGGGTGAAAACTCCTACCCTAATCCAACATCTTGCATGCATAATTCCAATTAAAACACATAGGCCACAATCCTATTGTGAGCTTCAACCAGAATTGGCCCATTGAATCAATGGAACCTTATCTACATGTTGAATCACAACAACAATTAGTTCAATGAGTCTTTTCTTTGTTGTTAACTGCCCTTGAGTCAGCCTTGACGCATGGCAACCCTGTAAATGAGACATTTCCATTCCTCCCTGTCCTCAGCTACTCTGCTTAGGTACCGAAGTCTCAGGCCCACAACCTCCTTGACTGAGTCTACCTATCTGGTATGTGGTCTTCCCCTTTCTGCTTCCCTTTGACTTGCCTAGAATTATTGTTCTTCCCAATGAGTCATGCCTTCTCATGATGTGGCCAAAGTACAATAGCCTCAATGTAGTCATCTTGGCTTCTAGGGAGAGTCCAGGCTTCATCTGTTCTAGGATCCATTTCTTTGCCTTTTCAGCTGTCCATGGTATCCTGAGCACTCTTCTCCAACACCACATCTCAAATGACTTGATTTTCTTTCTGTCAGCTTTCTTCACTGTCCAGCTCTTGCATCTGTACATGGTGATGGGGAATACAATGATTTTGACAATTCTAACTTTAGTGCTTAGTAGTATATTTTTACACTTTTGGATTTGTCTAGGTCTTTCATGACTGTCCTCCCCATTTCTAGTCTTCTTCTTATTTCTTGACTACAGTTTTCCTTCTGATCAATGTTTGATTCTAGGTACATAAACTCTTTGTTTTGAATGTGAACTCATAGACTTTCATGGCCAGCATCCATAGTTTTTTTGTGGGTTTTTCATGCTGTGTGGCCATGTTCTAGAAGAGTTTCTTTCTGATGTTTCACCAGCATCTGTGGCTGGCAACTTCAGAGAATGCTGGAATGGAAGAGAGTGGGTATATATATATACTATGAGACCCTGGGTAGGGAGGAGTGATTCCCATGTAAACTGTGTATTGTTCTGCTGTTGATGTGTATTGTTCTAGGAGGATATGCAAACGAGGATTATTGTCTGGTAATTGGTGTTCATTGTCTGCTGGGAAAGACCCTGGGTGGTTTCCCATTTGCATTTGCTGAGTACAAAAGTCAGGACAGAAGACAGAGAAACAGAATCGTTCCCAATTGGCAAAGGAGTCAGACAAGACTGCATCCTATAACCCTACCTATTGTTGGGAAACCAAGACCTGATTTTGGGGAATTTATAATTAGCTCAAATGAGAGGGAAGCGCCCAACTTCGCTCCTATTTGTACTTTTTGTATTTTTCTATGGCGTCATGGGCTAGGGTCCAGATTCCCCATGATGCCAACCTATCTTTTTCTGACTGCGGGACACTCTTAAGTCCCTTCTTAGTGGTCTTGATGTCATAAACCTCCAGCAGAGTCAGAAATGGATCATCTGTCAGGAATGCCCCTGGGATCCAGGGATTGGGTCCCTTCTTGGTGATCCACCTCTGCAGCCTGTTGTGCACTTTCTCCTCTCTGTAAATCTGTTCTATCTCCATTTCCTAACTCTCGCACTCTCTCCTGACTGTGCTGGCGACACTAGAGCTTCCTTGCCCTAACCAGCTGACCTTTTTTCCTGCTACCGGATTGGCTGCACTAGAGCTCTCCCACCCCTCGCCAATCCTTTTCTTCCTGCCTGCACTTAGGGCTTTCCTCGCCCCTCACCAGTTTTCTCTAGACCCACTGGCTGCTCTAGGGCTTTTCCTCACCCCTCACTGGCTTTCTCTAGACCCACTGGCAGTTCTCTTAAACACCCCAATTGCACTAGGGCTCTCCTGCCCCTCACCAGCTTTCTCTAGACCCACCGGCTGCTCTAGGGCTTTTCCTCACCCCTCACCGGCTTTCTCTAGACTTCGACTTCAATTCCACTGGCTGCACTGGGACTCTTCCTCGCCAGGGTTCGGCTAGCTGCACTGGGCTTCCCTGCCCTCGCTAACCTTCCAACCTTGCACCCGGGTAGCTTCAGATGAGGACGTCTCCTCACTTTGTCTACCTTAGCTTATCCAAGGTGGTTCTGGGGACTGTCTACGGTTGGATTGTGGGGGAAAAACATGAATGGGGGACCTGGCTCTTCTCTGCCAACCCGCGATAGGAAAAGTAAGAAAAGGGATAGCAAACCCAAGATTTCCAGTCACACAAACACAGTCACTCCTTGCTACCACTTGTGTCAGCATCTCCTTTGCCTCAAACCTTATCTCTCCTATGTGCCGAGATTTAAACAGCCCAAGTGATCTGTTTGGGGTGTCTAAATTTCGGGGTTGCCCCGCGTTCTCCACCAATCTGTTGGGAAACCAAGACCTGATTTTGGGGAATATATAATTAGCTCAAATGAGAGGGAAGCACCCAACTTCGCTTCTAGGACCTTATTCAATTGTCTATGGGAGATGTAAGAGTTTTTGGCTAGGGAAGACATTGAGACTGACCAAGCTCCAATTAAAGTATGAAATCTTTTATTAACAAAATAAGCAAACATCCAAATGTGGCACACACACACACACACACACACACGCTAGAAGAATAAGCAGGGGAAGAGTGAGAGCGGGGAAGGCAAAGAGAGAAAGACCAGGACAGAGGATATACTTACACCCGAGCGACTCCTCTGGGCTTTGGCAGTGAATGAAGATGAGCTCTGTGGAAGGGGCATGACCAGCAAGAGGGGGGTTGCGGGAACTATCTCAGAGCACAGACCGACAGAGTTTCAGCATGCACTTCCAAGGTAGCATGATGTCTGCTAAAATCCAGGGGGTTTTAAGGGTGATTTCTGCCTTCCAGCCATGGGCTGGACAATAGCTAGACAAATAGTCTAAACAATGCATTTGGTATCAAAGCAATCAAGGAAAGGAAGCTAGAGAAAGGAGGTGCCATCAAATCTAATCACTGTCTCATCAAGTGTGAGGCTGAGACAAACAAACACTACTAGGTATGTTTTCCAACATAATGGGGTATTCCCAAGGGCAACTTCCAAAACCTGCCTGTCCAGGAAATCCTTAGTGGTCTTAAGCAATTTTTAGCTTGCTTACCTGACCTCACATCTAGGGGATTATGGCTGCCATCTCCCAAGGGTCAGGCTGGGGTCATAGGGAACTCCATATGGCTAAAATATTATATATTTCTAGCTAACACTATTCAACTTATATGCAGAGCATATTGTAAGGAAAGCAGGCATGGACATGGAAGAGGGAGGAGTGAAAATAGGAGGAAGAAATATCAACAATCTGAGATATGCTGACGACACCATAGTACTAGCAGAAAACCTCACAGACCTGGAACACCTACTAAGGAAGAGCAAAGAAGAAAGTGCAAAGGCAGCCTTACTGTTGAACATAAAGTAAACAAAAATAATGACCACAGAGAACTTACACACATTTGAATAAGACAACGAGGAAACAGAAATAGTAAAAGAGTTCTCGTATCTGGGATGAAACATTGATTGGAATGGGGACAGCAGTCAGTAAATCAGATTAAGAATGGAGAGGGTGGCTATGAAAGAACTAGAAAAGATCCTAAAATGGAAAGACATACAACTCAGCACAGAAGTCAGAATCATAGAAGCCATTGTATTCCCTATTACCATGTAAGGATGTAAGCGCTGGACAATCAAGAAAGAAGATAGGAGGAAAATTAATTCATTTGAGATGTGGTGCTGGAGAAGAGTGCTGAGGATTCCATGGACAGCCAAAAGGACAAATAAATGGGTCCTAGAGCAGATCAAGCTAGATATCCCTAGAAGCCAATATGACAAGACTTAGACTGTCATACTTTGGACACATCATTGCCAAGGCAAAAGGCGGGGTATAAGAAATTATTATTATTATCATCATCATCATCATCATCATCATCATCATCATGAGAAAGCATGAATTGTTGGAAAAGCTAAATAATGTTAAGAAAGGTGGAGGGAAGTAGAAAGAGAGGAAGGCCACATGCTAGATGGATGAATTTTATTAAAGAGACCATGAATATGAGTTTGCGGGAGCTGGGCAGAGCAGGAGAGGACAGGGGGGCTGGAAGTGTCTCATCCACAGGGTTGGCATGGGTCAAGACTGATGCGAAGGCAGTTAACAACAAAACTGAGACAGTTGCCACTATCGTACACATACAAAAAGCGTTAAACTAGACTAAGATAAATATATCCCTGTGGGAGACTTGCTAGCTGGTTTTGGGGTATAGAGGCCTAATTTCTTTTTTGTTATTGTCATCCATTTTTCATGGATTAAAATGCATTGTGCAAAGATGCTTGTGTTGATTGGTAAGAATCATGTTTACATCATGAAAAGGACTGCTTCCCATTCATGAGGATATAGGATATGGGATGGTTCAAACATTAATTTGCATTTGGGAAGCATACAAAGTTTGGATCCTAATTTCACTGAATGATTGAGGGTTTGTTTTTGTTTTTGTTTTTTGTTTTGTTTTGGGGTTTTTGTTTGTTTGTTTTGATGTTTTGCACAAATAAAGCATGGGGGACTCAGAATTTCAAACCAGCCTTGAGCCTAGGTGGCATCAGTGATATAGAATGCCTTTTCACCAACCTTAAATGGTTCACTGGCTGTGAACATTTGAAAAAAGGGGTAGTCTGGCCAGAGTAAACTGTAGTGTAGACAGATATATAAATTGTAAGGATAGTATTTCCTCAGATGATTTTTTTTCACACTGAGGGGGAGAAAAGGATTGGTACCCAACCTGCTAGGCAAATGGAACTGTTAATTTTCTTTGCAATTACTTTTTGGGTGTACAGTTTTCCAATTGGATGTCATATAAGAAAAACAGGATTATTTTCCCATTTAAAAACAACAACACACATATAGTTCTCATTCTTCTTAATTACCCTGAAATGTCCATGTATCTCACATGCTACAGTAATTTAAGGCAGTGGTCCTCAACTAATTTCCATTGGGAAGCAGAGGTATTATAGGAGACAATGGGGTTTTAGTCATAGCAATAAAAATAGTTCTTTATAACACAGCTGCAGGTTTTGTTTTGTTTTGTTTTAAAAAAGATTCCTTATCTTGAATGGGGCACTATGTCAGTGTAACTAGAAGCCAAAGGAATCAGAAAAACACTGCAGGAGCAGCAACAATGACTAAAGTAAGGTATTGGAGAAATTGGCTCCCAGAAGCTAGCTGACTTGGGATAAGATGCTACACCACAATTTTGTACAGAACTCTTGTGTTGAATGGCTTTGCTGCATAACCAAATATGCAATATGCATCCATATGCAATTTTCATCTATGCTTGCCAAACATGTGTACCATCTGCATGCACAAAGGCACCACATGTGCAACACTGCTTCTAAAATCTTGAATTGAATACCCGTTTCCCCCAATGGGGAAAACTTCTGTAGAGTAATGAAGACTGTAAACTTGGGGAATTGTTAAAGTCCAAGTCTTCTATGGGATCTTTTATCCTATGTTTATGGAGGTGGCTAGGGAATGGACTGATAGAGACAAAGCTTTTTGATGAACTGTATTTTATTTGGGGATTCAAATATACAAAGACACTCTAACATACAATTATACACACAAGAACTCAGGAGTAAAGTAGTTAGCTTGGATAGGAAACACAAGGCTTTCTAATGGTGATAATTACCTGAAGGAGGCTGCTCCAACGATGAATAAAGATGGATAGACTCAACCATTGTGAGAGGAAAGGACAACAGAAAGAGCTAGTCAGAATTCACAGTGGTGCAGTGTCAACATGAAATCTAGCCAGACCCCAATGTGTCTGAGATTTTGAGGAGCATTTATACCCTTAAACCTAGCCTGAGAAAAAGTGTTGCTATTGTACATCAAAGGATTCCAATTGCTATGCTTTGAAGTAGACAATTTCCAAGGAGAGGAGATAGGATGCTAATGTTATCTCATACTCAGCCGGACACATCCTGTCTGGCACTCATAAATCCTCTAGGTGTGAATGTCCTGCTTAGCAGCTCCTAAGCCTGGCCTTTTTGATGTGCAAATTGTTGTAAATGCAGATGTGACCTTTCAGGTGCCTACATGATGTGCATGCCTTGAGTTCATGGAGATAAGGGCTCATCCTCGTCCATAGCCATGGCAGGGACCCAAAAAGGGGTCTTTATATCAAATCAGTTATCGTAACAGTAGGGAAACATATGCAGGTATAAGACACCAATAGAATTCTAGCCTTTGCATACTTTATTAAAACTCTGCAACTCTAGAAAGACTGCAGCTGCTAGTACAATGCACCAAAAGGATTCTACCATTGGGGTTGGAGTAAAATGTATGGACAATTGCACTACTGTATTACAATATTCCACTAGAAATTGAATTTTTATTTTTGTTTACATTTACTTGTCATAATTGTTGTTGTGTGCCTTCAGGTCATTTCCAACTTATGGCAATCCTATGGGGCCCCTATCATGGGATTTTCTTGGCCAAATTTGTTTAGAGGGGGTTGCCATTGCCTTACCCTAAGGCCGAGAGCATGTGGCCTTCCCAATAACACCCAGTGGATTTCATAGCCAAGCTGGAAATTGAACCCCAGTCTCCAGAGTTGTAGTCCAGCACTAAAACCACTATGCTATGCACTGTATTTTAGTTACACTTAAATCTTACTGTAATTGATAAATGTAATAAAGCAAAGCAGCTTCATTTATATATCGCTTCATATCGCACTATGGGATGTCTAAGCAGTTTACAACTGTAAGCTCATTGCCCCCCAACAGTTGGGTACTCAAAAGGATGCAGGCCTGAGTCTAGCCTGAGCCCTGGCTAGTATTGAACTCGCAACCTAGTGGTCTATGAGTGAGTGGCTGCAGTACAGGCATTTAACCACTGTGTCACCACTGTAATATATATCTCTAAGAAAAGATGTCTTTACCCCCCCTCCCCCACAATGATGGGCTAGAAATCTATGCATGTACTACACTACACATTGCAATTTTTCTGAGTGGAAAGATAATAATAATAATAATAATAATAATAATAACAACAACATATTTATTTTTATCCCACTTATTGAAAAAACAATCCAAGCGGCTTACATAAAAACCCATACAATATAGCCCCAAAAACCAACCCACCCCCCTTAAAACAGTATTAAACATCTCATAATTAAAATAGTAGAACCATAAAAACAATTCATATAACTATAACAAATAAAACACTTATAAACCAAACAGAACCCCGCCATTCCTCATCCATCAAAATGATGGGGCCACGAGAGGAAAAAGGGGTCGGGTAACCTAAGGGGCCGGGTAACCCAGAGGACCAGGAAGCCCAAGGATAGGAAATTTAATCTGGAAAGGCCTGCCGGAAGAGATTCATCTTAACAGCCTTTCTGAAGCTGTCTAAAGATGTCAACTGATGGATCTCATCTGGCAGGTCGTTCCAGAGTTTGGGAGCGACAGCAGAGAAAGCCCTCTGGGAGGTCGTCACAAGCCTCGATTTCTGAGGCTGCAGCAGATAAAGGCTGAAAACTAATTGGTGTCATAAATCTGTTTAAGTTCTCTTGCACATGCAGTTGTGCATTTCTGGTCTTTGTGGAACAGGTGAGTTCAGTTAATGGCTGAATATACTGAGTTCCACAAGTGGAGGCATTTCACATGCAGTTGTCCATTCTTGTATGGTGTGAAACTATTTATCAGTCCCTTCAGTGCATGATTTGATTACTTCGGATTGCCAAAACAGCCACTGTGCATTCCCTACTACACAATGGTAAATTAAGCAGGTGCACACTAGCAGATAGATACACAATGTTGTTACACAGCAGAAGTGTGGTGTAGTGCAATGACAATATGATAATGTAAATGTAGATTTACACTGCATAACCATTATGTATGATCTCAGCCATTGTATCCCATTTCTGATCATCTTATTTATCCATTATCTTACTTCCTTCATGGCTCCTGCACCCACAGCATTTAAATAATAATAATAATAATAATTATAATAATTTTTATTTATAACCCGCCCCTCTGCGTGGCAATCGGGGCGGGGTACAACAAGATTAAGAAACAAAACACAGTTAAAAATCATTCCCCCGTCCCATAATCCCACCCTCCCATCCCCTTAAAATAGGATTAAATTGCATTCAAATTAAAAAATGCCACTTAGTTAAGAAATAATAAAAAAGGTAAACATACACATACACAGGATCAGTGGAGCAATTCTAAAAACTCATCTGATTACTTTTTGTTCTTGGTGTTGCCTCCTTGGTCAGCATAACTTTACTGGTCAGCATAACTCTATCCGCCTCCCTGAAAGCCATCTGTTACATTGCCACAATCCTCTGTTTCACTGTATAATTGTGACTGTTGTTTTAATGTTGTTTTAATTTTAATTATTTTAATTTGTAATAGATTTAATAACTTTTTAAGGGGTGGGTGGGATGTAATTTGTTTTTACTATTGTATTCTATTTTATTGTGAGCCACCTCGATTGATCCCAAAGGGGCGGGATATAAATTATTATTATTATTATTATTATTATTAGTGTAGTGTAACCTTGCTTAGCTTCCAAAATTGTATAAGATCAGGGTGGCATGGTCTTGACACCACTCTACTGCTCTAGTTTAATTTAGAAAAGGTGAGCTCTAAATGTTTCAAACACAACAGTTTTAGAACATGCAGACAACACCATAATATGAGCAGGAAAAGGCAAAGACTTGAAACAATTACTAAAGAAAGTTGGAGAGAAAAGTGCTAAGACAGACTTGCTGTAGGACATTAAGAAACAAAAATAATGGCCATGGAAGAGCTATAGGCATTCAATATAGACCAAGAAGAAATTGAAATAGTTAAAAGATTTCTCTTACTACCTTGGATCAATCCTAGATTGCAATCAGAAGAAGACTAGGTTTGGGAAGGGATTATGAAATAACTAGACAAGATCTTAAAGTGCAAAGATATTAAACTGAATACCAAATTAGGATCATCCAAGCCAGTGTATTCCCCATCACCAAGTATGGATGTGAACGCAGAGCACGAAAGAAAGTGAATAGAAAGTAAATAAGCCCATTTGAGATGTTGAGCTGGAGAAGAGTGCTGAGGATACCAGATAAACCAGGGGTAGGCAACCTTTCCCCTTTAAGGGCCGAGGGACTTCAGCTCCCAGAATCCCAGGAGCTATTGGCCAACATGGGACTATTGGCCAACATGGTTGAGGCTTCTGGGAGCTGAAGTCCCTCGGCCCTTAAAGGGGAAAGGTTGCCTACCCCTGAGATAAACAAATGGGTCCTAGAACAGACTGTCTGGAAGCCAAGAGGACTAAACTGAGGCTGTCTTACCTTGGCCACATTATGAGAGAAATGACTTACTAGAAGATAATAATGCTAGGAAAGTGGAAGGCAGTAGAAAGAGAGTAAGACCACATGCCAGATGCATAGACTCAATCAAAAAGGCCATGTCCCTATCCCTGTAGAACCTGAGTAGAGCAACCAAGGATAGAGTCACCTGGAGATGTCTCATTTACTTGGTTGCCACGATCAAGGCCAACTTGAGGATAGTTAAGAACAACAACAAGCAGACACCTAGTGAATCAGCAAGTTCTCATTTTTCAGTGCAAGTATCTGACAGAATTATATTTTGCCATAACATTGTTTACTGGAAATATGGAAATTCTCATTTTTGTCTGTGTATGTGTGTGCGTATATACAGTTTGCAATTCCTGAACGAGAACAGCTGAATGATTCTCCTTCCTTTCAAAGGTATCAGGAAATACCAGAATACAACCATAGCATGCAACTGGAAGGCACCACTGAAGGAGTGGCTCCTGATGGATGAGCTGGCCCACCAATGGCAGTTCTTCATAAATCACAAATGCAATAGACTAAGGGCCCCAGTTCATAAATTCAAAGCAAGTGTTGTTTCTTCTGGCAACCAGGCAGCATTTGAGATGCAAAGCCAGAAGCCACCACATGCAGTAGTTAAACACGTTAGCATTTTAACAAACTGAGACACTTCAACTGGCCTATTTATCAGTTTAAGCTATTTAAAAATGCTGCTGCCATATGTTGTCCATTGAAAACCAATGCTAAGCACCACATTTATAAAAGGGTAATTTATGACTCATAAGCAGCTCTGCCATTAGAGTCATTCTGCCACCATGAATAGAATTGATAGCAGTTTCTCAGCAAAGTCTTTTCTTTTTTTCTTTTTTGCTTCCCCCTCCCTCCCCTTCCCTCACATCCCTTCATTTTGGGGATATTGTTTATATTCACGGCTTTAGTCTTTCTCAGAGAAGAGGATGGCATTTAAAAGGATGAGCGTCTCCGGGAAATAAAAAGGTTATTTTTGTAGATTCTTGGCAGTGCTAATTGCTCTACATTTGTGAGGATGGAAGAACTTTGAAGACTAAATTGCTGAACGTATGCCAAGCATGCCAAACAAGACTTTGTACATATGCAATATGGGTGATAGAGTCTGTCAATGATTATTTAGTGCTGAGGCAAAAAAGAAAAAAGAAAAAAAGAAAAAAAAGACAGCTTAATAAACATATTCAGTAGTCCCAAAGGGTCATTTTTCAGGCAACTTTATGAAACAGCCAAGAAAAAAACAATTGATATTTGGTTGGCTTGTACTGAGACCAGTAGAGGAAGCATTTATCTCAGCCTGGTGGGCTTCATTTATCTTTAGTGCAATTGGCACATAACTCAATTTGATAGGTTTCAAAATGCTGTGACATAACTTTCCCTAGTATATGTGGAACACAGAGGACTCGCTTTGTTTCGAGTAAAACTCCCAAAATCCACTGGTCCTCAAAGGATTATGGGAGTTGTAGTCCAAAAAGGAACCTTTCCATACTCTAATGAACTAAAGATTGATTCATTATTTGTTTAGTGTCCTTCTGCCTGCCCTCTAGCTAAAAACATCTGACAATTCACTTCTCTCAGGCTTACAGTCTGAATAAGGCATGACACATAAAAGAAAGAGAGGGACATTGGGAAGGGATTAAGTCTAGAAGATGCTGGCTGCTCTTTTCCCCTTCAGAAGCCACAGCAGTTAGAATATGGAGAGGAGATCTCTCACCAGCTGCTGGACCAAAGCATGATGGAGTTCTGCCTGGCTGTTCTTCTCTCCCTCAGAGGCCAGATCGGCAAAAAAGTCTCTTCCAGAATTGCTCATTAATGGTGCCTGTTCTTAGAGTACCTAAGACACATTGAGGCTGAGATTCTACAAAGTGTTTGTGTAGTGTACGACAGCATATTTTGTGTGCAAAAGCATTTATTTATTTATTTATTTATTTATTTATTGCACCTTGCTCCCAAAATGGGATCCAAGGCAGCTTATAATAATTTTTAAAGGTCCAACTAAAATATTAATTTACAAAAGTTAAAAAAAGGAATTAAATATCAACATTATTAAAAACATGAAAATAAAAAATAATAATAGCTAAAACCCTAAAAACACTTAAAGCATATTTAAAGTATAGTTTCAATAAAAGATAAATACAGTTGTCCCTCCACATTTGCAGTGTTGACTTTTGCGGATTTGATCATTCATGGATTTGATTAATACATTCTTTCTAGGAATCTCTAACTCCTCCAACCTGACTCTATAGTCAGCATCACCAGAGATTCCTAGAGGGTACACTTCACTGGCCATTTGTAGGTCCTCAGGCCCAATTAGATGATCAGATTCTGACCAGTGTTGACCACAGCTTTATGCTGGAGGACCTAGAGATTCCTAGAAAGGTGTTCTCTCAGATTTTTTTAATATATAAAAAAACAGTGTTTTGGGTTTTTATTTGCACTTTTTGCACTTTCATGGGGGACCTGCACATCTAACTCCAGTGAATGTAGAGGGCCATGGGTGGGTGTATCATTATGGTACCATGAAGCTCCCTTAAGCAGGACTAGGGTTGTTATCTTGGATGTGTGATGGGATTCTTGTAAATGTAGTCCTTAACAGATCTTGGATCAGGAGAAAGCACTGTAATGTTCCATCAAGCATGATGAAGGTACTTGTCATTCCACATCTTCCAAACTGCAGTTGTCCCCTCACAACATGCCTATTCCCTTGCCAGTGAAGATGTGGAGGGTGGAGGTCCAAACAATGACCACCTCTGCTCTTATCACCAGCTCCTCCATGCCTCATCTCTCTAGGTAAAGGTAAAGGTATTTCCCATTGACAAGGTTGTCAAGTTGTGTCCAACCGTAGGGGCTGGTGCTTATCTCCATTACTAAGCCAAAGAGCCAGTGTTGTCAGAGACTACTCTGTGATCATGTGGCCAGAATGATTGCACAGAATGCTGTTTACCTTCCCACTGAGAAGTGGTACCCATTTATCTACTTGCATTTGCATGTTTTTGAACTGCTAGGTTGGCAGAAGCTGGGACTTGTGACAGGAGCTTACCCCATCATACAGCCCCCCAGGCCTTGAACTGCTAGCCTTCCAATCTTGCATTCAACAGAGTCAGCGTCTTAACCACTTGAGCCACTGCATCCCCTATCATCCATCTAACTCCATCTTATATCTGTCATGTACTTTGCAGCTTGAAAACAGAACTCAGAACCTCAGTAAGCCATAGGTATCTGCTACAGTTTGATTATCAGGTGCAACATTCTTTTGGCCATTCCAGGCAACATTGGTGTCTGTTCCTCTTCTGGGTTGTGGGAAAGGTGGAGCCATGCCCGAACACTGGCCCATTGTACTGTGGTAAATGGAAAACTGCTTACTCACGGGGGCACTGGTCTATGGGATGTTCCTTTTGCAAGCATGTAAACAATATAACTCTTAGCCCAGCATACAGTTATGTATGTTCTGTAATACCCCAACATTTGTGGTACTACAAATTGAGTTCCTAATTCTAGACAACAGTTAGATGAGGTAGGCAAGGAACAGAATTTCCATCCTGGAATTAAAAAGCAACCTTTATATAATATGGCTGATAGCCTCCATTGATGCTGAGTGACATAAATCTCCACATGCAGAGTTACACATGAGTTGTGTTATGCAACCCATGTCTTGAGTGGCAATGTCACACAACAAAACCAAGATACTAAATGGACAACCAAAGGCCCAATCAAAGGTATATGCATAATGTCTGGCAATGTGTAATGTGTTGTAAACCACTTAGAGACTGCATAGCGTGGTATGAAGTGGTATATAAATGAAGCTGCTATTGCTATTGCTAATGCACCCCCACGTGCAACACACATGTGTGTGCATAATGGTGCAGCACTCATAATCCTGAATTGAATGTGGGCATTCCTCATAGGGCAAAAATGTCCAACAGTTTCTATTGTGAAATAGAGATATACTTAAGACACTAACAAAACTCTACCCTGTATTTCTTAGCTCAATGACAGATAGACAGACACAGAGAGAGAGAGACAGATAGATATCTCTACAACACATCCATCAGTAGGAAATAAAAATTTGTCCCCTCTTTTCCACTTTTATGCAGGCAAGTCTCTTATCTTCTTGCTTGCTTCTCTACTGCCCTTCAAACCCATCTTAACATTGTTATCCCCCCTCTTTTTTATACCTACAATAGATTTTTAGGATCCATTGTAATAAATGCAAATATATTACAGTTTTAGGGCAGTAAAAGCACTCCTTAGCAGTTAAGTAGGCTCTCTGCAACAGTAGAATGCATTTTAAATTAGTGCTTGGAGAAAAGTAGGACATCGGAAAATTGGGGAGGGGAGGGACAGACAGAGAAATGAGACTTTAGCCACATTTTCTTCTCATTAATGAATGTGGGGGTGGAAGAGAATCTGCCCTCTACCAGGAAAAGTCAATGTGTATTTGGTTACTGAAATTTTTAACATGACTTGCACATCAGGATGAAAAAGAAATTCATATTAACTGAAGGGTTTTTTAAGCCAATGTATCCAATTCATGGTTTCTGAGACTTTTAATGAAAGTGTGTTTGTAGCTTTTGGTTTCGTGTCATTAGAAGGTAACCACCAGTGTCCTTTTTCCTCCCCTCCTCCATTTTATTTGACTTACCAAAGTAAATGAGGATGACAAAAAATAAATATATTTGAAACAGGCACATTAACACCCTTTAGAGAATGGTGAAAAGCATTAAAAATACATGCATTATGAAAAAATATGTACACAAGGAAGTGAGTGCCAAAATACACATTGATTTTGATGCAAAAAGAAATGTAAAAGGTCTCACAACATAACACATGACATGCATGGGATGAGAATGCTGATGAGACTCTGAAGAACACAATAGTAACATGGAAGTTTTCATATTTTCAAGGCCTAAGTAGGTCTGTTGATAAATGGGTTCTTGGTGGTGTCTTATTCATATTGTCATCATAAGTTGAAGCCAACCTGTTGAGAAATTTCTTAACAAACTTGCATGTCATAATCAGTAAACACTTGTTGGCTGGGGAGGGGGGATTCTGGCAGATGTAATCCAAAATATGTTTTTCAAAGTCTGGAGTGTATCTGCACTCATAACTACAGCAGAAGGGGTAGCACTTTAGCTGCCATGGTTCCATTTTACAGAACCCTAGAATATGTAGCTTGGTGAGGGCCTTAGAATTCTTTGCCAGAGAGGTCTAGAAAACTTTCCTGAATTACAGCTCTAGAATTCTCTTTCACTTAATTCTAAAGTCCTCATCAAACTAAAAATCTCAAGATTCCATAGGGTGGAGTACAAAATTCCCAAACAGCATGATGTAATTCAAAAGTTACTTTTTTGGGCTATGCTGCATTGATGAGTTTTATTGAATAACAATGTGTTGGTGAGCTGGTCCAGGAAATGCAGATTTTGTACAGGAAGGGCCAGCATTGCAACTTGAATGTGTTGCTGCTGCTGCGGCTTCGGCTGCGGCTGATCATCATCATCATCATCATCATCATCATCATCATCATCATCATCCTATTTATTTATATAGCACAGCCACTGTACATGGCACTTTACAGATCACAGAACATTAGAAGATATATGTCCCATTATGATTGTAATGGATGCCCATTGGGATGCCAATGGACATAGTGGATGCTGTGAAGATTAACAGTGTTCAATGCCTGTGTGTTCACAGATGCTTGTTCAGAGATGCATAGTTCCTCAGCAGATGAGAATGTATACTTGAACAGATGAATGACTAGGTTATATTAAGAAGGTAGTGTTCCTCTATGTGTTAACTATTAAAAAACCTGTTAAAGAGATGAAGAGAGAGAAAGGTTCATTCTTTATTAAAATGCAACATCTTACTTGCCATGTTCTGGAATGCAGTAAATGTATAATGCCATATATGCAGTGTGGTGTGGTGTGATACAGGTAGATGCCCAGATATTGACATGTCTGTGTCTCTCCCTAAGGAGAATGCATATGTTTGTACAGTGGGCCCTCCACATTCACTGGTGTTAGGGACACAGGACCCCTGTGAAAGTGGGAAAATGCAAATAAAAATCCACTATTTTGTTTAGCTGAGAGAATCTAGGAATCTCTAGGTCCTCCAGCACAACTCTGTGGTCAACATCCACAGACACACACTGGAAGACCTACAAGTGCATAGAGAAGTATTTTCTTTAGAAATCTCTAGTTCTCCTGCAGTGGGACTCCATAGTTAACATTCAATAGAGTTGTGCTGGAAGACCTAAAGATTCCTAGAGAGAACATATTAATCAAATCTGTGACTAATCAAATCCACAAAAGTCAAAGCCACAGATGTGAAGGGACAACTGTATATCTATTAATCTATATAATAAATAGCCTAAAAGATTACATGCTCATCCCATAGAAATATCCTGAGATTCCAGTACTTAAGAATGCTTAAGTGGTATGTTGGTGTTAACTCTGCTCATTTGGTTTCGACCACCACCATGAACTGGGCAACCAGGTGGCTAGAAGGTGATAATGGAATCTCAGACAGAATCCAAATCAGCAGACAAATGGCAAAGTCCCTCAGTCCCTCAGTCTAAAGAAATATGAGTGGTGAACCACACCTGTTTTACAGCAGCCTTTTTTTTTTTCTTCTCCTGATGCCACTGCCTACAGTGGCATGGTTACATCAGCATAATGCACCAATTGAAGAATGGTCAATAGGCTGAGGGAAATTCAACCACTAGTTCATGTCATAATATTCCTCGGGATCTCTGATGTCTTCCCCCTGCCCAAACTCCAGCTGACCTCTCTGCTAAACACTTTTCAATGCCAAGTGAGGCTCTTTGTTTTTTAATAGGACTTTGAATAATTGCTGCTTGGCCATAATATTATTTTGTTTTCCTCCCTTCACTGCACCTTTTCTATTATTGCTTGCCCCAAATCCTACATCATGGCATACATTTCTGCATATGGAGTTGCATATTGTGTTAAGTGGCTCTTATGAATAACAATGTTGCACAAATGAACATAGGCACAAGTACACAACCTAATGTACATGCACATCCATGTACCATGAACAATATCCATCCATGTAAAAAGTGCACCCTTGTGCGATCTACATGCACATGAAAGCACAATCCATGCCCATGTAAAATGGTATTACAGTTCTGTTTCTATAAACATGTTCTGTATTGGACAAAACTGTCCATCCACTTCTCTGGAAGAACTTAGGCATGCATAGACACCAACAGGATTCTGTCTTATGAATCACTGGTAAGATTAATGTTTGAAGAAAGGCTCATTTATTCACTGCATTAAATGTGTTTCTTCCAAACCAAATACTGAAAGCAAAGCCATCATTTTAATTCTGCTATTTTCAGTGTTTTATCATTCATAAAAGTAGGGCTGAGCACAGATGGTAGCATTTTACATTTCATTGACATTTTAAAGAAAGATACCAGCAAAATATACTCATTCCTTTTTTAGTTATTTGCTTTGCATTACTTTGCAAAGGGGTGAGCAAAAATGTTCAAAAGGAGGCACATGCCATTATGTAGAAGAGGAAACACACCCTTGTTTGCTGAGCCAACAAATTGCCCAGAGTTTAGAAATGTCATTTGTTTTTATTACAATTCCCATGTTGACTAGAAGTTTGGGGAGATGTAGTCCCCAAAATAACTATTCCAAGTTGTGGTGCTGACCCAACCATTAATAAATATATGCCACTAGCACTGGAACTGGATGAAAGTATTCCAACAAGATCCTCATTACGCTTGCATAATGCAAACATACATTCATATAATTATGCCACCCTTCTGCTGAATACCAGGACTGTGCAACAGATTATGTATCTGTGAATGTGTTTGCTTGTCACCCCATATGCAATGTGGAATGTTCAATGGCTGTTTCTGAAATGCTGTTGAATCAAGTGTAGCATTGAAGGCATTGACAAATAGTTATGCACCATCCAAGAACACATACCTATATAGCTGGATTCTCACTCCTCTACTGAATACTGATGCTATGCAGCCAATTATATATCTGACAATGTGCTATTGCCCCATTGTGAAAGTGGGGATGCACAGGAGTTGTTTGTACATTCCCAATGAATGAAGTGATAAGACTGACAAAAAGTTATGTCACCAAGAATGCTGAACTGCATGTGGAATGATTACACTCACAGGATTTTAGAATAGTATGATCTGAATACATCTGTTTTGTAATGGCCAAAACAGGACAATGGTGTGTGTAAGGGAACTTGTGTTTTTATTTATGATACCCACAGTTTTCTGACCTGTCTTTGTAATGCTGACAAGCAGAAAAATATAAATATTTCACCAAAAAAAGCATGGAAGGTCTGTACAATTGTCTGGGCAACATATACACATATGCATGCTTTCAGAGCCATAGCAGGTTGACAAGCAATGCTTGTGAGTGGATGCAAAAAAATCTGCAAAGTTGTGGAAGGTAAGGTCTCTCACTACCCTACCATAAATATTTGAGCAGCTCATGAATGGTAACGTGTGCACTGATAATCCATGCTCATGAAAAATCAGCACAAAACTGTATGGGAACAACTTTAGGTTTTCCATTTGTTTATTTATGTTTTATTTTCACCCTGAATGGTAGGTTGTTGACCTAAATCCAACAGCTTAGCCCTGATTGGAGTAGTTCAATTGGTAATTATAATGAATGCATTGCTTGTAATGATATGTTACTGCAAAGCATACAATAATACATATTAAAACAAATATTATTTACACATATATGAAATCTGTACCATACAAGAATATTTATAAATGACTGCTCACAAATTACACTCATACACCTCTTTCTTGTTGTGTGCCTTCAAGATGTTTCTGACTTACCGTGACCCTAAAGCAAACATATTAGGAGGTTTTCTTGATATGATTTGTTTAAAGGAGGTTTGCCTTTGCTTCCCCCAGAGGCATGTGACTTGTCCAAGGTCACCCAGTGGGTTTCATGGCCAAGCTGGGAATCAGACCCTGGTTGGCAGAGTTGTAGTCCAACATTCAAACCACTGAGCCATGCTGGCTGTCTCCACCCCTACCCCCACCCAAATTTATGTGGCTAAAGAATGTTTAACATGTATTCACAATACATCAGGATGAAGCAGTTTAAATATTAACTATAACAATTAGTGTAATACTAAGCCTCCATGGGTTTTCACAAGGCTGTCTGACATCTTCCTGCCTTTAATAGCAATAGCAGTTACATTTCTGTACTGCTTCATACTGAACTAAGCAGTCCCTAAGTGGTTTACAGCATGTAAGCTAAGCATTTAAGGCCAAATTGGGATATATTGACTGTAATGTTCTATGGTTCACCATAGTGTAGTAGTTCTGCATATAGACCTACACTAAGCTGAGCTGTATATAAACACTAAGGACTTATTGTACAGCCTCTGAAGCCCCCTCCCTTGTGTGGCTATCCCTTATCTTGTAGGGAATGAGCAGGATTGGGGGAACACCTGGCTATGTCCACATAGCCAGATGCAAAATGTTAAATCAGAACTGAGATGCTGGAGTACTGCTGAGGTCTCAGCACAACTGTAATCATTTCACACGTGACTACAGCAACATAGACAGATGCTGATCTGTTCTTTCTTGGTCCCCACATAGCCAGATGCAAAATGATTAAGTCAACATTGAGATGTTGGGGTGCTGCAGAGGTCTCAGCACTCCTGTAATCATTTCACGTCTAACTACAGGTTCATAGCCAGATGCTTCTCTGTTCTTGCTAGGTTCCCACAAGTCATGAAATGGTCACAATGGGAACTATGAATACTGTACAGTAATTATTTGGTGGGGGCTTTGGATGCTGCAGGAGGGGGGAGGGAATTCCAGTCTCCACAGTGCCCCTCCAAAATTAACATACACAGGATAAGGGAAACTTACACCAAGGACCTTCACAAGTTCAACCTAGACAATGAAGAAATGGAAATAGTAAAAGAATTCCCATACCTGGGCTCCAACATTGATAGCATTGGGGACTACAGCTAGTAAATCAGAAGAAGGCTAAGAATGGGGAAGGTGGCTATGAAAGAACTAGAAAAGATTCTAAAATGCAAAGATATACAACTCAGAACAAAAGTTAGAATTATACAGGCCATTGTATTCCCTATTACCATGTATGTCTGTGAGATCTGGACAGTTAAGAAAGATGATAGGAAGAAAATCAATGCATTTGAGAGAATGTGGTGCTGGAGAAGAGTGCTGAGGATCCCATGGACAACCAAAAGGACAAACAAGTGGGTCCTAGAGCAGATCAAGCCAGAAACCTCCCTGGAACCCAAGATGACCAAACTGAGACTGTCATACTTCAGATACATTGTGAGAAGGAAGGACTCTTTGGAAAAAACAATAATGCTGGAAAAGATGGAGGGAAGTAAGAAAAGAGGAAGGCCCCAGATGGATGGACTCTATTAAGGAAACATGGGGTTGCAGGTATGGGGTTGCAGGAATTAAGCAAAGCAGTGGAGGACAGAGGGTCTTGGAGATGTCTCATCCATAGAGTTGCCAGGAGTTGAGATTGACTCAAGGGCAGTTAACAACAACAACAAATGCCACTAACAGAGTCCCAGTCATTTTAAGAAAACCTAATGTCATTATCTCTCAATAAAAAGTAATAATTATCACCTGGAAGTTATTATGGTATATTGATGAAATTTTGTCAGTGTCATTGTTGGTCCCTAAGTGTATGATGTTGAGAAAATCAGCTCATTGTGTCCTTTATTTTTGTTACAGGTTGTGCCAGAAGTGACTAAAGTGTAAGATGGAGAAGTACAAGGGGGTATCATAAAGTAATAATTATCACCTGGAAGTTATTATGGTATATTGATGAAATTTTGTCAGTATCATCATCACCATCAAGTGTATTTCTTTTCCCAAAAATAAAAAAATCCATTGTGAGGTCACAAATTTGACAACATAGATGACATCATTCATGAAGTGGCAGAGTGGTTTAAGGTGTAATCTGCAGACTTCTACAAAAACAGTATTCAGAGGGTCAAGAAATACTGGGGGAAATGTGTAAATCTGAATGGTGGCTACGTAGAGATAAATTAACAACTACAAATCAAAACAAACTTTCTGTCAATTTTGTTAAAGGTAATAATTAAATTTTTACGATACCCCCTCGTAAGAATGATAATCAAAACAAAATAGTATTGACCAATTTGTCAGTCAAAAAAGATGAATAGTGAGATAAATCCTCCTTTTAGAGAGCTGAACCATGAAGGATAGGAAAAGTGGGCCTAAACTATCTTGTTAGTCCCAGCCAGAGTGGAATCACTGGACTCTTCTTTCAAAAATTGATCTGCTCTAGTTAGAAATAGGGAGTTATTGTAGCATAGTGGTTTGAGCGTTGGACTATAACTTTTTAGTTTAGTTCAAGGTTCAGTTCCCCACTTGGTCTTGTGTGACTTTGGTTGATCGCACAGTCTCAGCCCCAGAAAACCCTATGATAGTTTCACCTTAGGATCGCCATAGGTCAGAAACAACATGCAGGCACACAACAACAAGTTAGGAAAGGCAGAACAAATAGAATTCAAGCTATAATGAAAGAGATCTTTATTATGGCCATACTCATCCCACTGCCCATCCCCACCTATGTTCCATCTGGACCATGAAGGTTGTCCAATATCTGCCAGCCGACATTACTGATGGAATGATCTAGAGCTACCATTTAGGAAAATGGTTTGTTTTATTGTGAGAGAGTCATTGTCCCTAAATCATAAGGTTTATTTTCAGCCTAAATGGTAAACTATAGCCTAAATGGTAAACTATAGGATTAAGCACAAATGCTCATCTCAACTAGTGTAGACATGTTGAATGAACTGGATTTACAGTTGATTTATTCAAATGCTCAACTGATATACTCTGGTTAGGGCTAGCAACTGGACCTAGACCATTGTTGTTGTTGTTGTTGTTGTTGTTGTTGTTTTAATCATAGGCCATAGCTAAAACTAAGCATTAAATGTCCTTACACTAGGTGTCCCCACTGCTGCACGAGAACTCCCTCCCAGGAACACTCATCTGGCATTAAGAAATATTAAGCAGTAATCACATCCAGGCAATAATTTGCTCCCTGTCTAATATGCTGAGAAACACTTCCCATCACACCAACATTAACTTTTCCACATCACTGTGTATGATAAGGTTAATACAAAGACCTCTATCAGTATGAAAGGAATTGCATTTGTACACCTTCCTTAAGATGTAAGCAGGTGCATTATGCAAATTCCTTAATGCACGGAGCACTAGATTGCCCGCCAGAGTCATGTAAATGGATGTGTTAATGAAAGATAGGCATGCCCTTTAGTCTGCACCGTAGCACTTGAGCTCTACCATCATGGGATGACGAGAATTGCTTTGTTTCAACAGCTTGTGGAATGCTCATGTTCATCCTTTGATACTAGAATGGGTTGTGTGACAATTATGGGTGGGAGGTAGCGCTCATAATTGCTTTACCTCATAAGCAAGTCCAGACTATTTATAGAATGGGCATTTTAGAGGGCTTAGCATAGGATTACAGTAAGAAGAAAGACACTCCATTATTTTGTCAAGTCTTCCTTTCTGTTTCTGTTGACATTATTATTATTATTATTATTATTATTATTATTAAAGTTTATTTCTAAAGCACTGTCAATGTACACAGCGCTGTACAAAGAGACAACCAAAGCATAAAATAGAAATAAAAACCTGCCAAAGGCATACAATCTAAAAATACAAAACAATAAGTAAAATAATACAAGTTAATTAAAAGCAAGAAACAATTACAACAATTAAACAGCAACATCCACTGTCTGCCCAAATAACAGAAAGAGTAAATGTATATTAGACAGTCCCTGGGAAAGCCTCCCTGACATACTGACATACAGTGGATCCTTGGTATCTGGTGAAATTTGGTTCGATGACCCCCTGTGGATACATAAATCCATAGATGTGCAAGTCCCTTTAAACACAAGGGCATAGTAGAATGGTGTCCCTTATAAAAAATGACAAAATCAAGGTTTGCTTTTTGGAATATCTATCTATCTATCTATCTATCCATCCATCCATCCATCATCTATTTTCAAGCCATGAATGACTGAATTCATTGATAAAGAATCTGTGGCTATGGAGGGCTGACTGTATATGCTGCATCTACAGTACAGGGGTATACTGTGTTAACTGTCATGACTCCAAATTATGGAATCCTGGGGTTTGTAGGTTTCCATATATATATAAATATATATATATATATATGGAAGGAAGAGGAGAAAAAGCTTTGACATTTATTTTGAGACATCAGCAGTCTTTGCAACCTGGGCTATCGTTTTCTCTTGACCCATGTAATATCTGTAGAATAGCATGGAATTCCCAGAGCCCTAGACCAGGGGTAGGCAACCTTTTTTAGCTTGGGGCCGGTCCCGTGAAGTCCCTCCCGCCACTGAGCCGAGGGGGGGGGAATGGCAGCGTGCGCACCACCCCGCGCGTGCTGCCACCGCCACCACCGCTCCCACCGCCACTGCGCAGCCGCCTCCGCGCGTGCCACCACCGCCATTTTGGAAATCAAAATGGCGGCCGCGACTCGTTTGCGCATGCGCAGGAGTATAAGTCTTAAAAGCTCATCAAGCTACAAATCCCAGGATTCTATAAGATGGGGCCAGGACAGTTAAAATGGTACAAAACTGATATAACTGTACTACAGATAATGCATAGCACAATCTCATGTACTAGAACCATCCATGGCCATAGGAAATGTTCTTTAACATTGATACTCTTGAAAGTAGTTTGTAAGGATAGCTGAACAGATTTCCTCCAACAAATATTCACGGTTAGGCATATATAGAGGAGGGGATTACTCCACAAAGATAAGTTTTGCTTGTTTGTTTGCAGTGTAGATGCACCCTGTAGTGCAGAAATAATGCAGTTTGATGTCACTTTAACTGCTATGGCTGAATGTTAAGGAATCGTAGGATTTTTAGTTGTTGTGGCACCAGAGTTCTCTGACACAGAAGGCTAAACAGCTCACAAAACTACAAATCCCAGAATTCTATAGCATTGAGCCATGGCAGTTACAGTGGTGTTAAATTTCATTATTTCTACAGTATAGATACAGCTTGAGACAATGTAAGTGAGTTTCCTATGTTCTATCTGGACCATAATGGTTATCAAATATCTGCCAGGTTATATTGCTGATGGAATACTCTAGAAATTGTTGCAAGCGAGAAGCCCTTTTTGAGAGTCACCCAAAAGAATACAAAAGAAGTAAGACATTTGAGCTCAGTGCTAAGAAAAAATATGTTGCAAAAAATATTTTTAAAAAAAATATATATATATATATATATATATATATGGAAGGAACAAGAGAAAAAGCTTTGACATTTATTTTGAGACATCAGCAGTCTTTGCAACCTGGGCCATCATTTTCTCTTGACCCGTGTAATATCTGTAGAATAGCATGGAATTCCCAGAGCCCTAGACAATGGAAACCCCTGTTTGTAATGTGCTTAAATTTGGCATATTTTTCCTGATTCTTTGAGCATGTGGAGTGTACCAGAAGTACAAAATGCAGCACCCTCCTTTTCACAAAATCTTGCATCCCTTGCTTCTGAGCTTGACGCTCAAATTGACTTTTTTTTATATTTCATAATAGGAGATCCTGCCTTGATTTACTGAGCCCACTGCTGGATTGTTCTCTCATTCAAGCAAAAGAGAGATGAAAAGGTTATCACTTCTTTCAATTACTTTGTGACAGCAGATTTCATTTTTGCTGAATGGGGATGGTGCTTCAGTCACAAAATGTGTTACAAATTGAGGTTACTCTGACTGTCCAACTGGAAAAATTTATTACTTTGGCTGATGAGAATCGGGGAGGACAAATATGTCAGTTTTGGTTTCTCCCACATTTATTTATTTATTTATTTATTTATTTATTTTTTAAAAAATCAAATTATTTCTATTTCAGTCTGAGCTCCTGAGAGTTCAAAAAATAAATGAAAGAAATTCTTACTCACCCAAATGTACAGTTATAGTTAATCCCAGCATGGAGAGGACCATTTGGGGTGTTTGCATACCTGTTAAAGATGTAAGGGGGAAAATGTACTGCAAGTCATAAAGAGGAATGGAATATGATAACCCACATTCATCCCTCAAGGTTGGGGCAAGTCCACACTACACAGTTATGGCACTATTGCTTCACTTTAAGTGACATGGAAGCATCCTATAGAATTATAGTTTGGAATCTGTAGAGCACTCTGGCTTAGAACTCTAAATTTGTTGTTGTGTGCCTTCAAATAATTTCTGACTTACAGCGACCTTTTCTGGAGGTTTTCTTGGCAAGATTTATTCATAGGGGTTTTCCCATTGCTCTCCTTTGAGGCTGAGAGATTGTGACTTGTCCAAGATCATTAATTGGGTTTCCACAGCCAAGTAGGGATTTGAATTCTTGTTTCTGACTTAGAATTCTCAACATCTCTCCCTAAACTACAAATCCTAGGTTTCCTTAGAGTGTCGCTATAGTAATTACAGTGGAATCATATAGAGATGTAATTATTTACTAAATTAGTTCTTCAAGGCAGCCAGTTTTCTCAATTTTCTTCCTGCTATGAAAAAATCTTTGAAAACTGCAGTTTTTGTAGGGTCACAACTGAATTCACAGAGAACTTAGATGTTTACCTGCTTGGCCTTTTAATGGAATGTATGGAATTTCACTTTGAAAAAAGCCTCTCCTTCTTCTCATCAAACATGTTTCCACATATATATATATTTTTTGAAAATTCATATCAAAAGTGTTCACAATAAAACTACCTGCATGCTTCTATTGGGATCTTACAGAACTAAATAATCCAAAAGGAAGGAAACTGCACACCCAGGAGATTATCACACACCCAGGAGATTTAAAAACCCTGCTGATCTCTCCCAAATTGAAGGCTAATTCATGCTGCAGCCGGGTTCTATTGCGTGGCTTTTGCAGCAGAATCCACCATCCGAGTACATCCCCACTCCAATGTGGATCCCAAAATGCACTCCGGTGGCCATTTTTCAAAGTCATTCTGAGTGTGTTTTGGGACCCGCATTGAAGTGGGGATGTACTCGGATGGCGGATTCCACTGCAAAAGCTATGCAATAGAATCCAGTTGCAGCACAACTGGGACTTTTTCAGTCAGAAGAACTTTGAAAAATGGCTGCCGGAGTGCATTTTGTGACCCACGTTGGAGCAGGGATGTACTCAGATGGTGGATTCCGCTGCAAAACCCATGCGATAGAACCTGGCTGCAGTGCAAATTAGCCTTTAATTTGGGAGAGGTAAGCAGAGGTTTTTAAGACGTGCAATAATCTCCCCAGACACTTCTTGCTAGAATGATGACCTTCATTTGCAGAAGTCACACTAACCCCATCAATGTGTGAGTGCATTAAGCAATCATAGCTGAGGCTGTGTCCACAATGAAGAAATAATGCAGTTTGACACAGCTTTAACTGCCATGGCCCACTGCTATGGAATCCTGGGATTTGTCATTTGTTGTGGCACAAGAGCTCTCTGTTAGAGAAGGCTAAATGTGTCACAAAACTACAGTTCTCAGAATTCCATAGCATTGATGCATAGCAGTTGAAGTGGTGTCAAACTGTATAATTTCTGCAGTGCAGCTGTAGCCTTATGTGATCATAACTAACTGACCCATAGAAAATAAGCTGTGATTTTTATTTTGGTGCAAAAATCCTGTTTCTGGTGAAGAGAACAGTATTTCCTGTATAGGAATACATGTTCTATACCCAAGGAATGCAATTTTTTTTTTTTTTTTTTTTTTTTTTTTTTGCATAAAAAAACACTAGAGGGGACAGTCGTGCAAAGAACCACGTGTTTTTCTGTGCATATTAATCCCTCTTCACAAGCTTTAGAAATTGCACAAAATTCGTGTGTGTGTGTGTGTAGTGTGCCTTCAAGTCATTTCCAACTTATGGCAACCCTAAGGCAAACCTATCCTGGGGTTTTCTTGGCAAGATTTGTTCAGAGAAGGTTTTGCCCTGAGGCTGAGAGAGTGCAACTTGCCCAAGGTCACCCAGCCACTCAGATTTCCATGGCTGGGCTGGGAATTGAACCCTGGTCTCCAGACTCATAGTCAAATGCTCAAAGACTTCTAGAAATAGTGCGAACTGAGATCACTTTAACTGTCCTGGCTCAGTGCTAGGGAAACATGGGAATTGTATTTTTTTTTCTGAGACATTGAGCCTTCTCTGTCAGAGAGCTCTGGTGCCACAATAATCTACAGTTCCCATGATTCCTTAGCACAGTTAAAGTGGACTCAATTTGCACTATTTCTGGCTGTCTGCAAAGGCCCTACATTGGCTCCCAAAATTCTTACTGGTATATTATTAATTCCAATGGAGTTTTCCAGTTGTTGGAACATGGCTTGTTCAACTTGGGGTGGGGAAAATTTATTAATAGTCTTTCCCTTCCTGTTCTGAATTGGCAACCTAATAGCTTCATTTTAAACAGGAAGCCCACATAGAGGGTACAACAGTGGCTTCATGAAACTCTGAAAAGTGATATGTATGCTAATGGTGGCACAATTATGACCATGATGGTTGTGACTGAGGAGGACGAGGACAAGGATACGATGGTGATTCTACATTCCCTACAAGATTTCCACCACCTTTCACATTGTCTTTCAATAAAGGCAAGATCAACTAGGGAACTGAGTCCCAGTAAGAAAACTGTGAGATTCAAAGTTGCAGATTATCTGGAAATGCATCCGAAGAACTCCCAGAGCAGTATCTGTGCATCACAGATGTGATATATGAGTGAAGGGAATGAAATCTTAAGCAAGTCCCAGCTTTTGCAAGGAGCCAGCTGCACTTAGAAGAACATATGTTGCCATTGGGAGAGAAGGCAGGCAGAGTTCCAGGACAAAGTCTGGAACATGATACAAAGAGGCCTAAGAGACTTGAGAACCCAGGGCAGAAATAACAAAATGAGACCCAACCTGGGGATGGTGGAGTCACCTCAAACATCTGGGGAAGCAGCAACAGGGAAGGGAATAAGTCTGCTGTTTGAGTGGGACCATCTGAATACTTGGTTTTTCAAAAAAGAAAGGCAATCCACCATGGGAGGAGGGTTGCTGAGAAGAGGCATCTCATCAAGATACAATTTCCATTTAAGCTCCCTGACTAAGTACTGTAATTTACAACATCCTCCTCAAATTTGGTGTGGATAAATTTAGGAAAATGGAAAACAGAATGGAGACAGGGAGGAAGGGGAGGAAAGGGGGCAAAGAATGAGTTTCCAAGGGATTCATTCAGAATATTTTGTGGTCTTGTGCAAGAAAAGGATAGGAGGACAAAAAGATGATATACATGTAAAAGGCTGCTAAAGAGATATTTTTCTTTAGACAGACTTTTACTGCAGAATTTTGTTTCTTCATTTTGTAAAATATCATATACTTAGTATCCCATTGGTGAGTTATGACAGCATAAGTCCAACCCACATTTTTATTGTTGTGGAGATCAGAATTTTTTTACCATGAAGCAACAAGTTCTTCCCATATAGCACCCTCAATAGTCATTTCCATGTTTGTTTGTTTTAATATTCTGTTATAATCTTCAGAGACCTCTCAGGCTGCATCTGCACTGTGGAAATAATGCAATTTGATACCACTTTAATTACCATGGCTCCATTCTATGGAATCTTGGGATTTGTAGCTTGTTGTGGTACCAGAGCTGACAGAGAAGGCTAATATCTCCCAAAATTACAAATTCGATAGCATTCAGCCATGGCAGTTGAAGTGGTGTCAAATCGCATTGGGTCAGCAAATAGTTGAGTTGTGGAGAGAGACTTTGGGCTTTTGCAGACTGCTACAAATAGTGCAAATTGAGTCTACTTTAACTGCCCTGGCTCAGTGCTAGGGAATTGTATGTTTTCCTGAGACATTGAGCCTTCTCTGTCAGAGAGCTCTGGTGCTACAATAAACTACAGTTCCCATGATTGCCTAGCACTGAGTCAGGACAGTTAAAGTGGACTCAATTTGCATTATTTTTGGCAGTCTACAAAAGCCCTATATTGCTTAAAAATGGGATTTAGGGGTAACACTAGGAGATGTAGTTATGAAGACATAACTTTATACAAGAGATTAGGAATGGAATGAATATTTGAAAATAGCTGCCAAAAATTGGTTGACAAAATGAGTGTCAAGAAACCCCAGTGAACAGAATCCTGCACTGACAAAAAATCTATGCTGTTCAGGAATTATTTTGCATAAAGTTTGCAACTGGTTGTTTTGCACAGGAAATATTTTCTGTTCAGGAAACAGCATTTTTGCTACACAGGAAATAATATGCATAAATAATATGCAAAGATTCTTTTCATTCCAAAGTTCTTTTCATCAGGGCTTCCCAACACTAAAAAAAAAGGGGGGGTTGGGGGGTTGTTTGACAATTTTATGGATATTTGCAAACACTGTCTCATATCAAGAATGAGAAAATTTAATAAAACCATGGTGTTAGAAGGAGCCACAAGGCACATCCAGTCCAACCCTTGGCATGCAGGAATACCTAATTAATGTGCTTCCAAATGATGCATCCAACCTCTGTTAAAAGACCCCCCCAAAGGAGATCCCATTGCCCTACAAGGCAGTTAATTCCATCATTGAACAGCTCTTAAAATCACAAGTGTTAGCCATACTGAACGTCTTCCCAAATTTTGGTGTGTGGGTATGCTTTCCTTGCCATGGCCCTAAGCAGACCCAGAAGCTATGAGCCACCATGAACCCAAAAGCCTGAGACCATGTACGCAGGGCAAGCAGATAAAGATCAAAAGGAGGAGGGGGTTAGGAGTCACATTTAGGAAAGGAATTTACACTTCCAGAAGACAGGAAAGCTAAAGTAATTTACAACCAGGATGTTCTCCCACCAAACCAGAATCCTAATTAACAGCCCATTCCCACCTTGAAATTACTATCTCAGATGATCTTGTTTCTATGCACATGTGGCCCCCTTTGAGGCATCTTTGCCTGGGTCCAGTTTATCCTATATAAGGTCACCAAAATCCTTTGTTCCTTGAGCTAGATAAAATTCATAGTGACTCTATGTCACTATGAATTCTGCCTAGTGTTCAACTCCAATTCAGTGCTCCCGAGCAGCATAGTCTAGTGCCCACCATTCAATCGGATCCTCCAGAGTCAAACCAAGCTTGTGTAAATATCACTGTTAGATCAGCCTGTGGGTCTATTCCAAAGCTATTTCTTCTATTCCTGAGCCTTTTGTATGAATGTGAGAGTGAGTGCATATTTTGATGTGTGGTCCCCTTAATAAACATTCAACTCATTGAGAGAATTTTGCCTCTGTCCTTTCTTTACATTCCCCAGCCTCTCTGTAAATTCTGGGATGTATCCTAGGGCTGTTTTGTAGCACAGCCAAATTAATTGAGCAAATTAAAAATTCCCCTAAAGAGATTTTGGCTACACAAAGTTCTTCCTAATATTTAGGTGAAATCTCTTTTTTTCCCCTTATAATTTGATTTCATTGATTCATGCCCAAGTGGGTAAAAGCAGCAGAAAAGAAGCTTGTTCCATCCTATTCCTGGTATGGAGGATTTGAGTCTGAATAACTGACAGCCAAAGCCATAAATTTTGTCACTGGAAGAACTTCAGCATCACTATTCTTTCTCCTTCCTTGTGTCAGCAATCCTGCTGTGACATTCCATGCCTGTTGTGTCACCTCTGAACAGAATAATTCGCCAGCATTGCCAAAGAATGGAGCCAATAGATTCCCTGTTGACAGGTGTTCCAGGTTCAAGGTCAATCAGATATTCTCCAGTCAAATCAGGTTCTGAATCCTTCCATACATCAGATGAAGTTACCCAGCTGTCTTATCTCCCATCTGGCTCTGCTTTAAACAGCACATGTTTATGGATGCCAGCCCTGTGTTTGTACAGACAATACCCCTGGGAAGTGTCCTTCCTGAAAATCTCTTGGACTTACTAATTTTGTCAACAGATCTGGGTGTTTTTTCAAGCTACTGTGAGAAATGTGGAGGAAGATGCTACAAACACTAGAGTGAATTATCTGAGAGAAACATACTGCAAGGGGGCAAGTCTGCTTCCCCCCGTCACGTCGACTATTATTCTAACATTGCAGTCACTGCTCTGTTGGTGTTTCACCTAAAGCGACATTTGAAGACAAATGTAGATGAAGCAGATCAGGTGAAACATCCAGAAATTTCTCAGTAGAAGAAGGGTCCCCACACATCTCCAACTTATGACTGAGTTGTTGATTTTTTATGTCAAGTTTTGAAGCAAATCTGGAGGTCCTGTTCAGCTGAAAGAACCAGAGAGCTTTCAGACAAGTAACACATCTTAGGAAAGCAAGATTGTGGCCCTTCTAATCCTTTACAAAATCCACAGATAGCTTAGAATTCCAAAAATAATCAGACCAAAGTGATTTTCCTTTTGTACAAACCAAATTTTGCATTGTCTTACTGGTTGCAGACTGCCAGAAATAGTGCAAATTGAGTCCACTTTTAGGGTTAGGGTTAGGGTTAGGGTTAGGGAATAATGGGAACTGTATTTTATTGTGGCACCAGAGCTCTCTGACAGAGAAGGCTCAATGCCTCAGAAAAAAAACCATTCCCATGACTCCCTAGCACTAACCCTAATCCTAAAAGTGGACTCAATTTGCACTATTTCTGGCAGTTTGCAACCCCCCTATCTTCCCTGAAATTCCAACCACATCAGGATCTTTGAAAATCATAGAGATCTGCCCGGAAAGGGGTGTAAGGTACTGCACTTAGGCAGGAAAAAAAATGAAATGCATAGATATAGGATGGGGAACACCTGGCTCAAAAAGACTACATGTAAAAGGGATCTAGAAGTTCTAGTAGACCACAAGTTAAAGATGAGTCAACAGTGTGATGTGGCAGCTAAAAAAAAACCAATGTGATTTTAAGCTGCATAAATAGAAGTATAGTTCCTTGATCAAGGGAGGTGATAGTAGCACTATATTCTGTTTTGGTCAGGCCTCACCTGGAATACTGTGTCCAGTTCTGGGCACCACAGTTCAAAAAAGATGTTGACAAGCTGGAGCGTGTCCAAAGTAGGGCAACCAAAATGGTGAAGGGTCTGGAAATCATGCCTTATGATGAGAGGCTTGGGGAACAGGGTATGTTTAGCTTGGGGAAGAGAAAGTTAAGGGGGTGATATGATAGCCCTGTTTAAATATTTGAAGGGATGTCATATGTAAGAAGGAACAAGTTTGTTTTCTGCTGCTCCAAAGAATAGGACCTGAAGCAATGTATTCAAACTACAGGAAAAGCAGGTCCACTTCAACATTAGAAGGAACTTCCTGACAGTAAAACAGTGGAACACACTCCTTCATAGTGTGGAGGAGTCTCCTTCTTTGGAGGTTTTTAAACAGGGGTTGGATGGCAATCTGATGGGGGTGCTTTGATTGGGTGTTCCTTCATGGCAGAGGGTTAGACTGGATGGCACTTGAGGTCTCTTCCAACTCTGTGAATCTATGATTCTATGATTCTAAATCACAAATTTAGAAAGACAATGATCACAATCAAATTATGTGGCAATTCCTTTGATAGATCTGGGCTGAAATCCTACATCATATTTGTGTAGCTTAAATCTATAATTATCCAGTTATACAGTGGCTGCCACACTTCTATTGTATATCGGTCAGTGTACTTGCAGTATCCTGTTGTTCAGTGCCTTCTTTTTGCTTATTGTCCTATTGTTCAATGGCTTCTTCTACAATTCCAATGAACAAAGTGGCACATTGGAGGCACCAACAAATAGTTGTGTACCTTTCAAAAATGAGCAACTGCACATACACTGGTTGCAATTGTAGTTCTCCACTTGCACAGTTATGAAGTACCTATGTCTGTTGCACAATGCCCCAAAAGTACAACTGCATGCATAAAAGGACATATGCATATGTATGACACCTACAAGATCCCCTCTAGAAGATCATAGTATTGCTATGCATTCATTTTTACTGAGGGAATTAATCCCAGCAGCATTAAATAGAGGTGTAATTTTCATAAGATCTTTTAATATCATGTAAAGCACAAGCTTCCATCCTTTTTCATAGTAATGTTGTAACTAATAAAAAGACAATATTATTCAGTAATTCAAAATCCACACACACACACACACACACATACACACTTTTTAAATTTCTTTTGTTTATCTTCATTGCTCTTTCTTGGCTAGGATTGGCTAGGATGTTCACCCTTTATGACTCCTAATTGACTAGGACGAACCATGTGATCAAATGTGGAAGCCCTGCTCTCATTTGAAATCAAGTTTTTATTTTTTTTAAATACTTTATATTTATATAATTCATTTTGTCAACAGATCTGGGTGTTTTTTCAAGCTACTGTGAAAAATAACAATTTTTGATAAATAACAATAAATATTAAAGTATAAAAACACATCTGTTCATCTTGACTAACAAGGGTAAATTTAAACAAGCCTTTTGCATATCATTCAAATAAATGTATGTCAAAATGAGTTTTTCCTGATTTTTCTAGGTTTCCTAAATCATCTTTACTTGCCCTTTAGTGATGACACCACAAAGACAAATGTTATGGGTTATATAGTAGCATGACATTATCCAGTTCATTTCAAGGATTCTTTCCATGATCAGTTGGGAAAGAGAATGAAGCCCTAACTATCAGGAGAAGTGAAACTGCTGCAATTTACACTAACTGCAGCTTCTAAGGGCTTGTTGTATGGGCCATTTAAACCACTTCTCCCCAAAGCCCCAATTTGAGTGTGGACTACCTTCGTGATGTGAGGCAGTTCAGCATGAATCTGGGACATCCTTCTCTTAAACCAGATTAAAATAACCTTTGCTCTGGATTTTACAGGAAAATCTGGAGCACTCCAGAGCAACTCTGGGGGCTATCTACACACACCTCCAACTATGCCACTCAACACTGCTACCGCTGGTACAAATCACCCCCTCTGGGGTTACAACAAGGTTCCCAGCCATGTGATTGATGCTGGGCACCTCATTATTTACTTCAGAGGGAGCAACTTACATCAATGGCTCTGGGTGACACAATGGAACAAAGCCATCTGGCAATCTGAGGCAACTCTGGGCTACTCCAGGAATATTCTGGCTGGTGTAGACCCTCCCTTAGTCTTCTTCAATGGCAGCCCTACATAGAGCATATTACAGGATCTAATCAGGAGGTTACCAGTGCATGGATCACTGTGGCTAGATTATCTCTATCCAAGAAAACTGGCACAGCAGTCAAAACTGGCATCAAGCACTCTGAGACACTTGGGTCCACTTGGGCCTCCAATCACATCACCATTTTACATGTTGGGAACTCAATTTGCCTAAGTGTAAAATAGTGATGTGACCAGAGGCCCAATTGGACTGCGTTGGGACACTGCATTGGGACAAAGGAGAAGGTCTTCTCAGCTATGGTACACCAGTTCTGAAATGCCCTCTTGTTGGAGGCCCAGTGGCACCAACACATATTATTTATATGTCAAGTGAAAACATGGCTATTCAACAAGGCATTTGAGCCTCATTAATTCCTCCAAATACTGATTAACATAGTTTTTAGAAACTGAAGAAGTATGATTGACTATAGTCCTGAATTACATTGTTAATCTGAATCAGGACAATCATACTTCTTCAGTGCTTACCTATGCAAACTAAATAGGGAAAGAGATTATCTGTGACTGTGAGAACAAACTCAGAAGTCATGCTTGTTTATTCTAATATAATGATCGCACAAAGGTCCTTAAAACTCAAAGAATACTAGAGATCATTTCCTCATGATTTGAACGGTCCCAAGGAGAAACTTGAAAGACAATCAGATGAGTCAACTAAACAATTTAAGCTCCACAGATACGGTCTCAACAGGCAGCAATTACATTTTCAAGGAAAATGTTTTACAATTGTAATTAGACATAATAGGAAGAATGTATTTTTCCCCTTTATCCTTCTCCCATGGTGAGTCAATTTAATTCTTAAATACAAGAGACATAATTGATTTTAGCCCTAGATTAGTTCTGAAAATGATCTATATGCGTTCTTGCTAATGGAACAAGAGAATTCACCTTCCTCAGGGACCACAACCCAACCCAGTTCATGGCAACAATTATTAGACCCTGACAGGTTAGCTAACAGGAAAAAAGGAAGGGGAGGCTCGAATGCCCCACAGATTAACAGTTTAGTGCAATAATTAATGTTGCACTCTTTCCAGTTAATTATGGATTGTGTACACAAACTTATTACTATTATTATAAAGACCACTAAGGGAAAATTGCAATTTGAAATGATGACATCAACTCCATTGCAAACAAAAAAAATCTTTGTGCAAATGTACTTAAACATGAAGAACAGTTCAAGTCAAGACTGGTTCTGCTCCACATATTTAACCAATGTTGAATGTGCCAGCAAATGTTGAATGTGATGGTACAGTCTAGATTTTTTTTCCAGTGATTCAGTTACCCATTACATCCAGACTATCTTCCCTTATCTATGGTGAGGCAATAACTCACTCAAAGGAAACAAATTAGTATAACACACGAGGCAACATTCTGCCTACAACTTCCATCTTTGTAAGTGGCCTTACGTGCATGCATAATTGAATAGTCTTGCAACATCTATAGCAGGGGTAGGCAACCTTTCCCCTTTAAGGGCCGAGGGACTTCAGCTCCCAGAAGCCTCAGCCATGTTGGCCAATAGTCCCATGTTGGCCAATAGCTCCTGGGATTCTGGGAGCTGAAGTCCCTCGGCCCTTAAAGGGGAAAGGTTGCCTACCCCTGATCTATAGTCATCTAAGAGCTACCATGTGTGGACTTCCTTTGTGCAAAGGCAGCCAGAAGAGTGACTGATGTGCCATGGCTTGATGGACAATGGACATGGGTGCCCACTTGGGGGTCTTCCTGATGTCCATCTGGACACTGGCTGAGGCACAACAGGAGTGCCAGTGCCAGTGCACATCAGAACTTGAAGTTCCCAATGTGTATTGAAGTACTCTTGCCTAGAAGTTGTTCTTGTTGCTGGTAACTGCCAAATCAATCTCGACTCATGGCAACCCTGTGAATGAGACATTTCCACAACTCCCTATCCTCCACTGCTATGCTCAGATCCAACAAATTCATACCCATTACCTCCTTAATAGAATCCACCCATCTAGCATGTGATCTTCCTCTCTTTCTACAACCCTCCACCTTTCCTAGCATTATTGTAGACACATGTAGATGCAAGTGTGCAGATGGATGACATGTGGATGCACATGCCCAATCATTTGTGCATTTGGTTGCACATTTGGCTATGCTTCCAGTTTCCATTCAACACATTGTGCCACTTGGTATAAAGGCTATGTAACACAGTCAATGTCTATTTCCACATGTGGAGGTTTGCAGTATGCAACCTTGATGTAGAATCTTGGCCATGATCATATACTGTTATGCCCTGAATTTTTACTTTGGAATATATCATTGCAGCCCCCTCCCTCTCAGTGTCATCTTCTAACTCTACTGCTTGTCAGTTATTCATTTACTTTCTGCTACAGTAAACCTGTCCGCTCCATTTTCTCTCTCTCTTCCCAATGTCCATTTTTAATTATCATCAGGACCCTTTATTGCAGGGCCTGATCAATATGCACAATAGATATTCCAAACTGAAAAACTGCAGAAAAGCTTAGAGAAAGAGAAATAATCATTCAACGTTATTAAATCAATGGCTGATAGCAGCACTATTCTCTTACGGTGCAGCAGCTCACATCTCAAGTGCATATTGATTTGCCTTTATAACAATTATACTCTGTTCACAGTCAAAAGGGGAGGGAATAGCTACAGTGAACTGAAAGAACAAAATCTATGGATGCATTATCCTATGCCTTTCCAATACTCCCTATTTACAAAGGACAATCTGTAGTGACTAATAAAATGTCCCTGTATTGTATTTAGGAAACATGCAGGGGTAGCTGTGATGGCCATTTAGCAAATTCAAACAAAAATCCCCAAACAGTGATATCTTTATTGGCCAATCAAAATGCACAATATATTTGTTGCAAGCTTTCGAAGCTCTACTGGCTTCTTCAGGATGTTACAAACCAAACAGCAGCAAAAAATGCAAATGGACTTTAAATTTCTTGGTCTTTGTAAATCCCCCAATAGCCACAAGGACAGAAGAGGAGGAGCCAGCTTGCAAAAGATACCCTCCACCTACCATCTTAACTAAGGACAGAAAAATCAAAATGCAGGCATCTGACTATCTTCAATTTTTTCTCCTGTTTGGTTTGTAACATCTTGCCTGGTGAAGAAGCCAGTGGAGCTTTGAAAATTTGCAACAAGTATATTGTGCATTTTGGTTGGCCAATAAAGGTATCGCTGTTTGGTGGATTTTTGTCTGTATTGTATTTGTTCTACATTCCCAGTAGATGATAGAATTTTCCCTTTTGAAAAAAGTATACACCAAACTTGGGATATTAATCTTTAGAAAGAAACTGATTACACTTGCTCCTCCACATTTGTGGCTTTGACTTTTGCAGATTTGATTATTCACAGATTTTATTAATATGTTCTCTTTAGGACTATCTAGGTCCTCCAGCACAACTCTATGGTCAACTTTAACCAAAAGTTGCACTGAAGGACTTAGAGATTCCTAGAGAGAACACTCCACTAGGCATTTGTAGCTCCTCCCTTACAATTCTATGGTCAGTGTCTGGCAGATGTTGACCACAGAGTTGCACTGGAGGACCTAGAGATTCCTAGAGAGGTCTTTGGGGTAAAAACATAGTGTTTTTGTTATTTGTGTTTTTTCCACATTCACTGGGGTCCTATGCCCCTAACCCTAGTGAATGTGGAGGGATGAGTGTACTTTGTTTTTTACTCTGATCAGCCAACAGGTTGTCACTATTACTATAGCCCAGAAAGGTAATTAATCGTTACTAATTACTAACAAATTGCAGTTGCTTTTATTACTGTGCATTTGGAAAATACAGTAGTCCCTCTGTTCTCATGGATTTGAGGTCTGAGGTTTTGAATATTCACAGAGGGGCAACCTCCATTAAAATCAATGGGGCACGTCCCCATCCACACACGTCGTGGGGGCACGCCCCATTTAAGCCTATGGGGATTGAATATTGGTGAGTCTCCATTTTCGCAGGAGGGTCCGGAACAGATCCCCTGTGAATACAGGGGGCTGACTGTACACTCTGGTTCTCTCAGTTGGCCCAATCTGTTATTGCACTTTGGAAATTCTAACAAAAACACCAAAGATACTTCAAAGCAATCCTTCATGGCTGCAGTATGAGGCAGACACACAGTTGAGCCTTCTTCTCCCCTCCCTGCCCCTAAGAATGAATCTGCACATATAGCCAGAAATAAGTAAGAGACAACCTGTTCTAGTTCCACTGAAAAGTATTAGCATTCAGGCAAAATGTATCTTTGTTAAATTTTACTGAAAAGGGTACTAGTGACCAAAGTAATTCATTAGATAAATTAGTTACATCCCAGGTCTGTGTGCCTATGTATGCACTAGAACTCTTCAGGGTGCAGTTCCCTCCCTAAAGGAGGTGCAACTTGGTTAGAACACTGGAAAAGGATTTTAAAAAAATAACTCCAAAAATGCCCAGCAAGCCCAGCTACTGCCTCACTATTGGCTGAATTCCAGGCAGATGTTTGAGGGGAAGTGGTGTCACCCCTATGTAGGGTACCCCCTGGTGTAGTCTGTACCCACCCCCTGCTAGTGATGCCATTGTTCTGTAATATGTAAAATAGCAGTAGAAGAATGAAAGGAGAAAAAGTCCTCCACATTGTAATGGTTCAAAAACCGTAGTGGTTTTGTTTTTGTTTTTGTTGTTGTTGTTTTTTAAAAAAAGCTGAAAGCATTTCAGCCTTATCACCAATTGGCCTTCTTGCACTCTCAATCAAAATGGACTTTCTGAATATTAAGAGGAGGTTTCTCATCAAGAGCAAGAAAGTCTGCAAATAATCTTTTACATCAGAGAATCAAAGAACTGAAATGGACTCTAGATATTACTGATATTGCTCAACGGACAATGCAATTATGGCATCCCTGACAGATGGCATCATGTTCTGTTTAAATGCTATCAACCACGTACACCCCACCATCACCACAAGTAGTTTGTTTCACTTCCAAACAGCTAGGCATTTCTCCTAGATTTTTGCCAGATTCTGTTCTTTTGTACTTTATTCCCATTCCCCACAATTTCCACTCTTTCTGGAGGAAAAAAAGGAACTAATCTTTTCAATTTTCTGTATGACATCCCTTCAGGTATTTGAGGATAGCTGCCATGTATTTCTTCTCTTCTCCTGGCGGAACAAAATAGACACTCTTTCAACTCTTCCCAATTCTCTGTGGTTTCTGGTTTCACTATCCTGTTGGTCCTAGTTCCAGACACTTCAATATCCTGGATAATTATCTTCTTGAAATGTAATAGAGGTGCAATTATTTGCTAATTTTATTCTGGAAGGAAGCAATAAGCACTTTTGTCCCATTTCAAGAAAGTCTTTGAAAATGGTGCAGTTTTAAATGACTATTCACATTTTGATATTTAGGCTTCATCTGCACAGCAGAAATAATGCAATTTGACACCGTTTTAACTGTCATGGCTCAATGCTACAGAATTCTGGGATTAGTAATTTTGTGAAATATTTAGCCTTCTCTGTCAGAGAGCTCTGGTGCCACAACAAACTACAAATTACCATTTCCACCCTGAACACAACACCAGATCCATAGTCTACAGCCAAGCCCTCTGACAGAATCACGTCTGCTCAGACCCACAAGACAGGGACGCCAAAATAATGGAATTACAAGAAGCATTTCTCAAGCTACAATACCACCACATGAAGTAAAAAAAAAACAAGGCAAGACTTATGCCCAGGACTAACCTATTACAGAACAGACTGAGGACAGGAAATGACAGGACCCCACTAGTGCTGATACACAGTTCCCAACTGAGAATGCTTAGACATATCATCAATGAACTGCAACCTACTCTAGAAAATAATGTTGCTATCTCAAAGTTCTTGATGGCAGGCCTTTACTTGCATACAGACAGCCTCCAAACCTCAAACAGTTACTTACCTGGAGAAGAACACATGGCACAGATGTGGACTCAGGTACAAAGCCTTGCCAAAAACCCAGATGACAACTCTGCTCACACATCTATTCAGGAAATGTCATCACAGGACCTAATAACATCACCCACAATATTAGAGGGGCTTTCACTTGCCCATCCTTTAATCTAATTTATGTGGTGGCTCAGTGGTTAAGACACTGACTCTGACAATTGCAAGTGCCATGTGATGGAGTGAGCTCTGGTCACTAATCCCAGCTTCTGCCAACCTAACAGTTCAAAAGCATGTAAAAGTACAAGTAGATAAATAGGTACCACTTCTGTGGGAAAGTAACAGCTTTTGGTGTAGTTATGCTGGCCACATGACTACGGAGTAATCTTTGACAACACTTGCTCTTCAGCTTAGTAACAGAGATGAGCACCACTCCCTACAGTTGGATATGACTTGACAACCTTGTCAAAGGGGAAACCTTTACCTTTACTTTTATGACATCAATGCCCTTCAGCACTCTACATTGGGCAAACAGGCTGGTCCCTGTGGCAGAGGATAAAGGAACATAAATTCGACAGGAATGGGAATATACAAAAGCCAGTTGCAGAACACTTCAGTCTTCCTGGGTGTCCCATCTTGGACCTCAGAAAAGTGGTCCTTGAACAAAAGAAGATTGAAAAGAGAAATGGCAGGACTGGAATATATCAATAAACAGCAGTTCGTCAACAGTGTGTTGAACAGAGCCAATAGTTTCCTGTCACACTACACACATTATAACACTAGCTAACCTGCAGCCTCATGAGGCCTCTCTTAGTCAGTTCATCACATCTTCTTGTTGGCTCCCACACTACATTCCCAATACTCATTCATATAGTTATCTACTAATATTGGCTTTAGGCAACATCTTTGCCTTGCCCACCAATTACCATTGTTAAAACAGAACTTGTCACCTCATTTCCATAACCATAATTTTTTTTTTCATTCCTATGGACATTCTCACACAGAGAGACTGCTATATAGATCTGCCTCTGGATTTTCCACTCCACTAAATGCATCTGAGGAAGCACTCATGTATAAGTCTAAAAAAATTGGTCAAGAAATTGACCAAAAAACCTGAGTTGACTTATCATGGGTCAAATTAAGTACAGTACTTTAAATCTTATTTTAAAAAGGAACCATTCCCTGGTGAAAGACAAGAGGGTAATCTGTCCTGGAAGTATTGATCCTCTAATCTCTCATCCATCCAGCATTTAAGATGAACACAAACAGTTCTGCCTGCTGGAATTTTGTAAGTTCTTTGGCATAGTTTTCCTTTGCTTCATTCTTTAGATCTGTTGTTACATGCTCCTAAGTTTTACCCTTGACTTATCCATGGGTCAAATCAAAATCCATAATTTTTGGGCCCAAATCTGTTCTCAACTTATACATGAGGTCAATTTATAGTCAAGTATATATGGTAGGTTCAAGCCTATAAAAGCTCGCTCTACCAACTGTTTATTTCAGTTAATCTCAAAGATAATGCAAAATCCCTTAACCTACTTACATTTATAGTTGTCATTTTTGGTTGTTGTACAAATGGACTTATTCAGTTTATGGTTGGTTATTCAGTTTATGGTTGGTTATGCAGAGTTCCATAATTGCAATTATTCCACATGCAGGCCTTATCTATATTGACTAAATATCCCAAACTCCAACTCACCACCCCTCAGCTCACCGTGTCCTGTTTTCACAATACAGGCTCCAAATCCTGAATCGGGGTTTTCACAAAACCCAAACCTGATCTGGGGGTTTCCACCCCCTAAGCTGCATTTACTTAACTCACCTTTTGCTACAGCTTTTTTGGCCTTTCCATGGGGATGAAGGTGATTGCCTTCGCTCACATGGCCCCAAGCTGCCTGTCATTGCCACCACTATTGGTGCATAGCTCTGAGGTCAGAATGAGGTGCCCAGCATTGTTAGCATGGCTGGGTGCCTTGGTCTGGCCTGAGAGTGACACACCTACGCTGCTGGTAATGGACAGGTTGGGACCATACAAGTGAAGGCAACAGCATCACTGTGAAGCAGGTAAGGGGTAAATTCAGGGCCAGAATACTCTGAGGACACCCCCTCAGTATTGGGGAAGGTGTAGACAAGCCCACAATTCCACATTCTTGGATGACGTCTTAACTATTTGCCAATGCCTTCAATGTAAAGCCCTACATGGCTTGGGTCCATCTTATCTTAGGGACCGCCTCTCCCCATATGATCCCCCCCCCCGCGCCCTACAGTCCTCTGGGAGGAATCTGTTACAGCCAATAAGAACTAGGCTGTCCCAGACCTCCCAGAGGGCCTTTTCCGCAACCGCCCCCAGACTCTGGAATGGCCTGCCAGATGAGATCCGTCTTATCACTACTCTTGCTGCTTTCAAGAAAGCAGTAAAGACGGATCTCTTCCGGCAGGCCTTCCCGGAATAACTTCAGCTGGGAGATATATTTTAATCTGTTGCCCTGATTTCATCCTATGTTCTTATCTGTTTTAATTAATGTGGCATTTTTAATTTTGATTATGTTTAATTCTTTTTTAAGGGGATGGGAGGGTGGGATTATGGAATGAGGGATTGCTTTTAACTTTGCTTGTTTTAAATTTATTGTTCCCCGCCCCGATTGCCACGCAGAGAGGCGGGTTATATATTATTATTATTATTATTATTATTATTATTATTAAATGTATCACTTGATTTATTGATATTGTAGAAAGTGTCACTGTACATAGCTAATTACATTATGGGATAGCAATATGCACATTATGGGATAGCACCTTGGCAGATACACAGGCCATTGCAGAAGGATAGTATTAAGCAGAAGGAGGAGTGTGAGTGTAAAGTTACACAATTTAGGATGTGGGCCAATAAAGTAGTTTCCTTTTGTGTTGGCTTTAGAAATGTGACTTCATTAACACCTTCTAAGAAAAATAATGGGCAAGTGTAATAGTGACACTCAGTCACCTTACTGTTTTTCTCAGATGGCAGCACAATGGGGCTTTTTTAATCCCACCACTGCCACCAATTCATGACAGTGCAACAACGTGGTACCGCCCAAAACCTCTTTATTTTCCTTTTAAAAACATTTTGTACCGTGGGCCACAGTTGATGCCATCCGTGATGGAGATGTACTTTTCCCCAAAATTACTCAAGGGACTTAATAATAAAATATTTTTCTCAATGTTGCTAGCCCGTAACTGTATCTTTGAAAGCACTCCAAGCAGTCATTTATTGAAACAATGTTATAAATTTATTTGCAGGTTAACTTAACTTAAATACAATATCACTTGGGTGGGATTTTGTTCACAGTTGATGCATTATTGGCATACTTTACTTGTTACACTTTGTTACATTTGTGGTTTCTTGTCCTCATACTTGTTTGTTACAGTAACCAAAACCATTCAAAATCTTTATTATACTCCTGTTTCTTACACATTTATTAACTGTTTGTGCTTCACGTTTCACTATCTACTATTCTCCTCAGGGGCCTTTACAGACTGCCATAAATAATGCAACTTAATACTGTTTTAAGGGGGAGAGTAGTGGGTGGAGGGAACAAGAATTTGGATTTTAATTGTTGTATTTTAACTTGTTGTACGCCGCCCCGATTGCTCTGCAGAGGGGCGGGTTACAAATAAAATTTATTATTATTATATTATTATTAACTTGAGCCACTTTAACTGTCCTGGCTCAATGCTAAGGAATCATGGGAACTGTAGTTTATTGTGGCACCAGAGCTCTCTGACAGAGAAGGCTCAATGTCTCAGAAAAAAATACAATTCCCATGATTCCCTAGCACTAACCCTAACCCTTAAAGTGGACTCAATTTGCACTATTTTTGGCAGTCTGCAAAGGCCCTAACGCTTCACGTTCCCCCAGGACACTCTTAGTCCTCTCTTGGGCTTTTTAAACTTTTAACTGTCTTTCTCTGTACTACTACCTAGCCTCTCAGGCTCTTCAAACCCTCAGGTTGTATTCTCACTAACAACACCAGCGTCATCAAATCCCTCTCTCTATCCTCTCTTCTGTTCTATTTATACCTACTGCTAACTCATTGATCCATCCAGATTGGATGCTGCCAGGGCTTCTCTCTGCTTGCCTAAATCTGCCTTATCTCCACATTATGGGATAGCAATATGCATTATGGGATAGCACCTTGGCAGATATGCAGTCCATTGCATAAGGTTAGTATTAAACAGAAGGAGGAGTGTGAGTGTAGAGCTACACAATTTAGTATCTGGGCCAATAAAGTAGTTTCCTTTTGTGTTGACTTTAGAAATGTCACTTCATTAACACCTTCCAAGAAAAATAATGGGCAAGATTTTACATCAAGGCGGTGAAGCACAAATCATCTGTATTGAATTGAGAGATGAATATATTTTAATCATTTTAAAACTTTTCCAGTTATTTATTGTTTTGAATTGATTTTATTGAAAACCATCCTGAGATCTTCAGACAGAGTATAACAAATAAATATTTTAATTAAAAAATACACGTACACTCACGGTGTTGCTGGGCATTCGTGTAATGCAGCCTCATTTGCAAATTGACACACTGCACAGTTAAATGTACATTGATGTGCATGAGAAATATGCATCCATGTGCAACCATGTACAAAATGCATTGAAGAAGAGCACTGCTTGTGCATCTTCATTTCCAGTGCTGAACTGAATATGGCCAGTCCAGATAGGGGGGAAATGTCTAATCACTTTAGCAAGGAAACAGATATATGTGTAAGACACCAATAGGATTTCAACCAACCTGTTACTTTTAACTAGTTCCTTCCAGGCTCTGGTTTCTTTTCATCTGTGAAATTCAGAGAATAATATCCACTGAGATGTTCTCTTCTTCTATTTTGGATTTGAGAGCAATGCAACCTTGCAAGCAAGTCCAGGCAAGGTATTTTTGAAGCACACCTTCCTACACAGTCCTCGCAAAACCCACTTGGTCCATTATTTATTAAACAGTGATACACTGAAACAATTACATTAGCAGATTCCCCCTGTAGGATTGGTGTGCAAGGCATCTTATAATTATTGCAAGAGAATCACACTCTTGGGGAACAAAAGCAGTGAGGAAAATAAATGTCATGTTTTTAGTCGAGACTGATGGTGAAAGCTACAGTGCCAATGAATAACTTAGAGCTGTAATAATGCCACTTGGCTCACATAGATTTTAAATGATTCATAGGTTGTGCTTCAGTTTAAATGAAGCTGATTCCCCCAACTCACCTCCAAAAAATAGCGTAGAAAACTTCACAAAAACTTCACACACACACACACACACACACACAAATCCACTCTCATTGTCAAAAGATCATCTGCCTCTTCCTATTGTAGGGTCCAGAATGAGGGGGGAAATATCCCATTTCTTCAAAGGGGACACTACCCAAAAGCCTATGCAAATGGAAAATCTTGAGAGACAGCAGTAGAATTTGGATTTGTAGAGCAGCGCTTGGAGGTGTGTTCTTAATACAGGGTCCTACAGAAATGTTTACATACAGTCATACACATGCACAAGCACACTGGCTTTTCCACACTTTTTTGTTGTTTGTTTTACCCTGATTCAATTGGCATTGTTACCACTTGATGTACACAAGATAGGCAACACTGAGAAGGTGCAGAATATAAGAAGGTGAAGAGTATATGGACAAAAGTTCACTAAACAAAAAGGAGGGGGAGTGAATGCTTCCACTGGGATCCTATTGGTGCCTCATTCCAACTTGATGATCTGTTACACTTAACATAAGGCAATATTTGGAGTAGTGTGTGGTTGTAGTAGAAGAGCAACAATAGATTCCCATTAATCTGTGGAGATCAGTATGCAGTGTGGCACCTTTCTGTCTTGATGAAGAGAGTACTGAAAAGCACATTAAAAACAGAAAACAGTAAGGAGGCAAATTCCATGTACTCTAGGGGGCTGAACACATAGGCCAAAAGGCTCATGTTCCCCTTGGCTTGGAGTAATCCTGTACAGATACAGGCTAATAGTTCCTGGCCAGGATCAGCCAGACTGGATGGCAATCCAGAGGTTCCAATTCAACCCTGGCCCAAAAAGCCCATAGCACATTTTTTTAAAAAATTGTCTGTTTTTGACAGTGTTTTCTGTACAATCTCCCACAACAGCTGGCAGATCACATAGCCATGTTCCCCTTACCTGCCACCACCACAGTGTGCCCTCTGAAGGCCCCAGTGAAGGCACCTGTGATGTCAGAAGGGGATGCCTGGCCACATGGGTGAAGCCAGGTATCCAATTTCGGCCCTTACAGGACTTGGCAGAATCCTTCAGAGGGAATGTGGTGGCTGTAACAGGTAAGGGGTGCACAGCAATTATGGCTCCACAGCAAGGTGGTGAATTGGCATGTGAACCTGCTGCTTGCCACACTAGCCCAGGGACAGGATGGGTGGGATACCACAAGTTTCACCCATGGTATCCCACCCATGCATATGGACTCTAAGATGGTCAACTCTTTATTCTTTTTAAAATGGCCCAATGTGTGTTGTCCTGTATGAGAAAAGGCCTTCTTCAGGAGACTTCAGCAGAAATCACTGGAAAAGTGAACACTTTCCAAAACACAGGTCTATTGAGTGATGTCTGCTGAAGGACCCTGATGAAGGCTTTTTCTCATATACGCCAAAATGTGTTGGGCTATTTTAAAAAGAATAAACAGTTGATCATCTTAGAGGCTTATTGTATAGCTAAAATAAAATGTTTTACCTGAATTGAATTGAATTTGAAATCAGGCTGCATCCAGAACCTATCACAAAGATTTTTTTGCCAAAATCGCCGCCCAAATGCAGGGTCCATCCCTGCTCCCAGGCTCCTCTTTTTGAAACTGGGAGTGTTCAGGCTTGAAAAAATGGCTTCCGGAGCACACCTGGGAGTGAGGATGGACCTGGGCTTCATTCAGGCAGCAATTTTGGTGGCAAAATTTTTGTGATAGGGTCCAGATGCAGCCTGATTTAAAATTAAATTTGATTCAGGTAAAACGCTTTATTAACCATGCAATAAAGTCCTCAGAGCACGTGGATACTGGATCTCCTTACTGTTTTCAGCTTTACGTCTTGACAAAGAGAACGTTTAAGGCCTTCCACTGTTGTCTCAGCATGGCTGATTTACCCCTGGTATGCAGCCACTATTATATACATTGGTGTAGTTACACCAGCCAACAGAATCATGGCCCTTGTGGTCAATATTAAGCAGTGGCAGGTTGATGCTCTGGGACCCAGAGCACCATGACACTAGTGATCAGTCATGGATGGCTTCACCATCTCTTCTTATTAATTCTTCTTTAACTTTTAAAGTGCTGCTCCAGAGTAAGGATTTGAAGATGTCTCCACCTTGAGGAATATTTTAATCAAGTCTATTCATATCATCATGAGCAAGACAGCAACTTGAACTCTATGGTTACTCCCAACTAGAGTTGACTCATTGAAACTATGGGCTTTATCTACATGTTGATTCACCATGCAATAGTTGGTTCAGTGAGCAGTGGGTCTTCTCTAGTTGGGACTAATCAGGCCATCATCTCAAGAGTTCTTCAAACCTCTTAGATGATCTCATCTCCAGCATGAGGATGAGATGCTCCCTCCCCAACTGCTATTTTGAGATCCATAATTTATGTTTTTCCTGCAATTTTATTCCAACCAGTGTTGCAACAACAGTTCTTACATTACAAACCCAGCCCTCCATGTCCCCAGATTCTATCTCCATGGATTCAATCATCCACAGCCTGAAAATATTCCTCCTCATCTTCCCCATCAAACTTTGATTTTGCCATTTTATATCAGGGATACCATTTGACTATGCCATTATTTACAATGGGACTTGAACATCCATGCATTTTGATATCACCGGGGGCGGGGGTGGGTGGGTCCTGGAACCAAACTCCAGTGGATACCAAGAGCCCACTGTAACAATCTTCCAAACAACAGATCCCTGAAAGGTTTTTGCAACATTTTAAGATGATGGTTTCCCTTTTTAAAGAACAGGACTTATTAATTAACTCACATAACTGATAGAGACATAATTGCTGCACTCAAAAGAAATTCTTGAATCAGATTCAGCATTACCACAGAAGCTCTATTAATTAGCCATTATTTAATCAGCTTCCACTGAAGTCTTTGCTCCATCATCCAGCCCTTTTAGATCAGACAACATATCAAGTATCAGCCCTTGTGATCACTTATCACAGCCCAGCTCTTCTTGTAACGTCTCTGTGACCCTCAGCTGCCATTCTGCCCTGCAAAAACATAAAAAATGAAATGAAATCAAGATACTGAGCAATAGTTTAATTTAGCATTATTTAATATTGTATCCCCTTGAGGGAGGAGTGTTCTGACTTTCTTCAGTGGTGAGACAGATTATGGTTCTTCTGTCTCTGTTTCCATTTCATAATTAAACTCTAATAGTTAATCAAAGGAAATTATCTTGTAGCAGGAAACAGAAGTGGCTAAGTTGGAAAGGGGATTCTAAAAAACTAGTATCTGTGAAATCTGCCTGAGGAATTCTAGTTCTACTTTCCACAGCCCCTCTAATCGCATTTCAAAGGCATTCCAAAAGCCAGGTTGAATATCAGCTGCTTCTAGTTGCAGTTTGATAGCTATAGTCTTAAAGCAGCCTAATGTAATACTAACAGTTCCACAGTGCACTGTCTCATTGAATGAAATATTCAGGCCCAAGAAAGTTCCCTAGAATGTTTTACGTATTCAAGCACAATCTTTTCAAAAATATACTCTCAATTCTTTCAGAGATTAAAAGCAAACAGATGTGGCCAAGCAACATCAGAGTGTGGTCAAGATAGCAAAGGTTATTAATCGGGGAGAATATGTAAGCAAAGAGAGGCTGCAGCAGTTTGCTTTTACCTGAGCCTACTGGGAAAGCAAAATTCCTCCCCATTTCCCTTCCCTGCTCAATTAACTGAGTACAAACTACTTTTGCATGTTGAACTCATAAGCTTATTGCATTGTTAAAAAACTCGCCTTACCTGATCTAGCTTAAAAATAAATTCAGGTGGTGTCCAGACCCTATCACAAGGGTTTTGTCATCTGAATACAGCCCAGTGCCATCCCCACTCCTAGAGCTGCTCAGAGCAGCTCTCTTTGAAGCCGGGAGTTTTGCAGCTTGAGAAAATGGCTACCAGAGCAGCTCCAGGAGCGGGGATGGCCCTGGGATGGTCCTGGGCAGCGATTTTGGTGGCAAAACCCTTGCAATAGGGTCCTGATGCCACCCAAATTTAATTTTCAGCCAGATCAGGTAAGGTGAGTTATTTAACAATGTGATAAGTGAGCGAGTTATTTAACAATGTGATAAGCCCATCAGGGCCTCTGCAGACGGGTGGCTGTGGGCCACCCTGAGAAGCCACAGATTGGGACCGAGACTACCCTATGCCTCGGCCCCAATCCACTCCTTTTCCAGCCCTGGAAGGAGCGCTAAAATAGCGCTCCTTCCGCAAGGCGCGGGAAGAGCATCGAAAGAGGCTGCGTGCACCTCTTCGGCGTCTCTTCCAGCTCAGCGTGTCTGGACTTTGAGCTGGAAGGATGTCATCAGAGTGCCCACCATGTGGAATGGCGGGCGCTCCAATGACGTCCTCGGGAAGGGGTTGGGGTGCCCGGTGTGAGGCTGCCCCTCCCCTTCCTTGCCTTCAAGACGGCGCTTTGCACCAAGGAGAAAGAAACTGAGACATTTTAAAAGTAGCTGGAAAAAGTGGAATGACAGAGAATTAATCCAGACTGTCCCTATCAAATCAGGTCAGTTGGAAAGTTGGAAAAAAGCACTTGCAAATGTACGGTATGTGGAATTGCAATAATGAAAAATCAGGACTATGCTTGTTAAAAAATGTGAATATTTTAGAATTGGCATGGGCAATTTCAAAGTGTCGAGGAGCCACAAACACACATCAGAAGCTTCTTGGGGTCATACACCTGTGTATGTCCCTTTGCATGTATTGTACGCCATTGCACAGCAGAAATATTATACAATGGCTGTATAAGCAGACCTCCACTAGTATAACTATTTCACATTGGTCTAAATCCTATTGTTAATCTAGACTAGAGTCAATGGATAAACTGAATTTACCTGTGTTTTGACACACTATTCAACAATCAAGTCTACTGTCATTGGGGGTAACATTTTAGGATGGACATTATTCCTAGGTATCCTCTATGTGATTCACTTGATTCACTAGGATTGCAGGGACAGCCACTGTGCCTTCCCCATTATAAAATGAGACAATAATAAATGAGAAACACCATCAGTTGCTGGTATTCAGAAGTATCACACAACCAGTGTGCAACAATGTGAATGTAGATTTACACTACACAAGCATGAAGCAGGTTCTTACACTGAGATCCTACATTGCCAACTTAGTATGAATGTGTAACTAAGGGGCTAAGCAGAATGGCATTAAGAGAGTCGGGGTATTACTGCAGCGCAACATTTACATACACTGTGCCACAGAAACACAGAAAAACACTGCCAAGATGTCAAAGGTGCCCTGGGGTGCCATGAGAACATGGTGACTACCCCAACTCTGCCCACAATCTGACATCACACCACCCACCGGCACAGACAGTGGGCAGCTCTGGGGCATTCCTGCAGTGCAGCATTTACACATGCTGTGCCGCAAAAAAAGAAAGAAAGAAAGAAATGCTGCCAGGGTGTCAAAGGCACCCTTTTCTTGGCACAAAAAGTAGCAGCTTTCTGACACTCCTTTTTACACTGGGAAACAGCCAAGTTGGGGGTATGGTGTGCAGTTGCTGTAGCTCCAACCTTGCAAGCAAAGGGCCGGTGGCAAGCCACTCCTTACCTACTGTCAGTTTTCTCTGACTTGACCCCTCAAACCTTCCTCAGTAGCCACCAGCTGCTCTGAGTGATGGAGATACAGCAAGGTGCAGCAGGATGATGTTTTCAGTTGGCTCCCACCAGCATTCTGAGGACCTGTTGCAGGAGTCCCACATCTAATTGTTGCATCACAGATTTATGGCAGAAGGGGGTTTTAAGCATCATCATACTGAACCCCGATTGCCAGTGGACTAGAACCCCATCATTTGGACTGTGGGATTCAGGAGGCTTTTACAGTCATGGCAATAGTGCCATGTACAATCATGAATATATAGTATGACTGAATATGGAGCACTTACAAATCTATAATTCTAGGTTTGTTGTTGTTGTTTGCCACCCTCAGGTCAATCTCAAGCCATGGTGATCCTGTGGACAAGACATCTCCAAGACTCCCTTTCCTCCAGTGTTCTGCTTAGTTCCTGCAAAGTCATACCCATGACCTCCTTAATAGAGTCAATCCATCTAGCATGTGGCCTTCCTCTCTTTCTACTTCCCTCCACCTTTCATAGCAATATTGTTTATTATGTTATTGTGTCATGATGTGTCTGAGGTATGACAGCCTCAGTTTTGTTATCTTGGCCTCCATGGAGATTTTTGGCTTGATCTGCTCTAGGAAGCACTTGTTTGTCTTTTTGGCTGTCCATGGGATCCTCAGCACTCTTCTCCAACACCACATCTCAAATGTGTTGATTTTCCTCCTATCTGCTTTCTTGACTGTCCAGCTCTCACATCAATACATGGTAATAAGGAATAAAATGGCTTTCATGATTCCAACTTTTGCATTTTATAATCTTTTCTAGTTCTTTCATAGCTGGTCTCCCCATTTTTTTCTAATTAAATTTTTATTGAGTTTTTACAATAAAACACATAATATCTGTAGAACAATAATGATGACAACAACAAACTATCTGCAATCCCCATTCCTATTAGCGTTTGATCCCAGGTGTGTTACTGTAGGTTACAAAGCTGTAACTGCAATACAGGATGCCAGCTGGTATTTTTTTAAAAGTTAAACAGTACAACAGTATCCATCAGCCACACATATGGTGAGACAGCTACAGAGCAAATGAAAGTTTTGAGAAGTGTGCTTAGATATTCTTTGGGTCTAACTAAGATTCATAACAAATGCAATGCAGGACAGAAGAAGCCCATGGATCAATCAAGTTTCAGGGATTAACTTATCATCCCTAGGTTCACTGGCATAGTGGCAGGAATCCTGTTGGCATTTTATACCCACATAAATTCACTTATGCTCACAGATGAACTTTTTTGGTCATGGCATAATATCTGTATTCAGTACAAAATAGTGTAAATTGAGTTCTATAAGAGTAGAGTTCTGCACAAGTCATGTCCTGTACAAGCAGCTGGGCATTTAAAGATGATGCATTATTATATGTCTTATATGCCTTCAGTCATCTGAGTGCAGAAGCAGCCACCATGGATTCCCCATTGCACACTGTGGCAATGGAATCACACACTCTCAGCCCCAAAAACTCCTGATAGATTCACCTTATGGGCACCATAAGTTGGAAATGGCCTGAAGGCACACTACAACACAGCACAATGTAGGATCCTAGCCAACATGACACAGAATCATATGTTTAATAAATTGAGTATCTGTGATGAATCTCACAAGATGGAAGATGCTTTGCTATTAAAGATGGGAATCTAGCTGCAGGCTCATAAAGCAGAAAGATGTAGAACACATATGTCTTATCTCATCATAACAGGTAACATGCTCTCATTAAAGTCTAATATGTGAAATAATAATGCAAAAAAAGAAACTGTTTTCATATTCTGAAATTCTCTGAGATATCATTGTGATACCTGCATTAAGTACCACACGCTTTTCTGTCCTGAAATTCTCTGTGCTGTTTCATTCATCTTCCCTCATACTACCCTTCAGAGTTATTTTCATTGTGGAAAGAAACAAAGGTTATCCAAACCCAATTATATATATGTTATTTTAAGAAGCATATGTTACTATGAAGGATTGCATGCAATTAATATTAATTAGTTTCTATTAAATTTAATAGAGGGTGAGTTATTGAGTTTAACTCAATTTCAATACATTTCAATTATGTTCATTTTTTATTAATTCCAGTCACTATCAATTGCCTTCAATTAATTTCATTTATTCATACTTCAGATTTAGGTAATTCGCCATTACTTCCAATTAATTGCTTTTAATTTCAGAGAGCAGTTGTGGTTGTGAATGGACTTCAAAAGAAACAAATTATCATCTAACAATATTCACTTTTGTTCCGTATTTTTTCTACCTCTGCATAAACCAAAAGTTGATAATATTCCACAGGCATGAATCTGCACATTCAAACCAATTGTTTGCCTGTTGATGAAATTCCAGTCCTGGATTGCTCAGAATATGTGCCATCCCAGTAATCTGAGAACTTCCGTTGCTGCAGATGAGGGTGTTACCATATATGTTCAGAAGACATTGCATCAACAGAATATGATGCTATTGTCTAGGTGATGAAATCGTATCAGTCTCATTTTGTTTGCATTTTCCAGATGTCCCCGCATTCCAATCTAATATAATCTATAGCAGGTTGCAAGACCTTTTCTCTCTCTCTTAAACCACACATAAATTTTTGCATGTCTTTTTTTAAAAAAATTGAATGACCCAAATCCTACATTGTGATTTTACATTGTAGTGGTTTGAGCACTGGACTATGGCTCTGGAGACCAGGATTCAAATCCTCGCTCAGCCACATAAACCCACTGGGTGAGCTTGGGTAAGTCGCACTCTCAGTCTCAGAGGATGGCAATGGCTAAACCCTTCTGAAGAAACTTGCCAAGAAAACCCCATGATAGGTTTGCTTTAGGATCACCATAAGTCAGAAATGACTTAAAGGCACACAACAAGAAAACCCCATGATAGGGTTGCCTTAGGGTAACCTCAAGTTGGAAATGACTTGAAGGCACACATCAACAATAAATAACAACAATAAATAACAATTACATTGTTGTTGATTGCTCCACCCTTCTGCTGAATACTGACGTACAACCAGTGGCATATTGTCATGGTCAGTCAGGAGCTGGACTCGGAGGATGAGGAGGAAGAGGAGCCTACTCCAGTACAGGGGGAAAGGGAGGCTCTACCAGGTCCTAATCTTGCCCTGCTAGATCCCAGCCCTGTCCTCCCAGCCCCAGAGGAGGAAGAGCAGCCAGGTCCTAGCACTAGTAGGATCCCTATGGAGGCACAGCAGCCTAGTGGTAAGGATCAGGAAGAAACAAGCGTGGAAATGCCTTCCTTCAGACAAGGCAGGGCAGAGAGTGCTTGCGTGCGTCAGTCAAGGAGGCTTGCAGAGAGGCAATTGACTAACAAGCCTCAGCTGGCACGGAGGAGGGAATCTCCTACTTAGTCACCTGGGAGAGGATCACTCAGTGCCAGAGCTTATTGCAGTTCCCTTGTGGGATACTGTCAGCACTGGCTCCTTGCTCTTTGGAACTCTTGTGTGACGTGAACGTTTGAATTCGGAACGGACTGGATGCTTGTTACCTTCTGGCTGCCCCGACCTTGGACTGAACTGGCTACTGTGAACTCTGGAATCCTGACCCTGGCTTTGGTACTGATGTGCTTCTTGGGAACTAACAGAAAGGTCTGTAGCCTGCCTTTTAGCTCCTTCCTTGTTAAACCATCCTTATCAGCATTTGTTTGGACTGGTGCTGGCCGTAGTCCAGGACACATATCTGCTTCTAGTTCCATTGTGCAATCAGGAAGGCACACTGGCTGCCTGTGCAGTCCCATTGAATCAAGTGGTACATTGAAGTCACTGATAAGTCCAAAAATGCACAAGTGTGTAACTAGAATCTTGCTGGCTAAATCCCAACTACAGTACACACATTGACTCAATTGCTGAATGGTTTGGGCCAACACATAGGTCAGTAGTTTTCAAACTGTGGGATGGGACTCCCGGGGTGGAGTACAAGAACTGGTGAAGGTGGGGGCAAGATTTGCAGGTCCTGATCCCTCCTCCTCCTCTACTTCTCAAAATTTTCTCTCCTGGAGGAGAGGAGAAAGCAAGGAGGAAGCTTGGAAAAGTGACCTCTGCCTTTGAGAGGAGCAGGAGGAGGAGGAGTGAAGATTACTAGATCACAGCCTCTGGTGGGACCCATCCCAAGCTGTCATTTTCTCTCCCCCCCCCCCCATCCTGTCACTCCTCTTGTTGGTATGAGGCATTGCTGCAGGCTCAATCAGTGTGCCTGCTTAGTCCAATATGCCCTAGGCACCCAGTGGCCAAAGGATAGCTAGTGTCTGTAATGTCCTCTTGATGGTGGAGAGTCTAGAAGAACCACTTGATCAGGACTTCAGCTGTCACCTTCTTCTGCCTGGGCCACCCTAGAGGCAGCGGACAAGCAGCCTTGGTGGTGCCACTCCTGATCAAGCTTACAGTTGTAAACCGCATAGACATCCCATAGCACGATATGAAGTGGTATATAAATGAAGCTGCTTTTGCTTTGATCAGTACAAGTGTACCACTTTCTGCAAATCACTGGAGCAGAGAATATGTCTGGGTTCACAACTACCCTATGTCACCACCTCTGTTCTAACCATAAACATAACCCTATAATACATTGAGGGGGGACAACATCCACATGTAGATATAAAGGAAATACAAGGATAAAAAATTTGAGAGCCATTGTCAATAAATCCAGCTGATTCTACTCTAGTGGTTACAGACCATAGGATTTAGGTCTATATATGACAGTTACACTTGAAAAACTCTACTTTAACCACCATGAACTGAATGCATCTGATGCACCATTACCAAAAGTGTTCAATGAGATCTGTGAGGGAACTTACCTATATGTATGACACCAACAGAATTCCAGGCTATGTATTTGTGTGCACATTGCTTTAATGCATTTGTCTTTGCCTTCATTTTGCCCATTGACTAAAGCAGGTTTGTGTGCATTTTTTTCTAAATATACACATTTTCAGCTCTGTATGTTTCTTTCAAATATGTGCAGGGCTTTGTATACATTTTTCTTATACATACCCTATGTATGAATTTCTGAAGTGGGATGTACTTTATCCAATTGGCAGTCTCACTGTTAGTAGGGACATGTGGACCCAGCTAATTTTCTTTCAACCCTAATAATAGTGTGCACACCTCAATTTATGGTAGCGATAGTGGTCAAAAGCAAGAATGAGACTAGGATTCCAACTATATATTCCAAAATTTTGAAATAGCTTCATAATCTACTTAATGAATTTGAAGGATTTCATAGCCCATGTGTTCCAACAGTAGCCCACCTCTGCTTTAAGACTTCCAGTTAAACAACTGGTCTCCATACTCTTCAGAAATCCATCCCTGCATCTAACCTGAGATCCTATGGCGGTAGAGATGTATTTTTCCATCAAGCAATGGTTCCTCCTCAATACAAGGCAAACAGGAATCATTCAGACCTCATCCTTTCCTCTTCCTCAGATGGTTTTTCCTGACTGTGTTTTGGTTTCAAGAGGGGGAGACAAGCCCCACTCTATCTGTTTACATTACCAGAACCCTTCTACACTGTATTTGGGTTTAAGCACTCATGCGTTGCCTTTGGCTGGAGAGAGAGAGAGAGAGAGACAGTTTGAGCAAATTACACCTTGGCTTCAGTCATTGCCTAGATCAATTACAGTTCAACTGTTCTGCTTTGGCAGTGCAAGATCCTGGCATTCTTGAGCCTGTCATGTAGCTCAGGTTACATAAAACAAATAGTTCAGATCCATTCATATGGACTGAATTAAAAATGTATTGCATGGGGGGGGGGGCAGGCTTTGGGGAAGACAGGAGAAGACAAAACAACCCAGCAGCTAGAAGCAAACCTGGGATTCATTATAACATTTTCTGTTCCAGCATTGGCACAATCCAACAGCAAATAAATGCTGGCTGGAGTTAACACACATCAGTTGAAGAAAGAAAAGGAAAATACATACCATCTTAACAGTCCCCTCCCAGTTCCCCAATTTTCCCAATTCAAGAACCATCACTTTTCCCTCTTTTGAAAACTTCAATTAAAAAGGTTTGGTATCTATGAAAAACATGGTTGGTACAGAACACTTTTCTTTAAAGGACAGGGATATTTATGGGATAAAAACTCTAGCTGTACAACTGCTCATGATCTTAGTCAATGGTGTTTCTTCTCCTTTCCCCCTTCCTCCTCCTTCTCCATCTCTCCTAGTCCTGGAAGGGTATCTTCATGGTGACCTTGCAGGGAGCCTTCAAGCTTTCTCTTGAGACTGTGCTACCATTTGAAAGGAGCAGATAAGCCATACCCACTCACCTCTACACATGCCAAGTCTCAGGCCAAATATTATTATGTTTCAAGGAGACTTCAGGATGGTAACAAGTATGAAGAACAAAACAGATGAGGAAAAGTTAGAGCTCGGCATGTTCATCTTGGTGAAGAGAAGACTGAAAGGTGACGTTATTGTACTTTTCCATATCTTGAGGGTTGTCACATAGAGGAGGAGGTAGACCTGTCACAGAAGGTAGGATCAGCTCCAAAGGTTTTAGGTTATAGGTGAGTAGATTTCAATTGAATATTAGAAGGAATGTCTTGACAGTAAGACCAGTTTAGCAATGAAACCAATAACCTAGTGTGGTGATGGGCTCTCCTTATTTGGACATCTTCAAATAAGAAAGTACACAGCTACCATACCTGTTGAGGATTCTTTAGATTCTTTAGCTGATGATCCTACACTGAGCAGGAGGTTAGATTCAATGGCCCATGAGATCCCTTGCAACTGTGATTCTAGAAGTAGCTGTGTTTGCAGCCAGCTTTCTAGTCTGCTTTTGTGTTTGCTTTTGTGTTTCTCACAGACATGAGTTTGCCCATTGTGGGAGAAGAATGCTAGCACATTCTGTTGTTGTTGTTACTGAGAGTACTCTTCTGATCTTCTCAAGCTATAAGTCAGTATCTTAAACAATAACAACAACAACAACAACAACAACAAAAGAGGAGGTTGCTCCACACAAACAAAAGGGTAACAGTCCTCCTGCTCCCACTGGGCCCTAACATCACCATTTTTTAAAATGCTGAAATCGTCTTTTGCATCTTCTAGGTGACATGAGGGCACATTTTCAACATTTTGCCCCCTTGACCTGACTTCCAGTCTTTCATTTTTTTTAAAGGAGGGAGAGGTGACTTCCTAAAATGGTTCAAAGAAATGGCTAACACATTCTTAGATCCAATTTTCAATTCCTTTATTCTAAGTCTAATGTTTTGGAGGGGGCTGGTTTGTCTAGCTACCCTTCATTGTCCTAGGCAGTGTATTGTTTTGTTTTGTTTTTGTTTGTTTGTTTCATTTCCTTTTGTTTACTTGGTTTCATCTGCCAATCTGATGTATGGTCTGAGCACATACAATTAGCACTGTACAGGCAGACCCAATAGTGAAATCCAAAACTGACCAACACATTGGATAGCATAGTTAATGTGGTTGTCTTCATAGCATCCTCCCTCACCTTTAATGTAGCTGTTGTGCATTTTGCACTTTCTCAAGCAATGAGAAATTTTTAGCTACAGTAGATTACCTGGGTTTAGATTCTCTTGTAAAGGTATTCCACATTTTGTTATATTTGGATCTATTTACAGGTTAGAGGATACAGGTTGAGCCTAGGTGGAGGTAAGCAGCTTAACTGCTCCTACAGATAGCAAATCCACTGCATCACATTAGATCTCTTAAGAAATAAGGATGCTAGTAGCTAATAGTCATGGGAGGTACTATATTAGCAGTCTCCAGGTTCTGCTAGGGATTTATATTGTGTAGGCATGTAAATCTTTCGCAAAGCTGGTTCCAACTCTGCATAAACCACTGCCAAATGTTCATGCACCAAAGCAGTGGACTGGGTTCTCTGCCTCTGCCTCTCTCTCTCTCTCTCTCTCACACACACACACACACACCATACTCTTGGCCTTGGCCTTGTGTCTACCACAGAGCTAAATCTTAGCCTTGGTAGCTAAACTGAATCTTCAGATTCATAAGTAGCATGCATCTGAATATTAGGTGCTGGAGAGGGACATGGTGAAGAAAAGTTGTTGGTGTTACTGTCGCACACTCTCTGTGTTCTTCTCAGAGGCAACTGTTCATCCATTGAGGAAAATATACTGAACTAGATAGTCTTTGGTCTGAGTTGGGAGGCCTCTTCCCGTGGCTTTTCAAAGGAAGTTCTTACTATTTCCTATGAAAAACTAAGCTGGCGAAGCTGAGTTGCTGCACTCATATTGCTGGAAATGTCAATGTCAGTTTTGCTCATTTCCTCATTTCTCCTGTTCATTTGATCCTGTTTGTATATCAATTTATCATCAGGCACTAACTCACGTGTTTAATGTATATGTACATCTGTACATGGGATGCATATGGGATGCATATATGGATTGGATTGTGCATTTTGTTGCACATTCAAGTGTGCATTCATTCACACAGCACTGCCAGTCAACACAAGGGCTATGTAGCACAATCAATGTGCAGCTCCACATGTGGAGATTTATCTTATACACCTTGATGTAGGATCTCCGCCAATATGCCTTTGTTCATGTTTTCCATGCATATGCATTTTTGTGTGTGTGTATACTTTCCCCAATACAGAATAGAAAAGTATTGTATTCAATTTTTGACAATATTTTCTGGAATTCATACATTTATAAAAAGATATGAGAAAGAACTTGAGATTTAAAAATGTAATTGTGGGAGAGAATGAAATGAACAGGTTTGCCCAGCTAGAAAAAGAGTCTTGAATGATTAGCTCCTAAAAATCTGGCTTTGAATCCTTGTATATTCAGCCATGTTTGTGACTTTAAATTAGGGTTGCTCCTTTATTTTCTGAAAGGCTTCTTTTCTTTAACATCTATGTTGCAGACAGAGCAACGTCCTCTCAATTCGAAGACATAGCTGTGTTATCTTGGAATATGAGTATGCAAATTAATCTTGTCGCACCTTTGAGACTGAGAGAAAGATGTTGTAGCATAAGCTTTCATAGACTTGGGGCCTTTGCAGACTGCCAGAAATAGTGCACATTAAATTGAGGCACTGCCCTGGCTCAGTGCTAGGGAATCATGGGAACTGTAATTTATTGTGGCACCAGCGCTCTCTCACAGAGAAGGCTCAATGTCCCAGAAAAAAATACAGTTCCCATGATTCCCTAGCACTGAGCCAGGGCAGTGCCTCAATTTAATGTGCACTATTTCTGGCAGTCTGCTTAGGCCTCTAGTCTACTTCCTGAAATAGTTCCTCAATGTTGCTGATGGCTGTATGTATTGAATTTTGGAAAGTGCTGGTGGTTAAGAATTTTGTTTAATTCATAATTGATAAATACTAGTGTGACACTTGGAAATTTTTTATATCTTTGGAGGAAAAGTGAGTTGTCAAAAACTGAATGTCAGGGCTCATTCATGCCACAAAATTATAGTAATGTTATTCCACTTTAACTGCCATGATTTTTGTCCTATGGCACCCTGGGAGTTTAGGGATGGGCATTTACAATTCTCACCCAGAGTGCTTAGTGCTTCACCAAACTGCAAATCCCAGGATTCCATAGGGTAGAGTCCTGGCAGTTAAAGTGGAATAATAGTGCTATAATTGTATAGTATGAATGGGCCCTCAGAAAAAGCAAAATTGACAGATGTTATGATTCCTATGGAACCACTACCCTGCAAATATAGAAAGACTCAAGAGTCAAAATATTACTATGTCAAGTATATAGATTGGTTCAAGAGCTATAATGTGAACCAAATGAATTGACATCTATCTCTTCTGTTTCACTGTTGGATTCCAACCTATGTGTTTTGGAACTGCCACTGAGGAACTGAGTTGAGCATTTTGGTGAAACAATGATGATACCTGTTGGGCTGGATTGCAGTTTTACATCAAAGAAATCCCTAAGTTCCAGTCCCCACAAAAATAACCAGTAACATGTCCAGTTCATATCGCATACATGTTTCTTACTGTGGAAAATTAAAACACCAGAACTGCAGCAAGTAACTTGAACTATGGAGGGAGGGCAACAGAAGGACAGATAATCACATAGTGCTTTCTCTTTTTGTCTTTTTTTAGGTCAATGCATAGATGCAGGAGTTTACCGCATACCATGCAGCTGCGGACAAGTCTACATAGGGACCACCAAACGCAGTGTCCAAACACAAATCAAGGAACATGAGAGACACTGTAGACTGGGCCAGCCAGAAAAATCAGCAGTAGCAGAACACATCATAAACCATCCTGGGCATAAAATGCTGTTTGAAAACACTGAAATTCTGGACTATGCCAACAACTATCAGGTCAGAATGCACAGGGAAGCCATCGAAATCCACAAAAAATTGGACAACTTCAACAGGAAAGAAGAAACTCTTAAAGTAAACAAGATATGGCTACCAGTCCTACAAAATAAGAGATTCAGCACTCAGCAAAGGCAAATGGAAAACCAACCAGGGTCAGGGGCTTTCCCAGCAGACAATAGCAGACAATCTCCCTGATTGCATATCCTTACCTGGAAGCCATGGCATCAACAACAGAACATACCTATTCAACACAGAACAATACAGAGTTTACATGGGAATAGCAGACAATACCCTTGATTGCATACCCTGAAGTTAGGCCATTAACAACAGAACAATACCTATTCAACACAGAACACACAGTTCACCTGGGAACCACTCCTCCCTACCCAGGGTCTCACAGTATATATAGACCCATGCTCCTCCAATTCAGTTTTCTCTGAAGATGCTAGCCACAGATGCTGGCGAAACATCAGAAAGAAACTCTTCTAGAACATGGCCACACAGCCCGAAAAACCCACAAAAACTATGGATGCCGGCCATGAAAGCCTACGACTTCACAATGCATAGATTGCTATGCTTATGCTCTAATTCCCTCCTCCATCTGAGGGTCTGCTTCCTCTTCTTCCAGCTACAGAGTGGATGCTATCAGATGGTGGTCCACATAATGGCTTCCATAACAAACTTGTATATGTGGAAGCCAGCTTTAGGGTCTTCTATAACCTAGCCTAGGTTCTTTCCCTTTCTCCTGTCCTATCTTTTACAGATTCCATGGACCAATAGAACATAAGGAGTGGCTGCCTTGTTACCTTTCTACAGGCACCTAGTATAATAAGTTCATGGTTTGCTGTACTTTGCTAACATAACATGAAGTATTTTTTTTTTTACAATCAGGAAGTGGCTGAAAAACCAGTGACTCTTCTCACTCTGGTCTCGGAACTTCTTTTTTAATCTTAGGGTCCTGCTCTCATGAATCTAACCACCACCACCACCAATATTTCCCAGTCTTGAAAGACATCAATCTTTTTTCCCCTGACAACATGAATTCAAATTGCTCAAGCTTCCTTTCATCTGCCCTTTGCCTCTCCTCCCTTTCTATCTCCTTTCACTAGGCATCCAGAAGGCCTTGTTCCATTGACAACCATCTACTGCTGCCCTGCAGCCTAACAGCTACTAGTCAAAGCTGACTTGAGAGCAAGCTTCCATGATGTCAGTTTTGGGCCATAACAGCAGTAGTGGTAGCAGATGACTATCTTTTTTGGAACATCACTTGCCCTCCAACTGTCTCAGTCTGTCAGGTACAGTCCCAATTAATTCTCTCTCACCCCACTTTTTCCAGCTGCTTTTATTATGTTCTTTTTTCTCTCTCCTCCGCCCATTTGTCCTCAGCTTACTTCCATTGCTGCAAAGTAAGCTCAAAGTGCCAAAGTAGTTTGCAGTCAGTTAATTCAGAGCAGGTAGAAGATGGGGGGGGGGGGGGGGAGAGGGAGAGAGAGAATGAGAAAGAGAGAGAGAGAGAGAATCTTGCCCTTTTCAGTAGGAAAAGCAAACTACTGCAGCCTCTCCTAGCTCATGTGTTCTTCCTCGCCAATAATTTTTACCATCTTGACCACACTTTGATATTTCTTGGCCACACTTGTCCCAGATTCTATCTGTGGAATGTTGGACAATAAAACATTAGCAAAATGACAATACAGCGAGCAATAGTGCTGCCTAACAGTCTCAACAAAATATTTAATGCTACTCATGCTGTAAATCACAAAATGACATGAAAAAAAGAGGATGGATGGATAAAAAGCAGATAGACAGATAGGTGTGCCACACTGGTAAATTGAATTCTTTTTCTTGATATAAATTGCCAAGGCAAGTGAAGCTTGGATGGAGATGAAAGGCTGGAGTAGTTGTCCACCTGAGCTAGAAGGCCAGTTGAGGTTAAGCATAATCTCATCATGTGCAATGCTTACCCAACTCCATGCAGCACATCTCCAGGCAGGTTGTTTATTAGTTCATGATAACCATACTGCCTCTGCTGTTTTTTACTGCTATTATAAAATGCCTTTATGTTAGAGAGATGTGTTATTTATTATGTGCTACAGGAGGAAATGAAGTTGGTAGCTTTGAATGTAGAGCAGCGGCTGGTTCAGCTGAGGCAGTCCCATTGCAGGTAGGAGAACTCTGTCTCCTGTTTCACAATCGTAACAATGATTTATTCCTGCTGTGCCATCCAAGGCCATTTGGAATGACTCCAAGTAGATCTCCAAGCCAGCATTTCTTTTAAAATTATTGTTGTCATCTGCTTAAGCTGCAATAACAATGTATTGGTTGCAAACTTCAAAACCGGGTTGCTGAATGAGCTGTATTCATTCCTCATTATTATTTCTGTTAGGTTCCATGCTCCTGGTTTGATTGGAATCTATCGTAGTAGTAGATTGGATGCTGGATGTGGTGGAATACACAAAGAATATGCCTGACACTATCTAATGTGGGGTTTGAGATGAACCTGGAGCTCTTGCTTAGGCTAGAACCTGTATACATTCAAAGGAGTTTAGAAGTATTTCAGTATAATTGGGAAACCCTCTTGAGATTGGACAGAGTTGATTATCTTTAGTGTTCTTACAGAATTTTGCCTCAAGAGAAACTGAAGATGAATTTAGATTTTTAGGCATGTTAAGAGAAACTAGAAAAATGGTTGAGAAAGTTATTAACATGTCTTGCAGGACCTTCATATCTAATTGTCCTTCATATGACCAGATCACTACTCCTTCTCCTTTTCTTTCCCTGCCTCCTTTTCTTTCTTGTTTTCATAGAATCATAGAATTGGAAAGACCTCCAAGTCCCATCCCCTGCTTAGTGGAAGAACTCCAACTAGAGCATCCCCAACAGGTAGCTACCCAGCCTCTTTTGAAAAACATACTGAGAAAGAGACCACACCACCTCTCTAGATAATTGGTTCCATTACTGATTCATTCTTACAATCAAGAAGTTCATTCTAATATTCAATCTGCTCTCTTGTGGCTTAAAACCATTAGAACTGGTCCTTCTCCCTGGAGCAACAGAGAACAATGTTGCAAGATCCTCTCTGTGAAAACCCTTTAGATATTTAAAGAAGGCAAGTCTTTCGCCCCTCAGTCTTCTTTTCACCAGGCTGAACATGCCCAGCTGCCTCAACCTTTCCACATATGTTTTGTTCTCCATACTTCTTATCATCCTTGTTGTCCTTGTCTGAACTCATTCAACTTGTTTATATCCCTCTTAAAACAAGGCTCCTCGAACTAAACATAGATGAGGCCTGAGTAGCACAAAATATACTGTTACTTCCGTTGAACTGGAAACTATGGTTCTATTAATACAGGTGAAAATATTATTTGCCTTTACTGCAGCATCACACTAATGGTCATGTTCAATGTATGATGATGATGATGATGATGATGATCATCATCATCATCATCATCATCATCATCATCCTACTGTTACTCCAAGTTCAATCCAGGGTATGTGAATTTTCCAATTCATAACTTTGCATTACTACTCTCTGCTGATATGTTCAAGGGTACACCTAAATGCATGGAGATCTAAATAGAAGGCAGTAGTGTGGACAGAAGCAAGACCCATTCCTGGATGGTCCTACACCCCATTATCCTAAATAAAGCAGGGTTCTCATTTGCAAATATGGTGACAAAGCTCTCTGCAGATGCTGGGTGTATCCATGCTGCACAATTAAAGCAGTCTGGTGCCATTTTAACTACTATTGCTCCATTCTATGGCTCCTGGTCCTTTCTATTTGCTGAAGCATGTGGATTTCTCTAGTCCATGTCCTCTGAATTAGAACGCTAGACCTATTTGGCAGAGGTGTCTAGGTTCCTTGCCAAACTACACATTCCAGGAATTTAGGATGAAAGTAGAGCAGTTCAAGAGCTATAAATCTGTAATATGGATCTAACCTTTCACACTTGACATGCAAAGGTCTATTGCACTACTGAACATGTGAAGATGTTGGATGGTAGCGTGTATGTGTGAATCCACATTCCCATCACCCATTTAGCCCTCCATGCACTCAGGCAAGTGCCTGAAAAGAGCTATAGCTTTCTTGGTCACTCTTAAATATAAACCAAGAAAGCCATCAATAGCTTCTGCACTAACAGCAGCATTTCTTTAAAAGAGGGAGGATGGGTGGAGGAGAGATCAGCTTCTAAGCTGATTACAGCCAAACATCTGGAAAATTGAAATTCATCCAAATCTATTCAAAATGACTCTGCTTGTTAATTTGCTGCATTCATTCATTTTGGAGAAATGAGCAATTCTGCCACTGCATAAGAGAGCTCTCAGCATGGCTGGTGGCAGGAAGCTGGAACTGGAAATAATGTGGCTTCAACATTTTGTTGGCATGGAAATAATATTCTAGGGATGATGGGTGGAATTTCACATAATGGTTCTTTGGACGATAGGGCATGTTTAACCCTCCTAAACCTGTAGGAAACAGTTTACTGCTCAGTTATTGCATTCAGGAAAGTCACAAAGGAGTGAAGGGTGAACAACAGCCATACATCCAAAAAAGTGAAGGAAGTGGCATCCAAAATAGTGAGATAGGATTTATTTGCTTCAAAAAGCAACTAAACTCAAACACAGACACACACACACACACACACACACACACACAATTGTATAGCTGCTTAATGCACGGTGAGCACTTGGAGTGTATCTGCACTACAGAGTTTTAGTGGTTTGATGCCACTTTAACCACCATGGCTTCATCCCATAGCAATCCTGGGACTTGTAGTTTGAAGGGGTACTTAGAATTCTCTGTTAGACAGCTCTATTGCTGTAGTTCAAGGGAATGACCGTGAACTCTTCAGTGGAGAATAAGTACCTCCCTAAACTACAAATTCAAAGATTCAGTAGGATGTTGCCATGGCAGCTACAGATATATCTTTCTCATGCTTCTTATACTGAAAACAAAACAATAATGGCTGGAACCCTCCTGGTGTGATACACATGCATAAGTTCCCTTGAACACATGGTTATACTTTTTTGGCCACTGCTCAGTTCATAATTGCATAAGCTGAATTCCAGAACTGTTGTCATTTCATGTGCACTTGTGCATTTTTAGACAGTGTGCAGCTATTCATCAGTGCCTGCAATATATCACTGAATTCATTGGGATTGCTAAAATAGTCATTGAACATTCCCCATTTTACAATGGAACAATAAGCAGACACATTGTGCAATCCAATGACTATCTGTCAATTGCACTGTTCAATAGAAGGGCCATGTAGTGCAACCACCATTCATCTGTATGAGTGTAGATCTACACTGTGCATGCATGATGTAGGATCTGAAACTATATTGCCTCTTATGCATAACTTTAATTTCAAATGGGTTGAAATCCTATATAATTATTGCAGGATGTTTTTCCCCACTATACATTGTTTTCCCCCACTAGATACATGATAGTTTTTCAATCTTGGGCTGCTGTCACACCCCAGATTTAATGCAGCTTGACACTGCTTTAATATCCATGGCTCAATGTTATGGAATCCTGGGATTTATAGTTTGCTGTGGCAACAGAGAGGCAGCTAAAATCACAAAACTACAAAACCCAGAATTCCAGAAGATTGAGCCATGGTAGTAAAAGCAATGTCAAACTGCATTTTTCTGCAATGTCAATGAAGATATGGTGTTTCTGAATTTCTCCAAATCCAGCCTGCATTTTTTTCCCATTCTTGTTTTGCATCAGGTTCTTTGTGTTTCATCCCTGCATTGAAATGTACATATTTACAAATAAACCTATGAATTTATGCATTATCCATGAACTGGTTGGTGCTGTTAACTGCGGTCAAGTCAACTTTGACTTATGATGACTCTATGAATGAGAGACCTGCTAGCAATGGCCCAGCTCAGGTTCTGCAAACTCATGGCTGTGGCTTCCTTGACTGAATCTATCCACTTGTAATAAGGTCTTTCTCTTTCCCAACTGCCTTCCACATTATCAAGCATTCTACAATATAAATACACAATAGAAAACTGCAATGGTCCCAAATCCATTTGAATTTAATCATAAGATGTCTCCAGAGGTGTCCGTAGGGTTGGTGTCACCTGGTGCGGTCACTTATGGAAGGGGGGGTTATGCGGTGGGACTTCCGGTGCACATGGGAGTGTGAGCACACAGCTGGAGATGTCGTGTGTGCCCACAGGGAGGGGCCACTGCGCCCAAAGAGCAGGCTTTCAGACCCATGAGCCCCCAGAGAGAAGCCACCAGGCCCCGGGAAAGGCTGGAAATGTCCTGCATGCCCCCAGGGAGCAGACCTGTGACTTTGGGGACCCCCTTAAGCCAGGCCCGCAGCCACGGGGAGGCCCCATTCTGGGATGACACCCAGTGATGTCCGCACCCCCCACACACCCTCAGTGACACTACTGGATGTCTAAAGTCTCTTGAAACCAAATAATTGCACATTATTGGACATGCTTTGCATATCTGATCCCACTCATCTCCAGTTAAAAGGGTCTCAAATAGCAGCTGATGGGAAAGACCTTGGTGTGAGCTCTTGAAGAACCACTGAATCAGAATAGAGAATGCTGAGCAAAAATGGGGGATCACAGCTATGTTAAATGGTAAATGTACCCCCCCCCAACAAATGCACCGTTTTCTGTTTCTATGCAGCAAATATTGTCTCTTTTATTGTTTAATTGCATCTTTTCATAGGAAGATGTATCCTGCTGTGTTTTGAAACAAAATGGATATTATTTTACAGTTTTCATCTAGTTTCAGCATTGTTTATTTATTTGTGGTTGACAAAGCCATAATGGTTGAAACAACAAAGTTAAGTGTGTTGTAGCAGTCTGAGTGCTGGACTTGATTTTAAGATGACCAGGATCCAAATCCCTGCTCAGCCATGAAAACCCACTGGGTGATCTTTGGCCAGTCTCAGCCATAGAGGAAGGCAATGGCAAACCTCCTTAGTATATTATCTTACTAAGATATATACAGCAAGATACCTATGCTGTAACTGTGTGCCCACTTAGGAAGAAAGCCACAGATATTGGGGTATACTGGGACTACAACCTTATTTAATGATTTACAATAAGATCTGCAGTGATGCAGCGGTGGCTGGTTACCTGTTTTGTTTCATTTTTCCATTTGTTTTATTTCAGTAACTGTGAATCCACACTTCATTTTATGGCCACTCTTCCCACTGCTGTACTAAATTTAATGGGAGGCCTCTCAATGCTGGACCATTTTCCTTCAAAGGAACAGCATATGAAGATCACTGATATAACACAGGGTCCTGTACAGATGGTCCTACCACCTCAGTGCAGGGTGTAGATGTGAGGAAGGGGCCCTTCAGAAACTCCTCCTCAAAGCTACAAAGGATGAAAAGGTACCTGAGAGCCTACGTCAAGGATAAGGAATGTAACCTTACCTTCATGGAATCAGTAGTGTCAATAGGAGGTGCGGGGAGTGTGGACCACACCAGGTGGTACCCCAGAGGGGAGTGTCACCCCGTGGGGTGGTAAACCTACTGGGTGAGCAAGATAGGGCACTTTCCTGCTCATTCAGCAGTCACACAGGACACTAAGCAGGGCCTCTGGATGCCATAGCACTGCACCCCCTTGCCAGTAGCAGCGTTACTGAAGGCCTTTCCAGAGGTGGGAAGTTTATCTTCAGGGTCCAGTGTGGCTGCAGCCATGCCGAACCCTGAAGGAGGTGTTTGCGAGCAAGGCTTGCTTACTTACCTGGCAGGGAAGACACCATGAACCTGAAGGTGGTTTTCCAAGGGTGAGGCTCAGACATTGCACTCTGGGTGCACTGACTCCTGTGATTTCCCCAAATGTGGGAAACCTGCATAATTTCTGGTCCCCCACCCCACTCCAAGTGACACCAACTTCAGGGATGCCACTGCATGGAATTATATTATGATTGTGCATTAGTGAATGGCAACACTCTGCAACTGAATGTGTAACCATTTGAGGAGCATGATTCTAATGCTTAATGCACATCTGCTTATGCAATACACAATGGTGCCACACACATAATGGCATCCCATAAAACATCCAGATACGTTTTCTGGATATGAGGATAGTGCACCTTTGCTACAACAGAGGAACCCTAAAGAGGGAGCCAAGGGACTAGGACTTAACTCTTTGAGGCTCTTACCTCCAATAAAGGTAAAACTTTTTTAAAAAATGGGATGGCATTTTTCATGTTTTACCTAAACAGCATCTAAAAGTTTTCCAAATGCAATAAGACAGAGACTTCTTTAAAAAATCATAGAACCATAGCTGGAAGACATGCCAAGAGCCTTCCAGCCCAACCCCCTGCCATGCAGGAACACTCAATCAAAGCACTCCCTGTGACAGATGGCCATCCAGCCTATGTTTAGAAACCTCTAAAGAAGGAGACCACCACTCTCCAAGGGAGTGTGTTCCACTGTCAAACAGCTCTTACTGTCAGGACATTCCTTCTAATGTTGAGGTGGAATCTCTTTTCCTGACACTTGAATCCATTGCTCTGTGTCCTAGTCTCCAGAGCACCAGAAAACAAGCTTGCACCATCCTCCATATGACATCCCTTCAAATATTTAAACAGGGCTATCATACCACTTCTTAATCTTGACTTCCCCAAGGTAAACATACCCCAGTGCCCAAAGCTACTTGTCATAAAGTGTGGTTTCTAGAGGTTTCCAGACCTTTCACTATTTTCATTGCCCTTTACATTTTGGATGCCTTTGGCAAAGAAATTCAATGTTTACTGCCAAAAATGGAGGTGGGAAGCTGCACACAGGACAGAGACGACCTGGAGCTCAAATGAGGTTTCTTTTTGTGTTGCTAATGGTATTTAAATTTTATTTCCTGTACATTATAACTTTTCGTCTCCCAGTTCTATCAAGGCTAAAAAAGAGTAATGGTCTCTGCCTACATGGATGGCCCTCTGTACTAGCTTAACTGAGAACAATTATACCAACATCTTAACAAAATGTAAACCTATGACTCCATCATTATCATTTATTTTCTCCTGTTTTAACACCTTTGCATGATGAAGTTGCCAGTGGAGCTTTCAAAGCTTGCATCTTGTATTTTGTGTATTTTGGTTGGCCCAGTAAAGGAATCTCTGTTTAATGGCCCCCATGTTTGACTCCCCTTCCACAACTTCAACTGAATAAGGATGTTATGTCATGGCCAGAAAAACAGTACAATTTGGATCCCTCCATTTCTGGATAACTATCAGCCAGTCTATAGTATTCCATTCTTGGGCAAGGTTCTGAAGCAAGTGGTGGCCTCCCAGCTCCAGGGGGTTCTGGATGAAATGGATTATCTAGAACCATTTGAAACTGGTTTCAGACCTGGCTATGGCATGGAGACAGCTTTGGTCACCTTGGTGGATGACCTAAGCAGGGAATTGGACGGGGGGGGGGTGTCACTGTTGGTCCTGCTAGACCACTCAGCAGCTTTAGATACCATCAATCATGGTATCCTTCTAAGATGCCTTCCTGGGATGGGACTTGGGGGCACTGTTATGCAGTGGTTCCAGTCTTTCTTGGAGGGGCGGACCCAGAAGGTGGTGTTGGAGGACTCCTATTTAACCTCCTGGCCATTGGCCTGTGGGGTCCCTCAGGGTTCTGTTCTGTTCTCCATGTTATTTAACATCCATATGAAACCACTGGGAGAGGTCATCCAGAGATTTGGCATGCGGTGTCACCAGTAAGTGGATGACACCCATCTCTCCTTTCCATATCACTCCAAGGAAGCTATCTTTGTGCTGAACCAGTGTCTGATGTCAGTCATAGACTGGATGAGGGTGAAGAAATTGAAACTTAATCCAGACAAGACAGAGGTGCTCCTGGTCAGTCAGTCAGTAGGCAGATCAGGGAATAGGGATCCTGCCAGTGTTGGATGGGATTACACTCCCCCCTGAAATCTCATGTTCACAGCTTAGGTGTCCTCCTGGATTTGGATCTGAGCCTGGAAGCCCAGTTTCAGCTGTGGCCAGGAGTGCATTTGCACAATTAAAATTAGTGTGCCAGCTCCACCCATTCCTTGAGAAGCTGGATCTGGCTACAGTGACACATTCCTTGATTACATCCCATTTGGACTATTGTAATACACTTTATGTGGGGCTGCCCTTGGAAACTGTTTGAAAACTGCAGCAGGTTTAAAATGCTGCAGCCAGGCTGTTGACTGGGGCTGGCTACAGGGATCATGTCACTCCTCTACTGAAATAGCTGCACTGGCTACCAGTCCATTTCCAGGCAGAATTCAAGGTGCAGATTTTGAACTTTAAATCCCTAAATGGGTTGAGTCCAGACTATCTGAAGGACTGTATCTCCCTATACAAGCTAGCCTGAGCACTAAGATTGGCAGGAGAGGGCTTTCTGTCAGTCCCACCAACTTCACAAGTGCAGTTGGTGAGGTCTCTGGAGAGAGCCTTCTCTGTGGCTGCACCCAGACTGTGGAACTCCCTTCCACTGGAGTTTAGGTTGGCCCCCTCCTTGCTCTCTTTCTGCCATTAGTTGAAGACATTTTTATTTAGGCAGGCAGGCTGAATTTTATTTGTGCTGGTTTTAACTGTGTTTTAACTTATGCTTTAACATTAGTAAGGTCTAATATTTTTTTAATGTTTGTAAACTAATGCTTTTACTTCTTTTAAAATTATTTTGTCTTTTTCATAGAATCATAGAATCATAGCGTTGGAAGAGACCACAAGGGCCATCCAGTCCAACCCCCTGCCATGCAGGAACTCCCAATCAAAGCATCCCCGACAGATGGCCATCCAGCCTCTGCTTAAAGACCTCCAAGGAAGGAGACGCCACCATTTTCCAAGGGAGTGTGTTCCACTGTCGAACAGCCCTTACTGTCAGGAAGTTCCTCCTAATGTTGAGGCGGAATCTCTTTTCTTGTAGCTTGCATCCATTGTTCCGGGTCCTAGTTTCTGGGGCGGCAGAAAACAAGCTTGTTCCCTCCTCAATATGACATCACTTTAAATATTTAAACAAGGCTATCATATCACCTCTCAGCCTTCTCTTCTCCAGGCTAAACATCCCCAGCTCCCTAAGTCGTTCCTCATAGGGCGTGGTTTCCAGACCCTTCACCATTTTAGTTGCCCTCCTTTGAACACGCTCTAGTTTCTCCACATCCTTTTTGAATTGTGGTGCCCAGAACTGGACACAGTATTCCAGGTGGGGCCTGACCAAAGCAGAATAGAGTGGCACTATTACTTCTTTTGATCTAGGGTGGCACTATACTTCTATAGATGCAGCCTAAAATAGAAGACCTGGATGAAGCTCTCAGAGTAGATAGTCCATCTATAGACACCCAAAGGTGTTGCAAGCTTTTATATTTTTATATTATTGTAACCCACCTAAAATCCCATTGTGGGAGAAAGACGGGATATAAATCCTTGAAATAAATAAATAAATAAATAAATTTTATTTATATCCCGCCCCTCTGGCAGGCAATCGGGGTGGCGCACAACATTACAAAACTACAAAGAATAAATCAAATTAAAATCTCATCCCTCCTTCACCCCCCCATCCCCCCGAACATACAAACAAATTAAATAACAGTAGCCATTAATACAATTTAAAATACATAATTTCTTGTCTTATGGTCTTTCGAGAACTGCAAGATGGCAAAACAGTCCTCCGTGGCCATAGTGTGGTGCCGGCGAGGGTGTTCTCAGGCGGCGTTGTATAGCCACCCGCGCTCTTCCGGCACCCGAGGAGATGGGGCGGAGGTGGGGTGGCTCAGGCCGCTCAGCTGGTCACCCGGGGCTGGTCTCCCGGGGCTGGTAAGCAGTCCTCCATCCTCCACAGCCTCGAGGACGCCGCCGCTTGCCGGCCCAAACCTGATGCTTAACTCACACATGTGTAAGGTCACTAATGGAATACCAGGCCTCACTACAGAGGTGAGTTATGAAGCTTGCAACACCTTTGGGTGTCTATAGATGGACTATCCACTCTGAGAGCTTCATGCAATCTGCTGTGTTAGAAACAGTAATCACATCCTCTGAGAAATGGAAACCAGCATATCTAGTTTATAAATGGGTATTGGAAAGCCCTACATACAATATTAATGAAGTTGAGTTTTATTGTCCTGTGCAAATTTAACAAAATGGCAAACTGATCTATCTTCAATACCAAAAGCTATCTTTGATCTAGCAAACACTGATGTTTCCAGAGTATTGAACAACATTGCAGCTTTCTGAAAAAGCATTGTCTACTTGACCTGAATGTAAAGGTGCATCTACAGTACTGTAGAAATAATGTACTCTAACTGCCATGGCTCCATCCTACAGAAGAATCCTGGGATTTGTAATTTTGTGAGACACCAGCACTGTTTGGCAGAGAAGGCTAAAGACCTACTGAAATCAGAAACTCCAGGATTATATAGGGTGCACCTACAGCACTTAAAATGGTTTCAAACTGCATTATTTCTACAGTGTAGATGCACCCTTTGTGGGGGAAAATGAAGTTATTTTTAAACAAATCCAACTAGACAAAGGGTTTGGAGGGCTTATGGAAGCATTCAACTGCACTTGTGCAGCTGGGGGAAAGGAACAGTTGTCACCTTCCTGTAGGGATGGAAATATTTTTTAAAAAAATCAAGAATGATTTAAAAATAGTTGTTATTAAATTTCCAGGAAACCTTGATGAGAAGAATCCTGAAGGGAATCCTTGCAGTTCACAACTTATTCTATGTAAAACTTGTATGTGGTATTTTGATGAACAGGTATGGACAAAGAGAAGAGTGTTTTCTTTGCAGGAAGCAGTGTACAGAATATGTTGTTTCCTTCAGAGAAAATGCTATTTTCTGTGCCAAAACATCACTTGCACATTTTGTTTAGAATACATTCCAGATTGCACCATTTTTACACAGAAAATAACATTTACTGTGCAGAAAATATTTCCTGTGCAATAAATTTTGTGTGTGTGTGTGTGTGTGTGTGTGTGTGTGTAAAATACCATGTGCAAATTTTGCACAGAATAGGTCCCAAGTGCAAATTTTTTTGGAAGGCTTTTCCCTAGCAAGAAGAAAATGGCTTATATAATTCATTGCTTCCTTTGAGAACAATATTAGTGAAGAACTGCATCCCTGCCTTCCTCTGCCTCTAGTCAGGAGTGCTGAGAATTGCAATCCAAACATTTCTGGTGGTCCAAACAGTTCCCATTCCTGATATAATCATTGGCATGAAATATAGAAAATTCAGCTAAAAAGAGGGTTTTAATCAAGAAAACTGTTCTCAACACTTTCCCACACTCATCATGACTCCCAACCAGAGCAGGTGCAAGTAAACTGCAGGATGTAAAAATGTGACCCAAATCCTTGCAGAAAATGAAAAGCCAGAATGAAACCATCCTAAGAAGCGTTTCCTTTGTTTATCACATCCTCCCAAAGTCCCTTATTTCATGCCCCAAACAGCCTTGCCCTAAATAAAATCATGCTGTACAAAGTGCTCTTATGATTTCCAGCAGTCATTTCCAGACAGTCTCTTGCAACTCTCAAGCTGTAACTATGACGAAAAGAGGTGACATCTAGCACATTGCAATCATCCCCTGCGATCATCCATCAAGGCAGTAGGTTGCACCAGGAGCTTCACTTTGGTGCAGAAGTGCAGAGACGTAAAAATCATTCAGCTGCTTCACAGAATGGGGTGAACAGTTATTTCTCCAATTTGGAGAAGTTCATTGACAGCAGCATTGAAGGAAAGGAATCATACAGAGAAGTGAATCAGCAAACATTTACCTTCTGAGAGCTCAAGAGTGGATTTTTTGTAGGGATGCAAATAATGGTTTCAATCCAGTTGCTACTCCCAAGAATCGTAGACCTGTAAAATTAATTACTGAATGCCAATGCAACACTTGATGTAAAGCTCCCGATGATGATGACGATGACGATGATGATGATGATGATGATGATTGACTTAATTTCTGTGCCACCTTTTCTCCAACAAGACTGGTACTTAAGGCGGCTTCCACATTAAAAAGAGGACAATTTAAAACATCCAAAAACCCAATGTAAAAAAAGCAACCTAAACCAGGGGTAGGCAACCTTTCCCCTTTAAGGGCCAAGGGACTTCAACTCCCAGAAGCCTCAGCCATGTTGGCCAATAGTCCCATGTTGGCCAATAGCTCCTGGGATTCTGGGAGCTGAAGTCCCTCAGCCCTTAAAGGGGAAAGGTTGCCTACCCCTGACTTAAACTATTAACCATACTAAAAACATTGTCATTGTTGTGTGCCTTCAAGTCATTTCCAACTTATGGCAAACCTATCACAGGGTTTTCATGACAAGATTTGTTTGGAGGAGGTCTGACATTGCCTTCCTTTGAGTGTGAGAGAGTGTGACTTGCCCAAGATCACCAAGTGGGATATGACCGAACAAGAGTTCAAACACCGCTCTCCAGAATCCTAGTCCAACACCTAAACTACTACACCATGCTGATTTTTAAAAGTTAAAGGATACAGTTTAACACAAGATGACACTTACGTCCTTCAATTCCAGATTCCAATACATCCTTCAGTTACATCCTTCAATTCCAAAAAGCTATCTGAATTTTTTTTTTAAAAAAAATGGTTTTGCCCATCAATGGCAGGAAAGCAAGCAGGGGACCATTCTAGCAACCTGAGGGGAGGGAGTTCCAAAGTCTAGGGGCAGCCACTGAGAAGACCCTATTTCATGTTCCCACCAACCTGTGAAGGTGCTAGGACTGAGAGAAGGTCCTGTCTTGTGGATCTCAGGGTCTGAGTAGGCTCATACGAGGAGATACCATCAGTCAGATATCCTGGACTTAAGCTGCACAGAGTTTTATAGGTCATGACTAGTGCTTTGAATTGTATTGATTCCATAGGACTATTGTAGTTAGAGCTAGTAACTGGATTTTGGTAGGTATTTTCAGATACTCTCACTGTCAATGGGAGTGGCTGTTCTGACATGTCAAAACACCCCATTGACCAAAAACACCATTGGTTGTGAGATGTTTTTGCTCTCGCAGATTAGAAAAGCCAACAGAAGCAATAACAAAAAAAAAAGTAGGGGAGGTGTGGAGAGCCTGCGTAGTGTAGTGGTTTCAGTATTGGATTAGGAATCTGGAGGCCATGGTTCAAATCCTGGCTCAGCCATGTAAACCCACTGGGTGACCTTGGGCAAAGCACATTTTCTCAGCCTCAGAGGATGGCAATAACAATCCCTCTCTGAAGAAACTGGCCAAGAAAACCTCATGATAGGTTCACCTTAGGGTCACCATAAATTGGAAATGACTTGAAGACACAAAAGAATAACAGGTATGCAAAACACTGGCTGGAATTCTTGTTAGTCCCAATAAGAGTAGGCCCAATTAATAAATGCAACTTACGTAAGTGCTGACTTACAAAGTTTCAATTAATTCAGTGGGTCTACCCTAGCTAGGATGACAAGGACAGTGATTTACAACTAGTATTTAGTTATTAACTCTCAAGCCACCAGGACTCCCAAGGTGACTGAAAATATACAACATACCTTTATTTCAGCCAACAGGCCATTAGGCAACAGAGTATATATAAAACGTGTAAACATGATAAAATAGCACTATAAAAAAATATTCATAACCTATTCATAATCCATACATGTGTGTGTGTGTGTGTGTGTGTGTGTGTGTGTGTGTATACAAAGTCATTCACAGATAGATTAGGTGATACTAGGCCATATGACACTGGGACAAGGTGGATATTTGCATGGGTATTTAAGTAACAATAGACAGGGCTGTTTGTTTTGCATGGGTCATAATCTTACAAGTTTTAGCAGCAGAGAGGAAAAACTTTGCCACTGCTTCTGTTTTACTTTTCTCAAAATCATTTAGCAACTACACCAGGTACCAATTAATTGGTCTATTTGGAAACTTAAGCAGGAGGGGTGAAATTAATCTTAGCCTCTCATCCTTATAAAAAATACAGAAAAATAGGACATGCTCTAGAGACTCAACAGAACCTTCTCCACAAGGGCAAACCCATTCATTGTAGGGGGTTCTCTTATAGCGGCCTTCTAACAAGGCAGAGGGGATAACATTAAATCTCGCTTTAGTAAACACAGGTCGCTATTTTGGGATGGTCAAATTTTGTAAATAATGTGCCTCCCTTTCAAGATTGAACTGCAACCCTAAACTGATTAAAACATCATTTTAAAACCATTTTAAAACCATTTAGGAAACAAATAATCCCTAAAGCTAGCTCTGATGTCAAGGACTAGAAACCATATGAAACAATGTCATCTTGGTCTCCCATTAGAAGCTCAAAAGGGATGGCGCCATTCTGACTTCCTTTGGGAAGGAACTGTGCTACCTAGGTTGTTACTATAGAGGAAAACCCTGACTCAGATATTCACTACCCTGGTCTCTCGTGGTGGTGAAACATCTGTAGGGCCTACACTGAGAATCTCAAATTCTAGGCAGATTCCTATGGTACAGGACAGCGTTAGGGCTTTGTAAATCAAACCCAATACCTTGAACCAAGCTCAGAAGAAAATTGCAGTCAGTGCCTAACTGGTTATATGTGCAGCTTTTTCACACTACACAAGTATATCCCACTTTAACTGTCTAGGCCAGGGGTAGGCAACCTTTCCCCTTTAAGGACCAAGGGACTTCAGCTCCCAGAAGCCTCAGCCATGTTGGCCGATAGTCCCATGTTGGCCAATAGCTCCTGGGATTCTGGGAGCTGAAGTCCCTCGGCCCTTAAAGGGGAAAGGTTGCCTACCCCTGGTCTAGGCTGTTTGCTATGTAATCCTGGGATTTGTAGTTTGGGGAGGCACTACACCTCTCTGGCTGAGAATATATATACTTCTCTGTAAGAAGTTAGAGGGGTTTACCAGGGTTGAGCTTCTTTATGCATTTAAGCGAAGTTCGAGGGATAGAAAAATGTTCTGTATCAGACAGGATTAATGGGGTCAGCAATGCTTTAAAAAAGAGAAAAGCCAACTTACTTGCCTGTTGGCTTTAGAAAGATAATTTGCAACAGTTGGGGAAAGGAGTAGTTTTTACAGGCTAGCTTGGAAGAGTTGACCATAAGGATGAATTTAAAAAGAGAAAGAAATAGGCAGTGGAGGCAAAAGGAGTTTGGTTTTGTAAGTAAGCTTGCCAGGTTGTGTGAGCTCATGTGCAGAAATACTTACTGTGACCAATATGTCTTGTACTGTAAACCTGGAGGAAGAAAATGAATATGGAAGCCACCAATGAAACCTTCTGATAGAATCTGTTCAAGGCTTGAGAAACTGTTCTAGGCTTGTGTACTTCAAAAAGCAAGGAAATTTAATATTGGTCAGACTGTTGCTTGATATATTCCCCAACCATGGGGGACTACCAGTATATTCCTTAAACTCTCCCTAAACTGCAAATCCCAGGATTCCATAGGATGGAATGCTGACAGTTCAAGTTGGATCATAGTGCTATAATTATGTAGTTGGAAAGACCCTGTGGTTTCTAAAGTGTATGTCAGATAACTGACTAGCCAATACCTTTTGCACTATCTATAGCTAGAGAAAATCCTAAAGAGTAAATATATGCAACTGAGCACTATAGTTAGGATTGTTCAAGCCATTGTATTCCCAGTCACTATGTATGAATGTGAGAGCTGGACAATGAAGAAAGCAGATGAAAAGAAAATCAACTCATTTGAGATGTGATGCTGGAGAAGAGTGCTGAGGATACCATAGACAGCAAAAAAGACAAACAAATGGGTCCTTGAACAGATCAAACCTGAACCCTTCCTGGAAGCCAAGATGATGAAACTGAGGCTGTCATACTTTGGCATCATGAGAATGCATGGCTCATTAGAAAAAGACAGTGATGCTGGGAAAGGTTGAGGGTAGAAGAAAGAGAGGAAGAACACATGTCAGATGGCTAGATTCAATTAGGGCCACAGGCATGAGTCTGGAGGACTTTATCAGAGCAGTGGAGGACAGGGAGTCTTGGAGATGTCTCATCCACAGGAGCTGAGGTCAACTTAAGGACAGTTAATAAATAATAAATATAGCTTCTGAACACTTCTCAAAGGCTGCCCCATATACAGTGCTTTATAATAGCCTCATCAAAATGTTTCGTAAAAAACAAGTCCTGAAATGAAAAACAAAAACCAAACAAAACCAAAGATATCTCACCCAGAATGCAGGGAAAAAAATATGTAGGTGATGATTGATACCTAGTTTATACAGATCAGGCTCAGAGGGACATCACTTTTTGGACCTTAGCTTCCAGAATCATCCCCCTGTATGGCCATTTTGTCTTCCTCGTGGCTGGCAGAGGGGGGTGGCTGGAGTGTGTGCCAGGCAGCTTGGGGGTGATAGCATGAGTTATTCACACTAGGGTGACACCAACTCTAGTGATGCCACTGGTTCAGGGTCATAAGAACAATTTGGAGAGGGTACATTTGACCTGAGAGCCACACTTGCCCACATCTGGTCTGGAGAGAATGCAGTGATGTAGAGAGAAGCTGTCAGTGGTTCCCACAGAATTCTACAGGAGAAAAGATCAAGGTTACACTTGAACCCAGTACTTGTTCAAATGAAAGAATCTGCTCATTCCCAGAATAACAAGGGAGGGAAAGAATTATTCTAAAGCCCCTTAAATGTGGCTGGTGAAAAAAGGAGGAGTTACAAAACTCTGTGTCTCATGTGTTGACCTTTAGGGGGAAGGGGGTGGTGCATTTTGACAGCATTTCCAACTCCAGCTTTGCAATCCAATCTTTGTGGGGAATATTTAAAAATGCCTCAGCAAGCCTTTGTCCAAATTCCAAGGCTGAGTTCTTTGAAATTTCTGTAAAATTCTCTCTCTCTGCCTCTCCAGGGAGACGTCATATGGAGAGCTATCTTTTCAGCTCTCCCTTCAATGCACTTTGAACAAGCAACTGCTTTTACTGTAAGCATGTTATTCACGGTTTCTTTTCAAAAGCAAGAGATAGCACCCTGGAAAAATGGTGTATTGATTTTTCCCCCTGTCTCTCTCTACCACCCCCTTCCATGTCCTTGTTTCAATCACAGCTTGTTGGAATGGCTTTCATTTTTAGCAGTGACGTGAGATTCTTCAGGAGAATGCAGGAACGGAGGGAGAGAACTACTTTCCTGATCCCACCTCAAATAACATCACTGTTCAATTTAAGCCCCAGGGGTTGGGGGAGCACACATTATTGATGTTTTTAATAGGCATTTTGGAAAAGCTATTGCTGGTTTGATAATAGCGACAAGGAGTCTGTGTGTGCACGCAGATCATTTCTTTCTTTGTACTGTAACAGCAAATGGTTTAAACCTCGGCTCACTCCACTACCCTTGATCAAAGGTTTCCAGAACATAAAGGCCTTTAACTCTCAATATTTAAAGGAGAGAAAAAATGCAGGGAATCTGAAAACTTTAGTGGATATATATATATATATATTTGTGCACCAGAGCTAGGGTGCATTAATCATTCTTACACAATAATTGTCTCCTTCTGCCCCATCCCTTCCTGTGCTAGCATTTTAGGGGAAAAGATCAGTCAGCCTTAAGAGTCTATTTTGGAAGCCTTCCCATAGTGACTGTAATTATGGATTGTAAGAAAGTGGCTGCAAATAAAGAGTTGCTTGTAATTAATTTATTTTTCCAAATAACAGAGATGTAACTCAGTCACATTTTTGATTGTAACCTGAGGATGGGAAATGTCACTCTTTTTGTGGTGAGCATAATTTTAGCTACTTTTGCATACCTTCCAACTGCCCTGAACTAGCAGGGACAGTTCCTGTTGATCCTTTATCATCCCACTTTTCAGCTATTTTTAAAATGTCCCAATTTCTTCCTCTTTCCCCCTTTGTCCTCAGCTTCCTTCAATTGCTGCAAACAGTTCAAAGTGTAAAAGTAGTTTGCTCTCAGTTAACTGGGAAGAGGGGACAGGACAAAATCTGGCAATTCCCAGTGGGGCCAGAAAAAAGCAAGCTGCTGAAATATCCCTGAGCTTCTCCTCATTTTGTTATCTTCTTGATAATACTCTAATGTTATTTAGCCACATGCATCTGTGATTTTCATCTGTGAAAAGTTGGAGGGTATGCTTTGCATTTATGGGATGTGAGCTCACTAAATGGTGGAGGATAGATCTCACATGGTCTAAGTGCTGCTTGTACTGTGCCTCATGCTCTTCCCTTGTGATCTGTTGTGGGTTGAGGTATTGATAAGATGAATGTTTGTAAGTGTTTCATAGCTTCCACAGGTTTCTGTCCTGTAGTGTCCAGGTTTTAGCAAGAACAAAACAGCAACTATTTTAGTTACTTTTGAGGAATTGGAAAGTATAGTGTTCCTCTTTACAAACTGTCACCAGAACATAACAAACTACTTTTGAGGCCTGGAAACTACACTTGTAACTAACTAACCACTTTTACTAATAATTTTCCATGATCAGGCTGTAATGTGGCCTGGCCCTGAGTGGGAGTGCTGAGTATGGCAAGCACTAGGGATGGAGAGAATATTGGGGGGGGGGGGATTAAAAATGGTTTTAAAAAGACATGTTTCTCTTGAGTCAAGAAATCATAGAGTTGGAAGATGCCACAAGGTTATCCAGTCAAACCTCCTGCCATGCAGAAATACACAATCAAAGCACCCCTCAACAGCTTTCACTTAAAGGACTCCAAAGAAGGAGACTCCATCACTCTCCAAGGCAGCATGTTCCACTATAGAACAGCTCTTACCATCAGGAGGTTCTTAGTATTTAGGTGAAATCTCTTTTCCTGTAGTTTGAATCCACTGCTCCATGGCCTAGTATCTGGAGCAACAGAAAACAAGCTTGCTCCATTCTCAGTATGGGGGGTTTCAGACTGCCAGAAATAGTGCAAATTGAGTCCACTTTAAGGGTTAGGGTTAGGGAATCATGGGAACTGTATTTTATTGTGGCACCAGAGCTCTCTGACAGAGAAGGCTCAATGTCTCAGAAAAAAAAATTCCCATGATTCCCTCGCACTAACCGTAACCCTTAAGGTGGACTCAATTTGCACTATTTCTAGCAGTCTGCACCCCCCCTATGATGATAATAATAATAATAATAATAATTAATACCCCGCCCAATGGTAATCCAATCAGGGCGGCTTACAAGCTTACGATATGCAGTGTAAATATACAATCCCCAATAAAACATATAAATGCAACATACCCCCTCCCCCCCTTAAGATAATATTAAATCAATGATAGTTTAAAAGCAAAGTTTGATTTAAAATCCCAATACAAGAATAAATTTCAGAAAAGCCTGACTTCACAATCCTCACCATCTGATCAATGGGGCCATGAGAGGATCGTTATTAGTGTGGCTAATATCCTTTCAAATATTTAAACATGGCTATTATGTCACCCCTTCAACTTCTCTGCTCCAGGCTAAACATACCCAGATCCCAAAATCTCCCGTCATAAGGCATGGTTTCCAGACCTTTCACCATTTTGGTTGCCCTCCTCTGGACATGCTCCAGCTTGTCAACTTCTTGTAGTCATCAGAACTAGACACAATATCCCAGGTGATGTCTGACCCAAGCATAATAGAGTGGTATTATTGCTTCCCTTAATCTAGACACTGTACTCCTATTAACGCAGCCTAGAACTGCATTAGGGTTCTTAGCTGCCACGTCACATTGCTGACTCATGTTCAGCCCATTGTCTACTAAGACTCCTAGATCCCTTTTGCATCTACTCCCATCAAGCCAGATGCCCTGATCTGCACAATTCATTTTTACTGTCCAAGTGTAGTATTCTACATTTCTCCCCTTTGAAATTAATCGGGTTGGTTTGGGCCCAGTTTTCTAATCTGTTAAGATCATTTTGAATACTGATGCTGTCCTCTGGGATATTAGCTATCTCTCCTGATTTATTGTCATCTGCAAATTTCAAAAGTATGCCCTCTATTCTATCATCCATCATTGGAAAAGATATTGAATAGCCAGGACACAACCTTGTGGTATCTTGCTAGTCACTTCTCTCCAGTATGAGGAGGAGCCCTTGTTGAGTACCCTTTGGGTTTGATTGGCCAACCAATTACAAATCCATCTAATGTCACATTCATCTCTTCCACATTTTACTATCTTGTTTGCAAGGATATCATGGGGGAACTTTTCAAAGGCCTTACTGAAATCAAGATATGCTACATCCACATCATTCCCTTAATCGGCCAAGCTTGTGACTCTATCAAAAGGGAGAGATAAGATTAGTATGGCATGACTAGTTTTTGAAAAACCCAAAAATCTTGATGAGAAGGTTCCTAGACTCAAGAGAATCTTAGCAGTTCAGGGAAGATTGTATGAACAATTCAGATGAGGCTACTTTACTCAGAAAACAAAATTTTCTTTGTGGAACATGTTCTTTTCTGTGGGGAAAAACTAGGTGTGAATATTCTTCAGCATAAGTCTCAAACTGAAGTCTCTAGAAACTCCAGTTTTTGTAGACTTTCACAAAGTAAGAAAAAAAACTTGTTATGCATTGCTTTCTTCAAAGAGAAAATTAGTGAAGAACTATAACCCTAGCCAGAATTCAGTATTTGGGATGGGAAAAAGATTTATTGGGTTTGCATTTTGCTTTGAAAGTATTAATTTCAGACCATGTGAGACTGGAAGTAATACAGATCACAGTTTACCTTCCACCTTGATTCATTTCCAAATCTTGTGAGGTATTTTGGCATAGGAAAAAATCACACACATGTTTGAAACAATGCACACAGTTAAATTCATATATTTGGGGAAAGAAGACAAAACACACTTTAGTCAATGGGAAAAATGCACGTGTTACAAAAATTCATACAAAAACCCACAGAGAAATAGAAAAATCTGCCCAATTTCCATATGTGAAATGATAAAGAACTGGGAAGGGAAGTGAAATATTGGTGGCATTCTGAAAAACGCAATGGAAATGAGACTGATAAATCTTTATCCTTATTTATTACAATCACCATGAAGATGCTTCAAAATCTATTTCCCCAGTATAGCAGCATTCTTGGCTTTGGATCAGGGTGCGCCTTCTGTTCTTCCCCCTGCGCTCCCCCTAGGGAGTAATTTTTAAGGGAAATTGGAGGTTCAATTATATCATTATAAGACTGTAGGAGGTTGTGGGTTGGATAAAGTCATCAGCCACAAAGTCTCTTGTTATCTCTTGTTAAAAATTATATCCCTGGGCAAATGAGCATTGGGCCACCCATAACATGATGCTGCTATAAGATACATGGTCAATGTCCATGCCTCTGTCTCCATATGACAAGAAGAGATGTAAAATACAGCATCCTGATCAAGGGAAGAAATGATTTCACTCAGTTCTGCTTTGGTCAGACTTCAACTAGACTACCATGTCCACTTCTGGGCAACACATTTAAGAAGAAAATTGACAAGCTGGAATGTGTGAAGGGAATGGCAACAATAATAATAAAAGTTCTGGAAACCAAGCTTACAAGGAATGGCTGAAAGAGTTAGCTTGTTTAATCTGGAGTTGAAAGGATTGACAGGTGATATGATAACAAATATCTGAAAGGCTGTCATATAGAACGTGAAGTAAGCTTGTTCTCTGCTGCTCCACTCAGTAAGAACTGAAACAATGGGTTCAAATTACTATAAAGGAGATGGTGAGCTAGCATTGGGAAGAATTACTTGATAGTAAGAACTGTTTGGTGGTCAAATAGATGGTCTTGGCCAGTGATGGTTCTCCTTCACTGGAGGCTTTTAAACAGAGGTTGAATGACCATCTGTCAGGAACAGGGACTGCAAAGATTCACATCAGTCCAAGTTTCTCCTCATCAGCATTTCCAAATACTTAAGAAACACATTTTGAGCCATATTCCAAATATTTTTTTAAATATTATTTCATCTCAAGTTAGGCATGCTTTAGTGGCAGGTCTCTGGCATCAACAAGGAGCTGGACAAAGTGGCCCTTGGTGTCCCTTTCCAACTGTTTCCATTCCTTGAAATGCCACATCTGGCCATGGTGGTACATGCCTTAGTTACATCCCATTTGGACTATTATAACAGACCAGCTTGATGTAGCAGTTTGAGTGTTGGAATAGGGCTCTGGAGGCCAGGGGTCGATTCCCTTTTGGCCATGAAACCCGACTGGGTGACCTTGGGAAAGTCACACTCTCTCAGCCTCAGAGGATGGCAATGGCAACCCCTCCTGATGAAACTTGCCAAGAAAATCCCATGATAGGTTTGCCTTAGAGCCACCATATGTTGGGAAAGGCTTGAATGAAGGCACAACAACAAACCACAAACAACTACAGGGGGCTATCTTTTAAAAATGCTCAGAAACTTCAGTTAGTTCAAAGAGCTGCAGCCAGAGTGTTAATTGAGGCAGGTTACAGAGACTATACAATCCGTATGACCATACAATCCGAACTCCCATCCGTACCCTCCATTCTAGTACTCAAGGCCTGTTTTCCCAACCTAGGATCTCCACTGCTCCATCCTGGATTCGTCCCTTCTCGATTGCTGCCCCTCGTTCCTGGAACCTTCTTCCCACTCAAACACTGGTCATTACTTCTCTGTCTAGCCAGGGGATCCAGGGAACGTTTTTTAAGGAGGCGGCTGTTAAGCCACTCCTTAAAAAACCCTCCCTGGATCCCCTGGATAGAAACAACTATAGACCAGTCTCCTTGCTACCCTTTTAAAGCAAGGTGATCGAGAGGGCAGTTGCTCCTCAACTCCAGACAGTCTTGGATGAAACTGATTATCTCGATCCATTTCAAACCGGCTGTAGGACAGGATTTGGAGTGGAGACTGCCATGGTTGCTCTGACCGATGACCTCTGCTTGGGCATCGACAGGGGTAGTGTGACCCTGTTGGTGCTCCTGGATCTCTCAGCGGCCTTTGATACCATAGATCATGTCATCCTCTTGGACCACCTGAGAGAGTTAGGAATTGGAGGCACTGCTTTGCAGTGGTTCCATTCCTTCCTCTCAGGTAGATCCCAGAGGGTGAAGCTCAGGGACAGTTGCTCTTCCAAAACTGAGCTTAATTGTGGCATCCCCCAGGGCACCATCCTGTCCCCGATGCTGTTTAATATTTATATGAAGCCGCTGGGTGAGATCATCCGGAGGCATGGAGCACGGTGTCTTCAGTACGCTGACGACACCCAGATATATTTCTCCATGACCAGATCATCATCTCAGACCTTGGATGGCGTCTCTCCTCTCAATGACTGTCTCAGAGTGGTAATGGATTGGAAAAACAGATTGAAGTTGAATCCAGACAAAATGGAGGTACTCACGGTTACAGCCCCAAAACCAGATTTGGGAATACAGTCTCCAGTCCTGGATGGAGTCACATTCTCTTCTAAGGACTGTATTCACAGTTTGGGGGTGCTCCTTGATTCGTCGCTTCACATGACTAGTCAGGTGAATGCGGCGGTCAGGAGTGCCTGCTATCAGCTTCGGCTGATACGCCAACTGCGCCCTTATCTGGATATGAGGGACTTGGAAGCCGTGGTACATGCCCTGGTAACCTCACATCTGGATTACTGCAATGCACTCTACATGGGGCTACCCTTGTGCCTAACCCGGAAACTCCAACTGGTGCAAAACATGGCAGCCAGGTTAATCACGGGAACATCTAGGAGGGAGCATATAATACCTGTGCTTAAATCCCTCCACTGGCTGCCCATTAGTTTCCGGGCACAGTACACGGTGTTGGTTTTGACCTTTAAAGCCCTACATGGCTTGGGTCCATCTTATCTTAGGGACCGCCTCTCCCCGTATGACCCCCCCCCCACGCCCTTCGGTCCTCTGGGAGGAACCTGTTACAGCCAATAAAAACTAGGCTGGGGCAGACCTCTCAGAGGACCTTCTCTGCAACCGCTCCCAGACTGTGGAATGGCCTGCCGGACGAGATCCGTCTTATTACTACGCTCACTGCCTTCAAAAAGGCAGTAAAGACAGATCTCTTCTGGCGGGCTTTCCTGGAATAGCAACTGCTTAGGGAGATATGACTTCAGTTATTATCATTGTAATGTTCCCATTGTGGTGTGTTTTTATGTTTTTGTTTTTAATGGATAGTGTGTATTTTAATCTTTTCTAGTTTTAATTCTGTTTTAAGGGGATTGGGAGGGCGGGGCTAGGGGATGTGGGAATGTTTTAACTTGTTGTTTATTTTAATGCTGTAACCCACTTCGATTGCTCTGCAGAGGGGCGGGCTGTAAATAAAAATTATTATTATTATTATTATTATTATTATTATTATTATATGGTTTATTTGTATACCGCCCCAGTGGAAAACCAATCTAGGCGGTGAACAAGATTTATAAAATTACAAACAAATTAAAACAACAACAATCCCTCCTCCCCCCTTAAAAAGTTATTAAACAATGAGTATTAAAACAACTGCTATAAGCAGTAACAATCTAAAAACATTAACATATACAACACGCAACACACAACGCAGCACGCGTAACAGTCCCTGCAGTCAAAAAATTGCAGTGGGTCCTATCCCTGGCTTTCAAAGGGTCCCCGGGCCAGTTATCTAATCCGGAAAGGCCTGCTGGAAGAGATCCGTCTTAACAGCCTTTTTAAAGCTGTGTAAGGATGTTAATTGATGGATCTCATCCGGCAGGCCGTTCCAGAGTCTGGGAGCGACAATGGTAAAAGCCCTCTGGGAGGTCGTCGCAAGCCTGGATCTTTGAGGCTGCAGCAAGTTCCTCCCAGAGGATCGGAGGGCGCGAGGAGGATTATATGGGAGGAGGCGGTCTCTTAGATAGTTTGGGCCCAGGCCATTTAGGGCTTTAAAGGTGATAACCAACACCTTGTACTGGGCTCGGAAACCAATAGGCAGCCAGTGGAGGGACCTCAACACCGGAGTGATGTGATCCCTCCTAGATGTCCCAGATACCAACCTGGCCGCCATATTCTGCACTAACTGCAGTTTCCGAGTCAGGTACGAGGGTAGCCCCATGTAGAGCGCATTGCAGAAGTCCAGGCGTGAGGTTACCAGTGCATGCACAACTGTCTCAAGGTCCTTTACTTCCAAGAAAGGGCGCAGCTGGCATATCAGCCGAAGCTGATAACAGGCGCTCCTGACCGTCGCATTTACCTGATTTACCATCAGGAGCGACGAGTCAAGGAGCACCCCCAAGCTGCGAACACAGTCACTGGAGGAGAGTGTGACCCCATCCAGGACTGGAGGTTGCAACCCAATTCCTGGTTTTGGGGCCGAGACCGTGAGCACCTCCGTCTTGTCTGGATTCAGCTTCAATCTGTTTTTCCTCATCCAGCCCATTACCGACCCAAGACATTCATTGAGGGAAGATATGCCATTGGAATTCGAGACCGACGAACGAGATATGGAGAAATAGATTTGGGTGTCATCAGCGTACTGATAACACCCAGCACCATAACTCTGAATTATCTCACCCAGCGGCTTCATATAGATGTTAAATAAATTATTATCTGTCTACTTTTAAATCTGAGTTAAAGACCACCTTGTTCAGGGAGGCATCCCCAGACACTGTTTGATTTACATTTACATATACTTTTCTGTCATTTGGGTAGACAGTGGATGTTGTTAATTAACTGTTGTATTGTTTTTTGTTTTAATTGACTTTTATTATTTTACCTATTGTTTGTATTAGACTGTTTGCCTCTGGCAGGTTTTTATTCTATTTTATGTTGACTTCTCTTTGTACAGCACTGTGTATATTGACAGCGCTTTAGAAATAAACTATAATAATAATAATAATAACAACAACAACAACAACAACAACATACAATGCTCCTGTTGAAACAGCTCCACTGTCTCCTGATTTGTTTCAGGCACAATTCAAAGTGATGGTTATGACCTGTAAAGCCCTATAAAACTCAGCTGCAGGCTATCTGATGGACCATATCTCCCTGTATGTACCTGTTCAAGCCCTGACAGCATCAAGAGAGGGGCCCTTCTCTCACTTCCACCCCCTTCACTAGCATGAGAGGGCCTTCTTGGTGGCTGCCCGTAAATTCTGGAACTCCCTTCCCAAGAAGGCTGAAATGGCCACTTCCGTGTTGTCCTTCTGTGAGCAAGGAAAACCTTTTTTATTCCAACAGGATTTTAATGCATAGAGTTTTTTTTAAGAATGGGCTAGGATTTCTTGTTTCATTTTAGACTGTACTGTTTTTAACAGCTTTTTAATCTTTTTAGTTTTATTCTTTTAACTAAAAACCTGAAGTGTTTTACTACTGTGACTAGTTTAATTCTGTTTTAATGTTCACTTTTTGTATTTTTTTTTAAAAAAATCCATATTGCTCTTTTAAACTGTAAGCTGTCTTGAGTTCAAATGCTGAGAGGAAGGTGGAACAGAAATAAATCTAATATAATCATCATCATATACATTTTCCTTAAATACTACTGATGGATATTGCCCCCCTAATAATTAAAGCATCAGGTTTCTTCTTCTTCCTCTTCTTCTTCTTCTTCTTCTGTTTTAGCTGGAAGCTGCCTTGATTGCCACGGCAAAAGGTAGGGTATAAATTATTATTATTATTATTATTATTATTATTATTATCATTATCATCATCATCATCATCATCTTTCAAATAAATTTTAGACATCCCAAAAAATGAGGTAGGCAAGATTCCCAAGGGAATGAGATGACAACAAATGTAAGTACTGTAAGAATGATTGATTTTTGAGATCTCATTCTCTGCAATGCTAGAAATGTGGGGACTGAAGGAAAATTTCAGTGGAGAACAGGACTCTTATTGGGGGTCAATTCCTTCATTTTGCTCCCCCTCCATAACTGCACCCCTGCTGCTGCTGCTGCTCTTCCTCCTTCTACCACTTCTATTTTATTAGTATTTATTTGGAAATGACCAGTTAACCAGGATGTGTGCCAACTGATATACAACGCACAGACAGAAGTGTGCTTTGTATAAAGTGGTCCAGATCCCCCTCAACCAGCTGTTTTCTAGGATTTCTCTCATAGCAGTCATCACACACATCAAATAAATGTATAAATATTGACTCTGCAAATAAAATAAATGAAAATATCTGAAATAATATCAGACACACATCCTGCATGGATAGCCCTGCTAAGCAAATGTGTGCAGCCTTTTAACCAAAACAACAACAAACAAATAAAAGCCCCAGCCACCTGGTACTTCAGCTAATGTTCATTGGCTCTGTAAAAAGAAATTGGTTTCCTCCCTATGAGCTGGAAAGATGACTGTTAGGATTTTTGTTTCTGTTTTGTATTGAAATATGTCCTTCATAAAATCTGGAAATAAAAATCAGTGCCTTTAGTGAGTAGAATCATCTGAATTTGTGTTAGATTCTGGTGAAATCCACTGACATCTCTAATAAACCTCTATGGTTGTTTGATACATGAATGTAAGTCATGCAACTCCAGGGGATTTGGAGGGGGAGACAGCCATTCAGGAAGATCCAGAGTAACTAGTGACTTTTTTAGTCCATTTTAAGAAGGATATATCCCGGGTTTGGCACTGAATGGGATGGATGTCATCTGGACTGTTCATGCCAGACTCGCAGATTGGGCCCTGCATTGTCCAGACTCCTCACCCAAAAGATGGGGAGAGACTATTTTGTTTGGCCCATGCAGACAGAGCCTCAAACAGTCCCTTGAATGAAACCACTTAGGTATTTGTTAAAAAAACACCATTGAATTTATTTATTTTTTTAAAAAAAAATTAAAATGCTTTGTTATAAGAACAAGCACTAATCTGCATCACTATTTTTTTGCAGTTTTATACCAGACATCTGTTTTAACTCTCTCTGAAATCTAACCTCTCCCTCTCTTCTTTTCCTTGTTCTAGTCATGCCCCATTTCCAGCTCTCCCATCAAACTCTGGTTGTTCACTGCCTGCAAGTCAACTTCAATTCAAGGCAACCTTGTAGAAAAGACGTCTCCAAAATCCCCTGTCTTCAAACTCTCTGCTCAGGTCCTACAGGCTCAGACCCATGTTCTCCCTGATTGTCCTAACCATCTGGCATTTGGTCTCCCTCTCTTTCTACTGCCCTCTACCTTTCCTAGCATCATTGTCTTTTCTAATGATTCATTTTTCCTCAAGATGTGGCTAAAGTATGACAGCCTCAGTTTAGTCAGCTTGGCTTCCACGAAGAGTTCAAGCTTGATCTGTTCTAGAACCCATTTGTTTGTCTTCTTGGACATTTATGGTATTCTCAGTACTTTTCTCCAGGACCTCATCTCAAAAAAGTTGGATGTTTGTTTCCCCCCCCCCCCCCCCCCATCAACTCTTTTTACTATCCAGCTCTCATATCCATACATGGTGATGGGTAACACAGTGGCTTGAATAATCTTCACTTTAATGTTCAAAATTATGTCTTGACATTTTATCATCTTGTCCAGCTCTTTCGCAGCTGCTTTTCCCAATCCTAATCTTCTTGTGATTTCTTGAGTGCAGTCTTCATTCTGATCAATATTTGAACCAAGATATGGGAACTCTTTGACTATTTCAATTTCCTCATTGTCTAGGATGAAATTTTGTAGATCTTCCTTGGTCATTTGGGTTGTTTTTTTAATGTCCAGCATTAATCTAACCTTGGCACTTTCCTCCTTGACCTTTTCCAGTAATTGTCCAGGTCTTTGCTTGTTTATGCTAATCATATTGTGTCATCCACATATCTTAGGTATCTCTAGCCACAACTAATGATTGAATGGCCAATTCTTCCTTTTTCTTTCAGCAGCCCCTTCCATTCCCAGCATTACAAAGGCTGTGATAGGCTAATCTATAATGTGGGCACATCCTTTGGCTCTGCTGTCCATCACAGAAGGCAATGAAGGGAAATGATAAAGACTATCTGTTCAAGACTGGACCTTCCTGAGAAGTGATGGTCTTATGATAACTCCATGTTTGCCAGTGATTTTGACTGGAGGCCATTATCCAAGAGGTCACAATCAGATGGAGCTATGTTACCTGGAGTGAGCTATTTGGAACATTTGCTAGCTTTGTCTCTTTTTTACTACAACTGCTGCTGTTTTATTTCTCTTCCGTGTATTCTGCTGGAAGTTAATACTTCCAGGCTGACTCTGTCAGCTCTTTTCCTTTCCAACCCATAATGCGGGGTCATCTCCAAAAAGCTCTGAAGGTTTGACTCACAAGCAAGGAGCAAAATTTGTTTCAAGTTTTAATAGTCCCCTGTAGGAAAATCTTTGGCAAAGTACTTTGTTATGAGAATATAAAACCAGTTTCCAGAACAAGCAAGGGAATTGTTTATTTCTTTGTTAGCACTGGAAAGCTGGGGAGCAAATAGCCAGGGCAAGCCAGAAAACCAGCCAGATAATGCTTTGTTTTTACTTCTGCCACCATCCAATCCTTGCTGTCAAACTACTTAAAATTTTTCCTCCCTGATATCTTTCACAGACATCTAGAGGAAATCAGGTTTTAAAATGAGCATGCAGAACTTGGAAACCCTTAAGCAGACAGGGGCTATGGTAACAAAGCAGCTAAATTGCTGGGGAGAGATAGCTTCTTATTAAGCTTTTTGGCTTGGTATGAAGGCCTGCTAAGCTGGACAAAACTTGGCATCCTTTCACATCACACACTTGTAGAATTATGATTCCATGTTAACCATCCTGGGAGCATGCTATGGAATCTTGGGATTCATAGTTAGGGAGGCACGAGAGCTCTCTGGCTGCAAGATTAGTGAGATTATTAGATTAGTGATGCTTAGTGTTATGGCCAGGAACATCATTGCCTTGGTGGATGCAGAAGTACAATTGGAGTTGTTATCTTGAGTGAGTGGTGATAGGATTATATTAAGGAATGCACACAAAAAGCATGACCAATTTGATTGCCACAGAACGTGGTAGTCAGTGATTCAACTGAGTATTCACCAAAAGTGTCTGTAGCTTATATAATTATAGGGGGTGGCCAGAGTTGGCATTCTATAAAGAGGTCACACAGAAGAAGTCTTGGGATAAGTAGAAGTCCCATGCAGTGGTGGTAGCAAGTGAGATAAGTGAAGGTCTCTTCCCACCTTCCCAACCATCTTCTCCCGTGGACAGTTGCTGCCCTCTTCCCAACAGAGATGTAATTTTTCACTAAGTTTCTTCTCAAAGGAAGTAACAAGTAGTTCTCACCATTTTCTCCCCAATGTGAGAAAGGTTTTTAAAAATTCAGAAAGTTTTCAAAGCATATTCACTATTCAAGACTGAGACCTTGTCTGCATGGGCCAAATAAAGCAACCTCCTTTCTGCAGGCAGTCTGGATGATGCATGGCCCAAATTCTGGTTCTGGTGTTGAATATACTGGATGACATCCAGTATATTCAACACCAGAACTGGGCTATACTTCCTGTTAAAATGCATTGTTAAGATCCTTTCTCTGGATCTTCCAGGAAGGAAGCCCTCTGCTGTTATACCGCCTGCTGAGCCAGCTGGCATGTCTTCCTTTGCAGCTAGTTGCTAGCTGAATTTAGAATGAGGCATCCAGTCTTGTGATCATTTCTGGGTGTCTCCCACACTGGCAGCAGACACACCAGGCAGCTCAAAAGGACACATGTGTGACCAGCTGCCCTGCATCAGAACAGTGCGCCAGCTCACCTGTGGAGGTTAGGGTAGCTCTGGGACCTGAAGAGACCAGGCTGACCTAGGAATATCCTGGCCATTGCAGACAATAACTTATTTTGCACAAAATTGACATGCTGTTGTTCTCAACAGAAAAAAAGCAAATGTAATTTTCTGCACAGAAAAAGCTGCATCCTGTGCCAAAAATGCAGCTCTCTATGCAAACCAAATACTGTATATACTCATGTATAAGTGTAGAATTTTTAGTTTAAAAATTGACCCAAAAAAACTGGGTCAACTTATCCATGGGTCAAAAAAAAAGAAGAACCACCCCTTTCTCTGACTAAAGTGGCAAAAAGTTAGAGTTTAGATCATCCCAGGTGCAAGTAAAAGGAGCACCAATCCACTCTACACTCTCTGCCTGGCTCCTCTCTTTACCTTTTTTGAATGCTTGGCTTGGAAAAGCAATAACAGTTATGCTTGCAGAATTTTGTAAGCTCTTTGGCATTGTTCTCTTTAGTTTCATCCTTTGTTACATGCCTTTAAGTTTTACCCTCGACTTATCCACAGGTCATATAAAAATCCATAATTTTGGCCCCCAAACCTGCTCTCAACTTATACATGAGGTCGACTTATAGTCAAGTAGATATGGTAAGTGTGAATTTTTGCAGAATAGCTCCTCAATTACATTTTTTTTCCTTGCAGGAAACAGCACTTTCTGAGCCTGCAATTATATTTCCAATGTAGAAAATACTGGTTCTTGCACAGAAAATGCTGATTCCAGTGCAAAACAACCATGTGAAATTTTGCACAGAATAGGTTCTGAACTGTGAAGATTCTTGTCAGCCCAGGATTTGTCTCATCAACATTTCTCACCACTTGAAAAAAACTTGGAATTTTGACAATTTTTATAAAATAAATTTCAAATATTCTTTCCATCCCTGCTCTCCAGTATTAGAACTACCTTGTCTGGCCCTATGTCACAGTCAAGCCCATGTGCTACCACAACTCCACCAGACAGGCCACACATATGTGTTGTTTGTGACACTAGCAACGGTTGACTCTCAAGTTGGCCAGTGTAGAATATAAAATATAACATTGCTGCCTGCTGCTACAGTTCCTTCTTTAAGTTATAAGCCTCTCTCAGCACCAAGCTCTGATGGAACAAAATTAAGTGAATGTTCCTTTTCAATGAGTGTAGATGAAAAGAGCTGATGGGACCAGAGTTTATTATCTGGCATCCAAGGCTGGGAGCAAAACAGCAGTTCAACACCCCATTCCAGTAATGCACAGCTGGTTACTATAGTATCGATTTGCTTTTATCCTTTTTTCCCCCCTCCTCAAGTAGGCCCCATACGCCAGGAGACAGGATGCTAGACTTGATGGAATAAATGGACCGCTATATTTCCTGGAGCTTGAGATCAATAGACCTTCATATCTGGAAGTATTCCTGTCAACAGGCCAAGTGATGAGTCTCCTCCTTATGACAAGATGGCCCTATTCCTGAGCAGTCATCACTGCTGGCCGTGAAACAAAACTCTGAGGTAAAATAGCAATGGTTGTATCCACTTGGTGGCAGTATAAGTGCAGTTGTACATGAGGGACAATTGTGCATGAGGTAGCACATTAAAGTACACAGAGTAGCACTAGAATTTTCATTCACCATATGTATTGCCCTTTCACATTGTGCATTGTCAGTGTTGTCAGCCAAGCACACTGACCATTGATCCCCATAGGTTGTGATACCTTGGTACTCTCTCAGCCAAAAAGGAAGGCAATGGCAAAACTCTTCTGAAGACATTTTGCCAAGGAAACCCTAGGACCCAGTCTCCATAGCTTAGTATTCAGCATAAGGATTGCTTAAACTCAGCCAGTAGATATTTATGCTTTGCTGAACAAATTCAGGTCTTTACCACCATGTGCAATATATTGTTGTTGTGTGCCCTCAGGCTGTTTGTGATGTCCTAGTATGTGGTTGCATCTGTAAGATAACAAAAGGATTTCTAGCTACAGGCCAGAATTCTTTTGGCATTTTAGTCATTAGTAAGTTCATTTTGAAAAGCAGCTGGCCTTCAGTTCAAGGATGTAGAAGCAAAGTGATTCATGTGGTACCATTGTATCCATGGAGGTGCTTTTCACATGTCATATGAAAGTACATATTGCATGGCTGTGGATACACATTCATTATTAATTAAGTTGCGTGTATAGTGTCCTCACTCAGCTACATAATGCTTGGACTACTTACTCCAATGCATGGAGTGAACTGGTACCCAGGAAGGACCTTTATAATCAGACTGTAGAAGCATCCATAGTAATGCATAACTTATGGGTATGCTGTTGAGGTGACAAAGGAACAAAGGCAGGAGCAAAGATATTGGGCCATGGTGAGTGGAAGATCACATGAATGGTGGAGAGAGTTTTGGAACATGGTGTGCACAGGCTAGGAACCAGGAAGCAGATATTATAAACTGACCAAGTCTACAAAAGCGTATGCTACAACATCTTTCACTTAGGGCCTTTGCAGACTGCCAGAAATAGTGCAAATTGAGTCCACTTTAACTGCCCTGACTCAGTGCTGGGGAATCATGGGAACTGTAGTTTATTGTGGCACCAGAGCTCTCTGACAGAGAAGGCTCAATGTCTCAGAAAAAATACAATTCCCATGATTCCCTAGCACTGAGCCACATAGCTATGTCTCTGAATTCTACCTTCATATGCAGTTATGCTGTTTGTGAAACCCACTTGCACAATCATTAAATGTGACCATTGAACAACAGTAAAAAAAAAAGGACAACCAAAGGAATGTTCACATGTGTATGATACCAACAGATTCTGACCATCAAGTCTTAAATGAGCAAAGTAAGCTGGGTTTCCAAAAAAGGCCAAGAAAAATGAAGAATTTTTGCCCGAGAAGCTCCATACAGAACTCTCACCACTGCCACCTGTACACACCCTTTCTTGGTGAGAATGGAGTGTGGAGGGAAGAGATCAGAGGTTAAATAATGTTGTTAACAACTCAAGTGGATTTTTATCTTCCAGTTACACAGAGGACCTTTTGTGTGAGAATAGCTAAAGCCATCCAGCAGATTGCCTCCGCAGTTCTTGCCAACATAAGATGGGTACTGCATGAAAGAGTGCTCTTTGTGTACAGCATGGCTTATATTGACTCTTCAGATACGTTCCTTTTGCAAAAGGCTCTATTAACATTTGGCACATCCCAGCACTGGAATCAGAGCCCATTTATACATCCAAGCTCTTGAAAGAGGACCTTGTCTTGTTCCTGCCCCCGCTTCCCTACAAACTCCGAGACTGTTTTCAAAATAAAACATAAATAGTTTGAAAGGGTTTATTGCAGTTTTTAGTACATAATTTCTCCAGAGGAAAAGCCTTGGGGTTTGGGGATGGCTTGGTGGCACTATCTCCCAGTCACTGATATTGTTCCCACTAATGTGTGACATAACCCTGGAAATGGACAAGATCTTATACCATGTATGCATAGTGTAAATAGGTGCATGACAGTTGCTCTTCACCTCCCTTCTGTTAAATAACAAACCATTTAGGCAATCTTTTATGGATGTGGAATGTGCCTATTTATTCTCCCATTGTGCAATCGGGTACACACATTTTTTTCCCTGAAGTCCTTGTCAATTACGTAGTACAGTGATAGCATGAAGACATAGTTATGCACCATCCAAGCATGTACAACTGCATAGCTGAAATCTTTTCAGTTCGTCTTAACTAGTGTAAACCCACTGAATCAATTGTTGAGTAGTGAGCCAGGAAGTAAGTGAATCCAATTGATTCAAAAGATCCACTTATTTGGACTAGCAATAGAATTTATTGTTGGGATTAACAATAGTAGTTAGGGTGCATCTACACTGTAGAAATAATGCTGTTTGACACGACCTTAAGTGTTGTAGCTCCATCCTATGGATTTGTAGGATTTGTAGTTTTGCAAGATCTTTACTCTTCTGTGCCAGAGTGCTGGTGCCTCACAAAAGTACACATTCCAGGATTCTGTAAGATGGAGTCTTGGTAGTTGATGTCAAAAAGCATTGTTTCTACAGTGTAGATGCACCCTTAGAGTTTTAGACCCATGTGAAATGGTTGCACTTGTGGAACTTGCACAACAATGAGATGTATGTGTCCATTGCACAATGATCGCCTCCCCCCAAAAAAATACAAGTGTATACACATGTGAAGTTACACACCAACAGGATTTCAACCAATATTATTTTGGTTTAAAAGTAATTTATTTATTTACATCCCACTTGTCTCCTAGCACGAGCAGCTTAGAACAAGTTAAGACAAATTTAAAATTAAAAGAAAACTATTGATACAAAATGAAAAATGAAACAACAATTCAGTTAAAAAAACACAAAGTTAAGAATATTTGAAGCACAATTTACAAGATATAAGCATAACACATTCCATTAAAAGTTCCTTCAATGGGTTAATAAGCATTCCTCACAGACCTGCCTTTCTAAGCTCCTCACCACCCCGGCACCCTTTTACACAATGCAATGTTAGCCCTATAATTCCACTTAACTGCCAAGGTAACATCCTACAGAATTCTGGAGTTTGCAGCACTTACTCGCTGAGACATACGTAGCATTTACTCACAGTACTTACTTGTAATACTTACTTGCAGCAACGTATGACCTTGGGAATGCTGGTGAGCTGAGCAGAAATGAGCCCATGGTGGTGTATTCTCTATGGACCAGGTGATGAATTGCAAAGATCCAAGGTTGTAACCAGGTAAATCTTGTGCAAATTTGACTTTGGTGAAATTTTAGCAGGTTTGTGGGGTAGAGTCAGCTATGAGCATGCTCTCATAGGGCGTTTTCACATGGAGCTTTAGGCAGACGCTAGCCTACCTCCGTCCGGCCCCAGTCCGGCTCCTTTGTAAATTTTTCAGATGACGTCACAGCAAGCCCCGCCCCATCCAGTGCCATCCCCGGCGCTAGCCGGCGTCAGTCCGGGGTCTTGCTCCGTGTGTTCACACGATGTCGCAGCAAGCCCCGCCCCATCTAGCGCTAACTCCGGCATCAGCACCGGAGTTGTAATTCCTTTTTTAAAAAGGAATTAAGTTGCCGCCGCTGGAGCCATTCCGGAAAGAGATGAAGGATCCGTCCCGGAATGGCTCCAGGCGGTTTTGGACGTCTGTGTGTGAAAACGCCCATAGGGTGTGCTTGAAAATTTACTTCCAAAATGCTATTTTTATGATGGACAATTGCAGACACAACACCAGAAAATAAGTGTGTGATGCTGTGTGTGTGGTCTCTCCTATGATCCCAGCATGGTGCAGTGCTTTCAGTGTTGGACTGCAATTCTGGGAGACCAGGATTCAATTTCAGATTTGGCCAAGAAAGCCCAAAGGATGAATTTCAGCAAGTAGCACTCTCTCATCCTTGGAAGAAGTTAATGGCAAACCCACTTGGGAAAAAAAACTTGTCAAGGAATGTCCATAGCCATAAGCTTAAAGTGACTTCAAGGCACAAAATAGCATGAGGACAAGGGAGGAGAAACAGAACAGGTAAAATACATTTTGGTGTGGGAAGAACTTTTATATAGGGTGTATCTACACTGCAAAAACAATGCAGTTTGCCACCCCTCTAATTGCTATGGTGCCATCCTACAGAATACTGGAATTTGTAGTGTTGTGAGACACCAGCACTCTTTTGACAGATGTAGTAGTGATGGGTGACTTCAACTATCCTGATATTTGCTGGAAGTCAAACTCAGCCAATACTTCAAGGTCTAGCAAATTCCTCACTTGCCTCGAAGACAATTTCTTTGTCCAAAGGGTGGAAGAGGCTACAAGGAGATCAGCTATTTTAGATCTGATCCTAACCAAAAGGGATGATCTGGTAAATGGGGTGCAAGTGGTGGGATCCTTAGGTGTTAGTGATGATGTTCTCCTGGAGTTTGTTATACAGTGGAAAGGAGAAGTCAAACACTCATTCTAGACTTTAGGAGAGCTGATTTCAACAAACTTAGGGAAACACTGGGAGTGATCTCATGGTCAGGAATGCTAAAGGGGAAGGGAGTTCAGGATGGATGGGAGTTTCTCAAAAGGGAGATACTGAAGGCACAATCTCAAACTGTTTCAATGAGAAGTAAAAATGGGAGGTGTCTCAAGAAACCGGGTTGGATGACAAAAGAACTTTCAACTAAACTAGGTTTTAAACGGTAGATGTATAAGAAATGGAAAAGGAGTGAAATCACTAAAGAGGAATTCAAACAAATAGCTAGCACATGTAGAGCTAAAGTCAGGAAAGCCAAAGCACAGAATGAGCTCAGGCTTGCTAGAGGGGTTAAGGACAATAAAAAGGGCTTTTTTGGGTATGTCCGTAGCAAAAAAAAGAAAGACCCCCCCCCCCCGACGGGTCGGGAGGGGTCTTCTGTTGTGACGGCCCCATAACAGGGCACCGATGCGCGATTGGCTGAGCAGACCGGAAGGCCCGCCCTTGCCGGCCTGCTTAGCCAATCAAACGGAAGTCTCGCTCCTGGGTCTCGCAAGACTTCAAATCTCGTGAGACTACGAGCGAGATTTCAGGAGGCTATTTAGCCTCAAGCTGCCATGTGTCAGCAGCCATTTTGGAATTGCAGATGAGCAACCCATCCCTACCACCCTTAATTAATTGGTAAATATGTTATTTACTCTCAGGCTTCGGCTGGTCGCCTCCTGGGGCCGGGAGGGAATTTTCCCAGAGGAGCAATTTGGGGTTTTCGCCCTCCCTGAGAATAATAAGATTACCAATTAAAAGTTAAAAAGTTTTAGTAATATGCTGGCTACCAGTTAGTAGGGGTGGAGCCATAATGAATTGTTTGATTTGTTTGTGTTAATATATATATATATATATATATATATATATATATATATATATAGTATGGTAATGTATAATTTAGTCACAATTGGAGGTTAAGGGTCTATTGGTTTTATTGGGATTGATAAATTTGGTTGCCGGGCAGGGACACACCCCCCCTCGGGGAATATTTAGGTTAATTAGAAAATACTAATTGGGTTAATAACAATTTCCTAAATTCGGTATATGTCATTAGGTTAACCAAATTTGTATGACGTCATTTTAACCTTGGATGATGTCATAATGCTATGATGTCATATGAATTCTTATGACGTCATATCCGGTTGGGGGAGCAATTATTTATTGTTGTGAAATACTGCCTAAACTAATGGACTTGACGCATGCCGTGTTAGAAGCAATTAATTCATAGCGCTTGCGCTTAACTACACATACGCAGGCGTCAAGAATGAATTCTTCTTTAAGAAAACTGTTATTTAAATGTTTAATTGATTGATATCAAGACCCTGTACAAAATAAAAGTTGTGGCCAATGATTTACCCAAAATAATCGCGTTCGGTGTCCTTTGTGCCGGTGCAAGAAGAAAATGGTAGGGTCACTGTACAGAGAAGATTGAGAAATTCTAACATGGGATAGAGAAAAGGCAGAACTACTCAACACTTTCTTTGCCTCAATCTTCTCACAAAAGGAAAAAGGTGTTCAACCTGAGGAAAATGGAGTAGAGGACACAATAGGGGAAATGCAGCACAAAATAAGTAAAGAGGAAGGACAGGAATACCTGGTTAACCTAAAAGAATTTAAGTCTCCAGGACCAGATGAACTACATCCAAGGATATTAAAAGAATTGGCAAATGTAATCTCGGAACCACTGGCAATAATCTTTGAGAACTCCTGGAGAACAGGAGAAGGGACTGGAGAAGGGCAAACATTGTCCCCATCTTCAAAAAGGGGAAAAAAGAGGGTCCCAACAACTATCGCCCAGTTAGTCTGACATCAATACCGGGAAAGATTCTAGAACAGTTCATTAAACAGAGAGTGTGTGAACATTTAGAAGGGAATGCCATAATCACTAAAAGTCTACATAGGTTTCTCAAAAACAAGTCATGCCAGACTAATCTGATCTCTTTTTTTGATAAAATTACCAGCTTGGTAGATGAAAGGAATGCAGTAGACATAGAATATCTTGATTTCAGTAAGGCTATTGACAAGGTCCCCCATGATATTCTTGCAAACAAGATAGTAAAATGTGGGCTAGACAATACAACTTTTAGGTGGATTAGTAACTGGTTGACTGACTGAACCCAAAGGGTGCTCAGCAATGGTTCCTCTTCATCCTGGAGAGAAATGACCAGTGGGGTGCCATAGGGTTCTATCTTGGGCCTAGCATTATTCAACCTCTTTATCAATAATTTGGATGAGGAATAGGGGGCATGCTTCTCAAATTTGCAGATGACATCAAATTAGGAGGAATAGCTAATACCACAGAATACAAGATGAAAATTCAAAATGACCTTAATAGATTAGAAAGCTGGGCCAAAGCTAACAAAATGAATTTAAACACAGATAAATGTAAAGTACTGCACTTAGGGCAAAAGAATAAAATGCATAGATATAAGATGGGGGGCACCTGGCTTAATGAGACTATGTGTGAAAGGGATCTAGGAGTCCTAGTAGGCCACAAGTTGAACATGAGTCAACTGTATGATGCCACAGCTAAAAAGGCCAATGCAATTTTAGGCTGCATCAGTAGAAGTATAGTGTCTAGATCAAGAGAAGTAATAGTGCCACTCTATTCTGCTTTGGTCAGGCCTCACCTGGAATACTGTGTCTAGTTCTGGGCACCACATTTCAAAAAGGATGTTGAAAAACTGGAGCATGTCCAGAGGAGGGCAACTAAAATGGTGAAGGGTCTGGAAACCATGCCCTATGAGGAACGACTTGGGGAAGTGGGTATGTTTAGCCTGGAGAAGAGAAGAGAGGACAGGACCCAGAGCAATGGATGTAAGCTACAGGAAAAGAGATTCCACCTCAACATTAGGAGGAACTTCCTGACAGTAAGGGCGGTTCGACAGTGGAACATACTCCCTCGGAGAGTAGTGGAGTCTCCTTCCTTGGAGGTCTTTAAGCAGAGGCTGGATGGCCATCTGTCGGGGATGCTTTAATTGGGAGTTCCTGCATGTCAGGGGGTTGGACTGGATGGCACTTGTGGTCTCTTCCAACTCTATTCTATGACAGAGAAGGTTAAAAACCTTATCAAACTACAAACCCCAGGATTCATAAAATGGAACTACAGCACTTAAAGTGGTGTCAAACTGCATTATTTCTCCAATGTAGATGCACCCTAACATGTTCCTTGCCTTGAAAATTCCTTACTCCTTGCTTGAAAGTTCACTCCATCAAAATCAATAGGACCTATTTCAGAAGAAATACATGAATGAAGGGAGCATTAATGTGAAACACACCATTATTTCTCTTTCAAAAATCTATTTCACATTAATGCTTCCATCCTCAACATATTTCCTCTAAAGTACATCCTATTGATTTTGAGGGATTTAACTTTCAAGTAAGCATGTTTAGGATTGCACTTTTAAAATTAATCTAGTTTACAATTCAGTTATAATTTGTATTAGGGATGGCTTTTTTTAAAAAAAAAAAACCTCACTAAATTACTTATTCTCGATGAGACAAGATGTCTCAAAAATTTTAACCCCTCCATTGAGAAAAAGTAATCCATGCTTAAAACTCTGAAGTTTCCAATGAGCCATTTATAGGTAAGTGCCAAAACTAGTTTTGAGCATTTTGAGCAAGGGAAAGACCTCTGTGGTCTCTAGTTTATTGATAGAAATAAGAGGAATAGGCTGCATCTGCACTGCAGAAGTAATGCGTAACTGCCATAATTCAACACTATGGAATTCTGGGATCTTAGTTTTGTGAGATAATTAGCCTTGTCTGTCAGAGAGCTCCAGTGCAACAACAAACTATAAATCGCAGTATTCCCTAGGATGAAGCCATGACAGTTACAGTAGTGTCAAACTACATTTTTTCTGCAGTGCAGATGCAACCATAGTCATTAGATTTATGAGTCCTAACCAAAGTAGTAATTTCTTACCTAAAAAGATTCCCTGGGATATGAAACACACCTTGCCTTAAAAATCTATGCATTTGTGAAGCTTGTGGAACATTTTAGAGAAATAAACTTAATCATTTTAAATATATAAATGGCTTAAAATGCATACAATTGAAAAAATATATGCAGAAACACATTTTATTTAATAGAGAAAAAGCACATATTAATTACAAAGAATAAATATCTGCCCACATTATGAAAGATTATTAAAATGCATATAAAACGCATGCAAATTTCAATTCAGGAAGGAAAAAAAACTCTTATAACCTAATACAAATAAAAGGCAGAATGAGAATTGTAGGTGAGATTTAGAGAAATGCAATAAAATATAGAGTGAGAGTTTTTCACATCTCATATAGGCTCCATCACTGTGTCCCTATGAGGACAAGTTGAGACCAGGTCCATACTTTTAAAACTGTCAGAAGTAAAGTTCAAAAGTGTGTGTGTGTGTGTCTATGCTAGTGCAGACTTCACAAGAAATAAAAGAAAAAAGAAAGGTACTGCTGAAGATATGGATGCAGTTATGTATTACTAAGGATGGAAAAAATATTCAAATACACTCAATAGTTTTTAAAGAAAATATGTTTTTGAGTATTAAGAAACTTGTTTGTTTGACTGATTGATTGTTTTGCACAGGAGTGTGGTGGAAGGGTGCAGTCTTCCATGGTCTAGTGCAGGGGTAGGCAACCTTTATGAGCTGGGGGCCGGGTTGCTGTCCCTCAGACAATTGGGGGGGGGGGCCAAAGCACCATAAATAAATAAATAAATAAATAAAAATTAAAAATTAAAATTAAAATAAAAATATATATGCATGCACACTCTCTCAGTCCCAGAAAAGCCATGGCAAAATCCCTGTGGAGATTTTGCCAAGAAAACCCCAAGAACAAGTAATAACAACAATAATCAATATCATCATGGCGGGGGGCGGGGGTAGGACTGGCCTGGGGCCGGTCCAAAGGGCTAAGGGGGCCGTATCCAGCCCCCGGGCCTTAGGTTGCCTACCCCTGATCTAGTGGATAGCATTCAGCCTCCTAACTCCCAACTCTTGCACCTGCCATACAGGATCTCATGCGGTGTCAAAACATGAATATATATATATATTTTAACATGCTGGGGAAAAAAATCTTTTGGCATGAAATAGATGCCAAAAGGTCTGTGGAAACCTGTAAATGCAATTTACCCCTACCCCATCCACACCTATACTGAAACACCACCAAAATTTTGGAAATTGACCAATATTGATTTCTACTGGTCTCTTCTGGTCAGTGCCAGATGCACTGGTGTAAGCAGGCAAGGGTCTGGAGTAGTCAAAAATGGCTCTCCAGCTATCAAAACATGCCCAATCCTGGCCTAGATGATACTAGAAAGGACACCAGCAGGAAATGTAGGTCCTCCTTGTTCTTTGTCTCTCTAAGAAGTCATATGCAGAAGACAGAGGCAGATATCCTATTAATCAGGGGCATCACTAGAAAGTGCAGGGAGTGTGATATACGCCAGGTGACATCCTAAAGTGGGGTGACGCTCCTATTCCCCAAACATCTGCCTTTGGGCAAAACTGGGCTGTGGTGTTTGCCTGCATCCATTTAAAATGCTAGAGGTCAGTGGAAGAGATGGTGTAAATGGGGCAAGGCCCACTGGGGGAAGGAAAAAGGAGAGAACACAGGTTTAGTTTTGTTTTTAAATAAAATTTAATTTAAAAAAAATGTTTTACAATTTTCTTTAAAAAATCACATCTTGCCACATTTTCAGTTTAATCACATGAAATTATGTACATATGAATACATTTAGGCTGTGCACATGACATTGTAACTTAAAGGTATAATTCTAATTTTTCTAGTTGTTTATGTCACAACTATTGCCATTACATTCAGTGATATATGGAAATTACCATTTATCAGTAATATTAGTATATACACACACACACACAAAAAAAAAAAAAAAAACCATTACTAAGGATTCTGTATGTTGTGGTATGGAAGGAGGTCAATGTAGGCACTGGTGACACCATGAGTTAGCATACCGGTGATGCCAACCCTAGTGATGCCACTGCTATTAGTCCCAACTAGACTCACTAAATGAACTGTTGAATGGAAAGTCAACACATAGGTAAATCTCATTGATCAGTGACTTTTCCCTAGTTAGGACCTACAATAGGATTCAGGCCAAAGATTTCCCAGTGGCAGCTAGTGATTTCCATTGCAGAGGGGCAGCTAATCTGTTCAACCCCTATGAGTTGATAGTTTGTCCCGGGGGATGGGTAACCCCTAATGAAGGGGCTATATCTACTAGTTCAATATAAAGAAAGAACAAAAGAAAAAGAGAAAAAAGAAATAGAAGGAATAAGAGAAAGAAAGTAGCTGTTATTGTTGGGAATAAGAATGTGGCTCTTGTCTTGAATTAGGGGGTAACATTTTAATTTATGGCAATAGGAGGGGATTAAAAAGATAAATTCCTTACAGTGGAATTTTTTAGACATAGAATCATAGTGTTGGAAGAGGCCCCAAGGGTCATCAGTCCAACCCATTCTGCGATGCAGGAAGACACAATCAAAAAGGATGTTGAAAAACTGGAGCATGTCCAGAGGAGGGCGACTAAACTGGTGAAGAGTCTGGAAACCATGCCCTATGAGCAGGGGTTGGCAATATTTTTTTACCTGGGGCCGGTCGATGGTCCCCAGGTCTTCCACCAGGCTGGGGGGGGAATGGCAGCGCATGGCCCCACCACCACGCGCGCTGCCGCCGCGTGCATCACAGCCATCATTTGTTTGCCAAAATGGTGGCCACAACTTATTTGCGCATGTGCAGTACTCCTGCACATGCACAAACGAGCCACAGCCACCATTTTAGCAAACAAAATGGTGGCCACGGCTCATTTGCACATGCGCAAATGAGCCACGGCCGCCATTTTTGCAAACAAAATGGCGGCTGCAACATGCACGGCGGTGGCAGATGCAGCGGCATGGAATGACAAAGAGAAGGTTAAGAGGGGATATGATAGCCCTCTTTAAATATTTGAAGAGATGTCATATTGAGGAGGGCACTAGCTTGTTTTCTGCTGCTCCAGAGAATAGGACCCAGAACAATGGATGCAAGCTACAGGAAAAGAGATTCCATCTCAACATTAGGAGGAACTTCCTAACAGTAAGAGCTGTGCAACAGTGGAAAACACTCCCTTGGAGAGTCATGGAGTCTCCTTCTTTGGAGATCTTTGGAGGATGGATGGCCATCTGTCGGGGATGGTTTGATTTTGAGTTCCTGTATGGCAGGGGGTTGGACTGATGGCCCTTGCGGTCTCTTGCAACTCTATGATTCTATGATTCTATGAAAACATTTCTGAGCCCCAACAGATGGCCATCCAGCCTCTGTTTAAAAACTTCCAAAGGAGACTCCACCACATTCCAAGGTAGCATATCCCACTGTCAAACAGCTCTTACTGTCAGGAAGTTCTTCCTAATGATAAAGTGGAATTTCTTTTCCTGTAATATGAATTGTTTGGCCCATGTCCTAGTCTCTGGAGCAGTAGAAAACATGTTTGTTCCATATTCAATGGGATATCCTTTCAGATATTTAAACAGGGTTATCATATCACCTCTTAACCTTGTTGTTGTTGTTGTTGTTCATAGTATTCATTTATAATTGGCCCCACAGAAGCCAAGAATGCAGTATGACTACAATGCTGCACAAATTTTAAGCCCAGGATTTTGGACACCTCCTTGAAAGTCTGGACTAAAATTCAAACTTCCCCACTGACTTGGATGAGACAGAGATTGCCTACTGTGGCTGAAAGCAATTCATAGACCCTCTTGACCCTTGCCCATCTTGGCTGGCCATCCGGGGGGGATGCACTGATGAGATTCCTTACGGATATCATCAATGCATCCTTCAGGGAAGGACATGTTCCATCATGTTTAAAGGAAGTGGTGGTTAGGCCGCTTCTGAAAAAACCTTCCCTGGACCCCCTGGACATGAAGAACTATAGGCCTGTGTCATTGCTGCCATTCTTGAGCAAGATGATCGAGAGAGCAGTTGCTCTTCAGCTCCAGGCAGTCTTGGATGAAACCGATTAATCTAGACCCATTTCAAACCGGCTTCAGGACAGGCTTTGGGGTTGAGACTGCCATGGTTGCCTTGACCGACGATCTGCGTCTGGGCATCGACAGGGGTAGCGTGACCCTGTTGGTGCTCTTAGACCTCTCGGCGGCTTTTGATACAATAGATCATGGCATCCTCTTGGACCGCCTGCGGGGGTTAGGTATCGGAGGCACTGCTTTTCAGTGGCTCCAGTCCTTCCTCTCAGGTCGGTCGCAGAGGGTGCTGCTCGGGGACTGTAGCTCCAGCAAGAGGGACCTCACTTGTGGGGTCCCTCAGGGAGCTATTTTGTCGCCGATGTTGTTTAACATCTATATGAAGCTGCTGGGTGAGATTATACGGAGTTATGGTGCTGGGTGTTATCAGTACGCTGATGACACCCAAATCTATTTCTCCATATCTCATTCATCAGTCTCGAATTCCAATGGCATCTCTTCTCTCAATTAATGTCTTGGGGCAGTAATGGGCTGGATGAGGAAAAACAGATTGAAGCTGAATCCAGACAAGACGGAGGTGCTCAAGGTAGCGGCCCCGAAACCAGGAATTGAGTTGCAACCTCCAGTCCTGGATGGGGTCACGCTCTCCTCCAGTGACTGTGTTCGCAGCTTGGGGGTGCTCCTTGACTCGTCGCTCCTGATGACGAATCAGGTTAATGCGACGGTCAGGAGCACCTGTTATCAGCTTCGGTTGATACGCCAGCTGCACCCTTTTCTGGAAGTAAGGGATCTCGAGACTGTTGTGCATGCGTTGGTAACTTCACGCCTCATCTTCTGTAATGCACTCTACATGGGGCTACCCTTGTGCCTGGTTTGGAAACTACAACTGGTACAGAACATGGTGGCCAGGCTTGTTGGGGGAACATCTCGGAGGGACCACATTACTCCGTTCTGAGGTCCCTCCACTGGCTGCCTATTAGTTTCCGGACCCAGTACAAGGTGTTGGTTATTACCTTTAAAGCCCTAAATGGCTTGGGTCCAAGCTATCTCAGGGACTGCCTACTCCCATATAATCCTCCCCGCACTCTTCGGTCCTCCAGGAGGAATTTGCTGCAGCCTCAGAAATCGAGGCTTGCAGCTACCTCCCGGAGGGCTTTTTCAGTTGTCGCCCCCAGGTTCTGGAACGGCCTGCCGGACGAGATCCGTCTATTAACATCTTTGGATAGCTTTAAAAAGGCTATTAAGACGAATCTCTTTCAGCAGGCCTTTCCGGACTAGTTACCCCCACCCCGGACATAAACAGCCGCTAATGATGCTCCTGCGTGGCCCCATCGGTAGATGGAGGGGATCATTCAGTTAGGCATTAGTTACTCTGTGTAGGATTTTAAAATTTTAATCATGTTGATTTTAAATTTGTTTGATTTAATATTGTTTTAAGGGGTTGGGGTTCTGTATCATATGTTTTACCTGGATTATGTTTTTAAACTTGTAAGTCACCCTGATTGGGTCCCCATTGGGCGGGGTATAAATAAATGTTATTATTATTATTATTATTATTATTATTATTATTATAGACTTGCTTCCATGAATTTGTCTCATTTTAAAGATGTCTAGCCTAGCACAGCTTGGAGCAAGATATTCCATAAGATAATTACCTAGTATATGTGAAATATATGTAGAAAATGTTGAAATAGTTCAGGATTTTCCATAGTTTAGCTTAGTCATCAATCAAAATGGAGACTGCAGTTAAGAAATCAAAAGGAAACTAGGATTTGGAAGGGAAGCTATGAAGGAATTAGACAAGTTCCTGACATGTCCAGATGTATCACTGAATACTCAAGTTAGGATTGTCCATGACATCATATTTCCCATTTCTATGCATGGTTGTGAATGCTAGACAGTGAAGAAAGGTGACAGGAAGAAAATCAATTCATTTGAAATGTGGTGCTGGAGAAGAGTTCTACGGACGCTGTGGATTCCTAAAAGACAATAAATGAATCCTAGAGGACAGTTTGACAACACTCTAACTGCCAAGGCATAATGCTGTGGAATTCTAGGTATTGTTGTTTGCTGTGGCACTAGAGCTCTCTTATACAAAAGGCCAAATGTCTCACAAAACTACAAACCCCAGAATGCCATAGCATTTAGCCATGGTAGTTGAAGTGGTGTCAAAGTGGCATTATTTCTGCAGTGCAGATGCAGCCATAGAGTCAGCTTCACTGAAGCACGGCTAATTGTTCATTGGCCAAAGTACCAACAGGTGTCATTTTTATGAATTTAGTATCTCAAGAAGCAATCAACTGTAATATATATGGGGAGGGGGGATCCATTGTGACACTGATGTGGGATCAGCTGCATTCCTGTTCCCCTTTTCCAGCTTCCCCTAGAAGAAGGAAAAGGTTTCTTGTTTTTCCTTCTCCATACTGTTACTTCTCTGTATGACTCACAGCTACCCAGTTGGCTAAATAATTAACGAAAAGCCACACACATAGAAGCCAATTATCCTTTCAGATTAACCCCTGCATAGAGCCAAACTATGTCATCTGAGTTATTTTTAAAAGCTCCCCCTGTGTTTTTAACCATCCTTCCTAATTCTTATTCTTGCTCTATTTCTTTTACAGAGGAAGATCAAAAATATTGGCAGCACCCACTCTTTCTCTGACAACCATCTGGTTGAATGATGATATTGACAGTACTGTACCCACCCTCCACAACCCAAAAAACTCATATGACATCTATGAGCACTGGATTTCACTCAATATCCCCATGACATCATTGCCCAGTTTTGGAGTCCTTTGATTATAAAAGTTTAGAAAGGTGACATTTGGACAGTGTATGCATAAGTGCTTCTTAGTTGATGCTCCCAGGCTCTGGAACTCCCTTTCTAGAGAGGCAAGATTGGGACAATCCATGGTGTCTTTCCAGAGGCAAGCAAATACTTTTGTATTTTTAAAGGCCATTGAGAACTGACTAATTTAGATTTTTGTAAACCACTTTGAGCTCCGGTGCTTGGAAAAAGAAAAGAAGGAAGGAAGAGTTTTACTCTTATAACTTTTAAATACCTTTACTATGTTTCCATGATTATCCCTCAGATTTTTTTTTATCTTCAGCTTCCAGGATTCTTGACCATTGACCATGCTTCCTGGGACAACTGGGAGCTGAAGTCCAAAGCATCTGAAAGACCAGAAGTTGATAACCCCCTACTATGGAAACTGATGTTCCAAGTGGGATTCCTTGTATAGCCAAAGTAGTGAGATCCATGCACAGAAAGGAGCCATCAGCAAGCTTGGAAACCCCAAGGTTGGCAAAGGTAAAAGAACAATGTGTAGGAAAGGAGGTGAATCACCAAAACATCTCATAAAGGACTAAGGATGCCCACCAAGTATAGGATGCTGCCTGATTAATAGGGATGGAAGAGTGGGATGGAATGGAAAGCCTGGAAGCTTAAACAGGTATTTGCTACATTACATTTTATTGTAGGTCTCATTTGTCTGACAATAACTGTTCATCCCAGTTTTACCCCTTAACATATGCAGACCAAAATATCTCAGGCAATCTCAGGATGACATGAACAACCTGAGCCCATGGAAATGTTTGGAATACTTGGACCAGAATCCTGCTGTGCATTATGGTGGCATTTAACACTGTTAGCTAAACCGTTGCATTTTCCAGAGAGTTGCACAAGGCTGGTATCCCGTTCAGTATTTTACAAGCCCTCTGAAACTAGTGTAAACTATTGTACTTTCCGGAAGGTTTATACCCGTGGTCCTTGGTAGAGGTTTCACTCAAATGTTGCACAATGGGAGAGTGCATACCCATAGTGCCCCTTGTACAATCAGCTGTGAAATAATGTGATACACGAACTCCAGTATAGCTACGCTGACATAATTTGTGCTATGCAACTGTTAAACAGGATCTTGGCCTTATATCCCACTTTATAGCCTCCAGCCTTACAGTCTCAAGGAAGGTTACCAAAAACACTTTTGCCTAAATCCTGTTTTTAGAACCCAACCACAGTGGGCTCATTAAATCAATTCAATTTATTTATGTATCAATTTGCCATTCAACAACAAAGTGGTCAAACTCTTAACTGGAATTAGCCAACAGGACTCTTATCTATCTTTCACTTTATTTTACAAGAAAAATGTAATACAACTACATGTACCTGCAACACAATAGTAAAGTTTAAAATAGTATTAAAATGTCTATAGCATTAATACTGATTAGTTTTAAAACCATTTAAAACATTGGCTGGCATCCTCACACATGTGACTGTACTTTTTAATGTCCATATTGACTTTGAATATGTAGAGTTTCACAAGTGTAACATTGCACCTTCCTGGATAGTACATATCTATTCATCAGTGTCTTACTTGATTCACTGGGATTGCAGTAGGAATGCACTAGGATTGCAAGCACATTCACAGATATATGACCAGTTGCACAATGATGTATGTGGTCCATCACAACCTCCACCAACTGTTTGAGTGTAAATTTACACTGTGAAAGCACAACATAGAATCCCAGCTATCAAAGAATCAATGCTGGCAGCAAACTAAGGAAAGGTCTTTCTTGTAAAACCATTAGTTCACAAAAGCTGGCTAGAATCAAAAGATATTCACCTGTCAATGAAAGGACAACACAGTAGGAACCAGTTTAGCCTTTCTAGGAAGAGTGTTCCAAAATCTGGGAGCAGCTACTGAGAAGGTCCACACTTGTATTCCCACTAAATACACCTGTGAAGGTGTTGAGATACAGTGATGTGCCTCCCCTAAAGATCTTACAGTTCAGGAAGACACACATGAAAATGTATGGTCCTTCAGATAGCTTGGAGTCTTAATATAAAATCTGCCTTAATATAAAATCAATAGGATTATAAATTACTGGGAGCCCATATGGTCTTCCTCTTATTCTTCCTTCTTCTTCTTCAGCCTTCTGGGGGGTTATTCAGACAGTGAAAATAATCCCATTAGATTGTTGTTCAAATGCATCTGATTAAATTTGGAAGGGGGGGCTGCCAAAAAAAAACCACTTAACCCGGGATAATTGATCTCGAGGTGTTTTGTTTTTTTTCATGTTTTCCTAAAATATTTGCATTGTCAGCTGTGTGGATAACTGATGTGAAAAGACCCAGGATACGGCAGAATAAAGCTCTGCATGCCTTGAACATGTTTTGAATACATCCACATCACTGATTCCATCTTTATTTGAGTTCTGGAATGTATGAGCAACAGAGCTTGCAGACATGCGCATAAGTGCAGTTCCGAGAAAAAAAATAGTGTGAACAATAAAACTGCAATGCGTGAGTGAGATTATTCAGATAGTTGTGCTTTAAAAAAAGTTTGAATAACCCCTGGAATGGCTGCTGGATAACTCCTAAGGAAAGACAAAGCCCAACAGAGCTGGCTTCCTAGGAGAGCTGACGCAGGCCCTTCTTCACTTCTCTCTCTCTTCTATATCCTAGTGGAATTGCTTCAGCATGGCACGTAGTGAGGTATAATTTAGTTCCATGATTATAATTATTTTAACATCATTTAATGCCAGCTTTTTATTATGACTTTTCTTCAGAGAATATGGAAATCACATTGTCAATGCAATCCATTTCTAAGGGTTCATCAACACATTGGAGCACTGAAGAACTCCAGACCCAGTTATGAAAGTCAATGCACCATTTTCAGGCTTATAAACTACTGCAAGTACTCTGAATTATAACAATCCCCTTTCAGTGTGAACCACACTGGATTGCCCAGTGCTAGGTTACACAATTTTTGTAAACACAGTAAGTTTTTCAGATATATATTTTATTCCTATAAAAATATGACTCTGTTAGGCTGTTTTTATTAGCACCGCCGTTATTCACTAAGCACCAGCAAATAAAATCAGTCACATAGCCATATATAAATACATATGTGTGTGGGGCTTGTATATAACCTGTTTTAAGATGTTTTATGATTTTCAGTACTATTCAGGGAAAGATGTATGTGTCATCATTAATAGTATAACTCCTTTAGGCAGCTTAACATATTTGAAAACAGCAAACAAAATGTACTCCCCCAAATGGTTTTATTATTTTTACCTGTTTTTATGGTGAATATTTCTTAACGGCCCAGAGTGGGAAGCTAGAATCCTGTTGGTGAGTCCCAAATAGATTAGACCATTGAATCAATTTTTGAAACAAAACATAGGAAGGGTGAACTGACTTGGGTACGATGCAGACCGGCACAATAGGCTGGCCTGGGAGTGGAGTTGGGGCATCAAACATGCACCTGAGGAAGCAGGCTCAAGTCTACAAAGGCTCAACGTACAAACTTCTTTCTTTCAGTTAGTCTTAAAGGTGCTACAAGATCCCTTTGCGTACTGATTTTCCAGACTAACATGGCTATATATTTGTATTTTTAAAATGTTCATACTCACCGAGAGGTGAATGCGACATAATGTATGGACACAAGAGTAGCGAGTAGAGTGACTGATGCTACAAGATTCCTTTGCATATTGCAAAACTATTTAATTCAATGTTGCATTCACATAATTATATTTACAAAGATGTAAGTCCCTAACAGAGTGCCAGTCACAGTACAGATAACCAAAGAAACTGATATCATAACATTTTGCATGATCAACATACTACAATATGGTACATATACAGTCAAAACTCTCCATGCATGTATATTTTATAGCCTGAAGCATTCACTTCTGGTGCATCTACAGCTGTATGAAAAATTCATTCTCAACTTTGACAAAAGTGCTGACACCATACAGGCATTCAGTGCTTCATCAGAGAAAAGCAAATTTAGCAATCTTGGCTTTTGAGAGTAAAATATTTGAAAGAATTTCAAGTGCATATTCTTTTTCTGTAAGTTTGGAGAGAAATCATGGTTCATTAGAGTTTATTAACAGTTTAGATAATTATAGTAGGATGACTTGTACAATATACACTTACTTCCTAGTCACTGTTATTTAGTTTACACAACTATTTTTCATGTGGAAAATATTAAGGCCTAAGCAGACTGCCAGAAATAGTGCACATTAAATTGAGGCACTGCCCTGGCTCAGTGCTAGGGAGTCATGGGAACTGTATTTTTTTCTGGGACATTGAGCCTTCTCTGTCAGAGAGCTCTGGTGCCACAATAAATTACAGTTCCCATGATTCCCTAGCACTGAGCCAGGGCAGTGCCTCAATTTAATGTGCACTATTTCTGGCAGTCTGCTTAGGCCCTTAGTTAGCCTTTTTGGAAATGTCACAACATACTTCCCAATTAAAATGAAAGCCAGCCTATAATTGGGAGTTATTTTTGTTATTCCCTATGGAAAGATACCTATTTTATAGAGACTGCTGCCAAAATCTTTATCTTGTCCTTTGTTGCCTCTGCCCTCCATCAAAATTGTCTCACTAAATTCCTGTACATAGGTAAATCCCATTGGTCAATGCCTCTATTCTAGTGAGAACTAGCCTCTTTTAAAACAAACAAAAATGCCCAGTGTCTTTAAGAAAAAGGTGTGATGTTTATTTTAAAAAATTAAAAAATGGAACTGAACAAATGGTTGAACTTGAGGAGATATCTGACCCTATAACAGCTTCCTAGTGACGTCGATCATAAGGATGGGGGAAATTTTGTTTACTTGTCATTTTAAAATGAACTGACCTAATTTGCAGTTTTGGCCTTAAAATGTAGACCTGGACACAATTACCTTTCAGACTTAAAACTTTTGATAAAATTCTTAATTCAAACATTGAAGATAAAAAATATAATCATCATCATCATCATCATCATCATCATCATCATCATCTATACTCACTTACTGTATATTCTCATGTATAGGTCTAGAAATTTTAGTCAAAAGATTGACCCAAAGAAACCTGAGTAGACTTATCCATAGGTCAATGTAAGTACTGTACTTTAACTCCAACTAAAAAAAAGGAAACATCCCCTGGTGAAAGTCAATAGCGTAATCTGTCCTGGAAGCACTGACCATTCTCTATTCTTTCATCCAGCCTTTAGAGTGAGCACAAACAGTGATGACTGCTGTACATCCTGGGGTGTCATTTTCCTTTGCTTCATCCTTTAAATTCTTTGTTATATGCCCCTAAGTTTTACCCTCGACTTATCCACGGGTCATACCAAAATCCATAAGTTCAGCCCTAAAACCTGCCGTCAATCTATACATGAGGTCAATTTATAGCCAAGTATATACAATAAATATACTTAAATGCATATACAAATGCATAGATAAAACATTAAAAATCTTGTTATATTACAATTAAATAATTCATAGAATTACAGTCATTTAAAACTAGTCAATTGAAGGTCTAAGATTAAAAAAAAATCAGGCAACTATTATTAAAAGCTTTTTCACTCAGTTCCTAAAAACATGTCAAAAGAAAATATAAACTTGTCAGCAGTAGGACAGCAAGGAAAAACCATCCTAGCCTCCCTAGAAAGGAAGCTCCAAAGCTTTACAACAACTGTCAAAAATGCCCTCTCCGAGGTTCCCATCAAACAAGCCTGGGAAATTGGTGAGACTGAGAGAAAGGCCTCTTCTGAAGACCTTAGAGCAAGTCCTCAAGCCATAGAGGATTCTATAGATCAAGGGTAGGCAACCTTTCCCCTTTAAGGGCCGAGGGACTTCAGCTTCCAGAATCCCAGGAGCTATTGGCCAACATGGGACTATTGGCCAACATGGCTGAGGCTTCTGGGAGCTGAAGTCCCTCGGCCCTTAAAGGGGAAAGGTTGCCTACCCCTGCTATAGATCATAACCTGCACTTTGAATTATGCCTGGAAATTTCCCAAAATGTTGTGGTGCTGTATTAACAAGGGATTTGCATACTCTGTTGGGTATGCAGACAGCATGATCTAGCACACACACATGGAGAATAGATGTACGTAGGCAGCAATGCCCAGAAGCTGGTTTCTATGAAGATTGCTCCAGTTGGCATACAGCTGCTGCTTTCAGCTTGGAAAAAGAATAGCTTCACAGTGAGGCTTCTCTCAGAGAGGGCTTTAATCTTTGTTGCAAATATTTACAAAGATACACAGAGTACCAGACGTCCATCTTGAATACTCACAGCTATACAGACTAACATAGTGTTTTGCCAACCACCAACCACAACTAACCAACAATGGAGATTCTGACTCTCTCCTATATATAGGTGGTCTTCGTGGGAACACGTGACAGCCAAGCACTAATGAAACCTTGCTGGTTTCATCCCCAGTGCCTGTAGACCTCCCATGAGGCATACCTGATTTGTCTCACCTATTGTGCATGTTGCATCAGACCTTCCATGATGCACAGTTTTCCAAATGCTGACTCATGCACCTGCCACTTGAACTGTAGTAACCCTGTTATTATTGCTTCAGTTCCTTTCAGTGACCACATCCACGTCATTTTCCAGACCAGGGTGCCACATGGTCTTGACATACTCCATATTGTGGCTGCATCTCTTTGGGTCAACTGAAGTTTTCAAGCACTTTTCAAAAGTAGTGCCACATAGAACATGTAGAGCATGTTACAGTAACCCAAAGGGATGTACCACAGTGGTCAGATGAGATATTTCCTGGAATGGGCACAACTAGCACACTAGCTTTAATTTTGCAAATGCACTCCTGGTTACTGGTGAAGCCTTGTCCGCTAGGTTCAGAGCTGAATCCAGGAGTACATCCGAACTGCAAACTTGCAAACAGCAGAAGGACACAAAATGTGCAACTGAACATAAAAATTAAAGCACGTCATGATAATGGGCTCTCCCATTTTCTCGACAACACAACTGAGGGGTATAATCTCTCCTCTGGGTAAACAAATAGTTAATGATGTGATGGTTTTATGTTACATTTATTAGGAGTCAGCATCATGTAGGAACAACAGAGATTACAAGAGACAATTGCTGAATGAGGATGACCAGTTTGAGGAGAAGTATGGAAGCTTCAAGATAGTTCCAATTGAGATTAAATATGTACAAAAACTTGGGGTACCAGGAGACACACAGAGAGAGAGAGAGAGAGAGAGTTGGTTGATGGAGGTTTTGGAAATGATGGAAAGGTGTGAGGTGTTGCCTGCTTCACTGTCCCTAGGGAAGCATACATTGCAGAGCCCCTAGAGAAACCCTAAATGTTTACAGGGCCACAAGAGTTAAAATCTGAATTGGCTCTTGCTTGAAGAAGCAACCTGAAGCAGAGCAGATTGTGATATGCTGCACTAATATACAGAGGTCACACCACCAAGGATGTAAGTGATTGAGAAGATGGACTGGGGGTCCCAGAGGCCAAGTGATGATTTACATCCACATCAGGACCATGCCTGATCAGTTCTTTCAGGATGTCAGCTCTGCCCACACAGGCAGCATGATGCACTGGGGTGTGGTGGTGATGACGATTCCCATTGGGATCAGTGCCAACTTCCAGAAGGATCTGAGCACATGCCATGTACCTGTTCACCACAGAAACATAGAGGGCAGTTTGTCCTTTTACATTCACCAGGTCGATCTCTGCCCCTTTCCGAATCAGGAATTCCACACAGTTTCCATACCCTGCTGTGGCAGCAACTCACAGTGGTGTTCAAGGTAGCCAGACACAACACCCAGTAGTGATGGGTGACTTCATCTATCCTGGTATTTGCTGGAAGTCAAACTCAGCCAATACTCCAAGGTCTAGCAAATTCCTCACTTGCCTCGAAGACAATTTCTTTGTCCAAAAGGTGGAAGAGGCAACAAGGGGATCAGCTATTTTAGATCTGATCCTAACCAACAGGGATGACCTGGTAAATGAAGTGCAAGTGGTGGGATCCTTAGGTGGGAGTGATCATGTTCTCCTGGAGTTTCTTATACAGTGGAAAGGAGAAGCTAGCCAAAGTCAAACACTCATTCTAGACTTTAGGAGAGCTGATTTCAACAAACTTAGGAAAACACTGGGAGTGATCCCATGGCCAGGAATACTAAAGGAGAAGGGAGTTCAGGATGGATGGGAGTTTCTCAAAAGAGAACAATCTCAAACGGTTCAAATGAGAAGGAAAATGGGAGGAGTCTCAAGAAACCGGGTTGAATGACAAAAGAATTTTCAACTGAACTAAGTTTTAAATGGGAGATGTATAAGAAATGGAAAAGGGGCGAAATCACTAAAGAGGAATTCAAATAAATAGCTAGCACATGTAGGGGTAAAGTCAGGAAAGCCAAAGCACAGAATGAGCTCAGGCTTGCTAGAGGGGTTAAGGACAATAAAAAGGGCTTTTTGGGTATGTCCATCACAAAAGAAAGAAGAAGGAAATGGTAGGGACTCTGCACAGAGAAGATGGAGAAATTCTAACAGGGGACAGAGAAAAGACATAGCTATTCAACACCTTCTTTGCCTCAGTCATTAGGAGGAACCTCCTGACAGTGAGAGCTGTTCAACAGTGGAACACACTCCTTTGAAGTGTGGTGGATTCTCCTTCTTTGAAGGACTTTAAACAGAGGCTGGATGGCCATCTGTCGGGGATGCTTTGATTTTGAGTTCCTGCATGGCAGTTGTTTGGACTGGATGGCCCTCTATGATTCTCTTTGTTGTGGTTTTGGAAGTTCTCTTCCTGAAAGAGGCATCTGATAGTCTGCAAGTCCCTCACATAAGCAGCATCATGCAACTGGGTGTCATCACAGCGCTCAAGAGGTTAGTCACAGATCTGCTCCTTCATCTGCTCCTTCAACTGCTCCTTCAACCACCTGCAAATCCACTGTGGCTGTAGCACCAGCCCCAGGGCTGTGTGGGGGCACTCTCAGCAGTCCCCCTTTGCCTTCCAGCTGGAGGGCACCTTAAATAATATTCCACCTTAACTGTCATGGTTCCATCCTATGGAATCTTGGGATTTGCAGTGTAAAAAGGGCCTTTTAGAATTCTGAGCTGGAGAGCTCTAGTGCCTCATCAAGTCTACTGATCCCATGTGTCTGTAAGATGGAACCTGGCAGTTAAAGTGGAATCATAGTGCTATAAATCTGTAGTGTGAATGGACCCAGACCTTGCAAATCAAAGCAGCCATGGTTTTCTTGGCTGAATCAATCCATCTATAATCCTGTCTTCCTCTTTTCCTATCTACTTCAGTTTTACCAAGCATTACTGTTTTTTCCATTTAGCCATGCCATCTCATGTTATGTCCAAAGTATGAAAGGCTCGGTTTAGTCACTTTTGGCTTTTAGGAAGAGTTCAAGCTGGATTTGATCTCAGACCCATTCATTAGTCCTTTTTTATTATTATTCAGCTTGCGTCTTTTGACTATTTAAAGCACCTGACATCTATAGCTCCTGCCACACTGCAGAATGATGCAGTTTGACACTGCTTTAACTGTCATGGCTACATCATATGAAATTTGTTGTGGAACCAGAGCTCTCTGAAAATAAGTCTAAAGATCTCACAAAACTACAAAACCCAGAATTCAATAGCTTTGAGCCACGACAGTTAATGGTGTCAAATTGTATTAATTCTGCAGTGTAGATGCAGCCTATTCACTTTTGTTATTGGTGAAACTGATTTGGAGAGTAGTGGCTTTCTCTGTGCCACTCGTTCTCTTCTCAAGGGGAGATGGTCATCAAAGCATGTCTTTTGCTGAACAGATTTTTCACATTCAGCAAAAGGCAAGCTTTGATGGTCATCTCCCCTTGGGAAGGAAATGGAAGTGCTACAATGTCATGCAGAGCAGCATGATAAAAGCTGCTACTTTCCCTGATTGATTCCACCTTTCTTTTCTCATGCGGTAAAATCACCCAGCCCAGTCTTCCTTGTTTTCACCAACAGCAGTTTTTCACATTATTTGGAGAAGATTCCTTTGCCACCACCACTACTCTGTTCTTAAATCCATTTTTAACCAGAAATACTTAGACTGATACTGGAAGCTTCTTTATGAAAGAGAGTTGCTTTGTCCCTCATAATAAGTGTTGCTGTAGTCCAATAAACCCTACAAAAACTTTGTAACCTCTCTCTCTAACAGTAAATTAGGGTCATGCTACATGTAATGCAACATGTCCATGATAGATTGTAAGACTCACTGACATTCTGTCACTTTCCTGTTTCATTTCTTGATCCTAGGCCAAATTTTCCTACAATCTGCTCTGTTTCAGAATTGCCTATGATCAACATGAAGTCCTGTTTTGGCATGTGATCAGTTTCCTCCTGGACCCCATAACAGAATCTTTCAATTATTTCTTCTTCCTCTGTAGTTGGAGCATAAACAAGGTATATGGATATATTGATGGGTTTTCTCTGAAGTCTTATTGATATTATTTGATCAGACAGTACATTATATCCTTTGACTGCTTTTGCTACAACTCTCCTCACTATTAAGGCCATCCCATTTCTCCTTGGGTTTTCATTTCCTGAGTAAAATATTGTGTAATTATCTAACTCAAAATGTCCAATTCTTGTCCATTCTAGCTCACTTACACCAAGTATTGCATGGTTTATACATTCTATTTCTTTTTGCTATGTCTAGCTTCCCCTGATTCATACTTCTCACATTCCTATAATATGTGTTGTGTAGGTTTGGACTCTCCTTTTACCTCTGGGGAACAGCTGAAAGTCCTTTCAGCTAGATTCCAGTTGCCTCATTAGATACAGCGCTACTCATAGCTGCCCTCTGCAGTATCCCAGTAGTTTCACTGAGTGCCATCTGATCTGGGAATTTCATCTTCTGACACTATCTCTTGTTTCATTTTGGATTGTCTCATCATAGGGTTTTTGTGGTGAAAGTGGTTTACCATGCCTCCTTCTGTGCAGTACTAACCAGTGTTAGTATGGTGTCTGAGAGATCCTCTGCCAGTGTCACCCCCCACTACTGCTGCTGCCCAGTAGCTCTTTGGCCCATTTAGTCTGGCTCCTTAACAAATGACTGTCTGATACGGGAGACCCTACCAGTAGCACTGTTGCCATTAGCATAGCCTCTTGCCTCACAGAAGCATGCAATCCCATCACTGCAAAAAGGCAGTGCCATTGGTGGGTAGATAACAAATGCAAGTCAGATAGCAAAAGGATCAATTTGAGACTGTTTCCTATGTTTCTAATTGAGGAGTCACAAACATCCCATTTCTTGCTTCAAAGCAGTTTGAGCTTTTGCAAGTGTTCCAATCAACTGCTCTTGAGGGTTTCACAAATGTTGGATTCCAATGTTTTCAAAGACTCAGGAGTTGTCATTTCTGCTATGTCCATTGCTTACTGTCTTGCCTACCACATTTCCCATTGAAGTGAATTAAAACTCTGAAATAGCATCAGGAAATAAATGTGTCTGCTGCTATTTTAGCATTCTTTAGAGCTGACATAAAGGATCAGATGCCACTCACTAGAACTGAAGACACTTCTTTTTAAAATCCTTGCAGAGTGATTTCAAAATAGCTTTCGCTTGAGAAAAAAAACAAATATTTCCCAGCTGAAACACACTGAGTTATTTTATGGGACAATGCTTTCTTTTTTATATCCTGAGACCCTGCCTCACCTTTACATCAAGTTTTATTGGATGTCCTAGTTTCTTTTGATACTTTTCTTCATTCCTGAGCCAAAATGATTCATTCCTTAAGCTTCACTTTTGCCTGTGCTGAAAAATGACTTCAATATATCATCATATTCAAAACTCCCTGCAATCATTTTGACCATGTTTTGAATAAGGCATGTTCAGATCCCTCCACAGAGAGTCCATATTACAGGGGGTGCCACCTTAGAAAATTTAGATCAGACATGGACAATTGTGCTCAAATGGACCACATCAGTGCATTTCTACCACCATTCTGAGCAATATTCAAAGCAAAGCAAAGCAGCTTCATTTATATACCACTTCATATCACGCTATGGGATGTCTAAGCGGTTTACAACTGTAAGCTCATTGCCTCCCAACTTTGGGGAGGGGTTTTGGAGGCTCTGGGAAGCTGGGGTAGCAATTTGCCACATTTTCAAGTTGTTTTGTGGATTTTGGCTAGTTCTGGGCAAAAATTGCCATGAAATTGGCAAAAAAATATTAAAAATTGGGGAGACCTAAGCCCTTTTGATGGCCTCAAGAGGCACTTTAGAGGCCACACAGAGGGGTCCCAAGGACCACAGACAACCCAAAGACTGCATTTCCCCCAGCCCTGTTGTTGATCAATATACCCAATCAGATACACAGACAGGTGGCATGCAGAGCTGGGCTGTCTAAGGAGCTGCCTGAATGGTCTTGAATGTATTCCTGCATGGCAGGGATTGGATTAGATGATCTTTTCCATCTCTTCCAACTCTATAATTCTATTATTTTGTTGCAGTTCTTCATGGATGCTGTTGCTGCACTCATAACACCATGGATTCAGCAGCCTTTCTGTCTCTGACATGCTTCAAGCATTTGCGGCCATATTGGATGTGTCTGTCAAGTGTGCAAAGTCTGATGAGTATTTAGACTGCTTTCAAATGAGTCAACAGCTGAAATCATATGCTGGGGCTGCATAGCATAAATCTCCTCCTGTGAAATTGGTCAGGTGGCATTTATTTATTTATTTGATTTATGGCCTGCTTTTCTCCTGAATAAGGTTAAAAGCAGCTTACATAATCTAAAATCATATGGAATACAAAAGTTTAAAAAGCATTAAACCATACATGCAGTTAAAACACTGCTTTTAAGAAATTAACATTAAATCAATTAAAACATTTAAAATATGTATGGCATACTAAAGATAGCATACCTAATTGCCTAGCACTCTACTGTCAGGGATGATGGGAGTTGTAGCTCTTCACCTCTGGCTCTAACTCACCACCTTGTTATGCAGCAGAGCTGACCAGCTTTGATCAGTGGTTGATGCTTCTTTCCCAAGCAGCAGAGTTTCAGAGAATAGGCTGAAGACCCTGACAAACTCTCCAAGCCTTCTCTCTTATTCCTGAGATGTCTCCAAACCTCTCCAGGATTCTTCTGGTTCTTGTATCTTCCCTCAAGATACCAGACAACTCAGTAGTCTTATATAAAAGATCTACTTTATTCTACTATATACACAAATACTATATGCCCTACAAATCACAATCTCTACACTTCACAATATCTCCAAAACTACTTCACACTACTCCACAATATGCATTGGCAAACATTGCACTTATAGCCATTGTTAGTCACCACCCACTAGTCAGTTTCCACCCAGTGGGCGTGTACACTCATTTTGATTGGTTTACATGGATCATCCCATATTTAAGACCAACCCAAGTATTTCATCATTTTACCTTGAACACTTAATGAATCTCAGGTGTTTTCAATATGCAATCTATAACAGGTGTTTTCAATATGCAATCTATAACTCTGTCCTTGGCTCTCAAGGCTTCCAAATTACATTATCCTTTTCACCTGTGTAGCTTCATGATTGTTCCTGCTTAATCACTGTGACTTTCACATACACATTTTATTTCTATTACTGTAAGTCCCATGTTGCATTTTCCTTAACATCTACCCTGGTCAGTTAAGGCTCAAGGCCAACAAAAAGACAGCAGAAAAGGAACAAATTGAACCTCACTTGGGAGGAAACTCCAAAGCCTAAGAAGCAGCCACCAAAAAGGCTCTCTCTCATGTCCTCACCATCTGAACCTGGGACGGTGGTGAGATAGAGAGAAAGCCCACCCCCAAAGATTGTAAGACTCAGGGAGGCTCATATGGATACACACTCCTTATGTTGAATGGCAAAGTTATCTAACTAAAGGCATACCCAAATGTGCAATGGAATGCACAAGCAAATGTCCTTGCACATCCCATGCACATCCCTGCACTTCTACAACTTGAAACTGCATGTGGACATTCTTCATTGGACAAAAATGTCCAACAGCTTCCAGAGGGGAACTTAAAAATTTCTAAGACACCAGGAAGTTTTCAGACCACTGGCACCACCATCTTAGAGAGCTATGTAGGGGAATGGTGTGCAGACTCGGAATCCTAGTGTTGGAAGAGACCACATATCCAACCCCCTCTCATGCAGGAATACACAATCAAAGCACTCCTGGCATATGGCCATCCATCCTCTACTTAAAAACCTCCAAAGAAAGATGACATGTCATCTCACTGTGAGAGACAAGACCTGGAAAGGAATGGGTTGAAACTGAGAATAGCAGCTGAAGGAGAAAGAATGGCATGAAATCTCTCCATGAAAAGCTGCTGCTGTTGCTGCTGTGGGTGCTTCAAGTGCTTTGAGCAATACCTGTTAAACAATTATCTCCATTTTTAAAAAGCCTATTTAAAACAGAATATTGCAAATTGTTGGCTCAGCCATAGCTTTATAGAGCAATACAAATGAGTTCTCATAAGCAAAAGGAGTTGTGCTTTCTCCATTTCTTGTTTTCCCTGCTGCACAAAGAATTATTTATGAGTCTGCAGGTGCTCTTTGCTGCAGACATAGATGTTAGCTCTGACCAGCTTGGCTTTCTACACTGAAAGATAACAGTCTAGACAAAGGAAGAAGACATGCATACACACCGGCATCCCTCTTTGTTGTTAAAATTTGCCATAGCACTGCAAACCGAAAGGTTCATCATGTGCTGCATGCCAACAAGATGTTATTTTGTCTCATTCCCCTGGAGCTACACAAATGAGACTTGGCAGGAGGCATTGAGCTGTTCCTCTTGTGCTAGAGAGTGGGCTGCAGAAAGCTGGCATCTCCCATCCTGGCACATCTGGCAACTTTGACTGGCATCCACTAGCACGGTGCTGCAAATTTAATTATATTTCAGCACTTCATTGCAAACAATGAGCCCTTGTGCCAAATGCTGATCTTTTGCTTTTGTGCCAGATGTAATGCATCTGCTTCTCTTGACTGAGCTTAATTCCATTTGGCAATAGAGATGCCCTAAAACAATGCAGCTGGAAGCTGGGGGTGCAAAATGGGCAGCTGAGGTTAGGGGTTCATAGAAATTATGGGAAACTGTCACCACGTCAAGACATGCAAGATGTGTTCATTATCACCATCATTCCTCTTATGGCATCTCTTCCATCATGTCAAAAATAATCAGCTTCAATGTCATATTAGTACACAAGCACTGAAACATTGAATCAGACCCCAATCCATCTTCTCCAGCTGTTCCCACCTGAAGCCAGCCAGGTGTCTTTGGTTCATTTACCATTCCTGGGCATGTATGATCATCTAGTCATGCTGGGTACTCTAAAGGCTTCAGGCCACCTGGACTAGTTTATCTGGGTTCGGCAGGGCAGCCTGTGATGTTGATATGCCCATGGGATATATACCTTTTCATTATTTCCAGGGGCTGGTGACAAAAGGAAGCCTTTGTTTATATGCTATATGCAATTAATTTGTGGCATTTATAGCTGTGAGTGTGGGTAGAGACTGCTCAGTTTTTAAAATGATTCCACAGATTTATGGAAGAGAACCGAAACATCTAAAGCAGAGGTAGGCAACCTTTTTGAGCCGGGGGCCGGGTTGCTGTCCCTCAGACAATTGGGGGGGCCGAAGTACCAACAATAAATAAATAAATAAATATTTTTTTTAATAAAAAAAATAAAATTTAAAAAATATGCATGCACTCTCTCTCAGCCCCAGAAAAGCCATGGCAAAACCCCTGTGGAGATTTTGCCAAGAAAGCCCCAAGAATAAGTAATAACAACAATAATCAATATCATCATGGTGGGAAGCAGCCAGTGATGATGAAGTGGGAAGCCATGTAAGAAGACGGGAACTGACAGGGGCCTCATCCCACCCTGCAGGCTTCACTTGCTATTGCACAGGTGTAGCATAGCCACCTTCCATTCCCTCCCCTCTTTGTTTGACAGGTCCTGAAGACAGTAAAGGAAGAGGTAAGCAGAGATGACCTTGGGTTTCGTGGTGATTGTGACAGTGGTCTTTAAGCAGAGGCTGGATGGCCATCTGTCGTGGATGCTTTGATTGGAAGTTCCTGCATGGCAGGGGGTTGGACTGGATGGCCCTTGTGGTCTCTTCCAACTCTATGATTCTATGATTCTATGAACCACAGCATGGTGGAACTTTACTTCCAAACAGCTTTGATAGAGTAAAGGGAGTCACTTTACTCTCTGGAGCGTCATGGAAGCCTCCCTCTCTTCACATCAGATAGAGGGAAAAAGAAGAAAAAGAGATCTCTTAGTTTGGTACTAGTACTGAGGTTGAAACACAATGGGACAAAAAGCGCAATGATTCATGTGTTGAATTTGCATAAGCAGAATGCAATTTAATAATATGCATAATTCTAATAATTTGCATAATATGCAAAATAGATGCTGGGATATAAGGAACTGGAATTTGGCAACCCTATCTCAGATGGCAGATGCCTGAATGCAGCAGTGATGCTTCCCTCCTAGATGTTCTCCTGAACTCCCAGCCATTACACTGTCTTGCATGACAGAGCTATGTGTGCCATGCACCTTGCTCTGGATCCCATAAATTGCCCTTCTTGCTCTCTGATGTACTGGAGGATATTATTCTGTTGCCAGTACTGAATGATCTAAATAGTTCTGTGTCATATACTTCTATTCTTCAGGCTGTAAACTGTCTTGGGTCAGCCTGAACTTCTCTTTTGAAACAAAATGGAAGGCAAGGTGATACTTATAACAGAATCTTCTTAGTGTCATACATCTGTGCAAATTCCTCTGTGAGAGGCAGTTGGACATTTTTAACCAACTTTGAAACCCCACATTGTCTGTGGAAGCAAAGATACACATGCAGTGCCTTTGTGCCTGGATGTGCATTTCACATGGATGAAACATTTATATCAGGGGTAAGCAACCTTTTTGAGCCGGGAGCCGGGTTGCTGTCCCTCAGACAATTAGGGGGCCGAAGCACCAACAATAAATAAATAAATGAATTAAATTAAATTTAAATTTTTAAAAAAATGTGCATGCACACTCGCTCAGTCCCAGAAAAGTCATGGCAAAACCCCTGTGGAGATTTTGCCAAGAAAACCCCAAGAACAAGTAATAACAACAATAATTAATATCATCATGGTGGGCAGCGGTGCCGGCAGGACCGGCCTGGGGCCGGTCCAAAGGCCTCGGGGGGCTGCATCCGGCCCCCGGGCCTTAGGTTGCCTACCCCTGATTTATATAAAAGTGCACTGCGTGTTGTGCATGGGTGTTGTCCATTTGTTGCATACATGGCAATTTGGTTCAGTTGCACAATGTTACCATTCAAAACAAGGCCTGTATTGCACAATCCACACTATGAGGACTGATTTAGCTGTGATGTCTGTCACTTAATTTATTGCTGGGGTGGATTTGTTGATCTGGTTGTCTAGACAGGGGGTCCCTTCCTCCCTTGCCGTTTCATGTGCATCCTTCAGTGGCTAAAGGCAACCATCTCAAACAGAAGAAGTGTGTTGTTCATCAAGGGCATATGACAGCTGTCATTCTGTGCTAGAAATGCCCAACAGGCTCAGAGCCCATTTGCTCACCCAGCACAATTAATGCTTAATTCTGCATTTGGAAATGTATGTGATGTGACCCCAGTTTAGGATCTCAACTTATGACTGATCCAGGAAGACAATTAGGATTTTTTACCCGACTGGTCCAAACTGTAGGGAACTATATGCTATCCTAAAAAACAAAAATCACTTTGACCTAGTATGGCAATTCTTTCCATAATCTCAGCTCTTCACAGTAAATCAAGTCTAATCTTCTGGTGTTTGTTTTCCCTGCTGACTTTAATATGTATACTTTGGACCAAATGAACTGTGAATTTGTGCCAATTTTGTTTGTTAAATGTGGCTGCTCATCATGGTGCATCCTCTTTTTCTTTTTTTTTAGACATCTGCTGTCTGCTGCATGCTTTAAAAAGATCCTCATGTTTTTGCACAAACATATTTATCCTTCCTTTGTGATTAGCACTTATGGTCCACTCTCCTATTCCTCACACTTAAATGTGTCACTTTATTGATTGTGCCGCAATAGCCCAACTTACTAAACAATTTTATGTGGTAGCTTCTAGTGATTTATGGTGACTAATGATGTAACTAAGGAGTATCATTTGGGCTAGCTAATAGGAAGTATGATGCCAATCAATAGCTGTAATGACTTTGCTAATAGCTGAGGGCTCCTTATTCCATAGGAATGAGATGCCCTCGCAAACCTATTATCTCTGGGCCCGATCTTCAAGTTGACTTAAATCAACTTGGGTTGGAGAAGAGTTGTGGGGATTTATGCTCCTCAAGACTTTCGTCTCCCAAGTAGGTGTAATTAAGCTGCCCTAAAATGTATGTAAATGCTCCACTTGATAATTGAAATGGAAAAGAGTGCTATGTTCTGCCCAGATACAACCATGAAGTTCAACTGAAACAAAATAGCCTTCCTTCTAAATATTCAATGCCACTAATGATATTGGCTGAAATTCTTGTGTTAGCCCTGATTAGTGTAGATCTATTGGATCAATAGGGTTGGCTCAACATCCTGCAATTGATTGAATCCATTATTTTCCTGAAATATGTTCTCTATTGATGACACTTATTTGCAGAAGCCATCTTTCCCTAAACTTCACTCAAGAAAGTACAGTTCCAGCCCAGTCTAAAATGAAAACAGGACAAATATTCTACATGGTCAAGCATAACATAAGGGTTCTGCATGTGGAACCCTACTGATTGCTCTGCAGAGGGGCAGGATATAAATTTATTATTATTATTATTATTATTATTATTATTATTACTATGGCTCCCCTGGCACCACCACTAGAACTCACCATTGCTCTCTGGTAGGTCCCTCACAACTGTTCCACTGCTGGTGGAGAGTGGGAGGGAGCAGAGAAGTGTTTGGCTATGTCCCCAGACCCAAACACAGAGTGAAGACATTTTCCAATGAGATCTGCTGAGGTCCTCCAGAGATCTGCTCAGCAAGTGATGTCATTGGTCTGTGTCTGGCTATGGGGACATAGCTTGATGTTTCTCCAATCCCCACTACTATCCATCAGCAACAAAATGGAAGTGGGGTTGCTATCGCAGTACAATGGTGAATCCTTGAGGAGGCTTTGGATATAAGAGAAAGAGGACATCAACCTTCACAACAACTAGACAAATGCATTAACAAGCATGGCTTAAATGTCCACTTAAATTTTAAATATTTAAAAATTCACATCATAGAGCTGCCAAGGGGTGGAGTAATATCACTCTGAATCTGTAGAGAAAACAGTCAATGACAACTATTAGTTTTCAACAACAGTATGCACTGTGTGCAACTATTTTCTTTTACCTGATGACTTTCCCCCATGGGTGCTTCTCTCCATGTATATTCCTGAACTGGGGATGTGGAATGATCTCACAGTTAATGAAAGTTTAGTTGGGACAGGCCATCTCCAAAGGTGTCACAATGGGTGCAGACCACACCAGGTGACACCATTAGAGGGGTATCACCACATCACCCCTGCTCCTGCACCCCCCCCCCCAGTGTGCTCACCAAGCCTGGTTTGCCAAATTGCATCAGGATTCAAATGCCACCCAATAATAATAATAATAATAATAATAATAATAATAATAATAATGTTTATTTATATCCCACCCCTCTGAGATCAATCGGGGTGGCTAACAAAGTTAAAAATACAATACATCCCAACCCTATCCCCACCCCCCTTAAAAATATATTAAATCAGATAAAAATTAAAACCAAGAAGATAAAACTGCAGCGATTAGCTGCTACAATAGTAATAACAATAAAAGGAAGAAGACAGCGACAATTATACCATGTTAGGGAGACTCTAGGAGGACTCTCCCAAAAGAGTTCCTGAGGCCGGGATTATCTATCCTGGAAAGGCCTGCCGGAAGAGATCCATCTTGACAGCTTTTTTAAAGCTGTCTAAGGATGTCAATTGGCGGACCTCGTCTGCCAGGCCATTCCATAATCTGGGGGCAACAACAGAAAAAGCCCTCTGGGAGGTAGCTGAAAGCCTAGATCTTTGTGGCTGCAGCAAATTCCTCCCAGAAGACCAGCGTGCACGGGGAGGATTGTAAGGGAGGATTATCATGTCAGGCATGAACTTCTCCTTGGCAGCAATTTCTTTTTTTCCAGTTCTGGACACAACAATTCAAAAAGGATGTTGACAAGCTGGAATATGTCCAGAGTAGGGTGACTAAAGTGGATCTGGAAACCATGCCCGAGGAGGAGTGCCTTAGGGAGCTGGGTATGTTTAGCCTGGAGAGGAGAAGGTTAAGTGGTGACTTGATAACCATGTTTAAATACCTGATAGGGTATTTTATATTGAGGATGGAGCAAGCTTGTTTTCTGCTGCTCCAGAGACTAGAAGACAAACCAATCAATTCAATTTACAAGAGAAGAGAGTCCACCTAAACAAGAACTTATTTTACTGCAGGAACTATTCAACAATCGAAAAGACTGCCTTGAAAGGTACAGAAGTCTCCTTTGGAGGTCTTTAAATAGAAATTGTGTGGCCATCTCTCAGGAGTGCTTTGATTGTGTATTCCTGCATGGGAAGGGGTTGGATTAAGTGGCCATTTGTGGTCCCTTTCAACTCTATGATTCTATGATATTTACAATCTTAGCGACATTGAAGCCATCATTGGGTGGAGTCATGACCATTAACTGCTCCCAAAAGCCAAGGAAAATGACTTGTACCAAATTGTTATATTTTCAGCAAGCTTTTGCCTCCCACCTAATCTTGTCTACAATTTGAGAATGAACTAACAGCTGCCATTGATTTCAGACTCCAGGCATTGCCTACATAAAAGATGTATTTACATTCCGCATTTTGTGTCATGCAGGATTTAGTGTGCATTTGAATAAAGAAGCATGACACATCCTTAGCCATAAAATAAGTCTGTTGAAGAACACACCATAGAGGCACTAAACTATTATAGTCAGCCATGGGGATCATAAATTCATAATATGGGTACATTTATATAACAGATAAAATAAATTTTATTCCCTCTATCTTGTGAGGTCTGTCCCTCTCAAGCTTTCTCTTTTCTCAGAGTCGTTGAAATGACACCCCTGGAAAGCTCATTGATAAATGCTGATTAATTTGTTCAGAATGGGTTTTGTTAGAGAGCAGAAGACATGTAAATAAATATAGAAGGTGAAGCAGAGTTCATGGTGTCACTGCAGAGATTAAAGACCATGTCTAGCCCCTGAAGCTCACTTATTACCACTGTGATGTCAATAAGTCTTTTTGGCTGGAATAGGATGTTTCCTTAATGGAGCTTCTCAGACTTGCCTCACTTTTGCTTTCAGGAAAGATCTAGATTTTGGGAGCACAGATTATGATTATGGGCAATTGTGTGTGTGTACACACACATATGGAGGCTGAAAGATGCTGTGATTCAAAAGAAGTCTGAAGATGCTAGATAAAATCTGTACAGAAAAGCCCCACCTGATTTTTATTTTTCCATAGTTTGAAATAAAAGTGCCAGTAGACGATATCATGGACTGCTCAAAAAACAAATTAATGGGTCTTCATGCTTCAACTCTCACTAGAGGCTAAAGATAACTAAACAGAGGTCAAAATTCAGAGACATGGCCATGTTAGTCTGAAATATCAATATGCAAAGAGAACTTGTAGCATCTTTGAGATTGAGTGAAAGCAGTCGTAACATAAGCATAATTGTTCATATTACCACCTTGAACAGCTTTAAAAAGGCTGTTAAAACACATCTCTTCCAGCAGGCCTTTCCTGAACAGATATCCCAGCCATCAAGAGACAGCCCAACCTGCTCCCCTGATTCTGCTGCAGTTTTTGTTTATTTATTTATTTGTATTATTATTTTAATTGTGTTTTTAAATTGTCATTGTTTTAATAGTATTTTAAGGGATGGGAAGGGTTGTGGGATATGTAATGCATATTTTAATGTTGTAAGCCGCTCCAGTTGCGTTACGCAGAGGGGTGGGATAAAAATAATAATAATAATAATCCAATGAAAGCCATATCACTTCTTTCTTTTTCTTCTTCTTATTCAAACATAATTGCCACTTTTGCAGCAGATAACATCTTGAATGGATTTTTCTTATTTTTCTTTCTTTCTCTTCCTTATTTTATTATGATTATTATGATTATTATGATTATTATGATTATTATTAGCTTAGACTATGGAAATTATTGCATTACCTTTGCTCCTAGCATAGATGTGGTATGTAACTTTAATAAGGCAGATCTTATCACATTCACCCATCGCCAGGCAGCAGGTACCCTGTTTGCAACCCAGACTTCTCTAGCAGCTTTCCAAGAACAGGAAAATCTGTGCTTCCTCGGATGCATGGACTAAACTAATGCCCAGGAAGGAACTTTATAATCCCATTGTGTGAATAGCCATAGGGCCAAGGGCTGCATACAAGTGGTTGATCGACCAGGAACCAAAATGTTATCAAGCCATAAATGTGCTCTCAATGGACTACAGGTTAAACATACATCAACAGTGTCATTGGTAATGGTGGTGGGGAACTAATTCACTTCTAGGTTGAATCAAAAGACATACAAGCTGGAATTCTACTGGTGTTTTATGCTCATGTATGCTCCCTTACACATGTATTTCTGGGGGCCTTCAGCCATGATGTAACATCTATATTCAGTTTACAGCTGCATAGGTGAAGTACTGCAGATGGAACTGTTGCACATGCAATTTCACATTCTTGGATAGGGTGTAACTTCTCATCAGTGTACCTCTTGCAGAAAAAATGACTGCAGAAACAGCAGGCACATTGGGAAATATGCAATTGGTAGAAGAATGTTGATATTCAGCAGAAGGATGGTGTAGCGTAACTGGCACTTAACTACAGGGATGTAGATGTACATTACATGAGCAGAATGGAGGATCTTGACTGACACGTTCAGATCAAGGGCAGAAATGGTACAAAACTTTCCTACTTTGGTCTACTCATCTGGAGGAGTACATCCAGTTCTGAGTATAATAAGAAAACAGACTTCTACTAAACATTAAGAAGAACTTAATTGTGCTAAAATATGTTTACCAATGGAGTGGATTGTCTCAGAAGATTATGGGCTCTCCCTCCTTGGAGGTTTTAAAATAGATATGACTACTTGTCAGGGATATTTTAATTGTGGCTTTCCAACATCAACATGTGGTGGACTGGATGGTCCTTGGAGTAGCTTCCAACACTAAGTCTGTATGATTCTATAAATAAAGTTTATGCCATCAATAACATCTCCAAGAGTCATGCATCCATCCCCTTCTATGTGATATTCATATGTTTGCAATCAAGCACATATGCACACACACAAATAGTCACATCATTTGATTCAAACAGAACTCTGTGGGGTTTTTTGTTGCCAATACTTCCTAACTTTCACTCTGAAGTGATATCTGAGCCTTTGAAGACCACACCAACAAAACTAAAAGCATCCTCTATGATGGCTCGTTCAATTTGGCTTTAAATCACCTTTTCTTTTTCGAATTTTTATAGAAAATGTAACATTTAGTTGCTCTTACAGATGGAAATATTCCACAGTGATCAAAAGACAGACATGTAAGTTGCTTAATGAAAAGCTATGTAGGGTGCAAGGGAAGTATCTTTTTATTCAAGATGGCTCCTGCTAGCTTCAGTGTTCAGATGTTTGTATAAAAATGTAAATTAAGAAGTTACAGGGTCACAAAACAAACTGGTTTGTTCCTACTGACCATTCATTTCACCTCTCTCTCTGAAGAAATATGGGAGAATGTTTATGTTGAAATTTAGAACAAAATGATAAAAGGGAATTTTAATAGCAAGGTGATGTTATATAGGGACAAGGACTAATGGGATTTTAGAAGGCATGCAACAACAACAGCAACAACAAAACTATAGGCCCAGATCCTGCATGGGACATGCAACTACAATGTGATAGCTATGTCTGTCTCCTTAAAACTCACCTTAAAGACCAGACAGCTGTACTAAGCAAATGAATTCTGTAGTGCTGGTGGGTAGGATACTGAAAGATGATGTTTTCAGTCCCATCACCCCATTCCAGCAAGCCACAATGTGATGAGTTGTGATACCACCCTTCAGGAGTCCCTCCTTTTGCACCAAGACTTGTTGGTGAGAGGAGGTTGCAAGCTTTTTCTCCCTTCAGCACCTCAGTTGTTAGTGTCACAGAAGTCCCTATTGCTTCATATTGCTGCCTGGCTTTTAAGATAGTTTTAAGGGCATTTTCAATTTCATGATAGTAAATGTGAATATGAAACAGTTACAAGGTTGTGAGTCTAGCTTATGACATTGTAACTGCCTAACAGGATTAACCATAGCTGTTAACTAATACTTTTATACTTCATATTATGCACGATTTTGGCTCATGTGGCAATAATATAGGTGACTCTATATTAATATATATTGAAAAGTCATACCTATTCTTATTTTTATCATCATGCTGGTTTGTAACAATTAATATATTTGTAAATTGTATTATATGTTTTATGGTGTTATTTTAAAATGTCAATGTATTTAATATTTTGCTGAATGGTCTGTTGACTGTAATACAGACTATGGTTGTTGTTCTTGATTCAGCCATAGTTTCCAAGCTATACTTCCCCTTTATTCTGTAATAATATGGCCTCATCTGAAAGCCTGTGGGTAGTTCAGAGAGCCACAATTTTAAAAGGATATAGACAAATGGGAAAGATTTCAAAGGAGTGTAAAAGAAGTGACGAATAATGTATGGAAAAAAAATCCTGAGAAGAAAGGTTGAAGTAGTTGAGCCTATTCTTTAACAAAAAGCAGTTGCTGAGATCCTGCATGGGAGATGTAGCTGGTTCTTGTTAAGAGAAGTGCTACTATATACCCCTACTTTGGTGTCTTCTCCTCTGGACAGGGATAAACCAGTGGGCGGGACACTGCTACCTTCAAGCACCTTCTCCTCTGTTGTTATCGTTATTTGCTGTCAAGTTGATTTTGACTTATGGCAATCCTATAAATGAGAGATTTTCAAACAGCTACAGTCAGCCACAGATCCTGTATATTCAGGGCTATGACTTCCCTGCTTGAATCAATACACCTTTTTTCCTCTTTTCCTACTGCTTTCCACTTTACTGAGCACTTTCCTTTTCCAACTCCACAGGCCACTTACCCCATTTCTCCTGGTGCACATTGCCTTCTTCTTTCACAGTCCCATACCCCATCACTCTGGGACCAAGTCACAGTTTCATCCATTTAGGCCCAACAGAAAATAATAATATAATATAATAATAATAAACTTTATTTATAGCCCACCCCTCTGCTCAGCAATCGGGGCGGTTTACAACATGTTAAAAACAACAGAGGTTAAAAACAATCCCTCTCATAACAACCCTCCCCTTGTTGTGAGGCCCTTCATATTGTAGCATCCCACAATGTAAAATGCCATCCACATGCCCTCCATTTGCCCCAGTTTGTGGGAGTGTTTTTGATTAATCCTCTGTCATCTTCAGCTCCTTTTAAAATGCTGTAGTTTCTTTCTCCTTCTCCCACTTTCCCCTTTCAACCTTAACTTACTTCAATTCTTGAAAGTGCAAAAAAGCCCAAAGTGCAAAAGTACTTTGTACTCAATTAATTCAGCAGGTGGAGCAGAGAGAAGAACACAGCATCTTGCCCTTTCCAGACAAAAGCAAACTGCTGTAGCAAGAGAAGTACAGCAAGAGAAGTGCTCAGGCAAAAGCAAACTGCTGCAGCCCATCCTAGTTTGCGCGTTCTTCCTCATTAGTAAAGTTTGCTATCTTGACCACACCCTGTTACTTGCTCAAATATTTTCCTAATTTTTATCTGTTAGATGCTGGAGGATCTGGATCCATACAGTTGATGTCCAAGTGATTTGATGAACTATATCCACCCATGTGAGCTTCCCTGGAGCCTGAAATCTTGATCCCACCAGTTTGGAAATGTGAAGGCCTTTTCAGTGGCTGTCCCTAGGTTCCAGAAATTTCATCCTAGGAAGATTAGGGTGCCTTCTCCTTCCTGTCCATTCATCAGCAGGAAAACACTTTTTTATTCAAACAACTTTCTAGAGATAAAGATCTTTAAAGAAGGGACTTTTAGTAGGCCACTGTACTTCTCTTGCTGCTGTATACTTTATCATTAATGCATTTTAATAATTATGTTATTGAATGTTTAACAATAATCTTTTGTATGGGTTTATCTATATTTTGTTGTTGTTAACTGCCTTCACATCCGTCTCAACCCATGGCAACCCTATGGATGAGACATCTCCAGGCCCCTCTGTCCTCTACTGCTCTGCCCAGCTCCTGCAAACTCATATTCATGGTCTCTTTACTAAAGTCCATCCATCTACATGTGGCCTCTCTCTCTTTCTACTTCCCTCCACCTTTCCTAACAATATTGTCTTTTCCAGTGATTCATACCTTCTCATGATGTGTCCAAAGTACGACAGTCTAAGTCTTGTCATCTTGGCTTCTAGGGATATCTCTGGCTTGATCTTTTCTAGGACCCATTTGTTTGTCCTTTTGGCTGTCCATGGGATCCTCAGCACTCTTCTCCAGCACCACATTATCTCAAATGCCCCCTTTTTAAATTCTAAGCCTCCATGAGTCCTAGTTCTGGTGGGAAAGGCAAGAGATGGATAAAGTGAATCATCAGCATCTATACCAGAAATGAGATTCATCAAACCCTCCAGATATTGTTGGACAGCTACTCCCAGTGTTCTTCACAATTGGATCTATTAGCTGGAGACAGATGGGACTTTCAATCCCACAATATCTGATGGACTGCAGAATTCCCAACACTGATCTACACTGATGCTTCAGGATGTCTCTGTGGAAAAGAATATTTTCTGAGAGTTCAGCTATTCCACTAAGACAGCCTTGTGTTATGTGTATTCTTCCTGAGCAAGCTTTTAAAATGCACCTGACTGTGTTATCTCATTTAACTTTGGTTGTTTTATGAATGGGTTCCATTTAGCAGCACCCAGTGACCTTCAGCATGGATTCTTGTAAATGAGGCGTTTACGGTTAACCCGGGTGATGAATTAAAAACCTGACTGAACATTTAATGTTGCTTATGAAATAATCATGACTTGGCTTGATGGATGGAACCGATTCCCCAAACTTCCAACTGAGATTTTCAGCATGAGCTTTCATTAGACAGACATGGATTGAGGCTTTTGTAATCCAGTTAGGGATGAAATTGAATGAAAACCATTTTAACTGAGGTTGTTGTTTTTTATTTTTTAAAAAAATGAATAATTTAGATGGCATCAGCTTGATTTCCTTAGCTGTTCTCCAGTTCCCTTTATCAAAAGTTTTATCAGTGGAAAGACAGATAAATTATCCTCCAACATTTCACAACATTTTACAGATGAAGAATGGGACATGTCTAGCCAAGCAATATCAGGATATGTTTAAGTTGGCAAAAGTTATTAATGAAGAAGAATGTATAACCTAAGAGAGGCTGCAGCAGTTTGCTTTTGCCTTGGGCAAGGTTCTGCCCCTCCTCGCTTCTCTGCTCCTCTCATCTCATCCCTAATAAGCTAACTGACTGCAAACTACTTTTGTACTTTGAACTCAAGCCTTGTTTGCATGGGCAAAAAATTCCATTCCCACCCCAATGCCTATGCTATCTGTATGGATGACACACCAGTATTTCTGGTGAAATACTGTGTGTTTTCCCCACCTGACTTTACCCTGAAGGTGGCAAAATGACAGGAATTCCCAGTGTTTTCCCAAAACTGTGGTGTTAGTCTTGTGGTGTGCAAGCAACTGGATCGGGGCTGAATCAAGCTGGCCTACTGTTTACATGCCAGGCACTGTACCATACCCCTTCCCCATGCTGAGCCTTGCAGGGAAAAGGAGTGGCTTGACCCTGGAGACATGGATGCCACTCTTGTACCCACTAGAGTTCCACCAACTGGCCGCTCAGTATGCCCCAGCTTCTCCAAAGCAACCAATGAAGAGAGTGGGCAGAAGAACATCCTAATCACATAGTGGTGCCAGCCCAGATTGCCCATGAGAACAAGGCTGTGCCACTACACTAGGTGCATCCTAGTGCATGCAGCTGTCATCATGGCCGGTCTGGGGACAGTTCCAGAACATAATGGCCCCTGACATACAGCCCATGCAGAAAGGGCCCTAGTTTGCAACAACCGAGGTACACTGAGGACAAAGGGGGAGAAAGAGGTGGAAGAAAGAGAAACTAGGACATTTTAAAAGGAGCTGGAAAATGGGGCAACAAAGGATTAACCAGGATTATTCCTCCCAAATTGGGACAGTTGGAGGGTATGCAGAGATAGTTAATAGCATTTTTAGCAATAGTATTTATATTTCTATACTGCTTAATAGTGAACTCAACACTCTCTAAATAGTTTACAGTCTGTAAGCCAATTGCCCCTAACAAGCTGGGGACTCATTTTATCAACCTACAAAAAGGTGGAAGGCTGAGTCTGAACCCTGGGATCAAACTCATTAGTTTGCGACTGTAGTATCAGCATTTAATCACTGTGCCACCAGGGCTCCCTTTAATACTTGGTTAATACTTGGATCACAGGATACAAAGGGATATTCAGATACAAACAGGAACGCATTCTGCCTGAAACCTTGGAGACCCACTGCCAACCAGAGTTGACAATACTGGTCATGAGAGACCAAAGATCTGATTTAGTATAAGGTAGCTTTTTATGTTCCTAGATGCATTCAGCCCCTGGCATGGGGATGCCAAATAAGACAAACAATTTACCATTTCTCACCTGACTTGAAACAAAGTTACCCATCATTTTCTGATTAAAGAAGCGCTTGCCACATGAGAAATAGTATCCAATTTGGTTAAAACTATGACATTTGTTATGAGGTATATTTAATAGCCAACTTTTCTTCCAATATGGAATCTAAGGCAATTTACAAGGTAGATTGAAACTCAATACAACTAAAACAATATACAGTATAAAAGTTAAAAGCCATCAAATAGGCAATCTGATAAAAAATAAATGTAAAAACTTTTTGAAAAAATATGTTCACAACATAAGATAAAAGTCCAACACAGCCTATTAAGAAAAAGAATCCTCTGCACCAGTTTAAAGCAGAACAGATTAAAAAAAATTAAATCAGAGACTAAATAAATAGCATACCCTCCAATATTCCTTATATGAAAACAGGGACACATGTGGCCAAAAAACATCAGAAGGAGGTCAAGAAGGTGAAAGTTATCAGTAAGGAAGAACACATAATCTAGGAGAGGCTGTATCAACAACATAGTTATTAACTCAGTAATATTCTCCCCTTCCTTCTTTATGTATAAAAAAACCCTCAGCTCCACTTTTATGAGTATTACGGACTTCCTCTAGTGTGGCTCATAGGCTGCATGTGGCTCCTAGGACCATTTCTATGCCCTCCAGGATCAAACATTTTTGCAATTTTCCCCCAAATGCCCTCCAGGGCATTTTCACCATATCTACCCCAGATCAATTTCAACCAAGAGAGGCCTTTTTTGAAAGAAGAAGTAAACAGGAAGTGACTTCCATCCACTTCCTGCTGATAAAAAGGCCTCTCCTGGGCCTAAACCCAGAGATGTCTAAAACATGGTGAAAATGTTTACCATGTTTAGATATTTGGGAGAAAACAGATATTTTGTAACTCTATAAATTCGTAGCTACATTGTAAGAACACAACAAAACTCTGTTACTGAATTGTGAAGATGTGTATCTGGGTGCTGGCAAGTGCATATATATCTATATGCGCACACACTAACACAAACAATCTAATTCACAACCCACACCATAAACCTTCAAAAAGAAAAACATAAAAAAGAAAAAAGAAAAGAGACAGAGAAAAATACACATACTATAAGACTAATACACCAATACTTTAACACTGAAACACTTTAACTAACTAAAGCAATAAACACTAACTTACTAAACAACACAAGGGCTCCAACTTTTCAACCCAGATTCTATTAATGGGGAAGGGAGAAGCAAAGACAAAGATGAAATATAATATTCTACAATATTCTATGAATATAATATTCTTGCATTGCCTGGTGTAGTGGTTTGAATATTGGACAACAATTCTGGAGACCAGAGTTCAATCCCAGCTCAGCCATGAAACCCACTGAGTAACTTTGGGCAAGTCAATGCTCTCAGCCTCAGGGGAAGGCAGTGGAAAACCTCCTTTGAACAAATCTTGCCAAGAAAACCCCATGATAAGGTCACCTTGGGGTCTCCGTAAGTTGGAAACGACTTGAAGGCACACAACAGCATCAGCAACAAAAAAACATTGCCATTCCAGTTAGAAAATCTATTATTACAACTACTACTAATTTATTTTATTTATTTTATTTCTATGCCACTTTTCTCCCAAAAGGGACCCAAGGCGGCTCATAATATAAAAACACATTAAAACAAAAAAATTAAAGACAATTAAAATAACCTAGTTAAAACACTACAAAGTTAAAATTTTAAACACACAAAAATGAAAAAAAAACCATAATAAAAAACAAACATTCCCCCCCCCCCCAAAAAAAAATAAAGCCAAGTTTGCATGTATCTTCCTGTATGAACCTGTATCTTCCTATATGAACCTGTCCAGGTCTTGAGATCTGCAGGAAAGGACCTTCTCTCATTCCCACCATCTTCACATGCATAGCTGGTGGGGATGTGAAGATCAGCCTATTTGGTGCTTGCCTTGTGGTTCTGGAGTTTCCTTCTATAGGTGGCAAGGATGATCAAATTCTTTCCTATCTATCAGTAAGCAAATACTTTTTTTTATTTGACAGACTTTGAGAACATAGAGCTTCTTAAAACAATGATCTTTTAAGAGGATACTGTACTGTTTTAACTGTACTGTTATTTAATGTCTTTAAAATCATTTTATTTCATGTTTTAAATAATTGCAATGTTTTTAATAGTTTAATTCCATTTCAATGTTGATTTTTTTGTTTGTTTGTTTTAACTATATGGTGTTTCAATTGGTAAGCGGTCTTGAGCCTCAGTTTAGTGGAAAAGGTAGACTGGTGTTCTGCTTGGGATTTCCCTCTTCGTAAATGGCCTTATGCCTGCACAAAATTTAGCTGGATAGTTTCACAATGGCCATATTCATCTAGGACAGTGGTTCCCAAACTTTGGTCTTCCAGGTGTTTTAGGCTTCTACACCATGGTGACTGGAGCTACTAGTGACTGGAGCTCCTCGTGACATCTCCCTTCTCTTACCTTCATAAGTTGCATGAACTGGGAAGATGACAAACCCTGGGCAGCTTGGTCAACAGTCATAAATTAAGAAAGCTGAAGTCCAAAATATCTCAAGGACAAAAGTTTGGGAACTACAGACCTAGGGGCTGCTGTGATGTTACAGTACAGTCATCAATTATGCAGAGGTGGAATGGCTGATGCATCATGCCCTAATGTGTAATGGGCACTGACCCCTATTAGGGCAATCCCCAGTGTGCATCTCCACACATACCAGGAAGTGCTGGAAAACAACAGGAGTACCCAATAGACACCAGAAGTACAATTGCCAGTGGGGTTGTCAAGATAAGGAGGGCTCTCTTCCTCCCATGTGGTGGAAATAATAATAATAATAATAATAATAATAATAATAATAATAATAATAATTTATAGCCTGCCCAATCACAAGGAATCCGGGCAAGTTTAAGCAATAAAAGTGCATGGAATACAATAAAATTCCAAATTAGTCCCTTCCCAACCCAACCCCCCCAACCCAATACTAAAATTACAATAAAGAATCATAATTTAAGAGCAAAAATACAAAAAGGTTTTTAAAAAGGGGAGATAATTGGTGGATAGAGCGACATAGATCACCGTGTGCACTGAGAGGAGTTAAGTTGGGAAGGCCTGCCAGAAGAGATCCATCCTAACAGCCTATTTATTTATTTATGTATACTTTATTAAATTAAAAGGCACATAACAGTACAATACGCATATACATACAACCAAACAAACAATACAAACATGCACAAACAAAAACACCAAAACAAACAAACACACAAAAAAAGTAACTTCCTGAACCTAGGCTTAGATCTTTAGTTAAACCTATAATACTTTCCTTATAAGGGTCTTAAAGCAAGGAGCCTTCAAATAAATTGTCCACCAAAACAACTCTCTAAATAGTTTAAAATAATCTTAAACTATTCACAACTAATGGTAATAATATTACTGTAATTGTTTCTTACCAATAAACTTATTTGATCTGGAAAACACTAATAAAAAAAACAAACTACAGACCAAAAAAATTAAACAACCTTGCTACTTATTTTAGCTCCAATCATCATAAAAATGTCAACAGCTCTAACATCCTTTAACATCTTTCCATTTAGTCTTGTAACGGTTTCCAAATCCTATTGTTTTTCTCTCGGTCTTGTCCCCTTAATAAACTAGTAAGTTCATCCATCTGCTCTAATTCATATAATTTCAATAACCAACATTCCATTGTCAGCATTTCTTCCGATTTCCAATATCTAGCTAAAACAATTCTAGCGCTTGTGGTCATATAAAATAGTAATTTCCCGTAAGTCTTCTCAATATCAGGACTATCGCAAATACTCAATAAGTATAATTTAGGGTCAAAATCAAGATGCAAATTTAGAATAGATTCAATAACCCTATGAATTTTTCCCAATATTTCTTAACTTTTTTACATCTCCACCAAATATGCATATACAAGCCAGTTTCTTTCTTACATCTCCAACATTTATCAGAGGTACCTTTGTAGATTTTCCCTAACTTCGCAGGAGTTAGATGCCATCTAAACTGCATCTTAATATGGTTTTCTCTTAAATTATAAGAAGCTGTGTATTTGAGTCTATTAGACCAGATCTTTTCCCATTGGTCAAGAGGAATATTGCATTTAAGATCTTGGACCCACTTAATCATGGAATCCGTTATTAACTCCTCTTCTATTTCTAAGTCCATCAAATATTTGTAGAACATACTAATTTTATGATTGTTATCAGAAAGTACAATTTTATTTAGAGTATTTTTAAAGGCTGTAAGATTAGAGATGTGATGGATCTCCTCGGTAGGTCATTCCACAACTTTGGGGCAGCAATGGAGAAGGCCCTCTGGCTAACCAAAGTTAGGCTAGATTTTTTTAAGCTGTAGTAGGTTCATCTCTGAGGACCTTGGTGTGCGGGACAGACAATACAAAAGAAGGCAATCCCTTAAGTATTCTGGTCCCAAGCCATGTAGGGCTTTAAAGGTAATAACCAACACCTTGTACCTTGCCTGGAAACTAATTGGCAGCCAGTGAAGGGACTTCAGGACCGGTGTTATATGGTCATTATGAGAAATACCTGTAATCAACCTGGCTGCCATATTTTATACAAGCTGAAGTTTCCAAACTTGGCACAAGGGTAGCCCCATGTATAGCGCATTACAGAAGTCTAATCGAAAGATTACCAGTGCATGTACTACTGTTTCAAGGTCTCCCTGCTCCAGGAAGGGGTGCAGCTGGCGTATCAGCCAGAGCTGATAACAGGAGCTCTTGACTGTCGCATCCACCTGAGCTGTCAAGTGAAGTGACGAGTCAAGGATTACCCCCAACTGTGAACAGAGTCCTTCAAGGGAAGTGTGACCCTATCCAGAACTGGCTGACATAATTCCATTCCCGAGTTCGGGTTTCCTATGACAAGTATCTCTGTCTTACCGGGATTCAGCTTGAGTCAGTTTTCCCTCATCCAGTCCATTACCACCCGAAGACAGGCATTCAGAGGATAGATGCCATCCTTAGTTACTGCATCAGTCTGAGACATAGAGAAATATATTTGGGTGTCATCAGCGTATGGATGATCTCGCCCAGTGGCTTTATGCAAACGTTGAATAGCATTGGGAACAGAATCGCACCTTGAGGGACACCCAATTTGAGCTCCCTCTTGGCCAAACAACTGTCCCCAAGTGACACCATCTGGAACCTACCCGAGAGGTAGGGCTGGAACCAATGCAATGCAGTGCCGCCGATACCCAACTCTCTCAGGTGTTGCAGAAGGATATCATGGTCTATGGTATTGAAGGCCACTGAGAGGTCCAAGAGCACCAACAGGGTCTCCCCTGTCAATGTCCAGACAGAGATAAATGACTAAGGTGACCATGGCAGTCTCAACCCTGTATCTCGTCCTGAATCTGGTTTGAAATGGATCCAGAAAATCCTCCAAGACAACTTGTAGATGATTGGCAACCGCCCTTTCAATCACCTTGCTCAAAAATGGCAACAGTGAAATAGGTCTATAATTATTTCTGTCAGGGGGGTCCAGAGAGGTCTTTTTAAAGAGTGGTCTAACCACTGCTTCCTTAAGACAAGAGGGCAGGGACCCCTCCCTGAAGGATGTATTCATTACATTTTTCAGCATCAATTTAATAGTATCACCCCCCTGGACTGCCAGCCAAGTTGGGCAAGGGTCGAGAGGGCAGGTCATCTTTTTCAAATCACTAAGGAGCTTGTCCACGTCCTCAGTACTTACCGACTCAAATTGATCCAGTCTAACAGTAATGGCAGAGGCGCTGGATACATCTCTAGTTGCTACTGACTTAAAGTTGGCATCCAGGTCAGCTCTTATCTGAGAGATTTTATCTGTGAAATGATCATTGAAAGCATCACAGCAAGCTGTAGTTGGTTCTAATAGAGGGTTCTGGGTAGGAGACAATTGAGTTAAATTCCTCACCACCCTGAACAGCTCAGCTGGATGGGATTTCACAGATGTGATAGATGCAGAATAGAAACATTTCTTAGCTGCATCTATCACCATTTGATAGGACCTAAGAAAAGTCCAATGAAATATCTTATCTGATAAGAGTTGAGATTTCAGCCAACGCCGCTTTAGTCATTGTCCAACCCACTTCATTTGTTTAAGATCTTTGGTGTACCATGGATTACAATTTTTTGCGGGTTGGAAAGGATGCTTGGGAGCAATCGTGTCTACAGCTCTTGTAAGGTTGTTATTCCACATATTAACCAGAGCTTCAACAGAATCACCGGCATTGCCAACCATAGAACCCCCTAAAGCTTCTTGGAACCTAATGATTCAGCCTTCAGCCTTCGAGGGTGGACCATTCTAATGGGTCCTCCACCCCCTGAGGGGAGGGATGGTGGTCTTCAGTCTAACCTTAACCGGGAAATGATCCATCCATGATAATGTGGAGATGCTAATTAACTCCACCCATGGATATGCATGTTAAGAAAGCAAAAAATTATTGGTCTAAAATATACATGTTAATTCAAAAAAATAAAATTAAAATTAAAGGCAGATTTTCCAAAGTCACCAGAAATGTTTTTGCTAGGAATTATGGATGGAGACCTGGACAGTAAATATGGACAGCTTCTTAGATATAACAGCAGCAAGAATACTGCTCAAACCTAGAAATGAACTGAAGCACTGATGATGGACGAATGGATTGTAAAAGGTGCTGAGTTAGCCTAAGTTGCCAAACTGACATGGGTCCTGTTACCCTGGAAGAAGGGAGAGCCGCAGGGTACTGGTTACTTCAAGTTGACCCCCATTTCGAATAACCTAGATAGCCTTGGCAGCAGGCCCACTGGGCTGAAAATGTTGTTCAATGCCAGGTCAGTGAATGGAAAGACACCACTGATTCAGGACCTGACCCTGAACAAGCATGCTGACCTGGCTAATATTACTGAGATCTGGTTGGATGAAGTGGGGGGGCGGGGGGGGGAATCTCTCCCTGATTTGCCCACCTGGGTTCTCCGTACAGCAGCAGGTGAGGCCTGGGGGCAGGGGGCAGCGGAGTTGCAGTGGTCTATCAGGACTCCATCTCCCTTACCAGGTGCTCTGTCCCACAGTCTACTGGGTATGAAGTCTACTTAAAGGTGGGTGGCTGAGATAAAATAGGGATTCTGTTGGTGTACTACCCACCCTGCTGCTGAACAGAATGTGGTGTTGGGGGATTCCAAGTTTGACTCCTTGGCTGCTGGCCTGTGGAGTCCCACAGGGTATTGTGTTGTCTCCCACGTTATTTAACATCTACATGAAATTGCTGGGAGAGGTCATCCAGAGTTTTGGGGTGCAGTGTCATCAGTATGCGGATGCCATCCAACTCTATCTCTCCTTTTCATCTGACTCCAAGGAAGCTGTCTCTGTGCTGAACCAGTGTCTGCTATCCGTAATGGACTGGATGAGGGCAAACAAATTGAAGCATAATCCAGACAAGTCAGAGGTGCGCCTGGTCAGTCATAAGGCAGATCAGGGAATTGGGGCTTTGCCTGTGTTGGATGGAGTTACACTCCCCCTGAAAACTCAGACTCACAGCTTGGGTGTGTTCTTGGACTCCACTCTGACCCTGGATGCCCAAGTCTCAGCAGTGGTCAGGAGTGCATTTACACAGTTAAAACTAGTGTGCCAGCTGCACCCATTCCTTGAGATGTAAGATCTGGCTACAGTGACACATTACTTGATTACATCCCGCTTGGACGACTGTAACACACTCTACATGGGGCTGCCTTTAGAAACTGTTCAGAAACTTCAGCGGGTTCAAAACGCTGTAGCCAGAATGCTGACTGGAGCCAGTTATATGGAGCATATAACTCCTGTATTGAAACAGCTTTCCAGGCACAATTCAAAGTGCTGGTCCAAGTTTCTGGACTAAGAGGGTAAATTATGAAAAAGTATTAAAGAGAAAGTATAAATATAAAGAAAGCATAAAACACATAATATGCAGAAATCTTGGCTATGGTGAGAAATGAGAAGATACAGATTGTTACAGCAGATTATTCAAGGGAATTAGAAGGGAACAGGGGAAAGAACTTGGCTGAAATCCTGAGTGAAATGGTTTGGATGTAATGCAATATCTTTGTTTAAAACAGTCATGATGTTATCCAACTTCCATTAAGAGAGGAGGAGGAGGAGGAGGAGGAGGAGGAGGAGGAGGAGGAGGAGGAGGAGGAGGAGGAGGAGGAGGAGGAGGAGTCTCTTGCAGATCTGTTTCATACTTTCTAGAGTAGTGCTTGGAAAGTTACTTTTAAGAAGAGTGAACCAAATGTGTTATGTACAATTGCTCACCTTTGGGAGACTTCAGTGTGTTCTGAGTAGAGGTACAATGATGCTTTGGATCCTACAGCATCATTCTGCTCAGTTATGGATAGTTTCTATCCATCATTCTTCTTAAAAATAGCTTTCCCCTCTCTGCTGTGGAGACTAGCCCAGTCCAAAATGGATTCATTTTAGCTGGGGTCATTCACTGATATTCTACATTGGCTACATAGGTAACTACATAACATTTTCTAGACTGACCACACACACTCCAGCCCACCTTAAGAGCTAGCTGTTGGATTGGGTGTAGAAGGTTTGTTCAGCTTCTGACTGGTACTCAAGAAGGTTGAGGTTCCACCAGCCCCTTCTGCAAGCAGGTGAGGATATGACAAGAACTTGCAACAGAGGTCCTACTTCTGATTATTGTAGTCTTGCTCACTGGTGGGAGGGAGTAGAAGCTTCATCCTCCTTGAGAAGGAAGCTGAATCCTTCACCAAATCCTGCTCTTAAAGTGGGCTAGGGTGGCATTTACATAGTCTTACTGAATACAAAGTTACAGGCTGTTCCCAAGACCCAGGTCCAGACTCTGACACAGTGACACAGATGGACAGGGGGACATGCCTTATTCAAACTATGATAAAAACAGGAAAACAAAAGAACATGTCAGTGCTTGGGACACTCCGGAATGCAGATGAAAGACAGATGGTTTGTGATGCTTCGAGTATTTATATAGGACATGTTCATTAATCAGACAACAGCTGTGGGAGGTTGCCAGGCCATAGATAATCCAGCAATTCCTTCAGGAGGTTGTTGCTGTCAACTGACCATTCTGGAAGAAGCAACACTTTTGTCTCTTCATTCCTGGCTCATGTTTCTGAAGACGCTTGAACCCTGCATTGTAAGTTGACCATGCTACTGGACATTCCCTTGGACTGATGCCTTGGTTTTCTTGCTATACTCTAGTAACTTGGACTGCCCAACCTCTGAGAAATATAACTTCTGTATGTGAATGGGGCTGCTACTGTCTCATCTCTGACAGACTTTGCATGGTACTTTACCCCTGGCTGGCCTCCAAGAAAGGACACGAGATTACAAATTCATGCAATAGGGAATGACAGCCCATGTCTGTGGGATTCTCCACTCTCCCAGTTGTCACTCTCCTAGTTCATGCAACTTATGCAGACAAGAGAAGGGGAATGTCAGAAGGTGCTCCAGTCACTATGACTGGAGGAACTGAAACCCCTAGGGCTAAATCTAATGTTCCACTGCCAAAAACAGAAACCTCTGGAGCTACATCTAGTGTTCTACTAGTGATGTCTTCAGAAATGTCTTTCCTTTCTCACTATAGATCACCATATCAGCCAAAACTCAGCTCCAGAAGATTCCCTAGACTTCCAATACTAGTTCTGAGGATGTGAAGGGGCTTCAGTGGGGAAGGCAGATTCTGAGTTCTCATGGAATCCATTCTTCTCTCTACAGTCTACCATTAGATTCTGCCCTTTGATGACATTCTGCAACATCTTTGAAGTTTTCGGGTACACCACAACTCTGGGGGAGAGGTGCAAGTCTTTACAGATTTCATTCTTGCAGACAACAACAAATAATTTTATCATTTTCCTCTTTGCTACAAGAAGTCATTCATAACTGCACAGTTTTCTGGGGTTATTTGCACTTCAGGACAAGAAGCCTTTTTCATACTATGCTATTATTATTATTATTATTATTATTATTATTACCCCACCCTTTTCATTCAGGGTGGCTCACAACATTAAAAAATACAGTAGAAAAACAATTATAGTGCTATGATTCTATTTTAACTGCCCCAGTACCATCCCATAGAATTCTGGGATTTGCAGTTTAAGGAGGGACATTAGAATTATCAGCCAGAGAGCTGCAATGGATCAGCAAAATACAGCACAGGATTTCACAAGATGCAGCTATGTCAGTTAAATTGAAATAATATCAGTATACTTGTGAAAAGGTCATTATTCTCAGAGTGATTTTTTTATGTAGAAAACTGAATTTTCTGTACAGAAAAAAAATGCACTTTTTCATGAAGAAAGCTGTGTTTTCTGTGCAAAAGACATTTCTGTACAGTAAGCAGATTTCCTGTGCAGAAACCAACATTTTTCTGCACATAAATCTTCTTTTTTTTTTTTGGGGGGGGGGGGGGGGGGAGAACTTCTGTAAAAAAAAAAAAAAGTTTTTTTTTCCATGCAGAATAATTTCCAAACTGCAAAGATTCTTGCCAATCTAGGATTCTCTTTCTCAGGATTTCCTGAGGCTTGAAAAAAATATTTTCCAACAATTTTGAATATGTTAGTATATTCTTTCCATCCCTACTTCTGGGCATTAAGGCAGTAATAACCTCAGTGCACCCAAGTGACCCAGATTTTAGGAAGGGAATTATAAATGTTAGGTATATTTGCATTCATCTGTATTTTGCATTTTATCTCCATTTTATCCACCTCCATGAAAGCTGAAACTTGACATGAACATAAAATATTGTCCAGGATGTCACATTCCTTGGCCATATTCTGAAGCTGCAGAGGAAGAATAATGCACAAAGATCTACATATTAGTTTCCTTTGGCAAAATTCTGGATTGATCTGTACATGAATCTCTAGGTTTCTTTCAGAGAACGAAACAAGGTAATCCAAAAAGTAAATTTTCAGGAAATTTAGTTCAGGAAAAGCTCTGGAAGAAGTGGTCCTTTGATCCAGTCCCAGAATATGCTGAAGCTGATGAATCAAAATAGGAAGTCTTTAGCTTCACCATAACAGCCCATGTCTTCTTGGCATATCTGTCAATTTGGTTTGCTGATGTCTTCTACCTTTTTCTTTCAGCTGTCCTCAGCAGCAGGCAAAAGACTTTGGCGTGCTTTATTGAACTGGAACTTGGCAGCTTGTTGGAACCAATAAAGAAAATGCATTAAGGTTATGCCAAATTGATATAAATCACCGCCCCACAGGAAAAGGGCTATTACTTTGTCTTTGTCAAATTCTGACTGTAATTGAAACTTAAAACGCTAGCTGCTTCCTTCCTTCTTTCCTACGAAGAATTATATCATCCTTTTTGGTTCTCCTGTCTCCTCATCAGAAGGACTCTACTGGTCCTTTTATCATTTTTTCCTAGTAGTAGTTAGTTGAGGCAGCATGGCATAGTAGTTTGAGCATTGGACTACAAGTCTGGAAACCAAGCTTCAAATCCATGCTTGGCCATGTAAACCTACTAGGTGACCTTGGGTAAGTCACACTCTCCCAGCCTCAGGGGAAGACAATGGCAAACCCCTTCTAAACAAGTCTTGCAAAAAAAAAAAGACATTGATAGGTTTATCTTAGAATTGCCATAAGATGGAAGTGACTTGAAGACACACAACAATAAGTAGTTAGCTAGATGGCTCTAGCACTAAGTATGCTATATAGCTCTCCTTTGCTCCTCAGCAACAGTCATTCAGACATATATAATCCATGAACCTAAATGTTCCATTCACAGAATCTTAGAAACATGAAATTGGAAGAGATCCTCCCTCCAGGGTTATCTAGTCCAAACCACAGCCAGGAATCCATTATTCAAGTCCCCTGAAAGGTGCTTAAGATAGGAATGTGCTATGTTAAATTGTTCATTCCTGCAAGAACAGAGTTAAAATATCAAATCTAATACATCTCTGAGCACAAGACAGTGCTCAGAGACTAGTTGTGTTAGTCTGGAATATCAGTATGCAAAGGGATCTTGTAGCACCTTGGAGACTAATTGTGTGAAAGAAGTTATAACCTAATTAAACAAACCCTTTAAAACAAATCCATTGAAAGAGAAAAGGGTTCTTTAAAAAAATACTCAAAAGAGAATACCATTAAAAGCCCTTGCAGTCAATTCCTGAAAAGCCTGACAGATCAGAAAGGTTTTCCGCTTGCTTATGGAGTGAAAAGGAGGGAGCCATCCTAGCTTCCCTAGGGAGGAACTTCCAAAGCCTAGGAGCAGCCACCAAGAAGGCCCTCTCCTATATTCCCATCAAAGGGATCTTGAAACTTAGGGGGGTTGCAGACTGCCAGAAATAGTGTGAATTCAGTCCACTTTTAGGGTTAGGGTTAGTGCTAGGGAATCATGGGAACTGTTATTTTTCTGAGACATTGAGCCTTCTCTGTCAGACAACTCTGATGCCACAATAAAATACAGTTCCCATGGTTCCCTAACGCTAACCCTAACCCTAAAAGTGGACTGAATTCACACTATTTCTGGCAGTCTGCAACCCCCCTTAGGGCCTTTGCAGACTGCTAGAAATAGTGCAAATTGAGTCCACTTTAAGGGGTAGGGTTAGGGTTAGGGAATCATGGGAACTGTATTTTATTGTGGCACCAGAGCTCTCTGACAGAGAAGGCTCAATGTCTCAGAAAAAAAAAAAACAATTCCCATGATTCCCTAGCACTAACCCTAACCCTAAAAGTGGACTCAATTTGCACTATTTCTGGCAGTCTGCAAAGGCTCTTAATTCCTCCAAAAATGCCACACACACTTTGCAAATGTGTGAACTCTTCAGGCAATGCATATTTTATTCTTACACGAAGCTCAGGGAATGCAAATAGGGTATTCTTATGCAGACTCTTAAACCCAAAACATTCCTTTTCTGTCCCTATTGATGGCAACATTTGCCTGAAGAAGAAGCATCCCACTAGGTGTGCCCATCTTTTCTGGTGCCCTCTGCTGGCCAGAGCTAGGGAGTGACTCGTTTTTTTCTATTAAGTTACTTTTTGCAGTAACAAGTTTGAATAACATTGAAATCAGCCCTCTGTATCCATGGATTCAAGCATCCATGGTTTGAAAATGTTTTTTAAATGTATAAATTCTAAAACGAAAACATTCATTTTGCCATTTTATATATGGGTCACATTTTACTATGCCCTCATATTTAATGGGACTTGACCATCCACAGATTTTGTTATCCACAGGGGGTTCTAGAACCTACCCCAGTGGATTCCAAGGGCCCACTGTATTTTGCCCATAAGGACAATGGCTATAATTCACTACTTTTCAGTGAAACTAGGATGGATTGTTTCCCAGCTACTCACTACTAGATGTATATGGAATGGAGTCATAGAAGATATATATAAATAAGTCCACTTTAAGTCTACTTCTAAGGCCTTCTTACCCATTCAATTGGAAAACTCACAAAGCTTGATCAATGTGAATGCTTAGCACCATTCCTGCACAGCCACATTCCTGCTACTCCATTCCTGCTAGCTACCGTGAAGCATTTTTCCTCCCCACAGTTTTGAAAGGGACAGAATCAAGCAAATGCTTAAATCTCTTCTGTTGAAATCACTTGGGTGGGAGGAGGGAGGGTGCTTAGCTGGTTCACAGCCATGATGGTCCACTCGTCTTTACACCACTCATCTCTACAGTGTTAGATCATGCTTTGGCATATCATAAAGCACTCTGCTCCAGGGTATGATCCAATGCAAAAATCAACAAGCACCAAATCTTTTGACACAGTACTGACTTTGATACCCAGAATAACTCTTCGGCACTTAGGCAAATGACAGCAGTTATAGCAGCAATCCAAAAAGATGAAGTAATTGGCTACTATTCCCAATATAATTACAGTGAAGTCTATCTCTCTGCTAAATAGGATTGAACCTTGCTGGCCCACCTGCCGTTAATACCAACATCAAGGAGACGTCATTTTTACTTAACTGTTTCCTGAAAAGCGTCTTTGAGAAAGCTTGGATATGGGCTGGATGGCTGTATATTTGGTTAGTATTATGAGCAGACAAATAGGGTGTCCCAGTTTCAAGCTGGGCCTGGTGTTATTCAGCATCTTTATGAGTGACTTGCATGAAGGATTATAGGACATGCTCATCAAATCTGCAGATGACACCAAAGTGGGAGGGATAGCAAATATGTCAGAAGAAAGTGGCAAGATTAAAGATGACTTCAACAGGTTAGAGACCCATGCCCAAAGTGGGGGGGGGGGAGGTTTAAATTTAAATGGGAATAAATGTAAGGCAGGAAAATTCAGCTATGTAGAATCAGTAATATGGCACTTGATGGTAGTACTTATCAAAAGGATCTAGGGATCATAGTAGACTACACATTAACTGTAAGTTAATGTGTGTTGCAACAATAGAAGGAGACACAACAAAACTTAGGTTGCCTCAATAGAAATATTGAGTTGTCCCTCCCTGTTCATGGACTTTGAGTCTGTGGTCCCGTTCTTCATGGGAGGGACAAGCAGAGATGGATATAATGGTGATGTGCGCCATGACCATGCACACCATTATTTTCAATGGGGCTCGAATATTTGTGAGCCACCATTTTCACTGAGGGATCCAGAACAAATCCCCATGAATTCGGAGAGGCTACTATAGAAGTGTTCTAATATCATGAGAAGAAATGACTCATTAGAAAAGATAATAATACTTGGAAAGGCAGAAGGCAATATGAAAAGAGGAAGACCACATTACAGGTGGATAGACTCAAACAGGGAAATTGCAGCCTTGAGTCTGGAAGACCTGAGCAGGGCTGTTGATACCAGGGAGACTTGGAGCTTTCTCATAGGGTCACCATGAGTCAAAGTCAACTTAACAGCAGTTTACAATGATTCAAGGCTCAATCAACAGATCAATGGAAGCAATGGTACCATTCAATTCTGCTGTGATCAGAACTTAACTCAAGTACTGTGCCCACTTCTGGGCACAACAATTGAAAGTGGTTATTCATAAACATTAGTTAATCTAGAGCAGGGGTAGGCAACCTTTCTTCTTTAAGGGCCGAGGGACTTCAGCTCCCAGAAGCCTCAGCCATGTTGGCCAATAGTCCCATGTTGGCCAATAGCTCCTGGGATTCTGGGAGCTGAAGTCCCTCGGCCCTTAAAGGGGAAAGGTTGCCTACCCCTGATCTAGAGGATGGCAACCACGACAGTAAAGAATATGGACACCAAGCCTTATGAGAGGTGGTTGAGGGAGCTGGATACAGTTAACTTAGAGAAGACTGGGAGGTGATGTCATCAAATATGTAAAGGGCTCTTACATGTAAGATAGAGTAAGCTTGTTTTCTGCTGCTCCAGAGCTAGAATCATAGAATCATAGAGCTGGAAGGGGCCTCATGGGCCATCCAGTCCAACCCCCTGCCATACAGGAATACACAATCAAAGCACCCTCGACAGATGGCCATCCAGCCTCTGTTTAAGAACCTCCAAAGAAGGAGGCTCCACCACTCTCCAAGAGAGTGTGTTCCACTGTCAAACAACTCTTACTGTCAGGAAGTTCCTCCTAATGTTTAGGTGGAATCTCTTTTCCTGTAGTTTACATCCATTGCTCCAGATCCTGGTCTCTGGAGCAGCAAAAAACAAGCTGGCTCCATTCTCAATGTGATACCCCTTCCAATATTTAAGCAGGTCATATGACCTCTTAACCTTGTCTTCTCTAGACTAAACATACCCAGCTCCCCAAGTCGCTCCTCATAAGGCATGGTTCCAGACCTTTCACCATTTTGGTCACCCTCCTCTGGACATGCCCCAGCTTTTCAACATCCTTTTTGAATTGTGGTGAGTTGTTATTAGTGTTGTGTGCCTTCAAGTAATTTCTGACTTATGGTGCCTCTCAGGCAAACCTATCAGAGGGTTCTCCTGGCAAGATTTGTTCAGAGGAGGTTTACCATTGCCTTCCCCTGAGGCTGTGAGCATGTGACTTGCCCAAGGTCACCCAGTGGCTGAGGAGACAACTGAACTCTGGTCTCCAGAGTCATAGTCCAGTGCTCAAACCACTATGACATACTGTCTCTTCCTGCTCCAGAGAATAGGACACAAATCACTAGATGTAAATTAGAAAAGAAATTTCAACTAAACATTGGGAAGATGTTCTTGATTATAAGAGTTGTTCAACAGTGGGACAGACTACATAAAAAGAAAAAGTCTCTCTCACTAGAGGTTTCAAACAGAAGTTGGTGGCTTTTGTTATGAATTCATGCACTGGCAGGACATAGAACTAGGTTTTCTAGGTCAGAACTATGCCAGCCGCAGACATTTCAGGGCCAAAACCTGAGCCCTTGTGATGCCACAGAGCTCAAATCCTTCTGCTGCTACTAGGATAATGCTATAATAGCATCCTCTGGTGATATTATTGATACAGTATATAGCAACCACGATTGCATGAGTATGTCATTCAAATAAGAATGCTAAGGCTAACATGAAGATATATGTATACACACAGATTTCAAGGAAGCACTCTTGCCTTGAGATTCCATTTCCTCACCCTGAGAAGCATATCTAGGTCCTGGGACTAAGACCAAGCTATGAGATCTGGGAACCCTGCCCTACATAGGACTAGGTGGCCTTTGAGTTCCTTCAAACTCTACAATCTAAGGATAAGGCAGGCTGATAAACTAAGGAGACTTGGTAAGCTTGGAAAATGACAAGCTAAAATAACAGGACAAGGCAGAGAAAGAGAAGAGAAAATGAAGAACATAAATTGACATTTAAGGTATATAACATGGCTGTTGTTTCCTTGTACAATGGGTGAGAAGATCTGTTGGTTTGGCTCCATTCTGAATATGGAGCAATATGGGTGTTTTGGTAAACTCTTCAAACACAAACTGATGTTGAACACATATACAAAGCTGAAACACAATTATTCCCTTTTTGCACCTGGCAAATTCAATAGGAACACCTTTTCTTAGCTATTCCTACCATATATATCTACATGTCATGTAGGTGTTGCAGATAAACAACTGTTCAGGAAAAAACAAGAGGTTGCAACCCCAATTCAACATTAATCTGATTTAATACATGGCAGAGTTTCAATTCAAGGCCAGAGTTTTAAGAAATAAGCACTCAACCCCAGATAGATAAATCTGTCCATTTGGAATTTTTCACTGTTCAAAAATGTTTAATCTCAATTTATTTCCATTATGAGTATGAAAAAAGAGAAAAATTCAGTAAACACTTTTTAAAAATCCCTACTCTTCCTTGCTTCCTTATCCAGAGCACAATGGGAAACCAAAATGAGCAGAGAAACTCAACTTTCAATTGACAAATTTTCATTGCTGGATAGAACTGGGAGAATCTGGTTTTTTGCAGGATGGAACTGCTGCATACAGTGAGTTATCTCACTGCACTTTCACATAAAGCTGAGAAGAAACAATTCCATGCATAATCTTGCATCTCTAGAGAATTGCAATAATATTTGACAGAGAATTTCTCCTGTCACAAAACTGACCATATCCTATGATCATCATCTGAGGGCCTCCTCCAAGTATCTCCTCCAAAGAATGCTCAGAGTATGGTGATAAAGATGAAGTCCTCTTCAGTTGTGGCCTCTTGCTTATAGAAAACTCTTCCCAAAGAGGTTCATGTGGCTCCAACATTATTATCCTTTCATCACCAGGAGACATGCATTCATAATTGTTCATTGATAAAATGCAACATTCTCTCTGCCTATTCTTCACTATTGGCAATATAATCTAAAGATTATGGAAACCAGATGAGGCAGCTGGGAAAGAGTGTCTGAAGCTTTGGAGAACCATGTCCAGTCATTGGAGACAAATGGTCTGAATCCAGAGTAGACCCACTGAATCAGTTGTTGAATGGTGACTAATAGATAGGTAAATCCCACTGATAAAATGGGTCTACTTTGTTTAGGACAAGAAATAGGACAAAAATGGATCTAGATGGACAAATGGTCTAAAACAGGGGTAGGCAACCTTTCCCCTTTAAGGGCCGAGGGACTTCAGCTCCCAGAATCCCAGAAGTTGTTGGCCAACATTGGACTATTGGCCAACATGGCTGAGGCTTCTGGGAACTGAAGTCCCTCTGCCCTTAAAGGGGAAAGGTTGCCTACCCCTGGTCTAAAAGCAGAAGTATAGTGAAACCACTATAGTTTTGCAGAGTCAAAGTACTTACTGATGACATCAGCTGTCTTCCCACAATTTAGCTGCAATCCCCACAATTTCTGTAGTGTGTGTAGATAAGGTAGACTTCTCCAGTTAAATTGCATTAGTATAAACTATTTTTTTCATTAATGCAACATGGCTTGGTCTTGATACTAGTGAAGATGAAGGATGCTAGGACTGATCAATATAGACAGTCTATATTGCACTTTTAGAATTGGGTGCAGCCAGCACAAAAAGGCCCTGTCTGCCAAAATTAAGATGTGATGTCTATAAAACAGCATTATACATTCTAGTGACATCACTAGGGTTGGCATCACCTGGTGTGGCAACTCATGGTGTCACCCTCCCACCGACATCCTCCCATACCACACCATACAGAATTGTTTTTGTACGAGTTCTGGTATATCACTGAATGTAAGGGCAATATTTGTGATGTAAACAACTAGCCAAATTAAAAGTATACCTTTAAATTACAACATCATACTCACAGCCAAAATGTATTTGCATGCACATAATTTCATGTACTTAAAGTAAAATAAAATAAAATAGTAGGATGTGATGTCTTAAAAGAAAAATTTAAAAGAATAATTTTTAAGAAAAATCTCAAAAAATTTAAAAACCTGGGGCCTCTCCTTTGTCCTCCCACTGAGCCTCACCCCACTCACACCATTTCTTCAGGGTTTTAAAGGGACAAAGGCAAATGCCACATCCTGTTTTTGTCAAAAGGCAGATGTTTGGGGAGCAGTGGTGTCACTCTCCCTTAGGGCGTCACCTGTTGTGGTCTATACTCCTCACACCCTGCAGTGATGCCACAATACGTTTATATGTAGGGATGGAAAGAACATTTGAAAGTATTCAAAAAATGGTCAAAAAGCTTCATTTGGTTGAGTCTGATAGTGATAAGAAACCCTGGTGAGAAAAATTCTGAACTGATGAGAATTTTCACAGTTCATTATTTATCCTGTGCAAAATTCATATTTATTTATTTATTTCATTTCATTTCATTTGTATACTGCCTTTCTCCCAGAAGGGGACCCAAGTCAGCTCACAAGATAAAACCATTTTTTTAAAAACTTTACAATAAGAATTTTAAAAACAATTAAAATTATCTAATTAAAACACTATGAAATTAACGTTAAAACATACAAAAGGTTGAAAACACAAGAAAAACACACACCCCATATAAAACAGTGCAAAACACATTCATCCAGTTGGGCCTGCTTTAACTGCCCTAGCTCAGTGCTAGAGAATTCTGGGAACTGTAGTTTTGATAGACATTTTGTCTTCTCTGCTAGAGCACTTTGGTGCCACAGTAAACTACAATTCCCAGGATTCCTTAGCACTGAGCCAGAGCAGTTAAAGTGGTGTCAAACAGGATGATTTCGGCAGTGTGTTCTGGACCTATGTTAAAAAGCCTATTTGTGCAGAAAACAACATTTTCCACAGAGAGAGAAAAAACTATGTGAAGAAAGTAATATTTGTTCAGAGATACTATTTTCTGCATATAAAATACTGTTTCTTATGCAGAAAATGCTATTTCCATTGCAAATCAACCGAATGTGAATTTTGTGTCAAATAAGGGCCTCTGCAGACAGGCCAAAGGACCGGCCTGGAGGCAGAGATGGGGAGGGGCAGCTGCACGCCGGCCGTACCAACCCCAGCCCGACGACATCCTGAAACCATGCTCCGTTACGCATGGTGCATGCTGTCAGGACATCCTCCCGGTGCAACATTTTTACACACTGCACCAGAAGGGTGCTAAAGAACTGCACACTGGCTCTTAGGAAGCCTTTTGCCGTCCCTGGAAGGAGCAGCATTTTGCCACTCTTTTCAGGGTGGCAAAAGGGAGGATCAGGGCTGTGGTGTGAGATATAGCCGCAGCTCCTATCTGCCACTTCCCAGGGTGGCTCTGTGCCACCCATCTGCAGCCCCCCTAAGTTCCATAAAGAAAATGAGGTTTGAAAACTGCACAGTTTTTGAAAATGTTCTTACAGCAGGAACAAAATTGCTATAGTAACTTGCTGCTTTCTCCAAAAAGAAAATTTGGGAAGATTTACATCATTATCCATATGTATAAAATCTAGAAGCAATAAGATCTTTATAAGATCAAGAAAATATGCTAGTGTATTTCCCATGCAACAGTTCTTCTGCTATAAAGACAAGGTAATTTGAAACTTCAAGTGGAAGGAGTATTTGGGAAGCTTCTCCCATTTCTCCACAAATTCAGCTTTCCTTTTGGCAACAAACAACAACAACAACAACAACAACAATAATAATAATAATAAACTTAATTTTTATACCCCGCCTTTTGCCTTTGGTCAATCAAGGCGGCTCACAATTGCATATAAAACAAATCCATAACAAACAGTAATAACATAATAAAACAACTTACCCCCCTTAAAATTACTTCCCCTCAAGCTGTTTTTGAAAGTATTTATGCCCAGAAGAGGAGAAAATGGAAAGGAAAAGAAATTCACACACATGTGCACATGCCCACAAAGAAATCATACATTGAAGTTTGTACTATTTCATGTGTTTGGTTTTTGGAATGTATGATTCAACTGCATTCAGATTTTACTTAAGAGGACCAGCTTTGCACCTTGAAAAAGCAAAGCAAAACAGCTTCTACAGCTTTTCAGAAAGAGGCTGCCTCCACTCAGCCAGACTTTCAAAGTGTGCTCATTGTAGCAAAGAAAGCCAGGGGACAAGAGACTAAGGCCTCATTCCCACTACGAGTTAAAGCGAATTGCTGATTGGGTTATATAACCATCTTTCCCACTTGAAACCGATCCTACTGTGCTTGGTTTCAATTGCAATGAAGCGAGACAGAGGCAAAAAACCTGCTGTTTTCTGACACTAGTTTTCTGGCAGTTCTTTTGAAAAGAATCAATTCTGAAGCAAGTTCAACAAGTGGGAATGATGGATCTGAATCTCATCATTCTAGAGGGGAGGAACTAAAGGCAGAGGGGTGTTTACCATCCCTTGGGAAATCAGCCATTCCCACCCCACCCCACCCAGCGCTACCTTTGTGCTTGTGGTGTGACGACTTGCAATTAAGGGCAGATTGCAGCGCAGTGAGACAAGAAGTTGCAAAACCAATGGATTGCATAGCCTGTCAATTTTTTATTTAAATATAGGGGGGGGGGGTGCAGAAATATAGGGAAGCAGAGGGTTGGGGCCAAGGCTGCCCCACACCTTGGCCCCAATCCTCCCTTTTGCTGGCCGGAAAAGAGCTGCAAAATGCCGCTCCTTTCAGAGCCAGCAAAAAGGACACTCCAAGAGCCACTGCTCAACTCTTCTGCATCCTTTCTGGTGCAGCGCATCAAGACGCTACACTGGGAGGATGTTCTGACACTGCGCACCATGTGTAACGGTGCATAGCATCAGGACATCCTTGGGGGGGGGGGCTGCAGCAGCTGGCATGAGGCTGCCCCTCTTCATCCCTGCCTCGAGGATGCCGCAAAGGCCCCATCTGCAGAGGCCCATAGTTTCCAAGCCGGGCTGTTCAAAGGGGAAATGGTGTCTTGAGCAGCCTGGGTTGCTGAGGGGTAGGGAAAGGCTCAGTTACTAAAGTCACCCCGCTCAGTGCCTGGAATGGCCCCATCCTCACGATGTTGTCACTTGTGCAACCAATGACACGCAGATGATTGACATGTATTTTGAAGCAGCGCAAACTATTGGGGATGACAATTGTGCCAAAAAAGAAGCGATTGCAAGGGAATAATGAAAACATCCACTTTCATAGTGTGAACGATGGACCTTTTAGAACTGATTCACTGACATGGAGCAAAGGCGAATCACACACCAGTTTAAATGTAAGTGGGAATGAACCCTAAGAATTCTGGGCAACTGCAATCTGTCCTTTTTATATTAGGAGATATCCAAGACTTGGGAAGTTACAATGCAGTTGTGCTCAGCATCATATAGGGATACAAAAATACTTGCAATTTTTTCATCCTTCAAATGGATGAAATGAAGGAGTATCTTAGCTCACTGAGAAACTTGTCAGGAAAAAAAATGGTCAACTACCACAGAGTTGTTTCTTTTGTTGTTGTTTTTTGCACTGTGGCAGATGTGGCTTAAGAGAGCCAATGATGCTTTGGGGGCTGTGAACGAACAGAATGTAACAAAAGAATAGCCTTGTCTCCGGGAGTCAGATAGGGTCTGACTTTAAGAGATATAGGGCACAGATTCTGAAAGAGAGAGGGGTTGGAATGAGGCTGAAACTGCACTGCAGAAATAATGCAATTTGACACCACTTTGACTGCCATGGGTTAATGCTATGGAATTCTGAGATTTGTAGATTTGTGAAGTATTCAGCCTGACCTGCCAGAGACCTCTGGTGCCACAACAAACTACAAATCCCAAGATTCTATAGCATAGACCCATGGTAGTTAAAGCAATGTCAGACTACATCACTTCTGCAGTGCAGATTCAGCCAACGCTTGGACTGAAGAAAGATAGAATAACCAGTCAGAAGGGAGAAATGACTTTGGTTGTAGGGAACATTGAAAGGATCATGTACAGTGTATGTTCTGTGTATGTTCATGTCCATATACAATCGCACAGTAAAATGGTGTCCCTTATGTATGATGGCAAAATCAAAGTTTGTTATTTGTAATTTATACTTTTTTGGAACATTTTCAAGTCATGGATGCTTGAATCTGTAGATAAAGAATCCATGGATGCAGAGGGCCAACTGTATTGCCTTACCAAGTTTCAATAAATCTACACTTGTTATTGTTGTTTTTAAAATTGTCTCTTTCAAGACTAATAAGGAGTTAGGCTACACATACCAATTTTAATCCACAGCAATAACATAGCCACAGATCCATATTTAAGGGGTCACCCTGTGGACCAAATACTCACTCTAGGAAGGGATTAAGGGGAAAACAAGGGCAAGATGAATGGCAGGATCCCAAGAGTTGGAACAGCAGGGCCAGCTTGGGGTAAAGATGTGACACAGGCAGTAACACATTCACTTCTGCAAAAAGAAAAATAAACAAATCGGCCTTTTTCTTCAAAAGCCATGTTTTTACACAAACTGTTTGCAAAATCAATGCAAAAAACTGGTGTTGTACACTCATGTATGTTCCTTAACACGTACAATTGCACTTTTTTGGCCACACTGTTGTGTCAGTATTTAGTTCACTGTTGGATAAGCAGAGTTTCACATTATAAGTGTTGCATATGCCATTGTGCCTTTTTGGTTGGTACTTAGCTGTCCATTACTGTCTCCAGTGTAGAGTTGGCTCTCCATATCCATTGATTCTTTATCAAATAGTATCCAATATTCAACTATCCACAGCTTGAAAATATTCCAAAAATATTTAAATTCCAAAAGCAAAACTTGATTATGCTATTTTATATAAGGGACACCGTTTTACTCTGCCACTGTACATAATGAGACTTGAGCATCCACAGATTTTGATATCTACAGAGGATCATGGAACCAAACTCCAACAGATACCAAGGGCCCACTGTATCGTGTGATTCATTGGGTTTGTAGAAACAGCAGATCCATTTGCAGATGTGCATTTGGTTGTACACTCTTGGTATTCAGCAGGAGGGTAGTGTAGTACAGCCACTACCTTAACTATATGAGCATGGATTTACACTATCGAAGCTTGATATAAAGTCTTAGCATATAACTGAAAAATATCCAGAAGTTCTTGAAATCTTGTCTAGTAGGGACATAATTTTTGAAACTCTTCCTTCTTGCCTGTGAGAAAAAAGTAAGCAAAAAAAAAAAAAAAAAAAAGTACATCTGAGCAACAAACAAACATGTATTCTGCATGTTCTCTTACCTGCTGCGAAAAGCAGTGAGGAAGATTTCTTAGACAAGTTGTTGACATGCAAAAAAGATTTTGGTGGGAGCTTGATACACCCAAAATAATTTGATGCAGGTGATTATGATGGTGAAGAAAGGGATAATAGAACTTTGCATATGTGCATGAGCACATATGAATGTTTGTATTGTTAAATCTTATCACCAGTCATGATTCTCTTGTATCGCATATTGTTACACCCTTACTTAATGAGAAAAAAGGTTACATTACTTCATACGTTTGTTGTTAGGGTGTTTTGCACTTTAGTGACAGAGCATGTGACACACTTTCCACACTGAAGGTTCCAGTGGCATTCCAAAAATCTCTAGTTAAAAATCATCACTGGTTAGAAAGCAAGATACTTCCACCCAAGTTCAGAGCTTTGAGTTCTCCACTCTTAAAAGTCTAGGTTTGGATCGCTCTCTATTTAGCTACATTTGTGGTACTGGATTAGGGTTTCCACCTCTTATTTTCTGACAGGCTCCTCAGCCTGAAAATCTACAGGGTAGGCAGGTACAAACTGCCCCTATACATGATGAGAATAGCTCTACCTATTGGGTACTTTACTTATACATTCCTGCATAGCAAGCAATTGGAACAGATGACCTGTGTAGTCTCTTTCAATTCTATGTGTCTCTGCATTGGTCTGACTGAAAATTGGTGTTGAATTTTATTTCAATTGGAAGAAGAAGAAGAAGAAGACAAAATGTGCATTAAAATTGGCTAGAAAGCTATTATTTTAGGCAAAACAATTGACCCAAAAACCCTGAGTCACTGGATGACCTTGGGCAAACCATATGCTCTCAGTCTCAGGGAAAGGCAATGGCAGGGGTAGACAAACTTTCCCCTTTAAGGGCCAAGGGACTTCAGCTCCCAGAAGCCTCAGCCATGTTGGCCAATAGTCCCATGTTGGCCAATAGCTCCTGGGATTCTGGGAGTTGAAGTCCCTCGGCCCTTAAAGGGGAAAGATTGCCTACCCTTGGGCAATGGCAAACCTCTGAACAAATATTGCCAAAGAAAACCCATGACAGATTTGCCTTAGGGTCGCCATAAGTCAGAAGCAACTTAAAGGCACACAGCAACAGCAAACCAGGTCAACTAGTAGGTTTATATGGCTAAGTAGGGATTTGAACCCTGGTCTCTAGAGTCCTAGTCCAACACTCAAACCACTACACTAGAGTGATTAAGATTACTGCCAATTGTTTAAATCACTGTGTATCCTAGAAACTAAGCATTTGTCCTTGGATGGATTTAAATCAGAAAATCTGACCAATCTTTCCCTCCCTGCCCCTGTCCTTCAATTTTTTTAGGCCTTCATACAGCTCTGTTGTTGGAGTGTTGAATATAAAACCCTTGTCCATACTGTTCTGAGTTTGAATCAAGTTCTAAAGTTCCACAGTCCAGGCAATCCAGTCCTGAACTTGAGGCAGACCTTTGGTAAAGTTACACTCCCCCTTTCTTCTGCTTTTAAATTATCATCTGCTACACACACACACGTTTGCACACTTCTTTGATGGCTTGCAGACACTGCTACAGCAGTGTCTGCTCAAGAAGGCCCATGGGATTTAAAGGTTCACATCTCTTTCCTTCCCCCAATTGCTGCACACAAACACAGAGAGAGCAAGAGACTCCTTGTATTCATGGCAAACAGCTGCCTTCCTCCAAGAATCACTGGCACATAGTAAAGGAAGTCAAAAATCCCACATCTGGTGAGATGGTTGGAGGGTGACATCATCTAGTAAACACCAGCTCCGCTGGACTGTCTCCCCAAGTCTCTCCAGCTTCATAGACCACCATGTGTTGCTCTAACTCTGAACTTTCAAGGAGGTGTGGGGAACAGGCAAAGAAAGTAAGGGAGCAATGTTTATTTTTGTAGACGGGGAGGCAAAAGCTTGTGGGAATGGCAAGGAAGAATTTTTGAAAGGTTGGGAGAGGCAGCTGTCGTGTAAACCTTTCTCATAATTTGTGAGAGTAGAGCCCCCTGAACTAAAAGCAGAGGTAGGGAAAGTCCCTTTTGGAGAAAACAGCTCTCCAAATCCTGCAGCAAATGTGGTAGATGACCACATTGCTTGAAGAGTCTGGAGCATGTCCTGAGGAGGGCGACTAAAATGGTGAAGGGTCTGAAAACCATGCCCTACGAGGAACGACTTAGGGAACTGGGTATGTCTAGCCTGGAGAAGAGACTGCTAAGAGGGGATATGATAGCCCTGTTTAAATATTTGAAGGGATGTCATATTGAGGAGGGAACAACCTTGTTTTCTGCTGCTCCAGAGAATAGGACTCAGAACAACTGATGCAAGCTACAGGAAAAGAGATTCCACCTCAACATTAGGAGGATCTTCCTGGCAGTGAGAGCTGTTTGACAGTGGAACACACTCCCTCAGAGTGTGGTGGAGTCTCTTTCTTTAGAGGTCTTTAAACAGAGGTTGGAATGGCCATCTGTCAGGGATGGTTTGATTTTGAATTCCTGCATGGCAGGGGGTTGGACTGGATGGCCCTTGTGGTCTCTTCCAACTCTGTGATTCTATGATTATATGAGTCAGAGATGATGTTGATTTCCCTGTCCCAAGATTCACAGAAGCTTACAAAAATTAAGACAAATAGAGAGACAGTTGGCCCTCTGTATCCATGGATTTTTATCCATGGGTTCAAACATCCACAGCTTGAAAATATTCAATATGTAAATTCCAAAGCAAACTTTGATTTTATATAAGGGGCAAAATTTTACTATGCCATTGTATTTAATGGAACTTGATCATCAATGGATTTTGGTATCCATGGAAGGTCCTGGAACCGAACCCCAGCAGATACCAAGGGCCCACTGTATAAATTTATCTCACTGAAAACCTCCAAAAGTTATGATCCTATTCACCTTTCAATAGAATTAAAAGCATACCAGAAACAACAAATATGAATAATAAAGCCCATTATTAAAACTCTTTTCCCCATAAGCAGTCATTTCCCAAAGACTTATCAAAGCAAATAATAAAAAGTCTTCACCTGCTGGAGTCTGCTGGAGAATGATATCCTGGAGTCTAGTCTCAATATAAATGGCATTCCAGAGTCTTGGGAGCAGCTACCAAGAAGGCCCTCTCCCAAATTTGTACTAGATATGCTTATGGGGTTGGTGGGATGAAGAAAAAGACCTCCTCTGAAGATCTAAAAACCTGGGTCCAAGGCCTTGTTTACATGGATAAATATGGCCTAGACCAGGGGTAGGCAACCTTTCCCCTTTAAGGGCCGAGGAACTTCAGCTCCCAGAAGCCTCAGCCATTTTGGCCAATAGTCCCATGTTGGCCAATAGCTCCTGGGATTCTGGGAGCTGAAGTCCCTCAGCCCTTAAAGGGGAAAGGTTGCCTACCCCTGGCCTAGACAATGTGACTAGGCAATGTGAGTATTAGGCAGATTTGTAATTGGTTGACCAACCAAGCCAAATGGTTCCTCCACTTCTGGAAAGAAGTGACTATTGGGGTTCTGTCCTGGGCCCACTGCTATTCAATATCTCGACTTGGATGATGGAATAGAGGGCATGTTTATCAAACTTGCAGATGACACCAGATTAGAAGGGGTAGCTAATACACCAGAGGAAAAGATCAGAATTCAAAATGATTGTTACAGATTAGAAAGCTGGGCCAAAACTAACAAAGTGAATTTCAATAGGGACAAATGTAGGATACTACACTTTGGCAGTGAAATGAAATGCACAGATATAGGATGGGGGAAATATAGGTAAAGGATGGCTTGATGGCAGTATATATGAAAGAGATCTAGGAGTCTTAGTGGACCACAAGCTGAGTATGAGTTAGCAATGGGATGCAGCAGCAAAGAAAGCCAATGTGATTGTTGCTTTCATCAATAGGAGTATAGATCAAGAGAAGTAATAGTACCGCACTATTCTTCTTAGGTCAGACCTCTCCTGAAATATTGTGTCCACTTCTGGGCATCACAAGTCAAGAAGGATGTTGACCAGCTGGAGCATATCTAGAGGAGGTCAACCAAAATGGTGAAAGGTCTGGAAACCACACCCTCGGGAGCAGCTTAGGGAGCTGGGTATGTTTAGCCTGGAGAAGAGAAGGTTAAGAGGTGACATGATAACCATGCTTAAATATTTGAAGGGATACCATATTGAGGGACAAAACAAGCTTTCTCCCACTCCAGAGGTTAGGACACAGAGCAATGGATTAAATTTACAGGAAAAGAGATTCCACCTCAACATTCATAAGAACTTCCTGATATTAAGAGCTGTTCAACAGTTGAACACGCTGCCTTGAAAAGTAGTGGATTCTCCTTCTTTGGAAATTTTTAAACAGAGGCTGGATGGCCATCTGTTGGAAATGCTTAGACTACGTCTCCTGCATGGCAGGGGGGTTAGACTGGATGGCCCTCATGATCTCTTCCAATTCTATGATTCTATAAAATTACCCCCAAATCCTGCCCCCAGGCTTGCTGTTTTCTGTTTACACAATGCAGGTCCAAAACTCCAAATTGTGTGTGGACTATCTTGACGACACTCTCATTTAATTCTGAGCTACCTCCCCCTAACTCATATTTAAATAGCTTACCTTTTGCATTGGGTTTTCAGCTCTGTCAGCAGTGAGGATGTGCCTTCACTCCAATCTTCATGAAGCAGATGTTAGAATGAGGTACCCAGCATCAGTAGCATGGCTAGGCACCTCATGAGCTCATCAGTAGCCCTAGATGATGAATGGGGACTATGTAGGAATGCAGTTACCCATCATTTACTATGAGAACCAATAATCTGTAGCAAAAAAAAAAAAAAAAAAGCAGGTAAGGGATGAATTCAGGGGGAATATGGGGCCAGAATACTTTGCGAGCAACCCAGAATATTCTGGCCAGTGTAGACCTGGCCCAGGACAATAATTTTTCCAAGTTCCTATAGGCTGAGATGATGATGATGATGATGATGATGATGATGATGATGATGATGATGATTAAATGGAGCTAGTGGAGCATAGTGTTCTACTAGAGACTTTATACAGACCCAGGAACTTTCCCAAAACAACGTGATCAATCAGTGGCTATTTTGATCAGGGAGTGAAGCTGTACCTAGTGCCACTGGCTTTTTTGCCCAGCCATGATACTGACTTAAGGTGCTACAAGATCTCTCTGATTCTACAGACTAACATGGCTATATCTTTGAATTCTACCTCCTTGCACAATCACCTTAAAAGTACATACGTTGGCATGACTCCTGCTTGTATCATCAACATATATCAGCAAAAAGATTCCAGCCCTTGCTTACAAGATTGTCTTTTCCCTTTCAGCTTGCCATAATTCTCAGATCTGATGAAGGCATGAACCACATATGATGCCAGAAAGGCACAAACATCTCTCCTAGCATCATGTTCTTGTTTGGGTTTGCTTTCCTTTGCAAGGAGCCCTTGGGGATAAATACTCCAGTTTTGATCAGAGCAACCAGTTTGTGTGTGTGTGTACAAAACCCTTTCCCCTATGTCCTATATTTTATTATTATTATTATTATTAAACCTCCTTCTCACAGACCAGCTATTAGTAAAAACAGCAGCACCATCAGCAGAAATACAAACAGTCAGAAACAAAAAAGGATATTGGCATTGGAACTAAAAAAAAAGTGTTTTATACCACATCAGACTATTTGTCCAACTAGCTCATTATTGTCCAGTCAGACTGGACATAAATCTCAATAGTCACAGAGCCTGAGACATAGGACTCTCAGATTCATTCTCACTTCCATCCACCTGAGATCATTTTAACTGGAAATGCCAGAAACCACCCGCAGGCAAATCATGTGCTCTAACACTGAACAATCCCTTCCTCCCTGAGCTCATACATGATGGAAGACCTATCTGTATATTTGATGTTGTGAGGCCAACAGCAGCACTCAAATCAATACAGATTTGGGGAAAGTCATGAAGAAACTGCTTCTTATAGAGTGGCCATATAGAAGGGAGAAGTGATAATGTTATAGGACAAGAATTTCCGCAAACTTGCAAATATCTTCCTAAAGACAGTACAAAGAACTTGAGATGAAAGCAATTTGATGGAAGGAGAAAGGAAAACTGACATATTTTCCACCCAAAGAAGCCATAGTAATAGTGTCATCTGCACTTCAGAAATAATCCAATTTGACACCACTTCAACTGTCATGGTACAACGTTATAGAATTATGGGAAATGTAGTTTTGTGAAACAGTTAGCCTTCTCTAACAGAGAGCTCTGGTGCCACAACAGACTGCAGTTTCCAGAATTCTGTAGCATTGAACCATGGCAGTTAAAATGATTTCAAACAGGACTATTTCTGCTATGCAGATGCAACCCATGTCAATGACATAGGGTCTTTGCAGACTGCCAGAAATAGTGCAAATTGAGTCCACTTTAACTGCCATGACTCAGTGCTAGGGAATCACAGAAACATCTCCCCATAGCCAGGTGCAAAATGATGACATCAATTCCAAGTCTGGCCAGGATCCTTCAGAGGTCTAAGTCTCAGGTTGAGTCTCGAGTCTGGGAGCCAACTTAAAGAGAAAAAAAGGAAGTGGTGGTGGGGTGGGGGGTCTGAAGTTTCAATAACTAGAAAATTAAGAATACATACACAAAGTTAGTTTTAAAAAAAATCTTGGAAAGGAACCACAAATTCATTAGGCAATAGGCTTGAGGTGGAAGGATCCTTCTTCAAAAGCTTTAGAAGGCTCCCCCGATGTGCAGCAGGGACAAGTTGTTGAACAGACCTCAAACCCTACCTCAAACCCTACCTCAAGCCCATTGTCTAATACATTTGCTGTTTCTGGATAAAGTTAGGCCAGCAAGTTGGTTGCTAAAAATATATAAGCTGTGAGTTGTATTGAATTGAGTCTGTGTGTCATTTATTGCCAAGTTGAGTCACTAATGTGACTTGAGTCCGATTTGAATCCTGAGTCAATCGACTCAAGTCTACATCAATGGCAGATTGATTATTCCAGTAAGGGGCTAGTTTCTAGATTTCCTTTTTTCAAATTCTAGATTTCTTTATTATGATTTCTATTATTATGATTATGATTTGTGGCCATAACATTCACCTGAAATAAGTGCTGTTCATTTTGAACAAAATTCAAGCAAAGAAATCAGCTCACTTGAGACATTCCTCCAAATAAAGAAGGTCCTACTTGAGTTTCTGGATAAAGCTGCCAATACAGCTTCAGTACTCATTACATTCACAGAACAAAAGCTCATAAAATTTCCAAACATCAGGGCCCAACAGAGCAATGGCAAAACACAGGAAAGCATCTATTACATAATGCCATGAATTTTATCAACCCATCTGTCAAAAGGGGAAGCAGAACTGTTAGGATATGGATGGGATATACAGTCAAAGGTGAAATGTAAAGATGTGTGTGTGTCTGTAATTTTCCACATGAACAGCTTTTGGGCAAAGTAAAATAATATTTAGAGAAACAAAGTGAATCAACACCAGGTGGCTAACACAGACATCAACATGTACTTTCCCAAAGATACAACTCTTGGACACAGACTTTATTATGAGAAAGTCTTGATAACAATTATACGTAAACATCATTAGCTTGGGAAAGATAGTCACGTGGTGGATGATAGACAAGAGGCTGGGTTAGTAGACATCATACAGACATTATCCAATTAACATGAAGTTAACGCCTAGAAGGTGGAGTATGGGAAGGGCCTAGAGAATCCTTTGTCTAAAATTGTTATTGTTCAAGATGTGAGCGTGTGTGGCTGGAAACAGTGGTTTTAACTGCAACAAGTTGGATCCTAATGCTTTTGGGATTGTTAAAGATGTAATCTTGTATGGCTGAACTGGACAAGTTCATCACAATGGATTTTACTTAGTTATCTTATTTTTTACTTTTTATATACATTAATAAACTATGCTTTTGGACTTTACAATGTGTCTTCTTGACTGAGGAAGACAGGTTTCTGAAGAAGGGAAGCTGAGCCAGTTGATGGTAAGAATTACAAAGTGGCTGTGGATCACAGCAGCCAGCTTGTCCTGCAGACTCTGCTGGGTGCCAAAGGACATCACTACAACACTCATCATCCACACACTAACATTCACCTGAAATAAGTGCTGTTCATTTTGAACAAAATTCAAGCAAAGAAATCAGCTCACTTGAGACATTCCTCCAAATGAAGAAGGTCCTACTTGAGTTTCTGGATAAAGCTGCCAATACAGCTTCAGTACTCATTACATTCACAGAACAAAAGCTCATAAAATTTCCAAACATCAGGGCCCAACAGAGCAATGGCAAAACACAGGAAAGCATCTATTACATAATGCCATGAATTTTATCAACCCATCTGTCAAAAGGGGAAGCAGAACAACATGCCAAATGGGGGTAAAGGTCTTTATCTCTCTTTTGCTTGCTTATTCATTTCTTTTTTTTTCTTTTTTTGTTCGCTTTGTCTTCATCTGCAAGAAAAATGTGTGCTGCGCCCCAGTCATAAAAACAAGATGTTATGAACTAACCGCATTACAAGTCAAACAGGAAAAGAGAAACCAAACAACCCCAGCCTGTGAATTTCCCACAATTGAGTTTCAACAATGTCACAGAAGTGGTGATTGAACTGTAAAGAGGTTCTTTGACTCAAGAAGCATTAGCACTGTGCCATGTCTCTGAGAGCCTGACTGGGCCTTCATGCTGAGAGAGCACTGACCACTAACATCTGCCCCAAGCCTTTCCTTTAATTTGCTCCAGTCAGCATTGAACCTCTGGATCATTGAACCACTTAACTACATTTGGACCCCAAGACTGTTTTTACAGCACTCAGACCCTCCAGACATCCCATCCTGTCTTTTGTCAGTCTCCCAATGATGTCTCTAGGGCAGAAAATTACCCACAGTCACCCAAACCTACCCCAGAGCACTGTGGAAAACTTTAATGGAAACACCCAGCCACTGGGCAGCTATTGAAGGTTTCAGTTCATTGTTGATGCTTTCTCCAGGAAACCTGCCAGATCCCACCATTATCACATACCCTCCAACAGTTCATGTGGCCAAGTACCATCAGCATGTGATAAAGATGTAGTAAATTATAAATGAAGAGCAGCACACAAGCCAGGAGATGCTGCTGCAGTTTGCTTTTGTCTGAACCTATTGGAAAGTGGAAGATTTCACTCCCTCCTCTCCTTTCCTTTCCTCTCTGTTGAGGTAACTGAGGGGGGAAGCAGACGGGCGGCACGGAACCACCCCGGGAAGCTGCGGATCAGGGCCAAGGTATCTGCACTCCTTGGCCCCGCGGCGCAGCATCCCAGGCCTAGGAAGGAGCGCTAAAATAGCGCTCCTTCCACAAGATGCTGAAGATGTGCCGCAAAAGGCCTCCGGCACACCTTCAGCACCTCTTCCGCTGCAGCGTGTGCGGACACTGTAGCGAAAGTGCATCGTTGGAGCGCCGGCTGTGTGGAGGACCGGCTGCTCTGACGACGTTTTTGGGAAGGGGTTGGGGCACCCAGCGTGAGGCTGCCCCTCCCCTTCCTGGCCTCGAAAATGGTGCTTTGCGCCGTCTGCTCAGGCCCTGAGTGCCTCAGTATTTTGCACTTTGAATACAATTTGCCACAATTGAATTAAACTGAGGATAAAGAGGGAAAGTGAGAGGAGAAAAGAGAAACTGGAAGATTTTTAAAAGCAGCTGGAAAAGTGGGTTAACAGAGGATTAATCAGGATTGTCTCTGCCAAATTGGAATGGGTGGAAGATATGTTACCATAGAGGACCACCACTAAGAAGTTGTCCTCAGACTGGGATCTGGTTTTGTTTACCTCCTTTTTCAAAGGTGTTTAGGGTACATAGAAATTAAAACTCTTAAGCAGATGATATGTTGTTGTTGCTGTGTGTCTTAAAGTCATTACTTTTTGACTTTTCAAAAGAGGATAGACTTGAATGCAGAGTACATGCAACTTGCATGGATGAAATTGTACAAACACTCTGGACATGTGGAATGGCAGAGAATGTATGGAGCTCGAGTAATGAATTGTATCAGACTTAGAATTACAGAGTTGGAAGAGACCAAAAGGGCCATCAAGTCCAACTTCTTCCCATGCAGGAATGCAGAGCCAAAGCAACCCCAATAGACAGCCATTCAAACTCTGTTTGAGAATCTCCAAAGAAGGAGACTTCACCACACTGCAAGGCAGCATGTTCCACTGTTAAACAGCTCTTACTATCAAGACATTCTTTCTAATGTTGAGGTGGAATCTCTTTTCCTTTAGTTTGAATCCAGTATGATCCTTATCAAGATCAGCATCAGAGTTCAGGGGCCATTGGAAAAAATCCTCCCCTCCCAATGACAGGGTAAGCAGAGTAGCATTTTATTCAGCACTGGATCACTGCCTCTGGAAATTACCACTTCCCACTTTCCCTGATGTAGTCTCATTCCAGTGCATTGTAAGACATTAAAGCATCATCTCCCAGACTCACCCACCTGTAAACATAGGTAGGTGCTTGGGAGGAGGGAATTATCCATGGGAAGACACTAACAGCAACAACCTTAGTATTCAGAAACATAGCCATGTTAGTCTGTTACCACACCCTGCATACCCTGCATTATTTGAGGATACAAATATTTTGTTATATTTTATTATAATAGCAGTTACATACAGGCCATAAGCATGAACCTTGAAAAGTCAGATGATATTTAAGTGAACTTCTGAGTGGTCACAGACCTGAGACCATGTGAAAAGAACCCCTGTAACTTTATGGCTGTGAATATTGCTGCTTCCCACCACCTGCCATGTGCATTTCCTCTTGAAGGTCACTGACAAAAGTTTGTCAAGCCTGAAGCATTAAACCAATCTTTCTGCTAGCTCCACTGAACTTTCCCACACCTGATTCCTGTCCCAAACATGGTTGTCCTGATCTTATTGTTCTTGAGTAAATCAATGTCACTACCACCAACCAAAAATATTCCTTTTGTAACTCTGAAGTTAAAACCATAAATCAGGTGGGAATCCCATTGTTGGAAAATCTGCCCAACTGCCTCAAGACTCTATAAAATGCTTGCCTTGACACTCACACTTTGGCTGAGTCTGAAATCAGGCAGAAATGCTGCTGGATTTCATTTTGATCCCTCCATACAAACTGGCCCCCCTCCCCCATGTTTCAGACAGACTTGTTAAGCCAGCCACAGGGGGGTTGCAGACTGCCAGAAATAGTGCAAATTGAGTCCACTTTTAGGGTTAGGGTTAGTGCTAGGGAATCATGGGAACTGTAGTTTATTGTGGCACCAGAGCTCTCTGACAGAGAAGGTTCAATGTCTCAGAAAAAAAGCAATTCCCATGATTCCCTAGCACTAACCCTAACCCTAAAAGTGGACTCAATTTTCACTATTTCTGGCAATCTGCAACCCCCCACAGTCACTTCCATCATCCCCTGATTGAAGCTCTGCTTCTGGACTGGTAAGGTATTACCTTTCCTCAAACTTGCTACAAACTACCACCTTTAATTTTGTTAGTTCATTGTGTGGGTGAGTGTGTGTCTGTGTGAGTGCCATTGTGTGAATAGTGATTTCCCCCTTTACTGTTAATAAATAAAATTAAGTGGTATTTTGTACTCTGAGAGTTCTAATTCTTGGACCTGTTAAACACAGGCTGGCAGCACAACTCTTTGCAGTTACCCAGAGTACTCTCACTGCTACTAAACTGAGCTATTACAATTTCCCTATTATATATTACTTTATGGGTACAATCTCAGTAACCTAGCAATTTGGGTAACAAGTCTGGAATATCAGTATGGAAAGGGATCTTGTAGCACTTTTGAAACTAACTGTGTGAAATAAATTGTCACAAATTATGACTCCTTCCTACAGAATCCTAGGATTTGTACTTTTGTCAGGTACCAGCACTCTTTGGCAGGGAAAGCTAAAGATATCATAAAATTACAAATCCCAGGATCCTATAGTTGGAACTACAGCACTTAAAGTGGTGCGAACTGCATTATGTCCACAGTGCAGATGCACCCCAAGAGTAGCAATATTCATATAGATCTAGAAAAGACAAGAGGAGAAAACAAGAAGCGTATCTATTTGGTGACCCCCCTCACTGCATTGGTTCAGATGATTTGCTATATCCATTGTAGTTCTATTCCAATAAAATCATGGTATGCCCTTGTTATATGCTTTTCCTAAAGACTGGAGCAACATTTTCCTCACATCCAGTGACATACGCAACAGGCTACTGTAACTCACATCAGGTTCCAGGGAGATGACATTGGCCAAAACAAAAAACTCACCCCTCCTTCATTTTAAAATATAGATTTATTATACCACCATATTTACCTGGCTATGAAGAATGTTTTGCCCCTCTCAAGGGGTCAAGCTAAATGTCTTCAGTCCCCCTCCATCCATCCCCTGCAATCCTGTCACTATGGGGGGGAACAACACCTGAGCAGGAGAGTTACCTTGTGCAACTGCCCTCTTCTTGCACTGCATTTCTCCAGCTGTGCCTGATAAGACACACTATTATGCAGCACCAAATTAACACATGGGGAGCCTTTGTCATTAAAGAAATACAAGCTCATTTGTTTTTATTATTGCTGGCAAGAGAGCCACGTTTGCCTTGCAAACAGCAATGCAATTATCAGAGGTGATATTCTTCCATGTGGTGCGGTTCTAACTCACAGTAGCCTGGATTCAGAAACTGGGGTAATGTTTGCATTTTCAGTCCTCAGGGAATGAAAGTTCTTCAAAGCTCCACAGTTAGCAGTGCAAGCTAACTATAAAGTTAAATAAACACAGCCCATCAATTCTGCCGTCATAATAAAAATGGGGTTTTAAAAAGGAGGCTGACAGGAAAGGAAGTTGAAGGCATGTTGCGATTTTACATCAGACTGGAAACAGCCAAGATGTATGTGAATATAACTACTGGGATTTGTCCAAATGGTATGCAAGACCTTTCTCTCTCTCTCTCTCTCATTCTCAGGGGGGGAAAGCTTTTAATGAACAGTGCGGTCATTAATTTTTTTTTTCAAGTAGGAAAGCACTAGAAGTGTGTGGAACATTTAACATGAGGGGATTATTCTAAACTGGAAAATGTCATTTTTATGCACTTTTTCTTCTTTTATTTTCCTTTTCCTTTGATTTTTTTTTCTTTTCTTTTCTTTGAGAAAGAAGTCATTCCCTTCATCCATCTTTCTTTCTTTCTTTTTGTAAAGAAAAAAAAATCCACCACGTACCATTTGAAACAACTTGGAAGATTAATTATCAAAGAGTTCCAAGTGTCAAGTTTTAATGGAAAAGAGAAAGGTACCCAGCCCACAGCTCTTTGATCTCCTTTTCTGTTGCAAGGAAAACTTTTGAAATATCTCCAAGGATAACCCTAAGTAGTGAAGCCAACGTGGTTTCCAGAGAAGAAGACCACAATCAAGAAATATCAGGAGCCCATCGTAATGTGAGTTGCTGGGCAAAAACGTAAGAACTTTAAGGAATGGTTCCAGAATGGGAGAATCCTACTATGTTTTGCATTCCATCTTTGAATGAAGAGATTGGATATGAAAACAGACAGAACTTCAGAAAAGGTCCTTTCGGAGGCCAGAATCTACTAGTGTAACTAGGAATTCCACTATCGTAATTATCTTTCCTTACATTGTACAAAAGAATAATTTTTACCTCTTAGTGTAGTGGTTTTTCCCAAGCTATGCAAGGGCTGCTGGGTTGTACCCATTTGCACCTCTGCCTCTTGAAACCCAAAGAGCCATTTGTTGGCTGCAACAAAGCTCTCTCCACATAGTTACCTGGCTGATGACCATTGCATTCCCAAATTTCTATGTGCAAAGGCTGGCAGCACATCATGTTCTACTAGCATCAAATAGGCTCTCAGTCAGGAACTGAGACCTCTCAGGAATCTCAAGCTAGCATGATCCAAATTAAAACTTTTGCATGTTCTGCAATGAGATGCTCCTACAACTAACAGGGGTGGGGAAGATTACACTAGAACCAACCTGTCTTTTCTTGTTTTTGTTTTTATTTTGTTTCTTCTCTTTTGTGGAAAGAAAGCAAAACAGGAGAAGGAATGGAAGAAAATGTGGACAGAGTACAAATGGAAAACAAAGAGTTTATCAGATGAGTAAACTTGCCAAAGCAAGAGTCCACTTCTGCAGCATTGCTTCCAGAGTTCCCCCCCCCCAACATGGGTCCTTATAGGACAGGGGTAGGCAACCTTTCCCCTTTAAGGGCCGAGGGACTTCAGCTCCCAGAAACCTCAGCCATGTTGGCCAATAGTTCCATATTGGCCAATAGCTCCTGGGATACTGGGAGCTGAAGTCCCTCGGCCTTTAAAAGGGAAAGGTTGCCTACCCCTGTTAAAGGAGATAACAACAGGTCCCTCAATACTAGATCTGCCTTGGGTCCTAGAAATACTTTGCAAACACTGGGAATGCACCCTTAGGAACAGTTCATAAATGGGACAAGGAAGCTGCACAGTTTGCCTCATTTGGAAGAACCCCATGAATGTAACCATTTCATTGCATGCAAATAGGGAATTTTTGTCCCATAAAACTGTTAGAATTAGCAACCTTAGCATGCCCATACTTATAGTTACAAGCTTACATGTCTCTTTAAGAGTTCAAGCACAGTATGAATTCATGTCATTTCCCACGGAGTGCTTATTATATCATGAATGGCTTGTAATATGACATTTGGAGTAGGGTGAGAAGTAAAGCTATGTTCCAGATTGAATCCATGAAGACAAAATAGACAATGTGTAGGAAACTACTGCTGGACTGTAACACCTTAGACTGTTTGCATGCCCTCCAACATTTCACAGGTGAAAACTGGGATGCATGTGGACAAGCAACATCAAAATGTGGGCAAAGAGGCAAACGTTACTAAATAGGAAAGAGCAGCTAGGTGACGCTGCAGCAGTTTGCTTCTGCCTGTATCTACAGAGAAGAGCAAGATTTCACCCCTCCTCTCCTCTGTGCTTAGTTAACTGAGTGCAAACTACTTATTCTCCTTGAATTCAGTTTGCAGCAATTGATTTAAGCTGAGGACAAGAGGGGAAAGTGGGAGGGAGGAAGAAAGAGAAATTAGTACATTTTAATAACAGCTGAAAAAGTGGGATAACAGATTAATCAAGACTTTCCCTTGTCAGATTGTCAGATTTTTGTCAGATTGGAGCAGTTGGAGGGTGTGTGTCTGGTGTTTAAATGCTCCTTTGAATGTCTTATGGTAGGACCATTCCACTGTGCAAAGACATGCCAGAGGGCCTTCTCTGCTGTAGATCCTCAGTTACAGATTGCCTTCCCTGAAAAGGTCCAAATGGTATCAATGCTGGATGCTTTCTGGCAGCTGGTTTAAAAAACACTTTGGTGTGTAATGCTTTTGTGCAAATGAGTCCAGGTTTCTAGCTGTTTAACTGTTAGCTTGTTTAACTAATTGCAGAATTGCTTTTTAAAATACTATTTAAATTATTACTCATTGTTTTAAATATAAATTGTTTTAGTTAAACTGCCCTGGGATCCTGATCAGTATATAAATATCTTAATGAATAAATAAATATTTTTTTTTATTCTAAGCACACAAAACATGCTTAGAATAATGTCTGGGAGATAATAGCTTTTGCCACTATATTAGCTATACCAATATAGCAGCCTTTGGACTCTGTGGCCATATCTTATCATACAATACTGTGTCTATCCAGTGGCTGGTCTGTAGTCCATCCATTGCTGGAGGACTCTTTCTCATTGATCAACAAAACCCAACAATGCCTGCCAAATGTGCTGTTTTTCCACTGTTGATGGAAACAATTCTTATATACGAGCAAGCGAGCATGAATCTGTTCCTCTCTCTCCATCTCTCCTCCCTGTGGCTATTCCCAAGCAGGCACTTTTTCTATGTTTTTAAAAAAATTATTTATTTATTTATTTATTTATTACTAAATGGATTGCCATGATTGCACAGTTGTGCTAAAAATAAAAATAAATACAGACCAAAAGGCATGCTGGGAAGGGAATAGGGCAGGAAGGTGGGGCTATGCACCCACTATCCCCAACACATTATGTTTGCCTTTCCTAGGAGTTTGTCACTAGGGAAATCCCATGAAGAAATGGGGTTTTAAATCAATAAAAACCTGCAAAAGCAGGTTGATTTTTCACACAACGTTGTTGTTAAAGTGTGCCGAAAGTAAAAAGGAGCGGCTTTTATCTACTTTCCATTCATGTTAACAACACTTTAACAATGACGTGTGTTTTTGTGGGTTTTTTTCCAGCTTTTAAATCCTGTTTCTGCACAGGATTTCCCCAGTGTAATAAAGTGCCTAGACTAATATGGTTGTGGTGCCTTATAAACCTGGTGTGATAAAATCCTTTGTATTGAGCAGAATTCAAACACAGGATTCTGAAGTAGTGTGGCCCAGCCTCACACACATCATAGCAACCTTGTGATCATGCAGTGCATCTCTAATATTCTTCAAGTGTTTATTAGTTGTTTGACATCTATATATGTTTTTACTCTTCAAAAGAGGAAGCACATTTCACATTTATTTCAGACATGCACATCAACATCTACACCACTCTGGTTAAATATGTATCCTTTGTTCAGTTTCATCCTGGCCTACATACACATTTCGTTAATATTTTAAAAGAGAGAACACAACAAAGAGAGCGAAAATTAACAGTTGTTGAACTTCTCCAATTACCGCTAATCACATTTACACCCTGGGGTGTGTGGAATTGGAAAATCCATCGCAACATGTCTCCCCATTCTTTGGTGAGGTTTTTTTTCACCCTTTCTTGCAGCAGACAGTAAAAGTGACAATTTTGCAAGGACCAAAAAGAGTTGGGAGACATCTCAGTTCAGACACAGGCACACAAGCATCACCACCATCACTGCTGAATATCCCCCCTGAATTTATCATTTTACCTTTGATGTGACAGAAAGATTAGATGGAATAATTTACTAGAACAGTGTTCTGCACAGTTGATATTGAAAAATACCAGTATCTTCTCTTGTCTTTTTTCCACTTTGGTCTGCCATATTGGAGGAAACTGTAGTTCTAACAAAACACATGGTTGAGATGCTACTGAAACACTTGATAGGCAATTCTGTGTGTGTGTGTGTGTGTGTGTGTGTGTGTGTGTGTGTGTGTTTGTCCAAAAGAGCTTGAAAAATGAGTTTTCAAGAAAGGAGGGAAAGGGAAGAAGGTGAAGGAAGGGTGACATCTCTTATGATGAACTATTGTTGGTATTATGGAGTGAATCATAACTTTTGCCAAGTATAAAATGACAGCACTTCAGCCAGATTCCCATCAGTGTCAGTTCAGACTAGCCTTTAACTAGAAAGCTTCACCTAAAACATTTTGCAGATTTTTTTTTTAGGCCAGTCCCATTTTTAACATTATAAATGATCAACTAGAAGCTAATCTGAAAGCATTTATCATCCTTGATGCTGGGGAAAAGCTTTAGCAGGAGGTTGTCAAAGAATATCTGACATGAAGTGAATGAAAATAAATGCAAACTCAAATAGAGACATCCTTGCATTGACAATGCCTTATTGGAAGGGCTGCAAGCCAGCAACAGAAACTAGCAGTAAAAAAAAAATGCAATAGAAGACAGAATATGACAAAGAAGCAGTGGATGAGGTGAATAAAGGAACCATGAGGGAGCACTTGCAGAAAGACATTCTCAGTCACTACACACCTCCCCAAATTTCAGCCATAGTGGGGATGGGTTTAAGAATAGTCTCAGAATGCTCTAAAGCAGCATTGAGAATCATGGAGCCCTTCCAGGTGGACCACAACTGCTAGCATACATCACCATCAGGTTCACTTAGAGGGCCATATGAGTCCACACACATGCACACTGAACTGTAAAGGTTGCCCGTGACTATAGTTGGCCCTCCATATCCATGAATTATTTATTCATCCGTCCACAGTTTGAAAATATTCAAACAAGATATATATTCCAAAAAGCAAAGCTTGATTGTAAGGTATACCATTTTAATATGCCACATACATCATGGGACTTGAGCATCTATGGATTTTGGTGTCCATAGGGGGTTCTAAAACCAAACCTTAGCAGATACCTTGGGGCCACTGTACTTTTCCTTCTTTGGGTTTTGAAACTGGTGAGACCCTCATCACTGCTTGAACCTTATCAGATCTCCTGCTTTCCTGAGAAATCTGAAACACTCAGAGCCATAACAGTGAAATCCATAGAATCATAGAGGATCCTTTCAGTCCTTTCACACTACACAATTATAGGTATATAATGCCACTCTAACTGTCATAGCAACATTCTATGAAATCCTGGGGTTTGAAATGTAGAGAGGGATATTTAGGATTCTCATCCAGAGAACCATAGTGCTTCGTCAAACTACATATCCCAGGATTCCATAAGAAGGCACCTACAACAGCAGAACCATGGTGCTATCACTGCATAGTATGAAAGGGGCCACAGTTTCCAAGAGCCATTTTGTCCAGCCCCCTGCCAATGCAAGAAGTCTACAAGCAAAGCACCTCTAACAGATGGCCATCCAACCTCTTAAAAAAATCAGTGAATGAGAGCCCACCAGTCTTTAAGGCAGTGGTTCACCATCATTAATCCTTCAAATGTTTTGGACTTCGGATCCCAGATTTCTTGACTGTTGGCCAAGCTGGCTAATTCTTCTGAGAATTGAAGTTCAAAATATCTGGAAGACCAAAGTTTGGGAGCCACTGCTCTAAGGCAATGTATTCAACTGTTCAACAGCAATTTCTGTCAGGAAGTTATTCCTAATGTTGAGTCAGAAAGTTCTGGAAGTCCATTCCTCTGAAAGTGCATCTTCACCATCTCTTGCATCAACAGCAAACTTTCTCAAATGTATGTCAAGTTGTTAAAAAGTGAGGTGCTTGGGAATCATCTTTTTGCCAATAAGTTCAGCTTGCAGCAACTCTTGTTGATGTCTCTCTGCTCAAGGGGTTTTGTGAGCAAACTAACAGCATCACCCCTCCCTTTTCAGAAGCAGGTGCAGGAGATTGACAATAATCTAATAAAAAAAAGAAACCTATTAGCTATGTCTCCACGACACTCTTGGTATCCCTGGGACCTGCAGTATTTTTTAATGTAGACAATAAATTGAAGCCATTTCCTCCCTCAATTGCTCCCAATATGGTATCAACTTGTAGCAATGCATCGCTAAACTTTCTTTGTTGTTGCACATTCTGCTCAACACAAAATCACTCTAATTTTTTTTGCCAGAACAAGTTGAATCTCCTCTAGCTGCAACTTGTTGATCTTGTGTAGATAATCAGCTAAGAGTTACCACCATAGAATGATCACTAATGGAGAGTCTATGCCAGCAGAACCATAAGATGCCAATAGCATGGTCATTAGGTATACTGCAGCTAGAACATCCACTATTCAGGGGTGGAGAAAACAATTACTGACTAAAGGAATACTTAAGTGGCCATTAATAGCCTTGAAGTTTACCTTTGATGGTCCAGGCCATTGCTCAAAAGACCAAGATAGAATCATAGAATTGAAAAAGACTGAAGTAGATATGGGGTTCTCTGCTAATCCCTTCATTAGAACCTTATGTAGGTTCTATGCAAAAACATGAAGACTCCTTGAGAAATCCATTGTCCTCTGCCTACAAAGAGGCCTGTGACTGCATAGGAATGGAGGCATATTGGGTTGCAAGAAGGGGTCCTTGTTGAGATGCAAATGGACTTTAAATTTCCTGGGCTTTGCAAATCTCCCAATAGCCACATGGAGAGAAGGAGGAGGGGCCAGCCTGCAAAAGATACCCTCCCCTTACCATCTTAACTAAGGACAGAAATATTAAAATGCAGGCATCTGACTAGCATCTCCTATTTTTTCTCCTGTTTGGTTTGTAACATCTAGCCTGATGAAGAAGCCAGTGGAGCTTCAAAAGCTTGCAACAAGTATATTGTGCATTTTGGTTGGCCAATAAAGGCATCACTGTTTGCTGGATTTTTGTTTGACTCTGCTGTTGTTGTTGTTGTGACTCCATGTCATTTCCAACCTATGGCAACCCTATCATAGAGTTTTCATGGCAAAAAATTTTCAGAGGAGGTTTGTCTTTGCCTTCCCCTGAGGCTGAGAGCATGTGACTTGCCTAAGATCACCCAGTGGGTTTCATGACTGAGCTGGGGACTGAACCCTAGTCTCCAGAATCATAGTCCAACACTCAAACCACTATGCCACACTGGCTCTCCATACCCCTACATTTGCCACCAAATGTGAAGACTTCCACTAATCTTACCCATTGCCACCAATGTAAGGACCTCCTCCTGACTCACCTGTCTTACAATGGCTCCTAGATTCTGTGTGGGTGCCTCCTAGATGCCTTTATGATTGCTGTGTGATATATTGTTCATTTACTACCCTACCAGACACCACCCTTCTTTATTAGCTGCTGCCACCACAGAAACGGTACCTAAACTCAAGCTTTCTAATAGATAGCATTCCCAGAGGTAAAAGCAAATAATACAAAAAATTATTAGTCTCGTAGCTAACTCAAACCCTCTCTAATCTCTAACCACTCCAACCCTTAAACCCTACTTACTAACTAAACCTAACAAAATACTCTCTTCATTCCTCCTGACTACTGCTCACCAACTGTCATGCAACTGCCTTATTCAATTCCTCTCAGAAATCTCACCAACAACAAGATCCATCTAATCCAACCTACTGCCAGACAGTAAGAGACAACTAAAACATTCACAGAAGATGGGTATTCAATCTTTACTGAAAGAGCTGGGCAGACTCTCCAAAAATGAAGAGTCCACCACTCTCCTCTGTCTTCTTCAGCTTTTACTAAATTGTGACATATTCTATGCAACAATCAACACTTTTTGGATTATTTTGTGATGATCTCCAGGAAGCGTTCATAAATGGAATGCTTTATTGAGAACACTTTAATTGCATATATACCAATTTCACTTTGGGAACTGAAGAACATTAGGAGAAGCTTCCTGACAGTACAGTATAAGCTGTTTGACAATAGAAAAGACTCTCTCCAAAGGTGTTGCATTGTCTTTCTTTAGATCATTTAAAGAAGAGGTTGGATGAATGTAACACTGTATTACTTACATTGACAGGAAGTTGGCCAACATGACATTTAAGGCAACTTTGAACTGTATAGTTTTATTAAAATCTTGTCCATTTCATACTATCTTAACTTTCAGGACATGGCTACTACCTTTTCTACCCATAATATTTAAAAGGGCATCATGTTTATATTTCTGAAAATTGGTAGATTCCTGTGGTAAGTACACAATTAAGGCAGAAGAAAGATACTGGGGGGAAACAGAGCCTAACATAGCTAGTCCTTCAACTAAAAATTGAGAAATGTCATTGGTTATGATTTTGTACAAGCACAGGATTGCATCACTATGGTTAAAAATGCTAAATACTTTTGCACTGAAAATTAGAATGCCATTAAGTTCAATTTTAGACTTGATTAGGAAATGCTGATAAAGAGTGAGATGGTGTGATATTCTAACCTTCTATGTCTGCTTCAGAAACAGACTCCTCATAGAAAAATTTAAAGTGGCATATATCTGGCAGAAGGAGCCATTGTGGTTTACTGGTTTGAACATTGGACTACAACTCTGAGGACCAAGGTTCAGATCACTGCTCATCCATGGAAACTGACTGGGTGATCTTGGGCAAGTCATATTCACTCAACCTAAGAGGAAGGCAAAGACAAACCTCCTCTCAACATACCTTTCCAAGAAAACTTTGTAATAGCTTTGTCTTAGGGTTGCCAAGTCAGAAATGAACTTGAAGGCATACAACAACAACTTATCTGGAAGAGAGGCCTAAATACACAGAAGGCACCAGATCTTATCTCATCTTGGAAGTTAAGTAGGATCAGGCCTGATTAGAATTTTGAACCACCAAGGAATATCAGGTACTGCAGGCTATATTTCATAGGAAGGCAGTGGCAAAATCCCTCTGAATATTCCTTGCCTATGAAAATGCTATTCAGTTCATGGATTCACCATATGTTGACAGGTGACATGAAAGAATACAGATACACACACATATGTATGGCAGCAGTGAGACATAAAACTTTTGGAGCAGAGCCCTTAGAGTGAGGGAGATCCATCAGAACATATTGACTTTTATTTGTTCATTGCTTTGATAGCCCATATGGGCTGGGAGGTGATGTAGAAGTATCTTAAATAAATATAATTTATGTTTGTTCCAAAAGAGGTTAAGCTAATTGGAGAGGGTGGCTTCCATATCAGTGGGGTACTGAATGAGATCCAGGTTATTGTGTGAACTTTACAGGAATACTCAAGTTCTGAAACTTATCCCCTATCATAGCTGCACTGTCTTGGGTATCTCCTTTAAATTTCCAAGTAAAACCCAGAATTCACCACCCTTTTGACATGGAAACCACTAGTTGCCATTGCTTACCTTCTGGAGCCTGAGGGCAAATTATTCCAGGCCAAGAAGAAGAAAGGAATATTTAAGAACCTTATTTAGAATTTAAGTGCACTTTTTCATGATTTAGAACAGGTTCTCTAATTCATTTACATGGCTGGCTGGCCAGTTGAATAGAATTCAATGTTGTTTATAGACCCCATTTCAAATTTCAATATGTGCTTCAAAGTGATGAAATTGCTTTTGTCCTTCGGGGGAGAGAATCGGGATGATCTGCATCCCCTCCTTATCTTCTCCCTTCCCACATCCAAGAAGTCAACATCTCTGATTACTACTTCCTCTTCTCCCAAGCTTTGCCCTTTTTGTTTGCACCTAACTGCCAGATACTCTGGCTGTGTTTTGATTATTCATAGAGTCCCAGAATCATAGAATAATAGACTTGGAAGGGGGCCTCATAGGACACCTAGTCCAACCTCCTGCTTGTGCAGGTTCTCCAGATAAAGCATCCCCAACAGTTAGCTGTCCTGCCTCTTTTTGAAGGCATCCAGAGAAGGAGACCACCACCTCTCTTGGCAATTGTTTCCATTGCCAAGCTACTCTTACCATCAAGAAGTTCCTTCTAAATTTCAATCAGAATCTATTCTTCTGTAACTTAAAATCATTAGGTCTGGTCCTACTCTCTGTAGCCCAAAACAGACTCCTTTTCCTCTTTCCTCTCCCCCTTTTCACAGCTGACCACACAACAATGTCTGCTTTGCTATTAAGTACAAATCCAACAATATAATGAGAAAGCTTGCCTTCTCCAATAGAAGCATCCCCACTTTCTTTTATCAGATCTCTACTGGGCTTTACTCCAATTACTACCATCTTCAGAGATGAGGCAGATGATGACCAGAGACCTTTCAATGATGGGTAGGACACCCATCCCAACTGAATGAAATTTTATTATCTCCTTGAATGCTGCATAACAACAACATTATTTGGCTGAAATAATAAACATGTTACTTTGGTTGGAAATAAACAAACAAATAAATAAGAAAGAAAGGAAACTGGAATCTGAATATTATCTTTGCCATTTCTCTGTTTTTACTGCTAGTTTTATCGAGAATATGTGAGTAATTAATGATTAAGAACATAGGAAGGTGACTTATAATGCTCCATTTAGTTCAGCATTGTGAAATATGACTAAAAGCAGGGTTTCAAGCTGCATTGCCTCCTAGCCTATATTCTGCATTGTTTTGTTTTTATCCTGAAGTATTTCCTACATTACTAAAGACTCTTCATTCCTAATACTCAAATCAGTTTAATTTCACTCACTATTTTCTAAAATGTCTCTCTACTTAGCTATCTGCTTGTATTATTTCAGAACTAGCTAAGATGGCCACCACCAGTAAACGCAGCTATTGTTTCCAGGACATAAATTTAACAGAGAGCAAGTGAGAGACAGAAGAATGTTTGCACTAAAACAAAACAATCTTAATGTTTAACTAGTATAATAATTCTAAAGCACATTATCACTCCTGAATGATATTAAAGAAAGCAAATGGATCTTGTAGCACCTTTGAGACTAATTGAAAGAAAGGTGTTGATATCATAAGCCTTCGTACACTTAAGTCTACATCATCATCTGACACATGTGATGAAGTAGACTTGAGTCTATGAAAGGTTCTTATGCAAACTTCTTTCTCTCAGAGTGAATATGCATTTTAGAAATAATGCACTTTGACACCACTTTAACTGCCACAATTCCAACCCATAGAAACATCAGCACTCTTTTGCAGAGAAGGTTAAAGACCTAGTAAAACTACTAATCCCAGGATGCCATAGGATAGAGCTACAGCACTTAAAGTGGTGTCAAACTGCACTATTTCTACAATGGAGATGCACCCACCATTAGTCTCAAAGGTTCTGCAAGGACCCTCTGCATACTGATCCAGACTAACATGGCTATATCTTTGAATGATAAAGAAGGGCCCATGAAAACTGATGAAAATCAATTTCTGAAATGTTGCATGAATCTAGATGCAACACATGATCAATGACAAAGGGAGATGGAAGGCCACAAGGAAAGAGGGAGTGAGGGAAACTTAGAAAATTTCAAGAAAGAGTTTGGATGCAAACCTGGGAATATGCTGACAAAATCAAACCAAAAAGAACTGGAAATTCTTGATACTTCCAGAGACTTTTCCCCTTCTGGATGAGACCATATTCTGGTATTTTTGGTCCCTTTTCTTCTGGACCCTGTCTGCCCCTGGGATGTTGGCCACAAGACTTTTGCTGAATTTAAATTTGGCTCCAACCCTTCTTTCCTCTGGCTGCTGCCACACTGCAGAATCAGTGTGGTCTGACACCACTTTAACTGGCATGGTTCCATCCTATAGAAGCCTGAGATTTGTAGTTTGTTGTGCTACCAGAGATCTCAGAAAGAGAAAGCTAAATATCTCACAACACTACAAATCCCAGAATTTCATAGCATTGTGCCGTGGCAATTAAAGCGGTGCCAAACTGAATTAATTCTGCAGTGTAGATGCAGCTTTTGTCTTTTGTAAAATGAGGCTGGAATTCTGTTGGTTAGTCCCAATTTGAATCAATAGATGAATGGTGACTCAACATGTAGATAAATTCAACTGATTGTTGTCAGAAATGATAATAGGTTTTAGACTAATATCTTATAATAAGTAGCCCAAAATAGGAATACAAGGAAATGACAGAGAAAAGTTGCTTTAAATTTGCCACACCTTCAGCTGTGACATGGTTGATTTTTGCATTGACTGCCTATCAAAGGGAAAAAATTAAAATAAAAAAAAATGAAGAGGGAAAAACAACATACTTTTGAGATGGACAAAAATCTGGCTCTCTTATTAAAATCCTCCCACGTTTCTCCATTACAAATTGATTCCATAAAACACTCCATGCTTAGTTGGAAGTAAGGCCAATTGATTTCAGGGGTATCGATGTCTAAGCAAATCTGCATAGATTGCAGTGTTAGTTAAATGCATAATTTAAGATTGTATTGAGTATGGGAAACCAAATAACAAAGAGAAATGTGCTGAACAAATGTGTATTCATTGAGCAGAAAAAAAGAGAAATGTACAAGACAGGAGCTAGACTGTTTACAAGGCATGTTGGACACATAATGCATCTTTACATGTCTGGTTTTTTTAAAAAATGCAGCTCTTCCAAATTGTACATTGTACACTTTTGTACATTGTACATTTACACTGTAAACACATGGTACATGTTTGACATGACCAATTTGATGCCTGGGTGTTAATATTGCCCAGGCTAATAATTTAAAGTGTACGAAACTGGTCATCGTTGATCTAGCATAATCTATAGCAATAGCAGTTGAAGAGCAGTGATTTTTTAAAATAAATAAATAAAGCAAAACAATATTCTGTTTAATGTATATTTTGGAACAGGGAATGAAAAGAGAGGAAAAACATAACCAAGCAATGAAAGTTTTTCAATACAGTCTCCTGCCTGCTTGCTCTGAATAAGATGTATTGCATTCTTATTCATGTTAGTATTATTAAAATTATGATAATAGGGTTTTTGACACATTTTAAACCAATAAAACCACATCCTGTTGTTCTGTGAGTTAGGTAAAAGGAATATAGGAAGTAGCCTTCTACTGAGTTGGTCTCTCTAGTGCAGTATTGTCAAATCAGACTGCCAGCAATAACTAGTCAGGGTAGAGTCTTTCTTTCCTGGCTTTACTCAGGAGCTTATCACTTGGCTTGATAATCCGTTTTACCTCTCCTGGTTTAAATATCAATTTGGGCTGCATCCTGATCTTATCAGAAGTTTTTGTTGCTAAATTTACCACCCGAATACATCCCGGGTGCATCCCCACTTCCAGGAGCACTCCTCGCAGCTCTTTTCAGATCCAAGAGTTTTCCGGCTTAAGAAAATGGCTGCCAGAACACTCTTGGATCATGGGCTGCGGTTCCATGAGGACGGACTCCTGGCAAGGGATGGGCTGCATCTAACACCAGTTGGAAGAAATGTTTTTGCCAACGGTCTCAAGAATTTGATCAGGAGAGCTTTAAACTGAACTGTGTGGGGAAGGGAGACAACGTCCTGGAAGACAAAAGGACTGGAGAAAATAGTCAAACTGTCATAGAGGAAACAAGGCAAACAGTACAGGGACCCAACAGTGGGAGGCAAAAAAACGTGCACAGGCAGCAAGTAAAGGGGACACATGGTCTTAGATGTCTCTACACTAATGCACAGAGCATGGGAAATAAGCAAAATGAACTTGAACTCCTAGCACAACAAAGCAAATATGATATAATAGGCATCACTGAAACCTGGTGGGATGAGTCTCATGACTGGAATGTAGAAATAAAGGGATATACGCTTTTCAAGAGAAACAGGACAAACAGGAAAGGAGGAGGAATAGCATTATATGTCAGAGATATTTACACCAGTGAAGAAATCCAGGACATCAATCCTGGAAGCCAAGTGGAGAGCATCTGGATAAAAATTAAAGGGGAGGGAAACAGCAGGGATGTTAGTGTGGGAGTCTACTACAGACCCCCAACTCAAGGAGAAGAATTGGACGAAGCCTTTCTAGAACAGATGACCACACACTCAGAAAGGAGAAATATAGTAGTGATGGGTGACTTCAACTATCCGGATATTTGCTGGAAGTCAAACTCGGCAAAATCCTCAAGGTCTAGCAAATTCCTCACTTGCCTTGAAGACAATTTCATTGTTCAAAAGGTGGAAGAGGCAACGAGGGAGTCAGCTATTTTGGATCTGATCCTAACTAACAGGGAAGACCTAGTTAATGGGGTGCAAGTGGTTGGATCCTTAGGCGGGAGTGATCATGTCCTCCTCGAGTTTATTATACAGTGGAAAGGAGAAGCCAGGCATAGTCAGACACGCATTCTAGACTTTAGGAAAGCTGATTTTACTAAACTTAGAGAAATACTGGGGGTGATCCCATGGACAGGAATACTAAAAGAGAAGGGAGTTCAAGAAGGATGGGAGTTTCTCAAAAGGGAGATACTGAAGGCACAATTTCAAACCGTGCCAACGAGGAGGAAAAATGGGAGGTGTCTCAAGAAACCAGGATGGATGACTAAGGAACTTGCAACTGAATTATGTTTTAAACGGAACATGTATAAGAAATGGAAAAATGGGGAAATCACCAAAGAGGAATTCAAACAAATAGCTAGCACGTGTAGGGTTAAAGTCAGAAAAGCTAAAGCGCAGAATGAAATCAGGCTTGCTAGAGAGGTTAAGAACAATAAAAAGGGCTTTTGGGGGTATGTCAGCAGCAAAAGGAAAAAGAAGGAAATGGTAGGGCCACTGTGTGGAGAAGATGGCAAAAAGTTAACAGGAGACAGAGAAAAGGCAGAACTACTCAACACCTTCTTTGCTTCAGTCTTCTCAGAAAAGGCAAAGGGTGCTCAACCTAAGTATAATGGAGCAGAGGACAGAATAGGAGAATTTCAGCACAGAATAAGTAAAGAGATAGTACAGAAACATCTGGTTACTCTAAATGAATATAAGTCTCCAGGACCAGATGAATTACATCCAAGGGTATTAAAAGAACTGGCAAATGTAATATCGGAACCATTGGCAATAATCTTTGAGAATTCCTGGAAAACAGGAGAGGTCCCAGCGGACTGGAGGAGGGCAAATGTTGTCCCCATCTTCAAAAAGGGGCAAAAAGAGGATCCCAACAATTATCGTCCAGTTAGTCTGACATCTATACCCGGAAAGATTCTGGAGCAGATCATTAAACAGAGAGTCTGTGAACATCTGGAAAGTAATTCCATAATCACAAAAAGTCAACATGGGTTTTAGAGAAACAGGTCATGCCAGACAAATCTGATCTCTTTTTTTGATAAAATTACCAGCTTGGTAGATGAAGGGAATGCTGTGGATATAGTATATCTTGATTTCAGTAAGGCCTTTGACAAGGTTCCCCATGACATTCTTGCAAGCAAATTGGTAAAATGTGGGCTAGACAAAGTAACTGTTACATGGATTTGTAATTGGTTGACTGGTCGAACCCAAAGGGTGCTCAACAATGGCTCCTTTTCAACCTGGAAAGAAGTGACCAGTGGGGTGCCACAGGGCTCTGTCCTGGGCCCAGTGCTATTCAATATTTTTATTAATGACTTGGATGACGGTATTGGGGGCATAGTTATCAAATTTGCAGACGACACCAAATTAGGAGGAGTAGCTAATACCCCAGAGGACAGGATCAAAATTCAAAATGACTTGAATAGACTAGAAAGTTGGGCCAAAGCTAACAAAATGAAATTCAACACAGAGAAATGTAAGGTACTGCACTTAGGGCGGAAAAACGAAAAGTACAGATATACGATGGGGGACACCTGGCTGAATGAGACTACGTGTGAAAGGGATCTAGGAGTCCAGGTAGACCACAGGTTGAGCATGAGTCAACAGTGCGATGCAGCAGCTAAAAAGGCCAATGCAATTTTAGGCTGCATCAGTAGAAGTATAGCGTCTAGATCAAGAGAAGTAATAGTACCACTCTATTCTGCTTTGGTCAGGCCTCACCTGGAATACTGTGTCCAGTTCTGGGCACCACAATTCAAAAAAGATGTGGAGAAACTGGAGCGTGTCCAAAGGAGGGCAACTAAAATGGTGAAGGGTCTGGAAACCAAGCCCTATGAGGAACGACTTAGGGAGCTGGGGATGTTTAGCCTGGAGAAGAGAAGGCTGAGAGGTGATATGATAGCTGTGTTTAAATATTTGAAGGGATGTCATATCGAGGAGGGAACAAGCTTGTTTGCTGCTGCTCCAGAGACTAGGACCCGAAACAATGGATGCAAGCTGCAAGAAAAGAGATTCCACCTCAACATTAGGAGGAACTTCCTGACAGTAAGGGCGGTTCGAGAGTGGAACACACTCCCTCGGAGAGTAGTGGAGTCTCCTTCCTTGGAGGTCTTTAAGCAGAGGCTGGATGGCCATCTGTCAGGGATGCTTTGATTGGGAGTACCTGCATAGCAGGGGGTTGGACTGGATGGCCCTTGTGGTCTCTTCCAACTCTATGATTCTATGATTCTATGATCCTAGAAGTAGGGATGCCTCCAGGATGTATTCAGGCAACAAATTCAGCTGCAAAAAAACCTTCTGATAAGATCATGATGCAGCCTGAATTGAAATTTAAACCAAGAGATGTAAAACAGATTATTAAGTCAAGTGATAAGCTTTTCAGACACTCCCTGCTATTCTCAGGAGGAAAGGGTCTAAACCAGGGGTAGACAACCTTTCCCCTTTAAGGGCCAAGGGACTTCAGCTCCCAGAAGCCTCAGCCATGTTGGCCAATAGTCCCATGTTGGCCAATAGCTCCTGGGATTCTGGGAGCTGAAGTACCTTGGCTCTTAAAGGGGAAAGGTTGCCTACCCCTGGTCTAAACACTCCAAATGCACCACATCATCTCTGATCTTGGATGTTAAACAGAGTCAGTACTGGTTAATTCTCGGATGGGAGACCACCAAAAATATCAGGTGCTGTAGGCTATATTTCAAAAGACGGAACTAACAAAACCACCCCTGAGTATTCATTGCCTATGAAATTCATGGGTCACCATAAGTCATCATGTGACTTAAAAGCACACACACAACACCAGAACATGAAGTCTGAACCAGCTTAATAATGATCTGAACTGAAAGAGGCAACAAGGCCATTCTGATGACCATTCTAGTTGCTGTTCCAGGCCACGGGAAGGCAAAGCTGTTCCTAAGTGTCAACAAGTCTTTCAGCTGGCTTATTAAAATGTGAAGCAAAATTCAAGCATGTACACAAAAGCATATAGGAAAAAAGTATAACCCATTTATTTTCAATAAAATTCTGACTTAAGTATCTGTTTCTTCTAACTGCAAATATTACTGAGGCTAGTTAAGATGAGGGCAAAATTCATTGGGCTACTCATTTTAATGTGAGAACACCTTATTCGTTCCTCCTGGATTCCTTTTACCTAACTCACAGATCAAAATGAAATTCACAGTTGGAAATCTATACATTCCTGAGTTTAAAATGCAGTTTGCAAATTATTATTATTATTTTATATTCTACCATTCTCCCAGTATGTCCCCCACAGCAAGCCCAAATAACTCCATTTTCCTCTGTAGTCCCTCTCAAAATGGCAACAGGAAGTGAAGGGATTTCACTTTTTGTCTCCATTTTGAGAGGGACTACAGAGGAAAATGGAAGCATCTTGGGGAGTGTAGGGTTCTGGGGTGCTTGTGATGGTGGATGGGGGTCTTTCTGTGGAGCAAAATTGCCCCCAAATTGCACAATTTATTCATTTTTAAAAAAAATATTTTTAAAAAAATGAGTTGTGAGGGATTCAGGAGATTGGTGGGGGCCTTCAGGGGCCATATATGGGGTTGAGGACCATGATGCAGCCAGTGGGCCACCCTTTGCCCAGGACTGGTGCTAGTCAAACGCTTTCAGCACTGTAGCACACAGCCTTGGCATTCCCCCATGATATCAGCATTGGCTCTGTACTCTGGTTGCTTCCCAATGCTAGTAGCATCCTAATTCCCACTTCAATTTGCTTGTGGGGCTGTGTGATTGGTGTTTTCTGTGTTGTTCATCTACATTCCTCTTCCTTGACAGGGCATCTCAGCCATGACTTTGGCATCACATCGCTTTTTCACAGTCAGCTTACAAAATGTTACGGAGGCAGAACTACAAGAAGAGGAGTAAACATCTGGCCACAACAGCAATGGCTGCAGCTGAAACAATGTGGAAATAAAGACATACAACTGGAATTAGCTCTGTTTGAAGTGCAGTCTCAAATATGAGACAGGTAGGCAGCTGTCAGAACAGAATTCCACTGAATAGCTTAATTAGTCTTTTATGCTGTTTAACGTTATGAACAATTACTTGCCCGAAGTTATAAATTTAATTATTAAACACTCATTATTCATTAGCAACATGACATATGAGACACAAAGAATGAATAAGCAGTATTGTGCACCGATCATGTTTTACCCTTAGGTTTCTCCTCCAAGAGAACTTTCTCTGTTTACCTGTAGGTAAGCACATGCCTAAATCCAAGCTATGGTTAGATCAATTAATAAGAGGTTAGTGGAAGTCTTATTACTCATAATTGGCAGACCCTCACCTAGTTGTCTATCTAGAATGTTCCTTAACTGTCTACAAGTTTCTCCCACTAAATGATAGAGCTGTGTGATATCAGAATATGATCAAGAACATTCCAAATACTCCAGATGAAGCCTTAGCCATATAAAATACCGGTACTGGCAGCTGGAACTGAAGTGTCAGGTTGGATATGAAAGAAATGTCTCAGATGGTTTAGCAGCATATTCAAGGAGTTGATTTTCAGTCCAACTTGGATGAGGTTGAAATTCTTCTAATAGAGAATGTCTGTAGTTCAGTAGCATTCCAGGTGGCTTGAAGGTACCAGGGTGCCTTTTCCTATTTTGAGCTGGCTCAGAAGCTACAGCCATTCCTAGATAGGGTTGCTATGGCCTTCATGATTCATGCTCCCAGTTAGATGATTGTATTGTGTTACACATGAGATTGCTCCAGAAGACAATTTAGAAGCTTCAACCTATGCAGAATTTGGCTGCCAGAACCTTAGCTGGTGCTGAATGTATCCATATTTGAATTTGTAAATACTGATGACATGGACAAGCTTCTTGGAAGAGTTAGGAAGATGATATGCCCTCTCAATCCTTGCCCATCATGGCTGACTGTCCAGGGAGGAGATGCAGTAAAATTGTTGCTGCAGTGCATAATTAATGCATCTCTCAGGGAGGGCAAATTTCCACCGAGCTTAAAACAAGCGGTAGTTAAACCACTCCTGAAAAAGCCCTCCCTTGACCCCTGGTAAGAACCAACTATAGACCGGTCTCTTTATTACCATTTCTGGGCAAGGTGATCGAGAGGGCAGTCGCCTTCCAGCTCCAGGCAGTCTTGGATGAAGCCGATTATCTGGACCCATTTCAAACTGGCTTCAGCGCGGGATATGGAGTTGAGACTGCCATGGCCACCTTAGTCAATGACCTCCATCTGGGTATCGACAGGGGAAGTGTGACCCTGTTGGTGCTCTTGGACATCTCAGCTGCATTCGATACCATAGACCATGGTATCCTTCTGGGACGCCTGAGGGAGTTAGGTATTGGGGGCACTGCACTCCAGTGGCTCCAGTCCTACCTCTCAGGCAGATCCCAGATGGTGAGGCTGGGAGACAGTTACTCCTTTGAAATGGAGCTGACATCTGGCATCCCGTAGGGTGCCATACTGTCCCCCATGCTGTTTAATATTTACATGAAGCCGCTGGGAGAGATCATCTGGAGATATGGGGCGTAGGGTTATCAATATGCTGAGGACACCCAACTCTATTTCTCTATGTCTCTGACTATGGTGACTAAGGATGGCATCACTCCTCTGGATGTCTGCCTTGGGTCGGTAATGGGCTGGATGAGGGAAAACAAACTCAAGCTGAATCCAGATAAAAAAGAGATACTAGCGATAGGTACCCTTGGTCCGGGAAGGGAGTTTTGTCATCCAGTCCTGGATGGGGGTCACACTTCCCCTAAAGAACCAAGCACACAGTTTTGGAGTACTCTTGGACTCATAGATGTGATGGCCAGGAGTGCTTGGAACCAGCTTCAGCTGATTTGCCAACTGCGCCCCTACCTGGACCGAAGGGACATTGAAGCAGTAGTACTTGCCCTGGTAATCTCTTGTTTGGACTTCTGTAACGCGCTCTACATGGGGCTACCTTTGTACCAAGTTCAGAAGCTTCAACTGGTTCAAAATTTGGCAGCCAGACTGCTGGCTGGAACATCTAGAGTGGACCATATTACACCAGTATTAAAAGCTCTTCACTGGCTGCTGATTAGCTTCCGTGTGCCAATACAAAGTGTTGGTCATCACCTATAAAGCCCTACATGGCTTGGGTCCGAGTTACTTGAAGGAATGCCTCCCCCCACACAATCCATCCTGCATCCTCAGAACATCAGGGAAGAATTTATTAAATTACTGTAAAACTAGATTAATATCTACTTCCCAAAGATCATTCACGGCTGTGGCCCCCAAGTTATGGAATGGCCTGCTGGAAGAGATTCATCTTATTTCCATGCTAGAGGCCTTTAAGAAGGCACTTAAGACGAAGCTCTTCCAGCGGGCCTATCCACCTGACCTCCCTAACTAAACATAAGATTAGACATTACCATCTTATAAGGACCTCCCAGGTGAAAAAGATTATATCACTTGTGGCATAGACCTGCATTGTAATTTTATTATTGTATTAATTATTGCTGTTATTTTTATTGTTTTTATTGTTGGGTTTATTGGTTTTATTATTGTTCTTTTTATTACTGTTGTGGTTTTATTGTTATGTTTTTCTTTTTTATTGACTGTACTACTGTACATTTTGTACATTTTATCTTTGTACTCCCGCCTCAATCCGTAAGAAGAGGCAGGAAATATAAATAAATTATGTTATTGTTGTTATAATAATTATTATATCACTCCCATTTTACAAGAATGCCAGTGTTTGCCTATTTATTTCTATGGAGTTTATCACATGGGGGAAATCCCGTGCGGAAACGGGGCTTTAAATTAGAAAAAAACCGCAAAAGCGGTTAGATTTTCAGACAACGTCGCTGTTAAAATGGAGTTAAAATGAGGTTAATCCAAACTGAAACTCGTCAAAAACTGCTTCTTTTTACTTTTGGGATTTTCTGAAAATAAAAGGAAGCAGTTTCTGACTATTTTCCATTCGGGTTAGCCCCATTTTAACAGCGACATCATCTGAAAATCTGCCCACTTTTGCGGGTTTTTTTCAATTTAAAACCCCATTACTGCATGGGATTTTCCCTGTGTGATAAACTCCTTAGTCCAGTTCGATTACTGTTAAAGTCCTGAAGGACTTGGGCAAGGTGACCAGATGGCATAACCACAAAGGATGACAAGGCACCAGAAAATGTAGTACATTTAAGGAAAATGTAAAACATTACAAAATAAAAGCTAAAAACACTAATATACATATACATTCATTATTCATTTCATGTTTATTTACAGCTATATTACATATTCTGTATTTTTAACAGCCATATTACATGTACTATATTTTATTATGTAATCAACTGTATTTTCTGATGAACTTAACTTCATTATAATGCCTTATTGGCTTGCAACATACTTATAGAACTCTAAGCAAGACAAATGCTTAAAATTGTACTTTACTAGCAGCAAAGCCTTGACTAAATGTATATTAAAATTGTTCCTTACATTTGTCCATTGTGCTGAAATTGAGGAAAACCCCTTTCAATGTTTGCACTGTGTCCTCAAGCAGCCCATTTCCTAATACATTTACTGTCCTTTTCCCACCTTGAGAAACAAATGCACCCTGAGCTCTGAGGGAAAGTCTTGTCTGCTGCTGCTCTTAGGAAAAAAGAAATTTAGAAAGATCCATCCTATCCCTCTGTTTGCAAACATGGTGGTGCTCAATAGGCTCAATATGGAGGATATTTTGGAATTCCGCTGGTCAGAAGATTGAAATGTAGTACATGTCCTGGAAAAGGAGGTTGGCTGGTCACCCTGGTCATGGGACCCAAAAATTTGAGTAATGCAAATGTACACATAGCTTAAAATCTTCTGCCAATGTGCTAATCTGGTTGCCTACCATATAAGTGCACCATTTTCAGGAAGCTAGGATGGATGAGTGACATGGTTGGTCCCATAGCTGCTAGGGGGAAAATTCTCACATTCCTGGTGTGTTCAGGCAACACAAAAAGTGTACGTTAAACCCAACCACTAATTCTCACCCTATTCGCAATACTAAACCTACTGTCAACCCTCAATACACTTGAATTCTAAGAAGTCTAAGAGGATCCCACAGCTCATTCAAAGCAAGGTTGTGTTGGTTGTTTCAATCTTCTTTCCTGAAGGCTCAAGACTTTACAGGCCTTTAGGTGCCAAGCTGAGCCTTTCTTATTACCCAGGCATTACATTTTAAATGTGCATAGTGCTTCTGGGTTGTTACGTCGGCACAAAGGACATCGAACGCGATTCTTTGGGTAATCATTGGCCACAACTTTTATTTAGTACAGGGTCTTCAAACAATTCAAGTAAACATTTTCTTAAATGAGACTTTAATTCTTGACGTATGCGTTCGTGTAGTTAAGTGCCACCATTATTAAATTAATTTAACCACCTCTATCACCGCATGCGTCAAGTCCATTAGTTTAAACATCTTATAAAGCGGTACTTATTGAACCCCTCCCCCAACTGGAAGTGACGTCATAAAGTCTTATGACGTCAAAACAATATGACATCAACAAGTGTTTGGTGACATCATACCTATTTGGTTAACATAATGACGTATACCCAGTTTTTGAATTTTTTATTAACCCAATTTGTATTTCCCAATTAACCTAATTATCCCTCAAAGGGGGGGGGGGTCCCTGCCCACCACAGGAGGGGGCCAGCCTAGCTTGGCATCCCCTCCCCCCCCTAAAATCACTCTTTTAATGTATGACTCCAGAGAAGTCAAGTATACGTCATTACTCACCGGGGAGAGATGTACTCCATCGGCCCTGTAAAAGTGTGGCATAAAAAAACTGAATTCCCTCATACTCAACTATAACTCCCATTCCCCCCAAGGTCTTGGCCACAGCTCTAATCCACCAACGTCGAGTTCCATTGATGGCTGTATCACTCCAAGCACCGGACCAAGATCGCTGAGGCAACAACTTTGTCCACATGAGCACAGTATTTGGCATCCTTCGCTTAATCTCTTGTATGCCATTAACAATTCTTTTTGCTAATTGTACAGAAGTCAGTTTTACGAAATCAGTTTCTCATAATTGAACTAGTAAGATCTTGGGATGTCCAAAAAGACGCCAACAGTTCAATAATTCTAGGTAGTAGAGCTCCTTGCAGCATTCCTCTACAACCGAACCACCTCACAGTTCCGACGTCTCTCAGTCCCATGGTTGAATCTTCAATGAAGTACTGTTCAGCCCCAAACACTAAGCTGTGACCAAGCATCCATATGTCCCTGCTATTCAAATCTGCTAAATAAAATAGCAAACATGTCAGTTAAATAACCTTGTAATTTGTACCAAGTGCACACATAAGACTTAACAGCCCTAGAATGCCAGCGGCCATGTTTGCAAATTGAAGTGTTGCTTAACCAAGTGCTGCAGCAGCCGTCGCTGCCCAAATCCTAAAAGAATGAAAGAAAATTGGGCCGCTGGCAAACCGGCATGTCTCAAAGCCACCTGCAGTCCAGCCCTAAGTTGAAACTGTGTTAACAGAAGGCCAGAGAGATGTGAAAATAAATATCCCTTTACTCTTGGCCTTATTCTGAGGCAATCTGACACTGTCAACACTGAGCAAATATGGCTGTCAGGTGCCCTAAACAAAATTACAGATTGTGCTAATCCTCAATTGATCAGTCTTTGACTGCCTAATGGTCAGCTGAATCCCCTGTTCAGAAATATGGACATCCGAAGATGAAAGAGTCCAGTCAGATTCATCAGTAGGGAATTAGGGACAATTTCACTAATTACCAAGGCAGCAAAAAAAGACCAAAGAAATTGCTGCTCTAAGCAATGTCACATCTTCGGGTGTGAAACATGTTGACAGGAGATATTGCCAAATCTTAATCCGTATTGTACCTGTTATTGGCAAACAGTTATCCCGTAATGCATGGACTCCCTAGCCCATCCCTCGAAAGCCCTACGAACTCTAAAATCAGCATTAGGGTCATTAAAACTCCTGCTTTAAAATAAAATGACAGTGCTGCCATCTGGCCCTTGATGGAACTGGAGATAACCTGATTGCCTAAGGTGGATTGCAAAACAGATGATAACCTCCACCCTCAAGGGCCAACCCTCTACCTCCCCGACATTTGAGAAGAAACAACCAAATGCTCATAACGTGAGCTGATACAACTTGCTTGTCGAAGGGGCGACGGACTGGAGAGTTGCCTTGTTGATTTCTATTGTCCAAAGCTTCAAAGATGCGCTGGTACCTCCCGTGGTCAGGCTACTGCCTCGGGAGCCAGTTGATGGAACCTGCAAAACTGAAAACGTGAAAGGGGGTCCTCCAAAAGATTTAGTCAACCAAGAACATGACAAGCTTGTAACAAAACATTAAACTTCAAACCTTGTGCCACCATATTTCTAACTAGAGTCATTACCCTAGCAGATTTAGAGATCTGGGAGTTCACTAAGTGGACAACAGTTTGGTTATCACACCAAAACGACAGTGTTTTGTTTGTAATTGTTCCTGCCACAATTGGACCGCCACCACGATAGGAAAAATTTTAAGAAAATGAGGTCCTGTGTCCACCCTTTATCAACCAGGATTGAGGCCATCCTTCAACCACCCACTGACCATTACAATATAACCCAAAACCGTGTGCCCCAAAAACATCAGAGTGTACCTGAAAGTCTGCCCGTAAGAGCAATTTCCGATCTCCAAAGAGAAACACTAATAAATTGATTCAAAATTGACTCCCAGATCCACCAATCCTGCCTTATCCCAGAAGTAATTCTGATGCAGTGATGGGGGGGGGGGCGACACACCCCTAGTGGCATTATATAAACGTGCACAAAATGCCCTCTCTGGCACTATAACCTTGCAAGCAAAGTTTAAGGCACCTGTAATGGATAGAAATCTGTGTAGCATGGCCTTAGTTTTGCTCCTCATCATCCTCACCTGAAGCCTCACACACCCCTACCCAATGATCCTGGGTGATTACCTCTGCAGGTATTACATTTATGGTCAAACCTGTAGGCCTGCCTCATACACTTACCTGCACTGAGATCCCAGCACAGTCTGGTTTGTTTTCTCCCCCCTCCCCCCGTGCTAGGCTTCACATATTGCGCTCTCGGCTGTGTGACCATAGGCACAAACCCATTGTCATATCGGCTCTAAGGGGAGGTGCCCACTATAACAGCTGCCCAGAACTCAGACTGCACATGACGCCAGTACAATGAGTGGTCTTATGCCACGCTCATCCTGCACTGCTCGTTATATAGCCAGGCGGACCCCCATAGAATTAAAATGGCAATTTGGGTATGTCTTAATCATTATTCCCTGATATTTGGAGAATTCCCAATATCTAGCAGGTTCTTTCTCCTCAATAACACTCTTGTATATGGTAAAGCCCATAATCCAATTCAAAATATTCATTTCTAGCTTAGGGCGTTTGTAAGACTGAAATTCTTTTGGCAAGGTAAAAACCACCCCAACCTTACCTATGATCCTCAGCTCAGGATCCCAGAAAGTGAGCAAATTAAGTCAATGTACTCACTTTTCCATATTCTCTTCTTGGTAGCAAGGGGAAAGTGTGATCCGAGGGGAGTGTACATACCTGCATATGGATTATAGTCAACCAATCTGTCTGCCCCAGAAATGCCCAATGCTCCCACCAGTGCCTTTCCCCTTGCATCACCTACCATATTAGCCACTTTCTGGTTACACTGCACCCCCAAATCCATAACCTGAGCTAGCCCAGGATTTGTCAAGGGTGCCGCCACTGTTGCAGATGTAGGGCACTCAATTGCCTTGACCTAAAACAATCACCTTTTGAATTAAGTTCAAGAGATATGCCAAAGTGGGTTGATCTAACACAGGGGCAGCTGCACCCTGTTGTCCCACACCAGGAACTTTCTTACAAGCTCCAATACACCAGCTACGGTTGGATGCCCAACCTGTCTATAACTGAGGTAGTAGGGGAACCATGTGTCATATCCACCGGAGGTGTCGTATGTGCCGTAGCCGGTTGCACCTGAATCGGCAGTGCACATACACCCCCAATCCACAACCGAAGAACTACTATCCTGTGACCCCACCTTAGACCCCCCCATGGCCCCTGTTAAGCTAACTGCTCAGAGACCGCTGCACATGTCTGCATCGTGTGACCAATCTGGGCCAAATGTGCAGCAATCCTGTCATCCCTATTTTGAGGAGTATAAGCCCGCTAAGGCACAGACTGGTGATTCTTAGGGTCAGCATATGCTGTGCGCTGTTTAGACTGGGCCTTACCGTGTGGCATTATTGACCAAAAGGATTATATTAACACCTCAAACTAATGTGTACAGGATATAGTGTTCTTTTTAAAGCTATACCCTTAAAATAATGATCATACAATTACTATTGACCCTAAGGGGTGGGATATAAATAAATTTTATTATTATTATTATTATTATTATTATTATTATTACTACTACTATAAGCCAATTAAATATTCAAACCTCAATTTTTAAAAAGGCCGAGGTTAGCATGTCCCTGCATGGGCACTAACCCGTCAGGCCACCCCCAATTAAACTACAATGAATTATTATTATTATTATTATTATTATTATTATTATTATTATTTACTTATACGAGGACCAACTCCCACTCTTGTATGGGAGGGAAGGGGGGGTTAAAAGCGAAGCCCAAATCAGGGCATATGAATGAATGGCACGTGCCCCCACCCACCAATGTATCCTGTATCACAGGCAGAACACCAGGCCTTCATTGAGCCCCAACTTCATCCCAGCGGGGACAGCAAAACAAGGCCTGTGACCTATAGTACCAGTAACAGGTTTGGCCTGCATCGCTTCAGCCACTGCCAAAACCCATGCCAGAAATCTGATTTAATAATATGGGGGGGCACCTCTCTGCAGCCTTCATGCCTGAACTTTGGGGACCTCCGCTCATAAGGGAAAATGTAGATAAACCCCCCAAACTTTGGGAATCACTCAAATGGCATGTGTCCCAACCGCAAAGGCTGCCTGAAGGACAGGCTAGGCCAAGGTTAGCATCTCCCTGAGTGAGATTAACCATTCAGGCCACCACCAATTCAAATGAAATGATGAATTATTATTGTTGTTGTTGTTGTTGTTGTTTTATTCATTATTATTCCTCACCCCAAATAACTCCCACACCTGAATGGGAGGGGGGTTTACAGGTAAAGCCCAAAGCAGGGCAATATAAATCAATGGCACGTGTCCCCAAACAAACACAGCCTGCACCATAGGCAGGACACCAGGCTGCCATGAGCCCCAACCAGGTTCCACCAGGAACACCCAAAACCAAGGCCTGTGGCCTACTGCACCATAACGAGATTTGGTCTGCGTCGCCTCTGCAAACGCAAAAGCCCAGGCCAGAACCCATGTCTTTAACTGGTGGGAGGGGAGCACCCCCCAGCAGCCCTGAGGCCTGTATATCGGGTCCCCTTTTTTACCTTGGGGGGCGCTCACCCAGACATGAAACCCAGCTTCAACTCACAAGATCAGCATGCGAGATCACCACCTGATTGGCTGAATGGACCGGCAAGGGCAGGACTTCCGGTCCACCCAGCCAATCTCGCGTCGATACCCTTATATGGGCCAACGCAACAGAAAACCCCTCCCGAAGTGTCGGGGGGGGGGGGTTGTCTTTCCTGTGGTTTTATTCTCAGCATATAATTATATTGCAATAATATTGGTGCTATTATTTTATTGGACACAACCCTGCAACTTGAGAAAAGGCAGTATAATTTTTTTTCCAAAAAAAAAGAAAAACAAGGGAAGAGTAGGAAAGAACTGTGAATACAGACAACCTGAATGCTGAGGAGAGCTCATGTGGGAACCATATAATGGCAAGCAGTGGCAAACTAGAGGCAAGATTGTTGAAGGCAGGGCAAGTGTTCAACAACTGAGATCTTGAACTTAGGGAATGGAATCTTGCTGGTGTCTTATGCATGTGTAATTCTCCTCTAATTTGGTTGGACATTTTTGTTTGATTCAGAACCTCTTCATTCAGTTCAAGGTTGCAGAAACAAAGTTATGCATGAAATGCCATTGTACAGCAGATGATTGTGGGATGCATATATGGACTGGATTGTGTATTTGGTTGCATATTTTTGGATATATTCACTTCGGGTGCTATGTAGCTCTCATTGAGTCAATAGGTCTACTCCAGTTGGAACCAGCAGTTAAAGCTAGGCCAGGGTGGGAATCATGCATCATTTCAAATAGTGCTGAGCTCCAGGTTCCAGGTTCTTCACTGCTAAAGGTGAAGAATGCTGGGAGTTGCAGCAGAATCACATCTGGACATTGAAGTCAAAGAATGACTCAACTGCCAATACTGCCAGTTTCAGTACATGTTTTAGATCAGGGGTCGGCAACTTATTCTTACCTAGGGCCGGTCCGCTGATCTCCAGGTCTTCCGCGGGCCGAGGAGGGGGAAATGGTGCCGCGCATGCGCGCACACAGTATACCAGAAGTTCTGTGAATGCATGCGCACACAGTACTTCCGGCGTACTGCGCATGCGCGAGCGAGTTGTGGCCACCATTTTGGAAAACAAAATGGCGGCCGTGATGTGAATGGCAGCGGCGGCAGCAGGACTCGCCTGAGGCCGGTCCAAAGGCCTCGGGGGGCCACATCCAGCCCCTGGGCCATAGGTTGCCGACCCGTTTTAGATTATACAGTCATCTCTCCATATATATATGGATTCCTTATCCATGGATTCCATCATCCACTGTTTGGCAATATATTTTTTTAAATATATTAATTCCAAAAAAACCAAACCTTAATTTTGTCATTAAATATGAAGGACACTATTTTACTGTACCATTGTATTTAATGGGTCTTGAGCATCCACAGATTTTGGTATCCACAAGAGGTTCTGGAACCAAACCCCAATGGATACCAAGAGCCCACTATATAATAAAATAGCCTAAAAGACTAACATATAACCTGTTCATTCTACCACATAAACAACCTGAAATTCTTAAGAGGGCTCAAGTGAATGTTGATACTAACTCTGCCTGTCTGAACTATAACACTAGTCATGAGTTAGAAACCAAGGTGACCAGATATTGATAACAGGGGCTTCCAAACACAGATTAGCTGACAAGTGGCAATGAACCCCCAATCCCTCAGTCTAAAGAAACAAGGTCAGGGAACCATGCCTGTTTAACATTAAAATCAAAGAAAGACTCATGTGTCAGCACTGCCAGCTTCAGTATATGGAAGAAGGAAGGGACCATCTTGTCTTTTTTCTGGGACTGCAAACATTTCTTGAGACAATCCTACTTAATCTAGGGGGAAATCTGAATTAGGAGAATTTCAGAAACATCCCTGTCACTCCTACTATTCAAAGCACTAACACTAACACTTTCTAGCCCTACATTAGCTACTCACATTTGTTCTTTCTCCTGTTTTAGCACAGAATTCCTGCCCCCCTTCCTAAAGCACATGCAGTTTTCCTCCAGAGCTCCAGTCTGCAGAAAACTTTCTTTTTTAAAAACTCTCTATTCTGCAGCTGTGGAAAATAAAATAAAATAAATCCCTTGAAATATTTTTCCCCTCGTCTGATTGAAAGCAGACTTTGAAATTCTCCAGGGGCCCCACTTTTATAAGTGAATGTAGATTTAAAGGTGGGGGAATAAGTCTTTCCATTTCTTCAAGAAATGAGTTCCTGACTTCCCTGTACAACTCTGACAGACTACCATCTACCTTTGACAAGGCTTGTCATCATTGAAATTTTAATATCGGAAACACCCCCACCTCCTGCCTCCCCATCAGTTCCATATTAGACTGAAAGACTTCTCCTTGTTTAGACTAGATCCAGATTGATTCAACTCCCCAAGAAACGGCTAGGTTTCACTTCCTGGCACTGGTGGGCAAGTTGCAAATCATAATCCACCCAAACTACCAAGCCCTGGATTTTGAAACATGGCAAGGCAGGGGGTCATGTACAGGAGAAAGGGGGGTGGCATTTGAGTAGTTTGTGGAACAGTAAAATATTGCACAGATGGTGGAATTAATGCTATGACACAACAGCCTTTTGCTTTGTGAAGTCGTAGGCTTTCATGGCCAGCATGCATAGTTTTTTGTGGGTTTTTCGGGCTGTGTGGCCATGTTCTAGAAGAGTTTCTTTCTGATGTTTCACCAGCATCTGTGGCTGGCATCCTCAGAGAATACTGGAATAGAAGAGAGTGGGTCTATATATACTGTGAGACCCTGGGTAGGGAGGAGTGATTTCCATGTAAACTGTGTATTGTTCTGGTTTACATGGGAATAGCAGACAATCTCCTTGATTGCATATCCTCCTACCCTGAAGCCATGCTATTAACAACAAAACAATACCTATTCAACCAGAACAATACACAGTTTACATGGAAATCACTCCTCCCTACCCAGGGTCTCACAGTATATATAGACCCACTCTCTTCTATTCCAGTATTCTCTGAAGATGCCAGCCACAGATGCTGGCGAAACATCACAAAGAAACTCTTCTAGAACATGGCCACACAGACTGAAAAACCCACAAAAAACTAAAGCCTTTTGCTTGCTTGCTGAAGTTATCTGTGTGTAGCTGGTAGTTTCCATGTCAATAACATGCAGCATCCCTCTGAGGGGTCAATGCAATTAAAGGAATTGTCCATCATGGTGACTCTTATGTTCCAAATGGGTTGAGCATGAGGCTGGAAAGAATGCTATTATGAGTGAAAGAGATACTTCCAGAAGCCTCATCCACTGTAAGATCCCTTGCATTTTGTGAGGGCTATTTGAAGAAATAATTTGCTCAAAAATACACATGATTTTCCCATGCAAAAAAGGAGGAGAAGAAGAAGAAAAAGAAGAAGAAGCCTGTTTTGCACAGTTGGAAAAGACTGGAAGGCACACAACAACAACAATGGCATTTCAAACATAACAGTGATAAAAATACAGCACTACCTCACCCTCTCCCTCCCTCTCTCTTTCTCTCTCTCTCTCACACACACAAAGAGAGAGAGAGATCCTGCTACAGCAGTTACTTCATAGTCAAAATGTTGTCTAAATAAAACAGTCTGAGTTTTGAAGTCTGGGTGAAAATTCAGAGTGGATTCACTGATCCCCCAACACACACATATGAAAGCAGATCCACTGAATCAGCAGAAACCAACAGGATTGCTACTCAAGCAGACAAGGTGTACAGGCTGTATGTAGCCACCCAAGGCTTTTTTGTGATCCCTGACGCTCCACAAGGGTATAAAATGCCCCCAATCCCCACCAAAAGAAAATGCCTTCTAGGTGGTATAGGGGTTTTCCCATTATGATTGTTATCCAAATAATCATCTGGCCTATTTTAGGTCCAGAAGAATCAATTTTTAAAAACAAGAAATCACTTTCAGATCACATCTTGTTGTAAAAAGGCCTTGGGCCTACAATGATCCTGGGAAGCCAAAACATGGCAAAATTCTCCCCATGCTCCTTAGAGGATATTTGAGGGCATTTTGGAACAAACCACTTCCGATTTTCTGAATTTTTCTGCGGAAAAGTACATCAGGAACTTCAGCCCTCCAAGGTCCCCTGCAGATACAATGTGGCACCCTAGCTGTTGAGTGTTGCCCACCCCTGATTTAGTGCTTCGAGAATCTGCTTTCTGTTCCACAACCTCCAGATTTGAAGACCAAAAATAAACTTTCCAAGCTCTGAAGCTAGTAGATGTTCTATGCACAGATAGTGGTTTTCTAAGGGTTCATATCAAGCCAGGAACAGATGTTAGTTTTTTCTTCTGTATGTGGATGCCCAGAGGCAAGAGGTTGGCCAAATGCTGATTCAAACCAAATGTAGTCTGAGTCTGCTGATAGATTTGTAGGTATTTCAGCCATCCTAAATCACTCAGCATTGCAGATGTGCTTATCTATAATGATTATCCATAGCACCCAAGAAAACTACAACTAATGGCCTTTGCAGACTGCCAGAAATAGTGCAAATTTGAGTCCACTTTAACTGCCCTGGCTCAGTGCTAGGGAATCATGGGAATTGTATTTTTTTCTGAGATATTGAGCCTTCTCTGTCAGAGAGCTCTGGTGCCACAATAAACTACAATTCCCATGATTCCCCAGCACTGAGTCAGGGCAGTTAAAGTGGACTCAATTTGCACTATTTCTGGCAGTCTGCAAAGGCCCTGCAAATCAGGTTGATGAGAAGATAAAACAACCAGGGTAAGCCCTCTATGGAGGCTGTTAAGATATCATTTTCTTATTATGCTAGTCACACTGACTGGATGTCCTGGAAAGCTGATAGCATGGCTGATAGCCAAGGCAAGGGAAACTCCCAAACCAATTTCTAGTTACCAATCCAAAGGTCGGCAAATGAACGGTCAAATATGGTCCAAAGGTCCAGGGTTCCAGAGAAGCTAAGAGACAAGGCAGTCCAAGGTCCAGGGTTTCAGAAGTCCAAGAGCAGGCAGTGGTCCGAGGGTCAAGGGTTCTGGTAGTCCACGATAATCAAGAGCCAAGGGTTCAGACCAAGGAACAAGGAGAGCCAGAGGCTTTCGCCAGGAAGCTCAGATAATCTCTGGCACTGGGGCAGTGCTTCCACATCTGCTTAAATCCCTGAACTGCTGGAGCTCAGCTGGGGCTGATGACCTTGATTACCTCGGTGGTTTTCATAAAGCCTCCTTGAGCACCAAAGGCCCACCCTTTTTGCTTCACACTGACTGAAGGTAGGCACAGACCCTTGATCCTCCTTCATGTCTGACGGTTCTGCTGTCAGGAGGTTTGGCTATTAAACAGCCTCTTGAGAAGCACAGGCTTTGCTGGAGGCTGTGCGGGAGTTGGCAAAGCAGGGCTGATAGGGCTGGGCTGGGGCTCCTCCACTGCAGACTCAGGACCCGGAGGGAGTTCTGGCTTGTCCACCTTGTCCTCTGAGTCTTTGTTCAGGCAGGGCATGACACTGGAATCCTTTTAGTGATTAATGCTGGAGTAGTCATGCCAGTATACTTTCTGGGTGTTGCACAAGGAGGTAACCTGTATCTCCTTGTGCAACACTTAGCTCCCTTTTCATCCCAGCAGGACAACTGGGACATCACTCAAGGATATCTCCTCCACCAGCTCAAATATTCTGGGAAGATTGCCTGAGTAGTCTGTTCTGTAGCCAGAAAAGGTGGAGTGGGGAAGGAAAAATCTTGGCCACCCAGGTTAGATCCTAAGCATCATATCGAATTTTGGCCACCACCGGCTGAGACAACATCTTAGCCTTGTCTGCATTCACCTTTGATCAGCTTGGCTCCCAGTCTTGGCTATACACTTCATAAGTGGCAATACTGCTGAACTTGGTTCAGATGTAGGTGATAGATACCATTATAGTTTATCAGCACACTGAGAACACTTAGGTAATTCCCTGTGGAATTTTATATCCAGTGAGGGGCCTGTTTGGAGAAGGGGATGGAAAGATTCCTTGTTCACATTCTCCTCTAATCCATTTTCTTTCTGTTTTATAAATTATAATTCCTAAATTGAATGCAATATTTGGGAAAAAGACAGGGCTATTTGTTGCGACCCACCAATGGCACTGCCTGTCTGTGGTGCATGCTCCTGTGAAACAAGAGGCTATGCTGACGGCAGCAGTGCAACTGGTAAGGTCTCCCGTGTCAGACAGGCTTCAGGCTTTTGCTGAGGAGCCAGACTAAATGTACCAAACAGCTTCACCATCCATTGAGCCCTCTTCACAGCCCATTCTACAAAAAGCTTATAGGTCAGCCCTTAATAAGTTCCATTGATTCAATGGGTCTCTTCTAGTTGAGACTAACAATCAGATCCACCAGAAACATGGAAATTACCAGCTGCTCCTGTTGAAACAGTACAATTAATTGCAAGTATATGAAACTCCCAGGCCAGATAAGCTTTGCCTAAATCAATCAAAAATATTTGGAACTTTCTGGAAACTACATAAAGGCTTTCCCCCAAATGCATCCAGAATTGGCTTTTTCTTTCACCAGCCTTCCTTTTAAAGCAGTTTCCATTTTGGTGGCCAAAGTTACAGCTCTATGACCTTTTTTTTTTTTTTTTTTTAACAGGCTGGGTGTAGCTGGTGATGCTGGCATATCTACTCTACCCCTTTATCTCTGTTTCATTGTTCACATATGATCAATAAGGATCTTGTAGGTACCTGCTGTTTACCTTGACTGTTACAGGCAGACACACACAGCTGCCATAGATCAATACAGTAGAATTCCATCTGTCCAGCTGAAAGGTTATTTCATTGTTTGCTGTCATCCTCCAGCATTGTCATATTGCCAATGTGGCTAAAAAAAAACACCCTTCAAACTGGACAGAGAATGAGGATGACAGGCAGGAGTAAAAAGAGGCTTTGGGCCTTTGCAGACTGCTAGAAATAGTGCAAACTGAGTCCATTTTAAGGGTTAGGGAATCATGGGAACTGTAGTTTATTGTGGCACCAGAGCTCTCTGACAGAGAAGGCTCAATGTCTCAGAAAAAAAACAATTCCCATGATTCCCTAGCACTAACCCTAACCCTAAAAGTGGATTCAATTTGCACTATTTCTGGCAGTCTGCAACCCCCCTTTGTTAACTGAAGCATGCCTCTATAGTTCACATGCAGAGCAGAGGCTACTGAATACATGCCTTTTCTTTCTATGTACATTCACACACCTTGTTGCTGAGTCAGATTCAATTATCAGTTAGGATCCGCTAGGACATAATTTTACACACACTATGACATGATACCACTTCATTAGTGAACTGCAGTGCCAAATGCATATTGAAATCTGCATGTGCCATGTACATTGCCCAATATATATCCATGTGCAGTGTGTATTGCTGTGCAATTGATATCCATGTGCCTGGCATTGCATTGCATGCACAACCCTGCTTCTACAATCTTGAACGGAATCCAGCTGTCCCAATCACTTCCATTTGAGAAACTTCCACATGCAAAGAATACCAATAGGATACTGGCCTCAGATGGCTATGTACAAAAGGCAGAGAATCTTCAGAATGGATGAAGTGATATCACTAATGCAATAATAATAATAATAATAATAATAAGTGCTACATTCATGCTTCACATATTGAGAACTACACTATCTGTTGTACTATAATAAGACTTTCATACCTCCCAGTTTATAGTCCAGGTGCTAGTCACAGTACACAACACTGCATTAGATACTTTGACATCTTTGTACATTCCTCCATAATAGGTCCAACTGATGTAGTCTTTTCAAAGCAGGCTTTAAAATTCCATCCCTCCCCGAAGTTCAACACTAAGCAGATCTAAAAGTGTTTCTGGAGTATGGTTGACTCAGCTCTGACATATCAGCATTTCATATTTCATGACATTTCATCTGTCAATTTAGCGTGGAAGGCTAAGGTCTCACCTCTGACCTGAGAGTGAGAATAGCCCCAGACAGCATTCCTGAGTTTGGGAAATCAAAAGTCAAAAGATTCTGAGTTCTAAACCATTTCATGACCAAGAGACCCAAGAAATAAGGGAACAAAGCATTTTTATTATCTCTGGGATATCAGTCTTCCTGTCATCCCATCCTGTATGTAAACAAGGAGATGGTTTTCTTCAAGGGAGCAAACAGGCTAAATCTTCCTGAGATCAAAAGGCAAGGGGAAAGACCAAATCAATGTTGCATCACATAATTTAGATTACTAAAAAAGAAACAGGGACAGGACAGGAATCTCAGACAGAGCTAAGGAGCTTCTGTTCAGATAAGTCCGTATTTTGCTGCCTGAGACAAAGAACAAAATGGCATCCCTTCCCATCCTATTCATAAAAGCCAAGTAGTGTGTCCTCCACCACATCTGAAAATAGTGGGTTGGCTTAGTGGGTGCAAACAAGCCTTATGACACAGAACTCTTGTTTCTCTAACACCCCATTGATGCCACCCAGGAACTGATGCTTCACTCTTCCAACCATCAGGGCAGGCCTTGATCTCAATGGTCAGAGACTCAGGTAGCTGTGAAGGGAAATGGGCCATCTAGATTCAAACTCTGGCTGAGAAGGGTTCCCTGGCACTGGTGTGTTTCTTCTTTTTCTGTGACAGCCAGTTCTGGCTCAATGATGAGAGATTTAGGGGGGTTGCAGACTGCCAGAAATAGTGTGAATTCAGTCCACTTTTAGGGTTAGGGTTAGAGTTAGGGAACCATGGGAACTGTATTTTATTGTGGCATCAGAGTTGTCTGACAGAGAAGGCTCAATGTCTCAGAAAAATAACAGTTCCCATGATTCCCTAGCACTAACCCTAACCCTAAAAGTGGACTGAATTCACACTATTTCTGGCAGTCCCCCTCAGTAAACCACTTTTGATGCCTATTGGGGAAGGGTTTATAAACCACCTGAAATGCATAGCTAGTGGACAGAATTTGGGGTGGCAGATCACAAGTCAGGAAGTGACCAACAGAAAAGAGAAGGACACAACAACAATGTGCTTAGAAGAGCAGCAGATTTCTACAGCACACTTTAGAGCAGTGGTTTTCACACATTGGTCCCCTATGTGTTTTTAACTTAATCTCCAGAGGCCCTAGCCAGCTTGGCCAACAGTCCAGAAATTTCTGAGAACGGAACTCCAAAGACCTGGTAGACTAAAGCTTGAAGATGCTTTAGATGAGGAAAATGCTTTAGATGGGGATTACATCTCCCAGAATCCTCCAACCAGAATGGTTAATGACCATGCTGGCTAGAGCTTCCTGGTAGCTGCAATCCGAAGGAAGCATATTTCCTTGTTAATCTCTGCTTTAGATGTAGTGATTATAGAAACCAGGGGATAACTCATAGCATGGGGTAAAGGAGAATCACATTGTGTTCCACAAAAGGATGGCTGGTGGATGCATTGCTACAGACAAGGGATCCCCACTAGATTTTGCCTCTAAAGGTTTTCCCAAAGATTCAACACCAAGAGAGCTCCCATTGAACTCAGAGCATATGTGGGAGTTGTTAACTGCCCTCAAGTCGATCTTGACCCATGGCGATCCTATGGATGAGACATCTTCAAGACCCTCTGTCCTCCACTGCTATGCTTAAATCCTACAAACCCATACCCATGACCTCTTTAATAGAATCCATCCATTTGGCATGTGGCCTTCCTCTCTTCCTACTTCCCTCCGCCTTTCTCAGCATTATTGTCTTTTCTAATGAGTCTTCTCTTCTCATGATGTGTTTGAAGTATGACAGCCTCAGTCATCTTGGCTTCCATGGAGGTTTCTAGGTTGATTTGCTCTAGGACCCATTTGTTTGTCCTTTTGGCTGTCCTTGGGATCCTCAGCACTCTTCTCCAGCACCACATCCTCTCAAATGCATTGATTTTCTTTCTATCATCTTTCTTAACTGTCCAGCTCTCACATCCATACATGGCAATAGGGAATACAATAGCTTGTATGATTCTAACTTTTGTTCTGAGTTGTATATGTTTGCATTTTAGAATCTTTTCTAGTTCTTTCACAGCCACCCTCCCCATTCTTAATCTTCTTCTGATTTCCTGACTGCAGTCCCCAATTCTATCAATGTTTGATCCCAGGTATGGGAATTCTTTTGCTATTTCTATTTCTTCATTGTCTAGGTTGAACTTGTGAAGATCCTTTGTAGTCATTATTTTTGTTTTCTTTATGTTCAGCATTAAGCCTGCCTTTGCACTTTCTTCTTTATTACTTTCCTTAGTAGGTTTTCCAGGCCTGGGATGTTTTCTGCTAGTATTATGTTGTCATCTAGATATCTTAGATTGTTGCTATTCCTTCCTCCTATTTTCACTCCTCCTCCTTCTGTGTCCAAACCTGTTTTTCTTATAATACATTCTGCATACAAGTTGAACAGACAGGGTGAAAGGATGCAGCCTTATCTGACTCCTTTGCCAATTGGGAACCATTCTGTTTCTCCATGTTCTGTTCTGACAGTAGCCTCTTGTCCTGAGTACAGATTCCTCATCAAGACTATCATATGTGTGGGAGATGTGTGGGTAAGATCAAGACCAGATTTGTGGTCCTCAGAGCAGCTGATCTGCCAGCCATCCCTGATTCCATGGCTCAGCTTCAAAAGATGGTGCCACTCTATGGAGCTACACAAGGCTTGATGGGTCCATTACCCTAAAAAGTGGCTAGATGGCACTAGACCACAACAGTGTGACTGTTCCATAGTGCTGTCTTTACGGATGAAGGGAAGCAGTAAGAGTAGATCTAATCATATGCTTACATCCATTTGTAGACCAGGCTTAAAAGTGCTTAGCCCTTTTTTCATATCCTTGTTTCCAAAATATTTTTCAACTGAATGGATTCAGTTAATGGAAGGAGTCAGGGCCAGGTGGAGAGATTCTTTTCCTGCCAGCTGCAGGGCATGACCTTAGTAAACAGATGCAACTTACCAGAATGGAACATACTGGAACATTTAAATCAGTTTGCCCAAAGTGTGGTTCTCAATGTGAGGTTACTCCTTTTGTTTAGGCATCTAATTTAATGCAAGATTCTTTCCCCACAGTGCTGTGACTCTCTTTTGCCCTCCGTTCTCTTTTTTTTATGCCAAAAATTTAACTCTCAGAGGTGTGATAAATCATTGTGGGTCCAATCAAAAACCCTTGTATTTTATCAGAACAAGGCTGTTTTCTTTCCTTTGCTTCATCAATGAAATCAACCCATTACTTTTTATTTCTATTTCACCAGTTAGTGTTTTGGATATCAGAAAAGAAATTGTTTGGCCAGTGTTTGCTGGGCTACTTTTGTTTTTCTTTTGTTGAAAAGTTTAGCAGTGATTTTTTTTTCAAAAAAAATCACTGAATACTTGAGTTCAAAATATTACAATTTTGGCCTAAATCCAATTGCTAGCCTCAGCTGATGTAGAGCCAGTGAATCAATAGCCAAACGGTATCTCAATATTTTAGTAAATGCTATTGATTTAATTAATAGCTCTAGATTGAATGGGAATCACAACTGGATTTAGGCCTTTGATTCCTGATATGAAAAAGAAGCCTATGTATCTATACCAGGAGTATCTATACAAAGTGCCAGCCATGGGTTGCAGGAGACCCTTGGGACCCAAGTGTGGCCCACAAGAGCCCCCAGAAGACCCTCAAAATCCCATTCTTAAAAAGGAATTTGGGCTGATTGGGAGGATTTTTTTTTTGCCCCAAACCACCCCAAATATCCCAAAATCACCTTAAAAGGAACTTGTTTGCTCCACTACCCTCCCAAGCACCACAAACCTCCTCCAAATTCAAAAAAGAGAAAATAATTGGCCAAAAATTGGCCAAAATAGTGAAATGCACTGCTGTGGTCCACTGAATGGGAACAGAAAAGAAAAATTGTCCCTGCCCTGTTTGCTCACCCTGACTTATACCATCATATAGGCCCTCTTCACTTGTTCTGAACTCTTTTCCTGCTAGCTGCATGATATAAGATGGGTGACACCTGGGTTGACAACATATGAAAGGGATCTAGGAGTCTTAGTAGACTGCAAGCTGAACATGAGCAAATTGTATGATGTGGCAGCTTAAAAGGCCAATGTGATTCTAAGCTGCAATAAGAATATATAGATCAGGGGTAGGCAACCTTTCCCCTTTAAGGGCCGAGGGACTTCAGCTCCCAGAAGCCTCAGCTATGTTGGCCAATAGTCCCATGTTGGCCAATAGCTCCTGGGATTCTGGGAGCTGAAGTCCCTCGGCCCTTAAAGGGGAAAGGTTGCCTACCCCTGATATAGATCAAGGGTAATAGTACCACTTTATTCTGCTTTGGTTAGACCAGGGGTAGGCAACCTTTCCCCTTTAAGGGCCGAGGGACTTCAGCTCCCAGAAGCCTCAGCCAGGTTGGCCAATAGTCCCATGTTGGCCAATAGCTCCTGGGATTCTGGGAGCTGAAGTCCCTCGGCCCTTAAAGGGGAAAGGTTGCCTACCCCTGGGTTAGACCTTATCTAGAATACTGTGTCTGGTTCTGAACACAACAATTTAAGAAAGATGTTGACAAACTGGAGCATGTCCAGAGGAGGGCATCACATAGGTACTCTTCACTTGTTCTGAACTCTTTTCCTGCCACTTGCATAGCATGAATTATAAAAGATGGGTGACATGTGGCTTGACAACATATGAAAGGGATCTAGGATGGCGAAAGGTCTGGAAACCATGCCCTATGAGGAGAGACTTAGGGATCTGGGTATGTTTAGCCTGGAGAAGAGAAGGTTAAGAGGTGATACGATAGCCCTGTTTAAGTATTTGAAGGAGTGTCATATTGAGGACAGAGCAAGCTTGTTTTCTGCAGCTCCAGACACTAGGACACAGAACAATGGATTCAAGTTGCAAGAAAGAGATTCCACCTAAACATTGGGAAGAATTTCTTGACAGTAAGAGCTGCTCCACAGTGGAATATACTACCTCAGAGTCTGATGGAGTCTCCTTCTTTGGAGTTGTTTAAACAGAGACTGGAAAGCCATCTATTGGGAATGCTTTAATTATGTATTTCTCCATGGTAGAATTGGGTTGGAATTTGTGGTGTTGGACCCTCTTCCAATTCTGTGATTTTGTGATTGATTCTATGACCATATGTATTCAATTGTGTGTCCATTGTTGGGAACCTGATGACTACTAGGCATGACCTTAATGCCCCCTGATAGAGTCATTTATTTATGTAATAAATATGCTGCCTTTTTCCCTGGACAATAAACAATATGGCTTGGGGTAATACGAGCTGGCAGCTTGTGTGAGCATTCTTAATTTAAAAATAAAATAAAATACAAAACAATAAAACATGAATACCTCAGTTACTCAAGCAGATGTGTTCCCAGAGTTACTGTTAATTAACAGAACATTTAGTACCAAAGGCAAAAATAACATCCAAAAAAAGGAGGGATAGGATTCTACAGTACAAAAAAGAAGAGTAGTCCAACATGTTTCAGCAGATGTTTCACTCAGAGAGCCTTATGATAATCCAACCTGAAGATGACTGAAGCTGCTGCTGCACTGTAGACTTAATGTACTTTGACACCGTTTTAACTGCCATGTCTCAGTGCTATGGAGTCCTGGAATGTGTTGTTTTCTGTGGCACCAGCAATCTCTAAAAGACAAGTCTAAAGATCTCACAAAACTACAAATCCCAGAAGTTATGGCATTGGGCCATGGCAATTAAAGCAGTGTCAAACTGCATTAATTCTGCAGTGTAGCCCAAGAAGTGGTCCAGTTTCTCCAAGTAACAATCACAAATAGAAATGGTAACATGCACTCCTTATTACCATTTCTAGCTGAGGAGAAAACCCAGATCCAATAGTGGTGATTCCAGTATCAGTAGGGCAGTGAATCCACTCTGGGTATTCCTCTGAAGGAGCTAGGGCTAAAACCCAGGGTGGATTCACAACTCCACTGTCCCTGTAACCACAACTCACCACTGGACAGATCCAGGAGACAACCTAGTTGCACATTGGTTACTTCAAGAGCAGTCTATTCTGAAACAGAAGAAGTTATTTTGTTAGTTGTTAATTTATTTAAATATGTATGTTGTTGTTATGTGCCTTCAAGTCATTTCCAACTTATGGTGGCCTTAAGGCAAACCTAGCACAGAGTTCCCTTGACAAGACTGAGGTTTGCACCTTGGCCTTCTGCTGAGGCTGAGAGACTGTGATTTGCCCAAGGTGACCCACTGGGTTTTCATGGGAGAACATGGAGTCAAACTCTAGTCTCCAGGGTTGTAGTCCAATGCTCAAATCACTATACCATGCTGGCTTTTAAAAAAATTTATTATTTACAAAATGCTTTATAGATGGCACATATACCCCCAAAAGTTGGCTAAGGGGGGATGCAGACCAGGGCGTCGGGGACGCCCTGGTCCGGAGCGCCGCGGGACCTCGGCAGCCGGACCGCAGCGCTCCTGCGGCGTCCCTGGAAGGAGCGCAAAATCAGCATCCTTCCACAAGACGGGGAAAGTGCACCCTAAACGCGTAGGGCGCACTTTCCCTGACTTATCCTCCGCAGCGCGTCCGGTCGCTGCGGAGGGAGGTCATCCCCGGAGCACCGGCTGTCCGGAGGGCCGGAAGCTCCGAGGACGACCTCAGGAAGAGGAAGGGACACCGTGCGTGCGGCTGCCCCTCCTCTTCCGGGTCTCGGAGACGACCCTATTAGCCATCTGCCGAGGCCCTAAGTTAAAAGGCAAGGAAGAAGGTAGATGTTGGAAATGTGATCAAAATAATGCCAACCTATTCCACATATGATGGAATTGTAAGTCAGCAGTAAAGTTTTGGAAAAGAATCCACAACACAATGCAAGATATATTCAAAACCAAGGTAGAGTTGAATCTAAAGTTATTTTTATTAAACATAACAGAAAAACTAAAAGGGAAATTGAGCAAAGATGAAATAGGTGTAGTATTATACATGATTACAGCAGCTTGTATAATCTTTGCTAAATACTGGAAAATGGAAAAGGAGCACTTAATAGAAGAGTGGACAGAAAAAGTAAATGACCTGATGATAATGAACAAACTGACGATGTTGATTAATGGAAAATCAGAACAACGATTTTGTGAGAAATGGGAAAGAATAGAGAAACCATGGAACTAGTTTGTTACAAGTACAAGTAAATAATCAAGGAACTATATGGACTGTATTAATACTAGAAAAAGTTTATGATTTATGTCTCTTATAACACCTAATTGGCTATGGAAAATTATGGTAAAAGCGAAATACTATGCAAAATTGTTATAACAACTGTACAACAAAAAGAGTGTTGAGATAACCCTCTCTGGGAATATGAGTTTGTAAGAATTGTATCTCTTAAATAAAATATATATATATTTTTGTTGTGTGCCTTCAAGTCATTTCTGACTCATGGTAACTCCATCATGGGGTTTTATTGGCAATTTTCTTCAGAGTGGGTTTGCCATTGCCATCCTCTGAGGCTCACAGAGTGTGACTTCCCAAAGGTCACCCAGTGATTTTAACATGGCAAAGCCAGGATTTGAACCCTGGTCTCCAGAATCATAATCCAATGGTCAAAGAACTAAGCCACACTGGCTCCTATATCTAAAGAACTCAGGGTGGCTTACAGTAAAACAAAATGATCATTTTAAAACAATGAAAACAGCTTTTTAAAAAAAATTGAAGGATTTGTAAATGAAGCTGCTATTGCTATTGCTGTTCCCCAGACTTTGGATCAATCATTGATCAGAATGGGAACTGCAGTCAAGAAATCAGAACTCTAGGACTTGGAAGTGCAGCTATGAAGGAACTAGACAAGATCCTGAAATGTACAGATATATAAATGAATATTAAAGTTAGGATAGTCCATGCCATCATAGTTCTTATTTCTATGTATAGTTGTGAAAGCTGGACAGTGAAGAAAGCTGATAGAAAGAAAATCAACTCATTTGAAATGTAGTGCTGGAGAAGAGTTCTATGGATATTGTGGACTGCTAAAAAGACAAATAAATGGGTTTTAGACCAAACCAAGCCTGAACTCTCCCTAGAAACCAAAATGACTAAACTGAAGCTGTCGTACTTTGGCCACACCATGAGAAGGCACAAATCACTAGAAAAGACAATAATGCTAGGAAAAGTGAAAGAAAGTAGAAAAAGAGAAAGAATGCATTCCAGATGCATAGACAGTTAAGAAGATAATGAGTATTATCTACAAGACTTAAGCAGAGCAATGGAGGTTAGGGGGAGAGATGTCTCATCCACAGGGTTGCCATGAGTTGGGGATGACTCAAGTGAGGAAAGTAGGAAGAGAAAAAGACCTCATTCTAGACAGATGAACTCAATCAAGGAGGCCACAGCCCTGATCCTGGAGGACCTGAGCAGAACTGTAGAGGATATGATGTTTTGGAGGTGTCTCATTCACAGGATCACCATGATTCGAGATCAACTTGAAAGCAGCTATCAACAACAGTGACAGATGACGGTTCGACCTCTAAGTGGAAGCTATTCTATAATTGAGGTGCCACAACAGAGAAGACCCTCTCCCATGTCCTCTGACAGCCTGTTGTCTTGACTGATGGGACACAGAGGAAAAACCCTCCAGTGGACCTCAAACTGACACATTTCAAGAAAGGTGCTCCTTCAAATATCAAGGTCCCGAGACATTTAGGGACCTAAATGCCATTATCACTGTCTCAGATTCACACTGGTAGTGTATTCTGGAGATATAATTCTTCATTAATTTTTTTCCCCAAGTAAACCTACAATTAATGTTAGCAGTTTTCTTCCCACTGCAAGAAAGCCTTTGAAAATTATGCAGTTATAGAGGATTATTCCTAGTTTAGAACCTATTCTGCAGGGGGAAAAACTGCCTATGTTTTTTTATTACTCAGAGAACAGCTTTTTCTACAAAGAAATATTATTTTCCTCACAGAAAATGTCATTTTCTATGGAGATCAACCTTGTGCAAATTTTTCACAGGAGGAGTCCCCAATTACAGCATATTGTTTATTTTATTTTTTGCACAGGAAACAGCTTGTGCACTTTGAACTCAATGTACAGCAATTGAAGTGAACTGAGGAAAAAGGGGAAAAGTGGGAGGAGGAGAAAAAATTGGGACATTTAAACAGCCATGGAAAGGTGGGATGATATTAGATTAATTGGGACTGTCCTTGCCAAACAAAGACAATTGGAGGGTTTGTGGGCAGTCATCAGACAAAGATTTTCTTCCAGCTAATTCTCACTGTGTCTATATGTGCCTTCAAGTCACCTGTTGACTTACGGTGACTCTATGAATTTCCTGGCTTTTTCTTAGGCCAGGAATATTCAGAGGTGGTTTTGCCAGTTTCTTACTCTGAAATATAGCCTACAGCACCTGGTATTCATTGGCAGTCTCCCATCCAAGTGCTAACCAGGACTGACTTTCCTTAGTTTCCAGGATCAGATGGGATCTGTTGCCCTCAACTCTCACTTTTTCAGTGGTCAGGGGAAGGAGGAGACTTTCAGATTTTTTTTTCCTCTGGTAGGGAAGGTATCTATGGATACTGTTAACTGCTTAAAAGACAAATATATTACACCAAAACAAATCAAGCCTGAACTCTCCCTAGAAGCCAGGATGACTAAACTGAGATTGGAGCTCAACATCAGGAATAACACTGCAACTTTCTTGTGTCCCCTCCTTCAAATTTTTCTGCTACTGCAACTAGCAGCAAGTGTGTTGCTAACCTGGCTAACATTTTGAAACATCCTTGTACTGGGACAATTTCTGGTACTCTGGGAGGAAGTTGAGGCTGCTACTTAGAAAAATTGTGAAGATAATTATCCACAGAAAAGTGTGCAAAGTATCCCCCCAGGAGGCAGGAAAAGAAAAATGTCAGCCCTCTCAAGAAAAGAAATGTCATCTGTGAAATTTCATGGACTAGATCTGGAGTTTTCAACATGGAAAATTAGAGGAAAAACCCACTTTGTTACAGGGCTTGTGTTGCCAGTCTTTCCTGTCTACATTTTGTCTGGTAAAAGTCTTTCAAAACTGGAAACTTGGAACAGACTCATGCAATCTTTCCAAGCAAAGAGGATACAACAAAATACATCACCTTTACATGCTTTAGTATATTAATTGGGTGTAAGCATCTATCCCTAGGATAAGATGCAACCAGTTCTCTTTCCTGTATTATATATGAGTATGGGTTTGACTGCTATCTGTCACTGGAGAAACAGAAGTTAGCATTCTTGTTTTATTGGTATCTTAGGTGTGGAATTTAGTTGGTGCAATTAGGAAAATTTGAAGCTAAGCTAATAAAGTTTTCCTGGCACTTTGGTTTGTTAAATAAACTGTCAGCTTCCACTGAGGAAGCGACACTTTAAAGGTAGTAAACCAAGAGTCTTTTGATCCAAACTTGGCATATAAATGCTCATCATATTTTGAAAAGAGATGGAAACAACCTTAATTGACTTCTCAATGAAGCTAAAGTAGGGGTTTTTGAAGGTATTGACTCCCATCAAAATCCAATGGGCAATGGCATCTTAAAGAAGTTTATTTCCCCTTTACAACATTTATTTTCTGCCAGGTTGCTAGTAAATGTATGATATTTAAGAGGTCCTTTCCTTGTCCAATGAGACTTCCAAATGGTAGAAGGCAGTAGGAAAAGCTGGCGGCTTCCACATCAATGCATTAGTGAATCCACACTACATTTTAGTTCAAACGTGAAAGAAGACATCCAAGATGCTGAAGCAAATTAAGATAACTTCTTTAAAAGTTGGAGTAGAACCTAGAGTGACTCCTGTACCCCACTGACAATGGAGCCTCTAACTATCACTGATTGAGATATGTATTTCCTCAAATACTTTAAGGTATGTTGGATACACATGTGGAATAAGTTTTTTTCCCTACAGCTGCTTTTGGGGTTGCTGTTGGTGGTGGTATATTTCTCATGCTTCTATTATGGCAAGGTCCATGCCCCTGAAGACTTCATGTCCCCAATAGTTAAAAGGTGAATCCAGAATGTTGGAGGTTGAATCTTAGCCACTGGGCTGTAATTGCCAAATTTTTTATATGTCACCCCTTGAGGACTCAGACAAAGAGAAGCAGATTTCCAGGAATCAGCAGCTCCTGATAATGGATCTCTCTCTGAGTCCAGAGAGCTGGGGCTAGCTCCTGCTCTCCAGAAAAAGATGGCAGAGCTGAAGATGCTGAAGACAACAAGCTCCCATCTTTTGTTGAGCAATGAAGACAGTAACACAGATCCCAATAGCTGTTAAGTAGTAGAAACTGACCTAATAAGGCACCTGTGGTTTTGAAAGAACTGCCCATAAATATCCCAGTTTTCATGACCTTTGGGTATCTGGACTACTGACCTGCTGCAATGACCTCTGGACCAGCTAATAGTCACCCTCCTGCTTCTCCCTTCATTTGGTTGTGACTGACCTGGACCTGACTAAATACCCAACAGCTTTTCCACTCTAACCATCTGCTTCCTCAGGCACTTGTTGACTGGTTTAAAGGATACGCTTTTTCTTCTGAGTATTGGCCATGCTGCCATGTATGTTAATAATGACTTCTGGTTCTGGTGCATCTTTAAACCTCACCACCACCACCACCACTGCTGCCATGAAGCTTCTTGTTCTTGGAAATTTCATTTCAAGTGTATGTGGGGTGGGGTGCTGATGATATACATTTGAGTCAGGACCAAAGAAACAAGTAGAAAAACAAAGGTATACTGAGGAGTATAGCTATGACAGGCAAAAAAAAAAAAAAAAAAATGAGGGCATTGCTGCCATCCAAATAGGAATTCTTCCCCCACTGAAATTCTCCCTCACTCCCCAAATTTCTAGCATTGCAGGGTACCTTAAATTTTCAATTCAGTATTTAGCAATAGAGAATACTCATCATCATCATCATCATCATCATCATCATCTCAGGAATTGGAACAGTTAATAAGGAAGGTCAAAGATGAAAGTGCAAAGGCAGGTCTGATGCTGAACATAAAGAAAACAAAAATAATGACCACAGAAGAAATACACAAATTCAATCTAAACAACGAGGAAATTGACATAGTTAAAGAATTCCCATAGCTACAATCAAACATTGACCACAGTGGACACTGCAGTCAAGAAATAAGAAGACGACTAGGAATGGGGAGGGCAGCTATGAAAGAACTGGAAAAGATACTAAAGAGCAAAGACATACAACCGAGCACTAAAGTGAGAATCTTTTGGGCCATTGTATTCCCAATTACCATATACGGATGTGAGAGCTGGACAGTAAAGGAAGCAGACAGAAAGAAAATCAACTCATTTGAAATGTGGTGCTGGAGAACAGTACTTAGGATACCATGGATAGCCAAGAGGACAAACAAATGGGTTCTAGAGCAGATCAGACCAGGGCTCTCCTTGGAAGCTATGATGATCAAGTTGAGACTATCGTACTTTGGCAACCTAATGAGAAAGCATGGATCACTAGAAAAAACAATAATGCTAGCAAAGATAGAGGGTAGAAGAAAGAGGAAAACCACAAACCAGATGGATAGACTCAATCAGGCCTTATGGGCTAGGGCAGGGTTAGGCAACCTAAGGCCCGGGGGCCAGATGCCGCCGCCGCCTGCCGCTGCTCACCATGATGATATTGATTATTGTTGTTATTACTTGTTCTTGGGGTTTTCTTGGCAAAATCTCCACAGGGATTTTGCCATCATGGCTTTTCTGGGGCTGAGAGGGTGTGCATGCATATATATATATATATATAATTTTTATTTATTTATTTTTACTTTATTTTATTTTTATTTTATTTATTTATTTTGCTTCGGCCCCCCAATTGTCTGAGGGACAGCAACCTGGCCCCTGGCTCAAAAAGATTGCCTCCCCCAGGGCTAGGGCTTGCAGGATCTGGGCAAGGCAGTGAAAGAAAGGGATTCTTGGAGATGTCTCATCCACAGGGTCACCATGAGTTGGAACCAACTCAAGGGTAGCTAACAACAACAACAAATAAGTGTCCAAAAATAAAAAGTCAGGCTGTATTACTAAGGGGATACAAATACAGCTAATATAAGAGTTTTGGTGCAAATGATTTTCAGTTTTCACTTTCTGCACCAGTATGTCACTAATAGGGCCAGAAATGTTCCTCCTTCATTTTTTTGTTTTCCTCATTCAAGCTTTGCCTTGACCTCCTGTCCCTGGACCTAGCTATGGCCTCTATATCATGAAAAGAAGATAAGCAATGTTGTCCCTCCTTTAGATGAAAGGAGACATTGTTTTCAAGGTGAGTGAAGTCTTGTGTGGCTGCTCAATGGCTGCATCTATGCTGCAAAAAATAATCCAGTTTGGCACCACTTTACCAGCCATGGCTCAATGTTATGGAATTCTGAGAGGTGTAGTTTGTTCTGGTACTAGCACCAGATAGTGTAATGGATATATCCTTTTCTAATTCTATTGAAATGGCAGTATCCAGAATGGACTGCAAATGAGTTATTTGGGCCACAAAACATTAACACTAGGGGGGCATATTAACTGAAGCAGCTAGCATCTTCCATGTTGGGGGGGGGAGTGAGCAGTGGATTTGCACCATAAATATTTGATTAAAGTGGTAGCTGGTGGCTCTGATATCAGGAAATATATTGCTCTGGATTTTTGTATGAGCTTCAGAGGGTTGATCAAAAGGGGATCCACCCTTTCCTCAAATAGGTCCAACATGTTGGATAACTCCTTGCTAGTTCAGTCTACATCCCAGCATGGATTTATTGCCTCATTGACATGGGAACCATCAGCTGACACTGAAAACAAATATTCATGGCCTGTCACAGGATTCAGAAAAGGCTGCTTTTTGGAGTGTCAAAAGGAACTGTTGAAAATGAGAGAAATACTATTAAGCTCTTTAATTCCTGCAGTTGCTCAAACAGGGTTTGCTGATGGCCCCAGGCAGAAATAAAGATGCATTGTCTCTAAAGCAACATTATTCTTGGCATCAAGTTGTTGGTGGATCAAGATGAAACTCGTTGGGAGAAATAACAACATTGGCAGGACTTGAAAGAGAGTTTGCCATGGGAAGAGTAAAAAAGAAACAAGAAACAAAATCAAACATATATTTAGGTCAGTAGGAAAAAATTGCTAAAAGACGCATAGGTTTTTTTTATTTTAAAAATAAAATAAAACCTGGGTAATTAGAAATGCTTCTTATACAAATATGTTGCTAATGAGACTGACGGCTTTAGGCAGAACTCAGAAGGGTGCTTGTGAGAAAATAAGTCTATTACATTCAGTGGAACATACTTGCAAGAAATATGCTTGCCATCAGGATTGAACTCTGCAGTCTTCAGCATACCAGCTCTAAAATAAATATTAATTAACTCAATACGACTTAATTTTAAATATATAAAGATGCTTAGACTCTATATGCAAGGCAGGGTCAGCCCTACCATTAGACACATTGAGGATACCACTGCAACTGCCAATGCTTGTTGTTGTTTGTTGTTAGCTGCCTTGGATTCAACCTTGACTCAATGGCAATCCATTGAATGAGATGTTTCCAAACCCCTCTATCCTCTATCTCTCTGCTCAGGTTCTGTAGGCTTAGGCCCATGGTCTTTGCAGACTGCCAGAAATAGTGCAAATTGAGTCCACTTTAAGGGTTAGGGTTAGTGCTAGGGAGTCATGGGAATTTTTTTTTTTCTGAGACATTGAGCCTTCTCTGTCAGAGAGCTCTGGTGCCACAATAAAATACAGTTCCCATGATTCCCTAGCACTAACCCTAACCCTAAAGTTGGACTCAATTTGCACTATTTCTGGCAGTCTGCAAAGGCCCTGAGTCTATTTATTTGGCATGTGGTCTTCCTCTATTTCTACAGCCTTCTGCCTTTCCCAGCTTTGTTGTGTTTTTGAATGAGTTGTGCCTTCTCATGATGTGGCCAAAGTATGACAGCCTCAATTTAGTCATCTTAACTTCCAAAGAGAGTTCAGGCTTCATTTGCTCGAGGACCCATTTGTTTGTCTTTTTGCCCATCCATGGTATCCTCAGTACTCTTCTGATGTTGCTCCATATGCAAGCTCTCCTATTGTAAGTATCATCCATGCTACAAGTGAAAAGTCCCTGCCAAACTTTGTTCAGCTGAGGCTCCCAAAGAGAGTTGATCATTCTGAATGGAATTCAGGAAAAAAACCCGTACTGGAAGAGGAGATCTTATATTTGCAGATCTAAGCCATTTAGGCTTTTCAATATCACATTGCACTGTTACAGCACTATTATTCTGCTTGAAGTGCTTTGTATGTCTCCTGTGGAATCCTGGGATTTATAGTTTAGTGAAGTATAACAGCTCTTTGGCTGAGAATTCTTAATACCTGTCCTTAAACTGCAAACCCCAGGATTGCAGAGGACACTGTCATAACAGTTAAAGTGGAATAATAGCACTATAAAACTGTAGTGTGATATTTAGTCAAGGCACTGGTTGCTAGACCTCTTATAGTACAGTTTACATGGTACCTTGGATACAGAAAGAATTGAAATTAAAAGGATTTTTGTTTTTCTTATAACATACATCCATAGATATCAATCAAGGGAGTCTTAAGGACAATGGCCATTCTGATGAATATCTGTAAACTTTGTCCATTCACAACTGCAGCAGACATGGATTTACTACCCTTATTGATGTAAATGGACCGGTCTGGGTGTATAAGAAATCCACAGCTCTTTGTCACAGTTCTAGGTAGATGCCAAAATGAAGGGGGATACGAGAGGGTATCGTAAAGTAATAATTATCACCCGGAAGTAATTATGGTATATTGATAAAATTTTGTCAGTGTCATCATCACCAAGTGACTTTTTCTTTTCTCAAAAATGAAAAATCTGTTACAGGGTTACCGATTTGACAACACAGATGATATCATTCATGAAGTGGAAGAGTATTTAAGGCACAATCTGCAGACTTCTCCAATAACAGTATTCGGAGGATCAAGAAATGCTGGAGGAAATGTGTAAATCTGGATGGTGACCACATAGAGATGAGTTAACAACTACAAATCAAAACAAACTTTCTGTCAAAAAAAATTAAAGGTGATAATTAAAACATTACAATACCCCCTCATAGAGAGTTTGGAAAAACAAAGAAAATAGCCAGAAGATCATGTTCTCAGCATGATGATTTTTGTAAAAATTCTTCATGCAAGCAGTTAATATCCAACTGCTTTCAGACTATACCATGAAAGGCTACAAAGCTGACTATAATTCTTTTATTCTCTCTTTCCCTAAATAATAAAGCCCCCCCCCCAAAAAAAAATCACAGGATCTGTAATAACTTGGTATATGGAAATGGAGGATTCATGCCTTATGTAGGGAATGTTGTAGTGCTCTCTTCAAAGGTTTTTTGTTTTGTTTTGTTTTTGCAGTCCTGTATTGGCTAAAAACCCTTGAAAACTAAAGCTGGTGGTGTCAATATGACTCATATGTATAAAGTGTGTCTGCTGCTCATGCAGGCAAGATATGTCTCAAATGTGTAAAAGAAATCAGCAAAAAGGTCACTAAGGGCCAATGCAGATGGTGCGTTTGGGGCTGCAGAGAGCCGTTCCTGCAAGCAGCGGATCGGGGCCACGGCAACTGCATGCCGCAGTCCTGATCCTCCCTTTTGCCTCCCCTAAAAGAGCAGCAAAATGCTGCTCCTTTTAGGATCGGCAAAAGGCCACCCCAAGAGCAAGTGCCATGGCTCTTCTGCACACTTTTGGTTAAATTTGTATACTGCCTGGAAGGGGAGAGGCACTTCTGGATTTTATTTTTATTTTTTTTGGAGGGGGATTTATTTTGGCAAAATAACTTGACTAACTTCTCAAAGTAACATGGGAGAGTGTCATCTGCTTTCCCATCTCAGCCAACAGAATGTTTTAAGCCAGCTCTGGCATTTCCTACCAACTTCCCTATATCTTAATCAGTGCCCATCATGAAGAGACACTGTGCTTCTGAACATATGTTGCTGAAGAACAATGCTGGACCTCATATTGCCTCCCCACCATAGATATCCACCTGGCTAGACAGTTCTTCTATATAATCCATCCTCTCATTGTTTGATCAGTGCTCAAATAATGAGAGTTAAGTAGCTCCAGGTCACTTCCAACCCCAACCCCCTTTTCCATTATTGTGTCCTGATTGTCTCCTTGGCCTTCTTTTAGTCATGACTATACTGCCTTATATACCATTCTAGTGGTATAGATTATTATTCTGGAGGTAGCTAAAATACAGTCCATAGGCTGTCTGCAATTCCAACCTCTTTTTGCATCCCTGTCCCCATAACCCCCAAAGCTGCTGAGGGGAGCCAAAGTTACCTGGAAATATGCAAAGCTGCCACCTAAACATGGCAGGCTTCTTTGGAGGTTTTGAAACAGAAACTGGATGGCCATTTATCATAAGCATTTTGATTTTGTCTTTTGCATGACAGGGGGTTGGACCAGAAGACCCTTGTGGTCTCTTCCAGATCTATGACTCTATGAGGCTATTTACCTTATGGGAGAGCCATTGTGGTGTAGTGGTTTGAGAGCTGGACTATGAGTCTGGAGACCATGGTTTGACTCTCAGCTTGGCTATGTAAACCCACTGGAGGACAGAAATGGCAAAAACCCTCTAAGAAAACTTGCCAAGAAATCCCAATGATGATTGGAGTCATCATAATTCAGAAATGACTTGAAGGCACACAACAACAACAGCAACTTGCCTTATGCTCCCTCAGTCTGTCTCCATGCCTCCAAGGAAATCCAGAAATGTGCTTAGAATAAAGGAAATGAAAATTGGAAGGTGTTAGGAAGGATCTGATTAGGAGAATTTATAATTAGCTCAATTATGCAAGAGTGGGCCCTAACAACACCCCGCGAGACCAGAGTACAGATATGTATACCAGAGGACTAAGAGATCCCACAATGAATGACACTGAGACTGGCTTCTTCAATTAAGGTCTAAATATTTATTAAAAGGGAAAAATGCACACACACAAATATGGCACACACACACACACACTACACACTTAGAAGCAAAGGGGTGAAAGCGAGAATAGCTTGAGATGGGCCAGACTACGGGAGATACTCACTTCTGAAGGCTTCTCCGGGATCCACTATGGATGTGGATGATGGTAATGATGATACATGGCTGCCAAAATGAGGGGAAGAGATGGCCGAGGGAGCTATGAGCCAAGCTGCACTCCAAAGATAGCACATGGAGTCTAAAATCTAGGGGTTTATATAGGGAATATCTTGCTCCTAGCTATAGACTTGATGGCTTAGCTGAAGCCAGGACAAAGGCACTGATTGCCTTGGCTTTGTTAAGCCAAGGTGTGAGGATGACCTAAACAATGTACTTGGGTCTTGACACAATCAAAGAAGGAAGGCTAGAGACAAAGGGTTCAATTAAATCTGATCACTGCTCCATCAGGTGTAAGACTCAGGCCAAACAAGCACCATTGTGTTGATTTTTGGGATAATGGTCTTTCCCCTTTAGCAACTCCCAAACCTGTCTGGTAGAGAATTTTCCAGTTGTTTGGGCAGGCCCTCCCTGTGCCTACCTGACCTGCCATCTAGAGGAATATGGCTGACATCCCACAGAGGTCAGTTTGGGGTCATAGAGGGAACTCCACATGTGTCCCAGAATTTTATTAATTTCATATTTGCTAACAAAGGGGAAAGCAAAGAAGTGGAAACCAGAAGTGGAAATCCAGGAAATGGAAACCTGACGTGACCTTTTTCGTCACTCCTGAATTACATTCTCAATATTTAGTTAAAAATGTGCATGCAGAGATGAATTTTGCTCCTACTACCCCAAATACAGTAGCCCACCTCTGTTATATACAAGCCCCCTCCAAATCTTAATAATAACCTAAATCCTATTGTTAGTCCCAACTGGAATAAACCCAGTTTGAACCAATGATAATAGCTTTGTAAATCAAGAGTTGTGCGAATTCCACTGATTTAATATACCTACTCTATTTTGGACTAACAATAAGTTTCGAAACCTTATCTTGCCTGTATGCAGTGCTAGTATGTCATTTTCCCTCCTTAACACAACTCCAAGATTAAAGAGGAACTCTAAATGATTTGCATCATCATGAAAGCCTACGACTTCAGATTTGCATCATTTCAGAGAACATGACAGAAAGTGTTTCTCATCTTTGTCCCATTTGATTTTTTCCCCTCCCTCTATAGGATTGGTTTAGTACTTCCATTCCCACAGTCTGTGTCTTATAAATGTTCAGAAGAGTACCTCTAATCCTTCTTCTTTGTACTGGATGCAGCAAAATCAATGGAGACGTCAAGAAGGCAGAACTATAGTGCTCAGCCTGATCGCTAGGAGCTATAAGAAAAACAACAAACCTACTACAAGGGATGACAAAACAGCCCTACTTTAAGGCATCTGTGATCATACATCTGAGGCAAATTATTAGCATTTTAAGGAACTGGGGATGCTTAGTGCTTTGTACTTGAAGGCTTCCAGCATTATCTGACAGGCTGCAGAACTCAAAGCTTTGTCCTTCCCTGTTCTTAAAGGAAGTGCCCAATAAAAGGTGCAAAGTCCACTGCAGAAAAGGTGAGAGTAATTCCTTCAAGCTCATTCTCAGCACTGGGAAGATCAGAGGGTTCCCACCCTGGCTGAGCAGATAAAAATAAATGTGCTTTTTTCACATTAACTGAAGAAAGTAGATTCTCAGAGCCATTTCAACCTTTGTCAGGGGTGGGGAGACACAGAGATCATTAATGGTATGCAGAGGTCTAGCCAGCATACTGTAGTGGTTGTAGCATTCAACATCCCTGCCATCCATGCAAACCCTCTGGGTGACCTTGGGCAAGTCACACTGTCTCAGCCTAGGAGGAAGGCAAAGGCAACCCTCCCTACGAGGATATCTTGCCAAGAAAACTCTATTATAGGTTCATCTTAGGATTGTCATCGGTCAGAAATGACTTGAAGACATACCACCTCCACAACAAAGCTATGTGGAAGAGGCAAAATAAGGATATGCTTCCTCAAATAGGAATACCCCCCCATGATTTTTCCCATTAGTTCACAAATTTATATCATTGCAGTAACTTACTTAGCACCTCTGCTCCACTTTTAGAAATATAGGTTAGGCACCCAAAGAGAAGCAGTAAGCAAGTAACCAAGGGTATGTGAACACAGCCAATATAGGACTTTATGTCTACTTTATGCAATGCTAGACATTTGGAAAATGAAAAAAAAAATCCATGGGGAAGGCAGAATTATTATTGATGGATGTAGTGTCCTTATTCCTCCCCCTTCCATAGCTACACCCTGGGTGTGGAGTGTTATAGCCCTCCAAGGTCTCATAGGGGCCAATGAAGCCCATAGGGCCTCCTATCAGTTGCACACCTCTATCCTATTGAGAAATTAGTAGTCACCCAATTTTATAAGATATTTAGCCTTCCCTGTCAGAGAGTTCTAGTGCCCCACTGAACTACAAATCCCAGAATTCCATACCATTGAGCTGTGGAAGTTAAAGTGGAGTCAGACTGCTTTATTTCTGCAGTATGGCAGCTCCTGCAGTCTGTGATAAACCACCCTCATTGTGAAATGAGAAGTTGCTTGGGAAGTCTCTGAAATGTCCAGCTCTTGAAAATGACACATTACAAGTAACTATGGGGCTCTACAGACTGCCTGAAAGGCGCGGCTCCATGCCACCCCTGGGAGTGCCAGATCAGAGCCTCAGCAACCACACCGTACAGCTCTGATCTGGTACGTTGCTGCTCCTTTTTAAGGCAGTAAAAAGCTGCCCTTGCCACTGTAGTGATGGCTTTTCAGCACTCCTTTGGCACAATTTGTATGAATGTTGCACCAAGGGAGTGCCCTGATGCTGTCCACCATCTGTTTGGGTGGGCGGCATGAGGACAATGTGGGGGCAGAGTCAGAGTGGCTGGCATGAGGCTGCCATGCCCCCATTCCACTTCCAGTCCGGCCCTTGTGGCTGGTCTGTACAGCCCCTACATTACAAATCTGGAGATTTAGCAACTAGATTGATACAATAGGGCTACTTTAGTTGGGACTCCCAATTGGGCTAGCCATTATTTTTCCAAAGCTATGCAATGGCTTGTACAGCTGGCCCACTATATCCATGGATTTTGCCATTTTATATAAGGACACCATTTTACTATGCTATTGTATTTAATGGAAGTTGAGCATCCATGGATTTTGGTATCCATGGGAGATCCTGAAACTAAACCCCAGTGGATATCATGGGTCCATTGTAATGTTATTTTTGTTGTGTAATAAAAGAAAAGTTTACTTGTTATGAAAGCATTGGTTGGGGAGTCATTTGGATAGTCCTGGGACCATGAATGCATTTTCCTAATACAGTTGGCCTCCACATTTATGACTTTGAATTTTGTGGATTTGATTATTTGTGGGTTTGATTAATATGTTCTCTCTAGGAATCTCTAGGTCCTCCAGCACAATTCTGCCAGACGGTTACCATAGAGTTGTGCTGGAGAATCTAGAAGTTCCTAGAGAAAACACTCTAGGAACACCATTTTGCCCCCTCCGTTTGCCGCCCACAAACAGGTGAGGGACGCAGACATCAAATCCGTGAAAAGAGAGACTGTATATATATATATATATATATATATATATATATATTTGTAAAAATTAAAATGCTAACACACTGGCAGTGATACTCTTAGAGCAATGAGTAAAACCTAATGTGCTACCTTGAAGGGGGATTATCATGGATAACATTAAATGTGTTACTTTTTAGGAATAGCATTCTTTAATTAACAGAGACATAGGGCCTGAGAGGACAGGTAGGATACCACAGGCTAAGTACATGCTATCTCAACTCTGGTTCCAACCTGGATCAATTCCGGGGCCTGCATGGTGACAGGTAGGTGTTCATATGCCAACACACCACCGCACCATAGAGTCGTTGCTACCCTGTGTTCCTTACCTGCTGCCACCATCGCATCTTCCCTGAATGACCCATCATGGTCTGTAACAGTGGGAACAGGGTGAATGGCTACACCAACATCGTCAGGCCACAATGGGAGCCTTCAGGGAAGACATGCTGGCAGTGGGACGTGAGTACGTGTGTGCGTAATATTTATTTCATTTTTTTGCTGCCTTTCTCCCAGAAAGGGACCCAAGTCAGCTCACAAATAAAAACATTTGAAAATACTTTATAATAGAAAAATTAAGAACCTCAAATAAAAACAGTATTAAATTGCAAACGTTAAAAACTACAATACACACTCCATATAACAAACACCCCATATAAAAGTCATACCATGATTATTATTATTAAAAGCCTGCCTGAATAAAACCGTTTTTGCTATGGGGTTCATGGGGCCGTGTGGTGTGCCAGCTGTTGCTGTGGAGTTTCCAAGAAACTCCAAAGCAAACAGACGGTCTTTTTGCTCCACACCAAAGTCCCTTTGGGTCAACATCAGTCTGGAACCATCAGATTGGTGTCTGGACTGACTGACCCTGGTTTAGAGCTATTGGCCTTTTGGCCAGCATTTTCCCTGGCCTCATGTTCTATATCCATGTTAGTCTGGAATATCAATATGCAAAGAGATCTTGTAGCATCTTTTGAGATTAACTGTGCAAAAGAAGTTGGAGCATAACTTTTGTAGATGTGGTCTGTCCTTTTCACAGGGACTTCTGGTGAAACTTTTCATAGGGTCTGGAAGCCATGCCCTATGAGGAACAACTTAGGGAACTGGGTATGTTCAGTCTGGAGAAGAGACAGTTAAGAGGGGATATGATAGCCCTTTTAAAATATTTGAAGGGATGTCATATTGAGGAGGGCACTAGCTTGTTTTCTGCTGCTCCAGAGAACAGGGCCCAGAACAATGGATGCAAGCTGCATGAAAAGAGATTCCACCTCAACATTAGGAGGAACTTCTTGACAGAGCTGTTTGACAGTGGAACACACTCCCTCAGAGGTTGATGGAGTCTCCTTTAAACAGAGGCTAGATGGCCATCTGTCAGGGATGGTTTGATTTTGAGTTCCTGCATGGCAAGGGGTTGGACTGGATGGCCCTTGTGGCCTCTTTCAACTCTATGATTCTATGATTCTATGATTTCCTGATAGGTGAGGTGTCTGCAAGCAAATGAAAATAGGACATAACTCTCCTACTCTTTCTTCTTCTTTGGCAGCACATTTCTCTGTCAACCTCTTGACCCTGCTGAAGAGTGAGAATTCTCCAGCTATACTGCTATGGTTGTAAGGATTAGGTTGCCTCATCCTAGTGGGGCTTTAACCAGAGAAGGTTTAGAAATCTACCACTCCATCTTCAGCTCATGGGCCATCCTTTTCTTAAACACTGCCAATCTCTTCAAGGCACATGCTAGAATTCTGTTGGAAAGATATGCTTGTGTAACTGGCCAGTTGCTCATGTGATGAGATGTTTTACCCTCTTATGTAAGGTGGTCTATGATAATTTTAATTTTTGAAAAATAATAATAAATATTTACATCCCACCCTATGTCAAAAGATCTCAGGGCAAATCCTAGTTTGTCCACCTGTTTATCCTCCCTGATCCAGTGGAGTTATGCCAATATGGCATTATGCTATTCCAACTCTCAGTACAATCTTGCCTCCTTGGATCCCATTTTGGGAGATAGGTGGGACAAAAATCCCATAAACAAACAAACAAACAAACACATCTACAGCACACAGGCTTTACAGACAGATATTTTGAATACAAAATCCTACCATTTCCCAAGCCTCTGGTGTTCCTGTCACACAAAAAATGGGGGTCCCTGGTGTAACCTGGTCATTTGGTCTTTGTTCCTGTCAATGCAAAGGAATTTACATTTCAGTGATGGGCAAGAAGTGTCCATAGTATAAAACCCAAGGACAGATCAATGATTCTGAATAAAGAAGAGCTGAAGACACTAATCAGGCTCAGTTAAAGATGTACCATTATGCCATCAGCGGCAGATTCTGCTCCTGGTTTGCAATCAGTTTGTAATCAGTTTGTACAATTTGTCAAGCGCAGAGGGAATTTGAGGGTGAAAGGTGTTGAGTAAATGTCAGTCAGCATTTGCTATTAACTGTTTGAGGTTGACTGGCTGTGGCTTTCTCAGAAAGTTCTCTTTGACTCTTACCTATGAAAAATTCTGTCCAAACTACAGGATTTGTAGTTCTGGTATATGGTAACACTGAGCCAATAATTCACCACTGCTGTCCTCTAGATTGCCCAAATATGGTGGCTGTTGCTTTTCACATTGCCTAGGTATAACTAAAATCATAATATTGTGAAAGGGAGCACTATCCACATCACAGTACACCATGGGTATGGATAGGTTCACATCTTCATGTTTATTACTTGGTAACTTACATTTCTATTCACAGATCACTGACAAGACTTTAATGTGTCAAGACAAGTGACTAAGGGTGTGTCTATACCAGCCAGAATACTCCAGGCTACTCCCAGAGTATTCTGGCCATGAATCTTCCCCCAAATCCCTATTACTTCCACAGTCCAGAGTATCACTAGGTGGCTGCCTATACACATGTCCTTCTGTGTTACCAGCGCCAGCACCAGTGGTGCAAATTACTCCCTCTGAGATCAGAAATGAGGCACTCAGCAGTATGCTGATGACACCTAGCTATATTTCTCCATGTCTCGGTCTTCAGCTTCAGCTTCAGATGGTGCCTCTCCCCTTAATGACTGTCTTAAGGCAGTAATGGACTGGGTGAGGAAAAACAGATTGAGACTGAATCCAAATAAAACAGAGGTACTCACAGTAGCGGCCCTGAAACCAGGTATACAACCTCCAGTCCTGGACGGGGTCACACTCTCCATGAAGGACTGTGTTCACAGTCTGGGGGTGCTCCTGGATCTGCCACTTCAGATAACTAATCAGGTAAATGTGACGGTCAGGAGAGCCTGTTGTCACCTTTGGCTGATACACCAGCTGTGCCCTTTCCTGGAAGTAAGGGACCTTGAAACTGTGATGCATGCACTGGTAACCTCTTGTCTTGATTTCTGTAATGCGCTCTACATGGGGTTACCCTCATGCTTGGTCTGGGAACTTCAATTTGTACAGAACATGGCAGCCAGATTGGTCTCAGGTACATCAAGGAGAGACCATATGACACCTGTATTAAAGTCTCTTCTGGCTGCCTATTAGTTTCCGGGCCCAGTATAAGGTGTTGGTTATTACCTTTAAAGCCCTAAATGGCTTGGGTCCAACCTATCTTCAGGACCACCTCCTCCCATACGATCTACCCCACACACTTTGGTCCTCTGGGAGGAATTTGCTGCAGCTGATAAAAACGAAGCTGTCTGCAACCTCCCAGAGGGCATTCTCGGCCACTGCTCCCAGATTATGGAATGGCCTGCTGGATGAGATCCGTCAGATTACCAGTTTAAACAGCTTTAAAAGAGCTGTTAAGATGGATCTCTTCTGGCAGGCCTTTCCTGACTAGATTTCCCGGCCTCAGGAGTTAGCCCATCTTCTCTTCTCCAACTTCTGCTGTAGTCACTGCTATTGTCTGTTATTGTTTGCTCTGGCGAGATTATTTTGAATATGTTTTAATGTATATTTTTGTTTAATACTTTTTTAAGGGGTGGTTGGGTTTTTGACTGTGTTTATATTGTATTGTAACATATTTTTATGGTAATTTTAATGTTGTAAGCTGCCCTGATTGCTCTGCAGAGGGGCAGGATATAAATAAATTTTATATTATTATTATTATTATTATTATTATTATTAGAAATGGTGTGGGAGAAAGTGAAACTGACAGATTTCACATCTGCTTTAAATGCAATGTAAAAATTCATGTTTATGGTCTTGAGTTCGAGTTGCCACTTCTTTTTTTGTGGCAGATTCTTCACCTTTAATTTAGCAAGCAGGTAGCAGCAAGGTCTGAACAATGGGAACCACCCTACCTCAAAATGTTGGGGTAAATTCTTATTTCCCACTTGGACCATGAACTACTGATAACAGGTACACAATATGTTCTTTTTTCTGAGAACGTTGACCAATGCAGACGCCTGAGAATGTCAAAACCCAGGTTTGAAAATCACTTCTCAAAATGCACAAATTTCTTCATAAATGTGATGGAAAGAACATGCCATAAAGGGTTTTCCCCCCAAAAAATAGACATTTATCATGGCATCTCCCTTCTCACTTGCTTGCTGAATTTTGGGAGCTTCAGATGATCTCATCTTCCACACATAATCCTCCCTTCCCTTTCCACTATTATTTCTATTTATTTTTATTATTATTATGGAAAAACCCATTAAAGAATGAATGACAGAATAGCATTATAGTACCTTCTAACTAACCCTGGGGAGTCCTCCTAATTAGTGTGTACAGTTTATGTCTTGTCACTTACAGTGAAAGCAAGAGATGGACAAGAACATGTGAACTTGGTTCGTACTAAAAAGGAAAATCTGTGGCTGTTCCAACATTACCAAGTCTTCTACCTTGTGGACTTTCTAACATAAAGGTGTATAAAGGCAAGATGCTGCTGCCAATCTTTCTGCCTTTCCATGTGAAGGGGACTGTTGTCTGCTCTCTCCTTGTGCCCTAAAGTCCCATCTGCTCTTTGACACTTTTAAGTAAGTGACAGTGATAAGGAGGATTTAAGATCAACAGAAGTGATATCATGGGAGTAGGTGGATGGTGATATCAGAGACAGAGAGAGAGCACCTCTGGGATGCCATATGGAAAAGAGAGTTGAAGGTCAGAAAGCACTGAAAGAGTGTATTGTTCATGATGAGAAAGGCTGTTTCAACACAGCAAGGTATGTTGTCAAGAAAATGGTCACACCACGGTTGTAAAAGGGATTTGCTTCCAGGTAGGGATATAAATTTCCACATCTATATTTCACACATGCAAAAATTATAATTTCAATAGTTTTCTCCCTGCTAAGCAATATAATAAGAGTTTTTGTGCATTGTCCAATGATTCTTCTCCACTTTTAGGATTTTTTAAAAGCCAAATTTGTTTGAGAAAAGCACTTGTGCAAAAATTGTGTTTTTGTGCAAAAAACGAGTTCTTTGCTCAGAATATGGTGAATTTTGGAGAAATGAATTTTTCACACACAAAAAGTCCTGGGATTTGAAATTTGAAAGTGGTTGACTATTTTCTGGACAGGGTCTCTGAATGTGGTGAGATCCCCTTTCTCTTCAAGGATTAAAAAAAATGTGTGAGTATTCTTTTACATCCCTTTTTGTTGTGTGCCTTAAAGTAATTTCTGATTTATGGCAACTCTAAGGCAAATCTATCACATGGTTTCCTGGATCTGAGAGTGTGTGACTTGCCCAAGGTCACCCAATGAGAGAGGATTTGAACCCTTGAACCCTAATCTCTATAGTTGTAGTCCAGCATTCAAACCACTACACCAACTACTCTGTTCCATTGCTACTCCAAGGAAATGTAAATATTTTAGATTTATTTAAACCAACAAAGAAAGGTGCTTTTGAAATTTCTGTTTGGCCCTGTATAGATTTGTTTTGAAGGCCAATAGCCTGTGGTAGAAAGAAAAGCTTGCATGCCCCAAGCAGAGAGGAAACAATCTACCATTCTGGAGCATTTGCTCTACTGAACAGAACAAAAAGAGAGGCGTGGAGAATAAGGGAAGCAATGTATAGCCTGTTGCATAATCACTGAGACCACAAGATCATCCTAACCTAACGTGTTATTTGATGAATTATTAATAGCAAGAAATAAGGAAGTTACAATGAATGGATGAATAGGAGGAAAAATTCAGAAACTAGTGGCACTCTGAGGGCCAGCATAGTGGTTTGAGTGTTGGACTATAGCTCTGAAGAGCAGGGTTTGGATCCTCTCTCAGCCATCGAAACTCATTTGGTGACCTTGGGTGAATCACACATTCGCAACCCCAGAAAACCCATTATAGGTTTACCTTAGGGTCACCATAAGTTGGAAATGACTTGAAGATGCTCAACAACAAGGAGGTGACACTCTGGATCAGGGGTAGGCAACCTTTCCCCTTTAAGGGCCGAGGGACTTCAGCTCCCAGAAGCCTCAGCCATGTTGGCCAATAGTCCCATGTTGGCCAACAGCTCCTGGGATTCTGGGAGCTGAGGTCCCTCGGCCCTTAAAGGGGAAAGGTTGTCTACCCCTGCTCTGGATGAATGGCCCCAGTGGGAAAACTTACAGACTAGTGGTCCAATACAAGAAGCAGAAATGTTATCTTCACCTCCCCATGATGCCTGCTGCTACCAGTGGGTCTGCTCTTTTTAAAGAGTTCTCCCCCATGAATATGCACACACACACCCCTTTACATCTTTCCTGACATGAAAGGAAGAGAAAATGAAAACGGTGGACACAATGGTAGTTCCAACAACCCTCACTTGCATCTGCGAGAAAAGGAAGAAATCCTTTCCCCCTTGGCATGGAAGAGCTGCAACAGCCACTGGCAAGTTCCTTGTTCTCACATAGAATCATAGAGTTGGAAGAGACCACAAGGACCATCCATTGCCATGTTGCAATACACAATGAAGGCCCTCTCAACAGATGGCCATCTAGGCTCTGTTTAAAAACCTCCAAAGAAGGAGACTCCACTACACTAGGAGGCAGTGTATTCCATTGTCAGTTGTTTATTATTATTATTATTATTATTATTATTATTATCTCTAGGTAACACAACCGAGGTGGCTTACAACATTAAAACATACATTCCATATCCCATAATCCCACCCACCCCTTAAAATACTATTAAACAATTGACAATTTAAAACACACTTAAAATAATGACACAATAAACAATAACTGCAACAAAATCAGGGACAGCAAGTTGGGCTTATCAGGAGGTTCTTCCTAAAGTTAAGGTGGAATCTCTTTTGCTGCAGCTTGGATTCATTGCTCTGTGTCTGGAGCAGCACAAAGCAAGCTTGCTTCATCTTCAATATGACATCCCTTCAAATATTTAAACATGGCTAACATGTCATTTCTAAATGTTCTCTCCTCCAGGCTAAACCTATTCAGCTCCCCTAAGCCACCCCTCATAAAGCAGGGTTTTCAGACCTTTCACCATTTTGGTCCACCAAAATGGTGACCTCTTCTCTTCCTCCATCCATGCCAGGGACCAGGGGATCAGGCAGGCAGTGTGTGGCACCTCGAATTGGCTGGCAGCCTAGGAGCCAGTCCCTATGACAGGGGTAGGCAACCTTTCCCCTTTAAGGGCCGAGGGACTTCAGCTCCCAGAATCCCAGGAACTATTGGCCAACATGGCTGAGGCTTCTGGGAGCTGAAGTCCCTCAGCCCTTAAAGGGGAAAGGTTGCCTACCCCTGCCCTATGACCAACTTAGCTACCTGTCTGAATGGCCCTTAGATAGACAATTGCAGTTGACAGCAATATTTTTGTCCCTGGTTGTTATGGACAACTTTTGACTCACCAAGCCAGAGATAATTTGAAAACACATTTGTGCAATTCCAAGAGATGGCTTATCTTGGAAGCAAATGTATTTTCTTCTGTCCACTTCTACCACATTGAAATCGAGTTTCTCCTTGGTGGGTTCCAGTTTGCAGGATGGGTCAACCGAGTGTAGCACTTGCTCAAGTCATACCTAAGGAATGGCCACTAGAATCAAAGCAATGGTCAGTGACACAATACCAGTAGCAGAGAACCAAGGAGAACCCTTGTAGTATAGCGGTTTGAACATTGGACTATGATTCTAGAGACCAGGGTTCACATTACCACTTGGTCATGCAAACCCACCGGGTGACCTTGGGCAAGTTATTCTCTCTCATCCTCAGAGGAAGCAAAGGCAAATTCACTTTGAACAAATCTTGCCAAGAAAACATGACAATAGGTTCACCTTAGGGCTGCCATTAAGTCAGAAATGAGTTGAAGGCACCCAGCAACAACTAGGTAACCAAGGGGCCTTCCAGATGTTGTTGGCCTATATACCTCCCATCAGCCATAACCAGGACAGCCATTTCTCATCCATGATTTATAAGCTAACAATTATGAGCCATTTATTTAAAAGAATTTATTGTGACAATTATGCACAAGTGAAATAGAGATACTTCTGACATTCCAACAGTCTGCTGCAAAAACAGAGATGCCAACTCTCATTCTTTATTTATCATCATGGTGAAACTGACTGATAAATTGACTCATTTGAATTTATTTATTTTATGACGGTATTCTTCATACTTCTTTTAACGAGTCTTGGATTCAGTCTTGATTGAAGAATTTAGTTTCCACACTGCTTCTGGTAATGAAAGAGATTTCTTGAAAGGGCTATAGTCATCTCTTTGGTGTGGCTCTTAATACAGAGCCTCAGAGCTAGGATTCTCCTAGTTTAAGCCGGAGTTTACTTTAATGGGCAGTGCATAGTCCAGGCATTGTCTCTGGTTATGGATTGCATTGTACTGCTGTTATTGTTTGTCTGCTATTATATCAGATGTGATTCTCTTGCCCTCTCACCCTCTCTCCTTCCCTCTCACTTTTTTTCTTCTTTTCTTTTGTCTTTTCTTTCTTTGGTTTTTATTGCTCTACAAAGTGCCACCTAGATAGTAAACAGGCATGGCATAAGTGTGGTTAAGGCTGGTTTACTCTCAAAGCTGCTTATTTTGGTGATTCACCATTGTATCTCTTCTGTACTGATGGACAAATATGCCAATTTCACTTCCTCTAGCATGCAATTAAAAATGAATAAATTAGAAAATTGTGAATTTGGCTAAATTCACATCAGAAATGAGCAAAATTGTTTGAGTGTTGCACTACAATTCTGCAGATCAGCATTTGATTCTGAACTCAGCCATAAAACCCACTGGGTGACCTTGAGCAAGTCACATGCTCTCGGCCTCAGGGGAAGGCAAACCTTTTCTGAATAAGCCTTGCCAAGAAAACCCTATGTCCTTGAATGTAACAAGTTAGAAGTAACCACTTGCACGTAACTAGTTGCTGTTGTTGTGTGCCTTCGAGTTGTTTGCAATTTATGGTGACCCTAAGGCAAACCTATCACAGAGTTGTCTTGACAAGATTTGTCAGAGTGTGTTTTTTCTGAGGCTGAGAGAGTGTGATGTGCCCAAGGTCACCAGTGGGTTTCCATGGCTGAGTGGGAATTTGAAACCTGGTCTCCAGGATTATCTTGTGACATTCAAGCCTCTACAGTTGGCTCTCTAATATTCATGATGTAGCTGGTGGCTACTACTTGTGAAATGAGGGTGCCATGAAACCACCTCTGAAAAATAATGTAACTTGTGAGAGTCGAGTTACTTAGTCTAATAAGTAATGCTTTCCTGTTGCTTTCAGCAGTTACTCTTCAAGGGGAATTTTGACAAGTTTTTCACAAGGTTTCTCCAATCCTTTTATCCATGGTGTTTTTTGTCTGTCCAAAAAGTAACACAAAGTAATAGAAAAGTAGCAAATAGAGAAACAAGCAACATGCCTTGCTTTCCAAACATTATAGTATTACAACAAAGTAACATATATATATATGGCCAGCATTCTACCCCAGCTACTGTACTTGGTTAGGTATTAGCTAAGTTAATACTAAGTATTAGTTAAGTATATTTAACTAAGTAAACTCTTTTGGCCTGAATCCTCTTACCTTGATAAAAATGTCATCGATTCCTGCTCCAGTTACTGGCAGTTCCAGTAACTGCCTCCTTTGCCCCCTGATTTTGCCAAGAAAACATGACAATAGGTTCACCTTAGGGTGACCTCCTTTGCCCCCTGATGCTCAATGAAGTAAGGTTTTGGAGAAGTTACTTTCATGGCAATAGTGGCACAATTGTGTCTAAGCAGAGATCATGAATATGGATATCTAGATTTGCTGTTGATGATGATGTGTGCCTTTCTGACTTCTGGCTACCCTAAGGCAATCTTATCACATTTTGGAGGTAGGTTGGATTTTTTCAGAAGGGCTTTCCTCTGAGGCTGAGAGAGTGTGGCTTGACCAAGGTCACCCAATAGGTTCCCATGGCCTTTTGATATAAATTCAAGGAGAAAGGCCTGATATAAATTCCATAAATAAATGAATAAATTTTATTTATTCATTTATTTATGGAATTTATATCAGGCCTTTCTCCAAAAATGGGATTGCATGGTAGTCCAAAATTCAAACTACTGCATGAGTGCTACTTAATGACAAGGGTCCAAATAACACTGCAGAAATAATCCAGTTTGTGACAGCTTTAACTGCCCTGGCTCAATGCTAAGGAATTCGGGAACAGTAGTTTTGTGAGACACTTAATCTTCTCTGTCAGAGAGCTCTGGTGCCACAATAAACTACAATTTAGCACTGAGCCAGGGCAGTTAAAGTGGTCTCAAACTGGATTATTTCTGCAGTGTGTTTTGGATCACTATTGCCACAATCAGAACTCCCTCACCTACTTTATCAGCCATGCTGATATACTTAAGCATCCTTAAGTAGTTGATACAGAATACTTTATCACTTCTTAATCTATCTGGAAACAGCTTCCTGGTTAAACCAATGGTAAATTATGACTATTATGAAAGCATTACACTGATTCTTATACTAATACTTGACCCTTATGTATAGCTAATGAGACTGATGATACATTAATCTGTAAATAAAGAGGACATTATTCAAATCAACGTTTTTGGAATTCTCTACTGATAATAATAATAATAATAATAATAATAATAATAAAATTTTATTTATATCCCGTTTAAATGAAAACAATCTAAGCGGCTTCCATCAGTTCAAACCCCATACAACAAAATTCATACCCCAACCCACCCCCCCTTAAAACAGTATTAAATGACAAGATAATTAAAACAGGAATATAAACATCCCAATACAGATAAAAATTGTACGAATTGGAATAGCATTTCGATAGTGAAGCCTGCATGTTATCATTGGGTGGTGGCATTATTATTGTTATTATTTCCTTTGTTCGTATACAGTGCTACCTTTTAACACAGTCGGCGATAGCAATGCCTATTGAATTTGGCCAGAATTTGGGAAGAATTTTGTTCCACTGTGGATGCCATGGCAGGCAAATGTCTTAATATTCAGGACAATGAGAAGGTGAGGTTTTCAAACAACAAGAAACCACTGAATGTGGGAGAGAAAAACTGACAGATTTCCCCATCTGTAAGCAACACAAACTGTCTACGGTGTATTAATGAAATCTAAGGCAGATGAGATGTCTTCTTCATCTGAATTAAGAGGCAGCCCTTGTTTTGCAGCTTAGAAAGGAAATGGGTCAGCCAGTCTAAATATTCATGATTGGTGAGCAAAGGATCAATTCTTTCCTTTCCTAAGAGAAACAAGCTCTACTTCAAGATCGATCAGGAATTTCCTCGAGCTGGGAAGAAGGCGAGTCCCATAATATTTATTTTTCAAATGGATCACAGAGACTGGGGTTAACACACATGTCAGTGGAACATGTAAGGAAGTCTAGTGTAACCCGTTACTTTCATATATATTTTTCACAGTTTGCTAATGCAGCTACACTGTTCTGTAGAAATAATGCAGCTTGACACCACTTTAAGAGCGGCAGCTCCATCCTATGGAATCCTAGGCTTTGTAGTTTTACAAGGTCTTCAGCTTTCTCTGTCAAAGAGTGCTGGTGCCTCACAAAACTACAAATCCCAGGATTCGGCAGGATGGAACCCTGGCCATTAAAGTGGTGTCAAACTGCATTTACTTCTACAGTGTGGATGCATCCTTAGACTTCCAGTGTCAAAAACCGCTTTACACCCTCAAGGAACCGTAAGAGATGAAAATCTGGGCTTTGGGTCATTTTGAATTCAGCTTGGCCATGAAACCCACTGGGTGACCTTGGGGGGGAAGTCACACTTTCTCAGCCTCAGAGGATGGAAATGACAACCCCCCCCCCCCCAAAAAAAAAGAAACTTACTAAGAAAACCCTTTGATAAGTTCAGCTTAGGGTTTCCATACGTCGGAAAGGACTTGAAGGCACACAACAATAACACACCTCTGGGGTATTGGCTATCTCTCCTAATTCGGTGTCATCTGTAAATTTGATAAGCATGCCCTCTATTCTTTCATCCAAGTCATTGATAAAGAGGTTGAATAGCACTGGGCCCAGGACAGATCCTTGTGGCACCCCACTGGTCACTTCTCTGCAAGGCGAAGAAGAGCCATTGCTGAGCACCCGATTGATTGATTGATTGATTGATTTTAAATAGTATCAGGGTCCTTGCAAACTATTTAAAAGTCTCTCTAGGAAAGGGATTTACTTTGGCCAGAAAAAAAAAAGGATAGTCTGGAACTATGGACCCCACAAAAAAATAATAATCCCTTGAAGCCCACATGTGGCCCAAGGGATGCACTTTGTCAAAATAGTAGGAATCCTTATAAGAAGAGATGGAGAACCTTTGGACCTCCAGATGTTCTGGCTTGCGACTCCCATCCGCCTCACCCAGTTTGGGCCAATGGTAAGGAATGTTGGGATTTACTGCCCAAAATATCTGGAAAGGACACCGTTTGCGACGTCTGAGTTAGAGGTTGGTTCTCCCTAGGCTGGGAGAGTTGGGGAAAATGTCCTTTTTTTTCGGTGACAACTCCAAGAATTCATCACTAGTTAGTGGTCCGAAACATCTGGAAGAGACGGCTCATCTGTCTCAGTACCAAAAGGGAAGGTGGGAGCCACCTTGGTCTCATCGGCCCTGCAGAAACAATCCGGTTTGATACCGCTTCCACTGCCATGGCTAGGGAATCCGATCTGGTGCCACAGCAAACTGCAACTCCCAGCACTCCGTAGCATATGGAAGTGGTGTCAAACCAGATCATTTCTGCAGTGCGCCTCCAGCCCGTGTCACAAACTTTCAGCCTAGCCAGTTTATTTCAAAAGAAGCTTTTGGCGAGCTGTCCCATCTTCGCTTCTGAGGAAGCAGTCTCTAGTCTGTAAAAGTTTCTCTTAAAATCCCAGACTGGAAAGGGATCCCAGAGGATATCTAGTCTAACTCCATGCCAGGGCAGAAAAAAAAATATGGATCCCTTTCCAGACTCCTTCCTCCCTTTGTCCCTCCTTCTAAATATAGATTTCCATTTATCGAATCCGGAAAAATACAATACAAAATAATGGGACATTTTTTCCTAGAAGCAGATATATTTTATTTTATTTTATTTTGGGGGAAAAAAGCTCTTTTCTCTTGGCCACTGGAGGCACTGGAAGGGAAGGGAAGGCAAAGCGACGGAGGAGGGAGCTGGAGAGCCAGAAAGAAGCTCCTCTGCAGCTCGAAAGAAGCCACTCTGATCCTCAGCCCCAACTCCCCAAGACCTTGGAAGTCGACCCTCCTTTTTTGCCGACTGAGCCGGGCCACCTTGAAGCACAGGAAAAGCGACTCCTTTGCTCCAAGAAAGGACCTGGAGCTGGAGGCAGCAACCCGTTGATTTTTACTTTTTAAAATCCCTTTCTTTCCTCTTCCACTCCTCCTTCTCTTAGACTATTTATTTCCCTTTTTTCCTCCACAACCCCCCATGGAAAAAAAAAACCACCCCAAAATATCCCATAGCCAAGATTTTTGCCTTCCTTAGCACACCTGAAATGTTGTTGCAAAGAACATCCCCCAAAGAATAACAGTGTATTCTTAGAGGGAAAAATCATTCATCATTGATGGGTAGTATTATTAGTATTATTATTAGTTTTATTAGGCATCACTTTGCAAAGGAGGCAACAACCCACTCCAAATCTATCATTTCCCCTTCTTTTAGTTCCTACTTGGCCCATTTGGATCCTGTTTCTGGCTCCTGTTTTATTAATAGTACTATTATTAGTAATATTAGTATCATTAGGAACCATTTTGCACCCAGGTGGGGGGCAGAAAAAGAAATAATATCTCGTTTTCCCTTCTTTTGGTTCCCAATTGGCCCATTTGGCTCCTGTTTATTATTATTATTATTAGTATTAGTGTTATGCAAATAATATTAGTATCATTAGGAGCCATTCTGCACCCTGGGAGAGAGCAAGAAAAGGAATAATCTCTCATTTTGCCTTCTTTTGGTTCCTGTTTGGCCCATTTGGCTCCTCTTTCTGGCTCCTGTTTTATTATTAGTACTATTATTAGTAATATTAGTATCATTAGGAGCCATTTTGCACCCTGGGAGGGAGCAAGAGAAGGGATAATCTATTATTATTATTATTATTATTATTATTATTCTTTCCTTCTTTTGGTTGCCACTTGGCCTATTTGGCTCCTGTTTATTATTATTATTATTAGTAGTAATATTAGTGTTATGCTAATAATATTAGTGTCATTAGAAGCCATTCTGTGCCCTGGGAGAGAGCAAGAAAAGGAATAATCTCTCATTTTGCCTTCTTTTGGTTCCTGTTTGGCCCATTTGGCTTCTCTTTCTGGCTCCTGTTTTATTATTAGTACTAATATTAACAATATTGGTATCATGAGGACCCCATTTGGCAACCTGGGATGGGTGGGTGGGAAAGAGAAAGAACAACCCTTCAACAACAGAAATCCCCCCAAACAAAATCGAAACCCCCTCCAAAACAAAATCCCTACCTGAGCAAATGCAGAAGGAGGAGGAAATAGAAGAAGAAACAAAATACATAGAATAAATAAATAAATACAAACAAACAGAAAAGTTTGTGTGGGGAAAAACAAATCAATAAAAAGGAAGAACTAAGCAACTAAATAATAATAATAATAATAATAATAATAATAATAATAATAATAATTTATTTCTAGCCTGCCTATATCCAAAAGAAATCAAAGTGGGTCCCAACGTAAAAATAAAAATAAAAGAATACAATAAGAAAACAAATCAAAGTTCCACAAGAAGCAATCCCCTTCCCAACCCCCCCCCAAAATCCCAACATTAACCAAACAATTAAAATATTTTAAAATATTAAAATATTAAAAATCACAAGCCCTTTTTTGTGTATAGGCGTATGTCATTTTATTTGTGTGTGTGTGTGTGTGTGATATGTTAAAAATAAAATAATTTTTTTAAAAAAAATCACAAGCCCTTTTTAAAAGAAGAAGAAGAAGAAGAAGAAGAAGAAGACTTTATTTATTTATTTATTTAGCCCCAAAATGAAAATGGGGAAGGGGGGAGAAAAAAACAACAACCCAAAAACAAATCAACTTGGGCTCCAGTCTTGCAAACCTTATTTGAAAAGAGCTTTTTTTTTTTTAATAAATAAATAAATAAATGAATATAAAAATAAATTTATTTTCCAAAATAATAAAATCAATCTTTCCTTTTTTCCTTGGTCCATTTGGGGGTGAGAGAGGAGGGTCCTGTTCCTGGCTCTTGTTTCAGCTCCCCCTCCTTTCTAGCTAGCCTCAGCTTGGGCTGCCTGCCTGCCTTCCTCCTCCAAGCATCCCTCCTTCTTTCCCTCCCTCTTTCCCTCCTTCCTTCCCTCCTTCCCTCTCTCCTCCTCCTCCTCCTCCTCCTCTTCTCCCTCCTTCCTCCCAAGGCTGACATTTCCCAGCGCCATGGCTTTCGTGCGACAGAAAGAGCAGCAGCGAAGGAGCAGAAGGACAGAGCCAGACTTTCGGGGGCTCTTTGGGCAAAGGCTCTTGGGGGAAGAAGCCAGGATCTAACCAGCAGCCACTCCCTGGCTAAAACCCATCATCCTCCATCATCCTCCCCTTTTCTTTCCTCATCCACACCCCCTCTTTCCCCCCCACATCCACACCCCCCACACACCCCCGATCTTCCCTTCTTTCTTCTTCTTTTTCTTCCCTCCTTCCCTCCCTTCTTTCCCCCCCTTCTCCCTTTCCCTTGCTTTTTCCCCTCCTTCATTCCCCCTTCGGCTTTGGAAGGCAAGGGCTCAAGAAAAGCCTCGAGGAGGGAAGGCAAGCCAAAAGGAGTGACTCCGGTTTGGGAAAAGGACGAAGGCGATCCGGTTTGGGAAGGGGATGATGGGTGAGTTTGGAAGGAGAAGGGGCTTTTTTTTTATGGTGGTTGGAGGGGGGATGATGGGATTTTTTATTTTTTTATTTTTTTTGGAGGCGGGGGGGTTCCTCTCCTTTGCAAGACTGGAACCAAAGTTGATTTTTTTTCCCCAATTTTCATTTTGGGGGAAAATAATGTTTGCTGCTGCTGTTTGCTTTTTTTTTTTTTTAAGGGCTTGTGATTGATATTATTATTATTATTATTATTGAGTTACTTAGTTCTCTCTTTTTATTGATTTGCTTCCCTCCCCCTCAATATTTATTTATTTATTTATTCGATGTATTTATTTTTTGTTTCTCCTTCTGTTTCCTCCTCTTTCTATATTTGCTCAGGTAGGAATATATATATATATATATATATATATGGGGGAGGAAAGGTGTTTGTCCCCTGTAGGGATTGATCTCCTGGGGGGAGGGGAAAGCTGGAGTAATAATAATAATAATAATAATAATAATTTCCCCCGAGCAGATCAATTCCTCCAGGGAACCCACCCACCCCCAAACAAAAACACGAAATTCCATGAGCAAACAGAAGAAGAAACAAATAAATAGATGGTGATGATGATGATGATGATGATGATGATGATTCGTGGAGGTGGGTTGGCCTGGATTTCAAGGGCCCAGCTGGAGTGGGCTTGCCAAGGGCCCCGATCCTTGGTGGGTTTACTCAGAAGTAAGCCCCCCTTTACTCCCAGGGAAGCCTGTTCCTGTGGGTCCCCTATTTTCCCAAGGATCTCCCCCTAAGACGCCAAAGGCAGCCTGGCAAGGGAGGCTCAGACTTGGGGGAAGCCCCATGGCTTACTTGCGAGTAAATCCTCTGCAGCCCTTGGCATTATAAACCTGGCTTGGAAGGTGGGTGGGTAGGGGATCTTTGGAAGGGAGATCTAGTGCATTGGGGGGGGGTGTTAACCTGTATAGTGGATCCTAGGGATTTACTCCCGAGTAAACCAAGCCTGGGCTCTGGGAAAGGAGGCATTGGCGAGGAAAAGCCCCTCTGGCCACTCCTGGGGTTCGACTGCTAGGAAACCCTGGTGGGTGGATCGGGCCCACTTGCCCACCTTGGCTTCCGAGCCCACGATCTGGTCGCCCTCTGCCATCCTGGGGGTGGTTTTTTGTTTTTTGTTTTGCTTTTTCCTTGGAAGGGGTAGGTAGGTAGGTAGGTAGGTAGCTGTCCTTGATGCGTCCGAATGGCATTGGCCCCTTTGGACCTTTCCACGCGAGAAAGCAAGGCAAAGGAGGAGGTGCTTTCCTCCACCAAATATATAGATGCATACACACACACACATATATATGCACACACATATACATTATATATATATAGAGAGAGAGAGAGAGAGAGAGAGAGAGAGATACACACAGGTATTTATGTTTCTGCATTTGGGGCATCTCTTGCATGCCCTTTTTCATCCCTCCATGTCTTGTGCATGTTGCATGGAGATGAAATGAAATCAGAAAAAGAAGACATCCAGCCCCAGCAGAGTGGCTACCTGTCCTCCTTTTCCCGGACGCGCCCTCCCTTCCAAACCCCTCTCCAGGAGGGATTCCAAAAGGTCCTCCATTTTGAAGCAGGAGGAAGAAGCATGGGTTTAGATTATTATTATTATTATTATCATCCATATTCTTGCACATTTCCATTTCTGTGTGTGTGTATGTTTTTCTACTCCCCTCTCCACACACAAAGCTTTTTTCCTGGGCTCATGCCCCCCCCCTTTTTTCCTGGCACGTCCTACATTTTGTGGGCCCTTGTCCTCCTTTGTGATGAGGACCTCTGCTCACCCTGAGCCTTGGATGGGGGTCCGGAGGGTTATTTTGACATTGGCCAAAGGACATCTCCAGCCACTGGGGATTGGGTGTTGTTGTTGTTGTAGTTTTCCTTTTTGCAGCACAAGCAAGCCCTGGTGTGTATGTGATAGTTGTGCCTGGAGAAATAACAATGCAGGGCTTCTTTTCCATTGCAACACCCTCCCTCCCTTGGTTGTGTCAGAGTCAACCTCCTTAATAGCACCAGGACTAATAAATCCAGGATTACCCTCCAGTTACCTTCCCTTTCTTTAGTCTGAAATGCACACACCACAAAAAACACACACACCCAGCCTAGCCAGCTTCTCACTGGAGACCTTGCAAAGATGCCTGGCAGCCTTGCTTGCAAATCTAAATTTTTATTTTGGGGGCAGTGTGCGGCTGGAGATATATATATATACACACACACACACACACACACACACACACACATATATTCCCCTTATTCCTTGCTGCATTTGTTCCTTTCTGGTTCCTTTCAATCTGCTTTTTTGTCGCCTTTTCAAAGTTAGGGTTCAATTTTCTTGCGCTTCCAGGAGGTACTGAACAGCAACCTGGCACTTTTTGGGGTTGGCATTGCTATGTGTGAGGGGTGTGTATATGTGTGTGTGTCGGAACCGCACAAGGCAGATGATGGTGTTGTGGGCAAGAAGGGGAAAGGCCGAGAAGGATTTCTCTCTCCAGGTTGGTGCATGGATTTTATTTTATTTTATTTTATTTTATTTGTTTGGCAAAAGCGGTGCCATTTTAATGCGGTCCTCCCTTTCTCAGGCCAGTCTAAAAGGCACACAGATCTGCTTTTTTGTGTGGTATGTGTGTGTGTGCCTTTTTTGCTTGCCCTATGAAAGACATCTTTCCCCCCATATGAAGTTGGGGATTTGACTTATGGTCAACATTATGGCCTTTTATTGCGGTGGCCTCTTTTTCCCCCTTCTCCTCTGTGGCAGAAAACAAGCTCCATCCATGAAGGTGATCTGCTCCATTGGTGGACTTGTGGTTTTGGAAACCAGATCAGTGGGACTGAGGAGGCAAGGATTTTGGTCGAAGTGGCTTTTTATGTCTCTCTCTCTGTGTTGTGTTCATCTTGTGTTCATGAGCTGATCGTGTTCGAACCTGTTTGTAAAACAAGCCGCTTGGCCGGGTGAAAAACACCCAAAGCATTGGAGTGGGATCCTTTGGAGAGAAATATGACAGATCTTTTCTTTCCTTCCTTCTGAATGACCCCACATTCTCACTCCTTGATAAGGAAACATCTCCCACCTATGTCTTCTTCTTTCCTCCCGGAGCAAAGATAGCAGCTTTTGCTGCAAAATCACTCACATTAGATGCTGCAATAGTGGCTTTTCTGTACACAGTGCACCGGTCGGAAATAGCTTTGGAAGATCTAGGGGTTTTTTTGTGGGGTATTTTTTGCAAATGAAGAATGGGGGATATCAGAGGAGGGAGGGAATCTAGATCCATAGGGCCTTCAAGGGTAAGGGAGGGGGAAGCCAGGTCAGTTGCTGTGGGGTAGCTTTTGTGATACTTTGTGGTTCATCCTTCCTTCCTCCCATGCTCATTTCCTCAGTGCCTGAAGGAGAATCTGCAGTCAAGTGCAAGTGTGTGTATGTGTGTGTTTATGATGTTTCAAATCAACCCGGCTCCATCTTCCCAGAGAGGTGGAAGAGAAAATGTCAACAGCAGAGGACCCATTTCCAATGTCATCATCTTTGAAAAGCTATCCAGGTGTAAAGGTGCTCATGGAATATCACATTATTTTCAGGAGGATTCTAATCCGTGTAGATTTTAGCAGGGACTATGGGGAGCTGAAGATCTCTACTCCACCCTCATTCCTTCTAGTGACCTTCAGGGGTTGCTGGTTGCTCCCATCTTTTTTACCCCCCATGGAATTAACCAAACTAGAACAGGACCTTGGGGATGATGGACTCTGATCCCCCCCTTTTTGCTGATGCAGGAAATTGTAGAGAATCTGCTGATGCAGGAACTTAGGTTTGATGGGATGGATATGGGTTCCCCCCATCAATAGATTTCCATCGTGTGAAACTGATTTGGGTCCAGAGAAGAGAAATAAAGAAAGCCTCCCCCAAATTGATAGAATGCAAAATTTCTGAGAAAGACTGCTTCGCTTTTTGACCTGAGGAAGAGGATATCGTTGTTGTTGTTGTTGTTGTCGTCATCATTGTTGTCATTGTGTGTGCCTTCAAGGCAACCCTATCATGGAATTTTCTTGGCATGTTTCTTCAGAATGGGTTTGCTACTGCCATCCTCTGAGGCTGAGAGAATATGACTTTTGGCCAAGGTCATCTGGTTGATTTACATGACTCAGCCGGGATCCGAATCCTGGTCTCCAGAATCATAGTCCAACACTCAAACCACTACACCACCAACACTTAAACCACTACACCATGATGGCTTTCTAGAGGGTATCTACATTACACAGTAATAGTAGTTGGATAACAATGTTAACCTTCTCAGCTCCATTCTAAGGGATTCTGGCATTTGTAGTTTGCAGAAGTCCTTAGAATTATCTGCTTGAGAATTCCAAAGCTGTAGTTCCGGAAGGTGGACCAAGGCAGTGGTTCTCTCTGTGGTCCTCCAAGTGTTTTGGATTTCATCTTCCAGAAGCACCATCCAGTTGGGCCACTACCATCTTGGGAGTGGAAGTTCAGAACAAAAGAGTGAAAACCACTGGACTAAAGCTCTTTAGCAGAGAATTGAAACCCTTTACAAACTACAAATTGTAGGCTTCTAAAGGATGATGGTGCCATGCTGATTGAAGTGGCATCAGAGCATTATAAGTGTGTGCTGAATGCACATTCCAACACTATATCTGCACAATTAGAATGGTTTCACTCCACGTTTAACTCTAGGGAGTTTATCGCATGCACTTTTCAGCCCGATCCATGCACGGGACGGTATTGGGCTGGAATGGGAGGAAACGGGTTTTACCGCACTTGAAATTGCTGCTGTGCTGCTGGCTGACCATCTCCTGTCCTCGATCTGGCCTCTGCCATCCACTTTTGGTAGCACATAGCACCAAAATTGGCCAGTGGAGGCCAGATTGGGAACGGGTGGTAATCGGCCAGCAGCACAACATCAATTTCGTGTGTGGCAAAACCCGTTTTCCCCTGTTCCAGCCTGATCCTGTCCCATGCACAGATTGGGCTGAAAAGTATATGCGATAAACTTCCATGACTCCATCTTAATTTGGAGAGCCAGTGTGGCGTATTGGTTTGTGTGTTGGACTGTGACTTTGGGGACCAGGGTTTGATTCCCCGCTTGACCACAAAACCCACTGGGTGATCTTGGACAAGTCACATGCTTTCAGCCTCAGAGGAAGGCAATGGCAAATCTCCCCTGAACAAATCTTGCCAAGAAAACCCCATGATAGATTCACCTTAGGGTCACCAAAAGTTGAAACGACTCAAGGCACACACAACAACAAAAACCTGATTGATGGTGCCTACAACAGTATCCTTTTGACCTTGGGCAAGTCACACATTCTCAGCCTCAGGGGAAGGCAGTGGCCAGCCTCCTCTAAACAAATCTTGCCAAGAAAACCCCATGATAGGTTTGCCTTAGGGTCACTGTAGGCACACACCACACACAACCCAGGTAATAACAGTTCTCACAACTGTTGCTCAGCGGCGGTCCTATGGGGTCTCTAGGAGAGAGTTCTAAGTATCTCATCAAATTGCAAATCCTAGGATTCTGTCCAGTGGTGGTGCCATGATGATTAAAATGGGACCAAACTAGTATAACTGTGTAGTGTAGATGCAATCAGTGTTTGGAGAAAAGCCTGGTCCTTAGGTTGCTACTTTGCTATAGCAATAGCAATAGCAAGTATATTTCTATGCTGCTTATCAGTGCACTTAAGCACTCCCTAAATGGTTTACAATGGGTAAGCTAATTGTCTCCAACAAGCTGGGGACTCATTTTAATGCCCTTGGAAGGATGCCAGTCTGAGTTGACCCTGGAGCCCTTGGCTGGTATCGAACTCACAATTCTTGCAACTGTGAGTGAGTGGCTGCAGTACCAGCATTTAACCACTGAGCCACCAGGGCTCTATCTCTCCCCACTCCTTCTCTCCCCCCTCTTCCTCCATTCCCTTCTAACTTTATACAGTGGTCCCCCCACATTCACTGGAATTTGGGTTGAAAGACCCCCATGAATGTGGAAAAAATGCAAATAAAAACCCTTATTCTTTTTACTTAAGAGAACACCAATCTCCCAGTCCTCCAAGGCAACCCTATGGTCAACATCTGCCAGAATTTGACCATAGAATCATAGATTCATAGAATCATAGAGTTGGAAGAGACCACAAGGGCCATCCAGTCCAACCCCCTCATTAAGCCAGGTGTCCCCCATCTTATATCTATGCATTTCATTTTTTTGCCCTAAGTGCAGTACCTTACGTTTCTCTGTGTTGAAAGTCATTTTGTTAGCTTTGGCCCAGCTTTCTAGTCTAAGAAGATCATTTTGAATTTTCATCCTGTCCTCTGGGGTATTAGCTATTCCTCCTAATTTGGTGTCATCTGCAAATTTGAGAAGCATGCCCCCTATTCCTTCCTTCCTTCCTTTTGTTTTAATTCATGCTGGAGGACCTACAAATGCTTAGAGAAGTGTTTTCTCTAGGAATGTCTAGGTTCTCCAGCAGAATTCTGTGGTCAACATCTGGGAGACTTGCACTGGAGGAGCTAGAGATTCCTAGAGAGAAAATATTAATAAAAATTGGAAATAATCAAAGCTGCAAAAGTCAAAGCTGCGAATGTGGAGGGCTGACTGTAGTAGCAAAGGGCTGATGGTAGTCCAGGCTAATTTCAAAGGCAAGCGGTCATGGGGGACGAAATAACTTCAAGCGAGGGAAAGCATGTGCAAACCATATTTTTCTTCCCTCCTTCTCTCTCTTCCTTTCTATTGCCAAAGCAGAGGTGTTTCATTAACTGGAAGAGGTAAACAGGTCCAGCCGTTGAGGGCAAGAGCTTCTCTGTGGCCTTGTAAGCAACAGAGCAAGTGAGCTAAGTCTCTCCTTGAGATGGGGGCTTTTCCTTATATGTACATCTGCAGAGTGCCAGGCAAGCAGTGTTGACCCTACTGATCTTCTTGCTTGTGTGTTTTGGGGAGGGTAATTTGATCCCTTCCAGTTTGGCAGGAAAGTTTTTCTTCCCCAAGGGGGGCTGATCTGACTGTGGAATCATTTTGTGGAATTAGGCTTGCCAGATCTCTGAGCCTCCAATTTTTGGGGGTCACTTCCAAGCAGGACACAAGCGTGCACATTCTCTAGTTTTTTCCAGATGTGACAAAAGTGTGGTGTGCAAATCCAGAACAGCAGCTTGCTACAATTTTGCAAGGCTTCCTTGATTTCTTGCAGCAACATGTCAAGATTCTCCAGGCAGTCTATACATTCTCTGGGTGGTCTATGCATTGAGTTAGTTTCCTCCTTCCCTCCTAGTTGTTATGGTACCAGGGCTCACCTTCCACTCTGCTCTGCACACATCTCCTGGCTAGAAGAAAGTAAACTAGATTAGATGTTCCTTATCCCCTCTCACAGAAGTAAGTGAGGAGGAATAATCCCTTCATTTCACCTTGATCTGGGAACAGCTCCCAAGCTAAGATTTCTATCTTAATTTCCAAATAGGAAAATTGTGTGTGACAAGCTTTGAGCAACTGTGCATCTCACTTTGTGACACCACCAGGGCTGTCCATAGTCTCAGGTTTTGGTCTAGAAATCTCAGGGCCTGGGATGATCCTGAACTAGCAACCCTATTGGGAACAGTGGAAAATAAATATTCATTATTAGGAATCAGGAAAACCAGTGTGGTATAGTGGTTTGAGTGTTGGACTAAGCCCCTGGAGACCAGGGTTCAGTTCACAGTCATGGAAATCCAGTGTGTGACCTTGGGCAGGTTACACACTCTCAGACCCAGAAAACCCCATGATAGGTTTGCCTTGTGTTCTGTGCCTGCAAGTTGTTTCTGATTTATGGCGATCATATCATGGGGTTTTCTTGGCAAGATTTCTTCAGATGAGGTTTGCCATTGCCTTTTCCTAAGCTGAGAGCATGTGATTTGCCCAATATCATCCAGTGAGTTGCATGGCTGAGCTGGAAATTGAACCTTGGTCATCAGAGTCATAGTAGAGTCACCATAAGTTGGAAACAACTTGAAGGCACCCAACAATAACAAATTAAGAATCAGGTTGGAAATGGTTTTGATGATAATAATGGTGGTGGTGATGAAAGGGGTTTGCAGAACTTTTCAGAGCCAGATTCCATTTGATGAGGTTCAAGAGAAATCCAGATCTTGGAGTTACAAAGCAGGTAGATGACTTTAGTCTTCTCAAAAGGAGAATGGGGAGGAACTGCCTTCATTTTTGAAACTTCTTTGTTTACCTGAAGATGCTGAAAGTTTCCTTGCCTAGGGAAGATGATCATGGTGGAACCAAGTTCCCTTCTCGGTCAAATGAGAGGAAGCTCTGGCCAATACCCCTGCCATTTGTCCCAGCCAGATTGACCAAGGCCAGAGTCTTAGAGGCAGTAGTCCTAATTTGTTGCTTGGCTCTCCACAGCTGGAAAGAGGATCAGGTGGACAGCATAGGCTCCCAACCCCATGGAGAGGGTAAAGGGAGAGAGATCAACTGCATTTCTCTCTTTACAGCATTACAGAACAAGACAATTGCGTGTGTTAACTTGGGATGCATCCCCACTGCAGGAATAAAGCAGTTTGACATCACTTTAACTGTCACGGCTCCATCCTGTGGAATCCTGGGATTTGTAGGTTGGTGAGGTATTCAGCCTGGTCTGTCGGAGAGCTCTGGTGCTTCACCAGCCTACAAATCCCAAGATCCTGTAGGACAGAGGCATGGCAGTTAAAGTGGTGTCAAACTGCATTCTTTCTAAAGTGTAGATGCACCCCTTTGAGATGTTTGTTTCAACTGCACCATTGCCTGTCAGGTTTTGTCCTTGCTATGGTTCTGGGTCGGTGTGATCCTAAGCATCAGCATTATTGGCTATCTCAATAACCAACTCCCCCCCCCCCCCTTTGATTTAGGATAATATTTCTCTACATATTGGAAGAAAGACACAGCTGCCTGTCAGATTGTTGGCCCCTCATTCTCAGTGTCATCAGAACCAACTACCAGTAATTCTCCAGGTTTTTCAGCATAGCTAGAGAAAGGCTGCTTTTCGGACTGTGTTTTGTTTTAATTCAAATTGTGGGCCACTGTGGGTTCTGTATTGGGAGGAAGGTGAGAAGCATAAATGAAATAAATCACTATATGAAATGATATTCCATCTCTCAGAATCCCCCAGTCACTAGGGTAAGTGACCTTGCCACTGGAGGATTCTGGAAGCTGTAGTTCCCAAGTAGGAATCTTCCCACAAGCTCTTGTTTTCAGCAAGGGTTCTTTTGCAACCCTCTCTGGAGATATTAGGATGAGACCTAGGACTTTATCCATGCAAAGTGTTGACTCCCCCGTTGATCCATGGTCCTCCAGTAGTTTGTCTTTCTTCCTGAATATTCTGTTTCTCTACCTCTTCTAGCCAGACCTCAGTGCTTTTAACAGCCTCAGTGGCAGAAATTCAGCTGAACATTTTTCTCCTCCTGGCCTGATGGTGAAGTGATGGTTAAAAAGGTTTATATTCTGAACATGTGGAAGTGCTAATGGAAAAGGCAGAGGGGTGGGTGGGTAGAAAGTAATAGTTTCTGTTGTTGGTGTGTGCCTTCAAGTTGGTTCCAACTTATGGAGACATTAAGGTGACTCTATCGTAGGGTTTTCTGGAGTAGTGTGTGTGACTTGCCCAAGGTCACCCAGTAGGTTTCCATGAGCAAGCGAGGAATCAATCTCTGGTCCCCAGAGTCGATCCCTGGTCTCCAAAGTCATAATCCAATGCTTAAACCACTATACCACGCTGGCTCTCTGAAAACAATAGTACTGTACTAGATGGGGGAGGGCAGCTTGTTGTTGTTGGTGTTGTGTGCCTTTGTCCTTTCTGACTTATGGGAACTCTAAGACCCTCATAGTACCGTATTTTCTTGGCAAGATGTTTTCAGAGTGAGGTTGCCCTTGAGTTTCTCTGTGGCTCAGAGAATGTGACTTGCCCAAAGACACCCAGTGGGTTCCATGGCCAAGAAGGGCTTTCTGGCTTGCGGAGACCCTAATGTGAACCCATCACAGCATTTTCTTTGCAAGATTTGTTCAGAAAGGTGTTGTCATTGTCTTCTTCTGAGGGTGAAAGACTTGACAAAGGTGACTCAGTGGGTTTCCAAGATTGAGCAGGGATTTGATTGCTTCTGGATTGCTAGTGGAACACACAAACCACTACACTATGCTGGTTTGAGCCTGGCCCCAGTTAAACAAATATGGAATTGAGGAAAAATCTGTAACTGCTAGTTCTGGTCACATAGCAAGTACAAAATGAGAATGTAACTATAGAACTGTCTCTTTCCACAAATCTGAATTAATTTGAAAAGGGATTTAGCTAGTGGGAAGTTCTGAGCTCACTTCGGTAGGGGGAGAGTGTCAAGTTTGTAAAGAGAGTGTGTAAAGTGGGGAAAGGATTTTGGCAGACCGAGGTGAGACGGAACAACACACTGGGCAGCTTGAAGACCTTTTTAAGAAACACATTTATCTTATACAGTACAATGATGTTGCTCAAGTTCAGAACTGGCCACTTTATAGTATGATTTGGAGCTGTAGAGCTAATGATGAACTCAACTCCTTTCTTAGAAGTTGAAGTCACTTTGCATTAAGCTTGGTTTAGCACCATACTTCCTTGCCAGCAAGGCCAGATCAATGGTTCAAGTGGTGCAGTTGCTTCAGGCGTCTCACAGATTAGGGTCCCAGTGCTGGAAGAAAAAGCTGTAGTTTCATTCCTTTTTGTCCCCATTCTCATCCTGAATCTTATGACCAGTATGTCTTTGTCATAGGTCTAAGCAGACTGCCAGAAATAGTGCACATTAAATTGAGGCACTGCCCTGGCTCAGTGCTAGGGAATCATGGGAACTGTATTTTTTTTCTGGGACATTGAGCCTTCTCTGTGAGAGAGCTCTGGTGCCACAATAAATTACAGTTCCCATGATTCCCTAGCACTGAGCCAGGGCACTGCCTCAATTTAATGTGCACTATTTCTGGCAGTCTGCTTAGGCCCAATTGTGAGTGATTGATGAGTAATTTATAACCCCCAACATTTTGCAGATGAAAACTGGGACACATGTGGCTAAGCAACATCAGATGGTGGTCAAGATGGCAAAAGGAAGAACTCACAGGCTAGGAGAGGCTGCAAGGAAGAGTTCTGTCTCTCCTTTCCTCTCTGTCCTGCTGAGTTAATTGAGTACAAACTACTTTTGCTCATTGAACTTTGTTTAGAAGAGCAACTGAGGTAGGCCAAGAGCAAAGGAGGAAAGTGGAAGGAGCAGAGAAAAACAGACATTTTAAAAGCAGCTGAGAAAAATAGAACTAGAAAGAACTAATCAGGATGGTCTATGCCTAATGGGGGGCCTTTGCAGACTGCCAGAAATAGTGCAAATTGAGTCCACTTTAACTGCCCTGGCTCAGTGCTAGGGAATCATGGGAACTGTAGTTTATTGTGACACCAGAGCTCTCTCACAGAGAAGGCTCAATGTCTCAGAAAAAAATACACTTCCCATGATTCCCTAGCACTGAGTCAAGGCAGTTAAGGTGGACTCAATTTGCGCTATTTCTAGCAGTCTGCAAAGGTCCGGGGAAAATTAGAGAGTATGGTAAGAGAGCCAGCATGGTTCTGTGGTTTGAGCATTGGACTATGACTCTGGATATCAGGGTTTGATTCCCTGCTCGGCTGTGGAAATGCACCAGGTGACCTTGGACAAGTCATACATTCTCAGTCCCAGAAAACTCCATGATAGGGATGCCATAAGTTGGGAAAGACTTGAAGGCCCACCATCACAACAACAACAACAACAATGGGAAATGAATAGAAATGCACGGAATCAGACAAAATGGATTTACCCATGAACATTGGCGAGCTGGTGTCTATTGTTTTGTGAATTTCATTTGGTATATATTTATGCATTTATTTAATTTCTTAGAAGAGCTCAAACTTGTGCACAAAGGGAGCCCTATTTTGGAACTACTCCAAGGCCCAATCACCCTAATCAAGTCTTGCTTGCCATTGACATCTTTCTTTTTTACAGTGAGGGTTATATGCTGGTGGCCAAGTACTCCTTTAATCTGTGGTTCCTTAACTTGAGTACCCAGATGATGTTGGACATCAATTTGCAGAACCCTCAGCCAGCATGAAAAACAATCTGGAAAATGATATCCAGTAACATATGGTCATCCAGAATTGGTGAACTACTACTACTACTACTAATAATAATAAGTTTTATTTTTAGCCCGCCTCTCTGCAAGGCAATCGAGGCGGGTTACAGCAATTTAAAATGATACAGCTAAAATACATTCCCTCCCTCCAGATCTTACTGCTATAAGTTGTATGGGAACTGCCCTCCCCACCACTCCATTGGAGCTATGATGAAGGTTGGATGTTGGAACATGGGAAGGTGCCTGATACTAAATCAAACCATTGGTCTCTGACCCTCTGTTAACAAAGTAGATGAGCTTGATTCTTTCTCACAACAACCCAGTGAGTTGAATCATGCTATATACAGTGAGCCCTTGGTATCTGCTGGTGTTTGGTTCCAGGACCCTATGTGAACATCAAAATCCATGGATGATCAAGTCCCATTAAATACAGTGATGTAGTAAAATGGTGTCACTTTTATAAAATGGCATAATCAAGGTCTGTATTTTGGAATTTATATAGTTTGTATTTTCAACCTGTGGATGGTTTAATCCACGGATAAGGAATATGTGGATACAGAGGGCAGATTGTACATTGTGAGGTAGAAGCAGATTCATAGAACTTGAGTCTTCCAAGACACATTACAGAATTATAGCACTATTATTCCATTGTAACTGCCATGATTCCATCCTATGGCATCCTGGGATTTGTAGTTTAGGAAGGCATATTTAGAATTCTCAGCCAGAGAGCTCTAGTGACTCCCCAAACTACAAAGCCTAGGATTTCATGGGATGAAACCATAGCAGTTAAAGTGAACAATAGCATTATAATTGTATCATATAAATGGGTCCCTTCCCTAGTGATCTAACCACTACACCACACTGGCTCCTTAATGCTCTTTACAGCTGCAGGTTGGATCATGTGGAATAGGCAGATCCTTGGCTAGGCAGGCCAGATTTTTGAAAGAAACATCAGCCTTCTAAAAGCAAGAGGCAAACCCCCTCCCCAGGTGCTTCTTCTGAAGTGGTGTACCAGTTTTGTTTGCTTTATGTTTCAGATGAGATTGACACTTTATGTTTTCAGATGAGATTGGTCTTAAAACATTAATCAGAATTCAACATATAAGCTGATAGATTGCTGGGAATTCTAGAGGTTGTCATCTAAAAATTAACTGTCCTAAGATCTGGGAAGATCATTGTGTATTGAAGCAGTGGCGACTGGTAGCTTCTATTTTTAGGTGACTTCATTCTGGGTTTCATTCCAGACTTTGAAAAGGCTGTCCAAAGTGCTGACCCTATTTGGGGATTGGGTTTAGCACCTTGGATAATTCCTTTGAAATCTGGAACAAAATGTGGAGTGGATTCAGTGCACTGCTGACATGCCCTCTTGTTCCTTCAATATATTTAATTTTTAAATGCTAAAATCACTCAATTTATTCTTGTTTTCTGAAAAGGCTGCTTCTGATGAGTGCAGAGAAATTTAGAGCTCTATTATTTGCACACAATGAAAGAAACTTCACCAAAAACTGGAAAGCTGCTGTTTGCAACTGATGGAAACCATGAGAAGCTGATGCCTGCAGTTGCTAGAGATGGCAGTGAAAGCTGGAGCATCCTAGATGTTAATCCAGAGTAGGTGAGGATGAGACTTTTGTTTGAAGATTAGAGGCAATAGTCCCTCTGAGAAGATAATGGGCAATATCTCTAGACCTTAATGCAGTGTTGTTCTCCAGTCTCCCTGTTAATTTCAGACTGCCTTTGGAGTTTGGTTAAACTGGCAATAGATTATAGGAAAAGCTTTCTTAAATGTGTAAAACCGCAGAACAGGTCTCAGTTGAAAATAGCGGTGGGGAAAGTACACTCTGTGGGATGCATACTGCTCCAGACCTGATTTTCTGTTCCCCAAGGCACCCCAAGCCTGCCAATTTTTGTTATTTTCTTTTTTAAAAAATTGCAAATACCACAAAAATGTGTTGTTCTCCCCTACCTACCTGCATTACCTCCAACCCTCCCAATATAAAACAGGACCAATATGGGGCTGAAAAGTGCAACCTGTTTCTGTGAACCATCAGAAGGGCATGGGTGAAAATTGGTCCCTGGGCATGATCCAGTTGGGCGCCATGGGGTATTATATGTTGAAGCTGAGTGGCCATACACAGCTTCTAAATGCAGTTTTACTGAGCAAAGGAAATCTGTTTCAGAAGGGAACAGTTTGATGGATATGTGGGGATTTGGTATGGAAAAAGGATAGTGGATCATGCAAATTGAGCTTAAACAAATGCATTGACAGAAGAAGAATGCCAAGTTCAGGCTGCTTGTGGAAAAACCCACACACACAATGGCTTTGCTGCAGCTGGACAAAATAATCTGCAGACTGTCGCAGCTGAGTTTAGCATATGGGGAAAACCATAATGGGTCTTGCTGTGAAAATGCCATCTACTTTCAGTACTGATGGCAGTGTCTGCTATTGCTTCTTTGACAACTACTGTTACCGGTAGAGGTTAATGATGGCTATAACCTGTATATGGTTGTCATGAATAACTGTACTGTACTGTATCTAGTAGAGGTTAACATTCAGTTTGACCCAGAGGTGTGTGAACAACTGTAGAGAATTTCCCTTCTCTGTGTTGATATGGGTGCATGGGCACATGTTGGAGGCAGTACAAGAAAAGTTCATATTTTTTTTTCTGACTTGAATATACACAACCCTTCCCCTTCTCTCTCCTCTGCCACTTCTGTCAGATCATATTAAAATTTCTGATTTAGACTGAATCATAAGCAGAGTTGAAGATGTTCCAGTGAAATAATCATGCATAGTTTGAAATATAGGGCTGGACAGTCCTGCCTCCATCACACTTCCCATGCATTCCTGTCCCCTGTGTATTTCTGCAGTGAATTTGTTGTTGTTATGGGTCTTCAAGTCAGCTCTGACTTATGGAAACTCTATCACAGAATTTTCTTGATAAGATTAATTCAGAGGAGGCTTACTGAGGCTGAGAGACTGTGACTTGGCCAAGGTCACCCAGTGGATTTCCATGGCTGAGTGTGGCTTCAAACCCTGGTTTCCCAGAGTCCTAGGCCAGCACTTTAACCACTATACCAGACTGGCTATCTCAGCGGTGAATACACTCATCTCTCCACATTTGTGGCTTTGACTTTTGTGGATTTGATTATTCACTGATTTTATTAAGATGTTCTCTCTAGGAATATCAAGAATATCCAGCACAGCTCTGTGGTCAACTTTAACCAAAAGTTGCACTGAAGGACCTAGAGATTCCTATAGAGAACACTTCACTAGGCTCCCCCAGCACAATTCTGTGATCCATGTCTGGCAGATATTGACCACAGAGTTGCACTGGAGGACCTAGAGATTCCTAGACAAGTGTTCTATCAAGTAAAAACATAGTGTTTTTGTTATTTGCAGTTTTTCCACATTCATGGGGGTCCTGTATCCTTAACCCCAGCAAATGTGGAGGGACGAGTGTACTTCGTTTAAAAAGCTTTGTACTATCATGTTTGGAGTAGGTATATGAATCAGAATAGAGCTTAATTTTCATATACAATGAGAGTATATAAAAATGAATCACTTAACATATTTGCCTGCCCCGTTTATGTTAGCCAGGCATTGCACCAAAGAGAACCAAACAAGCTAGTTTTAGTTTATTTCCTGTTTCTGGTCTGTTTCTTGCCTGCCTCTTAGCATCAGATCCTGCTTAAGGGTGCACAGATGGGGAAGGAAACCAGGAATGGACAAGTTCGGGCCATGAGCGTCACAATAAACCCTGCTTTAAAAAAGCCAGAATGTATAAGCCAATTGCAAACCATGGCTTTTGACTGTGGTTAATGAATGGCAAACAAACCATGGTTTCTTTTCAGGATGGATTTGGATGCAACAAACCAGAATTCATGCACTGCAACATGGCTTGTTGTTATGTGAAAACCTAGCCATTGTATGAAGGAGCCCATTGGTTCAGGATATTGGTTTTAGAACTGGATGATTAATGCTAAATAATACTGAGACTGGAGTGAATGTATCCAGTCTCTTCTTTACAACCACATCAAAGGATGGCACAGGAATGTATGAGCATGTGGATACTAGCAGTTTGTCTGTGTAATATTCAGTTCTAGTTTAGAATTGCATATAAACCAAGATAAGGTGCTGCTCTGAACACACCCACTTACTTTCAGCTTCAATTTTATAACTGTATAATGGAAACTGATATTATTGTACCTCATTGGGTTGGCGTGAAGATAAAGATGTCTGCTGCAGTGGTTGCTGATGGGGATGACATGTAGTTGTGCCCATGAATATTGCAATTTTTTTATGCTGGATCTAACTGACCACCATACTTTCTTCAGCACTAACTGTCCAGACACAGGAATTGTTTCATTTATTTAGTACTTTTATATCCTGATTTTGTTCTCTGTGTGGCAATTTAGTAATTTCCAAATGGTCTCTGATTTTCAGCTGTTGAACAGTTCCAGATGTACTTTGGACATTGGACAGAATCTTGTTGATATCCTATATGCAAGTTCCCCTATGGCAATTGGACACCTTTGTCTAATTCAGGATAACTGTATTCAAGTGAAGATTGCAGTGGTGGAGTTGTATATGTGGAACCAGTGCACATGGTTGTGCATTGTGCTTGGATGTGTACATGTATTGCCTGTGGATTGCTTTGCAGATTTTGCATGCAGATACACATGCACATTTGCTTGCACAATAATTTGCACAATGTCACAGTTGTGCAACTGTGGCATAATTCCATGACTGCAAAGTTATGTTCCATCTTTTCGATGTAGGATAATGGCCAGAGTAAGTGTTCAGAGCATGTGTTGGGACTTAGATATAATGAATTAATGAATTCAAGTGACTTGGATGAATAATCTGGAACTGTTTCCTATCCAAGAGGGTAATAATAATAATAATAAAATGTATTTGTACCCCGCCCCTCTGAGTACAATCAAGGCAGCTAACAGCAATTAAAATTACATTCAATATCAATCCACAAAGCCCCAAAACCCACTCACCCCTTAAAAAAAGTATTAAACCAAAAATTATTAAAATATCTTTGTTAAAATGACATACCATAAAATCAGACAACAAAGATATAATAAAGCAAGCAGAGAAACAGCTGCATCCGAATTGGGAAGGGCGGAATGAGGGGATTTCTGAGGCCGGGAAATCTATTCTGGAAAGGCCTGCCAGAAGAGATATATTTTAACAGCCTTTTTGAAGTTGTTTAGCATTGTAATCTGATGGATCTTGTCTGGCAGGCCGTTCCATAATCTGGGGGCGATTATCAAGAATGCTCTCTGGGAGGTTGCAGACAGCCTAGATTTTAATGGCTGGAGCAAGTTCCTCCCAGAGGACCGGAGTGCGCGGGAAGGATTGTATGGGAGGAGGCAGTCCCGAAGATAGATTGGACCCAAGCCATTTAGGGCTTTAAAGGGTGCAGCTGGCGTATCGGCCGAAGCTGATAACAGGCACTCCTGACTGTCGCATTTACCTGATTAGTCATCAGGAGCGACGAGTCAAGGAGCACCCCCGGACTGCGAACACAGTCCTTTACGGAGAGTGTGACCCCGTCCAGGACTGGAGGTTGTAACCCAATTCTTGGTTTTGGGGCCGCTACTGTGAGCAGTACTGTGTGTCCGTTTTGTCTGGATTTACTCTCAGTTTTTCCTTATCCAGCCCATTACTGCCTTAAGACATTCATTGAGAGGAGAGATGCTATCGGGAGTCAAGGCCAATGATCGAGACATGGAGAAATAGATCTGGGTGTCATCAGCGTACTGATAACACCCAGCTCCATGACTCCGAATAATCTCACCCAGCGACTTAATATAGATGTTGAATAGCACTGGGGACAAAATGGAGCCCTGAGGGATGCCACAGGAGAGCTCCTTTTTACTGGAGCGACTGTCCCCAAGCAGCACCCTCTGGGATCTGCCCGAGAGGAAGGAACAGAACTACTGGAACACATTGCCACCGACTCCTAACCCACTCAGGTGATCCAAGAGGATGCCATGATCTATCATATCAAAAACCGCTGAGAGGTCTAGAAGCACCAAGAGGGTCATACTACCCCTGTCGATGCTCAGACTCAAGTCGTCAGCCAAGGCAACCATGGCACTGTCAACTCCAAATCCTGTCCTAAAGCCAGTTTAAAATGGGTCTATATAATCGGTTTCATCCAAGACAGCTTGGAGTTGAAGAGCAACTGCCCTCTCTATTACCTTGCTCAAGAATGGTAACAAAGAGACTGGTCTATAGTTGTTCATATCCAGAGGGTCCAGGGAAGATTTTTTCAGAAGCGGCCTAACAGCCACATCCTTCAGGCAGGATGGAATATTACCTTCCCTGAGGGATGCATTGCTGATGTCCGTAAGGAACATCCTCAGTGCATCTCCCTCTGGACGGCCAGCCATAATGGGCAAGGGTCAAGAGGGCAGGTTGTTTTCTTCACTCTACCAAGGAGCTTGTCCACATCATCAGTACTCACAGATTGAAACTGATCCAGGATAATTTCATTAACAGAGTTGCTGAACACCTCATCAGTTGTTTCTGTCAAAACACTGCCATCTAAATTGGCTACTATCTGAGAGATTTTATCTGCAAAAAAGTTGTTAAACGCATCACAGCAGGCTGTTGTTGGGTTAAGTAATGGGTTCTGCACAGGAGGTATCTGCATCAGCTCCCTTACCACCCGAAACAGCTCTCTTGGACGGGACTCTGCAGACGCAATACGTGCAGAACAGAGAGATCTCTGTTGCACGTATTGCCTCTCGATAGGACCAAAGAAAGTTCCTATGACGAGTCTTGTCAGATAAGAGTCGAGTTTTCCGCCAGGTGCGCTCTAGTCATTGTCCAACCCGCTTCATTTTTCTAAGCTCTGATGTATACCATTGCTTCCAATTTGGAGTGGGTTGGAAAGGACACTTGGGAGCGATCGTGTCGATAGCCTTGGTAAGGTCAGTGTTCCAAGTATTAACCAAAGCTTTGACAGGGTCACTGGCATTACCAACCATTAAACCCTCCAAGGCTTTCTGGAATCAAGTTGGTTCCATTAGCCTTTGAGGGCAGACCATTTAATGGGTCCACTACCCCCAGTGGGGCGGGTAGAGGCTCTTAGTTCAGTCTTGACCAGGAAATGATCTGTCCATGACAATGCGGTGGTTTTAATAACCTCCACCCACGGATATTCCTGTTCAGTACTAAAGACCACATCGAGGGTATAACCCGCACAATGTGTGGGTCCGATGACCAATTGGGATAGGCCCATGTTCGTCATGATTTCCATGAACTCCCAAGCCACACCAGTCAGATTTGTCAAACTGGTCTCGAGTGGAATGTTGAAGTCGCCCAAAACTAACAGTCTGGCCGACTCCAACAGCAACTCTGAGACCAGCTGTGTCAGCTCGGTTAGGGAGTCTGCTAGACAACGGGGTGGACAGTATACTAGCAGAATCCCTAAACTATCCCTGGTCCTCAGGCTTAGGTACATACACTCGAAGTGGACTGTATTCCGGACAGGTATCCTGGTCAGAGTCAGGTTGTTCTTATGAACCAGAGCCACTCCGCCCATCCCCCCCATCCACTTCCCCTTACCTGCTCACTCACAGAATACCCGGCTGCGAGGGCCTGTGTTCAGATTATGGCACTATCCTCTCCCAGCCAGGTCTCTGTGAAGCAAGCCAGATCAGCATCCTCATCTAAAAGAAGATTGTAAATAATATGAGTTTTATTTTTAACCGACCTGGCATTGCAAAGGAGCAGAGTAAGGTTTAGTGGAACGGTTGGTACACTCTCCAATCCATTCCAGGGAACAGAGTGAATTGAAGGCGGGATAGCTTTCAAACAGTGATCCCACCTTATTTTGTAACATCTATTCACTCCATTCCAACCATACCTCCCTTTCCCCTGCACAACTCCAATTTCTGCCCTCAAACCATTCCTTGCCTCAACTGGGTATTTCCACATGAACCCCTCTTCATGGTCCACTGAAATTGGGATTACGTAGGATGAACTTCAGAACATCACTCTGGGTTTATTCTAAGCTTTTTTATTGTTGTTGTCCCAACTGCACAAGAGGCTAGAGGGCCAGTAACAAGGAGACATTTCTCCCCAATTCACTTGGCACCATGTGCTGTTTACATAACCATACAATACATCATACAAAGTAAGAGAGACAGCCTCACCAAGAAACTGACTAAGGATGACACTGTCCCTGTCCCTGAGGTTGAAGGCGCTGTGGATCAAATCAGAACAGATACAATTTTTGTAATGGTAAAAGCTATTTCAAAATCTGGCAAGGAAAAGCAGTACTTTATAGATGCAGTGAATCTTGCAGCAGCAGTTGAAAAGCCTGCAGGATGCAGCTGGATCAAACACAACTAGACATATCTTCACATCTCCTCCTTGGTCACATATGGAACAGTTATGTAGTTGATCCCAATAATATTCTGTTAGTATAAAATTATGAGGACTGAAAGGTAACAATTCTCATTTTAATTACCAGTGCCTTTCTATTTTACTCATCTATTAATTTCAGGAAATATCTTTGTCCCTGATTAAACACCATATTGCCAAGAGCACAAAACCAAATTTCCTACTGCACATTTCTTTTTTTTTTCTCCTACTGCACACAGGGTGACCAGACATCCTCCTTTTCCAGGACATGTCCTACATTCCAGCTTTCCGTCCAGGAGGACTTCCAAAATGTCCTCCATTTTTGAGCATGACTAAGAAGCATGATGTTTTTATTTAGATTAGTGTTTTAGCTTTAATTTTGGAATGTCCTACACATTTCTTGAATGTCCTATATTTTGTAGTGCCTTGTTCTCTTTTGTGGTTATGACATCTGATCACCCTGACTACACACAGTGTGTCCAGCTACACATTACAATAATACCTGACATCACAGAATCTTGACTTGGAGCAATGAATTCATCTGACATTTTTGACCAGTTCATGTTCTGGTTCATATATTGACTAGGCTAGTAGTCTTCCATTTCATATGGTCCTGGGCCTAAATACCTTGAAGGCACCCAATCCCATCCAATATTAGAAGCTAAGCAGAGTCAGACTTAGGGCTGATGCAGATGACCAAGAAGGGGCAGCTCTGCACTGCCCCTGGGAGCAGCGGATCAGGGCCGCGGCAACCACACACCGTGGCCCCGATCCTCCTTTTCGCTGCCCCCAAAAGAGTGGCAAAATGCTGCTTCCTTTGGGGGTGGCAAAAGGCCATCCTTAGAGCTGCAGCGGTGGCTCTTTTGCACCCCTTTGGTGCAGCATGTGCACACGCTGCGCCAAGAGGGTGTCCTGATGCCGTGCGGATGGGCGCGTGACATCGGGGCAGACTCAGGGCAGAGTCAGGGCAGCTAGCCTGTGGTTGCCCTGCCCCAACTCCACCCCCTGCAGTTAGCACTGGATACTACCATGAAATACAAGGTGTTGTAGGCCAGTGCTCTAATGGAGGAAGGAAGCTGGGCTTTCTCCCCCAATGTGCCAGGGGACCAGCACCATATTTGTGCCCATTGGCTGCAGCTGTTTCTTTCCTAGAAACATGTTACAGCTTGGCACTTTTCCACAAACCTTTCATTTGAATATCAGTGCCCTAGGCTATACAGTTGGCCCTCCACATTTGTGGCTTTGACTTTTTGCAGATTTGATTATTTGCAGTTTTGGTTAATATGTTCTCTCTAGAAATCTCTAGGTCCTCCAATACAACTCTGCCAGAAATTGACCATAGAGTTGTACTGGAGAAAACACTTCTCTGGGCATTTGTAGGTCCTCCAACATGATTTTGCAATCAGCCTCTGGCAGATGTTGACCATAGAGTTGTGCTGGAGGACCTGTCCTAGAGGTTCCTAGAGATGTATTCCCTTAGGTAAAAAGAATAGTGTTGTGGGTTTTTTTTTTAATTTGTGTTTTTTCCATGCTCAACTCTAGTCTTTCACCCCTAACCCCAGTGAATGTGGAGGGACCACTGTATTTCAGAGAAAGGCAATGGCAAACCATCTCAGAATATTCCTTGCATAAGAAGAACCTGTGAAATTTATGAGTTTGCCATAAGTCAATAGAGAGGTGACCTGAAAGTCACATACATACATGCAAACAGTCTTATGCCCTTCCTCTTCTCTTGCCTCAATGTAGTGTATATAAAATAGTTGTAATGTGACCAGTTCATGTTCTGGTTCATATATTGACTAGGCTGGTAGTCTTCCATTTCATATGGTCCTGGGCCTAAATACCTTGAAGGCACTAAATCCCATCTGATACAGTTGTAATACTCTGAATATTCCTTGCCTAAGAAAACCCTATCAAATTGATGGGGTCACCATAGGTCGACACACACAGACACACACACACACACAAAAAGTATTAGCTAGCGGGGCATAGTGACTTGAGCATTGGACTATGACTCTGGAGAACAGGGTTCAAATTCCAGTTTGGCCATGCAAACCCACTGGTTATCTTGACCAAATCACATTCCCTCAGCCTTAGAGAATGGCAATGTCAAACCCCCTGTGAAGACCCTGTGATAGAATCACTGTAAGTTGGAAATGACTTTAAGGCACAACAAAAGCATTTATATTGGGAATTGGCAAAGTGCAACCTATAGGCCACCCATAGCCCCCAAATAACCTTTTTTTGTGCGATCAACCCCCTGGACAAAATTTGGTTTAAAAGTCCCCCAAAAACTACTCCCCATCAAAGTTGATTTTCCTACTCCTGGAGGCCTTCAGTAGTTGTGGTTCTGCTACAGTGGGGGACAAGACTCTCAAACCCCCCTCCCACAACCCCCCTCATGAAAAAAGGGGACCCCAGCCATTTTGGATTTGTTTGCTTCTCATTTTTCTGTTAGTTTTGGCCCGGTGCTTCCCGTGAACAGTTGATCTCCATCCAGTTTGTTGGAATTGTCTTCTCTCCACAAATTTCTATGCTTCTACTTATTCACTGGCCTCATAGTGTTTCGAACCAGTGTGGGTAGCCAAATGCAAGCTAGGACTCAAAGCACTTGGTTGTGCAAACAGGTAACTTTTCTCTAGCTTGTGCTAGAGAATGTGTGTGCTTTTCAACATCTGTTTATTCTGCCTGAGCTTTCTGCTCAGTGTTTTGCTGGCTTATTGGGACCTTAGGCTGTATATCTTTTTATGGTCTGTGTGATTTATGGTGGTATCAGTTGTTTAATCATAGTTGGCCTTCCCCTTCCTTCTCCTGTAATACAGTTAGCTACTTACATGGAATGGTAACCATCTGATCTAATTATGGCATCTGAAACCTAATTGCAGAGTCAAATATGTTTCCGTAATCTACTGCTTAACGCCTTAGCGTTGGAGAAAACAGATGAGACACTTGCACGCATGTTCTTCTTCCATGCATGGAGATAAGTACAAGAAGATTCCTGCTGGGTCAGACCATAGTGCCCTTTCATTGCTTTTGATAATAAACCCCGTCACCCTGACCATTGGCCATACTGCCTGTGCTAATGGGAATTGTAGTCCAAAAGGTCAGGAGGGTATGGCAGCAGGGAAGACTAGTTTACCTAGTCCAGACTTTTGTTTCCACAGTGGCCCACCAGATACCGCTAGGAAACCCACAAGCAAGACATGAGTGCAGCTGTGCCTTCCTACTTATTTTCACTGCCAACTGGAGCTTTTTTTCATAGGTAGTGGAGGTAATGCATAGCTGCCATGACTTTTAGTCATTAACAACCTCATTCTCCATTGTTATGTCTTGTGGTAGTGAGTTCCACAGTTTAATTTTCTGTTGTATGAAAAATGTTTCCTTTTGCTCATGCTACTTAGAGGTGGATAAGACTTTATATTTTGTTCGTTTCTAAGCATCAGGGTAATATGTCTAGGAATATTTCAGTCAAGCACTGGAGATTGTTGTTTCCTTCAGCTTTTCTTGGGGATTTTGGATGCCTTGGCAGAGAATGGTACTGAAGGAGATTTAGAACTTCAAATGTATTAGTCTTTTATGGTGTTTTATTTCCCTTTTAGGGTTCTATCTGAGTCAGTCCTTCATGTGTTAATTGGCCCCAAAGGATACTGACACAATTAGAGGAGATGCAGACAAGACAGATAAATGTGAGGGTGAAGGCTTTCATGGCCTGCATCCATACTTTTTTGTGGGTTTTTGGGGCTGTGTGGCCATGTTCTAGAAGAGTTTCTTTCTGACATTTCACCAGCATCTGTGGCTGGCATCTTCAGAGAATACTGAAATGGAATTCTCTGAAGACGCCAGCCACAGATGTTGGCAAAACGTCAGAAAGAAACTCTTCTAGAACATGGCCACACAGCCCCAAAAACCCACAAAAGAAAGACAAAATTATGGGAAGGTAAAAAATTTGGGACTCTTTAATTTGGAAGAAAGTTCAGAATAAAATGCAAATGAAGAGTGACATGATAGAAGTCTTCAAAAAGTATTGCTGAAATGTATTGCACTATTGGTAGGGTTGTGAGGGGCTGAAGATCAGCTAGCTTACTCTGGCAATTCTAGCAGAAAGTAGGCTGCTTCCCCCACCACGACCTCTTGGTCCTGATTGTCCCCAGTTTGTCCCACTGTCTTCATGTTGTCTAACATTCATTCCTAAGCAATGAATCAACAGGATTAGTTTTATTCACTCTATGCTGAAGTTTGATATCTTTGCCATGATCCTGTTCACCATGGAGTGCATTACAAAGTTGGAGTGAGTTCAGAGAAGGGCAACAAGGATGATAAGAGGTATGGGCAGGGGTAGGCAACTTTCCCCTTTAAGGGCCGAGGGACTTCAGCTCCCAGAATCCCAGGAGCTATTGGCCAACATGGGACTATTGGCCAACAAGGCTGAGGCTTCTGGGAGCTGAAGTCCCTCGGCCCTTAAAGGGGAAAGGTTGCCTACCCCTGGGTATGGGGAACAGAACATACGAGGAGAGGTAGAAGCAGCTTGGCAAGTTCAGCATGGTGAAGAGAAGACTGGGGTGACATGGTTGTATTCCTTAAATATCTAAAGGGCTGTCACAGAAAAGAGGGGATAAGTTGGTTTTCTGCTGCCCTAGAAGATAGAATTAGGTGTAATAGTTTTAAGTTACAGGAGGTAGATTTTGATGGAACGTTAGAAGGAACATCTTGCCAGTGACAGCAGTTTGGCAATGGAACGAATTGCCTAGAGAGATGGTGAGTTCTCATAGAATCATAGATTTGGAAGAGACCATAAGGGCTATCCAATCTAACCCTCTCCCATGCAGGAAGACATAATCACAGCACTTCTGACAGATGGCCATCCAGCCTCTGTTTAAAACCTCCAAAGAAAGAGACTCTACCACTTTCTTGAGGCAGCATGCTCCACTGTCTTACCATTAGCTCTTACCATCAGGAAGTTCTTCATAACGTTTAGGTGGAATCTCTTTTCCTTTAGTTTGAATCCATTGATCCATGTCCTAGTTTCAGCAGCAAAAACAAGCTTGCTCCATCCTCAATAGGACATCCCTTCAAATATATAAACATGGCTATCATGTCACCTCTTAATCTTCTCTTCTCCAGGCTAAACATATCCAACTCCCTAAGCACGCTTCACAGGGCATGGTTGCCAGACTTTTCACCATTTTAGGAGGGATGCAGATGGGCAGCCCTGGGCCGCCCTGAGAAGCGGAGGATTGGGGCCGAGGCTGCCCCTTTCAGAGCCAGCAAATAGGGTGCTCTAAGAGCTGCCGTGGAGCTCTTCTATGGCCCTTCCGGTGCAGTGCGTCAAGACGCTGCGCCAGGAGGACATCTTGACGTCGCGCGCCATGCATAACAGTGTGCAATGTCACGACGTCCTCAGTGTGGGGTTGGAGTGCCCAGTGTGCAGCTGCACCTCCGCATCCCTGCCTCTAGGCTGGCCCTTTGGGCCATTGCTGCTAATGGCTGTGCCTGCATGCACCACCACTGAAAACCATGGGACTTGAGATCCCATGTTTTTTTCATCCATGGGGTGGTGGTCCTATGGATAAGAAGGGTCCATTGTATTTCCCTTGATGTGGACACTATACTCCTATTGATGCAACCTAGAATTGCATTGGCTTTCTTAGCTGATTGCATCACATTGCTGATTGATGTCCAGCCTGTGGTCCACTAAGACTTCTAGATCCCTTTCACATGTACTGCCATCAAGCCACATGTCACCCATCCTATATCTGTGCATTTCATTTTTGCTGCCCAAGTGTCTTTCTCTGGATGTCTTTAAAAAAAAAAAAAGGCTGGTCAGCAACCTGCTGGGGATGCTTTAGGTGGAGATCCTGCATTGAGCAGGGGGTTGGAACTGATGGATTGTCTAGTGAAATAAAGGATAGAGTTTCTGTCCTTTTAATGGTTGTGTCTAAGGGGATTTCAGTGGAAATTCCTTTTGCTGCATATTTGTTAAAGGAATGGGAGTCCTGTCCCATACTTTACCAACCCTACTGTCAACTGTCCAACTCATTTCCATGCTTTGTGACAAGGTGTTACCCAGGAATCTCAGGCATTTTGCATTTCAGAAACCTAACTGCTGAACATGAGGAAAAATTTCATCACTCTTCAAGAAAGTTGAAAGATAACCATCAAGTAAATTCCTAGTCCCTTGGCAACCTAATTTAATTCTGTGGTTGTTCCCATTAAGACATCTCAATGTAATCTCAGCCTACCCAGAACCTTAATTTTTTTTGCCTGCCAAATTGACACACCTCAGGGTGAAGAGAATTACAGGTGGTAAAACAGCCTTTTCCAAGCTCCTTATTGTTTATTAGAAAGGGTGAATCAGTATTCATCATTGGTGCAAAGTATAAAATGTGAGATATCAATAAAGATGGTGGTGATGGTGGTGGTGGTGGTGATGGTGGTGGTGATGATGATAGAGCCATTGAGTTGGAATGCCACATCACCCTGCTTTAACTCCACTCCTTCATAAATGGCAAATGTATATTAATTGTTGTTGTTGTGTGCCTTCAAGTAATTTCTAACTTGTGGCGAACTCTAAGGCAAACCTATAATGAGGTTTTCTTGGCAAGATTTGTTCAGAGTGCGGGTTGCTTTTGTCTTCCTGAGAGAGTGTGACTTGCCTAAGGTCACCCAGTGGGTTTTCCATGGCTGGGTGGGAATTCAAACACTGGTCTCTAGAGTCAGTCCAATGCTCAACCACTACACCATGCTGACTTTCATGCATGAATTAGTAATAAATTTACTGTAGCAAAATGGTCGCCCAAGTGATTTCAGTACTACCACATGAATCACCACATCTTGAATTGATAGAACATAAAGTTGATTTGACTGTAATTTCCAAATAAGAAAACTTTTCTAATTTCCTATGAAAGTAAGTATCTAACAAACTAGATATTTAATAAATTAAAATAGTTTTTTTAAAAAAACAGAAACATGATATACCCTTAAAGTAAAAGTTATATCAAATTGATACTAACAGAACATAATACATATATTGTTATAATATTATTTTAATTTTGAAGCTGGAGTTGGATTTGGTACATTTCTACTGACCATCCAAAATTTATTTTGACTCTAACTGATTTTGACTAATAATGATAATTGTATGTTGTGGCCATAAATACAGGAGTTTTTAGGTTGCAAGCAGTTTAAAATAAAATAAAATAAAATAAAATTACATCCACATTGAAAAATGACACTGGCTAACCCCACATCACTTCATTCCTCATCCTTGATGTTTGCCATATTTTTATCTGCCTAATTCCTTTCTTATCCTTTTAAAAAAGAAAATCAAAACAATTACCTCATTTTTCCTCAGGTAGTTCAAAGCAGCTTCCAAAAAGAACATGACAGAAGTGACAACATGGATGACAATACAGAAAAAAGGCAACACACAAGTGAATTGCTAATAAGTTGTTATTAGTAATGCTTTGTAAAAGTCTGTTGCATTAAGAAGATAAGAGGCCTGTGAGATTGGGCTAGAGACCTATCTAGCCCAAAGTTTTCTTCCAGTGGCCATCCAGTTCAGTATGGGAAGTCCATGAGCAGAAGAACAAAATGATGGATGCTCAGATGTTGAAAACCACAACAGAAAAGATTAGCAAAATTAGCAAAAAGATGCCTCAAATCAACTATAAATCAAAGCACATGGTCTGTAGTTACATATATTCAAGGTATAAGCATGCATGTCAACATAATATCAAATCATCAATACAGAAAACATCTCAGCAAATAATAATATTGCTCTTGTTGAGTGCCTCCAAGTCATTTCTGACTTATGGCAACCCTATCATGGGGTTTTCTGGGGCTTAGAGTATGTGTCTCAACTTAAGATAACCCAGTGGTTTTCCATGACTGAGCGAGGAACTGGACCCTGGTCTCCAGAGCCATGGTCCAGCGCTCAAACTACAACACCACATTGGCTCTCCAACAATAATATATAAAGAATAGTAAATACTAATACAAGCTCAGTAAAAAAAAAAAATTGCAAAATGAAGAGTTAACCAGTATATGGGCAACCGGGCTAAATAACAGCAGAAACCTGTTTGCATTTTTATAGTATGCCCTCCTTATCCATGCATTTTTTATCCATGGACTCAAGCATCCAGAGCTTGAAAATAGTTTTACATTTTCAAAAAGAAATCTTGGTTTTGCCATTCTTTATAAGGGAAACCATTTTATTATGCAACTGTAGTGGATAAACTCCAGTGGATACCAAGGGCCCACTGTATTTATATTTTGATATTGCTAGCTTTGTGTGTGATTGCACCTTGAATATGAATAACTGAAGTTGACAAGAGTGCAATGACATTCTTAGTTTTGTGTTCCCCCGTAACTTTGATGGCCTTCTTTTTCATTTGTCGAACCCCCATGCAAAGTCACCCAAGTTGGTGACCATCATGACATATTGTAATAGTGAAGTTTTTCCCCTCAATTGAATTTATTAAAGATATTTGCAAATTTTGGAAAACTCTCATTTAAAGAAAATGCAGAGAGCAAAATTCTCATCAATTCTTAGTTCATAGATATAGGTAAATGATAGCAGTAAAACAAGGCTGCATCTGCACTGCAGAAATAATCCATGTTAACACCACTTTAAATGCCATGGCTCAATGTTATGGAATTCTGGGATTTGTAGTTTTGTGTGACATTTAGCCTTCTGTCTCAGAGAACTCAGTTCCCAGAATGCCATAGCATTGAGCCAATAGCAGTTTACATGGTGTTAACCTGGATTATTTCTGTAGTGCAGATGCAGCCTGGGTTCTAGGTCGCAGACTGTATGTTTGAATTCTTCTCTTCTTGCCTGTAGAAACCTAGTATGTATGGCTCTAGCTTAGAATTTATCCTACTACCAGATATTTAATGTGAAGGCTTCATATAATCTCAGTGAGAGCAAAACTTGAGTTGCTCTCCTTTTCGGAGAGTCTCCACTTTTTGAAAAGTCCGTGTCTCTCCATGTAATAGTGTATGTTCTCTTTTCTGCTAGTCCTAATTCCCACTAAGGTATCTGATTTTGATAATATAAGGCTGCAGATAATATTGAGGTACAGTCGCGTCTCCGTTCTCACGTACTTGGGATCTGTGTCCCTCGACTATCCATGGGCGGTGAACAGAGGGAGACAAAATGGAGCGTGCACCTCCATTCAACCCTGTAGGGCTTGAATGTATGTGATTTTCCATTCTCACAGGGGGTAGGTGGGTCCCAGAACGGTCGAATGTATTCACTTGATCACATATTCCTCCATGCAAAATCTTTTTGCATAGAAATATTGATTTGCTAGCCACGTTCTCCCTTCCTGATATGCTAGTTTTCTGTGGACAAGTTTTTTCTTTCTTTATTTATTTTTTTAAATATTGGTATGGAGGAGCTCAGGTTTGTGGGCCACCATCTGTGATACAGTTCAAATCTTATGTTATAAGGGCTGCGAGTGAGTGAGAACCTGTCTTTTAAATAATCATGTCGGTAGAGAAACTTCACAGAGTGTCCATTGTGCTCTGGGTGCGGGAACTGGTAGGAACGTTACCGTCTTGTATTTATGTTTTGGCTCTCCTGAAGTCTGTGTACATTGTGTACTCTCAGCAAGAGAGATTAATAATGCAAAATGCCAACTAAGTCAGCTTGTTTTCTTTTGTTGGCATAGGTGACAAGCCTGTGACTTGGACTTTCTTGTTAGGCAATGAAGAAGGGCTATCGTCTCATTTTTGTTTGTGGACTTTAAGGGACTTTGACTTTGACAACTGTAGGGATTCACCAGTTGACGTTTTTCTGGGTGCCCAGTTAATGGTCTAGGAAAACATGTTGTTGCTGCTGAACCCAAAGTTCAGCATGTTGATCAGTTGCTTCGGTGGATCACTATGGGGATGGCCTTCTTTGCTGTGACACCATGGTTGGGCAATGCCAGCTTGCAGCGGGAATGGCATCAACTGTAGCATTCTTGTGGTTTGAGGTTACAATCTGGCTCCTAATTAAAGCTTTCGGGATCTAGGAATCACAGTCAGAATAGGCTCTGTAGGTGTGTCACAGTGTGTGTGATGCCAAAATTGTTTTTAATCATTTTAATTTTTGCTAATTACATTGCCTAAATTGATCTATTGTCTGTGCCTTTCCCTGAGATCTTTTCACAGAATGTAGATCACACACACACACACACACACACACACTTGAATAGATAAATAATAAAGGTAATCTCTTCTGTTTGTAGTAGAACCCCAAGTCACTCCCTAAAGCTCAATAATAGGAGATTGAACCCCGAGAAAAGGAAGTAGTTCTTCACCGTGAATGAACTATGCAATTTACTAGCACAAGATGTAGTGTTGGTTGGTACCTCAGATGGTTTTTAAAAGAGATTGGATAAATTTATGGAGGATAGGGCCAGTTAGAATAGCTATATAGAATAATAGAATTATAGGATCTTATATCTGGAAAGGGCAATCTAGTTTAACCCTTTGCAATGGAAGAAAACACAACTAAAGCATTCTTGAAAGATGATAATGCAACCTCTGTTTAAAGACCTCAAAACATGGGGATTCCACCACCTTCCAAGGCAGTCTGTTCCACCGTTGAACAGCAGTTACTGTGGTTTTTTAAAAGTTCTTTCTAATGTTTATGTGGGATCCCTTTTCTTGTAATTTGAATGTGTTGTTTGTGTTGTAGTCTCTGGAGATGCTCTGTCACCTTCAGGATCAGAGGCAGTATACCTTTCTGTTATCAGTTGCTCAGGAGCATGAGATGGAGGGTGCATTTAGATTCATGTTGGCAGTGTTTCTATGAGCAACTACTTGGCTGCTGTGTGAGCAGAACATGGGACCATATAGATATTTGGTGTGACTCAGCATGGCTCTTCTTTGATTCTTATGTAATGATAGGGTGCAAATATTGCCCCCCATTTTCTAAACAGGGACAATTGTACTGGCAGAAGTCCAGAGGCTGTTGTACTGGGTTTAACCTCCTTTAGATGAGAGTAACAGAAATGAATGGTGTCCTGTTAACATCTATTTTGTTTGCAAATATGCATACAGAGCACAGCAGAAGCAAACAAACCCCTCTGTTAGGCAGCCCAACCACATCTATTTTCTGAAGCCATTGTCCCATTTCAGCTAAGGCTAAAGCTGTTAGCTACGTTTTGTCCTAGGGTGCATCTATACTGTAAAATTAATCCAGTTTGACACCACTTTAACTGGCATGACTCCATCTTGCCAAATCCTGGGATTTGTAGTTTTGAGAGGCACCAGCACTCTTCAACAGAGAAGGCTAAAGACCTTGTAAAACTACACACCACAGGATTCCATAGGATGGAGCTACAACACTGAAAGTGTTGTCAAACTGCATTATTTCTACACTGTATATGCACCCCACATCTAAACTACCACTGTTCCTTCTGCTTTGGCCTATAAGGTGTCCCCTTCCAGTGGTAAGTGGTGGTAGAGAGAAATTTCCAGCCATCACGGAATATTTATGTTGTTTTGTGAAGAATATTGAAAGTGTACGACACAGATAGAAATTGTAAGGTCCTCCAGATGTTGTTGAACTGCAGTTCCCAGCTTTTTTTTTACCATGGCTCTGCTGTCTAGGTTTGCAATCTGACAGTCTCAGTGCAGCAGAAATATCTCTATGTGGAGATGCATTGCTGGGAATCAGGTGGCCCTATAGATATTGTGAGACTGTAGCCCTAGCCAGCAAAGCTAATGGCAAGAAGTGCTGGGACTTTCTGTTCAGCAACATTTAGAAGGTCAGATGATGGCCAATCCTTCTGCCTCACTGGGTAGTTGTAGTTGTGTGGATAAAAATGAAGATAGACGAAAGTCATGCACCGAAAGCTTGAAAAGGTTACATTTTAGAAATAAGGATTCTGGGAGCTGTAGTCTTAAAAAGGTACCGTAACTTTTCTAGGATCTGCCATGTACACTGTCTTGAGTTCCTTGGAGAAAAGCTAGGACAGAAGAGTAAGAAATAAATAAATGATTTTGAGTTACCATCCAGGTTTACTTTGCAGATTACTAGTCACAAAATGTTGACATCCTTTTTCTCATTCTCGTTCTCTCCAGTTGCAGATCTGAATGTTTCTAACCTCACAGTAGTTGGACTATCGAGGCTCTGAGAGACTTTACCGAGAGCTACCATCCCTTCCAGGGGTTTCTTCCTTCTTCTTCTTCTCACTTTCCCCTTCCCCTCCATATAAAACTTCCATGGACCGGGCCATCTCCATGGAACCAAGGGAGAACTCAACCACTTCTCGGCAAAGAGGGAGCGAGACAGATTTCTTGGGGTCAGCCATGGCTTCTGCAAAGACCCCACCTGCTCCTGGCAGTGCTGGAGAAGCCATGATGCCTGCATCCGGCTCTGCAAAAGGTATCGCAGTGAGCGGTGATCGTATGGAGGCTGAAGAGGAGGATGAGATGTGCTCTGGAAGAGATGTGGATTCCACTTCAAATGCGGACAGTGAGAAATGGGTGGCTGGAGATGGACTCGAGGAACAGGAATTTTCCATCAAGGAGGCTAACTTCACAGAGGGAAGTCTTAAGCTGAAGATCCAGACGACAAAGAGAGCCAAGAAGCCTCCAAAGAACCTGGAGAACTATATATGCCCACCTGAGATCAAAATCACCATTAAGCAGTCTGGGGAGCAAAAACTTTCAAGAGCTGGGAAAAATAACAAAGCAGCAAAAGAGGAAGACAGAGCCCACTCCAAAAAGAAGGTAAGACTGTCCATTTTGATACTGCTTCTTTTCTTCCAGCTCCCTGTTTTGTTTTGTTTCTGATTTGTTTTTTGGTATTCATCAGTGCAACTTGTGCAGACATTTTGTGTGAATCGGTCTCTTGGCTTTCACTATCTTCCTTAAATCGGCTGACCATTCATCATTTGGGTGTTGTCAAAACCCAATCCTTTTTCAGTTCAAAAACTCAACGCAACAATCTGGGAACCGAAGGGGGTTTTGCAATCTAAATGTGTGACAACAGGTGGACAGGACAAACAGATGGAGGTGGAAAGCTGTGGAAGGGGGAGACGCGTAACAAGACAACAGGGGGAATGTTATTAGCATAAGAAGTTCCATGGTCCCTGCACACCAGCTGCCATGCCATTGTAGGGGGCTGAGCTGAAGGGTGTTTTAAAGAGCCATTTGAAGGGGAATATAATGGCCTCACTTGTGTTACGCACACAAAGACTGTGCCTTCAAACCGGAAGAGCTCAGGCAGTTTAAAGGCTTCAGTGTATGACTCCAGACTCTGTTGGTGTGCTTCCCTTAATTACATTCCCCTTTATTTTTGTACCAGAATAGGTTCTAACAACAGCTTTAAGAAAAGTAAGGGACAGGTAGAGGGAAGGCTTTCCAAACAAAGGGATCACACCATTGCTTAATTAACAAGAGCTCTTCTTATGTGGATTATGAGACTTTTCTTACAAGGTCTGGTCACTCTATGGGATCAACTGTGTGAGGCTCAAGATCCAAATAAGTCTGAATCACACACACCCTTCAATCTTTCTTATTTTCAGTGGCTTCAAGGTTAGAGGGAGAAATTGTTGCAAAGTCTTTGACAGCAGAGATTGTGTGTGTGTATTAAAAAGTGAAAATAAATGTTTGTTTTTGTCACACAAGCATTCTCTTTGAGTGAACTGTGGATGACGAGAGCTCAGTATCCTATGCACAGTGCCTTCTGATCCTTGGTGATGTTTCATTGCATGGCACCGAGATGTTAGAAATAGTGTAATTTTCATAAAAACCTTACAGTCCCTGAAAATGATATATTGGTTACGAATGAGTCTGCAGTCTGCAAATTCTTTTCAGAGAGGGGGATATCTTTTCTTCTCCCTTTGTGCATCTATATTGATGAAGGTCAACTTGTAATATAGATCAGGATGGGTAGGCATTTGTGAGTGAGAGATATAGCTCCAGAAACCAGGCTGGGATGGCACATTGGGAAGAATGGTTATTCTTCTGTGGATAAAAACACATATTTTTTAAAAAATGAAAAAACAAACAAATATTTTTTTTGCACCAAAATAAAGTTTAACGTGTAGAATCAACCCATGTGATTTTTCTCTCCAGAATAATTCCACGTCAAAAGTTTGGGATGTTAAAGTACAGAGAATACTGTGGAGGAATAGGTGTCTTATCTCAAAGAGGGATAGCTACTGTAAATGGTTTGTCATTGCACATGAGGATGAAATACTCAAAGATTTACATCCCCAGCAGCCAGTCCCACAAGTGTCCTCGGCAGCTTTATCTAGTTACAGCTGCAGATACAACCCAAGTTGGAAAACCAAACAGATGCTGAGCAGTAGCAACCTTGAAAAAAAACTTGGGAGACAGGTTGAAAAAGTGAAGATCAGATCAGTGGCATTGAGTTGGCACCTTTATATTTCATCCCAACAGGGATGCTGAGCCTTTAACAGTTGCCTGACAGGCAGAAATCTGTCAGGTGTAGCATTTCCTTTCAGTAGTGACAGTAAGATGGATGCAGCTGCAGTTGCATCTGTGGAAAGCTGCTGAGAAAAACAAGAAGGCAAGCTTAGGGACATTTGGGGGGCTGGGTTTTTAACCAAAGCTAGCCAAATAAATCTGGTCTTTCTTTCTGTATAGCATTGTCTTACAGGGGAATGGGTGTGTAGCCTATTTAAAAGGTAGATTGCCTCTCTCAGACCACTTCTAGAATTGAAAATTAAACCCTTTGACATGATAGTCAAAGGTTGGCAGCTGGTGGGGCACATACCACAAAGACAACTTTGGGGGCCAAACGCAGCCAAAGAAACACACTGTGTCCATACCTGAGGTATGGCATGGGGCAGATAGCCTGTAATTGTCTATTTTATTTACATGTTTTTAAGGAGTGTGTGGATGGATGGTCACTTATGTGCTGTGCTGTAGTGGTGCATTTGCTGCATTGATGGGACTTGATCATTGGGCAGGGGAGTTGATGATCCATCCACTGCCTTAAAAATGACTAAATAAAATTGCAACTATAAACTCAGGTCTTTTGCAGTTCTGTAGTTCAGTTAGGAAGCCAGGCTGGGAGCCTGTCAGAATTTGCAGGCATTGGAGAATGGAGGTCTGGAAGATGCCAAATTTCTCTAACTCTTCCTGAGTCTCTTGGGGATTTTGCCCCTGGGTGCAAACAGGAGACATCTTGGTTGCCAACCACTTTTTATGCTGTTGCCCTGCAAGACGCTTAGCAAACATTAAGAAACCAACAACCTCAGTTGCTTTTCCATGTCAGAGCAGTTTGCTCTAATTTCCCTGAGGGTGTTATGTGATCATTGCAAAGCAGGGAGGAGATGCAATCAGAGAAGGCAATCTCCATTTCTTCCAAGGTGTGGCTCTTCATTATAAAAAATATTTTGAGAGTTGCTGGTGTTGTGGTTCCATTGCTGAGTTTATTTAAGGCAGCTATCCAGAGATGATTGTTCTTAGCTTTGACTGCTTCTTTTCTGGAGAGTGGAATGACTTCACTCATTACAATGGCTGTAGGTGGACACATATGTTTCCTGCATCGGACAGGTAAAGCATGGATTTCGTACACTCGTGGATGTGAAGGGGTCCTTGTCCCAGAGATATCTACCTTGCTGTCTTGATCTTTGTGTTGTTTCTATTGTGGGAAAGAATGGGGGGATGCAGACGGGCAGCCCTGGGCCGCCCCGGGAAACGGAGGATTGGGGCCGAGGCTGCTGGACATGTCGGCCGCAATCCTCCCTTTTGCCGGCCCAGAAAAGAGCAGCAAAATGCTGCTCCTTTCAGAGCCAGCAAAAGGATGCCTTAAGAGCTGGCATGCAGCTCTTTGGCGCCCCTTCCGGTGCAGCACATCAAAAGGCTGCGGCAGAAGGACGTCCTGATGCCGCGCGCCATGCGTAACGGCATGTGGCATCAGGACGTCTTCGGGGAGGGGTTGTAGCGGCTGGCGTGCAGCTGTCCCTCCTCATCCCTGCCTCCATCTGTAGAGACCCAATGGCTAACATCATAGATCCATCCCCAGGGTGGCAGTTTGGGAACATTTTCTGGGAATTTTTCTCTTTACTGGTGAGCTATGTCATTTTCTCCATCTGTGACATTAGTAGTTGAAGAGAGGTCCCTTCCTTCCATACTCAGGGTCAGCATCCAAATAAGCAGTGTCAGATGATTCTTTAGATTGCTGAAAAAAGTCTGGATCAATTCTTGCAATTAGCAATTTTTTTAGCAATTAGTAAGTGCTATACAAACTCAGTTTATATTCATCTTTTCCTTAGACTGGAATTAAATATACAGCATAGACATGAAGGAAAAGATCATCCCCTGCAGAGACCGATCATAACTTTACACTCAAGGAGCTACATAGCAGTTGTGCAATGTTGCCTTATTAGTGACTGGCAAAATTGTCAACTAAATGCATTGCACCTTGATGTTTGCATGCAGCAGGCAGCCATATGTAATGCATATCTAGGTGGAAAAGTGATCAATCTGCATCAACATCAGTATGCAACAATCCTGCATGCAAAACTCTGCTTCTGCAACCTTGAACTTAATACTGACATTCTACACCAGGCAAAAGATTGTTTTATTTTACAGCATTAATGAAGATGGTATATTACAGAGCGATGTAACAGATCTAAAATTTGAAATGGTTACTGTCAGAGCTTTGGAAAGAGGGAAGGACTCTCTGGAAGAGAATGCTACATACCTCAGAAAATTACATATCGCAGGGTTACATAGGATAGATTCCCTTTATAGCAGTGAAAGTAGTATCATACTGCTATAACTGTGAAGTATATCTTCCATCTGAATATTGGGTTAAAAAGTCACAGGGAGTGTGCTAAGGAATCTCTTCTGGGAGACTGCCAGTCAGATGGGATGACTGTGGGCTAATGGACCAGCAGACTAGTAGTAGCTGGTGGTTGCTATCATCATCACCATCATCATCCCAATATAGGGACTCAGAGTGGCTAACAACAAATTGAAAATACAAATAAAAAAAAATGCAGAGCATCAAAACAGTATACATGCAGTGACTGTATTTTGGGGAATGGGTTCAGCAATTTTCATAACTTCTTTAAAAACTGAATTCTGGTCTCCTTGCCCCCCCCCCAATCCACCACCTAAGGCAGGGGTCCTCAAACTTTTTCAGCCGGGGGCCGGTTCACCGTCCCTCAGACCATTGGAGGGCTGGAGTAAAAAAACAAACATGACCTTCCTCTCAGCCTCAGAGGATAACCATGGCAACTCTCCTCTGGAGAAACTTGCCAAGCAAACCCCCATGATAGGGTCAAAATAAGCCAGAAATGACTCGAAGGCACTCGATTACCCTGGTCAGGCCACACTCTCTCAGCTCCAAATGGTAATGGAAACCTCCTCTGAAGAAACTTGCCAAGAAAACCCCCATGATAGGGGTCACCATAAGTTAGAAATGACTCGAAGGCAGTGGATTACCCTGGGCAGGTCACACACTCTCATCCTCAGATGGTAATGGAAACCCTCCTCTGGAGAAACTTGCCAAGCAAACCCCCATGATAGGGGTCGCCATTAGTTAGAAATGACTCAAAGGCACTGGACTACCCTGGGCAAGTCACACTCTCTCAGCCCCAGATGGTAATGAAAACCCTCCTCTGGAGAAACTTGCCCAGCAAACCCCAATGATAGTGGGGGAGAGAAATGTAAAACACAGAGAGCAAGGGATCAAGGGGGGGGGGGGACAATGTAATAAAGGATGGTATCTGGCCTCCCTCTTTGTCCCTCTGCCCACCCAAAATTGCACATACTTTTCTCAGAGGTGCAGCCATGCTCTTCAGCAACCTTCAGTTAACATCCAACAGCAAGGGAACTGAAAAAATACGAGTCCGTTGCTCATATATGTCCCCCAGCATCTGACGGTCCGTCACTAAAATGTTTCCCCCTTGCTACCTGCTTCACGAACAAAGAGTTCCATGCCATTTTTCCATTCGCTCCAATAGCAGCTTTCCAATGGAACGGCTAAGGCTGAGGAAAAAGAGCTGCCCACCAATCAACAACGACCTCCTCCCAGAGACTGCTCCACTTGGTTGAGACCTCGAGAAGGGGCATGGCTTCCTCATAAATGAGGAAGCCATGCCCCTTCTCGAGGTCTCAACCAAGTGGAGCAGTCTCTGGGAGGAAGTTGTTGTTGACTGGCGGGCGGCTCTATTTTCACTGACACTCAGCAAAAAAACCATCTGGTGGGCCGCGGGCCAGATAAATGGCCTCGGCGGGCTGGGTCTGGCCCGCAGGCCATAGTTTGAGGACCCCTGACCTAAGGTTTTAAGAACAGATTTGGAAGAGGAGAGAGAAAGAAGAGAGGGATTCTGGAATGAAGAGGCAGAATTGTTTAGAAAAGAAGAAGACCACAGGCAGCAGAAGATGGTAGAGCTGGAGAAGCAGATGAAATAGGAGTACAGGATATGCCAAGATTGGAGGCTGAGCTCTTGAATGGGTCAATATTTTTCCAGGGTAGGGTGAAATTTAGACTACTTCAGTAGTTTAACTTAGCAGAATGGTTGTCTTGCTTCTGTATAGTTTGCAACCTGAAATGGCTTTTCTTTTCCACTTTGTCCTACAAGGAGAGGGGAAATGGAGTGGCTCAACATGCCTGAATGAAGGTAGTGTGGAGGGCATTGCCTTTTGCAAGGGACATTCTGTTGCTAGCCAGGGAAGCTAAAGTAGCCCTCCTACCACCCAGAAGTGTCTCTTTCAAGCATCCAAGAGGGAAACAGCAGGGCCTTACCAAGAGGTCTTTCAGTAGTTACTGAACACTAAAAATGCCACTGATCTAGAGTGAACAGCACAGCAGGAAGAGAAGGACTAGGACTAGTGGTGCACCGCCAGCATGAATATACTGTATGGTTTGTATTATCCAGAGCTTTTCTTCTTTTTTGGATGTTCTTGTATCCAATTATTTCTTTGATCATTATTTTCATTTTAAAATAATAAAATAAAAAAGACATTGAAATGGGTTGTGGTACTCCTATCTGAGGGGAGGATTGGTGTTTTATGTGTTTCCAGTTTAGTGTCTGGGAACTGGGTTTATTACTATGGAAACGTAAGATGGTGAGCACAGCTGAAATCTTTAAAAAATGTTTTTTTTCTTTCATTCACCTTTAAAAAAAATACATGAATTGACATAAGCTCAGACATCAAATTCTTATGAAATGGGCACTTGTTGTACAGTTTCTCCACTGAATTACCAACTCAGTTGATACATTCAACTAGAGCAGACCCATCAAAATCAATGGGGTTTACATGTGTGCAATTTAATCAATGGGTCTACTTTTGTCGGAACCAGCAAATGGATTTCAGCCATAGTCTTTTACATAGAAAGAATTTTTAAAAGTTATTCCCTTCCTGCTGAATCAGTGGACTTCAATCTCTCCTCTCTAAACCTGATACAGTATTGTTAATTTAACCCATTTCAAGGTTCTCTAGATTTTAACCAACCAAGCATGAATTAGTCTTCTAATCTTGAGCTGCCAGGGTTCTGGCTGTTATCTATAAATGGAAAATTAATTCATCCTTGGATTTAGTACCTACCTATTCCAAGATAACCTAAAAGAATAAAATTAATGTCCCCAAAGTGCCTCTATTTTGAGGGTAGTGGCTGGTGTGTCGGGGTTAGAATTCATTTCCTACTGGGTCCAGTGGGTCATCTATGTTGTTTCTTGCCTTCTGGATTGACTAGTAGAGGACAGTGTGGTGTGTGTTCAAAGTTACACATATGGAATAAAGCAGCAGGAACCATGTGTCCATCCAGATACTGCTGAACTTCAATTCCCAGGCAATCTTGCCATTGTTGGTGGTCCTAGAAAAGCTAGACTGGTACCCTACTTACAATCTTTCTGCAAGCAGATGAAAGTCTTTTTATTCTGGCAGGCCTTTTGTTGTTATTAACTGCCTTTGCATCAGTCTCGACCCATGGCGACCTTATGGATAAGACATCTCCAGGTCCCCCTGTCCTCTACTACTCTGCTTAGCTTCTGCAAACTCTTTATTTGTGGTCTCTTTAATAAAGTCTATGCATCTAGCATGTGGCCTTCCTCTCTTTCTACTTCCCTCCACTTTTCCTAACATGGTCTTTTCCAGTGATTCATGCCTTCTCATGATGTATCCAAAGTACGACAGTCTAAGTCTTGTCATCTTGGTTTCTAGGGATATCTCTGGCTTGACCCATTCTAGGACCCATTTGTTTGTCCTTTTGGCTGTCCATGGAATCCTCAGCACTCTTCTTCAGCACCACATTATCTCAAATGTGTTGATTTTCCTCCTATCTTCTTTCTTGATTGTCCAGCTCTCACATCCATACATGGTAATAGGGAATATGATGGCTTGTATGATTCTGATTTTTGTGCTGAGTTGTATGTCTTTGCATTTTAGGATCTTTTCTAGTTCTTTCATAGCCATCCTCCCTATTCTTAATCTTCTCTTGATTTCCTGGCTGCAGTCCCCATTCTGATCAATGTTTGATCCCAGATGTGAGAACTCTTTTACTATTTCTATTTCTTCATTGTCTAGTTTGAATGTGTATAAGTTCTCTGTGATCATTATTTTTGTTTTCTTTATGTTAAACATTAAGCCTGCCTTTGCACGTTCTTCTTTGATCTTCCTTAGTAGGTGTTCCAGGTCTGTGAGGTTTTCTGCTAGTACTATGATGTCATCTGCATATCTTAGATTGTTGATATTCCTTCCTCCTATTTTCACTCCTCCTTCTTCTGTGTCCAAGCCTGCTTTTCTTATAATACAAGTTGAACAGATAGGGTGAAAGGATGCAGCCTTGTCTGACCCCTTTGCCAATTGGGAACCATTCTGTTTCTCCATGTTCTGGTCTGATAGTAGCCTCTTATCCTGAGTACAGGTTCCTGTACTCAGTGCAGGCAGGCCTTTGAGGACTGTTTTTTCAGGTCTTGTATCATGTAATGGACTTTTGCATGTTGTTAATTTTGAACTACATCTGATTTCATTGCTGAACGGCGCCTTTAGTCCCCGGCTGGAAAATGGTGAGGTATAAATAAGAAAACAAATAATGCTGGCTAGGACTGCTGGAACTTAGGATTTAATGACATCTGGAAGGCAACCTGATTCCCTTGATGGAGGGCTTAGTTGTTCTCTGGATGTACATGTATGTGCTGTCACACTATACATGTTCATCATGTTATCTCTGTATAGATGGAAGGAGAGATACAAGAACTATATTTAAGTAGCACTAGTGAAGATGAGACAGCCAGTGTGGTTTGGTGGTTTGAGCGTTGAACTACAATTCTAGAAACTAGGATTTAAATCCCCATTCAGCCATGGAAACCCACTGGATGGCCTTGGGCAAGTCACTCTCTCTTAGCCTCAGAGGAAGGTAAGGTCAAACTCCCCCTGAACAAACCTTGCCAAGAAAACCCTGCACAATTTGAGTCTTCCTTATTCAAAATGGGATCAGAAGTGTTTTGGATTTCAGACTTTATTAGATTTTGGAATATTTGTATATTCATAATGAGCTATCTTGGAGATGGGATCCAATTCTATAAATGAAATTCATTTATCTTTTGTATATACGTTATAGCTTGAAGGTAATGTTATACATAATATTTTAAATAATTTTGTGTATGAAATAAAGTTTGTGTACTGTGAAGACACACCTAACTAAAGGTGGTGGCAAATATGGGTGTGCAACGCCAGTACCCTGGTGAGATCACTCTTTAACCCAAAAAAGGCTCCAAAGCTGAGTGTAAAGTCCAAAAAGAGAGAAATTTATTAAAGAAAAACAAAAAAAGGGTTTCTCCTCCCATGTTCTAATAGGCTTAAAATAAAAGGTACTTTACAGTTCAGGGTTTAATGATCTTCAGTGTTGTCATCTCTCTGGGTTTGTTCCTGGATTGATCTCCTTCTCAGTGAAGCTGGTGCAGGGTCTTTCAGCTTCTGGTGCTCTTGTTTTCTTTGATGTTGATGTTTATTGGAATTAACTGCTACAGGTAACTAAATTGGCTAATGAGGTAAATAAGTTGGCTATATGGTAAATAATTTGGCTGCAGGTGTAAGAAATGCCCTTTCCCTCTGCCTGAGCCTGTTGCCACCAAACAAATCAAGCCAAGCCTGCCTAAGAAAAACTAAAAAATCCCCAGCTAAAGCAGAGCTTGCTGGGAAGGGGCAAACCAAAACTAGAAAAATGCAGGGGATTCCTACAGCTCCTCCTACAAACTAATACAGTGGAACATTCCTATGCTCAAACTGTATAAGGACTGAACTAAAAATGAGGGAAAATGCAGGGGAGAATTTAACAGTCCAGGCTGGACATCACATGTACACTGAACCATCAGAAATCAAAGGTGTCAATATCTTAGCTGCTTATGTGCACAATTTTGGATTTTGGATTATTTCAGATTTTGGAATTCCAGATACAGGAGACTCAACCTATAATAGGTTTGTGTTGGGTTGCCACATGTCAGAAATGACTGAAAGGCTGTGAACAACAAAAGAACAAAGTGAAGATGAAGAAGAAGTGAAGTAGACAACTGTGATGTCATCTATTGAGTGGAATGTGAGGTTATGGGAGTGATTAGGTAGTCACTGTGATTGATGTGAGGAGCATCCAGATGCCTGTAGTAGCTTTGCTTCTACAGCTACCCCATATAGAGTTGTCTTTGAGCACTCTCTCAGCTTACTCAATGGGTTTTTTACTGACCCTTCATCTGTGGTTAGCTTCTCTAGCAATAGCAGAAATGACCAAGGAAGTTTCATGGGTGTGTGATGGGCTGATGGGAGTGTGACAGGAAGGAAGTAGTCTGTCAGTGATCTCAATACATCATCCTCTCAGTGTAGTGCAAATATAGACCTACATATGCTGAAAAGCAGAGATAATCATGTGATTAAAAAAAAAAATCCTCTGGACCAAGCTTGGGGGGAGGGGGGGGACTCCTTTCAAGTATAACTCCCAGAATCCCTCAGCCAGCATGGCCAGAATCTTTCTTAGTCTTTTGGAACATCCAGGTACTGCTTGGAAAAATTAATCTTTTTTGATTATAATTCTTACAATCTTTCCAAGATTTCTAGGGATTCTGGGAGCTGTAGTCCAAAGGAGCAATTATTCCCACACTTTGCCTTGGACAAGAGCTACAGCCACATTTTTGTTCAGAAGACTATAGCAATATACATAACAGATGTGATGGTCATAGGGCCATGCATGTAGACCTTGCATCCCCATGTTGACCAGGAGAATCTCTGAAGGGGATTCCTACTTTTCTTCACTTGAATGCCAGTAGAACATGGAGTTGCAATAAGTGGACATGCAACCTGAAGACATGTGCACAAACAATAAACTGGTGCTCCTGATAAAGCAGTATCCCCAACTGGGTACACTATATCACTTATATACAAGTGAAAGAGAGTAGAAACTCACATCAGCTGAGGACATTGATAAGTGGAGCCAGCATCCCTGTTTTGTTCCCCCTACTCATGTTTACAGATCTTATTTGGGTGCAAACAAAACAAGGATCCTGTGGTCCATGTAATACATCAGCTGAACAGATAGCATGAAAAAGAGAAGTCAGTGAGTCCAGTTTTTTGTTTGTTTTACGATTAGGAAATTTGTTTCTGCCATTCATGTTCTTCCTGCCCTGCCACTGTGTGGATGAGGCTTCCAAGGAATATAATGTGCTGGATCCTTGGACTTATGGTTCTTCTCCACACCACCATTTACTCTTGCAATAAACAGGCAGGGAGTTGGGAGCATGTTAAACTGCTCCTGTTCTTGGTTTGCTCCCATAAGTTGCTTTTTTTCTTGCAAGATGTACATAGTAGTGGCATGTGGCTTCCATGTTAGACTGCTCCTGAAGAAACCTTCCCTGGACCCCCTGGACTTGAAAAATTACAGAGCAGTTTCTCATTTACCATTTCTGAACAAGGTGATTGAGCGAGCCGTCGCCTTTCAACTCCAAGTGATCTTGGAGGAAACCAATTTTCTAGATCCATTTCAAACCGGCTTCAGAACTGGATATGGGGTGGAGACTGCCATGGTCGCTCTGGTAGACGACCTGCGACTTAGCACCGACAGGGGAAGTATGACCCAGTTGGTGCTTTTGGACCTCCCAGTGGCTTTTGATACAATAGACCATGACACCCTCTTGGAATGCCTAAAAGAATTAGGAATGGGAGGCACTGTACTTGAGTGGTTCCGTTCCTTCCTCTCGGGCAGGTTCCAGAGGGTGTTACTCGGGGACAGTTGCTAAATGGAGCTAAAATGTGGTGTTCCACAGGGCACCATCCTGTCCCCGATGTTGTTCAATATCTATATGAAGCTGGAGAGATCATCAGGGGACATGGGGCGGGCTGCTATCAATATGCTGATGACACCCAAATATATTTCTCCATGTCTCAGTCAGCTGCCATGACGGCAGATGACAGTTCTCCCTCAATCAATGTCTCGAGGCGGTAATGGACTGAATGAGGAAAAACCTATTCAAGCTGAATCCAGACAAAATGGAGGTACTTACAGTAGGGGCCCCCAAACCAGGTATTGGGTTGCAACCTCCAGTCCTGGATGGGGTCACACTCTCCTCTAAGGACTGAGTTTGCAGTCTGGGGATGCTCCTAGACTCTTTACTTTACATGACAGATCAGGTGAATGCGACAGTTAGGAGCACCTATTATCAGCTTCGGCTGATATGCCAGCTGCACCCTTTCCTGGAAGTAAGGGACCTAGAAACTGTAGTGCATGCACTGGTAACCTCACGACTCGACTTCTGCAATGCACTCTACATGGGGCTACCCTTATACCTAACTCGGAAACTACAACTAGTACAAAATATGGCAGCCAGGTTGATCACCGGAACATCCAGGAGTGATCATATTACACCTGTTTTGAAATCCCTTCACTGGCTGCCTATTGGTTTCCGAGCACAGTATAAGGTGTTGGTGATGACCTTTAAAGCCTTACATGGCCAGGGTCCAACCTAGCTAGGGGATTGCCTTCTTCCATATAATCCGCCCCGCGCCCTCAGCTCCTCTGGAAGGTGCTTCAACCAATAAAAACCAGATTGACACCGACCCCCTCCCCCAGAGGACATTTTCTGCCACTTCTCCCAGACTCTGGAACACCTTGCTGAAAGAGATCCATCAGATAACCAACTGAGATGGCTTTAAAAAAACTGTCAAGATGGATCTCTTCTGGCAGGGCTACCCGGAATAAACCACTCATCTAACTTGGTCTCACCCCCGCCCCCCTGTCAGACATTTTCTTATATCTTTGTTCTGCCCCAGAGTGCCTATTGTTTTAATTTTTGCTTGTTGTTTTAATTCTAGGTTTTAACTAAGACTTGCATTTAATGTATTTTTAAAGGGGGGGTTAATGTGTTCGTTTATATTGTCTTGCTGTTTATTGTTGGGGTAGTTTTATGTACTTGATTTTAGATATAAGCCACCTTGATTGCTACGGCAAAAGGCGGGGTATAAATAAATTATTATTATTATTATTATTATTATTATTATTATTTGGGGTGGTAAATCTGCCCTGAGATTTTTGACTGACCTGTAGAATAGCTATACAGGGGGCTGAAACCTATCAACAAAGTAGGTTCAGTGCCTTGAATAGTTTCTGTCAAGTCTGGACTAAAGCCTGGAGCAGATCCATCACCCCGCTGGACATTGGAAGATTCTTCATAAGTCGTTGCTTTTCAAGTTGCTCATCCCCTAACTTTCAGTACTTGAAAAAGTTACTTGTTTGCCATGATACAGTTTCTAGAATTCTGTAGTTGGTATGGTCAGTGGCCATGCTGTCTGGGGCTTTCTGGGATTCGTAATCTGAAAAATTGACATGAACAAGCTTTGCTTATATCTCCATAATATAATGATAAGCCTTTTCCCACCTCATCCAGCTATTTCTGTTTGTCTCTCTGGCCCTCTCCCCCAAAGACTTGCTAGCTTTGCAACCATTCCTTTTTAGAGGGCCCTGTGGGCATTCTGCTGTCTTGCTACTCCCCTTCCAGATCATTGCTTGCCCATTGTTTCTCATCATCTCTCTGGTGGGTTCTTGTGTGTTTTCAGGGTGCCTGTGTCTCCCATCACATTAGCCCTCAACTGTGTTCCTCTCCCTTGCGTGAGCTGCTTGGATGAAATGTATTCACTGCTTCTATTCCACTGTGGCTTATCTTTGAAAAGAGCAACTCATTGCAAGATGTCCTTTGAGTGTATAATCTTCTCCTTTGGGGTCTGAAGATGGGTTTGAAGCCAACATAAGTTTATTCTTTTTCTCACAAGAGGACTGGAGTGGTTGTGATGTTATTATCTTAAAACATTTCATTAATGGGAGGGGAACCTGCCTGTGCTTTCCCCAATCCTTCCTGTTTAATATTTTGAGAGACTGAATAACCAGATTTATGTAGACAGGAGTGAATCTCTTAGAATTGGGGAAAGAGTTTCAACCTTTTAGTATATAGGTGTTTTCTGTAACACTTATTTTTACAAGCTTTTTTTTTTTTTTTTTGAAAAGCTTTGGCACAATTCAGACATTATGCAGTCAGAATTTAAAATTCAACCCATAATTTGCATTTCCAAATAAACGTACAGGTAAACCATGATGGTGAGCTACTCTAATGCTTCCTCCCTTTTAACTTATCAATACTTCATTGTATAGAATAAGTGACATTTGGAGGTAGAATGATGGACCAAAGTATAGTTTTTTAATTCATCCTCTACGTCAGGCTTGGTCACATGAACCCAAGGCTGTTTTTGTAACCTGTGAGCCTTTTCAACACCTCACCTGTGCCCCCCCTTTTTTTTAATAATAACCAAGCATTTCCATTCCAATGATATTGACCTAAAACATGGTACAGGGTCCTTGAAATCCTCTGCAAGTTGAAAAAACAAAATAGAAAATGGATCTCTGGTAATTGTTGGTTTCATGTATTATTTTGCATTTCAAAGGTCCAATCCATATTGCAGAAATAATCCAGTTTGACACTGCCTTAACTGCTCTGAATCAGTGCTAGGGAATTCTGGGAACTGTAGTTTTGTGAGACATTTTGCCTTCTCTATCAGAGAGCTCTGGTGCCATAATAAATTACAAAATTCCCTAGCACAGACCCAGGGCAGTTAAAGCAGTATCAACCTGGATTATTTCTGCAGTGTGGATTGGACTCAAGTCTGGTGTGACTTGTACATAGTTCTGGGAGCAAAAACATCATCCCCATACTTTTGAAAATGGCCAATCCTCTCATTGCACTATGTCATAGAACAGATATACATGATTTGATAACACACTTTAAACTGTGGTTCCTGATCCTTGTTCATTATCCAGTTGCAATCCATGGTTTGTAGATTCAAATTTCACACCAAGGACTTTATCACATGGGGGAAATCCCATGCAGAAACAGGGTTTTAAATAGGAAAAAACCCTGCAAAAGTGGGTAGATTTTCAGACGACGTTGAAGTTAAAAGTGTGATTGACTCAAATGGAAAGTAGTCAAAAGCCGCTTCTTTTTACTTTCAGAAAATCCCGAAAGTAAAAAGGAGCGGCTTTTGACTATTTTCTGTTCGGGTTAACAACACTTTAACAGCGATGTGTGTGCAAATCAACCTGCTTTTGTGGGTTTTCCCCAGCTTTTAAATCCCGTTTCTGCATGGGACTTCCCCCATGTGATTAGGTTTAATTAGTTTAATTGTTGCAGATGAGTCTCCTACACCCACTTACCCTCCTTCATATGACCTATTATCTTACTAGGACATCAAACCACAGTTCAGTGCTAGATGTCTTAACTAACTAGGGTTAGGATTAATCACAGTTTCCCAAGTTTGTACATAACAGGAAACTGGCTTAGTTTAAAAAAAATGAAGAAAGAGCCTGTTTATGATCCTCATAAGCAAAAGAGGACGAGAGTGATGGGCAGTACAATTTAAGCCATTGTTTAGAATAGATCAAAGAAAGAGAACTTCTTGTGACCTGAAGGCAACATTGAATTATAAGTTTTCAGGGGGCACTTTCTCTTGTTGGACAGGGTCAAAGGCAAAGGGATGGGAACCAAAAATATTGCCATATTTTATCTTAAAGCTCTTCCCGAATGAGAGATATTTCATTTATTTAGAAGAGTAAATAGAATCCTAAGGGGGGGGGGGGAGCTGGGAAACCACCAAATGATGGTGCCATGGGGAAAGGGGTGAAGACCAGATTTGAGTGTTAGGAGGGCCAGATACTTCTCCATCACTGATCAGAACACAACCATTGCCATTCTGAAGTTTTCTTAACCATTATTCAGCACTACATTTAAATGGAGCTTTCAATAAATGGTTTATTAAACACCCATAATGTATATTTTGGGTCCTATGTTGTAAGGTGTGTGACTGAAACAGACAAATGACTTTCTCTTTCACAGCTGTGATTCATGTGTTTCTCAGATGACAACAGCACATAATGACCAGGAAGTGAAACCTTTGTGTCTGGTTTCACTGTGCTTCAGCTACACACAGCAGCGGAAATAATGAAAAACAAAGTGTTCTGTGGTATGAGACAGGCTGAGGAATTACTGTAGCGTTTACTGTTATGCATAGCACTAGTAAAAAAACATATATAGAACAAGTCATGTGCAAGAGCATGGAAGTGACTGTGCTTTTCACAAGGCTTTGGTTTCTAGGAGGTAGACAAGGATTGGGAAAACAGAGAACAAGGGTCATGAATTGTGTGGATGTGGGGATGGGGTCATGCAGACAGGCAGGAAAAGGTGACCTGAAGTTGCTTTTCCCTAAGCTGCAGCAACCGCATTGCCTGCCCCCGAGGATGCCCTAAATGGGGACAGAGCAACTGCACTGGGGGGAGTCAATGCAGCTTTTCTGAGGCTGTATTGAAGCCCCAGCAACCGCACTGCCAGCCCCAAGGAGGCCGCAAAGGGAGACGGAGCAACCACATGGGCCGGCAGTCCTGCACACCTGCAAGGACCTGTCATAAGCTAGTATACAGTCTGTCACTATCTGTGTACAAAGGTGACTAAAGTTCGGCATCCCTGTGCACCTGCACAGGACCTGTCATACACCCACAGATCATACAAGGATTCACTGATCTCTGCTTCTCCCCAAGGAGTGGGTACAGTAGACAGGTGCCACTGTCTGATTGTGCCACCCTTGGGGCGAAGGAAAGAGTTTGTCAACTGAAAAGACACCTACTCCATCGTCCTCCACAAAACATGTCCCACACAGATCAGGGGGGAGGGGAGAGGTACATGCAAGGGAGATTTGTGTGGACAGACTTGATACATGCAGCTGGTGGTCATGCAAGGGACATGGTCAACAAAACACACAGACAAATGTTACTCCAGGAGCCCCCCCCCCCCCATCATGCCAGGAAGTGGTGTGCAGGTCTTATGCATACCTGCACACCTACACAGAAGAGGTCATGCTGCTGTGCATGCTGTCAGCAAGCATACATCCAACAGAATGCATTTATTGTCATAACAGAGGACAGTTGCTAGGGCACATGCGTAGGGTTACAATTAAGATTAGGGTTAAGGTTCTAATATTCAAGTGCACCTGCACCAGTTCATCCACACCTGGAAGCATAGGGTGCTTTAAATTAAAGCTTGCATCGTAGGGCACATGCTCTGGATCACTGAGTCAATTTCCATCACATGTGCAACAGTGCATTTATACAGCCGTTTTCTGGTGCATCAGTGTCACTGCATACATATACACATGCGAAGGTGCACATCTTCACCAAAGGAGCGGAAAAAGCAACTCCTTTTTGAAGCGGCTTTTCTCAGCATACAGTGGCTAGAGGGCGCTTTCTTCGAGACTTTTAGGCGTGCGTTGTCTAAAGGTCACACCTACAAATCACTCTCAAAGCACCCCTTTTTGCCTGTGTGCATAGCCCCTATATCTTCCCATATGAACCTGCTCAGATCCTGAGATCCGCAGGAGCAACACCACCTTCACAAGAAGGATTGATAGGAACATAAAAGAGGGCCTTAGTGGTTGCCCCTAGACTTTGGAACTCCTTCCCTAGGGAGGATGGAATGATCCCTTCCTTGCTCTCCACCCATGGATAGGAGAAGACTTTTTATTATCCAGAGAAGCATTTAGGAATGGAAGGAAAGGGAATGGAAGGACGGAAACTCTATAAAAGTGTATAATTTTAATATGGTTAATCAACTAATTCAGTTTTATTGTTGATTTTTTTCTCTATGTTTTTAATATGTAAGCCGTCTTGAGTTTTGAGGTCAGTGTGGTGTAATGGTTTGAGCATTGGACTAGGGTTTGAATTTTGGCTCAGCCATGTAAACCCACTTGGTAACCTTGGGCAAATCACACTCACTCAGTCTCAGAGGATGGCCATGGCAACCCCCCTCTGCAGAAACTTGCCAAGGAAACCCCATGGGTCGGAAACTTGAAGGCACACAACAGCAACAAAAAGTAAAGTTAACAACAACAATTGTACAAATGCTACTACCTTAACCTGTGAAGCCATAAGGAATATAAAGAGATTACTTGCACATGATTACTTCTATATCATAAGGCCATCAGTTGAACAACTGCTCTCTATGTTCTCTTCCTGAACTGTGAGATGTCCTTCCCAGTAGAGTGGCTAGAATCTAAGGACAAGGACTGAGCCAGATATTACTTATCCTCAGCAAGGGCTACAAAAAAGTCAACTACACTGTGATGCTGTTTCCAGTTGTGTGGGACATCTCAAACACATCACTGGATGGTCCACTTTATTCATTACAGAATATAATGTGTGGAGTGCTTTATTGTGCAGAAGAATTTTCCAGGAGCTTCATTGTTATTAACTCTTGTTTCTATTAGTAGCAGAGCTTTCAAAAGTTACTTTTGTGGTATTGTAACTCTTAATGGTGGTCATACTAGAAATGGTATTCTGGGACTTGTGCAGTTGGTCTTCCATATCCATAGATTCTGCATGCATGGAGCCAGCATCCATGACGTGAAAATATTTTTTTAAAAAGTTTCAAAAAGCAAACCTTGATTTTGCCATTTTATATAGCGGACACGATTTTATCAAGTCATTACAGAGAATGGGACTTAACCATCCACAGATTTTGGCATCGATAGATGGTCCTGGAGCCAAACCCCAAGGACCCACTGCAGTCAGAACATCTCCTTTCTAGAGCTCTGCCAGGTTTTCTATGAAGGGGGGTAAGACTGTAAAACCTGTGAATTACCTCCAGATGGATAGTAAGCTGACAATCACATTTTAAATATTTTTCTTGGTGCTTATCTCTTTATTATCATCCCATGTGAGTCTGCTAAGTAAAACCCTAGTGCTATTTCTGTCTCCAGAAAATGGGCAGATAAATACTTCTGATGCCAATTGCTGTTGCTGAACTGCTGAATAACCCCTTTCCCCAACTTGGGTTAAAACCACCCTGTTTTCTTGACATTTAAATTCCCCTATCTCCTATGCATCTCCCTTACCAAAATCTGTTCATATTTTTATTCAGTCTCTTTGCTTACCGTTTTCTGGTGTATTTAGTGCTTGTATGTCCCTGTGCCTTTAAACACAAGCCTTCCATTTCTTTGGAACATGATAAAACAAATTGTCCCTCGTGCTGTTTTGGGTATTTATTAAACATGAACTACTTGGGTCAAGAAGTAATTGGAACTGATTAAGGGCAGCTGAAGGCAGAAATCACCAACATTTGCAATTGTAAGATATTATTGTGACCCTTTTTGCCCATCACTTTGCAAAAGAAGACAGTGATGAGACCCAAGAATATGTCAGAAAAAGGTTGAAGAAAAGATCATTGCTTCTTTTTACTTTCCCTTCCTCAAGTGTAATGTCACAAATCAAGTGTGTTTGGTTTGTTGTTGCATGCCTTCAAGTAATTGCCAATTTATGGCAATCCTAAGGCGACCCTATCATAGGGTTTTCTTGCACGATTTGTTCAGAGGGAGTTTCACATTGCTTTCCTCAGAGCTGAGAGAATGTGTTTTGCTCAAGGCCAACCAATGGGTTACCATGGCTGAGCAAGGACTGGAAATCCGTTATCCTAGATTCCTACTCCAACACTTAAACCACTATACCACACTGTCTCACTTGACTTGTGACCTGTGAGTAAATGAAAGGTCACTGGCCACGTATAGCAGCCTCCAAGATATATATATATATACCTGCGGTTCCATTTCTACAGCTTTAGGCAGCCTGCAAAAAGAAGAAGAAGAAGAAGAAGAAGTAATCTGAGACCTGTCAGACCACTTTTGGTGGTTTTGTTCAGCTAACCAGGTCACAAATAGTGCATGCATGTTTTGTTAAGGTTGCAAGCACATCACATTTTAGCTAGTATTGTTCTGCAGCAGAATTTCCCCACACATGCTATCACATACTTCATAACCATGGATGGTACAGCCTATCTGTTTGCCTTGAGTGGTTGCTGTGTGCCATCAAATTGTTTCCGACTTATGGCAGCCTTAAGGCAAACTTAACATGGGATTTTCTTGGCAGAATTTGTTCAGAGGGGGTTTGCCTTTGCCTTCTTCTAAGCCCGCGAAAGTGTGACTTGCAAAGGCTACCCAGTGGGTTTCCCTGACTGAACAGGTCTTAAAGGTTCCCCCTTGCAATAAAGAATTAGGCCCAGAATTCCTTGTAGAACTACAAAGAATTTGGGTGCATAACTGTATTTTTCAGTTCACTTGAGATCCAGTGGATTAGTGATGCTGCACTTTTTTTTTCCCCTTCGCTTTCTGGTCTTCCACAGACTAGAACAGGAACCAATAGATTCAAATTACAAGAAAAGAGATTCAACCTAAACATTAGAAAGAGCTTGACTGTAAACTGTTTAGCAGAGGAGTCCACTGTCTTGGCATAGGATAGATACTCCTTTCTTGGAGATCTTTATACAGGTTGAATGGGCATCTTTCAGAGGTGCTTTAATTGTGTATTCGGCAGTGACCATTATGGTTCCTTTCACCTCTCAGATTCTGTCATTTTGTGGCTCTATAACTGCATCTGCTGGCACAACTGCACCAACAGGATTGTGATCCATAAGATCAGAACTTATGAAAGGCCACATGGGCTTTTTTGGGATGAAAGGCCAATACTGTACATTAATCACTGTGGTATTTATCAGCCAATATGTTAACCTCCGCATGTACTGCACACTTTTTCTGTTGTGCATTTTGACTATGGCACTCTTTTCTCATACATTCCTTTCCATGGCCAATCGCTTTGGTACGGCATTAGCTTGAGAACAACTCTGTGCATTTGTGGGTTTTACAATGGGACTTTTTTTTAAAAAAATATTTTTTACAATCTGAATTCTTTAACAGTTCCCAGTGGCATCAGTTGTTTGGTAATTAACACCAAAGAGAAAGAGAAGGGAAAATGCTTTCTTGGCTGAAATCTGGCTTACTAAAAATCAGGCTCAAAGGCTGGTAGGTTGGTTTTTACGATTAGGTGTTGTAAAGCTCTTTAAAAGCACAAGTTTACAATGGTATGCAGTATGCAGACAGGCCTGTATCTTCAGGAGCAGAGGTTGAGACCTTCTGTAGGAAGTCTTTATTGTACTTTATGGGTGTAGGTAGCTAAAGTCTATTGTTTGAGATGCACAGGTGTGTAATTTCCTGACCTAACAACCTATGAACAAAAGGGTCTCTTGTCAAAGCTACAAGGAACTATGAGGTTTGGGGCTTAAAGAGACTTTTAAAAGAGATTAAAGAAAAGAACTTGAAGGTGGTATGGAGATCATTTGTAATTTGGAAGATGTACCTAGGAGTGCAAGTCAACAGCTGAGATACAGCATCATGCTTGCATTATCCACCTAGTTAATTGGTGGATGTACTACACTATTCTTTGGATACTACACTGTGCAACTAATTGTGTATCTCTGAATGTGTTTGTTGGTTTTACAATCCCAATGAATCAAGGGATACATTGAAGGCACTGATCAGTAGAAACATGCAACTGCATGTGCAACTCTTTTGCTTGTAGAACTTCACTTATGCAACTGTGAACTGAATATGATATAGTGCCACAGGTAATAAATAAATAAATAGAACCTTAGGGCAAAGAGCTGTTGATTGGACTTGAGCCCTTGCAAAAACACAGAAGGAATGCAATGTGAAAATAGTAAGCCCTATTCAAGGATTTAAAAGTCATGCAATATGCAGGAAGGGGTGAGGGAGTTCTTTTGTCTCTCCATCCTCTGTTGCCAGTTCTGTTGCAATCCTAAGTGTAGAAGCAGATAAGCCTGAAGTAGAGATTCTCCACTGTCCATGGATACCTTTCCAGATTTTCAACTTTCAGAGTTGGCTTTCAATGTAGGGAGTCCCCATGGAGAGCTTCTTGAGACTTGCTATTCCCTAGACAATGTAGAGTGTGACAGTACAAGTGGAAAGGTTAGCATGCTCTACCGTTCTCACTTGTTGAATAAGTACAGTTTTAAAATGCTGGGGGGAAAGTGGAAAGCATCAGGAAAAGAGGAAGAATACTTTGCAAGCAGATTGACACAGTAAAAGAAAACATTCAGGGGTAACTGTGTGTTGGCCATTTGACAAATTCAAACAAAAATCCATCAGTGATCCCTTTATTGGCCAACCAAAATGCACAATATACTTGTTACAAGCTTTTGAAGCTCCAAGGGCTTCTTCATCAGGCAAGATGTTACAAACCAAACAGGAGAAAAACAACTGGAGATGTTAGATGCCTACATGTTGTTTCAGTCTTTAGTTAAGATGGTAATATGGTGGGGAGGATATCTTTTGTAGGCAGGCTCTTCCTCCTTCTGTTTACAGTAAAAGAAGTAAAGGATTGAATGAGTTCTCAAGACCTGGGCTGGGCTGTTAACAACAGGGTCTCTTGGAGATCTGTCACTCATAGGCTCATAGAATCATAGAGTTGGAAGAGACCCCAAGGACCATTCTGTCTAGCCATGCAGGAACACACAATCAAAGCACTTCTGACAGATGATCATCCAGCCTCTATTTAAAAACTTCCAAAGAAGGAGATACCACAGTATAAGGCAGCACATTCCATTGTCAGACAGCTCTTACTTTCCTAATGTTTAGGTGGAATCTCTTTTCTTATAGTTTGAATGCATTGCTCCATGTCCTTGTCTCTGGAATAGCAGAAACGAGTTTGCTCCATCTTCAACGTGACATCCCTTCAAATATTTAAACATGGCTATTGTGCCACCTCTTAACCTTTTCTTTTCGAGGCTAAAAGCTGCTCCTCTTAGGGCATGGTTCCAGACCTCTGTAAGTCAACGTTGACTTGGAGGTATGGAACAATAACAAGGGTTATAACCCACTCCACTTTTAAAGAAACGCATGCAGGATTGTATGCACTTGTATTTCTGAGCATCCATCTATCATGCCTGGTCTGGAAACCAGTGAGCCTAGTAGTGAGAGTGAAGCTTTCTCTTGTGTTGAAGCTTTGCTGGTTGTAGCTGATGATGTGCAGCCAAACCTGGTGATAAGTAATATTTAAGTTATCCCCTGATCCCCTCCTCATTTCTGTACAATGTTTAGAGGACCTTAATTTGATGGGATTGTTTTGTGCATTGGGTGCTGTGTTTCTAATGTACACACATCAATCCGTTCAGTCTGCCCATATTGAAACACTGGGATATTCACATGGGTAGCAGAATGAACATTGTATAGAAGGGAAGATCAGTTATTTATCTGTTAGTCTGTATACCTTCTGACTAACAGTTTGCCCATCTGTCTTTTTCTCTCTTCCCCTAGCCAAGATGGGAACCCTCTCAATCAATGTGTGTTATAAAGAAGCTTTTTAATGAACAAATCTTTCTGTGAAATTTAATATCCTCAATTCTCTTCTAGTGACTGATGAATTGAGCCAATGATTTCTTACATGCTTTTTATATAATTAGAATCTTAATGATTATCAGATAGGTGGATAGATACATAATCCTTAAGATTCCCATTATATAAAAAGCATGAAAGAAATTATTCTATCTATCTGTCTATCTATCTGTCTTCTATCTATCAATCTATCTAATAATCTCTCCCATTCTGTGTTTGTAAGGTCTGAAGTGTGAGTATGGTAAACAGCAGCTGCACACTGTATGTACCAGGCAGCCTATTCATTCATGCGCCTTAATAGCCCTTTGTGCAGAAGCTGGGTTAGAGGCCGCTCCACCATGCCTGCCTTGGTCACATCCCACTGATTTGAATCCTGGCTCTGCTCCCTACGCCGCCTGCCCCCCTCCATCTCTCCCAACACTCCTGCTTGGTATGGAAAGAACCATCTGCTGATCTGGCTTTCAGAAGAAGCTTTTCCTTTCTTTCTTTTTAAGGCATTTTCTCTTTTGTTCCAAAAGAAAACTCAAATCAAGGCGGTATTTGCAGTAGGGTTTTTTTTAAAAAAAGATGGGCTTTTGCATTGTGTTTCTTGCTCCCCATGGGAAAAAAAAGTTATTCCTCTTTTTTCTCCTTCTTGTCTTGGATTCAGTTCCCTGCCATTCAAGACAACGGGTCTCAGGTTGCAGCTGCTGCTGCTGCTGCTGCTGCTGCTGCTGCTGATAATGATGATGATGTCAGCTGGGCAAGGGAGTCCCTCTTGTTTAATTTTTTTTTTTTTTTTGGTGTTTTAGAATAAATAAATAAATATTGCAGAAAAAGCAGGAATGGTTCCTTCAGCTCTCCCACCCTCCAGTTGGTGTTTCTGCAGTCCTGCTGGCTGGTGGCTGTTGTGGTTAGCAACTGTGGCTTTTCTGAGCAAGTTAACATGACTTTCTGAGCTGAACATTAGGGCTACTCAAAGAATTTGTTCAGTCCTCATTTTGAAGCAGACAGACCAAATCTGCAAATCTTGGATCAAAGTTTGAATTGCAGTGCAACCGTTTGTTGTTGTTGTTGGTTTGCACTTCTTCAAATATTACAATGTAGTTCTTATTCCAAAAGCTACCCAGATATATGATTTTTTAAAAATAGGATAAATTATTGCAAGAGTGTAGCTGAGGAGAATGTAAGGTTAGAAATGTACATTTTTTAAAGAGCATATGCACTTAAAATACAGAGTTCTGAATGGAGTAAAAACAACAATATGGAAATGGAACAAACACATACAAAGCTGACATACATTGGAAGTACACACTCCATCCTTCTCTAGCTGAAACTAAGGCCAGAATCTTGTGGGATCATTACACCTATTTAAAAATAGTTGTACTTTCTCAGAGGTTATGTTAAGTATGATCCCTACTGCTACCAGTTCTGCAAGTAGACATGCAGCCTTCTCTCACACTTTTGACATGGTGAGTGGGAAGGTAGTAAACTGTTGTGCAGTAATTGAGCTGAAGTCCTTGGTGGCTGTTGTATAATCAATTGCAGAACCATGAGATCCAGCCTAACAATGCTGGTGTATATTTATGCTGTGCTAAAATATATAGGATCTTGACCTAAACTGACACGGCATAAGTCAATATATGCTGAAGGCTTGAGATGTTCACTGTTGGAACTGTAAAGCACAGCATATAGTGAGAGTGGATAAGTGACCCCTTCTTATGAGTGCACTTGTTCTCCCTGAAACCAGTTACAAGCAAGCAGTTCTTCTCTTGGCAATAGCAACTTTCTATCTTATAGAGATCTTTAGGCAGAACAACAACTAGAAAATGTGAAGGTGAGTTGTCTCTCCATGTTAATCTACACATGGAAACTCTTTGATTTCGCCTTCTCCCGCAGAATAGTGACCACATCATTGTTGCATCTAGTTTGACCTTAAGGCCTAACCTACACATGATATTAGAAGGAGGCCTAGATCTTTAAATGGATGTCTGTCCCATTCATGTGTTAAAGTTAGACAGAGTGCAACTGAAGGAACCAAAGCAATGGATGGACTGAGGTTCTCTCCCGCCCACTCTTCTTATCTATCTTGGAATCTGATACACCAATATTTCATAATTGAAAACAGAGACACATCAGAGTGTGGTCAAGTTGGCAAAAGTTGTTAGTAGGGAAGAACGCATAAACCGGGAGAGGCTACAGCAGTTTGCTTTTGCCTGAGTCTATGGGGAAGAGAAGTCTCCACCCCCCCTCTCCTGGCCTTACTGCTGAGTTAATGGCGTACAAACTGCTTTTGCACTCTAAACTCAGTTTGCAGCAACTGAAGTAAGCTGAGGACAAAAGGGGAAAGCAAAAGCAACTGAGAAAGTGGAACAGCAGAAGATTAATCAGGACTGTCCCTGCCAAATTGGTCCAGTGGGAGGGTATGTGATAATGGAGGTGCGCTTCATCATCAAATGGAAATCTCTATCCATCACAGTGGCTTACCTTTGTCTGATAGCCTGTGTGAGTTACCAGTGGTTTAGCTGCTCAATTTATATGCTGGATCAAGTGATGGTGTGGTACACAGTGATAAGTCAAGGTGGTGAAAATGTGGTCTGTGGGCTACATGCAGTTCTAACCCCTTTTGTGTGGTTAGAGACTTGTGTCTGCTCAAGTCCCCTGAAGGCTCCCGACTCTCCCTGCCCACAAAACCTGACTAAAAATTGGGGTAAAAAACACCAGATGTGTGTATCAGAGGTGACATCCTTTTGCCTTGCATTTTTGGTCAATTTGCACCTGAAATTCAGTAGTGTGCTCTCTATGGAGCAAAAGTTGTCTCCTTCTTCATTTGCACATCCATTTTAAGACAATGCTGAAAGCAGAGGAAATTTAAAACCAACAATATAAAAACAAATCAGCAACTGAAGAGACAGATTTCCCTTTTTCCTTTCCTTCAGGGGAGAAGTGGACAACTGTGGTCCTTCAGAAGTGTTTCACCTACAGCTCCAACCTACAATGGTGAGGAGTTATAAGAGTTGCAATCCTGCATCACCCAGAGGCCTTCAGTTCTCCATCTCTGTTACTGCATGAGAGGAAAGTTGTCTCTTTGGCTAGATCTAATATAAGAGAACCTAAGGTTCTGGGATCTGCTTATTGGAAGCTGTTTTGGAGAGGTGGAAGGATCTCTCAGTCAAAGCCTGAAAGTTTCTTAAACATAATACATTGCCTCTTGTTGTGCTTTCAGGCAGTACCACACTTAAGCTATCAAGGAAGTTTAGCACAGTAATGCAGGACAGATACAAATAAGTGTGGGACACTATTATATAAGATATGTCTATTTTTTCCCTTGTGAACAAGCTGTTGCCCTCATTATTTCTGCATGTTGCTTAAATACACTGCTTTAGCCCCTCAGGCTTCTGTCATTGATTCTGTTGGCTTCTAACACATGGAGAGTAATAAGTCTGAAAAGGCAGAGCCTTCATTATACATGTGAATCAGAATCCTTCAAAATCTTATATTCAGATGGCAGATTAAAAATGACAAGGAGAATCCTGGATGGACAAGACTCTTCCCAGTTTTGTATTTAGTTCTGTAAAAGAAAAAAAAAATTGCACATTTTTTCCTGCCTTTTCTGTGTAGAAAGCATGTTTTCAGCATCGAAAACATAGATTATTCATATGGTTACATTCCAAGCACCTCAATCCAGCCCATTAATAATACCTCCCAAAAGATGCAATATGATGTTTATGTGCTAAGCAAGCATCTGGCAGCATCATTTTGCTCTAAATGTGATTTTTGGACAGATTTTTAAAAGAATCAACTTATTGTGATTATATAAGAAATATTTTTCATGGCATCTTTATTTTCAGACATGTTTCTTGTGTAGCCTGAAATGGACACCCAACCTTAAATTTCTCTGTGGCCCCCACCAGGGCTATTGTATCAGGAAACCCCACTTTGATATTTCTTCAGAGGATGAAATCAGCCGTTATCTTGCCTTTGGATGTATCACAGATCTTTGACAGCTGTAGGAACTAACGTCCTTTGGCTGCTGGTTTGCTCCTGGGGGACTCTAAGCGGGCTTATGTTGTGTCTTACATAGTGACTTTGTAATACGCTTGTGGCTTCCGATTTGAAGTTCCCATCTGCTGCTGGGCCTCCGTGGAGAGTTGACCTTCTGAATGATCGAGTTTCTTTCCTTTAGATTATGTGTGACCTTTGCTCCCAATTTTAGGTCTTGCAAATTAACCCACATGCCAGTTTCCATATCATTTTGGGTTCCTCTTTTTTTTTTTTTTTTTTTGCAGAAACTGAATCCCTATTCCTTCATTGTCCTCCTCTCCATCATGGCTCTAGTTATTTTCAAAATAATTGTTGTTGTCTCTTCACTTTCACCCTTCCCCTCCTCCTTCATGCGTTATTAGTTTGCATACTGCAAGTGCTGCTTGACATTTTGTGTGTTCATGTGTATTTGTTTGTGTGAGCACATACACATGTGTGTGCAGTCTCAGATTTCCATTTTTAACAAGGAACATATTTTACAAAATAAAGGCAGAGATCAAAGGAATGTAATGTAGGATTCTCTTGAGACTTCTTTGTGTCCACATGAGATAGATTTCAAGCTTCTGTAGCAGATACAATTATAGTAGATTTAAAAAGAGAGAAGTTACATATTTGATATAATGTTTATCTTGCCTTTCCTCCAACAGATTCATAGTAGCAGATATATTCCCCATGCATCTATTTATCTTTACATCAACCCCAAGTGAGTTTAAGAGAGAGGCTGAGTGATCCAAGTATTATACAAGTGTTACAACACCTTCAGTTAGGGAAACTGGAAAGTCTGTTCAAATTCCTTCTTCCCATGAAATAATTCCAATAGTTACCCAAGCCACAGCTAAAGCATTCAAGGTTTAATATCCATTTTAAGACATTACATAGGAACATGTTGGTTATGACATTTGATCATTGAAATGTGAATGAAGAACTGTGAAATGTCATACTCATCAATAATAATCTATTCTCCCCATAAAGTTGGAGAGGAGGTCGTGGATGAGGGCGGTGGTGGGGAGAAAGTAAGAGCAGATTGTCTTCAGATTCAGTTCCATACATTAGGATTGAGAACATGTGGCCCTCCAGATCTTATTGCACTGTAATTCCCATCTTTATTCACTGTTGGGTATGCTACTTAAGACTTATAGGAACGGAGGTCCAAAAACATCTAGAAGAGCACATGTTCTCCAACCTTGCTATATGCACTTCTCTGAGAGAAAGTCCCATAGAATGCCATTGTTGAGCACAGAACAATATATTGTTGGACTTTTAATATTAAGTGTTAATAGAAACTCTAAGCCAGAAATTGGAGAATTATGCTTTGTTTACAAAGCTTGGTAATGAAGGAAAATTGCTTGCATGCTGTTTATCTAGCAACTGGAGGTACAGGTATACCTAAATTAATGAAGCACATGTATTTGGGGGCATTACCAAACAATTTGGTAGCAGAAGCAGAAATAACAAAGGGGGGGGGGGAGAAGATGAGTAGTCCAACATATTTTAGAAAACATTTTATTCACAATTAGCAATGTGAAATAAAACAACTAGGTAAGATAGACCTTTCATGAGTAAAGAACAACATTTTGGGCCTTCTAGAGACCAGTTGAAGTCTCCTTCCAAAATGCATCCAGGAATGATTTTTTTCATTATCTGACCTCCATTTTGCTTATGATTTCCATTTTGGTAGCCAAACCTTATCTTACCTCGTGAAAAGACCTTTCATGAGCAAACAGCAACACTTTGAAACTTCTACAGACCACTTGATGGCTTCTTCCAAAATGCATCCAGGGATGAATTTTTTCTTTCTTTCTTTCTCTGATCTCCATTTTTCTTATCCATTTTGGTAGCTAAATGTAGCTGGTGAGCCAGACTTATCTGCCTCTCCACTTTTTCTCTGTTTTGCTGCTCATGCTTGTTCAATAAGGAATTCTGGAGGCAGGTACTTGTTTTACCTTGCCTGTTTTAGGAAGGTGCACACAGCTACAATGGATTGGCTAGAGTTGATTCCCATTCTTTTCCAGCTCTATTGCATTGTTCATTGCAGACACAGTGTTGCAACTCAACATGGATGGTCTGTGTTTCTCCAGCATGCCTTCATTGTCCTCCCAAAGCTGATGTTTTATAAAATCATTCCATCTAGATAGAGTATCAGGAGGCTTGGCAGGAGGAAAAATACTTTGGCTGTATCTGCACTGCAGAAATAATCTAGGCTGACACCACTTTAACTGCCATGGAATTCTTGGAATTGTAGTTTGTTGGGGCACCAGAGCTCTCTGACAGAGAAGGCTAAATATCTCACAAAATTGCAATTCCCAGAATTCCATAGCATTGAGCCATGACAGTTAAAGTGGTGTCAACCTGGATTATTTCTGCAGAGCGTAGGCAACCTTTGTAAAAAAGAAAAGAAAAGAAAAGAAAAAAAGGAGTTTCTTTATCCGAGGTTTTGTTAATGGAGATATGCCTGTCATTTGGTGTGTATCTTTGGAGAGGCGAGTGAAGATGGGAGAGAACTGAAAGTGATAAGAATTAAGTGAAAAGGGAAAGAAAAAGGAAAGGAGGGATATAAAAATGTTTAAAGTATCTTTTGCTAGAAGTGCTGGACGGAGCTGTTGCCAACTGTGTGTGGAGGAGTGAGAGCTAAGCATCAGTATTTTGTTCGGACTGCTGATCAGTGTGTGAGGTTTTGGCTAGACTTTTTGCTTTGAAAGCCATTCAGGAAGCCTAGGAGCAGATGGTTGGGAGATACTGCCCATGTTATTTTTGGACATTTGCACTCCATATTTCAAATGGATGTCTCTGCCTTCCCATCTTTCTTCCCTCCCTCCCAACCTCTCCTTTCATCTCTTTCATTTTATCTTTCTTCTATCCTCCTTGCTGTTGTTTTTCCCAGATTGAACCCATCCAGCAAAATTTCCAATCTCTCGGCAGAATACATTGGAGATAAGCAGTCCTCCTCCAAACCTCCTGAGAAATTCCCTGATAAGAAGGCTAGTCCTTTACCCTCTTGTTCTCAGCTGATTTATTTCTAGCTGGCCCTTCCAGCTTTTTCTAGACCATTCACTTCAGGGCAAAATAGAATATCAACAGAAGCATATTTAAGGGTCTAGCACTCATTGAGGGTGTAATTCTGGGGCTAGATGGTTTCACAGGTGGAAGGGAAAACTCACATAAAGAAATATTTCTCAATAAAAAGCAAACAAGCAAGCAAACCTGAAAAAAAAAGTCCACTGCAACACGTAGAATAGAAAAAAAATGAGCAGGAGCCGGTATGGTGTAGAGGATTGAACATTGGACTATGAGCCTGGAGAACAGGATTTGAATTCCAGATCAGCCATGTCAACCCACTGGGTGTCCTTGAGCAAGTCACACTCTCTCAGTCTCAGGGGATGGCAATGGCAACCTCACTCTGAAGAAACATGTCAAGAAAATCCTGTAATAGGTTCACCTTAGAGTTACCGTAAGTTGGGAACGACTTTAAGGCGCACAACAAGAACAACCAGAACCCTTCTGAAAGACATTGTGGGAAAATCTTCAAACTCTCACCTCTGGTCTGACAGCCCAAACATATTGCTTATCATCCCAGGCTGCATCTGCACTGCCAAAATAATGCAGTTTGACACCTCTTTAACTGTCATGGCTTAATGCTATGGAATTTTGCGATTTGTAGTTTTGTGAGATATTTAACCTTCTCTGTCAGAGAGCTCTGATGCCCTGACAAACTACAAATCCAGGGATTCCATAGCTTTTAGCCATGGTAGTTAAAGTGTGCCAAACTGCTTTATTTCAGCAGTGAAGATGCAGCCTCAGTGAGGATTACATCTAAATGGAATGGGATATCTGGAGTTAGGGATGGATGAGAATTTTGTTTCAAAAGAAATGTCCAAGATTTGCCAATTTTCAAAATACATTTGATTGAAAGAACTTGAGTTTGTTTTTGTTTTTTAAATAAATCAAATGTGGGAGAAAGCAGACTTGAGAGATTGGTCCATCCAGGCAGAGGGCTTTGAATGTTTAGCTCTGAAAGTCTGGCTTTGACTCCTAATGTATATCCATAGTGCAAAATTATAGCATGCTGATAATGGCACTATCCTATGGAATCTTGGAATTTCTAGTCTGGTCAGGTACTGAGAATCCTGTGCTAGAAAGATGTAGTATGTAGTATAGGCAGAGAATCCTGTGGAAAATCTTACGAATCTCAACAAACTATAGATCACAGATTTCCATAAGATTGAGCCATGACAGTTAAAATTAATCGGATTGGACAATGTGGATCTTGTGTGTTCAGCCATGTTGATGGTGCTGAATCAAGGTTGTTTGTGGCAGGTGGGTATGATATGATCCTCTCCATCTTAGGAGCCCCTGTACATTTTTAATTGGGCTGGGACAGATGGTTGAGAATTTAGAAATTTCAGAATTTTCATTTTGAAAATAAGTTACAGAGCAATGGGAACCAAAAGTTTACTTTTCATGCTGCAGTTTGGGGTTTGGTGAGGACACCATCAGTACTTGGACAAGGATCTCAAAACCTCAATATAAAAAGCAAAATGTATAGGAACAAGATCAACAAAATGGGTAAATATTCCTTATTCACAATGCTGGTGTGCTTGTGTGTCCCCCGCCCGCCAAAGAAATGTTGGAGATATATAAGCCATAAAGGTTTGGCACAATGAGAAATGAGCTGAGCAACGGTCTCAACCCAAGACAAAAGGCAAAACTGACCTACTATTTATGTAGTTACTTAAACATGATTTAACCTATATAATACTCACTGGGATTTGGGCCCATCAGGGAGCTGGGAAGGTTGGAGAGAGAGGGAAGCCAGTTTCTAATGAGTCAAGAGCCAAGCACAATTAATTACATGTGAAGGACAGATAACAGACAGCCAACTGCCTTCAGCAGAGAGACGCAGAATACCATTGCATACAATTGAACTGGCCATGTGAATGAAAGGTCAACCCACTTTTTTCATACTGTGGAACAGATAGAATCCTAGTTGGATTGATTGATTGGTTGATATCATAGTTGTTTAAACTATGGTTTAGATCATTGGGGGAAAAATAAGAGCAAATTGATTTCAATCATTTAAATTAAATCTCATTCTGAAATGTGTATATATATTTTTAATCAGCTTGCATGGTACCCAGTTGCTACAAGAACCATTTCAGCATACAATCAGCTCTCTGTATGCATGGATTCTTTTCCATGGATTTAAGCATCCACCGCTTGGAAATATTTTAAAAATATATACATTCCAATAAACAAACCTTGATTTTGTCATTTTATAGTGGGAACACCATTTCACTATGCCATTGCATTTAATGGAACTTGAGCATCTATGGATTTTCGTATCCACGGGGAGTCCTGGAACTAAACCCTGGCAGATACCAAAGGCCCACTATCAAAAATAAAATAAAAATGGAGCCTTCCTATCTCCTTGGAGTGTAGCATAGCTTGTATTGATGCTGCAAAATTATTCCTGGTGCTTGAAGATTGCAGATGCAATCCAAAATATCTACATAGGGAATTGAGTTCCATGGAACCGAGTGGGACTTAATTTTGAATAGTTATGCATAGGGTCAGCTCATGAGGGTCAAGAACCAGGGCTGTCACTAGGGTTGGTGTCACCAGCTCATGCTGTCAGCCCCAGGCTGTCTGGCATTGCCTGAGCTCCCCTCTCTACCAGCCAGGCTGCCTTTGCTATGGTGTGGTGGGGCACTGCTTCTGCCAAACATCCTGTTCTGGATCTGGGAGGGGAGACTGCTGGAAGAGGGAGGTGATTTGTTTTCCTGACTGGCCAGCAGACCCACCAGCCAGTCCCTTCCCACTCGTGGCTGCTGATGGAGGTGGTCTGCTGCTTTTGGCCAGCAGCCTTCTTCCTGCTTTGCCAGTAGATCCACCAGACTTGGAAGAAGCTTCTGGGCAGCAGCAACACCCCATCCATCGGCCACTGCCACTGGATGGCAGAGGTACCCCCAAGAGTGGTCTTGTGCCAGATGGAAGTGAGTGCCCCATTGGTGAGTTCCACTGTCTCCATACCCCCCTAATGATTCCCCTGTCAAGAACATCTTAAACGCAAGGGCTAATCGTTCCTGGAAAAATACTCAGTGTTTCTTTGTTAGATGGAAAGCAAATGTCCTTGCTTCTAGCACCTCATCAAGCTACAGATCCCAGGATTTCATAGGACAGTGCCATGACAGTTAAAGTGATATCAAAGTGCTATAATTCTGCAGTGTGGATTTACCTTCTATATATGCAGCCATGGTTGTGGTGCTAAAGTAGGGTCATATATAACTAGAGTTATATATGACTAGAGTGGGCTCAGTAAATCAACTGGATTTATCTACATGTTGACTAACCATTCTCAACTGTGGGCCTTTGCGGACTGCCAGAAATAGTGCAAATTGAGTCCACTTTAAATTGAGGCACTGCCCTGGCTCAGTGCTAGGGAATTATGGAAACTGTAATTTATTGTGGCACCAGAGCTCTCTGACAGAGAAGGCTCAATGTCTTAGAAAAAAATACAATTCCCGTGATTCCCTAGCACTGAGCCAGGGCAGTGCCTCAATTTAAAGTGGACTCAGTTTGCACTATTTCTGGCAGTCTGCAAAGGCTCTGAATTGATCCATCTGCTGTAGTGGGACAAACCAACTGGATTATTGCCAATTGTAATTTTGAGAACTGAATACATTCAAACTCTGAGTATCTTAGAGGACATAAAATGGGGGTAAGAGATCATGTACATGAGTTCTGTTTATAAACTTGGTAAGATGTGGGATGTTTGACAGAAACCTCTGCCACAGCTGCTCCAAGTTGTTCATAGCTCTCACAATAGTGAACCTGATTCCCAACAGAGCTTTGCTGTTAGGAGAGCTCCTGTACAACTAGGAATAGCTGTAGTGGGAGTGGCCAGAAAAATGAAAGTGGATCTACCACCCTTGCAGTGGTGGATCAAATGGTTTCATCAATAGGATATCACCTCTTGCAATCTAGGCCTGCTTGGCCCTACCTGGATCCAGCATAAAGTTCACAAACTTAAGTATATTACACAGTTCATTGTGATGGTTACCATACTTAATCTCAGATTTCAGATATTTCACCCTTTGACTCATCTTTTCTAAATTCTAGGATCTATGAGAGGCTGCACCAGTTTGCTTTTGCCTCAGCCTACTGGGAAGGGCAAGCTTCCTCCCCCTTCTTCCTGTCATGGAGGAGGTGGGCAGAAATTTTGCTTTTCCTCTTGAAGACATGATTAAAATACATGGATGGATATTTCAAGGAACCAGATTCCTTCCACCCATTCTTTCCTCCATTCATCCCTACAGTATTTATTTCCCTCCTTTCTGCTAGCGTGGGACTCATGACAGCTCACAAAAGATAGAAACTTACATTTAAAAAGATGTAGTTAAAGAAAATTGAAATTAAAACAATATTAAACAACAACTGAATTGAGCTATGTAATGTCTTACTTTAAAACAAAGATCAAAAACATGAATAGACCTTTCTCTTGTTAAAAACCATTTCCCAACGGGCTGCAAGAAAAGAAAAATCTTAACTTGCTGCTGAAAATACAACAGAGAAGGATCCATCCTAGCTTTGCTAGGGTGGGAGTTCCAAAATGTGGAGCAGTCATTGAGAAGGCCTGCTCCTGTATTGCTATCAGTTTCTTATATGAGGGTGGTGGAAGAGAGAAAAGTGCCTCCCTTGAAGATTTTAGTGCTCAAGCAGATCCATATGGGAAGAAAGAGGCTTCAAATAGTCAGATTTTGACTGAACATGTGGAGAAACTCTTTACACTGATGTGCTGCAGTCTTGTGCAAACTTTTCAAAAATGTATGCATTTTATGTACATGTTCCCCCACAACAGGGGTAGGCAACCTAAGGCCCGGGGGCCGGATGCGGCCCCCCGAGGCCTTTGGACCGGCCCCAGGCCGGTCCTGCTGCTGCCGCTGCCGTCACCACCCGCCATAATGATATTGATTATTGTTGTTATTACTTGTTCTTGGGGTTTTCTTGGCAAAATCTCCAAAGGGGTTTTGCCATGGCTTTTCTGTGGCTGAGAGAGTGTGCATGCATATTTTTTAAATTTTTATTTTTTAAAAAAAATATATTTATTTATTTATTTATTTATGGTGCTTTGGCCCTCCAATTGTCTGAGGGACAGCAACCCGGCCCCCGGCTCAAAAAGGTTGCCTACCCCTGCCCCACAATGTAGATTTTTGTGGGTGGACATTTTCCCTAAGACAGCTCATTTAAAGTCCCAGGAGGTACAAATGGTTTTTAGTCCTGAAAGAAATCTCTTATCAGATAGTGAGTGTTTTTTTTCTTTTAGGACTTAAAACCATTTGTAGAACAGGGCATGTTCCACATTCACTTCAAGGTTTCTGGTAACACAACTAATTTTTCCTTAAAACAATAATCTGGCCCTAGACAGTGCAAGTGTTTTGTATTTAGAATCCAATTAAATCGAAGGTGTTCAACAGCGGGATTCTAAATACAAGGTTTCAGACTCAGTTTTCCAGCCTGTAACATTTATTGGTTATAATCAGAACTCCCTGAGAACCAGAAACCCTATGGTTTCCTGAACTTCTACAAACCTTTTTATGCATGTATTTATCAAGACAAATGTTCAGCAGATTGGAAATAGTTTCTCATCCAGCAGTCACCCTAGAAACAGTCTTCGGTTTAGTGAAATTAAATTTGGATCCACCCTTCTAGCTTTCCCACATTTTATGCTTCAGTCTTTAGGAGGCTTCTCATTAATTAACAGATCTTCTGTCCCGAGGTCAGCAGTATCAACAGTTGCTTCCTTTCTTATCACAGAGTAAATTCAGATTGCATTGATCACCATTACTTGCCTCTCAGAAGCACCAATTTGTGTTGCTTGACTTCAGCAAGGGTTACAGGGAGCCTGTTTCTCACTACTGATTGACAATTAGATATCTTACAGTTGGTGATGTAGGCTGGACAGAGCTTCCGTGAATGAATGAATGACTCCTTCCTTTTTAAAAAGAAAAAAAGTCATAATTTTCTCTTTAGCTTTTTGGGGACAGGACCACAAATCCCCACTGATCTTCCTGTGACTCTGATGGAGCTGTTAGGGCTGACTGAGAGATGTTCCCCATCCTAAATATTAGATCTGGAAGCCTAACCCTGACTCAACTCCTGTCTGCCCTTTAGTCATTTTGTGGCTGCCAAGGTTTGAATGGAAAGGCCAGTGGATTAGACTGGGAGAAGGTCAGAGGTTAAGCGAGAGCGGTTAGCAGCGGGCAAAGAGCTATGATTGAAATATCTGCTGATTGCTGACAGGCAGCAGAATAGAGGCAGACAAGTGACAAATTCTGGTTTCTCCCCTAATTGAGAAAAATATTTTGAGTGGTATTCAGGCAAGGCTGCATAATGAATTTGAGAGAGGCAGAGGGAATGAAAGTGCAAGGGGCGGACTCTTTGTGTGTCCGCACTGGATAGTAGGAGCCAAGTCAACCTTTCCCAACACTGATTTACTTAAGCCAGTTTATTATTAAGAACTGAAATGGCAGGAAGCTAGGAAGCTGATTTATACACAGTTCGACTCATGTCCATTGTTTTTTGGAGTGGCTCTCTCTGACGCTGTGTTGACATTCCCCACCCCCATCCCACTTTATTCTGGGCTTGAGACTGTCATGTTGTCTGTCGACTTATGGCAACCACATGAATTTCATAGGGTTTTCTTGATACCAGGGATTAAAGCTGTATCTTCTGTGTGCAAAACTCTGAGATAGCAGCCTACCACAGCCTGCCATCTCTCAAAATATTTAGGGTAAGAAGAGTATACCATCTTGGTTTGTAACCAGAATAACTGCCCCTGATTGATGGATTGGTTTTGGGCGCAGATTGCAATTGAGTAGTAAGACATTGTGTTTTCATGCCAAAGTTGCCAGGTTCCATTCCAAGTATCTCCAGTGAAAAGGATCAAGGAGTGGGAAAGATCCTTTTCAGTCAAAGCAGACATAGGGCCTCGGCAGACGGCTAATTGAGCCGTCTTCCGGGCCCGGAAGAGGAGGGGCAGCCGCATGAACGGCGCCCCTTCCTCTTCCTGAGGTCGCCCTCGGAGTCGCCGGCCGTCCACATGGCCGGGGCTCCGGGGATGACCTCACGCCGCGGCGACCGGACGCGCCACGGCGTTTGAGTCAGGGAAAGTGCGCCCGTCGCTTTTAGGGCGCACTTTCCCTGACATCTAAAAGGAGCACCAATTTGGTGCTCCTTTTAGAGTCGCCGGAGGAGCGCCGCGGTACGGAGGCTGAGCTCCGCCGGCGCTCTGGACCAGGGCGTCCCCAACGCCCTGGTCTGCAGAGGGGGATAGTCAGCCTGGCATAGACCAAGCCCCTTCTTGTGTTCTTAGGATCAGCCCTTTGGGATCTGGAGGTTGAACAATCAGAGAAAATGCTGTTAGTGGAAGAGTTATGTCAGCAGAGATGAAAGACTAGTTCAATATGACATTCCTCACCATACAAAGAGATGTTAACATTTGAAAAACCTTGGCAGGTGAAATGCAAGATTGTTGTTGTGTGTTTCTTCAAGTTGTTTCTGACTTATGGTGAACCTGTCAGAGAGTTTTCTTCACAAGATTCGTTCAGCGGGAGTTTGCCTCTGAGGATGAGAAAGTGTGGCTTGTACATGGTCACCGAGTGGGCTTCCATGGCCGAGCAGGGATTTGAACCTTGGTCTTCAGAGTCGTAGTCCGATGTTCGAACCATTACACCACACTAGCTCTTTAAAATGACAAGATGCAAGTGTTCTTTTCACTGAACTTCTGGGTAAGCTAGTTTTGATCATGTTTTGTTAGCTCTGAGAGCCAGAAAATTACCTTGGGTTCCCAGGAAAGTCTGCAGCAGGTACTAAATATATGTTGGTGAATCTCCCCTGTGGAATTGTGGCAGTTGCATGGCCAGGAAATAACATCTGCTCTTGCAAATCTGGAAGGCCCAATGTTTATGAGATCATGAAGAATCAAGGTCTGAAAGGAAGTGTTGCTTCCCTAATACGTCATTAAACCAGCTAAATAGCATGCATTTTCCCCCTTTCTTGCTCTGTTCAATGCTGTCTTTTTCTCTTCCTTTTTCTTTCACTCACAACAGCACACACCTCAAACAGAGGAAATTCCAGTCGGGGTTGTGTCTCTGTGTGTGCGTGTCACCATAATCTCTTGAACCATCTTTTGCTCTCATCTCTCACTCTCAGCTTCTAGGAAGAGATGACTCAGAATCCCTCCCCAAAACCCCCTTCCCAAACTCTTCTCTTGATCAAAGTTGATAAATGACAGTAAGAGATTTTTTTATTTTTGCTAAGGGCAATTTCCTGCCCATCTAGAAATTAATGGTTAGGAGCGGGTGGTTGAAACCACAGTAAAGATGGCACAGAAAGTGAAATAACAACACAACCCAAGCCAGCCACCTATAACTGATGGGGCCAATAAGTGAAGATACAAGACAATATGGGCCAGTTCAAGATTGTTTTTGCTGAGATAGTATAATCTCGTAAAACTCAAAATAAGGTTGTAAAAACATTTTCTGCAGAACACTGTGTCCGCTAATAAAATCAAGAGCAGAGAAGGATTTTGGCAAGAGTGTGAGCAGCCGTGGGCCACATGTCATGCTACATCTGCAGCCTCCAAGGACCTTAGCTCCTTAAAGATACCCCAGAGAAGCTCAGAAGTTTTTATGGTTAAGTGTGCGTTTTGTTAAAGCAAGTGATGTTTGTCAGAAGGCCTGCAAATAACTGCTGGTTATTAAGTGCAGGAAGCCAAAGCATGAGTCATAGATGTTGACTCTCAAGAGAAAACTGGGGGCTTAATTCCATGAGATTCCAGGCTTTTCCTTTGGGAAGGACCTTCAGGCTTTGGTCAAAGGTTAGGCAGACTTATGAGTTTATCTCTCTGGTCTGCTACTACAGAAAGATGGAGGAACTTGTTCTTCATCTGTTCCTTCTGTTGATGAGAGAGCAAGCATATATTCCCAGGTTGCCATCCTGTACATATTTACTTCTGAAAGGAGGTAGATATCTGTCCTTGCTAAGCATTTATCTATTTATGGTATCTCTACTCCATCATTCTTCTTGCATAGAACACAAGGGAAGCATTCATAGGATTCCCAGGAGATTTCTCATCCAGGGAATGGCCTGATCCACATCTGGTTAATTTCAACAAAGTGGTAGATAACCTGCCTAAAGGATTAGAAAAGGATCAAGCCAATGCTGGCTTGACTTTCTGGTATGTATGCATCAAAGCTTGTAAAGCTGGGATCATGCTGTGTTAACTGCTGAAATGTTAACATTGGGTTTGAAGTTGTTTTGTTGCGGGCATCAAGTAGGGATCAACAAGCAAGATGAAAATATAATATGGAAGCAATATTGTACTAAAGAGCAAGGGGGTCCCATGAGGTAGCACTGAGAGCTAGTGTGATGGAGCAGCTAAATGTCTGTGCTGTGAACTGAAAATACTTGATTTAAATTGTGCTACTACCAGAGAGCTTACTATGTTGTTGAAGGCAAACAACACTCCATTGGTTTGACTCCTTCTACCTACATTGTAGGGATAATAATATAGACCTAACATGCAAGTTTATTTGAAAGATTATTTAGAAAAATGTACTTTGGAATGCTAAGAACCACAATTCAAATTCTAAGCATTGTGATTTAGTAAGAACTGTACTGTAAGGTACTGAGGCAACAAATCATTGCCTATGAACTCGTGAAAGCTTTCTATGTAGAAAATAACCTCACTTTTAACATATACTCTGTCATACACACACTTGAAAAAACTGTGCAAATTTTGCTTCAAAATTAGTCTAACCTAATTGAAACTTTTAGTTTTGAGACCACATTTGGACAGAATTTTCAAGTGAGATTGGATATGGTGAGTTATTGAGGTTATTTTGAATTCAGTTGTTCAAAAAAAGCATGGGTTCTTTTTTCCTAGTGTTTTCTTGCATCCATTTCCTCCATGCACCATTGTTCTCCTGTTACATTTGAGTAACTGAATACTTGTTTTTTGCTGCTAATGAAAAACTGGAGTGGGAGGAGGGAGGGATTATTATTTCTTAATCCTGCAAAGAGAGTCAGAATGTGTGTCTAAATGTTTCTTCCTCAGGATTCCAGTTTGACAGCAGCAAGTGAATCAGGGCTGGTTTCTTTTGACTTTATAAGACTTGAGACCTGCAGTAATCATTTGTGATGTTATTACTAGCATGAAGGCAAGGAGGAAATTGGAGGGAAAGAACTAACCTTCAAACAAATGGACCCGGACAAGAGTCTAAGGGACTGTGTATTATAGGGAATGTATGGCTACCTTACCTCCCACATCTATTTTTTTTTCTGTTAATGTTGTTTGCCTGTGATTTGTGGCCTGTCAATGAAGAACAAGTGTGTAGCCTGATCTTCCTTCATGCTGGCTCTTAATGGATCTTATTCTGAATGGCTCTGCAACTGTCATGATATCCAATGATATTGTGGTATCTTACACAGTGTTACTGGGGAAAATTTTATGGTTGGTGGTAGCTGCACATCTCATGGTACCATAGTCAGACCCTATCAACATAGACCAGATGCCAGTCCTCTACTAGAATTTTGGTAGGCCTGTGTATGAAGGCCATGTTCGCTTTAAGAGTTGTTTCTCTTTGGCGTGTCTTCCTCTTCATTTTTCACTAGTAGCCACCAATCCTACACAGCCATTTTTAAAGCAAGAAGAACACCCAGATGTTTTGGACTTCAGTTTCCATAATCCCTAACAATTGGCCAAGTTGGCTCAGACTTCTGGTAGCTGAAGTCCAGAACAACTAGAATGCCAAAGTTTGAGAACCACTGATGCAAATTGTTAATTCTTGTATAATGGGACAGAGCATTCATCTTAAGTCCAGACTATCTGAAATACCGTATCTCTTGATAGGAGCCTGCCCAAGTTTTAAGATCATGGCAGACATTTCTCTTTATCCCACCACAATCATAGGTATGGTTGGTGAGGACTTGAGAGACAGTTTTCTTGATGGAGAGAAAGCACAATAAATACAAAACTAAAAATAAAGAAAAATTCTGCAAGCGTCTCTATCTAGTAAAAACATAATAGACTGTTTCCTTCTCTAGAAGCGTCATTGTTTTCTTCTGCTGGTGTTTAGACAAAATGCAGTCCTGAGTAGATGTGAATTGGAGCAGGAGTGCTTAATTCACAGAATATAAATTTCTCTTTGACTGTGGGCCCTTTCATACTATACCGTTATAGTGCTATGGTTCCAGTTTGATTGCTGTGGTTCTGTTCTGTGGAATCCTAGGATTTGTAGGTGACGGAGGGATATTTTGATCTCAGACAGCTCTGGTACCTCACCAACTTACAAACCCCAAGATTCCATCGGAACAGCCATGACAGTTAAAGTGGAATCATAGTGCTATATTTATGTAGTGTTGAAGAGCCCTATGAGATCATTTCCTCAGTAGTGGTGTTTCTGCACCCCTTCCAGAAGGGGTGAATACGTTTCCTCATTAAAAACAACACCAACAACACAGAGAGGTGAGCTTTATAAAACTTTTTCCATAATTTCCTCCCACTAGAGATGGTTGTGAGGAATAGATGGCATAGACAAACTTCTCCACAGTACTTACAGAAAGAAATGCTGACTCTGTGCTGTTCATGTGAAGTCCACTATGGCTTCCAGTTGCAGTGACTCATTCTCTTCAAGTTTAAATAAATAAATACAGCAGATGATTAATTTGAAAAGAATTAAGAAAAGGCATCCAGAGTACACTGTAAGGACGTTATCACACGTGTGCCACAATTCGAAAATAAAGTGGAAATGACAAATTCCAAAAATAAACCGAAAATAAACCTTGATTCCGCAAATGGCTTTCACACGTAATTACCTTAATTGCGCATTTAAGCTAAGCCCCCACTGAAACCGCATTTAACGTTCACACACAAGTGAGAAAATCCCGTACATGTACTAAAAATGGTCTTCTAGCACATGCGCACTATGCTCGCCGTGGCTGTCACTCGCCGCGGCTTTCACGCCTTCCCCAGGTCATCCATGAAGCAGCTGGCCCTCCGAACGGCCGGTGCACCGAGGAGGACCTCCTTGCACATGCTGCGGCGGAAGAGTCGTCGAAGGTGTGCTGCAGCCTTTTGCGGCGCACCTTTGGCGACTTGTGAAAGGAGCGCCAATTTAGCGCTCCTTTCAGGGGTGGCAAAGCTGCGCCGCGGTGCCGAGGTGTGGGGATACCTCAGCCCCGCAGCGCAGCTTCCCGGGGTGGCCCATGTCCGCCCGTCCTTCAAGCCGCTGAAGGTGCGCCGCAAAAGGCTGCGGCGCACCTTCGACGACTCCATCACCTCAGTGTGTGCAGATGCTGCGGCGTGAGGTCCTCCTTGGAGCACCGGAGAGCCGGCCGTGCGGAGGGCCAGCTGCTCCGAGGACGACCTGGGGAAGGGGTTGGGGTGCCGATTGTGCGGCTGCCCCTCCTCTTCCCTGCCCCCAAGACGGCTCAATTAGCCGTCTGCTGAGGGGGAAGGAGACCCCACGGAACCATGGGGAAATGCGGGGAAATGCTTCCAAATGCGCATTTGGCTATCACATTACGGTAAATGCGAATTTACCTTAATTGCGCATTTGCATTTCCTCCAAACAACTGAATTTCAAAAGATCTCGGATAACACCAGTTTCTGTCCACTTTCTGTCCAGTTTCTGTGTGACGTCGTGTGAAAACACGGGGCACTAATCCAGTTTCTGTTTGGGTTTTGTGTGGATTAACCAGCAGATTTTCCCCCGTGTGATAACGTCCTAAGAAAAAGCTAAGTGTGTAGGTGGGCACTGAGACAGATGCCCTGTTGTATGTTGATCAATCAACAAGCAGGATAGATGTATCCAGAATGTTGGCAGAGGTTCACTGATGTGGAGTAGGAATGCTTTCTGTTCTGTAGTATACAGCCAGGACTTAGAAAAAGTTGAAGCTGACAGTTTGAGGTCTATGATACATCACTTAAGACAAGGAGACCAATTGAAAGGAAAGCCCCCATCGTAAGGAGGCATAACAAATGATTTGAGAAAATGAATTCATTCCATCCAAGGGAATCTCTTGACATCATAAACCACTCCTGCTCTTTGTGGTTTATGATCTCACCAGAAGGTTCCCTTCCACCATGGGATTGTTTCCTTATATATCACTGCAACCCATCCATTATTGTCTCCGTAATTGCTTCCACAGTGCTCTCATAACAGAAGAGATTTCCTACAGTTGAGTGCTGGTATCCCCAATTGTTGTCACCCACTGGGTCAAGTTTCTCAATCCTTTACATGTTGTAGATCTATAATGGGAGGAAGATATTGGAGTGAAAGGAAGATGCTGTCTTAATTAATTTTTTTTATTTAAGAAATGCAAAACTAAACCCAATTCCATGTGTCTCCTCCTCTCCCACTTCCTCTATTTATACCCAGAGGAGAAGACACAGAAAGTTGTATTTCATCTGCCAGGAAGAAAATAGGAGGAAAGTGGATTGGCCTCAAGCACAACCCAAGCCAGAGTCTACTAAATCAAAATTCCTTAACCAGCAAGATATAGCAGTAAATTGAAATAATGTGTACAGAAAATGAGGAAAGTAAGGAGGGGAGTAACAGAAGTGGTGTGAGGAATTCTTCATTATAGACAAGAAACACAAAAGGATTAAAATGTACAATTAACTATAGAAATGTAGCCAAATATATGGCAAAAGAATTACTTGGTATTACTGTATTCATCCCTTCTCACACACATACAATAGTTAATGGTTCCTGTTTTATGAGTTTTACAATTGGTTTTTAAGAGGATGGGATAGCAACTACAGAAATAGTTTGTTTGTTTGTTAGGTTTTTTTTGTATTGTAATCCAGATCTTGGGAAATGAACCTTTGAAGTTGCTGTCTGTATGAACATGTGCATAGGTATAGCATAAAAACTGTTTTAATTTGTTTTAACAGTTGAAGCCTTTTCAGATGGTTTTAAGCTATTTATTCCTTACTATTTAAAGTTGACTTTATATGTGTTCTTCCTTGAGATCTTGTGATGGAAGAATGTAAACAATTTAAGATACAACATAAATATGATGGTGGGGAGCATGCTCCTTTGTCTCCATCATGTGCACAGTGGGTGTGTGTCTTCGTGTCTCCTGTTGACTTATGGTGATCCTATGAATTTTATAAAAATACTCAGAGGTGGTTTTGTTGGTGCCTTTCTCTGCAATATAGCCCACAAGACCCAATATTTATTGATGGTCTCCCATTTAAGTAGCAATCAGGGCTGACCCTCCTTAGCTTATAAGATCCAATGGCATCTGGTGCCTTCAGGGTATTTAGTCTCCTTGTGTGCAAGGTACCTAAGGGGGGTTGCAGACTGCCAGAAATAGTGCAAATTGAGTCCACTTTTAGGGTTAGGGTTAGTGCTAGGGAATCATGGGAATTGTGTTTTTTTTTTTTTCTGAGACATTGAGCCTTCTCTGTCAGAGAGCTCAGGTGCCCCAATAAAATACAGTTCCCATGATACCCTAACCCTAACCCTAAAAGTGGACTCAATTTGCACTATTTCTGGCAGTCTGCAACCCCCCTAAGGTAAATTGTGAGTTGCTCCATACACAAGTCTATATGTATGACTGATAGGTCTAGGAAATCCTCTGTCCAGATACATCCCTTTGTATATTTTCATACAGATCATATAACCTTCCACATAACACAACAATGGGATGTTCTCTTCAAATGAAAGTATGAAAAAAAAAACCTTCCAATTTCATCTTGGAAATGTTGGTTATTTGGACTACAGGCCTTAAACTCTTTCAGGGCATTGTGCTCCGTAACAGAAGGAGTTTGGAGGCTGTGATCTAAGTGTAAGTTTTCCAAGCTCTGGTTAAGGTCTACTTTAACATCAGCAGCTGGCAGACCACTCCTCATCTATGGATGTGAAAGTCTTCTATTTTGTTGAGATTCTCAGAATCCCACTTGCAGTTCCTTCCTGTCCTTGTTTTGTATTGGGTTGTGAGACTTTGCGTTTTCTTTCTGTATTGAAATTGGTGGAACTCTAAAGAACATCATTTTCCTAATGAATGCATTTCATTGCACAACTTCCCAACTTTACGAAGTTTGTCTTACTGACTAAAAGCATGTTTCTGCATATTTTGCCTCAATTACTATGGCTTTTGGCTGCTCTAAAATATGTGCATTTTGTGTGAGGGTGTGCACTTTCTTTCTTAGAAAAACCTTGCAAACCATGCAGATATATGAGTGCTGGAGACAAGGTGCACAATTTTGTCCCCGCAATATGACTCAAAAAAGACAGTAGAGTCCAAGAATATCAAATTACAGGAAAACAGATTCTACCTCAACTTCCTGACAGTAAGAGCTGTTCAACAGTGGAAGGCACTCCCTTGAAGTGTGGTGTAGTCTCCTTCTTTGGAGGTTTTTAAACAGAAGTTGGATGGCCATCTGTCGGGAGTGCTTTGGTTGTGTCTTCCTGCATGGCAGGGGGTTGGACTGGATGGCCCTTGGGATTTCTTCCACCTCTCTGATTCTATGATTATAGTTCCTCCTGTCCCTATTCTCATCATTCCACCTTCTCTTTCCTTCATCCCTTCCACTTTCCCATTTCAGAGTGCCTGGCTCTCCAATGGAGAGGCCACACTGCAGATTTCAAAGGTTTTTTTTTTTCATTGGATGAGCATCTTGACATTAAATAATGTGCAATGATGCAGCCACCTTCTTCTTCTTTCACAGCCTCCTCTTTCCTGCTGCTCCCCCACCCCAGGACATCTTTCCCCACAGAAAAGAAGACAAGCAGCACCTGGGATCTCACCTCATTCACATGCAGAGTGAGTTTCTGCTGCTGCTTTCCTGCTAAATGGGCAAGTCCCCAGCTGCTGCCTAGGCAGAAGAGGGTGGCTGGGGAGGGGCTGTCTCTTGCCATGATCTGATGGTTCTTGTATTTTATGGCAATTATCCCCATATCTCCCTGATTCAGCTCAGTCCTTGCTAAGAGGAACGAGGGGCATATTGGATTTTCTCTTTCTTCCCCCCCCCCCCCCAACACCTGCCTGGATGGCCTTGTTTGGGGTTACTGACAGTCATGTGCAAAGATGTCCTGAAGCCATTGCACATGTCGGTGTAAACTCATGGGAGGAGGTCAGCGTTTGTAAGCCCATGAGGCAAGATCAGGATAAAAATGGTCACCCAGGAGGTTTGTTGTTGTTGTTGTTGTTGTTGTTGTTTTTGGTCAAATTGTTGGGTTAAAAGTGGCTGAAGGTGGGCACTTCACCATCTTTTGGTGAGAGCTAAGAAACACATGTTATAATTTTGTTTCCGACCCACCTTCCTCAACAGTTATCGGGAATGTAACATCTTCTGTGCGAGTCTGTCTTTTGTCTTCCTCTTTGGTTTTCCTCTCCCTCTAAATACAGTGGTGCCCTTGTTATCCGCTGAGGTTTGGTTCAGAAATCCCCCGTGGATCCCAAAATCACTGGATGCGCAAGTCCCATTAAATACAGTGGCATAGTAAAATGGTGTCCCTTATATAAAATGGCAAAATTAAGGTTTGCTATATAGAATTTATACTTTTTTTGGAATGTTTTCAAGCCATAGATGCTTGAATTTGTGGATAAAGAAACCGTGGCTACAGGGGACTGACCGTAAATAAATATCTTGCTGCTATTATGAAATGTGTGGACCTATTAAACTATGCTCATGTTGCACCAGCCCATCAAGTCTTCACCCAGGCCACACTCTCTGTTTAAAGGACTGGATGCAAATTACAATAAAGGGAGCTCCCATCATATATTGATAGTGTATTTTCTGATCACCACTGCACTTACCATCCAAAACACAGGCTTTCATTCTAGGGGTTTGTGCAAGTTTTCCACACAGATTTGTGCTCCTCCAGCATCCCTCTTGGGAATAAAGCACTCTCCAACTCTCCCTTGATAACCTCGTGAAGCTTCATCCCCATACCACTATTAAACCTTGTACCAATGTATTGCATATACTCCCTTTCTGTACATCGTTTTCCTTTTTCTCAGGGTGATTCCACTGATGCTTTTAAGTTGAGCACTCCTTCCCTCTTGCACAAAATGTCTGATGATGCATGTCTAGGTGTACCATTATTTTCTCCCATTGCAGTCTGGGAATGGTCCAGTTTGAGCTCATGGCTGTTTCCCGTAGGATGCACACTTTCAGATATGGGAGCCAGAAACTGGGATTTCACCCACCCACCGCTTTCAGCTTGGTCCAGCCTAGAGAAATGCCCCCAAGAAATGGCATTCCTTTCAGAGAAATGGTGTCCTTTCTCACCACCCGACAGGCATCTTTTGCTAATAGGCATCCTTTGCAAAGTCCTCTTCTGTTCAGCTTTGGCTTTGCCATAGGAAAAGGGAACTCCTTTCTGCCTACCTCTGTGGGAAGTGCCTTCATAAGAGAGGAAGGACTCAGTCCTCTTTGCCAAAGGAGCCATGTCTGAGCTGATCTATCTGAACAGGTTAAATAAACAGGCCTCTGTTTGGGTTAATTGTCATGGTTTTGCCGCTCTCCATTACTGATCTATCTGGGAGTCTGGCCAAGCGGCAGATGGGGGAGGCGGCATCCCCTCTTCTCTCCCTCCTCCTCCTCCTCCTCTTTGTGTCTGACTTTACCTTTCTCCTTATTCTAATCCTCCCCCAAGCCCCCCACCCCTGGCTTGATCAAATAGGCCAGATGGCAGGGAGAGCAACAGTGAACAAGTGAAGCCTGGCATATGGATGGGCTGTTTAATTCCTACGCCTGGAGAAGGGAGTTTAGAAAGAGGGTGTTTTGTTTTGGGGTTTTTTAGGGGAGGGGGTGAGGAAAGATGGAAGGAAACATGGAGGAAGAAGGGGCAGGATGGAGCATGGGAAGGGAAATATTCTCCTTCCCACCAAAAGCTACTGGCTAGTGGAAAAGCACTAGTACTGCAAAGGAGGAAGAAAAAGACATAAAATTCAGCACTCAGTCTGAGAAGGTTTCATAACTGTGTATGTATGTGTGGATAACATGTTTTGGGGGAATCTCTCCTTCTTGACCAGCTAGAATTGTTTTTACAGATCCACAAAAACAAAACAAAAATTAGACAAGAGTGTTACACATGTCAGTAGCTAGAAGGAGTTGCTATTTAATCTTTGGAGGTGGACAGATTTCTTTCAGTTGAGCAGAAATTGGAGTTAGCAAATGCAAAAAGTGTAACTTGGATGGAATTCATCAGTCCCTATGATCCCATTCTAAAGTGGATCCTTGGTATCCACTGGGGTTTGGTTCCAGGACTCCCTCTGGATACCAAACTCTGTGGATGCTCAAGTCTCATTATATGCAATTACTGTATATACTCATGTATAAGTCTAGAATTTTAAATAAAAAATTGACCCCTAACATCCTGAGTTGACTTATCTGTGGGTCAATATAAATACTGTACTTCAACAGTTATTTAAAAAATGGAACCATGACCTGGTAAAAGGCAAGAGTGTAACCTGTCTTGGAAGCACTGACCACCCTTGGTTCATTTATCTGGTCAGGTTTTAGTATGAGCACAAACAGGTATCCCTGCTGGAATTTTGTAAATTGATTGGCATTGCTTTCCTTTGCTCCAATTCTTTGTTGCATGCCTCTAAGTTTTACCCTCGAATTATCATTGGGTCATTTCAAAATCCATCATTTTGGCCCCCAAACCTGCCCTCAACTTATACGGGAAGTTGACCTATAGTTGGGTATATATGATATATAGTAAAATAGTGTCCCTTATATAAAATGACAAAATCAAAGTTTGCTTTCTAGATTTTTTTTTTAAAAAAATCAAGCTGTGGATTTTGGAATCTGTGGGCTGTAGATTCCATGGTTATGGAGGGCTGACTGTATTTCAAGGAATTTTTTTGTAGCTATATAAAAAAAGAGAAGGGCTTTGAACACGGGCAGAGTATTTGGAACAACTTTCCCAGTGGGTGATTTCTCCCTATGCAAATAAAACGTTTGGAGGAAGGATTTTCTTCAAGGTGTCAGCAGGGTAGGAAAGAATGAAACTACTCTTCCACCTATGCTTTGACCTTCGTAATTATCATCTCTCCTGATCAATTTTGATTTTTATATTCCTGCATATTAAATGCAAAGATCTATTGAATATTGCATTTAGTTTGGCTGTGGGACTCTGGTTTGATCAGCCAAAATTATAATCTGATCAAGGTGTTGTTGCTAGCTTCTCAGCATGGCTAACACTACCAACTACTAAACTTTAATAATGAGATATTAAATTCTACAAAATACCGTAAATATACAGGGAGTTTAGTGTAGGAGTGCTAATTGAGAGCAACATCAAACCAAGTTGTTTTTTAAAAAAATCTTCAGAAGCATTTGGGAATAAATACGCAGTTCAAGTGAATCTTTTAAGGCAGAACCTTTCATATAACTGAGGAAAGGCTACTCACTTCACTGTGTTTCTGCTTGCCTGCAAGCAAGAAAAATTTACAGCAGAGCTCTGTGCCACAACAAACTACACTTCCCGGAAATCCATAGCGTGGAGCCATGGCAATTAAAATGGTGTCAGACCAGGTTATTTCTCCAGTGCGGATGCAGCCATGGACTTGCGACTCCAACTTTTGATTGCTGCAGACTTGCTTACTAGCAGGAGGGGTGTGAAAACGTCATCAGCCTTGAACTCTGATTGGAAACCAAGTGGACCGCTTTCTTCTGATCCATCCATTCCTTTAGTTGTATCCTGCCTTGCTCCCAGGCTGTGACTCAAGACAAAAAGACAAGTTACAATCAAACACATATAGTTAAAAACATACAAAGCTGCTGGCTCTTAATGTAGGTAGGGATGGCCTTTACATAGATTTCCAAGACAGGCTGCGTATCCCATAGCCAGAACTCTAAAATCCAAAATATTTCAAAATCCAAAATTATCCACATGGACAGCTGAAATAGTGACACCTTTGCTTTCTGTTGGGATGGTTCAGCGTACACAAACTTTGTTTCATGCACAAAATTATTAAAAATATGTTGTTGTAGTGGTTTGAGTAATGGACTATACTGGGTAACTGGACAAGTCATAATATCTCAGTCTCAGAGGATGGGAATGGCAAACCCCCTCTGAAGAAACTTGCCAAGAAAACCCCATGATAGGTTTACCTCAAAGGTAGATAAAGGTATTCCCTGTTGACAAGGTTGTCAAGCCATGTCCAACTATAGATGGTGGTGCTCATCTCCATTACTAAGCCAAAGAGCCAGTGTTGTCAGAGACTACTCTGTGATCGTGTGGACAGCATGACTTCACAGAACACAGAACCTGCCCACTGAAGATATTTATTTACTTGCACTTTTACATGTTTTTGAACTGCTAGGTTGGCAGAAGCTGGGACTAGTGATGGGAGCTCACCTCATCATGTGGCACCTGGGCCTCGAACTGCCAACCTGCTGATCTTGCAGTAAACAGAGTCAGCATCTTACCCACTTGAGCCACTGCTTCCACTTAGGTTTACCTTAGGGTTGCCATAAATCACAAACAACTTGAAGGCACACAGCAACAACAACAACATTATGTATAAAATTACTTTCAGGCTATGTTTACAAGGTGTATATGAAACAGAAATCAATGTCATGTTTACACTTGGGTCCCATCTCAAAGATATCTCATTATGTACATGCAAGTATTCCAAAATCCAAAACAACAACAACAATCCTGAAATCCAAAACACTTCTGGTCCCTATCATTTCACATTAGGGAGATGTAGTCAAGCTGTATGACTACATATTGTTACTAGATACAGACCTGTATCTCTGTGTTATGGATTTGGAACTGCAGTACTGAATACTAGCCAATACTACTGATGATGATGAAGAAGATGATGATGGAGCTTTGGGAAGTTCTGCATTCAAAAACCAGGAGGAAACAGGAGGAGGAGGAGAGAGTTTCTGCACTCCTCCAGTGAGGCATGACATAGAGATGATGATGGGTTTGAATGAAGGGGTCTTCAAGGGCCAGACAGACCACCCTGCCAGTTGCATTACAATCATCCAGTGGTAAACCCTTGCTGCTTACTACCATGTCCTTCAGCCATGTAAGCCTTGTCAGCAGCAAAAGGAAGACTAAAAATGGAGTTGTCTGCCCTCAAATGCAGGCAGTGGAGGAAGAGGGGGGCACCCATCTCTCCAGTTTCCACCTTCCCTCCCCTTCCACCCAACCTTGAGGTTATGATGGATGTGGGACACTTCCAGGTTGACACCAGTGTATGCCTGGAATGCTGTTGCTGCTGACCTTTTGTGTCTTAACGTTAGACAGGAAGGACTGATGAAGAAAGCTTCTTCCATTAAAAACCTGAAAGAAAAGGAAAGAAAGGCTAAATGCCTTTCCAAGGAGAGAAAGAGGATGGTGGAGGGTGGGGAACATGTTTAAGTTACAGCCTGGTTTTGCAAGAATAAGAAGTGGAGTCTTCCCCCCCCCCTCCATATCGAAAAATAGGGTGTTTTATGTAGGAATCTGATATATTTATGGAGTATCTAAATTATACAGACTGCATTCTCATCCAGTTTGGTGCAGACCATTTTTTTTCTTCAAAAAAAGACAGAAAAGACAACTGCTTGAATTTTTTTCCTTCGCTTTGTTCTTGTGGCCAGGGGAAATGTTTGAAGGCTTGTTAACCAAGTATATGTCTGGCTTAATTTTTTTTTCTTGTCAGTTGCTCCTTGGGTTTTAACCAGCATGTAGTAATTTTAGGAAATTACTTTGATCCTTTTGATTACTCTCTTTCTGCACCTGCCCTGTAGGGAAAGCTGCCAAAGAGGATTTACATATGCTCATCTAGTTGTCATTGCTTTATCTATGTTGGCATAATTTTGATGCAACTGCAGATGCTGTAATGAAGGTGATTAGGGTTGAGGGATAATTCCTTCAGCAATGGGATGAAAGTAGAATCCATGAGTGTGTCCACCAGCCCTTTGGAGAGAAAACATTCAAAACCAAAAAAACAATGACACTTGCAACTCAATTATAGTTTTATCATTAAATATGCCACCATTTCAAGAGTCATCTCTTCCAAGTGTAGGAACTCTGGTAGGAACATGCTGTTCCTCCAGACTCAAGGGATTCTCCATAAGATATCATAAGATATCAAGGGATTCTCCATAAGATATCATAAGATATCATAAGATATCAGTGGGTTACAAACCAGGTCTGTAGTGTCAAGATGTCAAAACTTGGATGCTGACTCCTCTATTTTCATATTTTCCCACTCATGCTTTAATGTCTTTTGTTGTTTATTATTAACTGCCTTCGACTCATGGTGATCCTACAGATGAGGCATCTCCAAAACCCTCTGTCCTCCACTGTTTTGCTTAAATCCTGTAACCCCAAACCTGTGACCTCCTTAATAGAGTCCATCCATCTAGCACAGGGATAGGCAACCTTTTCCCTTTAAGGGCCGAGGGACTTCAGCTCCCAGAATCCCAGGAGATATTGGCCAACATGGGACTATTGGCCAACATGGCTGAGGCTTCTGGGAGCTGAAGTCCCTCGGCCCTTAAAGGGGAAAGGTTGCCTACCCCTGATCTAGCATGTGGCCTTCCTCTCTTCCTCCTTCCCTCCACCTTTCCCAGCATTATTGTTTTTTCCAGAGAGTCCTCTCTTCTCATGATGTGTCCAAAGTACACCAGTCTCAGTTTGGTCATCTTGGCTTTCAGGGAGGTTTCCAGTTTGATCTGCTCTAGGACCCACTATTGGCTGTCCATGGTATCCTCAGCACTCTTCTCCAGCACCACATCTCAAATGCATTGATTTTCTTCCTATCCTCTTTCTTAAATGTCCAGCTCTCACATCCATACATGGTATCAGGGAATAGGATAGCTTGTATGATTCTAACTTTTGTGCTGAGTTGTATATCTTTGCATTTTAGAATCTTTTCTAGTTCTTTCATAGCCACCCTCCCCATTCTTAATCTTCTTCTGATTTACTGACTGCAGTCCCCATTTCTATCAATGTTTGATCCCAGGTATGGGAATTCTTTTACTATTTCTATTTCTTCATTGTCTAGGTCAGGGGTAGGCAACCTTTCCCCTTTAAGGGCCGAGGTACTTCAGCTCCCAGAAGCCTCAGCCATGTTGGCCAATAGTCCCATGTTAGCCAAAAGCTCCTGGGATTCTGGGAGCTGAAGTCCCTCGGCCCTTAAAGGGGAAAGGTTGCCTACCCCTGGTCTAGGTTGAACTTGTGAAGGTCCTGGGAGGTCATTATTTTTGTTTTCTTTATGTTCAGCATTAAGCCTGCCTTAGCACTTTTCTTCTTTGATCTTCCTTAATAGATGTTCCAGGTCTGGGAGGTTTTCTGCTAGTACTATGGTGTCATCTGCATATCTTAGATTGTTGATATTCCTTCCTATTTTCACTCCTCTTTCTTCTGTGTCCAAGCCTGTTTTTCTTATAATATGTTCTGCATACAAGTTGAAACTAAATGGCAAATGTATGTTAATTAGTAAAAAAAAATACTGTAATAAAATGATGGTGGTTGTTTGTTGTGTGTCTTCAAGACATTTCTGACTTATAGTGACCCAAAGGCAAATTTATAATGGGGTTTTCTTGCCAAGATTTGTCCAGAGAGGGTTTTCCATTGCCTTTTTCTGGGGCTGAGAGTATGTGGCTTTCTGGGGCTGAGCAGGAATTTGGCTAGTCCTAGTCCAACACTCACACCATTCTACCATAATGGCTCTCAGTAAAATGGTAGTAGAAGACATTTCAGCACCACCACACAAATCATTTCCTTTTTTAGATTGATAAAACATCAAATATATTTATTTGATTAAGTATAAAATATAAGTATAAATGAAACATTTCCCATATATTGTTATAAGTTTTTATCTTTAATCTGGAATCAGAGCCAGTACATTTCTACTGATTCTGCGTCACATTGCTTCCAGCTCCATGACTCCAGCAATACAGCCCTGTTACAAAACTTTGAGAGCATCCAGAAGACCATGGCCCAAATCCAATTGGTAGTTCCTTGTAGAATAGACCTACTGAAATTGGTCTATTTGATAGCGACTAAAAAGGGATAGGTATGCCATGAGGTGGAGTGGCACATCAGGGTGCTTTGGATCAATGAGATCTATGGATCCATGAGAACCAAAGCACTGTCGACCCCCAGATCACCTCACCCCAGTGTGGGGGAAAATTATGCTAGTTATATATCATTGCACTGAATGAAAGGAAATTCCTCCTCCACAAAAATCTCTGAGTTGTCTTCTGTAATGCCAACCTAAGCTTTAAGGACGTTGAATAAGTTTCACAGTTTTGCTTTTAATAATAGATATTTCAGAGGTGAATAATGTTGGAAGACTTACACATGTATGACTTATAGAAACATGAAAGCTTGGATTTATAAAAAGGAGCATTCCTTATTATATACCTTGAATATAGATTGAGGTCCCAACAGCCTTCTTGACCTTCTATGTTGTAAAGGTTTTTGATTATATTGAGTGGCACTTTCAAATACCAGGTTGATTATTTTTTTTTTGTTTTTTGTTTTGGTGGGAATATTTTAAACAGTACAGTTAAATCCAATTGTTAGTCCCAGTTATAGTAGAACCATTAAAACCAGTCGGATTTACATAAGTAGCGACTTGACAAGCCCCATTCACTTTGATGGATCTAATCTGGCAGTGACTGAAAATTATATTTAGGCCTGAATGTAATCGTCCAGTTGAGTGTCCTCCCAATAGTTCTTTATTTTAACAATAGAATGGTTTTCTGTAACTACAGTTGCCCCTCCCAATTCATGGGGGATCTGTTCTGGACCCCCACCATGAAAATGGCGGCTCGCAAATATTCGAGCCCTATTGAAACTAATTGCGCATAGGAGCGCACATGGCACGCAGGGCCATTTTAGCTAAAGCTGTTGTCCCTCCCTCTGAAGAGTGAGACTGCAGATGCGAAGTCCACAAATGGGGAGGGACAACTGTATAGCCGCTTGTTCCTCCCCATGAAGAGCGAGACCGCAGACTCCAAAGTCCACGAATGGGGAGGGACAACTGTATTAGATTCCTTATCTGAGACTCCTGACAGAAAAAACAATTGTTAAAATTTGTGTGTATGTATGATGACCTTACTCTGTCAGTTGAAAGTTATTGCAAACTTTAGTCCATCTTGGACCCTGGGGCCATTATACATATGGGTTTATACATACTCAAAGATCTCATTTGTAACTTTTTGGGGAGCTGAGACACCCACTTTCCCCTCTCAGTAAGCTTACTCCTAGATTGTATTCCTGATGTTTCTGTTCAACATTTTCAGTTACTGCTGAGAAGTTTCTCTGCATTCTCCCAGAGGGTGCATCTACACTGTAATAGCCCTGGTGGCTCAGTGGTTAAATGCCTGTACTGCAGCCACTCACTCACAAACCACAAGGTTGCGAGTTCAGTACCAGCCAGGGCTCAGGCTCGACTCAGGCTCGCATCCTTCCAAGGTCACTAAAATGAGTACCCAGCTTGATGGGGGCAATGAGCTTACAGTTGTAAACCGCTTAGAGACTGCATAGCGCGATATGAAGCGGTATATAAATGAAGCTGCTATTGCTGTAGAAATGATGCAGTTTGACACCAATTTAAGTTCTATAGCTCCATCCTAGGGAATCCTGGGATTTGTAGTTGTACAAGGTTTATAGTCTTCTCTGCCAAAGAGTGCTGGTGCTTCACAGAACTAGAAATCCCAGGATTCGGTAGAATGGAAACATAGCAGTTAAAATGGTGTCAAACTACATTATTTCTACAGTGTAGAAGTGCACTCTAAGAAATTCACAGTGCCTGGCATCATATTGGTTAGTTCTAACTAAAGTAGACCTATTCAAATAATTTTTTTACTGATGAGTCAACACATAGGTAAGTCTAACTGATTGAATGCCTCTGCTCTAGTTAGGACTAACAATAGGATTCAGGCGAATGAGAGTTATTTTTCTTTCTTTCATTGTGCATTTTTGGTGTGTTTTCCTGACTTCAGTGTATATAAAACAGAGCAGGTTCATCATGGGAAAGCTATAAAAGGCTCCTGTTGTGCTCCAGAGCATTTTTTTTTTTTTTGAGCAAAGGAAGCTTGGCCAAAGTAAGACTGATGTATCCCAGTGTCCTGTACTGGTAGAAAGAGGAGAATTTTAAAGGTGGGGAGTTATCCAGTTATCCTTTTCCAGTGTTGTTGTTCATCTGAAAGTCCACTGTTTGCAAAGTCCATTGTGGGTTTTATATGTCCGCTCACAGTATTTTGCAAAGCAGCGTATTTGTTTTCTCAATTAGTTGCTGACGTGAACACACCAAACCATTGTTTGACTCATCATTTTGTGTGGCTTGTGATTTCAGTGCCTCTTGTTTCCTGAATAAGAACCCATAGCTGTGGATTAGGGGTGATGAGCTTTGGAGGAGCTGGGGAATGGATTGCCCCAGAACATTCCATTCATCTGGATGATATCAAGGGGCTGCTCCCCCAATCTCTAGCATCTTTGGACTCTGGACAAAATGCAGTCTGGAGCTCTTCTCGCTCATTCCTCAACCAATGCATGTCTGGAGAAGACAGAGGAAGCTGATGCACTGTACAAACAATGCAGTTTGACACCACTTTAGCTACCATGGCTCCATCCTACTGAATCCTGGGATTTGTAGCTTTGTGATGCACCAGTACTCTTTGGCAGAGAAAGCTAAAGACCTTGTAAAACTACAACTTCCTGCATTCCATAGGTCAGAGCTACAGTACTTCAAGTGGGGTGAAATTGCAGTATTTCTGTAGTGTAGATGCACCCTCAGTGAAGGGAAGGTGTGAGAGCAGTGAAGCAGTTGTGGAAGCAGTGGTGTAGTGGTAAATGTTGAGGTGCAGGCCCTCACCAAGATAATCCCAGTAGCAACACCCTGTCAGAGCCACGTGCAAAAGTGCAGGTGGCTGTATTGGTCTACAACAATAGCTAGCCATTTTCATTTTAACAGGAATAGGTCTTTTGCAAAGCCACTCACAAATATTTGGAATACAACCAGAGTAACACATAATGGACTGACCAGCATAGTGTAGTCGTTTGAGTGTTGGACCACGACTCTGGAAACCAGGGTCCAGTTCCTAGCTTAGCCATACAAACCCACTGGGTGACCTTAGGCAAGTCACACACTCTCAGCCTCAGGGGAAGGCAATGACAAACCTCCTTTGAACAAATGCTGCCAAGAAAACCCAATGATAGATTTGCCTTAGGCTCACCATAAGTTGGAAATGACTTAAAGGCGCACAGCAACAACAGCAACACATAATAATTGCAGAATGGCTGGGTAAATCTGTTTCCCTTCCAGTTATTGTGGGGATTGCAGGTAAATTCAGAGGAGAAAAATAAGGAAGTCAAAGGGGCTGGTGATGCCATAGTCCCTGTCATAAAAAAGCAAATCCCCAAAACAAAACAGTGCTTTAATCCTGTGAATCCTTGCTTTGCTACTCCACTCAAGAAGGGTCTTGTTGGGGATCATACAGGCCAGATGGGCCAACCTAGTGTGCAGAGGCCTACAAATATGTCAAACAACCTGGAGTTTCATGATGTTGCCATAGATTATTAGCAGATTTGGGAAGTATATAGAGAGCCATTTTTTACCGGGATGAGGTTATCCCATACTAAGAGAGACTCCATGGTTTTATGGCTGATAAAAGCTTTGAACCTCTGTAAACCACATTGGTTCACTTCCTGATACTGATTTATGTTATTGCAAGGCCCACTATTTGTATTTATGAACCCAAGAGAGCTGGATTTTTGCTGCAGCCACAAATATGATGTATCGGTGGTATGATACAGTGTGTATGTGAGTAATTAACTATTACATGATCTAATATACTGTAGCCCTGATGTGGAGTCCTTCAAAGAACATTTTTGTTGAAATAGCAATACAGTCATCCCTTCAAGACTATGGATTCTACATTCACAGATTCAACCATCAATGGATTGAAAATATTTTAAAAAAAATCCCAAAAGCAAACATTGATTTTGACATTTTATAAATGGAACACCATTTTATTATCCCATTCAACCATCAATGGATTGAAAATATTTAAAAAAAAATCCCAAAAGCAAACATTGATTTTGACATTTTATAAATGGGACACCATTTTATTATCCCATTGTATATAATGGGACTTGATCATCCCTAGATTTTGCTATCCACAGGGTGGAGAGCAGGTGGTTTTGGAACCAAACCCTGACAGATACCAAGGGACCATTGAATGTGTGTGTAATAACTTTTTTTTTAGAAAATGGTATGAAGCCAGTTCAAATAAGGAGTCTACTTATGTGACCACATGTTGTTTCACTGCTTGCGATTAATTATAAGTGGTAAGCCATGAAATCCTTGACTCAAACTTTTGTTGCAGCCATGAGTTGACTAGATACCTTTGGCAAACAGATGCTTTCTCAGCCTTAAACCTCTGGTTGTGAACTGTGGAATGAAATATGAATCTACTGTATATGCTCATGTATAAGTCGTAAAATTTACACCAAAAAATTGACCCTCAAAAACTTGAGTTGACTTATACATGGGCTGTGACCAGACGGTGGTGGAGGAAGAGGGGCAAACACTCACCCCTCAGGGCTCCTCCACTGCCCAACTTTCTCGCAAGGAGAAGACCAGGTGGCAGAGGAAGAAGAAGGACGAACCTGCCCACCCACCTGCTGTTGTTTCAGCTGACAACCTCTCCACCTTCTGTGAGGAAGATAAGTGGCCAACTGCACACAACCAAGGGTGAATGGACAAGCAGCAAAGTTTTACCCTTGACTTATTCATGGGCCATGCCAAATTCCATAATTTTCTCTTATACATTATGTTGACCTATAGTTGAGTATATATGTTACTTTGTGCAGAAGTGTTGCTATGAGTGGGGAGCAAAATGATGATGCTCCCTGTTCCCAAATATCAATTGTTTTCCCTCAATGAGAGTGAAACATTGCAAATTGTTTACTCCCAGAACTCTTCTATTTTCTGTGTTCTCATTCCCTTGGTAACTTGCCCCTGTTCTTTGGATGCCAAAACGGTCTTTCTAATTGCTCAACTGGATTTTTAATTTCCTGAAATGCTACAAAATTGGGGACAAAAGGGAAATTTCATTGCAGAATAAAATTCTTATTTGGAGAGGCAGTGCCCTCATTTTGCCACATATGCACCTTAGCTGCAATCCTGCTTGTAAGTGCCATTCTAATATTGTAAAGATGGCTGAGATAATGTATGAGAAGCAAACATACATTGTATATTGAGAGCACAATGGAGAGAAAGTTAAGAAGTTTCGACTGATTTTGGCACCCATACCATAGGTGCTTAAACAAATGAGACTTAAAATTGATTTGATTGTACCCTTGAAATGTGTCACAAATAGCAACACAAATTTCATACTTCCACTTAAGGACATGGACAGGATAGGGACAGATGGATCTCAAAAGAAGCTACTTTTCTATTGCTAGTGAGGTTGGCATTTTATTGTCTGTCTTTGTCCCTAGTCCTTATATGGCCAATAAGGCGAATTGCCTTGCCCTGCATCTATCAATACCCTCTTAACTGACAAAGAGCCTCTACAGACAGGCAACCGTGGGCCGCTCCAAGAAGCTGAGGATTGGGACCGAGGCTGCCCTACTCCTCGGCCCCAATCCACTGTTTGGCCAGCCCTGGAAGAAGCACTAAAATAGCACTCCTTCCTCAATGTGTGAAAAGGGTGCCGGAAGAGGCGGCGCGCACCTCTTTTGCATCTCTTCCATCGCAGTGTGTTTGCAACGGCGGGCGCTCTGGTGATGTCCTCGGGAAGGGGTTGGGGCGCCCGCCGTCTGGCTGCTCCTCCCCTTCCTTGGCTTGAAGACGGCGCTTTGCGGCATCTGCAAAGCCCCAAAGTCTCAGACAGAATGTAGGCCTGTGACTCTAATATCATCACCATTTTCCTCCTGTATAATTTTTAGCATCTGTGCCTGATGAAGAAGACAGTGAAGCTTCAAAAGCTTGCATAATGTATGTTATACTTTGGAGTTGGTCCAATAAACGTATCAGTGCTTGTGGATTTGGGATATTGCTATCTTTTGCTTCATATTCAACATGACTACCCTGAATGTGTGTGTGTTTATTTCCCTAGACATCTTAATGTATTATTGTTGTTGATGGCTTTATGGGTGATTTTATAGCTGCATGATTTTTCCTTGCTTATTGACTATTTAGAAAACAAAAGTCATATTGGATTGCTTTGCTGAGGTGTATGTTTTGATCAAGATAAAATAAATTATGGAACAACGTGGCTGAAAAAATAATGGAAAGCTCCGTGCCATCTCTCAGAGGCAACAAAGAGAACTCAGAGACTTTGCATAAAGTATGAAAGCCCCAGTTTCTAATGAATGTAACTCATGTCGGCTGGGAGGCAGTGGCTGACTGTACCATTGACAACCCAGGGGCATTCTTTTCCTCCTTAAAAAACACCCCAGCCCCCTAGGCGGGAAAAAAGCCCCTTTTTACTTCATCCTCTTTCAATGCCAGCACTGTGGTTTTGATCTCCCTTGAATGCTGTCCCCCTCATTCGGGGCTCCAATTCTGAGAAGATTTGGGTCATTGTCTGAGGTAGCGGGACGTCGGATTGATTTCGAAGCTTTTGTATTGACTCTAGGCTTCTGAATGAAGCTGTCATGTGTGTCTATGGCTGGCTAGCGGCCTGTCCGGCCCCAAGCTGTGCCTTGCTTTATTGTTTAGGCCTCATTGAACTGAGGGAAGAGGCTCATTTCAGGGTGATTTACCACCACCCAAACACCAGCTGTCTGTTGCATTGCTGCTGTTTTCCACCTTGGCTCTTCAATCTGTGGTCCAACTTGCCCTCCCCTTCTTTCCCTTGTTAGTCTACAAACCAAAGAAGGATGCAAGTTTCCAAACCCAAGAGAGACTGAATATTTTCCCGTGATTTCCAAGGCGAGGTGGTTGCGGTGGTGTGTCGGAGGTTGAAAGAGAATGGAGGGAGATGGAATTCAATATTTTCAGTATTTACTTCCTTGTCAGGGCTGGATTAAGCTGTAATGATCAGTCTGACTTTCCTTTTAAGATATACAGAGAGTAAATCAAATTAGAATGCCTGAAACCATGTGGGAAAATTAGAATGTAGATTGTGATGCATTGAGTGTGGAATGTGGCAAAGCTCTGATTGATCTTCATTTTGAAATCTTTTCAGCATGATCCAAAAGCTATTTAAACATACACAAACATAGAGCAAACCTCCCCACTCCACGTTAGAAAGGCCAGTTACATAAAGTGTGTTACTGATGAGACATAAAATGAAAAAAGGACACATTTTAGATGTATTCCACTTTTTAGACTACTAAAACAAAAGACATTGGCAAATTTTATGAAACTGGATGAGTTTATGAAACAAGATATTTCTACATTTTTGAGTTGCCTCCCATTTGGTTATGGAAGAGAGAGAGAGACTTTACTTGATTTTGGTGGGTATTCCTGGAACATGGGCCATATTTTCATTGACAATTCTATAGCAAACCACATACTGTATGGGGGTGGGGGTTGGCTTCAAGATGAATTCTTTGCTGGATCTCTCCACTTCTGTTTAGTTTTGCCACCAGTTGTATATTGTTTGTGCATGTATGAGGAGGTTGTATGAATCTAGCTGCAATTAAAGAAGGAATGGGCAGGAAATCTCTAGCTAAATAAGCAGGGAAGAGTAGAGGCATAGAAGATTATCACATTAGAGATGGGATGTCATTGTCCCATCCCTGTCCCATTCTTCCCACCCAGTCGTGGGAAGGACTTTCACACTTAACCCATACTTGACCCGACAGGGAAGTGTGAGTGAAAGTGATTGAGCAAACACTTTCACACTGCAGCAGGCTGAAAAATGATGGCTGAAAAGTGCAAATCACTTTAACACTGCAGCAGACTGAAAAGCGCTTTCAGCCATCATGGCATTAATGGGTTCTTCCGTTAATACAAAAGACTGCAAATGATGGCTGAAAGCGCTTTTCAGTCTGCTGCAGTGTGAAAGTGATTTGCACAATCACTTTCACTTGGGTCATGGACGGGATAAGGACGGGGGAGCAATCCCATCCCTATCCCATTCTTTGTGTGATAATATCCATAGCCGTATTAGGGCCTTTGCAGACTGCCAGAAATAATGCAGCTTGAGGTCACTTTAACTATCTTGGCTCAGTACTAAGGAATCATGGGAACTGTAGTTTATTGTGGCACCAGAGCTCTCTGACTGAGAAAGCTCAGTGTCCCAGAAAAAAATACATTTCCCATGGTTCCTTAGTACTGAGCCAGGATAGTTAAAGTGGCCTCAAGCTGCATTATTTCTGGCAGTCTGTAAAGGCCCTGAGTCTGGAATATCAGCATGCAAAGGGATCCTGTAGCACCTTTGACATTAACTGTGAAATAAGTTGTAGCATAAGCTTTCGTAAATGTGGTCTGAATCTGAGGAAGTAGACTGTGTCTATGAAAGCTTGTGCTACAACATCTTTCAACCAGTTAGTCTAAAAAGTGCTACAAGATCCCTTTGCATGCTGATATTGCAGACTAACATGGCTACAGCTCTAATTTATAATCTGGACTAACACAGCTGTGTCTTTGAATTCTTCCATTACAGTGGAGGTTTTCTGTGTTCACCCATGGCAAGTAGAAATATAGTGGTCACATTAAAATCGGTATAAAATGCTATTTAAAACACTAAAGTGAACCTTCCACATTCTGTGGGACTAGAGTCACAGGACCCCCATAAAAGTGGTAAAAATGCAAATTAAAAAATAACAATTTTTTAAACCTGAGATAACATCTCTCTAGGAAACTCTAGCTCCTCCAACTCTACTCTGTGGTCAACATCTGCCAGATGTTAACCATAGAATTGAGCTGGAGAACCTACAAATGCCTAGGGAAGTTTTCTTTCTAGAAATCTCAGTCTTCCAGTGTACCTTCTGGTGGACTTTGACCATAGAGTAGCACTGGAGGACCTAGAAATTCCTACAGAGAGCATATTAATCAAATCCATGAATAATCAGATCCACAAAAGTCAAAGTTACAAATGTGGAGGGCCAACTGTATTTCAGAAAGTCCTCTGTGCAGAGGAGAGTATAAGAGAATCATATACTTTTGTTAATATTTTAACTGTTTATTTTATTATCTTTATAATATAATGTTCTTTGTGCGTCAAACTTGCCTACTGGTGTGGTTAACAGAACCCACTGACATCCTTCAGGATGCATTGGTGGCTGGTAGCTTACATTATGTAGAGAGATCTTGTAGCACCTTTGAGACTGACTGAAATAAAGAAGTTGGCAGCATGAGCTTTTGTAGACTTCAGTCTACTTCCTCAGATGCATATACCATAAAGCATATGGTAGCTTTCGTGTCAGTGGACCGGTGAATTTGCCCTTGGCTTTGTGGACTGAAAGGTACTGACAAGATTCATTGTGCTCATGATAAGATTGTGGACCTTAGGAAATGTCCTTTGGTGGAGAACCTCTGAGGAGGAACTTTGATGGTGGTGGTTGCCTACAAGACTGAAAGAGCCTATTAGTTATTATTTTATTATTATTTGGAGTATTTATACCCCACTCTTCAGCCAAAAGGCTATCAGAGTGGCTTACAAATGGTTAATTAGACATTTAGGGTGTTAGTTAGTTTAGTTTAGTTAGTTAGGGAGACTGCCTGGGAATACCAGCTGCTGTAGGCTATCTTCAGAGGAATGCAATGACAAACTAGCTCTAAATAATCCTTGCCTATGAAATTCATGGAGCCATCATAAGTTGACAGGTGACATGAAGGCACATGGTTTACATTTCCTGAAGGAAAAAAGGGATCAGGTGAAGGGTCATAACCACAAGATCAGGTCAAGGGCTATCACAGTGACTGAATTCATAAATAAGGACCAAATTGCAACCTGGGACTGTTTTTGTGTATGTGTGTGAAACAGTTGCACAGTAGTGACATTTGCAATATGCTGCATTCTTCAAGGATGCCCTCAGTCTACATCCTTAGCATGCCAATTTGGTTGTGTGAAGTGGCCCTCGATTTCTATATTTAAGATTGGGAACAGCTGGGTTGAAGGGTTGTTTTTGAAATCCACTTTGGGGTGTAATAGACTGTTAATAACTTGAAGAGGAAAAGTGACTCTTGAAAATGAACTAAAAACAACAACATTAGTAGAATTTTGTACATAGAGAGAGTTTCTTTTGTCCCCTGACAAAAATCTAAATATCAATGTGACTTCAGTGAAGTGAGGTGGGGAGAAGAGAAAGGGAGAAAATGGAAGATGTTACACTAAAATAATATATACACACTGTATCTGTTTTTAATGGCTGAGGATCCCGTACATGGCAGTATAAAAATAACACATCTTAGCCCTTTAACTGCCCCATTTCAGGGAACTTTCTATCAGCAACTATGCAAGGTTTCTTTGCCCAGAGGGTTAGGGAGCAAGAAGAAATGCTATGGTCTTCCATGCATGAATGGATAAGATTTTGGTTTTCTGTGAGATCAAGTTGCTATCTTTGCTTCCATCCCCAGGGCACCCTAGCTCATCTCTCTTCCAGTCTACAGCATAATTTGTTCTTAAGAGTCTGAGACTATGAAGGTCTGGGTGGAGGAGGGAGGTGTATATTTAAAAGCAAGGAATGATACAGAAAAGCCCCCAGAAGGCAGAAGATGACACATATGCTTTCAGTGTGTTTAAATGATTTCTTACTCTTTCATATTGTTAGAGTTGGTTAGACTGATTTTAGTTGTACTCCACCCAGCGATTGTAAGATATAGGGTTGGGCAAAAATATTTTAGTAAATATTAATAATTAAACAACCTAAATATGTATGATACATTGTTGCAAAAGACAAAGTGTGTTTTTTTGACAAGCCTGCACACTTCGGAAGCTTGTGGACCATGGCTACACAATTATAGCACCATGATTCCACTTTGACTGCTATGGCTCCATCCAGTAAAATCCTGGGATCTTCAGTTTAGGGAGGAATACTTAGAATTGTCTAGTGCCTCATTAAACAAAGGATGCAAACTAGGAACCAAATGGAGGATGCAGTTCTTCACCATTTTTGTTCTCAAAGGAAACAGCAAGTAAATTGGACAATTTTCTTCCTGCTATGAAGAATTCTTCGAAAAATATACAGATTTTGAAATGTATCCACAGTTTAGGGCTAATTCTGGACAAAATTTGCAATTCACACCTAGAGGGCCACATGAGTACCACCTCTGTTTAATTTCCTTGATTGGACTCTACTGCATGGATTCTCAGGTTATCTGAACTCAGAGAAAATACAGTTCTCCAGGGAGTAGTCTTGGAGCTATATATTCCAACTCCATGGATTGTCATGTTCTACAATAAAGTCATGGATACTTTGGAATGACTGAGGACTGTTGTGAACTTTTAGGTTTTGTCATTTCATTATGCATGAAGCCCAGCATTGCCCCCAAAATCCCACTTAAAGCAAAATGATTTGATAAGGTGAAGGATGCCTGGAATTTCAAGAGAAACCAAAGGACTAAAAAGAGCAAAAATTTCTCAAGGTGGTTCATATCCATAAAATGGAAAGAGCTAAGAAGCTAGACAGAGTGTGGAGTAGCTCATCTTAAACCTTTTTAAATACACATGCATTAATCTACCTTTCCTCCTTCCTTCACTTTACTTCCCCCGCCCCCTTTATAGATGAAATGGTAAGCCACATTTTAAAAATACAGTTGGCCTTTCGTATCCAGATTCTGCATCCATGGAGTCAACCATCCGTGGCTTGAAAATATTCAACAAAAAATGAATTCCAAAAAGCAAAAGTTGGTTTTCCCATTTTATTTAAGGGACAGCATTTTACCACCCCATTGTATATAATGAGACTTGAACATGCACAGATTTTGATATCCATGGGGATGGGGAATTGCTGGAACCAAACCTGAGCTGATACCAAGAGCCCACTGTATAGTCAAATGAAATTTGGTAGGGGTTATGATGCCAGATGTGTTGTTGACTTCACTTTGGGGTATTGTATGGATGCTGCTATTCCCAGTTCCATGACAATGATGGGTTTTTAAAAATTGTAGTTTTATTATTATAACTGTCTCCTGCCTTGAGCATGTATACTAAAGATCAGCTGATATCTCTCTCTCACACACCTCCATCTCTTTCTACGTGGTCCGCAATAGGTAAAAGGCTAATGGCTGGCCTTCCTTCTATAGGACAAGGGTGCATAGTCTCTGAATCTCTCTCTGTCTCTTGGTTTCAAATATAGATATTGCATCCCTAATTAAAAGGGCATAGCTGGCCTTGTGCACCACAATCATCAATGCATACCCCTTCCAGTTCTCTGAAAACCAGAAGTAAAAATAGCACTAAGAAAGGTGGGATCATATATCCTAAGCCTAGAGACCAGGTTCCAAAAATTTGTAGTGCAGTTTATATTCCTGTTTGCAATGGCCAATGGTGACAGTGGTGGGGGTGGTAGGGAATAGAGAGAGGTGTTGCCTCTTTTGCTGTGGTCAGTCATTGAGAAAGGGGTGCAATTCCTTTAAACGGCTCCTCTCCCCTCTCTGCCATTTCCACCTTGCCAAACTAATAAACCTCTTTAATGCCACAATAGCCTTTCTTTCCCCTTCCATATAACTCTCTTTTGAACCCTCTCCACTCAATCTTCAAAGCAAAGTGGATTCTCTCTCTCTGTGTGTGTGTGTGTGTGTGTGTGTTGTCACTCAGCAAGTGCCACCCTTTTTATTTCTCTCTCTGCAGACAGCCAAAGCCAGAAAAAGAGACTTGTTTGTGAGAGTTGGACAGTGTAATGTTTATGGGGAGGGGTAGGGTTGTGCAGTGAAATGGATCTCAGCCCTCTGGCTGAATGTAGAATCAAAGAGGTTTAGGGCTTTGGTGAATTAGGGCTGTCCAGAAAGAGAGAGAGAGAGAGAAAGAGTGAAGGAGCGAGAAAGAGAAAAATTTGTTCTGCACTAAACAAGCTTTCAGAGAATACCCAAAATGCTCTTTCCATGTGATCGTAGGAGTCAAATCAGGTCAGTCTCTCAAGCCTTTGGCACGTTCAGGACAGCAGTCTCTGAAAATATTGTGTTGCATATACAGCAGCTGCTTGATCAGGACTCGATTAGGGTTTATTTTCAGCAGTGACAGATCTTGTCAAGTTTCTTCAGTTGGTGAGTTTTGTTGTGATGCGGGCCAGCTCCTTACAGAAATTTATCCTTACATTTTGTGTGTGTGGGGGGGGGGAGAAAACAGATAAGAAAAGGAAGAAAACATCCCGACTCCATGATAGTTCATACCGTTTTGTTTTCACACCTTGTGTATATATGTTTGTGGCTGTAGCTATCTATTTACCTGCTTGCAGTTTTCTTGTATTCATTATAATAATCCCTTCTTTTTGGTCCAGTTTCCATTTGCAAATATCTTGCCCTTCTAAGCTTGTGGGCAGGATCTATATTATAAGCATCAATTCTGCAATGTGTCTTTTAAAAAAAGTATTCTGTCCTGTAAATAGTTATATGGCTGGAGCAACCTTAGAATTTCAGCATGTTTCCTAGTATGCTTGGAAGTTAGTAGTCCTAGGCTTCTTTATTTCTCTCCACTTCATGAACTCTTGAAGACACAACAACCTTGAGTGTGCTTATACTGTGTTATATCACATATCATCATCATCATCATCAGTCTTCAATTTAATGGAAAGATGAGTAAATCAAACAGATCAAACCCTTGTTCTATGTAATCCCCTATGACAAATAGTTCTCTCTACAACTATTAGGGAGTCCTGTTATTTCTGAATATATTAAGTGTTCCTTAGATTAATTTGAGAGATGATGAGACTCTTGAATAGGAATGATGAGCAATCTGCTTCAGCTCAGATGCCATTACTGATTTATGCAACTTGCTTGATTTCCTTGGGGAAGAAACTTTTGAGATAAGAACAATATAAGGCAACCTCAGTTTAGTATGTTCAACTTTTTTTTTACTAGTTTTTAACTTATCCTGTGTTTACTTGCTTTCCTCAGTTCTTGTTAAGGTTTCAGCATTCCTGGATATTTAGCTTCTCTTTCCTCTCCTGTGTGTTTGTGTTCAGGTTTTATTTTGCTATGATAGATGGATGCCTCCTTTCCCTTGTTCCTCTGGAAATGATATCCAGGCTGTTGAGCAATTATTTAGTGACTGGTGGATGCAGTTTGTGTTGGTAAGGTTTGGATTAATCATTATTAACCATGACCCTTCTGACAGTAACTGCATCCGGGCCCTAAGTGCTAGCCTTTATTAAGAAGTAATAGCTATTAGCAAATGGTGGATGGGTGATCCAGTTACACGGCTGTTGCAGCCTCAGGACTGTTGACAGGAGATGGAGGAACTGCAGGTCAAAGACTAGCACAGAAATCATTGTACCTTAACACAACTACTTCCACAGCCCCATGCAGTACTCAGAAGATTGCAGACCCAAGAGATATAGCAGTTGTGGAATTGGCTATTATAGGGAACAGTCTACTGCTATTGTAGGGGGACAGTCCACTGTTTTCTCCATGTATATTTATCCCATATATATGTATCCCATTTATCACAGCTTGTTATCTTTAAATCCCCCTTTCTTCCAGTGAGCATCTCCATGTCATACCCCCAATTTTATCATCAGAGTCATCTTGTGAAGCAGGTCAGTGACTAGCCCAAGATCTCCCAGAGAGTTTTATGGTTCAGCATGGGCTAAGAACTTGGATCTCCCAGGTCCTGGTACAGTAGCTGACCAGTAACATCACATTGGTGCTCACTGTTCTTGCAGATATTGGGCATACCACCTGGAGATGATGGGATTCACAATGCATCTGCAAGATTATCCAGGTTGGCAAAGGCTAGACTGAATATCAAAAGCATGAACTGAGAAAATGGTCAGAAAGTGATTGAAGGAATAAATGGTTTTTCAGCACTGTTTGTGCATTATCTATCTCATGAAAAAGAATCCAGAATAGGCTGCTGCTTCTCCATGCTGTTAACACAGACTGGAATCCAGTGGATGTCTTATGCTGGATACATTCCCTTGTGGAAGCAGTTAGTCACTTATTTATTTATTTTAATGTGGAATGGTGCATTCAGTTCAGTGTTGCAGGAGCAGATTCGCTCATGCAGTGTCATTGTACATATGGGACACATCCATGGGGATGCACTTGTTCATTTGGTTGTACATTCTTGTGAGACTAGGATTCAAATCCCTGCTCAGCCATAAAAAATAAAAAATAAAAAAATTCACTGGGTGATCTTGGGCAAGTCACATTTTCTTATCCTTTGAGGAAGGCAGTGACAAAACTACTCTGAATAAATCTTGCCAAGAAGACCCTATGGTAGTATTGACTTTATTTATTTATTTATTTCATTTATATGCCACCTTTCTCCCCAGAGGGACACAAGGCATCTCACAGATAAAACAATTAAAATGGCAATAAAATTCAAAACAATTAAAACATATCCAATATAAAATCACATAAAATATACAATAATGAAAAACATAATCTAAAACAGCACAACCCCCCCCCCCCCATAAATAAAACCAAGCTTGCATGACTTCCAAAAGCCTGCCTGCATAGGAATGTCTTTACCTGCCGGTGAAAGGCCAGCAGGGAGGGGGCCAGTCTAGCCTCCCATGCAAGGGCATTCCAAAGGGTGGGAGCAGCCACCGAGAAGGCTCTCTCTTGTGTCGTAACCAGGCAAGCCTGTGATTATGGTGGGACCCTTGTCCTGCAGATCTTAGGGCAGGTTCGTATGGGGAGATAACGGTCTCTCAAATAGTCTGGAACCTAGCCGTGACATAGGTCAGATTCAGACTTGAAGGCATATAATGGCAAATAGAAACAAAGCCAAACCAATGAGTACCATAACTCCACATTCAGAGAGTGACTCTACACAACCTCAGTGCAGGATCTTGACCATACTGTTGCTAGTCACACAGCTCTTCCGCATATCATGGAGATTTTAATTTTTTGTCAAGGAAAGTGATTCCTTTTCACAAAACCAATGTCTCTCTCTGTATCACTAGCTAGGAGAGAGGAGGTAGTTGCTATTGATCTACTTCTGGGTTTTCTAGAAGCCACTAGTTGTCCTTTGGATGAACAGAAGGTGGACTTGGTTGGCCTTTGAGTATGATCTGATAGGGATCTTATGAGCTTATATTATGAACCTATAATTGTGAATTTGCTGGAGGTTCTCCCCTGTACCCGCACTCCACCACCCCTAAATTAAGTATGCTTCCCCCTCAAAATTATTGCTTGGTCTGATCATGTTAACTGTCTTCTAGCCTATTATAATGAGCCTTGAAGTTGGAAATTTCAGCAAGCTTCTCTGCAAAAGTTGCTTGTATTCTTTTATGTGTCATCTCCCCACCTCATTTTCTATTTCTCAGACCTCCTGGGAAGAGAAGAATTTTGTTTATCCTTGTGAAAGTTTATCTTCCACTTTTATGTGAGTTTTCTTTAAAAAAAGAAAAAAAAAAAAAAAGAAAAATGATTTCAATCGTGTTAATGTTGCTGTCTTTTCATTGCTTCCTTTGTTGGATCATGAATTAAAAACTGAAAGCTTTAGGTAAATCACAAAGTTAAACCCTTAATTACATGATAAATTAACTTGAATTGGTTCCAAATAAATCTTGAAAACACCTCCTTTTTTTAAACACCCAAAATGATACAAAATGAAAGGGAAACAAACCTAAATAAAAGCATTTGGTGTGTTTGTGTGTGCGTATGTGTGTGTAGGAGTGTTTAAATCTACTTGAGGGGGGAATACTTGAATTTGGAGGAAACTTGCTGATCCTTTGATCTCAACAAAAGTTCTTGTGGAGCTAATGTTGAAGGATTTTATGTACAAAAAAAGTAGCCCACTGGACAAAAAGCCAATTCAAATGATCTTTTAAAAACACAGAATAGTTTTACATACGCTAAAATGCTAATGATTCCTTCCTTTACGTAAGAGAGTGTAGTGTAGGAAATAACACTTAAACAAATAAATTAACACAGCTTAAACAACTGTCAAGATTCAAAGTGGGAGTGAAGTTATGTGTTCTGCATGCACCATACAGTGTATTTTGCTATCAAGTTAAGATGAACAGGAAATACACAGGACATTTAAGAGACAGAATTGGTCTTAGCTGGTTCCCAGTTGCATTCTTCTACTTCTCGGTACGAAAATCACTAAAGCACAGAAAGTTCAAGAGACTGACTGCACAGTTGGAGACTGTCTGAACAAATCTGGATCGTGCCCTTGCACTTGACATTCCTTCCATTCTCTTTTAAAACTGTTCGGCTGACTGTAGAGAGAAAGATACATGAGAAGGTGGGAAGTGTGCAGTCACTGCCTTTATTGGTGACCAGGATCTGTGGAAAGTGTAAAATTTCAGGGATAACTTCACAGCCCAGGGCCTACTGATCACCTCATTGTGCTGTCAACCAGAGTTGTTGGAATTGTTTCTGCTTAATCCTTTTGGAGTTGGGCCTAAAGACTTCAAACTGACCCATATTTTCCGATGGATTGCTGTTGGATGAGGAACATTGAGTATTCTCAGGCTATTAACTTCTCATTGCCACATTATGCTGGGTTTGAGAGACATGTACCCACCCACCCGCCACTTGCTGACTTCTGTTTGTACATGCAAAGGACAGCATCCTCTTTCAGACTTCTTGTTATTAGTAATTATGCCTCAAAATCTGGCATAACATAAAATAGAAGAAAATGCAATATAGTAATTACACTACAAAGAATTTACACTTTTGTTGTCCCCTAAATACAAAACTGAAAATGCCACCACCTCACTCCAAGTGAAAAGGGCCCACTTCTTAGCCTAGTAACTACAACTCTTCTTCAGCTCCAGATTTCTTTTTCCTTCTCAACTGAACCAGCAACTTCAATCTCTTCCTTACACTGGGCCAAACCAGTACTCAACGGGGTTACACAGTAATGGATGACACTATTACATACTTTACTCTCATCTTGTAACATCCAGAATCCAGTTTGATCGGAAAAAGCTGTCAAATATTTAGCTGAAAAATAAGATCCTATAATATTGATATAATATATTCTAGGCACAGCCTAGCCTTGGATCTCTCATCTTCCCTTCTCCCCTCTGCACCCAAATTCATCGCTAACAGAGTCTACCAAAAAAGCAAATGGAAATATATTATAAGAAGCTTAAGTCCCCATCTCTAATTCCTCTATATTCATATCGTAAGCCCTGCCATTCGAACTTATCCTCTGTGGCCTTAAGGCGGATTGAGAGGAATGTTAACTGCCTAACTTTGAAGCCAAGGTGTAGCTGTTTTCAGGAGAAGATTGAGTGTCTCTGCAGCTTAAGTGTTTATGAAATTGGTGGATATGATTGTCCAGCAGAAGCCCTTTCTCTTCCCTTCTGTGTCATAAATCAATTTTTCACCTTTGCTGCCTCTGTGAGTCACACAGTTGAGTCTTGAATCATACATGCAAACATGGCCAAACTCTAGTGCTCCTTGCCCCAGTAAGTAAAGACCTTTTTCATTTTAACAGGGTTTGGGTAGAGAAGTGTGTGTGCATGTTCTTGTATTCTCATTTTTCTGTTCTTAAATGTTGCTGCTATATAAATGTTTTACTGAATTAAAATTGTTGTTGTAAGTGCCTTCAAATCAACTTTGCCTAATGGTGACCCTATAAATCATAGACCTGCAAGTTACCCTATCTTCAAAAGCTCTGCTCAGGTCATGCAGACTTGGGTCATGGCTTCCTTGGTTGAGTCTATCCATCTGGAATCCAGTCTTCCTCTTTTTGCTGCCTTTTACCATACCAAGTATTATTTCCTAGTGGGTCATGTCTTTTCATGATATGTCCAAAGTATGACAGCTTCAAATTAGTCTTCTTGGCTTCTGGGGAGTTCAGGATTGATATGTTCTAAACTAGTATTAGAAATACTCTCCCTAGAAGCCATATCATGAGAAAATAGGACTCACTAGTATGTAGCTTTATATTTACATTTATTTATTTAAATTATAGCCCACCTTTCTCCCAACAAGGCAGCTTTCAGCATAGATTAAGACCATGATGAAAAAGAAAGCTTAAAAAGCAATTAAGTATACTATCTTATTGAAACATTAGTAATTTAAAGGCAATTATTTTAGTTAATTAATTAATCATCACTGCTAAAAAGACAAATGAATGGATGCTAGAGCAAATCAGACTTGAACTGTCATTAGAGGTTAAGATGAGTAAACTGAGGCTGTCATACTTTGGACATATTATGAGACAACGAGACTCACTGGAAAAAATGATAATGTTTGGCAAAATGGAAGGTTGTAGGAAAAAAGGAAGACTACATTAGAAGTGAATTGATTCAGTTAAGGAAGCCACAATCCTGAGTTTGCAATGTCTGATCAGTGAAGGTGATGACTGGGCTTGCATCTGTACTGTAGAAATACAGTTGCCCCTCCATTTTTGTGGGGAAACCATTCCAGACCCCCCCCCCCATGAAAATTGCAAATTGCAAATATTCAAGCCCCATAAGCTTGAATGGTGGCGCGTGCTGTGAGTGTGTGTCCCATTTTGTCCACCTCCAATTGACACCCGCGAACAGGTGAGGGACACGGACTTCAAGTCTGTGAAAACGGAGGGGTGACTGTAATGCAATTTAACACTGCATTAACTGCCATGGCTCAATGTAATGTCATTCTGGGATTTATAGTTTGTTGTGACACCAGAGATCTCTGGCAGGGAAGGCTAAATATCCCACACAATATAAATTCTACAATACCATAGCATTGAGCCATGGAATTTAAAGTGGAATCAAACTGCAGTGCAGATATAGCTTGGGGCTCTTGGAGGTCTCTCATGCATAGAGTTACCATAAGTTAAAGCTAACTGGACAGCAATTAGCAAGAACAAAATTCAGAATAAATCTACATGGATCCAACCAATCAGAATACTTGTACGTACTGTTAAAAAAGAAATTTGGCAAATGGGACTTTACTTGATTTGTTACAAATACATAAATGTATATTTAACACTAGAAGTGTACGTACCTATATAAGCAAAAGGCAACTAGGCATAAATCACAGCCATAATGGAAAGGCAGGTATCTATACACACAGCACACATGTTTCTACATGTCCTCTCTTATTCAGTGGCAGTAGAAAAATCCCTGGCTAGATGAAAGATGAGGTGGCTTAGTGGTTAAGACGCTAATTCTGATGATTGGAAGGTTGGCAGTTCACAGCCCAAGTGCCGCATGATGTGGTGAGCTCCTGTCACTAGTCCCAGCTTCTGCCAACCTAGCAGTTTGAAAGCAGGCAAATGCAAGTAGATAAATAGGTACCACTTTGGTGGGAAAGTGACAGCGTTCAATGCAGTCATGCTGGCCACAGGACCACCAGAGCAGTCCTCAGACAAGACTGGCTCTTTGGCTTAGTCATGGAGATGAACACTGCCCCCTACAGTTGGTTATGCCTAGACATTCATGTCAAGGGACTACCTTTATCTGTTACCATTAGACGAGATCTTCCCACGCTTATCAAATATCAACTTCTGAAATATGAATTAAAAGAAAATACCTACATAAAACCATACAAATGTAGATACTCTGATTTCACCCTACCTCACCCGACAACCTCTTTTTCATGATTTAAGAAAGAACTATGTATGCTGAACTATTCCCTTATACTGGGATGGGCAACTCTGGAAGACTCAAGGCTGTGTCTGGCCCTCAGGAAACCTCACATTTCCATTGCACCCCCACTAAAAATTGGCCTCAAATGCCTTCTAGGATTCATGGGGGCATTTTCACCATGTGTTTAGAGCCCCAGAACGGATCCCCCACAAAAGCGAAGGGCCAACTGTAGTAGTTTGGATGTTGGACTGCAATTCTGGAGACCAGGGTTCTGTTTCCCATTTGGTCATGGAAACCCACTAGGTGACCTTGGGCAAGTCACTCACTCTCAACCCCAGAAAAAAGTCCCCCCAAAAAATGCCTTAGGGTTGCCATAAGTCAGAAACAACTTGAAGGCACACAACAGCAGCAAAGTTCCTTTATGTATGTAGATGAACTGATTTGGTCATGGCATAATATCTATATTCAGTTCACAGTTGCTTAAGGAGAATTCTGAAAGTGTAGGAGTTGCACATGCAGTAGACTACAAAGATGTAGCCAGGTTAGTCTCATGTAGAATATGAAGGAGGATGGGAGAGAGAAGGAAAAAAGAATGTAGCAACACCCTTAAGATTAAGTGGTTTTTATTTTTGCATGAGCTTTCATGGATCTAAATCTGCTTCTTCAGATGCAGTACAGAGATTAAAGCCTCAGGTCAAAAATATATATTTGTAAAGTTGTGGGAGTGGGATAAAATGTAATAGGATCCAGAAAGATGTAACCTTTGCCCAGAGTGTTTGAAGGGCTGGACAAGGTGATACAGGTCTTTCAAATCTTGACAGTGGCCATTTAGTATGGATGTGTGAAAGAAAGAAATCATGCACAGGCAGTTGTGCATTCTTGGATGGTGCCTAAGTACTCATCAGTTCCTTCAGTGTATACTCCCTGATTCACTGGGATTGTAAATCAATAAGCAAGCACATTTGCAGATGCACAATCATTTGCACTATTCAGCGGAAGACTAGTGCAGAATCACCACCAACTTTACTTACACAAGTGTAGAGCGTAGAGTTACACCATGCAAGAATGTTGTAGGATCTTTGTTTACATGTTTAACTGAACATGCAATTTGGACCACATGTTTACTTCGGTGGCCCGATTTAAAAGGATGCCTTTGACCATACTGGTTATGAAGTCATTACAGATGTTGGCGATGCGTATTTTTTTCTTTGTCTTTTCCATGGGCTTTTCCTTGTTTGCTGTAGTTTCAACACAACTAACTTTGGTACTGCAGAGAGAGAGAGAGAGAAGGAAAGAAATAGCTTAGGAAGAAATTTTCCTTGGAGCTTCATACAATATTAACTTGGCTGGTACTGATTCTAGACTGTGGGCACAGATTCAGAAAGTGCCAGAGGGAAAAATGTCTCAAGTGCAAACAGGGAGAAAATACCTGTTGGGATGGACAAAAATCAAGTTTGCCAATGTGAATGAATCCATTTATTTTTGCTTACAACTTCCAATCCATTTTCAGTGAGGTAATTGAGGTGAAAACAGACTCATGTCCCAGACTGGGTGGGCGGAAAGGGAGGTCTTCTGAATGTCCAGACAAAAAGGTGTTGACTTGTCAGTTCACAGCTGAGTTGGCTCTATATTTGTTGATTCTGGCAAATCAACCCAAGCAATTTATGTATTTATTTCTCTTTACTTTCCCTTTAGTGAAGGGAGTTTTTCTTATTTGGTTTAATCTTTAATGGTCCGGGTGAATTAGAAAGTCTTTTTATTTCATTTTGTTTATTTACTGAAACATTTTTAAGCTTCCTTTCCTTCTTTGGCATGCTATGGTGGTGTACAGCTATAGGACTTAAATGCCAGAAGACATCATCATAATACAAACAAACAGCAGATGAGGTGGGGAATTTCAGCTGTTTTTAAGTGGATTATTTCTTGATAATATGCCTTTGACAAGATGACATGTAATTAGAGCATGTTCCACTACTTCTTTTACTTACACTTTCAGTATTTCAGGTTTATAGTCTTGCCAACTTGAAAGCTGAGGGTGTACAATGGTGGATTGAAAACTGGGAGTGCATCTATGTTGTTGTTGTTGTTGTTGTTGTGTGCCTTCAAATTGTTTCTGATTTACAGTGACCCTAAGGCAAACCTGTCATGGGAAGATTTGTTCAGAGTGGGCTTATCTTTGTCTTCCCCTGAAGTTGAGAAAATGTGACCCAATGGGTTTCCATGGTGGAGTCTCCAGAGGTCCAATGCTCAAATCACTTTGCTACTCTGGCTCTACTGTATCTATACTACATAATTATAGCAGTTTGAGACTACTTTTAACTGCCTTTGCTCTGTTCTGTTAAATCATGAAGTTTGTAGTTTAATAAGGGAATATATTCTGTTCTGAAGAACTCTTGTCCTGCAATTCAGCAGAGTGTACAAGAGGTCTATGGAAGAGAATTATAAATCTCCCAGATTAAGTCTATTCACCTGTAATGCAGTTTTCCTCTTTTCCTGCTGCCTTCTATGCTACCAAGAATTAGTGTCTTTTCTAACTACTCATGGCTTCACATGATTTGTCCAGCTAAAAGTCCCAGGATTGCATAGGATGGAGCCATATGAATTGCTGCTATAACTTTGAGTGACGACTTGTGGATTTGGGTATGTTTAGTTGCCTCATAGGGCTCAGTTTCCAGACTTGTTACCATTTTCTGGTCACCCTCCTCTGGACATATTCTAGCGTGTCAATATCCATCTTGAATTGTAGTGCCCAGAACTGGAAACAATATTCCAGGTGAAGTATGGCCAAAGCACAATAGAGTAGTATTAATACCTCCCTTGATTTGGACATTATACTCTTCTTGATGCAGCCTAGAATTGCAGTGGCTTTTTTGGTGACCACATTGCACTGTTGATTCATGGAGCTAGGTATATTTAGCTTACAAGGGCCTAAATACCCTAAAGCTACCAGATCCTGTTTCATCTTGGACCTAAGCAGTATCAGCCATGGTAGGCTATATTTCAGAGGAAGGAACTGGCAAAATCACCTCTGGGTATTTCTTGCCTAAGAAAATCCTATAAAATTGATGTTGACAGGCAACTTGAATGCATACATACACACATACACACATGTTTAGTTTGGAAAAGAGAAAGTTGATATATAGCTAAAAAGGTGTGTCATTTAGAAGATGGAGTGAGTTTGTTTTCTGCTGCTCCAAAAGCTAGGGCACAAAGCAGCAGACTCAGGGGGGTTGCAGACTGCCAGAAATAGTGTGAATTCAGTCCACTTTTAGGGTTAGGGTTAGTGCTAGGGAATCATGGGAACTGTTATTTTTCTGAGACATTGAGCCTTCTCTGTCAGACAACTCTGATGCCACAATAAAATACAGTTCCCATGGTTCCCTAACTCTAACCCTAACCCTAAAAGTGGACTGAATTCACACTATTTCTGGCAGTCTGCAACCCCCCTCAATCTATAAGAAGATGCCATCTAAAAATTAGGGGGAACTTCCTGATAATAAGAGCTGTTTGACGTGCGTGAACTTCCTCTGAGGATGACAGACCCTCCTTTCTTGAAGGTCTTTAAATAGAGTTTGGATGACCACCTCTCAAAAGTGCCTTACGTATGTATTCCTACATGGCAGGGGTTGGGCTAGGTGGTCCTTGGGGTATCTTCCAACCCCGTGATTCGATGATTTACACAAGTATTGACTTCCCATTCAGAAATTGATTCAGAGGTCTATTTTAGTTGAAATTAGCCATTGAATGTAAGCCTAAATTCCCTGAGGGCCACAGGGAATAACCACTGAAGGAGAATTAAGTAAAGCAGAGAGAGATGGTACTAGAGAAAGATATTCTGCTTCTGTTCTTAGAGGAGTCTCCCATCTTCCAAAATATTAGTGTATGTTTCTGAATTTTAGGAGGGAACTAGGAGGCTTCCTTGGACATTTGTACACCATGTTTGAAGAACTCAGTCATTTATACTGCATTTTCCACTCTGGATCTTAGAACACTTGTCGACGTTGGGTTGGAAACAATCTTTGGAAATTCTTGAGTGCTAAAAAAGTTAAGGAGGTTTGAGCTGGGTGTATGAATGCATTTGTGTGCGTGCACACACAGGCACACAGAGTCTAGAGTGTATTGACTTTCACTCCTTTTACTAGAGCAATTTAGTATGTCAGTGAAATGTGACCAGCTCTTTCAGCTGTCACACTGAGACTGTCCTGCCACTGCTGTCAATAGCTTTGAGTTTCTGATCCTTTCTCTGATTAGCTTGGGGAAAGGACATCAAATGCTTTGGGTGTGGAAGAGAAGGGAGACTCCTAGTAGTTACCTAGGAATCAGTTTACAGGCTTCAAAGTGCTGTCAGTTTTATCGCAATGACATGTAGCACTAGGGAAGGAGCACACAGTACAGACACACAAAGCCTTTGAGTGTAATTTAGAGTCTACTCCTTGGGGATTGAATTCATGTAAAGATAGATAACATTGGGGACACAGTGAATGCAGACTCCTTCCAGACCTACTTTCTCTTCCTTGACATGATAAAGACCTTGTCTGGGATCTAAAGTTTCACAAAAAATGTGCACCCTCTTTTGGGGGAACCATGGGAGAAACCCATAGTTTTACTGGGAAAGGACAGTAGCTCAGAACTTCTCAATCTATCTGATATGATGGACTTGCAAGCTCTTCACACGCACATGCACACACACGTTTCAGGGAACAGTGCCATATTTGTGCTACATTAATATCATATTTAAACAGTTTTCTAGAAATTTGTCACAGACTGGCAGCCAGTGGCTTGTGCACAATCAGTTGAGTAGGACTTGTGTGCAACATCTGTTTGCATACAAGGCCCAATATCCAATCCCTAGCACTTTCATCTAAATAGCCTATAGTGGAAAGAATCTCTGCTAGAGGGCTATCATAGATCATAGTAGCAGAAACTCATTAAAGATACAAAATGCTGTGTTTTTTTTAAATAATAAATTCACCCAAGTCATTATTTTTGAATTTGTTAGCAAAACTGTGTATGTGTTTTTCAGCTTTCTATCACTTCTTTCTTAATTTCTTCTGTTTGAATTTTGTGCAAATGCACAAAACCTAAATGCATATATTTGAAAGATATGCACAAATACACTTTCCTTGATGGGAAAAATATACACAAACATGCATGCATAGGGAAGTGAGTGCTGAAAAGTCTGCACATTATGAAAAGTGTGGACTGAAATATGCACAGATATTCACACTTATGGTACTGTGCTTGTTGGATAAATTGCCTGTCTCAGTACAAAGCAACATCTTCCATTCATATGGAGTCCATTCATATGGAGTGCTGATGCCTGCTCTTCATACACTCACCATTGATCCATGACGTCACAGAAACATACTCTTATCCCCACACTCCCCACAACATTTTCCCTCTTATTCCTGCACCATACCTCCCACTTTTCATGCCAATGGTTGTCACACTTTTCACCTTTTGAGAATCCTTTGAGTTGGCTGGTAGAAAACCACTCTGCAAGGTGTCATTGGTTTTGAGTCTTATGCTAGAGCAGTGTTACTCAGTGATGCTCCCTGGGCAATTGCACACTGGCTAGTAAATAAGCAAGTTGTGTGTGGAGGGAAACAACAGCTATAGAGTGGTTTGGTGAGAGTGAAGGAGGAGGTGTGCTGTAATTCCTCCTGAGGGAACTTCAAGGTGAGCCAGGATCTTCTAACTGTTAACACTACAAGAGCCCTGTCCTGTATTCAACCTGGCAATCCTAGATTCGAACCTTTCTCAAGCCTAACCCAATATTGATCTTTTCTTGAGTTCTCCTAAATAAGTTGGTTAGGATGTCCAGGGTCTCTCTCTCTCCCTTCCTCCCTCCCGCTACTCTATAATTGCTGTTAGAACCAGCTGTAGGTTGAGTTTCCCTTGTCAGAAATGCTTGGGACCAGCACTGTTTTGGATTTCAGATTATTTTTGGATTTCAGAACATTTGCATATACATAATGAGGTATCTTGGAGATGGGGCCCAAATCTAAACACGGAGTGTATTTGTGTTTCAAATACATCTTATACACATATACTGTATACATATACATCTTATACACCTGAAGGTAATTTTATGCAATACTTTTAATACGTTTGTCTATGAAACAAAGTTCATGTATACTGAACCAGTGTTTCGGGGGGGGGGGTGCGAATCGCAGCAGGTGACACCCCAGAGGAGGAGTGACACCTGGTCAGACCTACTCAAGGGGATGTGTGCTCACCAGTGCTACTGCACCCAGCTTTGCACATTGTCTGCTGCCTGGCTCCCTCCCTGAGGAAGAATCTGGGCAGTGGAGGAGCTGAGGGCACCCTTCCATTCCTTCTCACATGCCTGGCTGTCCCTCAACTGCCCTGGGTGGGCAACCAGGCAAGCGAGAGAGCAAATGCAGCAGTGGGAGGGGAGGGGAGGCAGGGAATCCACTGCTGCTGCTTTGCGGCAGCCCTTACAAGGTCTGGCCGGTGGTGGACAGCCAGTGGGGGGGGGGACGGGACAGGCCACTGCCACCCCCAGTAGCCCCTCCACACTGGGTAACACCAAGGGTAGTGAGACCATTGTGCTGAACCATCAGAAAGCAAAGATGTCATTATCTCAAGCATCCATGATAACATTTTTGGTTTTTGAAATATTTCAGATTTCGGAATTCTAGATACTCAAGAGACTCAGTCTGTAGCAGTTTAAAATGACAGCTTAGATCCAGACTATTTGAGAGACCATATCTCCACATACAGACCTTCTAGAGCTCTAAGATCTTCATGGGGAGGATTTATCTTGGTCCCATCTCCATCAGGTTTGCTTGGTGAGGGCACGAGAGAGAGCCTTCTCAGTGGCTGCTCCCACCCTTTGAAAATCTCTTCCATGGGAAACTCAACTGGCCCCTTCCCTGCTTGCTTTTCTCTGACAAACAAAAACTTTTTTATTTAGGTAGGCTTTTTAATGTAATAATCATGATGGGTTTTTTTTATATAGGGTGTGTGTTTTAGGTATGTTTTAATTTTTGTGCATGTTTTTAATGTTAAATTTATATTGTTTTAATTAGATGATTTAAACTGTTTATATATATTTTTACTGTAAATTTTTTTAAAAAAAATTTTTTTAGTCTTGTGAGTTGCCTTGGATCCCTTTCTGGCATAAAAATGAAATAAATAAATAAAGTATGTATCTTGTAGCTATGACGGTTCCAAGGATGACTTTATGGCAGGGGTTTTCAAACTCAAGCATTTATGATGCTCAGCATAACCCTGGAGAGTTTTGGAGTTTAAAAGGAATTAAGAGACTTGTTTTAGATAACTTATAGTGAAAAGAAGGAGACTTTTTTTTTTATTTAAGTGCTGGGTGGGAGGGAATTTTCCTTGTAGGGCATTTCAAAGTGAATGCTGGCCACATACCTTTGGTGACCTTCCCCTGAGATTAGTCATGTATGCAGCTGGTGCACATTCCATTGGTAGGGCTGCTTTGGGAACAAGGTATGCTCTGTTGCACTATGTGTGTGAAAGAGACAGACAGACAGACAGAACCTGTTGGGCCTGTTGTTCTTCTACCTCCCTTTCTAGTCATCTTTTGAAGGGTTTGTTTATTTAGTGAGCATTGAGGAAACCTCCAGCATTTCATGTTTTTTTCAGACAAGCTCTGAGTCTTTCTGGAATTGAGATCCCATTCCTTAACTGCCCTCTCATAGGTTTCCGTGGGGCAGCTGTTTTTCAGACCAAAACCTGTGTTTAATCCTTGCAAATTAAAATGGCTTTCATTCTCTTTTGACGCTTTTGGACATTTCCAAAGAAAGGGAAATGCTCTCTCCTGCTTCTGCTAGTGGTTATTATTCTTGTTTCTCCCATGTAGGGAGTAAGGGGGGTTGCAGACTGCCAGAAATAGTGTGAATTGAGTCCACTTTTAGGGTTAGGATTAGGGTTAGGGAGTCATGGGGACTGTAGTTTATTGTGGCACCAGAGCTCTCTGATAGAGAAGGCTCAATGTCTCAGAAAAAAAAAGCAATCCCCATGATTCCCTAGCACTAACCCTAGCCCTTAAAGTGGACTCAATTTGCACTATTTCTGGCAGTCTGCAACCCCCCTAATTTAAATGGAAGCCAGGGCTCAGGTGCCATTTGGGTGCCCTTGTGCAGCCCAGGAAAAAGCCTAATATGCCCAAGTTCACATATAGTGTTGTAATTCCTAGTTACGCTAGTGCAAATCACCAAAACAAATCCCTGACTACATCACACAGGCTTTCCTAGAGGCTAAAATGCAGTAAAGGAACACTTAAAGAAAAGGCAAGCTGTGAAGAACAGAGCAAATTTGGATTCTTATATTCTTAGCTTTAATTCTTCCAACATATCTCTAGGTTGGGGTGGGTACAATGCAGCCCTGGAATCACATGCACTGTTCCACAGGCTGGTTGTATGCTTCTTCCAGAAAGGCCCAGGAATAGTGATTCACTTTTAACATATTTCACAGCCTTTCACAGGGGTAGCTGTGTTGGCCATTTAACAAATTCAAACAAAAATCCACCAAACAGTGATACCTTTATTGGCCAACTGAAATACACAATACAGTCCCTCTCCATTCGCAGAGTTGGAGTCCGCAGTCTCACTCTTTGCAGGATGGTGAAAGGGGAGGGACAAAATGGCGGTGCGCACCTGTGTGCACCATTATTTTCAATGGGGCTTCAATATTTGCAAGTTTCCATTTTCATTGGAGGATCCCGTGAATTGAGAAGGGAGATTGTATACTTGTTGGAAGCTTTTGAAGCTCCACTGGCTTTTTCATCAGGCAAGATGTTACAAACCAGACAGGAGAAAAAAGTTTCTGTCCTTAGTTAAGATGGTACGGGAAGGGCATCTCTTGCAGGCTGGCTCCTCCTCCTTCTGACCATATGGCAATTGGGAGATTTTCAAAGTCCAGGAAATGTAAACTCCATTTGCATCTCAACCTCTGTCTGCATCTCCTCTGCCCTGTTTATCATTAAAACCCTCCTCCAGTTCCCCCCCCCCCCAAACTTCTGGATTTTTCCAGACTTCTTTTGTGATTCTTGGGGAGAGGCAGGATGCTGGCATTCCTGTGATTCTCGGAGTATTTTCCCAGACCTGCCAAAGTTGCCACCCCTGCTTTAGTTTTTATGGCTAAGAGGTAGGCTTGGTTCTATGTGCGCAATATCTGGGTGTGCCCCTTTCACACTACCCAGTTAGAGCAGTATGATTCCATTTGACTGTCAGGGCCACATCCTATATAATCCTGGGGTTTGTAGTTTGGTGAGGAACTGGGGGGGGGGGTAGCAGACTGCCAGAAATAGTGCAAATTGAGTCCACTTTTAGGGTTAGGGTTAGTGCTAGGGAATCACGGGAATTGTTTTTTTTTTCTGAGACATTGAGCCTTCTCTGTCAGAGAGCTCTGGTGCCACAATAAACTACAGTTCCCATGATTCCCTAACCCTAACCCTAACCCTAAAAGTGGACTCAATTTGCACTATTTCTGGCAGTGTGCAACCCCTTTAGATCTCTTTGGCTGACAATTTGAAATGTCCCTCCCTAAACTGCAAATCCCAGGGTTCCATAGGATGGAACCATGTGCATTAAAGTGGCATCATAGTGCTATAATTTTGTAGTGTGAATGGATCCAGGCTGGACAAATCAGCGGACGAGGACAAGGCTTCAGTTCTCCCTTTTCTTTCATATGATGAGCAAAAATCATTTATGCACATTAACAGAAACAACAGAGTTATTCAAATAATTTGCAAATGATGTGCAGTTTGCATAATGTCGTCATCTTGCAGAATCCAATGCTATGTTGGTACAATTCAGGATCAAATCAAAACTTGTGTGGGAAACTCCTAGGACACCTGTGGCTTGAAGGGTCAGTCCACCACACTGAGCATCCCCAACCTCATCTCATTGCAAAAGTTCATCTCTTGTCTCTAAATTTGCATAAGTAAGGCATGAAATTCTACTGTTTGCATGAATTCCTTCTCAGCCAACATTGTTGCTATTTCCCTGCAATGGATTTAGTAAGTGGTTGTCATGGTGTTCCTTTTAAGCTTGACTGCATTTATGGTCACTGCTTTATCTGAATTGACATGTCTGATGTTGGTAGGTGACCAGACAGATTATACAAATGGCCAGAAAGCCAAACCCAAGTGCAATATTATACAAATTGCCAGAAAGCCAAACCCAAGCGCAATAACAATAGCACTTTACATTTCTATACTGCTTCATAGTGAACTAAGCACTCTCTAAGTGGTTTGCAATGGGGTAGGCAACCTTTCCCCTTTAAGGGCCGAGGGACTTCAGCTCCCAGAAGCCTTAGCCATGTTGGCCAATAGTCCCATGTTGGCCAATAGTCCCATGTTGGCCAATAGCTCCTGGGATTCTGGGAATTGAAGTCCCTCGGCCCTTAAAGGGGAAAGGTTGCCTACCCCTTGTTAGCCAATGGATGTGCTGGCAAAAACCACCTTGAGTCTCAGTTTTGAGGGAAAAGGCAGGGTATAAATAAAGTTCATCCTCTTCTGTGTAGTCATTCCTTGCTTTAAGGTGCAGATTTTTGACTAGAGATGCTTCTCTTGCTTTGGGTGAGATGGGTTTTTTTGGCAGGGGGCTCATTCTTCTGGCTGAGAACCATAGAATCAAAGAGATGGAAGTGACTTTGAAGGTCATCCAGTCCAATTCACTTTCAGTGAAGGAATCCATAGATCAAGAAGCCCCCAAGACATTGTCATCCATCTTCTGCTTTAAAAACTCCAATGAAAGAGAGTTACCATTGTTGAAGAGATCATGAGGTCCTTCCTAATGTTTAGATATTGACAAGCTGGAGCATGTCCAGAGGAAGGCAACCAAAATGGTGCAAGGTCAGGAAGCCATGCCCTATGAGGAACATCTTAGGGAGCTGGGTATGTTTAGCCTGGGGAACAGAAGGTTAAGAGGTGACGTGAGAGCCGTGTTTAAATATTTGAAGGGATGTCATCTTGAGGATGGAGGAAGCTAGTTTTCTACTGCTCCAAAGAGTAGGACATGGAGCAATGGATTCAAACTATAGGAAAAGAGTTTCCACCGAAACATTAGAAAGAACTTTCTGATGGTAAGAGCTGTTCAACACTGGAACACACTCCCTTGAATGTGGTGAAGTCTCCAGTTTTAAAACAGAGGCTGGAGACTCTTTGATGGTGTTTTCCTGGATGGTGAGGGGTTGGACTGGGTGGCCCTTGTGTTCTCTTCCAACTCTTATGATCCTTGTCAGAATCATCTTGTAATTTTAATCCTCTGGTTTAGGTGCTACCCCCTAGAGCAGCAGGAAGCAAACTCACTCCATTTTAATTTTTAACGCTTTAGATCAATGGCCTGGGACCTAGATACTTGAAGAGTCACCTTTTCCTGCATGTATTACACCAGGGGTAGGCAACCTTTCCCCTTTAAGGGCCGAGGGACTTCAGCTCCCAGAAGCCTCAGCCAGGTTGGCCAATAGTCCCATGTTGGCCAATAGCTCCTGGGATTCTGGGAGCTGAAGTCCCTCGGCCCTTAAAGGGGAAAGGTTGCCTACCCCTGTATTACACTTTTACCCTGGGCATCCTCCCCTACACCAAACAGTTAGATGGATGAAGAGAACCCTTTTACAATAATGGCACCCAAATTGTGGAAATCAATTCCTAAGCATATGAGCCTCCTGCTGCTACCTTTGTCAACTTTTAGGCAGTGGGTGAAGTCCATCCTTTTCTCCTGTAACTTGATTGGCTATTAGTAATGTCTGAAAGATTTTTGATTGCCTTCTAGAGCCCCCTGAAATTTTAATTGACTATACTACCATTTCATGTTGATTTTCATGGTTCTTGTTTCTATTAAATAGCTCTAAATTTTGTAAACTTCATATGTGGGAGGCTTTTGGAAATAAGACAGGGTCAATATATTATAAATAAACACAGACCTACATTTGGAAGTGTCTCCCTGTTATCTTTTCCCCCTATCTCCAGATGGCTTGCCCAAGAGTATGAATTTCTTTATAGAAAATATGCAAGACAAAAATCACTAAAACCAATTTCAGAAGAGTACTTTTGTATGACAGAAAGTTGCTTTGAGTACTTGTGTGCAGATGTTGAAAAAAATATTTTTAGAATATAACACTGATAATCAGGGCCAATTTTAGGCCATTTGGAGGGTTGTTGTTTTTTTAAAAAAAAATATGCCCCACTTTTCAAAGCTCTCATTCTCAGGAATTATAATATCTGATTCAGAAATCAATACTGATGGATTATTTCTGCATAAGGATGGAAAGAATATTCAATAATATTCAAGTGGAAGATGAAAAATGGGTTTCCTAGATGTGGGAAAACCATGATGAATAATAGCACACTGGATGGATGGAAATCTTTGCAGTTCAGGATTCCTGGGTTCCTCAGTTTGTCATGGAAAAATGCAGTGTGTGTGTAGTAGAAAACAGATTTTCAGCACAGAAAGCAAGATTCCTGTGCAGAAAAACATGATTTTCTGTGTAGAAACAAACACATCTGCCCATGAAATGTCATTTTCTTCACATTTTTGCATTTTCCCAACTGCAACTCCTCCATGAAAACTTGTATAGTTTCCAAGAATTTTCTTTCAGCAGGAGGAAGAATAGTAGCGATGTTTGTTTTTGCTTGCAAGAACAATATTTATGAAGCTTTAGATCCCTGTTCCTGCATTTCCTTTTGCTATTGGACATATTTTATACACATACTTTGCTGAAATTACAAATGCCTGTTGAGGTAGTCACTCAGGGCATGCTCAGCCATTTTCTCCTCTCATCCTTTCCAAATATTCTAAGAGATTTGTTTCTGAAGTCTCGAGGGGGGGGGGATTCATTGTCCTTTGATTTTGCTCTGCTCTTGACTGACTCTTCTAGTGATATATTAATTAGCCCAAGTACTGCAGACTAAAAACAGTTGCCAGCTGATCTAGTTAAATGTTAATGCTTAACTAGAAAAACAGGATTAGTAACCTCACATGCATGATGAAGGTCCCTTCCTTACCTGAATATAGAATAGGGGTAGGCAACCTTTCCCCTTTAAGGGCCGAGGGACCTCAGCTCCCAGAAGCCTCAGCCATGTTGGCCAATAGTCCCATGTTGGCCAATAGCTCCTGGGATTCTGGGAGCTGAAGTCCCTCAGCCCTTAAAGAGGAAAGGTTGCCTACCCCTGATATAGAAGAATTGCCCTGTTCAGATGAGATGGACCTGAGCTTCTTTAAGAAATGGAAAAGGCAGGGCCAAGTGAGAGCAATTTTTCCAACACTGAGGCTCCTGGAAATACTTAAAGCAGCAAATATTCTGAATGTGTATGAATATCAGCCGTGGCCTTCTGTGGAAGGCTTCATTGTTCCACTTCTTGTGTTCACATTTGATTTTCAACCATTTGTTATTGTTCCATGTTTACGTTGTTCTGTAGTCTCAGTACAGAGAAGAGCCTAGACGTCCTATAGCTAAAGAGATTCCATAAGAATTCTTAGTAGTTAATGGTTTCTCTGACATTACACAATGATGGTACAGGTTTTTCCCTTATCTGAAATTCTTCACACCAGAAATAGAATCATAGAATCATAGAGTTGGAAGATACCACAACTTTATTCTTGTATCCAGTCCAACCCCATGCCATGCAAGAATACACCATCAAAGCACTCCCAACAGATGGACATCCAGCCTCTGTTTAAAAACCTTCAATATAATTTTAAAAACTATATTGAAGGAGATACCACAATATAAGCATATTCCATTGTCAAACAGCTCTTACCATCAGGAAGCTCTTCCCAATGTTTAGGTGGAATCTCTTTCCCTGTAGCTTGAATCCATTGCTCCCAAGTCAACAGAAAACAAGTTGCTCCATCCTCAATATCACATCCCTTCAAATATTTAAACATGGCTATTATGTCACCTCTTAACCTTCTCTTCCCCAGGCTAAACATACTCGGCTCCCTAAGCTGTTCCTCATAAGGCATGATTTCCAGATCTTTTACTGTTTTGGTCACCCTCCTCTGGACATGCTTGTCCACATCCTTTTTTAATTGTGATGCCAAGAACTAGATATTCCAGGTGAGGTTGGACCAAAGTGGAATAGAGTGGTACTATTACTTCCCTTGATCTTAGCTGCCACATCACATTGCTGCTTTATGTTCAGCCTGTGGTCAACTAAGACTCCTGGATTCCTTTCTCATGCAAGTGCTTTGGATTTGGGAATTTGTTCATTTTTTAAAAAAAATTATTTTGGAATACCTGTATTTGCATATACGTATATAATGAGATAACTTGGAGATGGGACCCAAGTCTAAACACAAAATTCATATGCCCCTTGTACACATATCCTGGAGGTATTTTTATACAACATTTTTAAATATTTTTTTTTTTTTGCATGAAACAAAATTTGTGTACACTGAATGATCAGAAAGCAAAGGTGTTACTATCTCAACCTCCCATGCAAAAAGTATTTGTTTTGGGAATATTTAGGATTCCGGATATTCCAGATAAGGGAGACTCAGCCTGTACTTTGATACCATTTGAACTGCTCCATGCTTCTTACACATAATTTAAAAGACCAATTGGAAAAGATATATCTTAACACCTCCTTAAAAGTGGGAATTGATTCTGACTGTAGCCATATTTAATTGTTACTCACCCCCTGCTTTCTTTAACACAGGAGCAAGGAACTGCTTAACTCCATCCTCCTCCATTGTATTTTTCCTTATATGTAAGTGATGTCTTTCAAATGGGACAGATTCTTGGTGTGCAGGATGACTGTGTGTCAGAAAAAGCCCTGGAAAATCAGTGGAAGCTTCCATACAAATAATATATAATAATATAAGAATAACTTTATTCTTGTATCCTGCCTTTCTGCCACGACAATCAAGGTAGCTTACATACAGTAAAATGGATTTAAATAAAACGTAGCCTAAATTAAAATAATAATAATCCCTCCCTTTAAAAAGAATTAAATACAATACTATTTAAAAAAAGAAAAAAGAATTCAACCTATTAAAACAGCAACATGATATTAAAATAACGATTTTTCTGGTAACAACAGTGGTTGTATAAAGTGGGGAGAGCACAGGGTAAGTTGGATTGTTGTGTTCGGGGAAGGCCTGCCGGAACAGATCCACCCTGACAGCTTTTTTAAAGCTGTCTAAGCTGGTTATTTGATGGATCTCTTCCGGCAAGGTGTTCCATAGTCTGGGACTGGCAGCGGAAATATCCTCTGGGAGGTTGTCGTTAATCTGGTTTTTATAGGTTGCAGTAAGTTCCTCCCAGAGGACCTGAGGGTGTGGGGCGGGTTGTATGGAAGGAGGCGATCCTTTAAATAGGTTGGACCCAGGCCATGTAGGGCTTTAAAGGTAACCACCAACACCTCATACTGTGCTTGGAAACCAGTAGGCAGACAGTGAAGAGATTTCAGAATAGGTGTAATATGATCACTCCTAGATTTACCAGTGATCAACCTGGCTGCCATATTTTGTACTAATTGTAGTTTCCGGACTAGGTATAAGGGTAGCCCCATGTAGAGTGCATTGCAGAAATCGAGTCATGAGGTTACCAGTGCATGCACTACAATTTCTAGGTCCCTTACTTCCAGGAAAGAACATAGCTGCCGTATCAGCCGAAGCTGATAACAGGCGCTTCTGACTGTCACATTCACCTGATCTATCATGTGAAGCGATGGGTCTAGGAGCACCTCCAGACTGTGAACACAGTCCTTAGAGGAGAGTGTGACCCCATTGAAGACTGGAGGTTGCAACCCAATACCTAGTTTGGGGCCCCCCACTGTAAGTACCTCCTTTTTGTCTGGATTCAGCTTGAATAGGTTTTTCCTCATCAAAACTACCTCAAGACATTGATTGAGGGAAGAAATGCCATCTGTTGTCATGGCTGCTGACCAAGACATGTAGAAATATATTTGGGTGTCATCAGCATACTGATAACACTCTGCCCCATATCTGTGGATAATTTTCCCCAGCGGCTTCATATAATATTGAATAGCATGGGGGACAGGATGGCGCCCTGAGGGACGCCACAATTAAGCTCCGTTTTTGAGGAGCAACTGTCCCCGAGCATCACCCTCTGGAATCTACCTGTGAGGAAGGAACAGAACCGCTGCAATGCAGTGCCTCCGATTCCTAATTCTCCCAAGCCTTCCAAGAGGAAGTTATGATCTATCATATCAAAAGCCGCTGAGAGGTCTAGAAGCACCAACTGGGTCACGCTTCCCCTGTCAATGCCTAGACGAAAGTCATCAGCCAGAGCATCCATGGCAGTCTCCACCCCATATCCCGTCCTGAAGCCGGTTTGAAATGGATCTAGGTAATCGGTTTCATCCAAGATCACTTGGAGTTGAAAGGCAACGGCCCGCTTGATCACTTTGCTCAAGAATGGCAGATGTGATACAGACTTATAGTTTTTCAAATCTAGGGGGTCCAGGGAAGGCTTCTTTAGGAGTGATCTAATGACCGCTTTCTTTAGACATGTTGGAACATAGCCTTCCCTAAGGGATGCATTGATGACATCTTTAAGAAAAGTCATCAAGGCATCACCTCCCTGGAAGGCCAGCCATGATGGACAGGGATCAAGGGGGTAGTTGTCTTCTTCCCTTTTCCAAGGATCTTGTCCACATCATCGGTACTCACCGATTCAAACAGATCCAGTTTAATCTCTAAAATGGGTTTACTGGATACCTCATCAGTTGATTCTGTTGTAATCCCAGCATCCAAGTCGGCTCCTATCTGAGAGGTTTTATCAGCAAAGTAGTTGTTAAAAGCATCACAGCAGGCTGTTGTCGGTTTAAATAGAGGGTTCTGCACAGGTGGAAACAGTTCTGCCAGACGTGACTCTGCAGATGCAATATGTGCAGAGGAGAAGACATTCTGCGCTGCACTTATTGCCTCTTTATAGGAGCAAAGAAACTTCCTATGCTGAGTCCTGTCAGATAAGAGTTGAGATATTCACTAGGCGCACTCTAGTCATCCAACGTGCTTCATCTTCCTAAGTTCTTCTGTATACTATGGTTGCCCATTTGGAGTGGGTTGGAATGGACACTTGGGAGCGATCATGTTGATAGCCCTAGTGAGATTGATGTTCCAGGTATTAACCAGGGCTTTGACAGAATCACTGGCATTACCAATCAAGGAACCCTCCAAGGCTTTCTGGAAACCAATTGGCTCCATTAACCTCCGAGGGCAGACCATTCTAATGGGTCCTCCACCTCCGGTGGGGCAGACTATAGTTCTCAGTCCAACCTTGACCAGGAAATGATCCGTCCATGACAGTGCGGTGGTATTTATTACCTTCACCACGGATATGCCTGCTCTGTACCAAAGACCGCAACGATATGACCTGCAGAATGCGCTGGTCCGGAAACCAATTGGGATAGGCTCATGTCTGTCATGGAATCCATGAACTGCTGAGCCGCACCTGTTAAACTGGTCTTGAGTGGGATGTTGAAGTCAACCAGAAGTGTTGAGAGCCAGCATGGTGTAGTGTTTTGACTACGACTCTGTACACCAGGGTTTGAATCTCCACTCAGCCATGGAAACCCCCTGGGAGTCCTTGGGCAAGTCACAGTCTCTCAGCTTTAAGGGCTGGCAATCACAAACCTCCTCTGAAGAAACTTGCCAAGAAAACCCTGTGATAGGTTTACCTTAGGGTCTCCATAAGTTTGAAAATGACTTGAAGGGACACAAATACAACAACAACAACAACAACAACAACAGGCTATGGTGAGATATTGTGTGAACAAGAGGCCATTCTGTGTGTTCAAGCACAACTGAAGCTGTCCCTTGCTTTATGACTTCAAGAACACCTAGCCAGAAAAATGTCCATTTGGATTTCCCATATCTGCAAAGGAATAAAAGTTCTGCATTGTAAATACAAGATTGGAAGTGAGACATTAAAGACTAAAAGAAATCTGTAGTAACTCTGTGAAAGGAATGTTATTGTCATTGTCATTTTTTCTAAAGAAAAAGTCATATCCCAAAAGAGTACTAAAAATTCTATGAGAGCCAATGTTGTGTAGTAGCTTGAGTTTTAGGCTGTGACTTTGGAGACCACGGGTAAGTCACACTCTCTCAGCTTAAGAGGATGGCAAAAGCAAACCCCATCTGAACAAATCTTACCAAGAAAACCCTGTCATAGATTTCCCTTACAAGTGCCATAAATTGAAAATGACTTGAAAGTACACAACAACAACAACAAGCAATAGTATATGAATTCTTAAGGCTTCCCATTATTGAGTCTTAGCATGGAAGAAATAGTAAGACCCTGTTGAGGATTTTGGCAGCAGCAGCAGTGGTTATAGTAGATTTGATGGAACCCTATTGACTTTAACTACATAAGAGACTAAATTTAGAACACAACATGGTGTACACAGAGAAGATCACATGTAATAAACCTAGGACGGAATGTGCTGGTCAGATGCACCGGTTTCTAACATTGTTTCTTCAGAGACACTCCTCTGGGACTTGCAGTTCTTGCTGTTTCTTATAAACACACACACACTCCAAATGCAGCAGTCACTGTGATGCAAAATCATCCAATTTATTATTATAGTGAAACAGGGAAAGGGCTATTGCTTCATATCTCCAACTCAGTTCAAGATCTTGTATTGCAAATAGGTCTTTAAAGTGGGTGAGAGACCTAGTAGTTTCCATTTCACCTTCCTCCTGTGAATGTGTGAGGAAGTTAGGTGATTATTATACTAATGGTGGTTTTACAGGTCTATACAATTCATACCTCCTGAACTGGGCATGGATTAGGACTCAACATGTGGTGGAAAACTTGTACATTTGAGGGCTTGTATACTTTCCTTTTTAAAGGAATTCACAGTCCTGTTTTATGTTTGAGTTTGTGTTTACATACTTGTGTATGATTGGGGAAAGCCCATGCAACATGTGCCTATTTAGAAAAAAAATTAAGTAGAAAAGTGTGCAAGGACTTATGTGTAAATGTGGGTGAGAGTTCCCTTCATGGGGACCACAGCGTGATCTGTCCATCCTTTCTAGACTTCTCTCCCTAAAATATCCACCCTTCTTCCTCTCCTTCCACATCCTTATAATGTTCCTTGCACTAATGTCTGTCTAATAATGAAGCCAAAAATGCTATCATAAAGTGAAATACAAACGAGCTTCAATTGACACAATAGAGTTTTGTTTATAAGGCTCACGTTGGCGGAGTTAATAGGGTTTGATAGTATTTTAAAAGTCACCCACTTTTCCTTATGCACAAAGCAGTGCATGTCCTTGGCAGTGTTTTTATAGATATAAAAGAGAGTGTGCCTGTATTGAAGTATGTATGTGATTTTTCTGTGTATGAAGCTGCAAGCTGGTGAATAATACTGCAAATTTAGCATGTCCATGGGGATGTCCGTGGCATTGCCTAAGGCACCCAGAACAAAATTTGCTTAGGCATTTGCTTCATTTCTTTGTACTTTCCCTTCTCACAGAAGGTGATAGATTAAACAAAAATAATAATAAAGTGGTTTTGATTGTCCAAGCACATCTGACAGGCTCATAGATTTGTTGTTTGTTGAAGCACATTGACCTGAACTGCATGCTCTCTAATACAGTGGGTCCTTGGTATCCACTGGAGTTTGGTTCCATCCCTCCCATGGATGCCAAAATCTATGGATGCTCAAGTCCCTTTATATTCAGTGACATAGTAAAATGGTGTCCCTTCTATAAAACGGCAAAGTTTACATTTTGGAATTATTATTTTTAAAAATATTTTCAAACCATGAATGGCTGAATCCATGGATACAGAGATTGCATGTACAACTATAAGGAAAGGCTTTCCAAAAAGCCTTTATCACTGAGTGTCTGGAAAGTGCTTTCCACAGTGTGGGAAGTGCCAACTATACGTGAACACTGTGAGATCATGATCATGAGTATCTTTCCTATCCAATTGCCACTCTGCTGAAGCAAGGATACCAGTGGAAAACAACCATAGATTTGCCCATTCCTATGTAAATTGAGATATTAGCATTTACACCAATATGTTGAGTAGGGGTTGGACTTGATGACCCATGAGATTCCTTCTATGATGCTATGAAATACCCAGGGAATGTGATTTCCAAGACCATGTTTACAGTCACACATATATGAATGAAGGGGGTTTATACTAAGTCAACTCCTTAGTCTGTCAAGCTCTACCTTGAGGTATTTTTGACCAGCAACTCCAATCAGTTCTTGACAGCATAATCAATGGTGAAAGATGATGGGAGTCACAGTATAGCCACATCTGGAGGGGCTCAAGCTCCCTACAACCATCAGCTCTGGTTGGCAGTGGGTGACTCCCAAGTTCAGCAGCATGAATTGTCTCCTCAAGTGCTGGCATGCAGGTCTTGCTTTTGGAGCCACCACAAATCCAAGGGTTTCTAGTTTTTATAAGACCTGAATACCCTGAAGGCACCAGATACTGTCTGATTTTGGAAGCTAAGCAGGGTCAGCCCTGGTTAGTACTTGGATGCAAAATTGGCAATGAAAACCAGGTGCTATAGGCTATATTCAGAGGAAAGCAATGGTAAAGTACCTCTTGAGTATTTCTTATCTAAGAAAACCATATAAAATACCTGGGATCACCATAAGTTGACAGGCAACTTCAAGAGACAGGTTTTAATGTCTGCTAGTAAAATAAATTTTCGTAAATAAATTTTCTTAGTATTGTACTACATTGAAGCATGAGCCTACATTGTTTGACTAGGAATGTGGTACTTGAGGATGAACCCCTTGGTGCCCTCCAGTTTACTCCTCTCCTCTCTCACATGTATATTGAAGAAGGGAAAGATTAGAAGGGAGACTAGGAATGGCTTGCACTCAGACAAGTAAATTATAAGCTGAGCTGAATTTCAGAGGTAGGAGATGTCATTATGTCTAAGGATTTCTCTGTGCCCATGTTCTGTCCCCAGTAGTAGCCAGAGAGATTCTTCTCAGAGGCCCACTGCCTGGCAGAGCATGAAAATAAGCATACAGACAGGCAAACACACCTCTTCATACTATTGCCATCCCACCCTGAACATACCTGGTTTTGTCATATTTCAGAAGCTAAATAAGACAGGGCCCGGCTAGTAACTGGATGATAACTCCAGAAAATAGTAGGGATCACAAGGTAGGAAGAGGTTCTGCTGAAGCCCTGTCTTCGCAAGCTCATGCTGCCAACTTCTTTATTTCAGTTAGTCTCAAAGGTGCTCTCTCAACATACTGATTCTACAGACTAACACAGCTATATCCTTGAATTCTACCACTATGGACAGTGACTATATGTGGGGTTTTATTATTGTTATGTTTTTATATATTGTATTTTATATATTGTATTTTTCTATATTTCTCTGTAATCCCGCCTCGATCCGTAGGGAGAGGCGGGAAAATACAAATAAAAACTATTATTATTATTATTATTATTATTATTATTATTATTATATAGCATATATCGATTAAATTGTAATTGTTCTCTGTAGGATTATGGTAAATATGATGTTTCTGTTCTCTTTTATTTGTGTTTTATGTCTGCTTAATTTTTCAAAGCTGCTTTATAATGGCTTTTGTGGTGGTACATGTTTTTCTCTGATTTTTGCTTTAAGGACCAAGTGGCCTAGAAATATTTAATAATGGTGTTGATAATGAAGGAGAAGTAATCCAGTATATCTTGGAAATCTGGAGCCTTGAACATTTCACACTGTGCTTGCAGCTGCCATATGTCAGTTTCTTCCTTGTGAAGCCAAGCTCCCTTATAAATGGAAGTGGCGGTATTTGCTTCGCCCATCCCTCCTTGGAGGAGATGATCTGTTAGTCACAGAAAGAACAGAGAAAAGAAATTTAGATTTATACTCTAGTATTAGAGGGTGAGGCCATAAAATGAATAAAATTCCATTGGAAAGAGGCTCTTCTTGGTCAGTGGCTGCACAAATAGGAGTGGCACTGCTGAACTCCCCCCTCTTCCACCTTTCCAGCAGCATTTTGCCAGCAGTGAATGATTGATGTATGTGAATCCCAGGGCTCCCTGATTCCATATCTAATGCCTGACCTTGCAGGACAATGAGCTTTGCTAGATTAGAGACAAGCAGTATATCACTTGCAAACAGGACTCTCTCCAGCCTGCTTATTTCCAGTCTCCTGATGGTGCATGAACTTGGTGCTACTTTTTAGCATGGCTATTGACATTGCCTCCACCTGGGGAGGCTATGCTGATGTTGCCTGCCCCACTGTCAAAGAGTCTGTTCCTCAGGTAGCCTGGCTTGTTCATTCTGATTCCATTTTGATATAACTCAGGCAGTGGGTGCTTTGAAGCATTCGGCGAGCGAGGGAGAATCCAGGGGGAGACGAAGCTGCCTCCGAGGCATAAGAAAAGGAAGCTGCTCTCTTCCCTTCAAGCACTGCAGTTGGATACCACAAAGCCCCTGCTGTGACTCTGAAGTTCTGACTGCAGGCGGTGTGGAGAGGAAAGGGGGCTAACTTAACTTGAACACCTGGGAGCTTCCTCCAAGATTGGCAGCAGAGGAAAAGGCAGGTGTCCGCCTCAGAACCTTGCAGGAGGCCCAGGAGTTGAGGTGCCCCTTTCAAGTTAGGACTCAGGATCTCTGCCTTCATTTGAGGGCCACATTATGACCTTGTGGGTTTCATCTGTAGCTCCTGCTGACTTGAGGCTTCTGATCTGCCATAGGAGCACTTTCAAGGAGTTGACACTGGAAGGGTGCAGAGGAATCATTGGGCACAAGCAAATGCTTTGCAACAAACTAGCCTGAGGCAACCAATAGAGAGAATACTTAAATCTTAAATCCACCTGAGCCATTTTGACAGAACTGAATTTGTGGCAGAAGATGCACATTTGTTGGGAGGCTCGGGTGCCTGCTGAAGAGCTGCAGAAAGACCAAGCAGCCTAGAAATATTTAATAATGACAATGATAATGACGAAAGCTAAGTAATCCAATGTATTTTAGAAATTTGGAGTCCTGGACACCGAAGAGTTATTTGCCTCAAAAGGAAGGTTGTCAGAGCCTTCTCCACTTCCTGCTTTTCCTTGGAAATCCTCCTCATATCTTACCAAAAGAAAAGAAAAGGAGTCTCTATTCGCAGTAGAAACTAGGAGCAGAAATCTTTACTTGATTTGTAGCTGCCTGCAAGAATGAAGAACCCCAAACCTCTCCCCACCCCCATCCCCACTTGTTGAAATTACAAAGGAATTTTGAATATTTTTCCTTGATTTCTGAACTTTTTGGTGAAATTTTTATTTGCATCAATATAGTAATAATAATAAACCACTGTGTGAAAAAACTCCACAGTGATTTGGCACAAACATAGAAACATTAGTTATGTTGTCAAAACTAATGTTTTCTGTGCAAAGAACAATGTTTTTGTCAAAAGAAACGTTCACAGAAATGCCCTGAAATCTGGAAACAATTTTTTGTGTGTGGTGAGGATCATCCATTTTTATTTTTATTTTTATTTTTATTTTTAGATAAGAAAGTTTGCAAGTACACTTGCCCCTCCGTTTTTGTGGGGAATCTGTTCTGGACCACCCCCACCCCCAGTGAAAATGGAAAATCATCACTATTCAAGCCCCATTGGCTCGAATAGTGGCACGTGCCCATTTTGTTTCAACTTGGATTGATTTAATAACGTTTTAAGGGGGGGAAGGAATTGACTTGTTTGTCCTATGTAATATTTTATTGTTGTTAGCCGCCCTGATTGATCTCAAAGGGGCGGGATATTATTATTATTATTATTATTATTATTATTATTATTATTAGTCCCCTTTCATTTGCTGCCTGCAAATGGGCAAGGGACGCAGACTCCAAGTCCATGAAAATAGAGGGTCGACTGTATTATTTACACTCCTAGTAGAAAGAGAACCCTGGAATCACAACACTGAAGAAAGAGACTGGAGCAAGATCCTACATTGTGCTTGTATGGTATAAATCTACATTCAGGTAGTTAAGTGGTGATGGCACAATATATCCTTTGCCTGAATAACAACATTATGCAATCAGTTGCATATTAGTAAATGCACATGCTGTTCCACAATCTGAATGAAGTGGTATATGGAATCACTGATAAGTAGAGTAGCTATACACGATCCAAGAATATACAATTTCATGTGCAATAGTTATGCTTCTGTAACTCCACTTATGCAACTGAATTGCTTACAGACATGAATATGGAACTGAAACTGGCAGGAATGTTAGCAGTTTCTGTACTCACTATCAAATATTGCTACCCTGTGACAGTAACCAAAATCCCCATATCCATTTCCGTGCCCTCAAGGCAGACACATTTCCTAGACAGCCCGAGTCAGAACTGCAGTGGCCTGTTTCCTTTCTTTCCAGCCTGAGCTGAAATCATGGTAATTTGTGGCTTCTGAAACTGACCAGCCTTTGAACTGAAAATACTTTTATGACAATAATGACTGTTTTCTTTGTTTGGGAATTTGCTGTCTGCTCCTAGATTCAGATTTTCCTTTTCAAAGAGGTCAGGTTGCCAGTGTAGGATGAGATGGCAAGGTGTCAGTTTCTCCCAGAGCAAAAGGACTTTAGAAGGGATCCTATGGTCCTTGCCACTTTGATACCCGCCGTTTGCCTAATCGCGCTAATGCGCTGTCTAATTATGGTAAATGCCAGAACCATTTACATATTACCCTGATGAAAAATGTATGCTTCACTCAGCTTCTATGCCAGCCTTTTCTCTCTCTCTCGCTCTTTTTACACATTAGTGCTTGCAATGCCGATATGCCCTCTGGTATGAATTGGGGGCTTTATAGCATTATAGCATCCCATTAAGTGAAATGGAAAATCCTGTGTATGATCTCTCTTTGCAGGCTGATTCAGATAATGGTTTCAAGTAACTGTTTCAAGTGGAAATGTGGAAGAGCATCTTTGCAAAGCATAGTGTTTCTATTTCCTTTTTCTTTTTTTTCTTTTTTTTCTTTTTTTTCTTTTTTTTCTTTTTTTTAAAAACGCACTTTGGTTTTAGGCATACTTGCATGCTTCTTCTAGGCGTGATGTGCTTTCATGGGAGAAATGGGAGAGGAATTTTATTTTAATTCTATCCTATTTTTCCTCCAGCCCAAGGACTCAAGGCAGCTTACAAAAGTTAAAACAGATACAGATTTTTTTAAAAAAAAAATCAATAAAAATATACACAAGTTAAAATATAAACTATCAATAGAGTGAAGGCTGTATGAAAACATATCTATTAAAAAGCAACAAATATGGACAATGCAGCACATCATTAAAAGCCCTTTCTCCATAAACTGTCAGTTCCTAAAGACCTAATGATAATAAACAAACAAAAATCTTCATCTGTTGCTGGAAGGATAACTAGGGAGGAAGTTCACTAGGGAGGAAGTTCCAGAGCATGGGAGCAGCCACCATGAAAATCCTCTCTGATGTTTCCACCTGATGTACCTATGAGAGTGGGCAACATAAAGAAGGGCAGTTTTGTATAGGAGGATACAGTCTTTCAGACAACCTGGGCTGAACCAAATAGGTCATAAACAGCTCTTTGAATTGTGCCACATCTACCTTGCTTTCCACTGTATCAGAAACAGCACTTTACAGTGAGATCCAGTCCATAAGAGTGGGGTTTCATGCCAATTTTGGGGTGTGGGGTGTGAGGGTGGCAAAAGGGCTTATTATTATTGTTGTGTGCCTTCAAGTCATTTCCATCTTATGGCAATCCTAAGGTGAACTTATCATGGGTTTTTCTTGGTAAGATTCTTCAGAGGGGGTTTGCCATTGCCTTCCCCAAGGCTGAGAGAGTGTGACTTGCCTTAGGTCTCCTAGTAAGTTTACATAGCTGAGCAGGGATTCAAACCCTGTTCTCCAGAGCCTCATTCCAATGCTCAATCAGAGCCAACATGGTGTTATGGTTTGAGTGTTGGATTGTGACTCTGGAGAACAGGGTTCAAATCCCCACTTGTCCATGAAACCCACTGTGTAATCATTGGCAAGTCACACTCTCACAGCCTCAGAGGATGGCAGTGGCAAAAACCTCTCTGACTAAACTTGAAGACGAAAGCACCATTCGTCTTAGGGGGTTGCCTTAGCGTTGCCATAACTTGTAACGACTTGAAGGCACACAACAACAACAACAACAAAGGGCCACATAGTACCCATAGGTTGCATTTCTGGTTGAAGAATATGGTTCAGGTACTGCAGTTGCTGTTACTCTCTCACAGTAATGTTGGAGCGGAAACCACTCTAGGTGTTCTCTGAGACTGTTGTATTGAAGTCAGTAGTGGTTCTACATCACTATTCCAACCTGATCTAGCTTGGTTTTTGCTTAACTATGCAACCATCTCGTTACATGTTTAATTGATGTGAATTGAACAAGACCACCCTTTTGGCTGTTCTGTATTAGGTAGCCTATTTTCCATACTTCATTCTTCCATTCTTTTGAATGGACAAAGACTGCTTAAAAGGATATTTGAGATATATCATCATTAAACAGAAAGGATTTTCAGGTTTCTTGGGGCGTTTTCAGTGTTGCTGTACTGTTTAATTCAGGGTTTCTATTTATTTATTTTTCTTAACATAACCCTGGAGTGTGTGTGGTATGGGCATGAATGTACCAATGCACACAATGGCCAGCATCCTTTCAGTGACATACACAAGTGTAATTCCACCTTACACTTGTGCATGTGTTTTGGGCTCATTGCAAAATATGGTATTCCCTTCCTCCCTCAGCAAGGAGAAAACTCACTCCTTAAGGTCATCATGTTCCTGTGATAGCTGCGTCCTTGACCATTCAGTGCCTGATGGTGGAGAGCAGAGGGAATCTGAGAAGCTTCTGGCTATGTTCCCTTTGGCAGATGCAGAGCAATGGCATCATTTGTTGAGACGTCAGTGGGTCTGGTGGGCCTTAGTGGAAAGGTCTTAGTGGGCCTTTGATCTGCATGTGATTTTGGGACCACAGCTGAACTCTTATTATTTCCTTTTTGTGCTTTCCACAAGTTGTGGAATAATTATTGGAGGTAGGTATCACAGTGAACCAGTGAGTCCTGCGGCTAGTGACAGAAACTCTTATACTACATGTGACTATTTAGGATCTCAGCTAGGGAACTTTTTTGCATGCCCAGCTGAATATGCTAACATTCACTTATCTGTATATTTGTCCCAGCCAAGTTTTGCATGCTCCACTGAGTTGTTTGCAGTGGTACACCACCATACCAACCTAAACATCCCCCCTTGTTAGCACTTGAATGGGAGATCAGCAGAGATGACCAGTGATCTCTATCCAGTACAGGAAAGCTCTACTGCCTGGAAATCTCAGTGTTGATAATACTGGGCTGGATAGATTTACCTTTCTATGGACGTTATCACACGGGGAGTTGCGGGGAGGAAGTGGAAATAAACGGGACGAGCGGAAGACTTTAATTTATGGGATTTGTCCCGTTCCGCCTTGTCTGATAACTAAATTCAAATTTAAAAGGGGGTTAATTCGAACGAAAACCTGATCTTTTCAAATCCTCAAAAATCCAGAAAATGAAAAGATCAGGTTTTCGTTCGAATTAACCCCCTTTTAAATTCGAATTTAGTTATCAGACGAGGCAGAATGGGACAAATCCCGTAAATTAAAGACTTCCACTTGTGCCCGTTTATTTCCACTTTCTCCCCGCGACTCCCCATGTGATAACGTCCTATGTTCCTGGGTTCTTATTATCAAGGAGAGGGTCTGTTTTATCTTGTATCATATGGAGCTTGCTACCCTGTACTTCCTCACTTTCTGTGCTGAGCTTAAAAATGGAGCCTTGGGTTGGATAGCCATGCAAGCAATGATTTGTGAAAGAGGTAAAAATTACCAAACAGAGATTGTTTCTTACAGTGTTCATTGTCCTTTCTTTTGCTCACATGGTCATCTTTTTTCAGCAGGTTAATACAGTCGTTCCCCCCACCCAGCCTGCCAAGCCTTGTTAAACCAAGGCTAAATCAATGGAGCTAAGATGTGGGGAAAAGTGATACTGCATTTTTTGTTTATTGCTTTCCCTTTCATAACCAAAGGTATATCATGCCAGGGAGAGACAAGGTGCATGTGTGGGAACCCCTGGTGTGCGTGTGTGTGTGTGCAGCCTTTGGTTGTTTTTAGCACAGTGGTTCATTTTGTTTCTCCATCCACTCTCTGTAACCCACCCACACTTGTATTCATTTCTTAGTGTTGAAGGTGAAAGACGACTGCTGAAAAGATTTCTTCCCTTGAAAATTAGGGTGTTGTGTTTTTTTTTCTTCCCCATGGGATCATCTACAAGCCTAACTCAATTGTTTTCTATCCATCCCAGGTCATTTACTTTGTTCTGCTTGTTTTTCATCCAGAGATTTGGGAAGAGTTCCCAGACCTTAACAAAGTTAGGGAAATGTGATTCTCAGGCATCTCGTCTCACTTCTGAGTTTCATCTTTACCCCATTTCTTTTAAGCTACACCCTTTTAAAAAATGCTCCTCTTTAAACAGTTTTACAAATGGCCTCTTGTTTTCTGTGGCTGTTGGGGGAAAAGGTAGTGTTCCAGTTTTAAAACTAGCCTGTGCTGTCCTTCAGGGACAGTTAAGTTTGTCGTGCCTGATAGCAGATTTTAAAAAGAGCTTTCACCTGCTTTCCCCATGCATCCCAGTCAAATGGCCCTTTCCTGTGCATGTATAGATCCAGATCTTACAAGTTACAAGTTAGAAATAACAGTTAACCTTTTTTGGTAAAGAAGATGTAACAAAGCCACATTAAAAGAAAAACAAGTACATTCGTCCCTCCGTATTCGCTGAGGTTAGGGGCACAGGAATGTAGAAAAACCACAAATAACAAAAACACTATGTTTTTACCAGAGAGAACCCTTCTCTAGAATTCTCTAGGTCCTCCAGTGCAACTCTGTGGTCAACATCTGCCAGACATTGACCATAGAATTGCACTGGAGGAGCTACAAATGCCTAGTGGAGTGTTCTCTCTAGGAATCTTAGTGCAACCTTTGGTTGAAGTTGACCACTGAGTTGTGCTGGAGGACCTAGATATTCCTAGAGAGAACAAATTAATAAAATCTGTGAATAATCAAATCCGCAAAAGTCAAAGCTGCAAATGTGGAGGGACAAGTGTAATGCCAAAATTACTTTATTCTAGTTATTTTCAAATATTACTTTTTAAGGTAATGCATTTATAGGCATTTTGTCTAGAGTTTTTCCAAGTTTTATGGCAAGTTGTTAGCAATACTAAGACTTTTCCCCTCTTAAAAAAAGGTGATAAAATAATCAGAAACTAATGATCAGCACAAGAAGTAAGTTTACAAGTGTATACGAATAGGCTGCTTTTAATCACTGTAATGAGTAACGGAATGATTACTTTTAAAAAGTCATTTTCCAAACTCTGGTTCATTATTTCTAACACATGCACCTTTTAAAAATCTATTTGAAGATAAACTAATTGGTACTGTGCATGGGTAGATGGATGCATGGATGGGCATCTTGTCAAAAGAAGCCATTTGATTTCTGCCCTGGATGCCCGTTTCATAGAACTCTGTGCTACAGATTCTGTGGTTTCTATTGACACTTGCCTCAGATCAGCAGCCTATAAATTTTGGTTGGCCTATGCACTCAGGTCTAAAACCTGGTTGCCAGAAATGTTAGACCCTTCATGGAAAAGTGGGTTCTTCTCTCTGATCTTACACTATACCTCTTAACTCAGTGTCAGCTGAAATATAACCTCAACCTCTTTCCCCAGCTCCAAATATTTAGCATCCCTTGGAAACACCATGTGGAAATGACAAATTCCCCAATTTTTTCTGTTAGTCATGCTTTGCATGATAATGTTGTACTTAATACCAGAGATAGAGCAAAGAGGCATTCATTACCATATAAATATTGTTGAAGCTGACTGCCCCCTGCCATAACACTCCCTTCACTCCAGTTCTACATAGTATTTCTGTGTGCTTCATTCATGGTACATTTCCCAATGGCTTAGTAAATAAAGCAGTGGGACATACGCCCTATGGATGACCAAGAAACTGTCTTAGTCTTCCCTATTGGAATTGTGGGATGGTGAACCCAGACAAGAGACCGTTCAATTGTTTTACTTTTGTGTAGAGCCAGCACATAGAGGAGATGGAGAAGGGATGAGTGATCTAGTATTGTCCCTCTCCATTTCCATTCTTGTTGCCTTCCAAAAGTAGGGGCAACATTCTACAGGGGGAAGACCGCACTAATTCATGAAGGCTCTTCCAAGATTTAGAAGTTAGAATCCTAAATTGTGTGGGGAGCCTACATGAGTAGAAATGGCTCCCCAGGTTACAGATTTTATGAATCCGACTCATAAGGTGTGATGAGGATGATGCTGAAAAGGAGGGTATTCTTATAATGCTTGTTTTTATTCTTTCCTTTCACATGCTGATTGGGCATACAAAGACAACTGTATTCTGTATTTCACCCAAACCACAACTGGATTTTGATATTCTAATGACAACTAGGAGATTTCTAGGGTATTTCCAGGAATGTGAAAGGGAGAGGGGAGACCATGTGGTACATTCATCCAAGGAATGCGTCATTTCAGAACATAAATGATGGACTCTCATGTTTAAATGCCCTCATGGTGAAACATGCAAACATGCCAGTCTCCTTCCAGCATTTGGAAGTGATACAGACCCAAGAAGGTGGTACCAAGTTCTTTCTGTGGATACACAGACTGACTTGTTTCTTCCCAATTTGCTTCTTCTGGATAGAAGTGTTTAGAGTGGTGTCTGAATGTTTGTACACATGCACTTGCTGACTGAGTCAGCATTTTATGCTTGAGAATTTCTGCAAAGTCATGTGTATACAGTATTGTATGAAGTGATAGCTATTTATACTTGATCAGGTTTGCACAATTGTTTCCTTGACAGAAGGCTTCCTTGGACCGGTTCAGATCTTCAAGGCAGTTAAAACTGATGTAAGCTGTGTTTCCAAGGGCTTTGCTGCTGAGAAAAAGAACTTCCTACATATCTGATTACTGTGATTAGTAAGCTTCTGTATGAAGATTTGCACATCAACATCTGGCCATTATAGCACTTGCTTTCTTCACATCCAGTTAAGATTACGGCTAGTTTCAGCAATACACTCTGAATAGAGATACAGATTCATCAGATTACAAAATATAGATGTGATGTAGCATCTCAGACCCTGTTGTGAGTTGTCTTGGGCCTCCATGTGAGGTGCTAAAAATTGAGATTTAGGTATTTAAATAGATAAATATTAAACCAGATGGTTTGTTTTTGTCACACTGAGTTGTGTAAACCATTAAGCAGTGTATTGACCCCTCAGGTTTCATTTTACTGTCATACTGGAAAATCAGAATTGCTGGAAAACATCGGGGTCAGTGCCCAGCTGAGTTGCCAACTCAAATGTTTGCATCCTGAAGAAATGGCACCCAGTCTGAAAATCTTACATATGAGGGGAAAGGCTAGCCAGCCAGCAACCCTTTTCTCTGGCCTGCAAGTCTCTTTTATGTGTGGATGTAAAAAATACAATTTTTCTTGTCCTTGGTGAGACATTACAGTAATCCATCATATTTTATCTCATATATATATATATATGTGTATATATATATATATATATATATATATATATATATATATATAGTGAGAGAGAGAGTAAAAATTTTGTTTGCATACAAAAAAAAATTTTTTTTTTTGCAAAGTCAACTTTGGTTGTTGTTGTTGTATAAACCTATTCACCTGAATTCTATTGGTTAGTCCCAAATAGAGTAGACCCACTGTAGCATTTTTTTAGTCAGCAGATAAGTAACTCCCATTGATTCAATGGCTCTGCTCTAATTCTGAACTAATAGCATTCATCTCTCTCTCTCTCTTTGTGTGTGCATTCTGAGAAAATGAAATGTTTGCAAATAATAATAATAATAATAATCCTGAATTGTGAGGAAAAAAATCTAAAAAGTCCAGTAAATTTGCTCAATGAGGGAGAAAAAAACATTTGAAATGCTTTGTCCTTGCCATTGGAACAAAATAAAAAAATAAATATTTATACCCCGCCTTTAGCCATGGCCATCAAGGCAGCTTACATCTAAAATCAAATACATAAAACAACCCCTACAATAAACAGCGAAACAATATAAACTAAAACAGTTGACCCCCCATTAAAAATACATTAAATACAAGTCTCAGTTTAAACTAGAATTAAACAATAAACAAAATTAAAAACAATAGGCACTCTGGGGCAAGGCAAGGATATAAGAAAATGTCTGACGGGGGAAGATCATGATAGAAGAGTAGTTTATTCTGGATAGGTCTGCTGGAAGAGATCCGTCTCAATGGCTTTTTTAAAGCCATCTAAGCTGGTTATCTGATGGATCTCTTCTGGCAAGGCATTCCAGAGTCTGGGCGCGGTGGCTGAGAACGTCCTCGGGGAGGTTGCCACCAACTTAGTTCTCATCGGTTGAAGCAGCTTCCTCCCAGAGGACCTGAGGGCGCGGGGCGGATTATATGGAAGAAGGTGATTCCCTAGATACGTTGGACCCAGGCCATGTAAGGCTTTAAAGGGATACCAATATCCCTGTTAGAGCCTAATTTTCTTCTTGCACAGGGGTAGGCAACCTTTCCCCTTTAAGGGCCGAGGGACTTCATCTCCCAGAAGCCTCAGCCATGTTGGCCAATAGTCCCATGTTGGCCAATAGCTCCTGGGATTCTGGGAGCTGAAGTCCCTCGGCCCTTAAAGGGGAAAGGTTGCCTACCCCTGCTCTTGCATGTATTGGCCTGGGTGCGTAGAAGCTTTCAGACAAGCAAACCACTACTAAAAAAAATGGATACAGCAAAACATAGATGAATAAACTAACCTCTCTCTGGAACTGAGGATCCAAACTACTTGGAAGAAGGCAGGATTAAATGAGACATCTCTAGGAACTGGAAAACATTTTCAGCTCTTGAGGACTGCAGTCCTTCGTAATAGTTCCTCACTCCAGGGGAACTTGGAAGTGGATACTGCCTAAGCAATGTTATGACATCTCATAGTGGGTCTTTATCTTACAGTACAAGGTGGAGAACTGCTACATGGAGGGCTGCCTGCTCATTTCACAGCAGGGAGACATTTCTCGCAGTGGCACCCAGCTGAGAACGCAAATCCGTCCGTGTGCAGTCCAGCCTAGCTTAAAATGGGTCTGGTGAAAGAGCGTAGCAAGGAAGGATTGCCCCATACTAGAGCATCACAGCTTAGTAGACTCTGACTTCTAAAGCTGTTTCTTCCCTGTAATGCAAATTTCTGCAGCATATCTGCTTAAGTGTCTTTGACACACCACGGCCTGGATTGTACAGTTACACCAAACTTTGAATGTTAACCTCCCCAAATGTTAAGCTCTAAACCAAGACTGGGCAATTGTAGTGGGTCCTAAGATCATTTCATTGGGGTCATTTTGCTCTGAGGGATGCAGAGACTGCCCAAAATGCCAAAAAAGAAAAGGGGGAAAAACCCAGAAGTCTTTGGAAGTGCAATTCTGGGTTTCAAAAAGTAGGTATTCCCCATGGTCAATTTGCTCTGCCCATAAATTGTATTTATTTATTTAATTCACTGTATCCATTTATGTTTTGCCCTTTCCCCAACAATGAGACACAAGGCTATATATAGGTTGCAGACCTGACTGGGTTGAATCCTATGCATGTTTGCTCAGAAGTAAATCCTCCTGGACTCAGTCAGGGCAACTGCATTGTAAATATGTTTAGGATCCCAGCTCCAGAGTAATATTCCATCTAAAATTCATGGCCATTTATTATGTCGTAATCTATGGTAAAGTAGATTTCACTTCCTCCCATTTTTTGTGATTTTCCCCCCAGTTATATTCGCCCTGCTTTTTAGTTCACTCCCCAACCCTCCTCCAAATTTTATCATTCTTTTCAGGAAAGTGGGACATTTGACAAAAATAAAACTTCCTCCAGCCTTCCACCCTGCTTTCAATTACTATTTGCTTTCGATTACTATTTCATGCTCTCTCTGTTATCACACGGGGCCTAAAGCAGTCCCATCCCCGTCCCATTGTGGTTCCTTTTCAATCCAGAACTTACCGGCACACAGAAAGCAGCATCATTCCAGTATCATTCTGGTCGCGGCAAAATGTAATTCCCAAAGAAACCGGCATTCAAAAGAATGGGGATGATGCTGGGTGATGCCGCAATGGGACGGGGATGCGACGGGGATGGGTGTGACGTCGTGTGAAGACACGGGGAAAGGAAGCGCAATGGGATGGGTCTGCTTTAGACCCCGTGTGATAACATCTCTCTCTTCCCCCCCCCCCCCCCCCCGTCTTTTTCTTTTCTTTTTTCTTTTGGTCTGCTCTTATCCTGACAGATGGAGAACATAGGGAAAGAGGACTACAAATAGCCTCTTATGTACTTCCTTCTGTCTTGTTTCTTTGCTTTGGACCTGTTGGAGTCTAATAGAGGGGTTTTCACATTCTCCTCTCTACAACTCCTACTTGAAAGAGAAAAGGGAAGGAAGGAAGAAATCAAATCAAGTAAAAAGAAGAAATGTTTACCATAGGTGTCTGCCCATCTTTTGGCTCAAGAGGGAAAAGAAAGAAAGAAAGAAAGAAAGAAAGAAAGAAAAAGAAACTTTAATACAAAGATAATGATGCCAAGTAGCATGTCCTCTGTCAGCCAGCAGCAAACTGAGGGGAAGCATTATCAATCATCCAGAGTGTTTGGGTGAAGAGAGTGCCATGCCAAGAGTGGGGGAATTTCAACACACACACATTTCTTTGTTGAAGGCAAGGGCTTTTTGTGTGGCATTGGTTTATTCCACCACCACCACCCCTTGTGTTTTTTGGACAACTGCCCAGTCCCATGCAAATTAAAGAACCAGTGTCTATTTCTAGAAAAAAAATGGTGAGGGTCAGGAGGAAAATGTCGCACAAAGAATGAAGGACTATACGAAGGAAGTTGCAGTGCCAGAGCAAAAAAAGCAATGCATATGTGGGTGGGTTTTATTTGGGGGGTGGTAGTATGTATCCAAAGTGCAGTAGCGTCTGTTTGGTCATTTAGGCTTTAGACTTGATTTGCTCTGAGCCCCATTCATTGGTCCTTTTGGCAGTCCATGGTATCCATAGAACTTGCATCCAGCACCACATTTCAAAGGAGTGGATTCTCTTCCATGTCAACATTCCTCACTGTCCAACTTTCACAACCATACATGTCTGCAACAAGGCTACTACCGCTTTATGTCTTCCTTGGTTTGACCTGGATTCTTTTTGAATTGGATTCTGAGTGGGAAGTTTGAAAGATGGCTAACTATATTGGCTTACTATCCTTACATTGTAATGCCCTAAATGACTTGAGACCTTAATACTTGAAGAATGTCTCCTCATATATACACTGAATTTTAAAGTCTTCTTGAGGGGTCCTCCTTTTTTTTTTTTTTAATTTTATTTATATTAATCAACTTTCCATACATTTTTATATACTTTTACATCTTAGCCGTTGTTTTTTTTAAACAAAACCCCCTAAATATCCCCTCCGTGCACCCCACCCCCCGAGCCATTTCCATCTTTATACTCCATCCAAAATCTTAACTCCTCCCGTGGAGGCAATTTCCCGTCTTCCATTCTTAATACATTTTCAATAATTTTTTTCCATATTTCATCAAAATCATTTCTTTTCAATAATCCTTTTTTCACTTTCAATCTACATGTTAATTTATCATTAATTGCTATCTTCCAAACTTCCTTATACCAATCCTCCAATTTCACACTTATTTTTGTTTTCCAACTTCTTGCTATAATTAATCTCGCAGCAGTAAACAAATTTGTTACAAGATTTTTTTCCTTCTTCCATTCTACATCATTATATATTGATAAAAATGCTATATTCGGTTTTCTATCTATCTTTATATTCATAACCTTTTCTATCTCTATTATTACTATTTCCCAGAATTTTTGTACATATATACATTGCCACCACATATGTAGATATGACCCTACTTCCTGACAACCTCTCCAACAATATTTTGAATTTTCTTTATTTATATTATGTAATCTCAGTGGTGTCAAATACCACTTCCAAATCAATTTATAATAATTTTCCTTAATTCGCACCGATAAATTTTTCAAATGTCTTTGTTCCCAAATCTTATTCCATTCATTGTCAGAGATTTTGCATTTCAATTCATCTTCCCATATTTCTTTTAAAATAATTTGATCTAGTTTTTCCCTTTTATTATCCATTAATATTTTATAAATTTTGCTAGTTAAGCCTTTCATATTTTCATTTTCCTCCATTCCTTTTCCTTTCTGAACTATTTGTTCAAACTGTGTTTATTTCCCTTTTTCTATATTTTTTTCTTCAAATTCTTAAACCATTGTTCTATTTGCATAAAATGTAACCAAGACATGTTTATCCCCCTAAGTTTTTCTTTTATATTTTCTTTTCCTATCTTTAATTCTATCCAATTTTCTATTTTATCTATTTTCCTTTCCTTTAATTCTTTATCTAATAAATCTTTTAAATTTTGGGGGAAAGATTTTTCCATTATTATTGGTATTATTATTGAATTTTCATTCATTAATCCTTTTTTATATTTATTCCAAATTTCTAATATATTTTCCATAAATGGATTTCCAATTTCTTTAATTTCTTTCCTACTAATTTCTTTAAAAAAAAATTCTCTATTTTCATATCTATCTCTTTTTTCCCCATTTCTAACCAATCTAAATCTGGTACGTCCAGCATTCCTTCTATTACATATCTTAAGTGGTTAGCTTCATAATATCCTTTTATATTAGGGAGGCCTAGCCCTCCTTTTTTCTGAGACTCATACCAAAATTGTTTATTTAATCTACATCTTTTCCCTCCATTACAATATACGTTTAGTAACTGTTGCCATTTACTTAATTCTACTTCTGATATTTTTAGTGGTATCATTCTAAATAGGAAATTTAATTTTGGTAAAATTTTCATTTTAACTAACGCTATTCTTCGAAACCATAATAATCGAATTTTCTTATATTCTACTATTTTTTTTCAACTTCTCTCCGTAATACTAAGAAATTTTTCTCTTCCATTTCTTTTAAATCTTTTGTTATATTAATTCCTAAATATTTTATATTACTTTTTATTCTTATCCCTAATTCTTTTTGCTTCATAAGCTCTGATACTTCCTTTTTTGTATAATTAAATAACATCATTTCTGTTTTATTCCAATTAATTTGAAGTCCTGTTATCTCACCAAATAAATTCTAATGTTCCTTAATTTCTCCTATTTTATCCTTTAAGTCTTTAATAGTTAATAATGTATCATCAGCAAATAAACTAATTTTATGTTTTTTTTCCAATCCTATTCCTTCCAAACTACTATCCTTCCTAATAACATTTGCTAACATTTCTATAACCATTGCAAATAATATTGGTGACAACGGGCATCCTTGCCTTGTACCTCTCGTTACTTTTATTTCCTTTGTAATTCCATCATTAACTATTACTTTTGTTGAGTTATCACAATATAGTTGATCTATTAGTCCCCTCATTTTTTCTCCCATTCCAAACTTTTTCATAATTATTTTTAATGTTGGCCATTCCACACAGTCAAAAGCTTTAAATATATCTAATGCTAAAATTCCTGCTTTTAATTTTTCTCTCCCAATTACATGTATTTTACTCAAAACTCTTCCTACTAAATTAGACATTTGTCTTCCCTTCACAAAACCACATTGATCTTTTCCTATATATTTATACACACATTTATTCATTCTATTTGCTATTATTGCTGTTAATATCTTTGCATCCTGATTTATTAATGATATAGGTCTATATGACCCTGGATCAGTTGGATCTTTATCTACTTTTGGTATTAATATTACTAATGATTGAGACCATGATAAAGGTATTTTCTCTCCTTATAATATTCCATTATATAATTCTAACAACTTTGGAATTAATATATTTTCAAACACTTTATAATATTCAGGTCTCAAACCATCCATTCCTGGACTTTTGCCATTTTTTAATTTTCTAATTACCTCTATTATCTCTTCCTTTTCAATGGGTTTTTCCAATAGTTCTTTATCTTCCTCCATTATTGTTTGTCCCCAATTTTCTTCTACATAATTTTCTATTTTATCGGATTTTTTCCTGCTTGATATAATTCTTTATAAAATTCTTCAAAATTTTTTATTTTTTCTTTCATCATTCTACACATCATCCCAGATCTATCCTTCACTATATTTATCATACTTTCCATTTTCTTTTTCTGTGTGGCTCTGGCCAACATTTTTGAATTTTTATTACTATATTCGAAATATTCCCTTCTTAAATAAATCAAATTTTCCTGTACTTCATCTATCTCTAGGGGGTCCTCCTTTGTGTCCCATAAGTTAGTGCAGTATGCTGTGGCAGGGCACAGGAGACGAACAGCATAAATAATACTACAAAAAAAAAAGTTTGTTTATACTCTGGAAGCCCATGAAAAGAAATATGTTGTTAGTTGACAATGGAAGGGCAGGAGTATGTGAAGATCTTGGGACATGGAATAGTCCCATAGGGCCATGCGGCTCTGGGATGGTATAAAGGGATGCTCCCTGGCCAACCTTAAATCTAGAGTTGTTTGCATTTGGAATAAAAGTAGTTGTGAGGTAATAGAGAAAGCATGAGCACCATCTTAAGCTCACTAGAAGTGAGGATGACTAAACTGAAGCTATCATCCTTTGGACATATCATGAGACAATGTGACAACTGGAAAAGATGATAGTGAAATAGAAAGCAGTAGGAAAAGAGGAAGACCATATTACAGGAAGATTGATTCAATGGGGGGGGGGAGGTACGGGGGGTTGATTGTATTGGTATTTTAATATTGTTAGCCGCCCTGATTGTTCTCAGAGGGGCGGGGTATAAATAATAATAATAATTATTATTATTATTAATCAAGGAAGCCACAGCAGCTCTGAGTTTGGAAGACCTAAACCAGGGGTAGGCAACCTTTCCCCTTTAAGGGTCGAAGGACTTCAGCTCCCAGAAGCCTCAGCCATGTTGGCCAATAGTCCCATGTTGGACAACAGCTCCTGGGATTCTGGGAGCTGAAGTCCCTCGGCCCTTAAAGGGGAAAGGTTGCCTATCCCTGACCTAAACAGAGCAGGTGATGACTGGAGATCTTAGAGGTCTATCATTTGTATGGTCACCAAAGTCAAAGCTTACTTGGTGACAAATAACAACATTTTGGTCTCCTTGGAGGATGAGTGTGTTTAATATAGATGGGTCTGGCTGGTCTCACAGTACAGCTAGAAATGGCCACATGGAAGGCCCTCAGTTTAAAGGCAAGAGCATGACATATGACTTAGCATGCCTAACATGCGGTTCTCCAAGGAGGCGCCATCAAATCCTTTCCAACTAACAAATGTCTCTGACTGCCTTTTGCATCAAAAGGCCCATGAACAATTCATGTTGAAATGCATTACAAGAGATAAATAGATGGTACGATTTTGTTGAAGAAACAAAATATGTGTGACAAATTAATGTACTAATGACAATAGACCCAACTATTTACTGAGCCTTCCACAAATGGGTATATCTCCAAAGACACAAGTCCATCTATTCTAGGGAGTAATGAATAGAATAGGCAGCCTTTTTTGTTTGTGTTTTTTTTTTTAGCCCCAAGCTCTAGTGATCCTGATGTAACTATAACAATGTAGATTTTTATCAGACTTTAAGGAGCTACAGAATATTTTTGAAATGCTATCCATAAAGAGTTTCCATCACACATCTTTCTGGCTTGCCAAACCAGCAAAGAAAAATATACACATGATGTTTTTTGGTAATTTTAGGAAAAAAGGCATTTCAGAAAGATTAGGATATTGGTAAAATTTTGTTAGCAAAATAGCCAGCTGATTATGCTCTTTGGTCTCTCACATGCAATGCAAAAGAGACTTTGGGGGGTTGCAGACTGCCAGAAATAGTGCAAATTGAGTCCACTTTAAGGGTTAGGGTTAGGGCTAGGGAATCATGGGAACTGTATTTTATTGTGGCACCAGAGCTCTCTGACAGAGAAGGCTCAATGTCTCAGAAAAAAAAAAATTCTCATGATTCCCTAGCACTAACCCTAACCCTAAAAGCAGACTCAATTTGTGCTATTTCTGGCAGTCTGCACCCCCCCCCATGTCTTACACTTTTGTACAGAGACAAAAGAAACTAGCAGGAGAACCAGTTTTGGATTTCCATTGAGAAGGGAAAAGGGGTTCAAGAGCATTGGGAGAACATGGTGAAGGCCTAAAGATTGCATCTTGCTTGTAGTCAAATGAAACCTGTATCTGAAGATAATTTGTTTTGCTTATATATCCATGATGTAAAAATGATATTATTAACACTGGTCATTTAAGCAACAGGAGTTGAGTATATTTAGCATAGAGCAGAGAAGACATGATAACCATCATCTGAAGGGATGTCCTGTGGAAGATAGAGCAAGTTTTTTTTCTACTTCTCCAGAAACTAAAATGTGAGCCAATGGATTCAAATTGCAAGAGATTCCACCTAAACATTAGGAAGAATTTCTTTACTGTACGAGCTTTTCAAGAATGGAATACACTGCTTTGGAGGGTGGTGGACTCTGCATTGCCATCTTTCAGGAGTGCTTTGGTTGTGTATAACTGCATGGTAGGAGGTTGGACTGGATATTCATGTCATCTCTTCCAACTCTAGGATTTTATGATTCTGTGTCTGGCTTGAACAGAACATAATGACTTAAAATGAGTCAGACCATTGGGCCTTTCGGTTCAGTACTGTCAACTAACAGTGGCATTCCAGGATTTCAGGTATCATTTCCTCAGTCTTACCTTTCATATGATTCAATTAGGGCATTGTGATTCCAGTTTAACTGCCACAACAGCTATTTATCGAATCCTAGTGAAGCACCATAACTCTCTGGCTGAACATTCAAAATACCACTCCTTGAACTGCACATCACAGGATTCTATGGAACATTGTCATAGCAGTGAAAGTGGAATTACTGTATAGCACTACAGCTGCATAGTGTGAAAGGGCCCCTGGAGATGCTATAGCAGGCACTCTACTAGTATTGAGCCATAGCTCATCCCCATATTTAGAACCAAGTCAGGCATTGATAATGCTAGCCATTCAGTGTGTGAAGTGAATAATAGTATCATAGAATTGTAGAGCTGCAAGGTGTTGCAAGGACCATCCAACCCCCTACCACTCGGGATTATACAACTAAAGCACTTGGTGTCCAAGTTTTGATCATCTTGCCCCCACTTTCTTTGCACACAATCCAGCTTCTCTCTATATTTCTGAGACTTAGGGCCTAAGCAGATGGCGCAAAGCGCCGTCTTCGAGGCCAGGAAGGGGAGGGGCAGCCTCACACTGGGCGCCCCAACCCCTTCCCCAAAACGTTGTCGGAGCAGCGACGGCGCACTTTGCTGCAGCATCCGCACACGCTACAGGGGAAGAGGCGCTGAAGGTGCGCCGGATGCCTTTTGCGGCGCACCTTCGGCATCTTGCAGAAGGAGTGCTATTTTAGCGCTCCTTCCTGGAGCAGAGATGCTGCGCTGTGGGGCCGAGGAATGTGGATGCCTCAGCCCCGATCCACAGCTTCCCGGGGCAGCCCCATGCCGCCCGTCTGCTTCCCCCCTTAGTGTCCAATATTCCAGGTGAGATTTGACCAAAGTAGAATAGAGTGGTACTATTACTTCACACAATATATAGACACTATACTCCTGTTAATGCAACCTTGAATTGCATTGGCTTTTTAGCCACTGTATCACACAGTTGATTCTAGTGGCTTCATTAGAGATTTGGATGTCACTGTTCCTATAGATGTTACCTGCGTCTCACATAGGATTGACTGGGTTCTTTACACATCTGCATACATATTGCGTGCACGCTGTCATATTATTCCAAATGTTTGGCTCAACATCTTTTCTTCTTTCTCTGCACATGAATCTATGTTGGTCACCTGCTTCTACAAAAGGAATGTAGTTGAGTAAAGAGCAAGTTGCTGAAGCACATTGAGGAGTAAGGAGCAGGAGGAGGAGGCAGTAGTGATGGAAGAAAAAAAAGAAGAAAAAAACAGGCCAGAGAAAGAAAATCACTAAATGACAAACCCCAGTATTTGAGTAAATCCCATTGACAGAGCAGTGTAAAAGCAAACAAGTAATTCTTGTCCAGAGATACTACAGTGTACCTTAAAGAATGGAAAGAAAGAAAAACATTACAAGTGGAGAGACATTCCTACTGAACCCCACCCTTGGGTTAAAGAGAAATTAAGAGAAAGTTAGAGAGAAAGTAAAAGATTATAAGTGGAGAGATTTTCCTATCCATCCCCACCCTTGGGTGCAAGGACAAAATGAACCAACAAGTGGCCTTCTGGTATGAAAACTCATTGTTGCCTGACTCCCAAGGGGTCTGGACTGACTGTATCCTTCATGATCTCCAATTACAGCTGTGCATGCCAACCTGATGTTGTGCTTGGCTCTCACTAACTCCTCATTTTCTTTCTCTGGGCTGTGCTTTGTGCCAAAATGAAAAACATCTGGTGGACTCTCAGGCTCTGTTTAGGCTGGAAACATAAATGTATGATATTACGCAAGCCAGGTTCTGCTTTATTCTGGTTGTTTTTTTGTTATTATGAAAAAAAAAACACCTCCTTTTTCCCCTTTGGGGAATGGGGTGGAATTTCACATTTTGTTTTATAGGCATATATGTTGGGCTACAGAAGAGATTCCAGGGGCCCATTCACACTACACCATTATGGTGTTATTATTCCACTTTAACTGCTGTGCTTAAATCCTTTGGAATCCTGCTTTGGTGAAGTACTGGAGTGCTCTGGCTGAGAATTTTAAATGCCTCTCCCCAAACTAACAATCCCAGAATCCCATAGAATGGGACCACAGCAATTAAAGTGAAACCATACTGCTATAATTTTGTAGTGTGAGTGGACCACATAATGCTTGAGAATCACCCATCTCAAGCTTGCATTACTGTGAAGCCCATCTTTTCTTTATCTCCACTGAAGCCTTGATGAATACCCTGAGCTCCAGCTTTATATTGAATAAGATAATTAGTTCACCAAATCATCATTAGTCCACCAAATCAACATTGCCCATACTGGCCCAAATTGCTAATCCCACCAAGAATAGACCCATTAAGTCATTGAGACATACATAAACGATGACTTACCAAGTCTGCATCCGCACTGCAGAAATGATCCAGTTTGACACCACTTTAACTGCCATGGGTCAATGCTATGGAATTCTGGAAATTGTGGGGTTTTGAGATATTTTTTGCTTGGATCCAGCATTGGACTGTGACCACTTGGCTATGTAATACACTGGGTGTTCTTGCACAAGTCACAGTCTCTCAGCCTCAGCGGATGGCAATGGCAACCCTCCTCTAAAGAAACTTGCCAAGAAAACCTTATGATAGGTCACCATAAGTTGGAAATGAATTGAAGGCAAACAGCACACACTTGCCTTTAAAACTCTAAATTATAGACACTTAAGCTGCTGTCACACTGCAGAATTAATGCAGTTTGACACCACTTTAACTGTTATGGTTCCACCCTATGGAATCCTGGATTAGTAGTCTGTTGTGGCACCAAAGCACTCTTAACAGAAAAGGCTAAATATCTTACAAAACTACAGATCCCAGAATTCCATAGCATTGAGCCATAGCAGTTAAAGCAATGTCAAATTGCATTAATTCTGTAGTGCAGATGCATCCACAGAAACATTCCTTATACAGACCATTGGACCTTGAGACTAGTATTAGCATTGGACCTTGAGACTGTGATCCTGGTGACCATTGTTGGATTCCCCGCTTAGTCATGTAACCCACTGGATGACCTTGCACAAGTCACAGCCTCTCAGCTTCAAAGGAAGGCAATGACAAACCTCCTCTGAATAAATGTTGCCAAGAAAACTCCATGATAAATTTTGCCAAGAAAACTCCTTAGGGTTGCTATAAATCAGAAATGACTTGAAGGCACACAACAACAACCAGCAGCCTCATAAAACTACAAATCCCAGGATTCCATATCTTTGAACCATGGCAATTAAAGAGCTATCAACCTGGATTATTTCTGCAGTGTGGATGTAGCCCAAGTTCCCCTTGATTCAGGGGATCAGTAGTTAGGGCTAGTAATTTGATACAGGCACTGGACTATCAGTAGCTCCCTGACATTTCAAACAAGATTATTTTTTGTACCAGGGGTTATTTCCGAGATTTGTTCCAGAGACCCTTTTGCATGGAATACAAATACTGTACCACTGAGTTGGGGTCTTTATAACACCAGGCATACCAAGACATCTCTGTTAATAAAAGGTTAACCGATACATGATTTTATTTATTTATTTATCCATACATGCAACTGCAAAAGGTCCAACAGTTCTTTTTTCCCCATTTCCATTAGATCAAATGCAATATTGTGTTTGTGTGTGCGCACGTATGTGTGTGTTGAAATCCCATTGTATTTTCCTTGAAATACAATATTATTTTCTACGCAAGCAACATATTGCTACAAAGTCCTCAAATGTGTGTGTGTGTGTGTGTGTAAACATATTGAAAAAGGTGCAGAACTGTTATAATCCCACCCATCGGGGAGAAAACTTTTGGATTTTTTTGTTTGTTTTATCATGAGATAAGCAAAAAAAAAAAAAAAAAAATCGCATCCCAATTTCACGTACTGCATTGCAATATATTTAAATACCATTTTACATTGAAGGCAATATATAATGACCAAAACAGCAGCAAGGACAACATTAAGGACTTGCAAGAATAACGATTTCATTTCTCCAAGCTGGAGTCCATTGGCCATGTGACCAGGGATGATGGAAGTTCTCAACACATCCGGAATACACCAGGTTTAAGAAAGCTCATCTAGAGAATGAGATTAAACAGAGACCTTTTGGGTTTTTTTTTTTTTTTTGGTTTTTTTTGTTTTTGTATTCTGTTGGTGAGGGAGGCAGTAGCCAGATGTTAGAGGACATCCCCATTCTCTATCTTCCACAGTCCCTGTTGGTGCTTCTCCACTGTTCTGCTGCCTGAAGATTATAGCAATGACTGATCAGAACTCCTCTTAAAATGTGGAATAAGAAGGCAATGAAGGGGCTGATTAGTGCTTGTTATCTCTGCAGCTCATGCTGCTTTTCCATTGTCCAGTTAGTAAGTCCTTTATAGAGATTTTCCTTTTATCCCATTTGTCTTAATCCTTGGCCCTACCAGCTGAGAAGAAGGAATTGCTCCTTTAATTTGCTTGGAAGCTGTCCAACCTCTGGAATCTGGTTAGGTCTTAACCCAGACCATTTTTTAAAAGCTTTTGGAAAATACAGAATTTTCCCAGCTATGTCCAGAGTCCTTTTTTCCCCCCTCTCATGGGTTGAAGCTTTCAGACAGTTTCAGCTCAGCAGCCAGGGCATAAGAGGCTCTCCTTTTGTTTGAAATGAATTGACAGTCCTTGGTGTTTTATTGCCGAAACAGCACCTGCTGACTGATTTTTTTTTTTTTTCATTTTCCTCCTCTGCCCATTAACATCCTGAAAAAGTCTGGGATCCCAAGTTTTCAGCATCATATACCAAAGGAGGCACCCAGGATAATGTGGTTTTCCCTGTAGACCGCCCACTAAGGTCTTCTATGCTTGTGGCATTCAAACATACAGCATATGAGAAAGATTCACTTTGGTTAAAAACAGCAATAACATGTCATGCGTTCAGATATGTGTGGCACTTCTCCGTTTCTGGGTCTCACAAATTTCACAGAAAGGTTTGTCAATGCAGCTGCCTGTTTTTCTCATTTTAGGGCAAAGGCGGAGGGAGCAAGAAAGCAGGAGGAGGAAGATTGGGAAACAGTAGATGAAAGCAGTCACCAGAGAGAAAAGAGAGGATAGAAGGAAAGACAAAGAATATTACTGTGCTTCTGCTTCTGTAGCCTGCAGCAGCTGACAAATGCCACACCGCCGTTTTTGTAACCGGGCAGGAGGCAAGGTTAATCTTCTCTCCCCATTTGCCCCGAGCATGTGAAATCTCTACCACCGCGTAATGGTTCCTGAAAATACCTGATAAAGATTGCTGTGGTGGAAAGGGCTGGGTCTTTGTGAGTTGGTTTACACTTGCTGCTTTCAAAAGCGTAATTAAGATTGGGCAGAAATTGTGATAAATTATAGATGTTGCTGGAGAAGGCATGCTGTCCTTCCAAGAATCAGGGGTGGGGTGGGGGTTGTCTTGCTTTGTCAGAGACCCCCCACCTGATTGCTTTTCATTGATTGCATCAGGAAATGGAGTGGGGGGTTGCAAGACGCATATGGCCGTGTTACATCAGAGAACCCTTCTGGTCTTGTGACAAGAAGGGTTGAAGTTGAAACACATGTGTTCAGAAAACAGCCTTGGAGGCATAGTTAAAATGGCTCTGCCATTGAGCTGTGCTGTGCCAGAAATGCTTAGGGTTTGTGGGAAAAGCAAGATTGGGTTACATGGCACTTGCAGCAAATGATCTTGCAGCCGAGATGCTGAAACCATGTGATTGTCACAGGTTTCATCCACCCAAATGTCTTTTCCTTATGTACAAAGATTCACCAAGATGGATGTGTTCAAAGGACAAACCATTATCTATTTGTGGCAACCATGAATAAGGACTTCAGTATTGTGTATTTCCAACAATTCCCAGTAGAGCTCTCTCTCTGTGTATTTTTTTATCACCTGTTGAAATCATTTGCCTCTCCAGTATGGTTTTAGTTTCTAAGCCTTTCTCAGGCTGGAGAAACATGTTTTTCATGCTTCCATAGAAGAAGCTGGATCTTTTTTAAATAAATGCAATGGTGGTTGTATGAGACGGCAAAACCCTGATGGAACATCTCAGTTTTTTCCAGACACAGCTTGTATGTTTCCAAACACTTCAGGCCCTGCTTCCCCAGTTACAGGATTTCACTATGAGTCCTCGCTTTAGAGCAGTAAAACAATTGGCTTTAGAACTATGGTCCAGGGCAGTGATTCACAACCTTGGGTCCCCAGATGTTGTTACACTATTAACTTGCCATTTCCTTCCAACTTGACCAGTTGTCAGGGATGGTCAGAACTGTCCTGAAACATCAGACTATCAGATCCAGGGAATGCATTGGTTCAGTAGAATTTAAGTTTGACAGTGGTCTTTCCATAAAGGAAAATAAGCTTCCCTGAATAAGAAATAGTGGCACAGAAAGTTCTCTCAATGACCTATCTGTAAGGGCCTCAGCAGACGAGCCCTTTGTGGCATGTTGGAGGCAGGGGAGAGGAGGGGCAGCTGCACGCCGGCCACCCCAACCCCTCCCCGAAGACGTCCTGACGCCACGTGCCTTTATGCACAGCGCATGGCATCAGGACGTCCTCCTGGCATAGTGTCCTCACGCGCTACACCGGAAGAGGTAGAGAAGAGCCACACAGAGGCTCTTGGGGCGACCTTTTGCCACCTCTAATAGGAGCGGCATTTTGCTGCTCTTTTAAGAGGCGGCAAACGGGAGAATCGGGGTCACTGTGTGTGCTAGCAGTGGCCCCGATACTCTGCTTCCTGGGGCAGCCCAGGGGTGCCCGTCTGCATCCCCCCTAAGTCAGTGTTGGACGACTTACAGTTTCCACCCTGTCAATTTATAATAGGTGATGGTGGCATGAAAGATGCCAGCAAGTACCACTCACAAACTGTGTATTCCTCCAGATCCCCATTAGTCTTCCTCAAAGGTTCCCTGTAGGGTTACCAGATTGAAAACTGGAGCAGCACCTGCTAAAATTCCCTCTTCTTTATAACAATTAAAGGTATCAGAGCCTTCTCCAGTTTTCACTCTGGCAATTCCAATTCCTTGACAGTTGCAAAAAGGTAGGAAGCAAGCTTATCACTGCATTTCTAAAACAATACTGATCATTCTTACAGTATGTAGCAGTTAAAACTAGGCTAAATGCCACCCTCCTCCATGCAGTTTTACTGACTAATTTGCTGTTGGTGAAATTGCAGTAGGAGGCATCTGTGGGGTTTTCAGGATGGACAATTCATCTGCAGAAATCTCCTGCTGTTCTTAAATTTCATCTTACATTTCGTAAAAAGCCTCTATACAACAACACAATCTTGTTGTATAGTATTGTTCTAAGGAGATGCCTGGTAAAAACAAAAGAGCTAGTGAGTTTCTCCACCTGCATCCCCTATCTCTTCCTTTAAAATTGAGTAAGGATTGAGTTTGGAAGTACAGTACATTTCTGTCTGTCTTCTTAAAGCTTGAATATGAAAAGTTTGAACCAGTTCATATACGTTGCAGCTCTATATCTTGCCTCTTTCCTGCAGGTGCTGGAATCAAGACACCAAGAGGAGAACAACTCCTAATATTGCAGAAGGGAAAGAGATTCTAACCAGGGAATTCCTGGTGTATTCTCTTAGTCATAGACCACACCAGGGTTTAATTCTTCTTAACCATTACGATGGCAATCTATTCTATCAGCATATCCTTCAGTTGGTTAACCCTGTGTCCTCAAAGGGCTTCCATTTTCTCTTTTCCACAGATCAGAATTTCAGGAAGAAATAGTTCATTATTTGATGTTGTTTTCTATTAATTCCCTTTAATTAATGAATACAGGGTTCATTAACGAGAAGGGAAGTTAAGTCAATTCCCTGAATGCTGAGCAGAAAGCTGTAGCTCCTACTCCTTACAGTTGTTACTAAACTTCTTCTGGGGATTAGTTTGCGGGTTTTCTCAGTCATGCTTATAAACAGGAGGGAAATCTGGTTCTTGAGGACACTGGTTTCCTTTAAATATGGCTCAGGTTGTGACTAGAGCAGCATCAGCTGCTACTGGATCTTCAGGGCAGAGAGCAAAAGTCTGTACAAGTTACAGTTCCTTCTGACTAAGGGGGGATGCAGAAGAGCAGCTGTGGGCCACCTTGGGAAGCGGAGGATTGGGCCGAGGCTGCCCCACGACTCAGCCCCAATCCACCCTTTTGCCAGCCCTGAAAGGAGCGCTAAAATGCCGCTCCTTCTAGAGCCGGCAAATAGGGCACCTGAAGAGCCACCGTGAGACTCTTTTGCGCCTCTTCCAGCGCAGCATGTAAAAATGTTGTGCCAGGAGGACATCCTGACGACGCGTGCCATGCGTAGTGGCACGCGCTGTGATGACGTCTTCGGGAGGGGGTTGGGGTGCCCGGCGTGTGGCTGCCCCTCCCCTTCTCTGCCTCCAAGACGGCGCAAAGTGCCGTCTGTAGAGGCCCAAAGTCTGCCCTTCCTTTAGCTATTTTATTTGTTTCAATCGGGAAAGAGATGCCTCTTAATTAATTGCCTTCTACTCCACGCTCAACAGGGAAAGGTTGCTTCAAAATTAAATAATGCCCTGAAAGTTTGCAGGTTGTGGAAGTGTTCCCTGCTAGTGCATAAGGGAGTGCATGACTCCATCACTGGAAAGAGCCTGGAGCATAGTTGGGGCTCTGAGACGATGGCAGAGAGATTTTTGAATCATTCCCAATTGCTATGTCTTGCTGGGAATAGTTCAGGGAACCGGAGCAATGTACAACTTGGCTCACAGCACCCACAGATCAAATGGTGTAAATAAAGTGGGTAAGAAGACATCTCCCCATAACACTTTTTTCAAAAAAGTATTTTAAAATTTCAGTAACAATACAAAATCGCTATGCATCAAGAATAATACAGGTTGAACCTCCTGTAACTGAAATGTTTGGGACCAGAAATGTTTTGGATTTTTTTAAAATTTATTTTGGAATATTTGCATATACATAATGAGATACCTTGTAGATAATAATAATAATAATAATAATAATATTTTATTTTTAACCCGCCCCTCTGCAACGCAATCGGGGCGGCTTACAGCAAGTTAAAATACAGCAGTTAAAACATTCCCAATTCCTACAACCCCCACCCAAAACCCACCCCTTAAAATAGAATTAAACTAATTGATTTTTTAAAATCAGACATTGTCAAATTAACATTAAAACTAAAATAACCAACAGCAACAATAGCTGCATGTAGCAGATTGGCCAGTCAGAAGGGGGAGGGGCAAATTTAGTCCACCTCTATTATCCCTGCAAAGGGGTTATTCTGGGAAGGCCCGCCGGAAAAGGTCCGTCTTGACTGCTTTCTTGAAAGCAGTCAGAGATGTACTAAGACGGACCTGCTCCGGCAGGTCATTCCACAGCTTAGGAGCAGTGACAGAGAATGCCCTATGAAAAGTCTGTCTGAGATTTGTCTTCGGTTGGTGGAGCAAGTTTTTCCCCGCTGAACGGAGGGCACGGAGGGCACGAGGGGGGTCATACGGGAAGAGGCGGTCCCTAAGATAGGATGGACCCAAGCCATGTAGGGCTTTATAGGTCAAAACCAACACCTTGTACTGTGCCCGGAAACTAATTGGCAGCCAGTGGAGGGATTTGAGCAATGGAGATATGTGCTCCCTCCTAGATGTTCCAGTAATTAATCTGGCTGCCATGTTTTGTACTAACTGAAGTTTCCGGGTTAGGCACAAGGGTAGCCCCATGTAGAGTGCATTGCAGTAATCTAGACGTGAGGTTACCAGCGCGTGCACAACGGTTTCCAGGTCTTTCCTATCCAGGAATGGGCGCAGCTGGCGTATCAGCCGAAGCTGATAACAGGCACTCCTGACTGTCGCGTTCACCTGATTAGTCATGTGAAGCGACGAGTCAAGGAGTACCCCCAGACTGCGCACATGGTCCTTGGAGGAGAGTGTGACTCCATCCAGGACTGGGGGCTGTAATCCCGAACCTTAGATGGGACCTAAGTCTAAAAATGAAATTTATTTATATTTTGTATACACCTTATATACATAGCCTGAAGGTAAAATATAGGTAATTAAAAAAACAAAAACAAAGTTTGCATACACTGAACTGAACTGAAGGCAAAGGTGTCACTATATCAGCCACCCATGTGGACGATATTGGATCTTAGAGTATTTTGGATTTCACAATTCAAGATAAGGGATACTCAACCTATTCTTGTACATTCTTAATACAAAGAGCTGTAAACAGTAGATCTTTAATACAATTTACTGTGTTACGGTCTCTTTTTTAAAACTCCTTTGGGTTTTTCTGTAGAATCAGCACTTTGATGTAACTTGTTCGGCTCCAAGATAATTGATGCAAGCTACAGGAAAAAAGATTCCACCTAAACATTAAGAGGAATTTCCTGACAGTAAGAGTTATTTGACAGTGGAACACACTCCCTTGGAGTGTAGTGGAGTCTTTCTTTGGAGGTTTTTGGAGGTTTTTAAACAGAGGCTGGATGGCCATTTGTTGGGGATGCTTTGATTGTGAGTTCTTGTTTGTTTGCTCTTGTTAGTTTATTTTATCTTGTGATGTTTTATGTTAAGATCTTTTAAGGGATGTGTGGTTTAATACTTGGGGGGGGGATTTTCAGTCTGCATTTTTGGATGGAATTTTAATTGTTGTAAGCTGCCCCGATTGTTTGACAGAGGAGTGGGATATTATTATTATTATTATTATTATTATTATTATTATTATTAGTTCATGGCAGGGGGTTGGACTGGATGGCCGTTGTGGTCTCTTCCAACTCTATAATTCTATGAAGTCAATATTGTCTATAAGTGTATGTCCATTATAATGGGTTTCTTCCAAATTTCATGTGGTTTTGTTATGGACACCACGATAATACTGTGACTTAAGGTCATTGGCTGAAGCTGAAAGTTGGGAGAAAGTTCTGGACAGATAAAGGGAAGTAGTTCTCTACACAGTTAACTTTGAGATTTTCTGCCAAATGATGAAGTGATAGCCACTGACACCAACACCTTTAAGAAGAGATTGGACAAATTAGGTGCTAGTCACAGTGCCTGTATATTACTTCTTGTATCAGAAGCAATGTCCTTCTGAGTGTATGTTTCTGAGGAACAGGAGTAGAAGATGCAGTGCCCTCTGCTTGTGGCTTTCCCATAGGTATCTGGATGGCCACTGGGTGAACAGAATGCTAGACTAGATAAGCCCTTGATCTGATCCAGCTTGGCTCTCCTTATGTCCCTTTGAGAGGCTCCTTTTCCCTCCCAACCACCCATGGGAGGACCAAACTGCCCCATTTTCAGCTGAAAATGGCAGTGGGGATTGGGCTCCAGTTGTGATTTTGGGGAAGGGATTCGATTTTATGGAGGATTTGACACTTGAGATGGATATTTGAAGCTAATCCACCACTCTTGGTGGCCTCCAGAAGCAGACATGTATTTTTAATGTCATTTTTTCACTCACAAAAAATGTTTGGGCACAATCCCAGAGGAGCTACAAAATATGCAAACCACCCACTTAACCTTCCTCACCCTATTGTAGCTTGTGTCTCCTTCCCCATTCCAGTCTTTGGACACTTTTGGCATCATGCTGTTTGTTATAGTGATGGAATACCTGCCATTGATAGGCACTCAAAAGCTGACTACTCAACTACTCACTACTAAAAGATGTGCCTTTTCTTGGTTCAGAGAACCTCAAGTGTAGATAACCTTGTTGCTATTGTGTGCCTTCAAGTAAGTTTCAACTTACAGCAACTCTGAGGCAAATCTATCACAGGGCTCTCGGCAAGATTTGTGTATAGGGGTTTTGCCTTTGCTCTCCTCTGAGGATGAGAGTGTGTGACATGCCCAAGTGGGTATCCATGGCAGAGCGGGGAGTCGAACTCTGGGATACAGACCACTACTCCATGCTGGCTCTCATATATGATCTTTGTTGATGCTGTCAAGACTTCGATTAACAGCATCAAGACAGCATCAAGACTTTGACTGATGGTGATCCTCTGAATAAGACACCTCCAAGCCTCCCTATCCTCAGTTGTTCTGTTCTGTTCTTGCATGCTCAGGACATGGCCTCCTTGATAGAGTCTATCTAATACACAGTCTTCCTTTCTTACTGTTATCCACTTTTCCTAGCATTATTGTGATCTAAGCCATGACATATTGGTTGGGCCAGGAAGTGTATCTTAGTGGCTAAAGAGGAAACTTGGAGATGTAAAGACCAAGAAGAATGGAAAAGAGTGGAAGGAATTGTTTGATATTTTTCCCTTCCCAAGGGAGAGAATTCAAAAAGACTAGGAATGAGGCTTTCTAAATTGCTTTCCCCCTCTCCTCCTCCTCCTCCTGTTCTGCAAATGTGGCTAGGGCAACCTAGTATTGATAAGTATTCTTCAATGGTTGGATGTGCATCATAGATGTGCAATAGGCACCACATTTGTCAGTTAATCCAGAACACATGTAGACTTACAAGAGGCCATACAGTGATTCAGAGCAGACATTTCCAACCTTTGTCTCTCCATCTAGCTGGGGCTTGAACTCCTAGAAATCTTGGAAACTCTTTAACTGCTAGAAACTGTTGGTCATGAAGGCTGGGAGTTATGGCAGCTGAAGTCAAAGGCACATAAAAGAATTCTACCTTGGACCATGTTTGTGATGTTCTCTCTCTCTCTCTCTCTCTCTCTCTCTCTCTCTCACACACACACACACACACACACACACACACAAAACAAATGGATCATCACATGTTTTCTGCTAATAAATCTTGTGTCTGCATGCAGTGGCCTGTCTTTTATCACCTGTGAGTAGATTATAAATCAGTTTTAAAATGAAAGCGTTTGTTCATTCATTTTTTTAAACATCTTTTCTGTATGCTCTGTGGTGTAGGGGACCAGGAGAACAGATTTCCCTCTTGGATGTTTTATACTTAAAAAAAAAACACCCAGCACTATCACCCTCCAGCAAATAAATGAATCTGTGCTCTGGAGCATGTGTGATCATCTAACTGCTTCATTTGCTTTGGAGTCATACAATCCTTTTCCCCTTTCTCCTTCAAAGTCGGAGACCCTGTTTTATGCCTGTGCATAATCAACAAGCTTGTTTGAGGGACTGTCATTAAGCAATGTTCGGATTATTCTGGCAGGCATGCTACTTGGAGTCCCTCTGGACGGCAACAGACATGGAGAGAATTGTGTTGCACCAAGGACGGGGCTAAAGGTCATCCCGTACAGTCGACAGCTTTGTCTAGTCAAATCGAAGTGCCGTTTCTCTCAACCGTTACTGACGGAACAGTCCAATAGCTCTTTGTCAGTTTGTTTATGCTCCGGCCTGTTGTGATTTAAAACTAGAATTTGGCCTTCCCTGAGGAAGAAAAAGAGCCTTCTCTCAGAATGACAAGGCCTGCAGTTACACTACAGAATTCATGCAGTTTGACATCATTTTAAATGCCATGGCTCAATGCTATTGAATTCTAGGCTTTGTAGTATGGTGAGATATTTAGTCTTCTCTGTCAGATAGCTCCAGTACCATTTCAAACAGCAAATCTGAAGATTCCATAGGATGGCACTATGACCGTTAAAGTGGTGTCAAACTACATTGATTCTGCAGTGTGGCAGCAACCAAGGTCTTTCTCCAGTTGTGCTGTTGGTCACAGAGTGGTGTTGGGTGGCTTGGCTTCTAGATCTAATGACTCATTGTGGCTTGGCTCTCTTGGCCCAAAATTGCCATCGTGGCTCCTTTTTTGCTACCAATTCAATAAGGAATCAATGGTAATGCCCTAATTACTCACCTGTCCCACTGCCATTGTTGTTGCTGCTGCTAGGACTTAGTGTGGACAATGATAATTAATGACACAGTTTAAATCCAGTTGCTAGTCCCAAGTAGAATTGAATGGTAAATCAATTGGGCATCAGCTGCATGAGGAGAAAGAGGTCCATTCTGGTGGTGATGGGAGCAAAGGTGAATGCCATTTCTGTCAGGTATGTGGGACAGTTAGGCCATGAAGGTTACTTAGGGGGGTTGCAGACTGCCAGAAATAGTGTGAATTCAGTCCACTTTTAGGGTTAGGGTTAGAGTTAGGGAACCATGGGAACTGTATTTTATTGTGGCATCAGAGTTGTCTGACAGAGAAGGCTCAATGTCTCAGAAAAATAACAGTTCCCATGATTCCCTAGCACTAACCCTAACCCTAAAAGTGGACTGAATTCACACTATTTCTGGCAGTCTGCAACCCCCCTTAGTTAAGCATACTTAAACTAATGTAAAATAGTGACTGTTGTCTTTAATGGCTGATTGGCATTTGATGACTTCTGCGTCTGTAGGTCTCTCATTCATAGGGTTCCCATAAGTCAAAGGCAGCTTGATAGTAGTTGCAAACAACATGTCTGCAGAAGGTGGAGTAATAGTGGTTTTTGTTTTTTTCATTTTGGTATTTGATCCTGTTTTCTGGATGGAAGGAGGATGAATGATGGCTTTCAACTAGTTGACTTCTTTTGAGCATCAGCAAGCCTAGCAAAGAAGTCACAATTCTGGAGCAAGTTGCCTGTTCAGTTTCCACCTAAAATATAGAGCAAGTAGGAGTCTGTCTTACAGATGCATATTTTTGGCAGTTAATAATGAATGGCTTTTGAATTGGCCATGCTGTTTACTTTTTATCCTGATTGTGGATTTGTCTTCAGCTTCATTGGGAGATACAATGCAAGCACTAATAGGAGTGACCATCTGTGCAAGTGGGCCTGAGAGATCTTCCATGTGGAATCTAATAATAGAGTCTTTCCCCATGGGTAATTTTGGGCAGGAGACAGGCGACTGTCGATTTCAGATGCTGAACTTGTCTCTCTGGTGCATTGCAAGCGAGGATGAGCTTAGAGATTGGATGTCCAACAAGCAGGGTCAGTGTCCCTTTTTTTAAATAGCTTCCTTGGCAAACAAGTGTTATGATGACCTTTCTGCCCTCCTTCCGACATCCAGCATGGCTTTGGCAAATGAGCTTTGCACCTGTGCAGAGCGATCTGCTAAATTTTAGCTCTAGGGTCACATGTCTTTCAAGAGGGAAAAATGGCTTAAATGAATAGTGGCTCCAGCTTCTTAGCACTATTTCCATCCATAAGTGCCACTCAGCATGATAAATATAACCAATCAATGGTACAATAATCAACAGCACTGAAACTGAGGGAGGAAAGAAGGTCCTTTTAATATAATCTGGCTGCCAATTTTTTTTTTTTTTCAGACTGTAAATTAAAATCACACTTTGGGCAAAGTTGTCCCAAACCCTTAAGTTATGTGACTATGATCCAGTCTTTGGTCCTTGTAGTTACTACTTTACCGGTGCTTTTTAGTCACAATTGCAATCCTACCCCATCAGGAGTCACATATGTTATTCACATGTTAATGAAGCATATTTAGTAAACACATGATGAGTAGAAGCATGCTAGTCCTATCATTTTCTTCTCCAGTTTGGTTAGCCTTCTACGTGCAAAGGGCAACATTCTAAAAGCAGAAAACTCTCTGCTGTCTGTGGAGGTTCTTGACATGAGATGGATCCCTGATTTTGCAAGGTTCCAGCTTACAAGGAAAGATTCCAGGGATCCTGGAGGCTCCTCACACCAGACACCTCACCCTCCCTCTGCAAAGAGCAATAAAAATGGAGGAGAGAGATAGGGCAATTCACTTTTCCTCCTTCTCTTTCTCCTCCTTCTCCTTCTCCTGCTCCTCCTCTAACCTCAAGTCAGCAACAAGTAATATCAGCATTTTTATTCCTGCTGTGAAGAAAGCTTTGAAAACTAGCTTTCAAGAACAATTCTAAATTCAAGACTTACTCTGCAAATCTTATCAAATTTATATGGGGTTGTTTTGCACAGAACACAGCAATATGTTTTTTTGGGGGAAGGGTTGGCCCAAAAACATTTCTGTGAAAAAATATTACGTTCTGCTGTTTTTACTGCAAAACATTTAGCTGCTAATTTGTATCGAATAGGTTCAGAACTGTAAAGGTTCTTATCAGGTATTATTCTCAGGTAGATTTCTCAACACTTCAGAAACATTTTTGGCCATTTTTCAAATATTTTCAAATATGCTTCCCATCCCGAGTGGAGAAAATCCATAAATAAAGGAAGTGCTCCTCTGATCCATTTTGCAATGACCAAATAGGGCTCTAGCTGTAATACAGAGAGGTCCTGAATAGGGATCTAGTCCTAATGCATAGAACTCTATGCTCCCATCATAATGCTGTGTAGTCACTCAGAAGATTCAAGGTCCATGAAGCCTGAGAGAAGATACTGTAAATGAATGACTGGACATTCTTGCAAATGGTATTGAGAAATTCCTGGTGTAAAAAAAAAAAAAAGGTATTTTTGCATCTGAATTGGTGCAGAACACACCAGAAAATCACAGGCTCCCTGCTCTTTATCTACAGGTTTGTATCCAATTTCAGATGAACACTCTCCATGTGTGTGTCTAGGTACCTTCAAGTCACCTGTCGGCTTATGAATTTCATAGGGCTGTAATGGCAAACCTATGGCACGCATTCCAAAGGTGGCCCATGAAGCCATTTACCCCGGCATGCGGGGGGCAGGGAGGAGGTGGAAAGCAAACCCCCCCACCATGATGATATTGATTATTGTTGTTATTACTTGTTCTTGGGGTTTTCTTGGCAAAATCTCCACAGGGGTTTTGCCATGGCTTTTCTGGGACTGAGAGAGTGTGCATGCATATTTTTTTAAAAATTTATTTATTTATTTATTATTTTTAATATTTATTTATTTATTTATTTATTTTGGGTGCTTCGGCCCCCCAATTGTCTGAGGGACAGCAACCCGGCCCCTGGCTCAAAAAGGTTGCCTACCCCTGGTCTAAGTGGTTTACAACTGTAAGCTCAAGAGGCATGTGCCTATTTCTCCTCCTTCCTAGCCATCCCAGGCCTTCAGATGCCTCTCCAGAGGCAGCTGAAGGCTGGGGACGGCACAGAGAGAAGAGAAGGAAGAGGCATGTGCCTGTTCCTCTTCTTCCTCCTCACCCCCCTGGGCCTTCAGTTGTCTCTGGAGAGGCAAAGCAAAAAAGCAAAGCAGCTTATTTATATACCGCTTCATATCACGCTATGGGGTGTCTAAGCGGTTTACAACTGTGAGCTGATTGCCCCCCAACAGTTGGGTACTCATTTTAGCGACCTCGGAAGGATGCAGGCCTGAGTTGAGCCTGAGCCCTGGCTGGTATTGAACTCGCAACCTTGTGGTCTATGAGTGAGTGGCTGCAGTACAGGCATTTAACCACTGCGCCACCAGCTGAAGTCCGGGAGGGTGAGAGAAGATATCCCACCCCTGGATGGCGGAAGTCTTGCTCCTGGCACCAGGTGAAACCTGGTGCCAGAAGACCTTTTAGTTTGGGCACTCGGCTCCTAAACGGTTTGCCATCACTGTCATAGGTCATTCTTAGGTAAGAAACACTCAGAGATGATTTGCCATTGCCTTCCTCTGAAATACAGTTGTCCCTCCATATCCATGGATTCTTTATCTACAAATTCAATCATCCACATTCCACAACTTGAAAATAATCAAAAATAGATATATGAATTCCAAAAAGCAAACCTTGATATTTGCCATTTTAGATCCATCAGATTACAACCTTAAGCAGCTTTAAAAAAGCTGTCAAGACGGATCTCTTCCGGCAGGCCTTTCCTGATTAGATTCCCAGCCTTAGGAGTTAGCCCATCTTCTCTTCCTCAACCTCTGTTTCAGCCGCTGCTTTTGCTTGCTATTGTTCTCTATTGTTGTTATTGTCGCTTCAGCGAGATCATTTTAAATATGTTTTAACATATATTTGTTTAATACTTTTTTAAGGGGTGGGTGGGTCTTGGGATTTTGGCTTGTTTTTATTGTACTGTGGTTTATTTTCAATGCTGTAAGCCACCCCAATTGCTCAGCAGAGGGGCGGGGTATAAATTATTATTATTATTATTATTATTATTATTATTATTATTATTGTTATTTAAGGAACAACATTTTACCATGCCATTATATATAATGGGACTTCGAGCATCCATGGAATTTGGTATCCATGGGGGGGGGGGGAGGTCCTGGAACCAAACCCCAGTGGATACCAAGGACCCACTGTATAGCCTACAGCACTTGGTATTCTTTGGTGGTCTCCCATCCAAGTACTAACCAGGGCTGACCCTGATTAGCTTCCAGGATCAGATGCGATCTGGTGTCTTTAGGGTATTTTTGCTTATTCTTGGCCCTTTGCTTATTCTCAATCCTGCTATAGATGATAGAAACATAACCAAGTGACTCCCAACTTGACATTCTTTGGACGGAGTGGCAAAATTGGTTTTTCAATTAAAACTTACCAGTTACCAAATATATGAGATACAATGCTTAGGATCTAATTCATAAAAGAGGTTTCCAGACAGATCTTGAAGAAGTGGTGGCATCAGCAAGGGATCCATCTGCTCCTGCATGAATCCAGAACAAACCACTCAGCCTTATGCAGTTTTTTTCCCTCAAAGAAGGAATAGGCAACTCTTATCCTGTCTAGATTTTTTTTCTTAATTACACTTGTGAGAGCAAACACACTTTTTTCAGGGGGGAAATGCAGATAATCTTTCATTGCTCCAACACTTCTGTAAACACCCTGAGGCAGGTTTATCACTTGTGGAAAAAGCAGTATGGAGAAGAGAATGAAAACATAGGATTAGTGATCACGCTGAATTAAGAATGGAGGGCTCTGAATGTGAATTTACATATTCCAACACCATACACACCCTTTTCCTAGCCAAATTCACCAGGTGGATGAAGGCAGCAAGAGAGAGTGCTCTGGTTGAAACTCAGACTGTTGATCCCCTCTCTGCCCCCACATGTCCACATATTATTCAGAGATTGTGTGAAAGGGCCCAGAAATGTTTGTCAACTCAGAAAGCAGGACCCTGTCCTCACCTTCAGTGACAGCAGCAGCAGCATTATTTTTATTCATGTCCATCTTGCGGTTTCCCCAAAACTGGGACTCAATGTGTCATACAAAAATTGGAAAAAATACACATAAACACACACGCAGCCATACGTCGTTGTTGGGTTGGGTTGTTGTTGTTGTTGTTGTTTTTAAAAAAAGCCCTATGAAAAGATATGAAGTACATTTAAAAAACATATACAATTAAAACTGTTTTGTTTTTGTTTTTAAAAAAGCCATTAAAGTCTGCAGTTCCGGCACTGGTCTAGATAGTGGTTCCCAAACTTTGGTGCTCCAGATATTTTGGACTTCAGTTCCCAGAAGCCCCAGCCAGCTAGGCAAACAGTAAAAAATTCTGGAAGCTGAAGTCCAAAACATCTGGAGGACCAAAGTTTGGGAACCACCGGACTGGATGGCCCTTGTGCCCCTTTCCAATTTTAAAATTCTATGATTCTAAGGCAAAAAATAAAAAAATAATTAGAACTGTGTGCTTATTAAAACCCTAATCAGTTCATAAAAGCCGGATGGGATATAAAAATGTCATCTGGTGCTGGAAGGACAGCAAAGAGGGAGCAATGCCAGTTGTGATAGGTGTGTATTCCAAAACCCTGGAGTAAACGCCAGGAAGGCCCTGTCTTCGTGTTCCCCCAAATACGCCTTTCAAAGTGGCAGGACAACCTTGAACCTTGAAGGGCAGGGTCAACCTTGAAGTCAACCTTCAAGCCCGGGGATTGAACTCACAACATTGTTGCTGTAATACCAGCATTTAACCACTGTGCCACCAGGGCTCCAAATACCATCAGCGATGTCTTGACACCAACACATAGACATATCTAGTAGGCGGTATGCCCTTGTGATGTTGCCACATCAGGGATCCCTGATTGGAAAGAATGGTCTCACATGGAGGTGGACATTACTGTGAAAATATCATCACAATGTCTTCACACTAACACCAAGGCATAGCTAGTAGGCAGTGTGCTGTTGTCACATTTGCTTTGGGATCCCTGATTGGCAAGAAGGATGATCTCACAAGGGAGTGGATGTTGGGATGAAAATACTGTCAGTGATATCAACTTGGCATATGTAATAGGTTATATGGCCTTATGAAACGATCAGATTTACTGTGTGATCCCTGATTGGTAAGGATGATTTTGCAAGGGATTGGGAGGAAAATGCTAAAACACCTACTGTTCGTGAAGGACAAGCAGCAGTGAAAAAGAGCAGAGAAAGTCAAACATTCTAATATATTAAATGGCTTTCAGACATTATTTCAGACATTATGCCCTGGTGGTGCAGTGGTTAAATGCCAGTACTGCAGCCATTCACAGCCACAAGGTTGTGAGTTTGATCCCAGGCAGGGCTCCAGGGCCGACTCAGCCTTTTGTCCTTCTGTAGGTTGTTAAAATGAGTACCCAGCTTGTTGGGGGCAATTGGCTTACACTTTGTAAATTGCTTAGGGAGTCCTTAAGTGCACTGATAAGCAATATAGAAGTGTACTTGCTGTTACTATTGCTATTTTGCTCTTCTATTGAAAACACTGCATTCTCCTTCAAGACGTAAATAGGGCATCACTTTCAATTTTGTTTTTGTTTTTCACCGCAGTGGTGACAACCATAAGTCATTTATTTCATCGCCGATGCAAAAACAGAGCAATCTGAACTGAACCTCTTGTAGGGGTGTAGTGTTGGGTTGTGGGAAACACTTTGCCTCTTCCATGTACAGGATGACTTCACAGGAGGGCTATCTTGTGCCAGGAACATATTTCTTTCTGTGTGAATGGCTGGCTGAGGTGGGTGGATTCATAGACTCTCTACAGAGAGTTGGCTAGGGCATTTGAATCATTTTCTCTGATGCTTACACAAGTATTTTCATTATTTCATACAAACACTGTTTCCTCCATGGACTAAAACCCTCTCCTATTGGGTATGCCCATAAAGGCAATGGATGCCCTGCTCTTGAAGGGTGTAATATGTTTTATGTACATGCAAGTCCATTCTTTAATTGATGCAGTATTACAGTGTCTTCTACCTCTGAGACATTTCTGCTCCTAAAGAGGCTGGTTTGGGTTTGCAAGCAAAGGGGAGGAGGACAGTGTAGGAAGAGCCCATTTTTGGAGGGGAGGAAGATACCATTTCCAGAAAATGCAAGGAGGGGGTAAATGACAGCGGGGAAGGAGAAGAGAAGGCACAAAATAAAACTGATGCCAGATATAGATGCAGGCTGCTTGCCAAAGTGGGCTGATGAGCTTGAAATGAAGTTGCTGAAGGCACGCCATGCCATCTTTGTGCAATTTTTGCTTGGTTTCTCTTGTTGTCTGGAAGTGCAGGTGCGAGAGGGGCCACTCGGTTGCCAAGAAGTCCTGGCAGGAGATGACACTTTCAGTGTTTGTCATAAAGGAAAGGGAGCTTCCAACTCACCAGTCCTTGTACACATCTGAACATGCTTGTGTCAGTGGTGGTGCATCCGCATCGCCCGCGTTTATTCTGGCTGGTACTCAAACAAGCAGCAGATTCCAATATTGCCAGATTGGATGGACACAGCTGTGTTCCTCTGCATGGAGGGAGGCTGCTGTGTTGGCATGCATCAGGACACTGTTTGTCAGATGAAAGAAGGCAGGTGGGAGATGTATTTGGAGGAAAGACAAGGCACATTTTCTTGGCATGGAAGAAAAAGGTGAGAGTGAAGGGAGGTGGCCAGAGATGCCTGATGAGGCAGGAGAAGGTGCTGCTGTTTTTGAGAGAATGGTGCATTTATGGTTATGGTGTGGTTTTGGTTGTTGAGTAGAGTGGCCAAAAAAAGAGAGAGTGGAAGGGATGTAGAGGTTGAGCACACCTCTTATTTCACATCCTAGGGTAGCTTTGGGTTTATTGTTTTCCTCTGCTCTCCCTTCTCTTCCTCCTTCTCTTTTGGGGCTGGGAAGGGAAGGAGGGGAAGGAAGCTGGGGGAGAGAAGGAGAGAGACAAAAAGCTGAACCGGTGCCAAGAATGAGCTGCCGCAACTCGAACATCACATTCTGTGCCGCACTAATATTTTGAAGCAGGACCGTTTGGGAGAGAGCAGCACAAAACGTGCCAGGAATATGAATGACCTGAGGAGACAGAGCTGCTAATGTTGAGAAAGGGAGGGGAGAGGAGGAGGCAGGCGGAAAATTTCACAAACACCTTTCTTTTCCTTTGCCCTTTCTTTGCCATCCTGCAATCCCACTATGCTGTAGAATGCACTGGGCATTTAGGGAATGAGGTCAAGAGGGCCCCATGCTGTCATTGTTTGTTTAATGTACTCCCCCCAAAATCTGGCTCTATACATGCCAATTCTGATCTGCCCTGCTTTGCCAGTTTCCTCCTCTGCACTGCTACTTTATATCATAGGCAGTGATATGTCATTTGAAGCTTAATGGTCACAAAGAAGACAAAGTGACTCAAAGGAAGAAGGGGATGTTTTTGCAGTTCCTTCTCCCTCCTCCCCCCAAAACCAATTCACACCAAAAAAATCCTCCTTCCCTCTCCTATTTGACTCCTTGTATCAGTCAATTACTGTATTTCCATCTTCTCTTCTTGGATGAAGGGGATGATAGCTTTGGAAAAGGACAAGAATCTCTTTAGAATTGACCCCACTTGTGTACAGTTCTTCCAGATATGAATTTTGCCTGATCCGTGGGAAAGTAATGACTTTGTTCCTCGAGAATTTCCCCCCCCCCCCCAGTTGGAGTCTCTACCGTTGTTGCTGCTGCTCAGGGTCTATGTAAGGCTACCCTCTTCTGTTCTGTAGCGTGATGCAAGGTTAGTTGTAGGACATACAGATCTCTGAAAATTGCAGCACAGTTGTGCCGACATCAGTGTTCTTCACTTCTCATTTGTTAAGAGGGTACAGAACAGTACTGCCTTGTTTTGAGGTTTCAGTTAAGGTGGTGGGTTAGAACAAAATAGCAATAAAAAGCACCTTTTAGATGAGACTGGATTTTTTTTAAAAAAAAATCTCCCTCTTGGTATCTTCATGTTTCTTTTGTGTCTTCAAGCCATTTCTGAACCTAAGGTGGACCTATCATGGGATTTTCTTGCCTAGATTTGTTCAGAGGGGATATGCCACTGATGCTGAGAGTTTGGACATTATCACACGGGGCCCAATCCAAACAAAATCCACACGAAATCCCAACCGATACCAGATTATTGGCCCGTGTTTTCACACGATGTCGCACAGAACCCCGACAGAAAGTGGACAGAAAGTGGAAAGAACCGAGATCTTTTAAAATTCGGTTTCTTGAGGAATTGAAATTACGCGATGAGGATCATTTCACATTTACCGTACGTATCATAACCAGATACATATTGGGGAGCATTTCCCCGTCATTTCCCATGGTTCCCGTGAGCATTCCTCTATCTGCGCATGTGCAAGAGGCTCATTTCCACTACATTTACAGGATATTTTTGCTTGTGTGTGGACGTTCAATGCACTTACTGTAAATTCGCAATTAAGGTAATGACGTTTGCGGAAACAAGGTTTCTTTCCCGTTTATTTTTGGGATGCCTCATTTCCACTTTATTTTTGCTTTCTGGGCCACATGTGATAACATCCTTTGTCTTGCCCAAGGTCACCCAGTGGGTATCATAGCTGAGCGGGGAATTGAACCCTGGTCTTCAGAGTCACAATCCAACACTCAAACCACTACATCATACTGACTCCTTATCTATTTGAACTGATATATCAATTAATTGGAAATAATCCTGCATGCTGTTGTTTCAAACAGCAGTTAGAGCAAGATAGTGTATCAAACATGGCAATCAGGGGCATACTTATACTGAGTCAAATACGCAAAAGGCAAAGCTGTAGATGTGGAGGGCCAACTATATTATAGCCAGCCCTCCATAGCCACAGATTTTTTTATCTATGGATTCAAGCATCCATTTTTGAAAATACTTTTAAAATATATTAATTCCAGAATGCAAAACTTGCTTTTACCACTTTATATAAGGGCACCATCTTAGTGTGCCATTATATATAATGGACTTGAGCATCCATGGACTTTGGTATCCATACAGGGTCCTACACCAACCCCCAGTGGATACCAAGGGCCCACCATAATATTGTTCCTAATAAGCCATGGTAGATACAGTTGGCATTAGTATCTGTGAGGGTTCCATCCCCCCCCCCCCCGCGCAGATGAAAAAAACTATGGGACTTCAAGTCCTGCAGTTTTCAATGGCAGTGGTTGCACATGCAGCCACTCTGACGTGGCTGCGGCCATGTGCACATGCAGCCATTAGGGGCAATAGGGCTTGCTGTCCACAGATGCTTAAATCTATGGATGGCTAGCCCACAGTTGGATAGGGCAGGCTGTATAATATCATGAACAGTTTTCATAGAACCTTGTACTCTCAGAAGCTTTTTCACTGGCATCAGTTCACACGTAGTATGAGTCAACAACACTTGTTGACTAATGTGATATATAATTCTGTAAACAAATTCTATGAAATATCACATTTTGATAAATTAGTCATTACATGCCAATGGCACCTTAAGCTGTAACTACAACTTGGATGGTGGTGGACTCTTTCCTTTGGAGGTCTGTAAAGAGAGATTAGATGGCTACATTTCGGGGGGGGGGGGTTGTTAGTTGTTTATTCCAGGATTTGGAATAGATGGACCTTGCCTTCCAACTTTATGATTCTATGATGATCTGTAAATTTGATAATGGACATACAGCATATTGTGAAGATTCTGGAGTGTGTTCAGAACAAATACACAGTGCTGGGGACTAACCTGGCAGTTTAGGCCTCACAGTTACCCATGTGAACAGAGTATGATTCTGAAGCAACGTTTTGAGACAAATTTTTAACAACATGTGAGATCACCAGTCACCAGTGGCTATATTAGTAAAGGTATTCTAGACAGAGTAATCCAAAAAGTATTTTTCCCAGGCTCTGGCCAGAAGATAACCTATTATCTCTTGTTGCTGTGACTAGGGTTTTTCAAAAAGGCTTTGTCTGCCATTACCAATCACCCCATTATTGGGGGGGGGGGGAGGAATCCCCGGGTTTCTTCAAACAATGTTTAAAATAAGGTGGTATACACAATACCCTTTCCTTCCCTTTAACACTTGGTGATAGGATGTGCCACATCCTTAGACATTCAAACCTGGTCTCCCAGAATCCTAGTCCAACACTCAAACCACTACATTGACTTTTGGGGCTGTGGAGTTACGTATATGTATTTATCCCTCTGCTTTCTCCACAAACCTTTTGGACTTGGATTTCTATAATTTAAATGTGGAAATGGTTTGTAGGTATGGACTTCCAGATGAATTATTATTAATTCCCAGAGCTAGATGGTTGGTTTGTTAATTATTTCAGTCATGGAGAACTGGGCCACCTTTATTATTGATTTAATTTAGAATTCGTTGTCTCCCATTTTGAGAGAAAGAAGGGATCTAAATCCAATAAATAAATAAATTCTGCAAAAGTAATATGCAAGAAGAGAAGTGGGCTATGAAAGCTTTTGGTGCCGTTTTCAGTGGGGGTGGTGTATCTAGGTCAAGATAAACATGACATGAATGTCTAATCGTAACTGACTGTAGGGGCAGTGCTCATCTCCGTTACTAAGCCAAAGAGCCAGTGTTGTCCAAAGATGAATCTGATGGTCATGGGGCCAGCGTGACTGCATTGAACACTGTTATCCTTCCATCAAAGTCGTACCTATCTATCTACTTGCATTTGCATACTTTCAAACTGCTATTTTGGCAAAAGCTGGAACTAGTGACAGAAGTTCACCCCATCATGCAGCACTCGGGCCTCAAACTGCCAATCTTCCATTCATCAGAATTGGCATCTTAACCACTAAGCTACCGCAACCCTGCTTAATCTGAACTTTGACTTATCCATAGTGCTGGAATAGATATTTTACTCCACTGAGATCTTAGCCACCAACCTGATTGGGAGTGGGACATAGGAGAGGTGACCTTGAAGATATAAAGAAAAAAACACAAGCCACCTGTGATATCTCCCAATGTGGTTGGGAATGTGACATGGTTCATTCTCATGTACAAAAGAGGAACTGAGACCACAGGTAGGAGAGAGAGGGAGACAAGAAATGACTTGGTTTTTTTTGTGTTTTTTTTTTCTAAAGTGTTGCAGATGGTGGCATTGGTTTGCCAGTCATCAGCCTTACTGCAAAATCCAACAGAATCCAAAATTTACCGTGATGGATATTAGGCCAACCAAAAGGCACAAAATACATCACACTAGCTTTCAGATAACATGGTTTTCTTCATTAGGCACAGATGGTGAAAATCTTTGAGGGGAGGGGGAGTGACAGTGTCAGCATCACAGATCATGTATCTTGCTTGAGATATTTCCTGAAGAGTTGTTTATCTGAAGAATTTCAGTTCCTCCCCCGCCCCACCATCAGCCACTTTTGTGAAAATCACTAAACACATCTTAATCCTGAATAGGGTAGAATCCTAAGCACCAAAAGGATGGGAGGGTAAAGAGAGTTGTTTGGTTTTTGGCTAACCTGTTCCGAGCCTGTCTTCTGTAGACTTGGTGTTTTAGGATTTTAGCAATGGTCAAGAGGACTCAAGTAGTTTTGAATAACTGGGGTTTGAAGGCTGTGTTTATTAGAGACACTCACATATTAATTGGGGCCACATTAGCTCCAGAATTCACTCTCAAATAGAAATTGTTTACTCACAACAAAGTATAGTGTTTTGAATATAACATTATCAGTGGTGCTGCATTAATAGTGCCACTCTATTCTGGTTTGGTCAGGCCTCATCTAGAATACTGTGTCCAGATCTGGGCACAACAATTCAAAAAAGATATTGAGAAACTGTAGCGTGTCCAAAGGAGGGCGACTAAAATGGTAACAGATCTGGAAACCATGCCCTGTGCGGAGAGACTTAGGGAGCTGGATATGTTTAGCCTGGAGAAGAGACGGTTAAGAGGTGATATGATAGCCCTGTTTAAGTATTTGAATGGGTGTCACATTGAGGATGGAACAAGCTTGTTTTCTGCTGCTCCAGAGAATAGGATCCTGAACAATAATGCAAGCTACAGGAAAAGAGATTCCACCTCAACATTAGGAGGAACTTCCTAACAGTAAGAACTGTTTGACAGTGGAACACTCCCTCAGAGTGTAGTGGATTCTCCTTCTCTGGAGGTTTTTAAACCGAGCCTGGATGGCCATCTGTTGGGGATACTTTGATTGTGAGTTCCTGCATGGCAGGGGGTTGGACTGGATGGCCCTTGTGGTATCTTCCAACTCTATGATTCTATTATTCTGGTGAGTAACTGCAACCACTGCCCCCTTAAGCTTGGAGAGATGTGCTTCCAGTTGACTTTTCTCATGCTTCATCCCCATGTTCACTCAACCCATGGAAGAGAGAGAGAATCCAACCAACCTCTGTTGTTGGTGGCCTTTGAATGTTCAGGCAAAAGCAGACATGTTCTTCTAAGTACATACAGCTATATGTACTAGATGTCTTAACAAGTTTACAAATGTAAGGTTTTTAAAATACAAGTGAAAACTATCACATGCACAACACAACATAGTAACTGAACGTGAGAAGAACAATCTATATGCATACTGTATGCAACCCTTTCCTGCCCAATAGTGCCACCAAAGTGATATACAATGAAATCTCACTTTTCAAAAACAAAAGATAAGCAAAAGATTCTTTAAAAGGCTCAAAATATTTTTAAAAGTCTATGTCGTAACAAAATAGGTTTTGGCTGCTTTTCGGAAGCTCAGTGATGATGGATTCAGTTTTATTTCTCTTGGGAGGGATTTCTGTATTAAGATTCCATTTCACTGAATGTTCTTGTAATCACCACCTTAACTTCTCCAGATGGTGGGGCATGCAACAGAGTCTCCATTGAGGATCTCAGATCCTGGCCAAGTTCATCGAGAAGAAGGAAGTCTTTTGAATATCAGGGTCCAAAGCTCTTCCTTGAACTAGTGGTGACAATGATTAGGAACCCTGATGGTGCAGTGGTTAAATGCCTGTACTGCAGCCACTCACTCATAAACCACAAGGTTGTGAGTTCAATACCAGCCAGGGGCTAAGGCTTGACTCAGGCTTGCATCCTTCCAAGGTCACTAAAATGAGTACCCAGCTTGTTGGGAGCAATTAGCTTACACATTGTAAACCGCTTAGGTTTACAATTAGCTTACATATTGTAAACCGCTTAGGACAGGGGTAGGCAACCTTTCCCCTTTAAGGGCCGAGGGACTTCAGCTCCCAGAAGCCTCAGCCATGTTGGCCAATAGTCCCTGGGATTCTGGGAGCTGAAGTCTCTCGGCCCTTAAAGGGGAGAGGTTGCCTACCCCTGGCTTAGGGAGTGCTTAAGGGCACTGCTAAGTAGTATAGAAATGTACTTGCTATTGCTAAGGATGGTTGTCATCATTTTCATGGAGACAGTGGTGATAGCAAAGGTGGCAATTTTGCCAGAGTCCCATGTTGTTATTTTTATATTTATTTAAGAGAGTGCTAGGATGTGAACTAGGAAGCAAAAAGAGGATGAAACATCTTCACACCAGACTAGTCTAATGCTTTACAGAGAAGAATGAAGTGTGTGTGTGTGTGTGTGTGTGTGTGTGTGTGTGTGTTTAAAAGTAGTAATGCAGTGATTTGTTTATATAATGCAGCTGCTCATGGGTAAAACCATAGTGATTCATAAATCTACAACATCTGGTTGTCTGCACGGATCACCTAGGATTTTAGACAGACCTAATCTCAAGCCCTACATTTGACAGCTTGTATCCTGTGTACACAAATCAAGAAGAAAAGGATGTTGCTTAGCTTCCGGGTTGCATTTGTGGAAGCTGTTCCCCATCTCATAAGGCTTAATAGATTTTTGGAGATGATTGTGAGTATGAACTAGGAAGCAAAAGGAGGATGAAGAATCCATCTTCAAAGAAGCATCTTGTATTCTTGTGCAGAAGGCATACCATTGAGGTATAGCTGTATCTGTTCTCTGAATAGCAAACAAGTGATTGGGAAACAGAGATGTTGAGTATTATGATAATCAGACTTAGGTAGAGAAAATTATATGCATGTAGCAAGTCTCAAGATCAATCTTCATGTCTTGTAATCCTCAAGTTAAAAGACTGCAGGGTTGGACTTTGTTCAGCAAGATATTTTGGATCACTACTGGTAGTCAGAATAAATAATACAGAGCTAGGTGTGTATAGGAATACACCCATTCATATGTTCTCCAGATGGCCTGCTTGCTTCATTCAACTTTGCTATTGTTATTGGTAATTGCTACCCTTTCTCTACCATTTTTTAAAAATATATATTCTCCTTTGACAAAGACCACTTAAATTAATGATTGTGGAGAATCTCTAGGTATGTATGAATAAAAAATGCATAAGAAATTAATAAATATTAGGAATTCTACAATTACTGTTCAAGCCAAATGCCAAACCCTGCTCCTTAAAGATGTGAGGTTCTCTCCCAGTATCTTTTGGTGACTCGGTTACTATCAAGTATTACTGCATGCCTTCATTCATAAATAATCAATACCTCTGATAGATGAGGTATGTCCTAGAATTAGATGCACTGCTATTCCTATCGACCTGTCCATCTAAACAAAGCTTTCAAACAGCAAAGTTGATAGACATGAGAGTCTAATTCCACCTCCCCATCTTCTTCTCCTCTTCTTCATTGTCTTCTCCTCGGCCACTTCCTCTTTCTTCCCTCCCTTCCTCCTCCTCCTTATTCCTTTCCTCCTCTTCCTTCTGCTGCTCCCTTAGAAGTGAAAACTCTTTCACTGTGTCTTCTAGGGTTGAAACTCATGTATATATGTACACGCATATATACATGATCTCTCTCACATATGCAATTTTGCACAAACATTTATGGCTGAGACACTTCAAAATAAAACTTATCTCTACATAAGTATACCGCTCACCCTGAAACAGACAAGTTATACTTCTATGCTGTGATTCTAGACTAGTCTGCTCCCTTTCCCCTAAACTCATGCTTCTGTCTGGATGATTACCTGGGAAAGCTGCACAGATAATAGAAAGCAGACTTCTGGCTGAGCTGCCAAAGTCAAATTGTTACCACCAGCACCATGCTGTTAATATGGGATTTTATAGTTTTGTGGGAAAGAGCCATATCTAGTAACTCTTACAGCTGGTAGGGCTAGAATAGTCTCCTTGATCAAATCCCTGGAGAACTGCTGCTAGTGAAGAGGCTAGAAGTATCTGTGGCCTGACTCAGAATAAGGCAGGTTCAAGTGTTCCTGAGTTTCAGGAGTGTGCTTATATGATAGATATATATTGGAACATTTGGTATTCCATCAATGTGTCTGTACCTTGTTGTAAAGAGAATCATCTAAACTAATCTTTGCTCCAACAGAGTATGGCCACTCAGATGTCTTAAAAAATATGAAAATCTCTAACAGATTAGGCAAGAACTCTCTCTCTCAGTGGCAAACTGGATAAATGAAGAGATTTACTTCTGACCTAAAGTCAAGGTGTTTATAAGGCCCAGCTCAACTCAGGAGCAGATCAGTGACTGCTCAATCTCTGCCCTTTGTGGAGGATGCTCTGCTTCTCGTACTTACTGTGCTTATATTCACTGAGTCATGGTATAGAGGATGGCCTTCTCTGTTGTGACACATGCCACATTGAATGATCCCCTCATTGAGATCAGGCAAGTTCCCAATTAGGGATGGACCAGAATCCTGTTGGTATCCTATGCATGAGTAGGCCTCTCTATGGAAGATGGACATTTCACAGCAGAGAAGGTCAGAACATCCTCTAGAACGGGTTCCTCCTCATTTGTTCCTAATAGGCAGGAAAAAAGAAAGCAATCCCCCCCCCCCCAAGGCCAGTCTTTTTTCCTGTCTGTGCTCCTAGTAGGACACGTTTTGTCTTCAGCCAGATTTCATCTACTGCTACGATGATTGGATCTCTGAGTCTTCCTTTTTTCTACCTCTTCCTGCTTCTGATAGAATAATATTCTATCTGTCCCTAGCCTTTATCTTGTCTGATCCAAAACATTCACATTCAATTGAAGTTTGAAGAAGCAGAGTTGTGTATGGGGTACCATTCTACATTGATGCACATTTTGCATGTGTATGTATGAGTGTTCATGCACATTGCTCATAGATGCACATGTACATTTAAAACATAGAATCATAGAATCTTAAAAGTTGGATGGGGCATCAAGGGTCTTCCAGTTCAGTCCTTTGCCATGCAGGGAAACACAAATAAAGCTTTCCTGAAAGATGCTGCATTTAGTTGCACATTTGGTGCCTCAGTTCCATTATGAAACATCACTGCTCAATCAATAGGACAATTAATGTATAATTCTGGATGGAAAGATTTATGATAAACAACTCTGACGCAGGTTTGTGGACTTCATTATACTCGAAAGTCCTGCACAAAGTAACTGTTTTCACCCCTCTGGAGAATTGTTGCAAGAAAATGTGCACCTTTCCTCGAGCTTTCATGCATATGTAAGGCTTACAGGGCAGAAAGAAGTTTGCCCGAAACATTCTGCACATTTTAAAATGCAAACTGCTAAAATGTGCATAATTGAAGAAAAATACACAGAAACACACTTAAGTCAACTGGGAAGGGTTGCTTAAATTAAATCGGTTGCATACATAAATTTTGAGCATTAGAAAATATACATTAAAATGCTTAAATTTCAGTGCATGAAGAAAACACAGATTCTCATAATATAAGAAGATGGGAAGAAAATGCAGATGGCATTGAGAGAAACTCAATGAAACTGAGACTGAGAAATTTCCTCCCCTCCTACGCAGGTGTTTTCCATCACTAGCTGAAGACTGTTTAGTTTGCTCAGGCCATTTCCTGATCACCAACATGCTCACTTCCCCTGAGTGATTTTAGCGGAATGTTTTATTGTTTGATTTCTGCTTTACTGTTTCAGTTCTTGACTTTATTGCATTTCGTCATTTTTAACTTTGCAGCTTGGTAAATCATTTTGGGGGTCATATATTTAATTAATTATTTAATTAAATTGCTATCTGGCCTTTCTCGCTGCACAGGACTCAGGACAGCTCGCTACCAGTTAAAAGCAAAGTACAATTTTTTAAAAAATAACAATTTTTTAAATAAAATAAAATAAAATACAGTTAAAATACAAAGTACAATTACTCTGAAAGTCAAAACAGAATTAAATCACAGTTCTGTTTAAACACACATAAAGAGTTTTAAAACCACATTTAAAACATAATAATGTAGAAACACCCCCATTAAAAGTTACATCTGTTGCAATCATTCACAAAACAAATGTCTGCCTCAATAAAAATAAATTAAAAGGGCTTTGCTTGGCAATGGAAAGACAGCAGGGAGGAGGCCAAGTGGAGCTTTCCATGGAAGCTCTACAACTTGGGAGCAGCCACTGAGAAGGCTCTCTCCCATATCCCCACTAAACATCCCAAGACAAAGCCCTTAACCCAAATGTTAAAGCTCACATAGGCTCATATAGGAAGATACAGTTTTTTGGATAGTATGGATAGTATAGAGCAGGGGTAGGCAACCTTTTTGAGCTGGCGGCCAGGTTGCTGTCCCTCAGACAATTGGGGGGCTGAAGCACCAAAAATAAATAAATAAATAAAATTAAAATTAAAAAATTAAAAAAAAATTAAAATATGCATGCATGCACACTCTCTCAGCCCCAGAAAAGCTATGGCAAAACCCCTGTGGGGAAAACCCCAAGAACAAGTAATAACAACAATAATCAATATCATCATGGCAGGCGGTGGCGGCGGTGGCTGGACCGGCCTGGGGCTGGTCCAAAGGCCTCGGGGGGGGGGGGGGGGTGCAGCTGGCCTCCGGGCCTTAGGTTGCCTACCCCTGGTATAGAGGTTTAATGGTCACAGCCAGCACTTTGAATTCTGCTCAGAAATGGATTGACATTCAGTGTAGCTATTTCATCAAGTGGGTCATATGCTTCCTATAAACTGCCCCAGTCAATTGACTGATTTCATCATTTTGGATCTGCTGCCTTTTTAAAAAATAAAATAAAATAAAGACTGTTATAAAAATATCTTAATAAAGAAATGATAATGATCCCTATTCTGTAATTCGCCCCTGGCAGCTAGTGTTCAGTGTTGCCTCTGCCTTGGGTTCTCCATGTAGCCTTCATGCCCAACTCTTCAAGGTAATTTAGTGGTGAATCCAATTCTCTTTTTCTGTAGTTTTATTATAATACAGGTTGGGTATTCCTTATCCAAAATGCTTGGGATTAGAGTGGATTTTGGATGTTGAAATATTTGCACATACATAATAAGGTATTTTGGAGGTGCCACCTGAGTCTAAATAATAAATTCATTTATGTTTAATATACACCTTATACACATAGCCTAAAGGCTATTAATAATTTTATTAATAACAAATCACCTGAAGGCTCTTAATAATGTTGTTCATAAAACAAAATTTGAAAACATTGAATGATTAGAAAGCAAAGATGTCACTCTCTCAGCCACCCTTGTGGACAATTTTGGATTTTGGAATATTTCTGATTTTGGAATTCCTGATAAGAGAGACTCAACTTGCATAAGCAAAGATAGACTTTTACCCAATCACCCAGTATCCAGTTGACCATCATTCGGATCTTACATCTCCTTAAAATTCTTGCTGGAATCTAATTGTACATGCCTACACTATGCATGTGATGTTTCTGGAAACCAATTTAACTGTCATGGAGTGTCTGCACTACACAGTTATAACAGCATGACGCCACATTAATTGTTATGCCTGCATTGTGTGGAATTCTAGGATTTGTAGTTTGGTGAATTAAGAGAACTCCAGTGTTGGGGAAATCTCATGCTGCTTGAATTTTTTTTTAATTTAATCTTCAAGGGAATGCATTAGAACTCTCTAGCAAAGAAATCTAATAGCTCACCAACCAAACTACACATTTTCGGATTTGGTAAGTTGGAATCTTACCAATTAAAGTGGTATCACACTGCTGTTAACTGGATACAAACTAGATACACTCATTGCTTCCCCTCCAAGAAATCTGAACATTGCAGATCTGTGAGGGTAATAAGATTCTACCTTTCCCCCTAAAAAAAGTTCCCCTGGCTTGAAAATAGATGAATTAGACAGGTTCAAAACTGGCTTAGCTTCTGTAGCGCAGACGTGTCCGTTGTTCATCACTGTATAGAGCTTAGAATGCAATAGATCCTTTACAACCTCATATTTCATTCATTCACACAGCATTGTTATGAGACAAATTAATAGCATCAGAGAGTTGGAGAGATAATGCTGGGAGACAGATGCTTGTCCATTGCCACCTACTATAAATTAATGGCTAAATAAAAGCAGGGAATTGCATCATTTATGTTTAATTCCCCCCACTTTTTTTTAAAGTGCATCTTATTTTATCTTGCTTCTGGGGATGGAGAGGGATTCCCCCCCCCCCGCTCCTATTTAGCATATTGAGTTGAACTCTGCACTGCCGCGCTCCCCCCTTCTTTTTTTTGGGCTCTCAAATTGGCTCATTAGCTGAGCTTCAGAATCTGCTCGGGTTCAGGCGACCGCTTTTGAAGCACCATGAGATTTATCATCTCTCTCACCCGGTTTCAGCTGCAACTCGAGAGGAACAGAAATGTGGGGGTAATATTGTAATTCTCTGGGAAAGCGGATGATGACACCGGGGTCATGCACAATTACCACATGGCTTTATCTGGGAAAATGGAAGAAGTGGGGGGAGAAAAAAGGGACCAGGGTGGTTGATGAGGAAAAAACATCACCACCACCCCGTTTGCAAAGATAGGGCCTGCAGCTGAAATACCATCTTTCCCTCCCTAAGCCCTAACCTGATGCAGCAGTTAATTCTCCTCTCAGTGCAATGCTGGTTTTATGCTGGAGAAAGAGGAGAGGGGAGCAAGGGGCAGTCCGCCCTTCCCAACTGGAAGAAACCCTTGACTTATGATTGCATCTCTGCCTGTCCTGATCCATGTACTCTTGGGACATGGGGGCCCTGCACTATCTTGATTTAGGAGCTACCATCTGGGTAGTTGAACCAGTCACAGCATCTCCCTTTACTGCCTCCATCTCCTTTTATTTGAGTTTTTCAATGGAGCTGGGGGAGGGAAACCCCTTCCCTGCTGCTTCCCTTCCTTGCTGCTCAACTGGAGCTTAATTGGAAAACACAACATTGATGTAAAGAGGAGGTTTTTTTAAAAAAAAGGAGTGTTTCTTGGGTTCATTTCCAAATCCTTGGTCTTTGCTGAGCCTGTAACAGAGGGTGTATCCACACTCAACATGGTTCTTGCATTTTGAGACCACTGTAACTGTCATGGCTGCATGTAATCTTGGGCTTTATAGTTTGGTGAGGACTTGGAATCCTCTGCCAGAGAGATCTAGTGATGTAGTGGAAGGGAGTAAACTAAAGAATCCAAAGTACAGTCAGCCCTCCATGTTGGCAGCCTTGACTTTTGCAGATTTGATTATTCACAGATTTCATGAAGATGTTCTCTCTAGGAATCTCTAGGTCCCCCAGCAGGACTCTATGGTCAACTTCTGCCAAAAGTCATGCTGGATCTAGAGGTTCCTAGAAAGAACACTTCTCTAGGCATTTGTATGTCCTCCAGCACAATTTTGTGGCCAACTACCAGCAGATGTCAAGATGTCAGATGTCCAGTTACCCTGGAGGACCCAGAGGATCCTAGAGAGGTAACCTCTCAGGTAAACAATTTTTTTTGCTGTTTTTCCATTTTTATGGGGGCCCTGTGCCCCTAACCCCAGCTAATGTTGAGGGTCCACTGAACTCACCAAGCTAGAAATCCCAAGATGGCATAGGATGGAGCCATAGGTGTTAAGGTGGCATCAAACTGCTATTAATTGTCCAGTGTAGGCACATTGAGAGGTTAAGTAACAATCACAGACAACAGGAATTTTGCTACTTCCCCCCCCAAAAAACCTTTAGTATGGCAAATATATGTATGCACAACACTGTTCTCCATGTGAGAATGCCCTTTTCTTCATTCACAAGAAATGAGGGAGAACCTCATGACCAGAAAAAAACACCCTAAAATAGATAAAAGGAAGAAGGAAGGAGGAAAGAATAATCAGACACATAATAAAAAAATTTAAACAAACCAATGTATAATACTAAAAAGAGCCAAAAACCACAAGAAAATATACAATGATAACAACCTGTGTGCAATACAGTAATGCAATAATGATAAAATACAGGGACATGTTCCAACACAACTCGAGAAAGATGATTGCTGAGTAACAGATGTAGCTTCAAATACTAGTAAATAGCCCAATTCTCAAAGAAGATTCCACAAATAGAGTTGGCAATAAAAAAGTTCATTAAAATCCATATGAGCAAAATAGGAACCTCCAGAATGGCTGTGGACCATAGAAGAACTGACTGGGGTGACTACTCCTGGGAATATGAACTTGTTTCAACTCATCTTCATCAATGAAGTGATGTAAATAGAATATCCCACCAAAATTTCCACGGTCACAGTCCAAATATACCAGTGACTACAAAGTAGATACTTGCAAAGGAGACCTTTTCTCCATGACACCATCACCTGGCAGGCCCCCAGCTTTTGCTCTGAGTCCCTCTCTCCATTCTAAAACTTTCAAATGCTTCTTAAGGCTTCATTAATGGCATTACATGGTTAAACATGCGGATATTTTTTACCCTGACCTTTGGCGTTTGAGTCCTCCCACCACTAACATGTGTCTCCTCCCACCCATTATTTCTCAGAAGTTGAATTGGGTTCTTAAGAGGTTTCCCAAACTTTACTTTAAAAAAAAAACATTATGTTCCATGTTTGCATAGAGTAACAAATGCAGAAAGAAAGATCCCTCCCTGTTTCTAGGAGCTTACAATTTATGTTTTGACAAAGGGTGTTGGAAAAAATGGAGAGATAAGGGACAAAATGTGAGCAAATGTGTACAAAATTGTATGCAGCATAGCTAAATTTGGACTTTGAATGGGAATGGACAAAGGAGGAGCGTCATTACAGTAGACCCTCGGAATCTGCTGGGGTTTTGGATACCAAAATCCATGGATGCTGAAATCCAATTAAATAAAATGACATAGTGATATGGTGTCCCATATATAAAATGACAAAATCAAGGTTTCCTTTTGGAATTTACATTATTTTTCAATATTTTCAAGCTGTGGCTAGTTGAATCCATGGATAAAAAAAAAAATCCGTTGATATACAGGGTCAATTGTATTTTCAGCTTCCAGAAGGGTATTCAGAAGAATTCTTCAAGTGCCCATTATGGTTAAGATTTTTATTGCTTGATGAATGTTTCACTGACAATTTTATGGAAAAGGTGTACAAGGAGCAACTGTAATGCAGCTTCATTTATATACCGCTGGGGTGTCTAAGCGGTTTACAACTGTAAGCTCATTGCCCCCCAACAGCTGGATACTCATTTTAGTGACCTCGGAAGGATGCAGGCCTGAGTCAAGCCTGAGCCCTGGCTGGTATTGAACTCGCAACCTTGTGGTCTATGAGTGAGTGGCTGCAGTACAGGCATTTAACCACTGCGCCACCAGGGCTCTCTGTATGGTACTTCTATCTCAGCTTGGGGATGAGGGCAAGCCTTCGTTGACAGAAAATACACTTTTTAAAATGGGAACAACAAATTATAAACAACAGCTACTGGAATTACATGCAGCAGATAGGTTATTTAAACAGCTTTTAAAGATCCGTATCAAATTAATTGGAAATAAAAGTGAAGAAAGAGTCTCTTGAGTAAAGTCACAAGAGAACATGATGGACTTCAAGAGGATTCTAAAAGATAGCAAAGAAGGAAAGAAACAAAAAGTCTGTGCAATTTGGGTTCATCACCAAGAAGGGCATTCCCATCAAAGATGGCTTCGTAACCTCCAAAGATGGGGTCCAGAGCAAGTTTGCAAAGATTTTAACTAAAGGGCAGGTAATTTGTTATATTTCCTGTATACGTACCAAAAGGTCACCTTTATGGTGCTTTCAAATTCTCTCCCCCCCCCCCCCAATAAGGTGAATCAATTATTGTGTCTGTCCTAAAGTAAGCTTTTTAAAGTAGCCTTTTAATACAGTAATTGGTTATGCTGGCTGGAAATGAAAGTAGTTCTAATCCAAGAATCTGGAAAGCACTAGGGTGGGGAAGGCTGGTTTTGTCTTTTCTATGCTGTTTGTAGAGAGGAGAAAGTAGGAAAAAAGAAGAAAAAGGGAGTTAAAATGAAAAAAAAGATAGAAGGTACAATATAAATATGTGATTGAACAAATTGTTCAGCCAGCATGGCATAGTGGTTTGAATGCTGGACTACGACTCGGGAGACCAGGGTGTGATTTCATGGAAACCCAGCAGATGATCTTGGGCAAGTCACACACTCTCGGCCTCAAGGGAAGGCAATGACAAACCACCTCGAAACAAATCTTGCCAAGAAAACCCTACGATAGGTTCACCTTAGGGTTACCATTAGTCAGAAATGACTTGAAGGCATGCAGCAACAACAAACACATTGTTAAAAGTGTATTTCATCTTCAGTTAAAGATCAGTATTGAATCTAAAAGGGCTGGGGAGCAATGACTCTCTAACAGCTTCTGAATGATTATTCAGTCCTGCGCTGTTTATGTGTTCAATATTTATTCTAAGCTGACTCATGAAGGAAAGCCTAGACACACTGAAATTTGCTCTGTCAGAGTATCCCATTCAGTTCAGAGGCCATTTTGCCAGTGCAGTTGAAAACAAAACAAAAAAAAACACCAGTTGTTTTCCAAGAATCCCAAGAGTGTGCCACAAATTTTTAAAGAACAAGATGGCACCGGAATATAAAGCAAACTAATTCAGAGCCTGTTAATCCCTGATAGACTCTCTCCATCCCTCCTCAGAAAATATTATTCCAAGAGATTCACTTGGATGTTGCAAAAACATCTGTGTATTTCTTGAGCAAAACGTATGACATGCTCTGGAGAGATATTAGCCCCCTACAAGATGAGTCAATGAAAAACATTTGTGGCTGAAATCCTACATCCAGAAGACTGATGGTTGCACAATACCTCATCATCACTGAATTGCAGTGATGCACACTTAAATGTGCACAAATGTGCCTCCATACACAGTGTGCAGGTGCAAATCTACCCCCATTGCATCTGCAGACCACTTGCACAGCTTTGAAATGAATACAACTGTTCCACGTAAATGTCGGGCAGCTTCTGTAGGAGAACTTATGTGCATAAGACACCAACACAGTTGTGTCCTAGTGGGGTAGTTTGAATCAAATAAAGCTAAAATACTTGTCAATATTCCTCGTATTTGCTGGTAATTTTGCCCTACCATTGTCCTTTACCCCCATCATTGCTAGTATGTGGCCTCCAATGTCTTCTTTAAAAATGAAACTGGCTCTCCAGCTGAAAGAAGTTCTCTAGCCATACAGTGAGTGATGGAGATGAGATACTCCTAATAAAATTAGGTTTCTTGATTTGGAGTTTCTATAGAGGGGAGCCACTTTCCCTGAAACGTTCCCACTGAAAAACTCCTAACTATCCCTAACATCTTGAACCTGCATGCTATGTAGCTCTTAAATATGAGGAATAAGAATGTTTCACAAAAGGAAGCAAGTAGTGACTTTACCAATCTTCTCCCTATTGTGAGGAAGTCTTCAAAAACCATGCAGTTATTCACAATCCTGGAGTTATTTTATGCAAAAATCACACATGGTGGTTTTGTGCAGAGAACAGCATTTTCTGCCCAGAAAATAACATTTCAAAACAGAAATATGTTTTCCTGGGCAGAAATTTAAAAAAAAAGTTGTTTTCTGTACAGAACATTTGTTTCTTTTCTGTGCAAAATAACCATGTGCAAATTTTGTGGAGAATAAATCCTGAACTGTGAAGATTCTAGTCAGTCCAGGATTCTTCTCATCAGGGTTTTTCAACACTCAAAAAATAAGTTTCTCAATCATATCCTGGAATTTGTGGTTTGTTGTGGAACCAGATCTCTCTGACACAGATGGTTAAATATCTTACAAATTACAGAATTCCTTAGTATTATGCATTGTTCAAATATTTTGTAATCTGTTGAGGAGCTCAACAAAACGGACACATTCACACAGAGGTGGCGACACTAAGGTCAAAAACACACTGCAGAAATAATCCAGTTTGAGACTGCTTTAACTACCTTGGCTCAATGCTAGGAATTCTGGGAACATGTTATGAAACATTTAGCCTTCTCTGTCAGAGAGCTCCTCTAGTGACACAATAAACTACAACTCCCAGCATTCCCTAGCACTGAGCCAGGCCAATTAAAGCAGTCTCAAACTGGATTATTTCTGCAGTGTGCTTTGGACCTAAACCAGCATTTTGGACATGAATTCTAAGACAGACTTTTCAGAACTCAGCACATTGTCTTGCAGATTTTTCCAACATCTGAATGTGTTTATTCTCAAGTTCTTTCCATCCTCTTTATGGAGAGAAATTTGAAAATTTGGGGAAGTTCTTTTAAAAAATGAAATGAAATCCACCTTCATTCCCAGCTAACTACAGCTTCACAAAGTATTTAAGTAGGGACAATTTGGGAAGACCTAATGGCAGGGGATGCTTTCCAAAGATGACAGAGAAGCTGTGCATTTATTCATGATGAACTCCACAAGAAGAAGAGGGGAAAGAAAAGAGCAATCAGACAAATGAGAGCTGAGTAAATTAAACAGCAGAGCATAGATTGCAGAGGAGAGCATGGGCAGAATCCGAAATTCCCCATCAGCTGTAATAATGCCAATTACATTGCCAATTGCTGAATCTACCACTGTTTGTTTAGCACAATCATATGCTGGACTTTCTGCTTGGGCTCACTGCCTTTGTTCATCTTGAATATTCATTTTTGTAGCATCTCCCCTTCTCCTTCTCCCTGTACTCACCTTCAGCCTCTGTTTTTGTAAACCCAAACTGCTCCAGACTAGTTGGTTGTCCTAAAATTAGAATCAAGTACAGAATGGTGATTCCACAGGTAGGTAAATCCTATTGATTCAATGAGTATACTCTAAAGGTAAAGGTATTCCCTGTTGACGTGGTTGTCAAGTCATGTCCGACCCTAGGGGGAGATGCTCATCTTCATTACTAAGCCAAAGAGTCAGTGTTGTCAGAGATTACTTTGTGTTCATGTGGCCAGCATGACTGCACAGAACACTGTTTACCTTCCCACCAAAGTGGTACCTATTTATCTACTTGTATTTGCATGCATTTGAACTGCTAGGTTGGCAAAAGCTGGGACTAGTAACAGGAGCTCACGCCATCATGCAGCACCCGGGCCTCGAACTGCCAACCTGCTGATCTTGCAGTCATTATAGTCAGTGTCTTAACAACTTGAGCCACTGCATGGGTCAGCCCTTCTTTATTTGCTGTCAATGCAGATTATAATAAAAATTGAGAAGGTGTAAGCTGTAAAGTTTCATGGTAGACTAATTTTAAGGATTCCAGCTAGCTGGTCTTGCTCTTATCCCAGATGTTCCATGCCATTCCTTCTCTCTCTAGTTTTTCACCCCTTTCTGAAATAAAAACACTCAGTTTGTAGTCATAGTATCATAGAGTGAAATGATAGAATCATAGAATTTTCTTCCCCCTTAGGTGGAATTTCTTTTCTTGTAATTATGTGCTAGTCTCTCAAGTAGCAGAAAACCATTTTTCTCAATCTTCTACATAAAGTCCCTTCAGATATTTAAAGATGGCTATCATATCACCGTTCAGTCTTCTCTTTGTCAAGCTAAACATACCAATTCCCTAAGTTGTTCCTCCTAAGGCTTGGCTTGCCAGACCTTAGCTGCCCTTCTTTGGAAACATTCCTGATAGTCAACGGTTTGGAATCCTATTGATTAGTCCCAACTAGAGTAGATCCATTGAATAATTTGTTGAACAGTGGGTTAACACAAACATAAACCCCACTGAATATACTAGATTTACTTTGGTTAGGACTAACACTTGTCTTTAGGCCTCAAGATAGCACCTAGTGCCAACTGAAGAGAGGTAGAAGAAGCTATTGTTTGGACTGCAACTCCAGGCAGTATGGCCACTACTCAGTTCCCATGAAATAGAATGTTTGAAAGTTGTCCCTACCGCTTTTAAATCTGTAAACCTTCTGATTCCCATGTACAGTGGACGCTTGGTATCCACTGGGGTTTAGTTCCAGGACCCTCTGTAGATACCAAAACCCATGAATGCTCATTTCTCATTAAATACAATGGTGTAGTAAAATGGTACACCTTATATAAAATGGAGAAATCAAGGTATATTTTTGAATGTTTTCATGCTGTGGATGGTTGAATAAAAAAATCTATGGATACAGAGCTGACTGTACTTGTTGGCAGTTTCCACTTGTGTGTTTCAGGTATTGATTGCCTACTGAAGGGCTGGTACTGAAATTAATGCTCACTGTTAGTGTATAGAAGGGCTAGGGAATCAAGCAGTCGTCGAGATGCCGGGTTGCAGATCCTGTAATCCCTAGCCGGCATAGCCAGTGGTGAAGGATGATGAGAGCTGCAATCCAACAGTGTCCAGAGCTCCCCAAACTCCCTATCCCTATTTCAGTTTAAGAGCTATTGTTTCCAGTCTAGTACTGTTGGAAAATTTTGAAATGTGGATGGCAGCTACTGAGAAATGTCTGTATGATCTCCCCCACAAATCAGGCTCCCTCCAGAGGAACAATGCGATCAATAAATGTGTTCTGCTGACTGCTAGGGAGAGTGTTTGAAATTGCTGACAGTTGATTGACTTGTTGTGAAAAGCTGTGAGGTTTTTGTTTTTGTTTTTTAAAGCAGAGGCTAAACTGAAGGTTGTTGTTTTTAACAAAAATAAACCTTTTTTTAAAAGACAGATTGAAAGGTGTGACACTTGGGACACAATATAGAGGAGGTTTCAAAAGTAATAAATGGGTTAAAACTCTTTGCATAAGACACTCCTGCAAATGGGGTGCTGTAGATGAGCAGATTATTGTATAACTGGATTGTTGTTTGTGATCTCTATTCATTCATTTATTTATAGGCCTGGTGATTTGATTTGGTTTTATCTGCTCCTGGTGTTTTTGGCCAGAATTCTCTTGGAGATTTATAGCTCGTAAGTGGACTTAAGGCCTTTGCAGACTGCCAGAAATAGTGCACATTAAATTGAGGCACTGCCCTGGCTCAGTGCTAGGGAGTCATGGGAATTGTATTTTTTCTGGGACATTGAGCCTTCTCTGTCACAGAGCTCTGGTGCCACAATAAATTACAGTTTCCATGATTCCCTAGCACTGAGCCAGGGCAGTGCCTCAATTTAATGTGCACTATTTCTGGCAGTCTGCAAAGGCCCTTAGATATGTATAAATTAGAATTGTGCAGTTGTGTAATGTCCAAACCCAGTAGAGGGCTGGTGTTATGTTACTATATAGCAGAGCCAGCTGAATGTCCAATGCACAACAAGTCCGATGTCCATTGGTCCCAATGTGTATGACATTAGTCCTCATGTACATTTAGCACTCTTGTTGGTGTCCCATTTTCCATCCTTACAATTTAGTAAAGAGGCTTTTAGTGCCTCTGCTATGAAGTTAGGTATACGTAAAGTTATGTAAAGTAACAGGTCACATAGGATTCCAGCATTTGTTTTTAAATGACTGTTCCATTGGGTTTTTTAAAAAGTTGTTTTAGGCACAATTTTATATTTTTTAGATTGTTTCATGATAGGTTTTACCTTGTTTTAGACACACACACCCTTGTTCACTGTTGTGTGAAAAGATGTAGTATAAATGTGAACATTGCATAAATTAAAATGTGTTAAGCTGTTTTGAAGCATAACTAATGAGCATTTTAAATATATGCAATCAAGCAGATTAAAGCAAAAGCAAGGGGCAAAGAAACAAGAATTATTTAAATAAATGAAATTCCATGCATCACATCACTTCCTTTGAGACCCTCTCCATCTTACAGTGTATCGTTTCAGATGTATGTTATTTTCTTTTTTTAAAAAAAATGTTTGTTTTAGTGAATCACTGCTGTGCTGGCTGCCATACATAACTGTGGTTAACACTGACTATGACCTGTTTCAAAGATGCCAACTTCAAACTATGGTTCCTGAAGCCAACTTGTTGAAACCACACTGTATTAGTTATTAGCCATAGTTATTGATCCAGAATACATGAAATGGAAGCAGATGTTTCTGAAAATCTTCCTACAATCGTAAAGAATATTTGGGGAGTGTTCAGGCCTAATGTTTAGTGCAGTTTGTGTATGTGACACTAAAGTATGGTTTTAGCATGGTGTGGGTGCCATGCCCTCATTTGGCAAGGATGGCCCAGTCATCTCAGTTTTCCACTGCTTTTAAAATGTCCCAGTTTCATTCTCCTCCTCTCACTTTCAATCTTTATCCTCAGCTTCCTTCAGTTACTGCAAGTTCAGAGTCCAAGAGTAGCTTGCCTAGGATGACCAGATATCCTAACCACAAAGGGGGACAAAGCACGGCAAAATGTAGGGCATTCAAGAAAAATGCAGGGCATTACAAAATAAAAGCCTAAAACACTCATCGAACTATAAATTCATGCTCCTTAGCCATGCTCAAAATAGACGACATTTTGGAATTCCTCCTGGACTGAAGGCTACAATGGAGGACATGTCTTGGAAATGAAGGATATCTGGGCACCCTGAGTTTGCCTTTCCCTGAGGTCTGAAGCAAAAGCAAACTGATTCAGCTTTTTCTAGCTTGTCTTCCCTCCCTTCTTAATAACTGTTGCTATCTTCACCATATTCAGATGTTGCTTTGCCATGCACACACCCTCCCCAGTTTTCATTTGTGAAATACTGGAGGATATGATATTATGGAGTACCTTGGAGGCCACTTTCCCAGACCCAGATTCCACCATTACCTAACAGTGAAACCAAAAGTAGCTAGACATCCACTGTGGCTTCCGTAAAACCATTTTGGATAGCCAATCTTCAAAGGGGCAGGGAGAGCTTGCACCTGATTTTAAATGAGAATTGCTCCCCTTGGAGGAGTGATTCCCAAACTTTGCTCTTCCAGATACTTTTCACTTCAGCTCCCAGAATGCCTGACTATTGACCAAGCTGTCTGGGGCTTCTGGGAGTTGAGATCCAAAACACCCACAAGGCCCAAGTTTGAGGACCACTGCAAGGTTCCCAGGAGCTGGAATTATTCTTCTTTGTGGATGAAAAGGAGTTTCCCTGCCCTCAGCAAGTGAGGGCAGTACATGGGAGAGCCCAGAGTGTATGAAAGGATTGAAGAGCTTGATTCAGCATGGCACATGAATGTGTCCAGTGTGCAGGAAGACTTATCCCCCCCCCCCCCCGATTGTAACCTTTTAAAAATAACTTTTTCCTCTTTTCTTGAAAGCAAGTGGAAGTTTCGTTCCTGTTGTTATGCCAGCATGCTAGAAATGCATGTGCCTTGCCAGCCACTTTGAACAAGAGCTGTGATTCTTCTCCCGCTAATTGGGGAAGAGAGCTAATCATGGACATTGATGGGAATACATCTGCTTGATTGACAATGCACATGCAAACGAGGACTGTGGTTTTAAACACTGATTTAATTTCCCTCTTTCTTCCCCGTGCTCATCATCGGGGGCACAGATGGAGAGTGCCGGAGGATTTTGCATTGTTTGTTCTTATCCATTTGAATTGGTTTCTCTTGGTAGCATCAAGTCTGCCTGCAGAGATGTTTTGCAGGTGGTTCAGAAAGTTAGACGAGGAACCAGGTGTCCCCAGTACTCCGTTTTGAGTATAGGATAATATTATCCTTTTCTGGACCCATAGATAAAGTTTCAGTATAGCACCCATAAACACATATAATAGGAGTAGAGAACACTGAGGAAATTTAACTCATTTCAGATGTGGCACTAGGAAAGAGCACTGAGGATTCAGTGGACAGCCCAAAAGACAAACAAATGGCCCCCTTGAGCAGGTCAAACCAGAAATCTTCCTGGAAGCCAAGATGACAAAATTTAGGCTGTTGTACTTCGGACACATTAGAAGGCATGACTCATTGGAAAAAAACATAATGCTAGGAAAGGTGGAGGGGAATAGAAAGAGAGGAGGGCCGCATGCTAAATGGATGGACTCTATTATTATTGCAGGAACTAAGCAGAATAGTGGAGGACAGGGAGTCTTGGAGATGTCTCATCCACAGGGTCACCGTGGGTCAAGATCAAGGGAAGTTAACAACAAACAAAAAGAGAACATTGACAGGCCCAGAGCCATGTTTTGCCTCCTCAGATCTGCAAGTGGGCTGGTAGACTCACCCAAATGCTCAAAACAGAATACATGGATGAAAGTCATTTCGGGTTTAAAAGAATGGTTGTTTCTAATTTCAAACATGCAGAGAAGCCCTGCAACCTATTTAAACCATGAATCGCTGCTCTTGGAATTTGTGAGGAGAGACAATTTACCCTTAATTTTGAGAAAAGAAGTAGACCAGCCACAGGAAAGGTGAGGGTGTCCTAAAAATTGATGGTCTCCATATGCAATGAACACATTCGATACTAGTTCAGACTCCCTATCTAATCTAGCAGTATAGACTGGTGGGGGCTTGCCAATGTCTTCGGAAGACGTAGCAGCCAGAATCCTGTTGGTGGTTGGACATTCTTCTCTGATGCAGATTGTCTGCATTCAGGTTAAAGTTGCAGAAGGAGAGTTATGTGTGTGGTGCCATTGTGCCTGAATGTGCATTGCATGTGCATTTGATTGCACATTTGGTGACATGGCTCTGTTGTACAGAATGATTGCAAAGCCCAATTAATGTATAACTCTGCATGACTACACTACACAGTCCCGATGTAGGATTTCACCCTCTATTTCCTCATTCTTTTAACTGAAGATACAAGGATTCAGTCTGAAGCTTTCAGAATATAAAGTATGTGTGCACTATATATAAAGCACATGTACACTGCAATGACAATAATTGGGTTGGGAAACAAGAGAGCATCAATATCTATTATTATGCCCATGATCTCTCTTTCAATTTTTTTCTCTCTTTTTAGTTTAGTTTACCATGCTGTTCACCATTCCTGTGCCCAAACTGGTCCTCAGATTATCACGGTATTACTTTCACTCATTAGCCCCAGAGTGTGCCCACACTGCACAATTGCAGCACTTTGATACCACTTTAACTGCCTTGCTCCATCCTGTGGAATCATGAGATTTGCAGTTCCATGGAGTATGTATGCTTTTCTGTTGGTATGCTTTAATGCCTCACCAAACTACAAATCCCAAGATTACATATGCTAGAGCCTTCACTGTTAAAATGGTTTGAAATTGCTGCAGTTGAGCAGTGTGGATACACCCCTGATCCCCTCTCTTTCTCCTCTCCCGCCTTTGTTCTGTATTCCTCTATACTAGAAATGTCCTGAGCTTCATCTCTGGAATCCACATAGTGTTTGCCCTGTTGTGTTCTTAAAACATATTTAATTGTCCCAGACTAATATTTGTGGGGGGAAACACTTCAGTTATAAATGTGTGTGGAGGGGGGAGGGATATCATAAAATGTAGGGGTAGCCCCCCCCCCAAGAAATGATAATACCTTGTTTAACAATACCATGGGATGTGCAAGCAACTCACCTGCAGGAACAGTATCATATCATTTATGAAAGTTATTTCCTCCATGGTTGATTTGTGTTTGGGTTGGAAAGGCCTTGGGATCTGATATGTTTAAATGTGAGAGAATCCAGGGCTTTCAATAACTTTCAAGAATGTAGTTGTGATCATCAGTGTCAATTGGTGGCTACCATGTCAGCGGGACGTTGAATCAGCTCTGGGTTTTAATCTGAGCTGTAAAGGTAGTATACTAGGTGCTGTTTGTGGGATATAGTTTAAAACCTTGAGTCCCTCTTTTAAAGTTTAGACTAAAACCCAAAGCAGATTTGCTGCCCCATTAATGTGGATGCCACCAGTTGTCATTGCTCTGTAGTCAGCTATGATAGTGCTGAACTAGTGTTGCATTCCATCTCTCTATCCATCCATCTATCTCTCTGACAGTTTCTTTATCTGTAACACTTCTGTGGCTTTAATCTGATTGGTGTTATATATGTGTATAAGTTCCCAGAGAACCAAGAGCTCTCTCATGCTCCACCTAATGGGCCTGAAGATCTTAGAAATCAGGCAGGTTCAGATTGGAAGATATTGTCCTTCAGATAGCCTGGACAATTGTTGTCCCAAACTAGCATTTTGAATATCAGACCTCATGCTTGCAGGATCTGTCTCATACACACAGATTCATCAACCAGAATCTGGTGCAAATTGAGGAGTGGAAAGGTTTTTGCGGACTTGAAATCCGTGGTCTTGGTTCTTTGCAGAGGGGTGAGCCCCATTGGCTAAAATGGTGCACATGGGAACATGTGTCAATTGAAGCCAATGGGGCTTGAATATTGGCAAGTTTCCATTTTCATGTGTCGGGATCCAGAACGAAGGGGCGAGTGTATATATTTATGCTTCACCTCCCAGGCCACAGGCAAAGGGCATTTAAAACAATTGAGAGAATTGACGAACAAAGGGTACTTTGAGATCAGATCTTTTTCATAAAATCATAGAGTTGAAAGAGGCCACATAGGTCATCCAGTCTAACCCCCTGCCAGACAGGAACAGACAATCAAAGTACTCCCAACAGATGGCCATCCATCCTGTTTAAAAATATCCGAAGAAGAAGACTCTACCACACTCTGAAGCAACGTGTTCCACTGTTAGGAAGCTTACTGTTAGGAAGCTTTTCCTAATGTTTTGGTGGAATCTCTTTTCCTGTAGTTTGCATCATTGCTCCATGTCCTAGACTCTGGAGTAACAGAAAACAAGCTTACTCCATCCTCAACATGACATCCCTTCAAATAGTTAAACAGGGCTATCATGTCACCTCTTAACCTTCTCTTCTCCAGGCTAAACATACCCTGCTCCCTAAGGGGGGTTGCAGACTGCCAGAAATAGTGTGAATTCAGTCCACTTTTAGGGTTAGGGTTAGTGCTAGGGAATCATGGGAACTGTTATTTTTCTGAGACATTGAGCCTTCTCTGTCAGACAACTCTGATGCCACAATAAAATACAGTTCCCATGGTTCCCTAACTCTAACCCTAACCCTAAAAGTGGACTGAATTCACACTATTTCTGGCAGTCTGCAACCCCCCTAAGTTGTTCCTCATAGGACTTTATGGTTTCCAGACCTTTCACCATTTTGGTTGCCCTCCTCTGGACATGCTCCAGCTTGTCCACATCCTGATCATGGTGGCACCATGTCTGTGGAATCCCTTCCCTAGGGATATTTGCCTGATGTCTCAATGTAATTCAAGAAAGGGCTTTTAAAAACATCGATTATTAGGGCCCTTCGAGTTTGTTGTTTTATTCTTGTATTAGTTTGCTTTTTATAGTTATCTTTTGCATTTTCATTGATTTATCCTTGAGCTGTCTTGAGGAGTATATATATGCATCTGTCTTTTAAGATGGGGAACAACAGGGTTTAAACTTCTTAAATGATTAGATGCATATAAAAGCATAAGCATGCAGTAGAAGGCAAGAAATCCTTATTTGCCACAGGCAGGCAGCAATTTACTGTGTTGTACTGGGCTGGGTGGCATTCCCTGGAAGTGGATTCACATCAACAGACCTCTTTCTCTTGCAGAGGTATTTGTTTAGTGTTTTCGCCCGCAAGGAGTGGCATGGCAGTGGAAAGACCTGACATTTTAGAAGCACATACGCCAGATTCCACGGAGTTGCTCTCAGCAGCTTCCCAAACCCAATTTCACAGAGATAGCTTCTTTGATGTGCAATTAAATGCTGAGGTGGAGGGATGGATTGGATAGCTTTGGGTAATGTATAAATAGAAGAGTGGGGAGATAAAGGCAGCTGTTGACAGCTTGTCATTTGAGCATGAAAGGTGCATTCCACAATCTTTTTCTTAAGAATGGATTTCTGCAAATGCAGGCTCCTTCTTTCATGCCAACTTCCTTTTCTGTATATTTCTTTCACTCGCAGGGGGCTTTGTTTAGTTGGAGGGTATAAAATGCTTTTTTGGCTGCATGTGCAGTCTGCTTTGAAAGGAAGGGGTTCCTTGACAAACCTGACTTTCCTTAAAAGCATTCTGTATAATTCTTACACCATCCCTTCCCACGCTCAGTCAGTAGAGAAAGCCCTATCCGATACCTAGCAAAACCAAGAATTCCTTCATTTGGGGGTGAAATGACTTTGTGCAAAAGTTGTACCTGTATGCTAGACTTCTGTGTGACACATGTACATACATACACAAAGACACAATGTTGTATTCATATATCCAGTTACCAGGGATGGATGCAGTTACCTGCAGCAGAAGATGTAACAGCATTAGTCATAAATGGCATATTTATGTAAAGTATTTACAGTATTTATGTATTTATTTAATTTATATCCTGTCTTTCCCCCGATATAGGGACTCAAGGGGACTAACAGCAAATTTAAAACAATACCAATTAAAAACAATACATAAACATTTCAAAAGTATGAATATAATGTTTTAAAACAATTAAACAACTTATAAAGTTAAAAATATTAAACATTAAAATAGTAAAGTGTATTTTAAAACTATACTCATCCCTCCATTTTCGCGGACTTGAAGTCCATGGTCTTGGTTCTTTGTGGAGGGGTGAGCCCCATTGGCTAAAATGGTGCACGCGGGAGCATGTGTCCATTCAAGCCAATGGGGCTTGAATATTGGCAAGTTTCCATTTTCATGTGTCGGGATCCAGAACGGAGGGGCGAGTGTATATATTTATGCATCACCTCCCAGCCCACAGCAAAAGGCATTTAAAACAATTGACAAATTAAAAGTTTAAAGACAAATTAAAATACACTTTAAGAAGGAGCCAGCGTAAACTTTACTTCGTAGGGAGTTCCACAGTCAGGATGCTGCTACAGAGAAAGCCCTTTTACATACAGATCAAACTAATCTCATGAGGTATTGGAACATGCAACAGGGCCTCTGCTAAAGATCTCAAATTTGGGGCAGGTTCATAGAGGAAGAAGTGGTTTTTAAGATTTCCCAGCCCTAATCTGTTAAGAAGACAAATCCACACAAATGTTACTGCAGAGCAGGGATTGTGAACAAATGACCTATATCCAAACCAAAATGTTAGGGAACCATTTTCCCCCAATTATAGAGGATGAGGAGGGTTGAGCCCCTAGACCCATGTTGGAGAACCTATGGCACGCATGCCATAGAGGGCAGATGAAGCCATTTTCCCTGGTACACAGAGCAGGGAAGAGGAGGAAAAGGTGAGCTTCTGTTCCTCCTCTTCGTCCTCCCAGCCATCCCAGGCCTTCAGCTCCCTCTGGAGAGAGTCATTGGGTTGATTGGCACAATACCCCGCTCAGTGTACATCTGAATCTGTAGTCAGATGAATCTCTGCATATACATCTATGCACACCAAGGCAACACACACACATACACACACAGTGTTTGCCACCACAGCTTTCAATTGAATGCAGACATTCCACATCAGTGAAATTTTATTTTATTTTTTATTTATTTGCTCAGGCTAAAATTATTTATGACCTTTCATTCATTTTAAATTTGCATTCATTTAACTATATAGCAGAGGCGCTAGGAAACCCAGTTTCTGAAGGTGAATAATAGGACACTAGCAAGAGTGCCCAATGCACATGAGGAGTGCCCAATATCCATCATGGGTCTGATGTGCATTCGGGTCCATGTGTGTCAGTCCTGATTTGCTTTAGTCCTGTTGTGCATCAATCTCTTTGCCAGCTCTGTTACAGAGCTGTTACATAGTTACATAGCAGCAGCCCTCTACTGGATATGGACATTGCAAACTTTCTCAATTCTGTTTCCTGCAGATGCAAATCTACTTACAAGCACACAGTGCCCCGAAAGCATTCTGGTCATAATCCATATATCCCACCTTTCTTCCATTTCACTTTCTTTTAAGTGGCTTACAGCCATTTAAAAAACACTTTCCTAGACCTGGTGCTCACCTGGTTTGGTCTCCAGGTCAGCATGGGCATGGGTAGCTGTTCAGACAGACACCTGTCTCCCTGCTGACCCAAGGATCTGGGACCCGTGATGGTGCACCACTCCTTACATTAATGGCTAACATTCCATCTGAGAAACCCCCACTCGTCTCATCTGATGTGGAAATGGGATGCTTGGCTGCATCCACATGGCCAGGACCTCCATTTCCACATCAGACTCAATGACGGGGGGGGGGGGGGGGGGGTTCTCAGATGGATCACCAGCCATTAAGGTAAGCAGCAGTGGAAGTATAAACGACCTGGTTTGCAGCAGAATTTCAAGGAAACTCCATGCAAAACCAGATCTTTTTTATCCCAGATGAGTATTTACCCCATGATTAGGCCGAATCCTCTGGATCCATGTCTAAACAAGTAGGAGCAGGCCAGAACCTGCCATGGGTATTTTGGCTTGCATCATCTAAACTAGACAATGTGAAGTCGGGGGAATGTGAGGACATTTGGCCCATTTGGAGACAACCCCCTCCCCCCAGTTCCAGAATAAATAGAGATTGTCTTTTTTCTTAAACAAATAGTCTAAGATTACCCGATGCTATCACACCGTTGAATAGGTAGGGACACCACATAGAGCCTCATTGAAAGACCTTGCACCCCTATCTGGCGAAAGGCATCAGACAAGGATGATTTCATAATTGGATGTGCACATATTCATTTTTACCATGATGCTTAACCAGGTCATGTTGAACTGAAGTAGCATCATCTGATGCCTGTGGTTAGAGAAATCTGCCATCTGGAACCACTAGTTTGCGGGTATGACTAGGGCTATATCTTTTCTTGCCTTTGATACATGTTATTTTGCTATCATGGTTGCCCATTCCACAGGAGCAGTAACTGTTAAGAGAGTTGCATGTCTTCCCTTTTGCTGCCTTGACAGTAGCAAGTTGGCATCTGTAGTAATTAAGGATAGAGATGACTTACGGCCAGAGGCTGAACTTATTCCCAGATGTCAATGCAAAGCAGTAATAAATGAACTGAAGTGTATAATGGCAAAGAGCATCAGGGTCTCACAGATGCAGGGTTAGAACTTTAGACAAAAGAGATTTAATTATATCCTCCCTTTAACCAGATTATGAGAACTGTACACAGGTTGCATTTGCCTTGAAGGGCTTTTCCATTTTGTTTCTTGAATTCTTGTGATTTATCAGAAATGGAGGCAAAAGTGGACTATGCCATGATTCCTCTTAGAGGCATAGAAGCTGTTTTCCCATCAAGAGATTTCTAGCCTGTTATTCAAATATAGTTGTGTGTTTCTTTTGGCTGGAGTAGACCCATTGAATCAATTGTTGACTGGTGAGTCAACTCAAAAGTAAATCAATTGATTAGGTGAATGAGTTCTAACTGGGGATTAAAAATCAGATTTAGGTCTTTTCCTCCAAAGTGGTACAGGTTAAATCTTCCTTATCTGAAATGCTTGGAACCAGAAGAGTTTTGGATTTTGGATTATTTTTTTTCAGATTATGGAATATTTGCATATACATAAAGAGATATCTTGGAGTTGAGACTCAAGTCTAAACATCAAATTCGTTTATATTTCTTATACACCTTATACAGTCGGCACTTCATATCCACAAAGGTTCCATTCCAGACACACACACACAGATGCCAAAAACCACAGGACTTCAAGTCTCATTGTTTTTAATGGTGCTGCACTATGCACATGGCCATATTGGTGCAGCTGCATGCATGCATGAGCATTTGGGAGAATGGGGTGAGGCCATCCACAGATACTCTAAGCCATGGATGGCAAGCCCACACTTAGGGCCGGTTGACTGTACACATAGCCTGGAGGCAATTTTACAGAATGTTTTTAATATTTTTTGCATGAAACAAGGTTTATGTACATTGAGCCATCAGAAAGCAAAGGTGTCACTACCTCAGCCACCCATGAAAAAAGTTCTGGATTTTGGGATATATTGTATTTTGGAATTCCAGATAAGGGAGACTCAACCTGTATACAAAATGTGAAAACAAAATCATCTTACAAATAATATTACAGTGCATTAAAAAAAAACCACCTATAAACCCTGCAACCCTGATGTAGAATCTTGATTAGTGACTACTAATTTAACTTAGGAATTAGGGAGCTGGGTATGTTTAACTTGGAAAACAAAAGACTGGGAGGTGACAGGCTCGCCATCTTTAAATATCTGAAAGGTGGCCCTGTAGAAGATGGAGTGAACTTGTTTTCTTCTGTTCCAAATGCTAGAACACGAATCAGTGAGTTCACATTACAAAAAAGGGGATTCCATCTAAATATCAGGAAAAACACGTTTACTGTAAGAGCTGTTCAGCAATAGAATAAAAAAGACCTTCTTTGGAGGTCTTTAAACAGAGTTTGAGTGGGCATCTTTCAGGAGTGCTTTAGTTGTGTATATCTGCGTGGCAAGAGGTTGGACTGGATGGCTCTTCCAATTAAGTGGTGAAACAGACCGCCCCAAAAGAGCGGCTCTGCAATGCTCTTTTGCTCACTGGATAAGGGCTGTGGCAACCTCACCCTATGGCCCTGATCGAGCAATTTTCCAGTGCAAAAAGAAGCAGCAAAATGGCACTCCATTTTGCACTGGAAAAAAGGTGCCCCTTTTGCTGCCACCATGGCTCTTCTCCACTCCTGTGGCACGTGGCGTGTAATTGCTACGCCACAGGAGCATTCCCATGCTGCCTGCTGTCTGGTCAGGCAGGCATCTTGATGCCACTTTGGGGGTAGAGTCAGGGCGAGCGATCACCACACCTCAACCTGCCAAAATGCTTGTTCTTTTTGCTGGTCTGCTTAGCCTCTAAGACTCTTTGGTTCTATCCTCTTAATTGAAAACAGTCTAAAATAAAAACACTTTTTGGGCCCATCTAAAAGAGGGAGCACATACCTTCCTCAGGGCTTCATAAGTTTCATTCATATACATCGCCATGTATATGCGGATTTGATTAACTCATTGCTTGTCACCTAATTACTCTGATATTTATTAAGAAACTTGCATATTTTGGAAAAAATTTAGCAAAAGCATGAACCAAATGAAAATTTCACCCATCCCTAGCTATGACTACCACCATTAATTGATGGAGATTTCCATGATCATTCAAAGGTATAGCCATGTTAGTCTGGAAAATCAGTATGCAAAGGGATCTTGTAGCACCTTTGAGATTAACTGAATGAAAGACATTGGTAGCATGAGCATTTGTAGACTCAAGACTACTTAAGGCCTGAACACACTGCCAGAAATAATCCAGTTTGAGACCACTTTAACTGCCCTGGCTCAGTGCAAGGGAATCCTGGGAACTGTAGTTTATTATGGCACCAGAGTTCTCTGACAGAGAAGGCTCAATGTCTCAGAAAAAGACTACAATTCCCATGATTCCCTAGCATTGAGCCAGGACAGTGGTCTCAGGCTGGATTATTTCTGGCAGTCTGTTCAGGGAAGTAGGTTTAAGTCTATAAAAGTTCATGCTACCAACTTCTTCCAATTAGTTTCAAAGGTGCTACAAGATTCCTTTGCATATATATTTTCAAGTTTGCCTGGACTATTGTTGAGAAAGTTGATGTGACACCAGCAGTAGACCTCTGGTTGGTCTTTCTTGTCATATGACATCTTCAGAGTTAGTCATGTAATGTCTTTGGAATGCAGGCCTTTTGAGATATCACAACAGAGATACCCCAATGAAAGATCTCCAGGGTGTACAGTACTAAGCGTCAGCTTGCCACCCCCCAGGTTTGGGAAGAGAGCAAATTCCTTCCAGGATTAGCAGATTAAAGAGCTGAAAAGTGATTCAAGTTCTTCATTAAACAGGTGGGGAGGAGGGGAGAGAAACGCAAGGAAGCTCTTCAATAAGTGCATCACTTGCTATGTTTCCTCTGTAATTAAAGGAAGTTATTGAAAAATATTTGAGAGGATTAAGTGCTCAGAGTGTGTGTGTATCTATGTGGGTGAATCAACTAACAGTGGAGCCCACATTCTTGACAGTAATCAATGGGAGATTTTGAATGGCAGAGTTAGAAAAGAATGTACGCATTGCCAAAGCCCCATTGTAATAGCATATTCCACAGTGTAGAGAGAATTATTTGTCCATGAGAATTCCCATGGGGAGGAAGCATCCCACATCTGTACAGCTGATCAGGAAACATCTGGGGAGATTATTGACAAGATTGTTTACAAACTGAGGCCATTATCTGCTTCTGATGGTTTTTGTTGAGATGGGACATCACATGGATTCACATCAATATAGGTTGAGCATTTAACTGTGACATCAACATTTCCCAGTTGGTGGCTCCCCCAAATGGGATGTGGATTTTCCAAAGAATTTCAGTAGGTGGTGAACTCCCAATGCTGCTATGTATTCCAGAAACATGTTGGGTGAAAATGGGCCCATATCATGACATTCCTTTGCAGTATGCCTTCAAGGGACTCAGATCACATGATACTGGGGAAACAAACAGATCTTATTTTAACTTCCAGAAGTACTATTAAATCGAACAATTTCATCAGAATTACCATTTAATATTGAAAACTGTTGTAGCTCTAAATGCCAACAAAGTAAAAAAGATAGAATAATAGATTTGTGTGAATAAACCACATTTGACTTTCTGCTTATCCTCAGAGTTTCATTTTGGGATGGAAAAGAGGGAGAGATGGAGGGAGGGATGGAACTCAAACCAGGCTTCCCATACTGAGCAGTAGAGGTGTTCAAGGAGTTTATTCCATTAAAAATTTCGTATAGCTTTACTAAATATAGATTTCTTGTATGGTTGTACTGCCACAATGCATTCTGTAGAGAAAAGCAAAGCTGCACCCAGCAACATGCTTTGGTCAGTGGGTGCATGCATCCAAGTATATAAATATCTGGGAAAACTATGCATATTTAATGGGGGGGGGGGAGGAATCTGCATGAAGATATTTCTGTGCAGAGAAAAATGCCAGTTTGGAGCTGGGTCCCAATGGAGCTGGTAGGATGTAAGGTTGCAAATTACTGTACCAGTAAAGGGCAACTTCTGCTTCTCTAGAGACACTTTCTTGCTCCTGATGACCCACCATGGGCTGCACCTAACCCTAAAATGACTGATAAAGAATACAAAATGGAAATGGGTTCCTATATTGTGCTTGTGTATTTTAAGTCTACTAGGACTCACATTACTAGTGATGTACTAGGGATTACCAGGGATGTAATTCTTCACTACATTTGTTCTTGAAGGGAGCAACAAGTAATTTTAGCAGTGTGAGGTTGAAGGCTTTCGCAGCCAGCATTCATGGGGTTTTTGTGGGTTTTTCGGGCTATGTGGCCATGTTCTAGAAGATTTATTTCCTGACATTTAGCCAGCATATATATATATATCTCCATCCCACTCACTTCCATGCCAGCATATATACTGTGTGACCCTTGGTTGAGAGAAGGTGATTTACATGTTAACCTGTGTGTTGTTCTGTTGTTGAATGGAAAGGCCTCAGGGTGGGAGGATATGCAAGGAGGCATTGTTTCTATTCAATTAGTGATCCATTGTCTGCTGGAAAAACCCTTGACCATGGGTGGTTTTGATTTGCATATGCTGGGTCTTGATTTTGGTGTTTTTCAGGACTGGCAGCCAGACTTTGTTTACTTTAAGGGTTTCTTCTTTCCTGTTGAAATTGTCTAGCTGTTTGTGGATTCCTGTGCATTCTGACCCAATAGTTGTTGGCATGGTCCAAAATTTCAGTGTTTTCAAATAGCATTTTATGCCCAGGATGGTTTATAAGGTGTTCTGCCACTGCTGATTTTTCTGGCTGACCCAGTCTGCAGTGTCTCTCATGTTCTTTGATTCGTGTTTGAACACTGCATTTAGTGATCCCTATGTAGACTTGTCCACAGCTGCATGGTATGTGGTAAATTCCTGTGTCTTTGAGACGGTCTCTCCTGTCCTTCACTGAATGCAGCCTATACTGGAGTTCCGTGGTAGGTTTGTATTCACTTCCACTCACTTCTATGCCAGCATTCTCTGAAGATGCCAGGCACAGATGATGACGAAACGTCAGGAATAAAATCTTCTAGAACACGGACGCATAGCCTGAAAAACCCACAAAAAAAACCAGTTTTAGCATCTTCCAAAACTAGAGTTTCTGAAGCCTATTAGCAATTTAGAACTTATTCTGTGCAAAATTTACACATGGTTGTCTTCATTGGTTTTGTGCAGACAATGCTGTTACCTGTGCAGAAAATAGGGTTTTATGCACAAAACAGCCATGTGTGAATTTTGTGCAGAATAAGTCCCAGACTGTGAAGTTTCTTGTCTAAGGACGTTTTCACACAGGCGGCTCTAAAGCCGCCTGGAAGCCCCCTGGAAGCCATCAGGAGTCATTCCGGCGGCGAAAACAGCAGCCGCCGGAATGACTCCTGATTGCCTCCGGCAGAAGCGCCTGTAATTCCTTTTTAAAAAAGGAATTTAAAAGATGGGGCTAAAGCCGGCTAGCGGCAGGGATGGCGCAGGGATTGCGCAAGATGGGGCGGGGCTTGCTGCGACGTCGTATGAACACGACGAGCAAGACCCCGGAGTGAGGTAGGGATGGCGCAGGGATGGCGAAGGATGAGGAGGGGCTTGCTGCGACGTCGTGTGAACTTTTCCTGCACAGAGCCGGAGTGGGGCCGGATGGAGGTAGGAATGACTCCCTTTTTTGCCCCGTGTGAAAACGTCCTAAGATTTTTCTTGACAGGATTCTCCAGATCAAAAAAAGAAAAGAAAACAAAACAAAACACATTTTTGGCCATTTTTCCCAAATATGTTCACTTTGTCCCCCATCCCTAGGCTATACCCGTATAAAAAAGGGGTGGTTGGACTACACCTTCCTCCTATTGCATACTGATATTACTTAACTCCTTAGTATTTACCAATGTGCTTGCTTAGCTTGCCATTGCAATGGGGAATGCACACTGGCTAATATCTACAATGCCAGTGAATAAAGTGGTACAGGATATGAAATTTGGGGACTGTGATCCTCCTTTAAGAAAGATCAAATATTTGCTTTTTGTTTTTGAATTGTTTTGTTTCCCTTTGTCTGTCCCACTTTTAACCACAGGGAAAGTTCTTCTCTGAAGCAAGCCAGGCTTCAGAGTACAAGGACTTTGGACTCTTTGTACCTTCTGATGCAAAGCAGGCCTCTTTTAATGGAAGCCGTTCCTCACCAGTTGTGGAAGGAACGCTTACAGTTTCACAACACAGTATGCATGGCACAAACAACTTGCCCTTTAGTGTAGGTGCTGAAATTTTAACATTTGGTTTTAGTAAAATGTAGCTCTGCACGCACTGCAGTGTTGCAACTGTTTTGTTGTTATTGTTTTCATTTGTTTTGTCTGTTTCTTTGTGGATAGGAGGTAATTAAAGGAGGAAGGAATAAAGCCATTTTGTATCCATTCAGAACCTGATGCACATAATCATGTTTGCAGTTCTTGCACCTCTGTAGCCAGAGCTTAGGAAAGTCACTTTTTAAGATTACAACCCTCTCCTAGTCTGCATACTGGGAATGTTACTCTTTTGTTCTACCATTCACAGAATTCCCAGTATGCAGACTGGCTGAGGGATTCTGGAAATTGCAGTACAAAAAGTGGTATTCCCCAGCTCTGTCCCATGGGCCCTGCTCAGGTAATCCTTTCAAGCCATGTGAGATTTGCAAGGTTTACTTTGAAGATAAATGGATGAATACATTTGCACCTTAATAATGTAAATACCTGACTGCAAATCAGCTAAATTGCAAAATTTAGCAATAATTTGTCAGTTTTCATTCCTATTCTATTCTATTCTTTCTTTTGCTCCCCCCACACTTTAAATGTGTTTGCATGAACTGAACAATGTTAGCTACCCAAACCACAAACGTACACAAAGGAACAGAGAAACAGAAATAAGCAATGGTTGTGTTTACACCTACTCATTAAAACATATAGGAACCGCCTTGCCAGGGACTAAATTATCATAGTACAGTGTGCACTCTCCTGAAGGTTGGCTGTAGCCTTCCCATTTCACAGTTGTTTCCTGAAGTTTCACACCATAACATCAGAGAGCTAGACCCTGTTTCATATACAAATTTCTTTTCTCAAAGTACAGCAGTTGTCTTATATAACCCTTTTTAAAAGGGGTGTGGGCATCACTGTACCATGTTGCATAGAGTTCCAGAGGATATGTGTAAGTTCTCATGTATGTTTTTGAGAGATAAACAGCAGCCCCTCCGTTTTCGTGGGGATCCGTTCCAAACCCCGCGCATGCGAAAACAGAAACTCACTAATAATCAAGCCTCATTGGCTTGAATGGCCGTGCATACCATTTAATTTAATGGCGCTCAGCCCTCAGAGAATAATCAAGATCTCAGACTTCAAGTCCACGAAAACAGAGGGGCGACTGTAAATCCTTAATTATTTCATTCTCTTACATGAAATTAAAAAAGGCAAACGTTTCCTTTGTTGTTGGACAAACATATGACAATTTTGCACATCTTTCCCAACACACATACATACCAGGAATTTATTTTTATTTTTATTTTTGTGTGTGTGTGAAGCTTTTGTGAAAGTGCTTTGCACCAAAAAGTGTTTTGCACACAATATACATATGTCTTTTGCAAAAAATGCTTTATTCAGAATACTGGTCTTGCATTATGCCTACATAAGTTCATGTACAGAAGTGACTGGACATTTTTGTCCAATGTGCAACATCTATGTTCAGTTCAAGGTTGTGAAACTGGGGTGAACTTGTGGTGCTATTGTGCATGGACATGCAGTTGTGCAAGAGGCAGTTGTGCATAGATGTCCAGTTGTGCCAACTCTGCCATTCAGTACAAGACTTGCAAAGAATAATCATTGTGGAACCCCACATGTTGAGATTTATGATACCCAACCCAAACATAGTTTCTCAGCTTTGGTATTTTATGCAAAATGCACTCTTTTTGTAGTAAATGTGATATTTTTTTTGCTGAAAGAACAATAAAAGGTGGTGAAGAGAGTGCTGAACTATTTGCTTTTTCACAGGGGTAAAACATTTTGTGGAGATTTGCAGCTTTTTCATTAGACAGCCTAAGGTATCAACATACCCTTTCTAGTTGAAGATGAGCAAATTCATGAATATTCTTTAGCTGCCCATTCTATATCAGAGAGGGACAAATTCCAGGGAAACAAGTGGCTCCCTTAGGAATTTTGGTAGCCCTCAGCCATTCTGGGCTACCCAGACTGCCTTCTTTCTGGCCAGAAAAAAACCCTGAAAGAAGTGTTTATCCTAGACACCTCTAGGAACAGCATTTCACATTCTAAATAAGTCTCTCTCACACACACCACATTGTCAATTTTCTTCTCTCATATGATTTTTAACATCTTTGCCTGATGAAAACGCCCGTCAAGCTTCAAAAGATTGCATGATGTATTTTGTGCTGTTTGGTTGGCCCAATAAAAGTATCACTATTTCCTAGATTTTGAATTTTATTGTATTACACACCACACTGTTTAACATTTAAACATACCTGTTTTTCAAAACAAGCATTTGTGGTTTTGTTTGTTTAGTAGGTTGTAGCTTTAGATAGATAGATAGATAGAGAGAGAGAGAGAGAGAGAGAGAGAGTTTACGTCCCCCACCCAAGGGTCCCAAAGGCAGAAACGTACCCACCCCATCCATCACATTGACTATCCTTAATATATAGCTGTCTGCCTAGCTTAAACCCAATGTAGGGTGCCAGTTCTCAGGACCTAGCCTTGAGTCTCCAGTTTTCATGGGTCATCTGAAGTCATGAGACACTGGAGCAAATTCTCCACTTTTGATGGACTCATCTCCAGCCAAGAAAGAAAGATTATGTGTGTATTTCCTCATCAGTTAGCAGAGTAACATGTTGCTACAATTTGAAAGGATTCAGTTACTTGTTGCCAGATTGTATTTATTTAGTCAACTTCTTCCTTCCCTCCACATTATTATACCACCAGGACTCACCCTCTACTAAGCTTTGCATCCACTTTGTGGTTCAAAGCAAGTATACTAGGGCTGCTTCTACACTGCAGTTTGACACCGCTTTAACTGCCATGGCTCTGTCCTGTGGAATTCTGGGACTTGCAGTTTTGTGGGATTTCTAGTCTTCTCTGTCAGAGAGCTCTGGTCCCACAACAAGCTACGAATCCCAGGACTCCATAGGGTGGAACCATGACAGTGAAAGAGGTATTAGGCTGCATTGGCTCTGCAGACGGATAGCAGCCTAAGTTAAATGTTCCAAATCTAAGAAGGTGAGAAGGAATAATCCCTCATTTCACCTTGGTTTGGGAACAACTCCTTTGCCTAAAATTTCCCTCTTCATTTCCTAAAATGGAAAATATTGTGTGTGTGTGTGTGTGTGTCTGTTCCAGTGACAAGATCGGAGCAACTATGGCTGGTACTTAATGCATAACGCTTAATGATATATCACCAGTGGCTTTTCCTAGGTCTCAGGTTTCGACCTGGAAGCAAACCTCAAGGCCTGGGATGATCTTGAATTGGAAATCCTGTTTGTACCTATGTTTTTTTTAGAAAGCAATACCAGGAATGTTAAACTGGAGTTTAACTTTAATATTTAACTGGAGTTGTTTCAGAACCAGTGATATCTTTTATTTGAAGTTATGGTTAAACAGATCCTCTGGACTCCAGTGGCAAATGTATACTGTCCATCCCCTGTATCCAAAGGAGAACTGTGGATAATAGTGAACATTATATTTCTGCTGGAAGTTGACCACAGAGTCATGCTGGAGGACCTACAGATACCTAGAGAGGTGAAGTCTTTAAGCATCTTTTTTTCTGGATGTGGATAAGTGAAACTGTGGTTACCCATCCCATAGAAACAGAGGTTGGACTGTACTGTTAAAACTCATGGTGTTTTTGCAGGTGAATAGATTGATGCTTTTCCCCATAAGTACAGAGAAAGTTAAAAAATAAAATAAAAGATAGCACATACATTAAATAATTAGCAACATTGGAGGAAGTGAAACAAAAGTAAAAAAAAGTAAAAGTAGAAAATGAAAACCAATCCAGCTTCATTGTACAGGTTTTCTTTTCTTTTCTTTTTTCTTTTCTTTTCTTTTCTTTTCTTTTAAATCTCACTTTAAAATTGGGGCATTTCCAAAAGTTTGCAACTGTAAAGCTACCATGGGGGGGGGGGGAAATACTACATACTTAGAACAGCAAGTCTCCTAACAGTGGCCCAACATCTGGTGTGTTTAAGGAAATGAAATGCAAATCATGCCTTTTGCGTAGAATCAAGCTATGCCTGCATGCCACAGTCATCCACAGGACAAAAAAGTTCTCCTGGGAATGGAAGGAGCCTAACTAATGCCAAAAATGTAACTTCCCAAGTTCTGGTGCATCCTTAAATTATGCAGCCCAAGCACAGATTTACAATCTCACTGGAAAATAGATCACAGCAGTAGACAATGTGCAGCTCATGGGGTGCATATGGCCTCCCATGGCATTTTTTTCCAGCCTGTAAACCAGCCACCCCTAAAGATCTGCCCTCTAATACCCTAAGATCTTGTCTGATATTAGAAGTTAACTAGGGTCAGCCCTAGTTAGTATATGGATGAGAGACCACCAAGGAGTACCAGTTGCTGAAGTCTAGATTTCAGAGGAAGGAACTGGTAAAATCACCTCTGAATATTCCTTGCCTAAGAAAACTCTATGAAATCCCTGGGGTCAGCATAAGTCAACAGGCAATGCAAAGGCATGTACATAAGCATCCACAATGCTGTTTTGCTGATCCCTGAGGCTTCCAGGAGCCTCATTTTTGCAATTTTTCATGTTGGTGGCTTGAGTTCACCCTCCAGATCCACCAAAATGCAAAAGAAAAGTTTTAACTTAAATATGTTTTGATGTTTTTGGTATGTATTTTAATCTATATTTCTTCTAAGTGGACAACAGCCATATCTGGCTTTGCTGTATATTTTCTCTCTAACTGGGAATAACCGTCAGAGGGTTCCAGAGGCCAAAACCTGATCCCAGACCTTCCATACTTGTTCCACTTCAAAGGAGAAGCCAAACCACCATCTCCTAGAAAGGGTGAAGGACTGTTACAAGGGAAGAGCTCCAACTTGCAGATCTAATTACTTTGATGGAGTGCTAGATCAATCCCACTCCTTCCCAAGAATGTTGTAATTCATATATGGTAGAAAGCTACCATATAATTACTACAGCCTAAATATCCTAAAGCAGGGATTGGCAACCTACGGCCCGCGGGTCGGGTCCAGCCCGCCGAGGCCTTGGGACCGGCCCATGTCCGGTCCTGCTGCCACCGCCGCTGCACACCCACCGCCATGCGTGAGCGCTGGTGCCATTTTGGTGTCCAAAATGGTGCTCGCGCGTGCATGTGCACAGCGGTGGGCGCCATTTTGGAATGCCCAGCGGTGCTGGCATCGTGTGCATTCACACGGTGCCGGTGCCTTTGGGCCTTCCAAAATGGTGCCCCGCATCACGCGCATGATGGAGGGTGTGTGCACGTGCCGGCCCCCAGCGCCATTCCCCCCCCCCCCTGGCCAGGGGCAAAAAAAAGTTGCCGACCCCTGTCCTAAAGGCACTAGATCTCATCTGATCTTGAAAGCTAAGCAGGGTCAGCCCTGGTTAGTACTTGGATGGTAAGCAGTTAATGAATACCAGGTGCTTTAGGCTATATCTCTGAGGAAAGAATGGCAAAACCATCTCTGAGTATTCCTTGCCTAAGAAAACTCTATGAAATTCATGGGGTCGCCATAAGTCAACAGGCAACTTTAAGGTGTGTGCTTGTCTGCACACACACATACCATTAAATTAGGACTGAGCAAATTGTGACCTTCCATATAATGTTGGGTGGGTGGGGGATTCTAGGAATTATCTTCCTAAAGAGCAGCATTTCCTAAGTTCTAGGGCCTTCCATATGGTCAGAAAGCGAGGATTGTACCAGGGCCAGCCCTATCGTTAGGTAGATAGGAACTGCCATCTCAGGAATCTGATTTAAAGTGTCATGAAAAGGCACCATATTGATTTCTGTGTAAGGGGAGACGTTTATGGGATATTCTTCCTGGAACGCAGAAGTGACCTAAGTGCTACGGGCTTACCTGGAATTTGAAACACATCCTCAGGGAAATGAAGCAAAGTTTAGCGAATAGCAAAATTAAGCAAATTTTAGCCAAAATACCCCCCCATTCCTACAGGTGCTTTTTTTAAAAGAAAAAATCATATCAAATGAAATAGTCATATTTGTCTTTATGTGATATCGGGCAAATTTCAGTGGTGATGCTTCCTTTTAAAATTGATTTTTAAAAAAAGGGTTGTACTGTAGGCAAACTTTATTACAGAGCTCAATTTAAGAGTAAGGACAGGTGTGATGAGAGTCACTCTTCCGGCTTGACTTTGTGCAAAGTTTGTCAGCGATAAGCAAATAGTGTTGTCTTAATTGCTGTTCCCTTAATGTGAACAGCAGAGAAAGCCTGAGAAAAATTCCCCTGCATGGTTTTGGGTGGTGTTTTGTTTTTTGTTTTTTGTTTTGTTCAAGGAATCAAATGACAACCCAGAGACACAAGGGCAGGTTGTCCAAAATTGGGGGGGGGGGAGCCCCTTGAAGGTCATCTTGAATTTCTGACTTTTCATTCCTCAGTGAATGAGTTTACTTACAAGTCAGTTGAGATGAGGTGTGGGTGCGGGGGGGGTACTGTAGGGTTTGGAGAAAACAGAGATGAATACATAAAAACCTAAATGACAACTTATGAAACAGTGTGGTTTTCTTGCTATTAAGGCAAGAAGCCAAAATCTGGTCTCCTGCCCTACTGCCAGTGACCAGATGTTCCCTTCGCGTTCCCAGCTCCCCACCCTTTGTCAGCTGCCTTGGCTGTGGGTTGCTTTTAACCACTCCTAAGTTTCAAAAAAAAAAAAAAAAAAACACCAGGTTTCCGTTCTCAGCCATTTGATAGCTTTTATTGCAGCTGTTTGTTTCATGGTGTGGTTGGTAGCTCTGGGTGAGGGTTTTCAAAGCTGCCTCTTAATTCCCTCCTGAGAGTCATCTCCTCCCCATCCTTCTCATGCCCAGCGCTTAAAGGACAAAGTGATGCGCAGTCCCTAAGTGTGCCTATGTTTATGGTAGGAAGTAAAAGGGACACCCTTAGGAAAACTCCTCAAAGGTACCATCTTTAAAGGGAAAAAGGAATTGAAAGGGATTTCTATTTATATCCCATGTAAGTGTCATTTAAGATTCAGCCGTGGCTGTTTTGCAGAGAAAAACCAATGAAATCAGATAAAAATATCAGGACTAGGAAACATGAGACAGCACAATCTGATTATCTTGTACTGATCAAGGCTCTCTCTGCTTTCTCTTTACTAGATTTCATCCAGCAATGGAACAGAAATCCCATTAAAATACATTCCAGAATTATATAACGTTTCTGATTCTAAAAATTTAAAATGAAAATGACCTTCTGTGAAGGCTCATTTTTAGGTGCCACTTCCACAGTGGATGTGAAGTTAGGGTTATTGTCATCCTTTAGCTGTCTTTCGTTTTGTTCAAAGATATGGCTGTGTTAGTCTGTGTAGAAAGATCTTGTAGCACCTTTGAAACTAACTGAAAGAAAGAAGTTGGCAGCATGAACTTTCATAGACCAAATTTGGAACCATGATCCAAATGCATCTGATGAAGTAGGCTTTAGTCTATGAAAGCTCATGCTGCCAACTTCTTTCTTTCAGTTAGTCTCAAAGGTGCTACAAGTTCTCTTTATTTTTGTTGTTTGCCTCATTTTTTTTTTACTCCCCTTCTGGTTCCCAGTTGGTGTTTTGCTTGTTGTGAGACCCTCACTTGTTTCTTATTGTTAGAGATAGAAAGAGACTGTCCAACTTCTTCACAATCATTGCACTTATTGTGTGAGTGGAAACAGGCCTAAATACTCTAAAGGCACCTGATCTTGTCTGATCTTGGAGGTTAAGTAGGGTCATCTCTGGTTAGTACTTGGATGGGAGACTGCTGAAGAATACCAGATGCTGTAGGCTATATTTCAGATGAAGGAACTGGCAAAACCACCTCTAAGGATTCCTTGTGTAAGAAAATCCTGTTAAATTCATGGGGTCACCATAAGTCATCAGGCGACTTGAATGCACAGTAAAAATAGGCAACAGAGAGAGAGATTGGCAGTATGGATCTGGTCTCCTAAGCAACTTCGCCTGATTGCCCCCTCCAATGATAACTGAGAGCCTATGTGGTTTAGTTGTTTGAGTGCTGGACTATGACTCTGGAGATCAGGGTTTGATTCCCTGCTTGGCCATGGAAACCCATTGGGTGGCCCTAGACAAGTCATACACTTTCATCCTCAGAAAACCCAGTGATAGGTTCATTGTAGCATCACCGTAAGTCGGAAACAACTTGAAGGCAAACAACAACAACAATAATTGTCCTGGTGCATATTTTCTATATGTAAAACAACTGGGAGTATGACAAAGAAGAATGAGTAACAAATGCAGCAGTATAATGAAATTTGCCAAGGCAGGACTGCCCCAGTCCCTGGATTTCAGGACCCAAACTTGAGACATGAAGCAAAATTTGCATTCTTCTTCATACGCCAACCTGGGAAGAGTGGGGATCAAGCTTTTGGAGGGTCATAGCATAGGCTGGTCTTCATTTGCCTATGTGGAATTTATATCTTTAATAGGCTTGGTGCAATACTTCTACTCCAAGGTATATCACCAGCATGGTATTCAACTGCACAACCCATCATAATCTGTTTGGATGAGTTATAAAGACACTCCTCTGTAAGGTATGGGAGCAATGGCAGAGGATCTGGTAACTACACTCTTACAGTTAACAATCCCTCTGATTCTGTTAGAACCAGACATGGCTTTCAGGTTGATATCCATAGATGGCAGGCTCCTGAGATGAGAGCACATTTGCCAGAATGCCACTTTAGAAACTTCATCAGCTTCAGTCTCTCCTGCATTAGTTCAGGATGGAGTAATCTAATCTTGTTCTTCACTAGGTTTCTCATTTTTTAAAAGGGCCATTGGCAATAAAAGCAAGGTGTTGACACACCATTTCTCTGTGTGAAAGGAAATGGGAGGTCTATTGCATTTGTTTCACATTAAGGGTAAGAAATGCAAGACTATGAGAAGAGTTATGAATGACTTCAACAGGTTGTCTAGCTTTAAGATTTTGTCTTTTTTTCTGTATGCCATAGTCCCATTGTAACTGGTAGATGTAGAATTTTCTTCCTCCTTTCTTTCCCTTCCCCTCTTCTATTTATGCATCTGGAGAAAATGTAAAAATATGAAGAAAGGTAACATATGAAATGTAAATAAAATATGAAATGCAAAAGTATGAAAACAGGTTTGTATTAAACAATCAAAAGATAGAGGGAGACGATGGGGGTTGCTGCCACACTGCAGAATAAATCCAGTTTGACACTGTTTTATCTGTCATGGCTTCATCCTATGGAATTCTAGGATTTGCTGTTTGTTGTGGCACCAGAGACAAAGAAGATGAAATATCTCTGAAAACTATATATCCCAGAATTCTATAGCATTGAACCATGGCAGTTAAAATAGTGTCAAACTGCATTAATTTTGCAGTGTAGATGCAGCCAGGATCTATGAAGCTAACAGTTTCCACTCCCCAGCAGTAGCCAAGCCAAATCAGTTAATCTTATGGCATCAGAAAATACTTAAAAACAAGGCTTGGCTCAGTGTTTTCCGGGGATAAAGTCAGTTGATCATCAGGTGTTCTGGAATTAGATCAATAATGGCTGACAAGCTTTCCACGAAGATGTGTTGCCCTTCAGTCATGATCTTCACTACAGGACAAGATTCCCAGGAGACTATCAGAGCCATGCTCTCCCTTCACAGAGAGCTGTGTGGAGATTTGGGAGGCCTGGGCAGTGCTTTGCACAAGCTGAGCACCTGCTCAGAAATATTCCTTTACCTTCTGGAATTTTCCTTTACCTTCTGGAAGTGTTAACCTTGCCACAAGTTCCAACTTCCCTTGTGCGGGTATTATTACTTTATTGTGCCTGCTTGTTGCCGGATAGTGGCATCTGGTGGCTTCATTGGGGCTGGGAATAGTGAATTTGCTTTGGAATTTAGTCCAGATTTCATTGAGAATTCTCAATGTCCCTCTCTAAACTGTCAATCCCAGGATTCTTTAGGATGGAACCATGACAGTTAAAGTGGAATAATGGTGCTACAACTGTGTTGTGTGAAAGGACCCCACCATTCTGCTACACCAATCTAGTACCATGTAATGTTTTCTCCCTTATTGCTTCCAACAGGTACTACTTAAAAGAGAGAAAGCAAAATTAGTTTATGGGGTGTGGGTTTTTTCCCCTTTGTCTCATCAAATATGAAGGGATTTCGTTTAAATTACAGTGAGGAATTTAACATAACCAGAGCTTAAGGTAGATGGGATTGATTTCTGCATCAGGTTTCTAACTCATAAAAATGTCACACTTTTAATATCTGATATTTTGTTCAACAAATGGGAATTTCATACCACTTGGAAAGATAGTCATTTTCTTAATGGAATATGCATCTTGCAAATAATCCTAGATCTAAAGACCTGAGACATTTATATACTTTGAAAAACCTACTTTATCTCCAAATGACTTTACCTTTTGGGAAGGATTATCTCCCCCCCCCCCCCCCCCTGAACAGCCCACCCACCCATTCCAATGTGCCTCTCCTCCTCCATTTATTTCAGGCTGGCTGCCTTCATAGGAGAATCTTTAAAATACCGGAATAAAGGTTTAGGAGACTGCATCATTCTCCAAAATTGCTTATCTGTAACACATATTCTGTGACTAACCTGGGCATTGGCCAGAGACAGAGCTTGGACAAGTTACCTTTGGGACCTGCTACTTCTAGAATACCTGAGTCAGCATGGCTAATAATGTGGGAAGAGGGATTCTTGGAGTTATAATCCAAAAAAGGGAATTTATCCAAGGTCTGGGTGAAGGAGTGCACAGTTTTATCAGTGAATTGCTGATACAACCTGAATGGTTGCATCAGTTTGGATTTTCAGCCAATCTTATACATAGGCCTAGGGCAGATGTAATGGTGGGTGGTTTCATGCAAACTAGGTACAGTACCTCTCTAGAGCTATCTACTTTGATCCTCCCCTTGTTGTCAATATCCATTTTTTTCATGTTCCATTATATTGCATCCAGTAGTTATGGTGACATCAATCAATGCCAGTGGTGTGCTGAATTTAACATCTTCATCAATGACTTGGATGATGGAATAGAGGGCATGCTTATCAAATTTGCAGATTACACTAAATTAGGAGGGGTAGCTAATAGTCCAGAGAACAGGATCGGGATTCAAAATGGCCTTAACAGATTAGAAAGCTGGGCCAAAACTAACAAAATGAATTTCAACAGGGAGAAATGTAGGATACCACAGTTGGACAATAAAAATGAAATGCACAGATACAGGATGGGGGACATCTTGCTTGATGGCAGTACATGCAAAAGGGATCTAGGAGTCTAAGTGGACCACAGGGTGAACATGAGTCAACAGTGTGATGCAGCAGCTATCAAAGCCAGTGCAATTCTGAGCTGCATCAGTAGGATGTCCCTAATGTCTAGACCAGGGGTAGGCAACCTTTCCCCTTTAAGGGCCGAGGGACTTCAGCTCCCAGAAGCCTCAGCCATGTTGGCCAATAGTCCCATGTTGGCCAATAGCTCCTGGGATTCTGGGAGCTGAAGTCCCTCAGCCCTTAATGGGGAAAGGTTGCCTACCCCTGGTCTAGACTGAGGGAAGTAATAGTACCATTCTATTCTGCTTTGGTCAGCCCTCACTTGGAATACTATGTCCATTTCTGGTCTGCACAATTCAAAAAGACTGTGGACAAGCTGGAGTATGTCCAGAGGAGGGCAACCAAAATGGTGAGGTGTCTGGAAACCATAATGCCCTATGAGACGCAGCCCAGGGAGAGGGGTATGTTTAGCCAGGAGAAGAGAAGGTTAAGGGGTGACATGATAGCCATGTTTAATTCTAGTTTAATTCTACCTTAATTGTCACTGTTGTAAGTGTTTAAATTGTATTGTGCTTTTAAACTGTAGGCTGCTTTGAGTCCCATTTTTTTGTGTGGGAGCAGAATACAAATAAATATAATGAAATAATAATAATGTTTAAATATTTGAAAGGATGTCATAGGGACATAGGAGCAAGCTTGTTTCTGCTGCTCCAGAGACTAGGACACGGGGTGAAGGATGCAAACTACAAGAAAAAAGATTCCACCAAAACTAGGAAGAACTTCTTGACAGTAAGAGCTTTCAACGTTGGAACATGCTGCTTCAGAGTGTGGTGAAGTCTTCTTCTTTGGGGATTTTTAAACAGGCTGGATGTCCATCTGTCGGGATTGCTTTGATTGTGTATTCCTACATGGCAGAATGGGGTTGGACTGGTGGCCTTGTGGTCTCTTGAAACTCTTCTGCACCTGTTTCCTTCTCTGAATCACCTGTAAATTTTAACAGAGTTCTCCAAGGTGCTGAACTCTATTTCCAAAGTATATTCAGCGCTTGGGTTAGCTCATTTCATGTAATAAAACTGAGAGCTCATTCAGCACCCCTCTGACCAGTAAGCCACTGATATGATTGGTTGCAGTGGTCACTTTGTTCCCTCATAAACTAGAGACTAAATGAGGCAAGGTTTTGTTTAAACAGTTTTAGGTTTAAACCAGTTGTGGGTTTGTTTGTTTGGTTTTTGGTTTTCTTGCATTAACATTTCAATGAAAAAAATTGAATCCTGTTTATTAATCCTGTGAAACATTATTTTATATATTAGAAAACTTGATCAACCATATTTTAGTGCTTTCTAATATTAACAATCCAAAGTTATTAGGCTTTGATAAGATTTACAACTTTCAATAAAACACCACTTTTTACTACTTATTATTTTGAATATATGTAGTCTATACATAGTAAAACATCAGAGTTGTTTTGCTTGAACGTATGGTAATTGACGGATTTGTTAATGAATGACATTTCTTGCACTTTTATAAAATAAAGTGATACAAAGAAGGAATTGACATTGGATACTGGTTTAACAATGAACAACTGCCAATAAACTGTTAAAGTTAAAATGTTTACATTCAAACAGTCATTGTTGTTCCATTAAGAGAGTTGGAAAATAGTAATAATTGACAGACTTTTTTACAAAAATATGGATAATTGATTTTAAAAAAACGGATTTTTTTTAACAAGTCATTTGGTTTAAAACAAGTTTATATCATGTTTTAACCTGTTTTAAACCAGCCAACCTTGCTATGAGGATCCAAAATTTAGTTGATTAATCAACAGAAATCAACACAACTTTCATCAAAGCTTTCAATGACTCCTTTTCTCACATTGCAAGATGCACAGAATGGGTGTTAGATGGAATCTTTTTAAAGAAGCATTCCTCTGCTTGCTTAAATGGGAGAGGAAGCCTCTTTTAAGATGTGATGCTGTGATGGGTCAACAACTGTGCCAGTCGTAGTTACATCTGAATTTATGTTTCTGCTTACACTGAGCCTTAAGATGGCCATATTCTCCACATGAAAATCATTTCATGTTATCCTTGTTCTTTGGTTGACCCTGGTGATTAGAAAATTGCTGTTGGTCAAGTTTAGACAGTTGTGACAACTTAAGATTGTCATCTTTCTGCACCTGACGATAAAAGTCGGCTTTGTGTACAAAGTGATGCTTTTGCCATGTCTCGCAGAAACCTCCTGCATTTGGCTGTGGAGGCTGCTCTCTATAGAGCTCCATATAATGATCTGCTGCTCCTGCAGCCTTGACCAATGTTTTTGGCTTGTTATCTAGCTCTAGCACATAACAGACAAGATCCAAAGGGGCATGTACCAAAAACTGTTTCAGGTTGATGCGGAAGCAGGCATCCTCCAGCGAAGTTACCTTAGCCTCTTGAAACCAAATCTCCCTCCCACATTGAACAGCATAAGCTAGTTCTCTGTAAGAGTCACCATGCTTCTTGGCTGTTGCCCTGAAGTGTTTTCTTGCTGCCTCTGGGGTAAGGCCAAATCATTGTCAAGCTCCCTCCAAGAAGAGCTGAAAATCCAGCATCTCATCTCATGTCATGCTGGACTCCACTGCTCGTAGAACTCCTGAGAGTTGTGGGCAAAGTTCATGCATGTACTGGTTGCTAGGGACTCCATAATGCATACAACCTCTTTGAAAACTTTCAATAAAATCTTCAAAATCACTGCCGTCCTTGTAGGTGGGGTACCGTTGAGGCTGAGGGATGTAGAGTTGTCCTTTATCCCACCCAGGTGCATTTTAAGAATGCAGCTGTCATATTTCTTTGTCCTTCTCATTCAGTCGTATCTGAAGGATACTAGCATCTGGGCCCATAAGTCTTGAGGCGGCACCTGTGGTCCCAGGGCACCTGTGGTGTCTGATGGAGACTGAGCACTGTCAACTTCTTCTGTAGACATGACAGTACTTTGCCACTCTTGAGTATATATACTGAAGAAGCCCAACTATCTATCTAAAACACTCATGAGTTGTGAAATAAACAAACAACAGTTTGCCTGAGATGATTAGAAGCAGAACATGCTGCTTTTGCTTTGCCATGAAAAGAAAGTAGATTGACAGGACAGAGCCAAGAGAAATCCTGAACTATCTCCCCCCCCCTTCTCCTCATAGGCTACCCAGTAGCAAAGCAGGCAGTCCAGCCAGATAACCCCTTAGCTTGTCTTGAGAAGAAAAAAAAGGGGGGGGAACCCTTCCTCTTTACAGCTTATTGCCCCCACCACCAAGTAGAAAAAGACAGAAAGAAAAAGAGGAAAACTACTGCTTGATCCAAAGAGGTTCCAAGTGGGCAGATCCTACCTCACCCTTTGATCTTGCCAGCGCAGAGAAAGTTTCCCTTATGAGCCTCTGACAATGAAAGGACACAAAAAGCACTCTCTGCAAGTACACAAATTCTCCCCTGTCCTCTCCTTGAGCGGGCAAAGTAAAAGAGAAATAATAGAGACCACACACTTTTCTTTGTCTGCACTCAAGCCTCATACACCTTCTAGGTCCTAAAACTGCTGCCACCATGTGATTTTTCTCTATGGTCCCACTCCACTCTGCTGAGCTGGATGGAACTCTTTGAGATGACTGTAATCCCAAAATAAATAACTTGCTGCCAACAGCCAATGATTTAACCTGTCATGTCCCAGCAATGTATTGGGACATTGCTTGGTCTTCTATTAATAACCTACAAATAGAACAAGCACTAGCCTAGCTAAGGCCATTAGAAGGAAGGAAGGAAGGAAGGAAGGAAGGAAGGAAGGAAGGAAGGAAGAGGCAGAGTGCTGAACAACAAGGTTTCATTTTAAAGAAGGAACATTAAAGAAAAGAAACATGGAAGACAACTGGTCCTCCAGGGACAAAAACTTAAGTATCAGTTTCAAAACACAATCATGTCAGCCAAACCTTAACATACTGCAAACCTGACTTCGCTGACTAGTAGTGAGGCAGGCCCACAGGCCAAGGCCTTACTATTACTCAGGCCTTCTCTCAACTGTCTAACAGTCACTTTCCAACCACCATCCAGAAGGTTCTTTTCTAACTGCCATCTGATTGGTTGGTTCCTCTCACACCACCAGTGATGTCATCCTCTTCGTAGACTCCAGTACCCCCTCCCACAGTGAAAATGCTCTGATAAATGGAGGGACTTCCATTTATCACAGATGCCAATCAGGATGCACACTTTGGCTGCATCTGTACTGGAAAAAATAATCCAGTTTGACACTACTTTAACTGCTATGGCTCAGTGCTATGGAATTCTGGTATTTGTAGTTTGTTGCGGCACCAGAATTCCGACCTAGAAGGCCAAATATCTCACAAAACTACAAATCCTGAAATTCCACAGCATTGATCCATGGCAGTTAAACTGGTGTTAAACTGGATTATTTCTCCAGTGCGATGCAGCCTTATCCCAGTATCTAAAATGTCAGCTTTAGTTCTTTTCATTATTCATTTTACCTAAATTTGGATGAAACCAGAGCTCTGACCTCCTCTCTCATTTCAAGTGGCTCTGCAGGTTCTGGGCTTCTTTTGCATCAGTTGTGCTAACTTATTTTTATTATTATTGTAAATCGAATCTTTAAATGTCAGGGAAATGCTGGATTCACCTGAAAATAGACATTCAGCAACTGTAACAAAAACTGTGAACTGTATTATCTCAGCTCATCATTCTTATTCTTGCACACCTCATTTAGCAGCTATTAACAGAATAATTCTTGCAGAAAGCAACTCAATTCCAGGGAGAGTTGAAACAACCTGAAACAGTTTTTGAAGGTTTAGCTGGAAGGAAGGAAGGAAGGAAGGAAGGAAGGAAGGAAGGAAGGAAGGAAGGAAGGAAGGAAGGATAATCTGAATAATCATGGGATCTTAAATATATATATACCGATATAAATATAAACTAATCCTTAAATATAAACTAATCCTAACAACAACAATTTCAGCAGCATCTGCAGTACTTTCCTAATTTTGGAAGCTAAGCAAGGTTTAAACCTATTTAGTACCTAGACTAGAGAACACTACTAGAGACATACTAGAATATGGATGCAAGAGCTGAACAGTGAAGAAAGCTAATAGACAGAAAATCAACACAATTGAGAGGCATTATTGAAGAAGAGCCAAGGGTACCATGAAGGACCAAAAAGGCAAACAAATGGGTCATGGAACAGATCAAGCCTGAACTCTACTGGAAGCCAAAATGACTAAATTGAGGCCATCTTACTTTGGTCTCAATTAATTGCTAGAAAAGACAATAATCCAGGGAACGTGGAGAGAAAGAGAGATAGATCTCATACTAGATGGATAGATTCAATCAAGGAGACATGAGTCTGCAGGACCAGAGCAGAGCAGATGAGGACAGAGGGGCTTAGAGGTTTCTTATTCACAGGATTGAACTTACCATGACTCGAATTCTACTCAAGGGCAGCTAACAACAAGAACAACTATAGAACACCAGGGATCTCAGATAAAGAACCCAGTCTGAAACTAAAAAACTGTTGATGCCAGTCAGACATGACAATACTGGCAGTCCAATGGCCTGACTCAGTGTAAGGGCTCTTGCTATATTTCTAACTGTGTGTGTGTGTGTTGTGTGACTTCAACTCATTTCCAACTCATGGTGACTATAAGGCAAACCTATTATGGAGTTTTCTTGGCAAGATTTGTTCCGAAGAGGTTTGCTATTGCCTTCCCCTGAGGGTGAGAGAGTGTGACTTGACTTGCCCAAGGTCACCTAGTGGGTTTTGTGGTCAAGCTGGGAACCAAACCCTGGTCACTAGAGTCATAATCCAATGCTCAAGCTGCTACACCACACTGGCTTTCATTTCTAACCTACAATATTATAATGGATTGGCACCAGTATTGGTTTCTTTCTAGTGCCAAGCCAGAGGCAGGGAAAGTGGCTTTCTATTGAAGCCTTTGGGGCTTAGGGCCTCGGCAGACGACTAACAGAGTCGTCTTCTGGGCCCGGAAGAGGAGGGGCAGCCGCACGTTCGGCGCCCCTTCCTCTTCCTGAGGTCGCCCCCGGAAGCACCGGCCATCCGCACGGCCGGCGCTTCCGGATTGGCCTCACGCCGCGGCGACCGCACTCGCCACGGCGTTTGAGGCAGGGAAAGTGCGCCTGCCGCTTTTAGGGCGCACTTTCCCTTAAATCTTAAAGGAGCGCCAATTTGGCGCTCCTTTTAGATTCGGCGGGGATGCACCGCGGTGAGGCTGCCTTGGCCCCACGGCGCTGTGGACCAGGGCGTCTTGGACGCCCTCGTCTGCATCCCCCCTTAATTTACTTTTTTAGAGGTACATTATTTTAACTGTCACTAGCCTTGTAAGCTTGTTGACATATCCCCTCTGCAGACCAGGGAGTCGGGGACGCCCTGGTCCGGAGCGGCGGCGGAGCTCAGCCTCCGCACCGCGCCGCTCCTGCGGCGAATCTAAAAGGAGCTCCAAATTGGCGCTCCTTTTAGATTTCAGGGAAAGTGCGCCCTAAAAGCGGCGGGCGCACTTTCCCTGACTTATCCTCCGCTGCGCGTCCGGTCGCTGCGGAGGGAGGTTGCCCTGGAAGCGCCGGCTGTGCGGAGGGCCAGCAGCTTCCAGGGCGACCTCAGGAAGAGGAAGGGACGCCGCGCGTGCGGCTGCCCCTCCTCTTCCGGTCTTGGAGACGGCCCTATTAGCAGTCTGCCGAGGCCCATACTCAATTATGTTTTCATCCCGCTTAAAATTACTTCGTTTTTTGTTTTCAATCTCTTTCATTCCTTTAAATTGTTTATCTCTATTATTTCTATTTCCTTGCTCATTGCCCTGAAATTAAGAAATAAATACTTGCTCTGCTCAGCTCTAGTGCAACATCTACCATGTAATCATGGCTTGGAATAGTTACTTTTTGGAGGATGGTTCCCAGACTCTCCACCCCCACCCCACCATTGCCAGCATTGCCATTTTTTTGTGGTTTAAAAAGGGAAAGTTGCTAAGCTCTGAATGAAGTGAGCACCCAGCCCTGGCAAAGAATCAAAGTTAGGTCATTATTGAGCATTTTGGTTTATTCTGGTGTGGTTTCAACACTGTTAGTTTTCCCTTTGGGGAAGGAAAGCTCTCTGATCCACACACTCTGTGCCTCGGCTCTTCTCAACAAGAGCAGAAGCATCTTCAGTTACAAACCTTGAGCTCCAATAGTAGGCTTTATTTAGTACGCCATAAAAACAGCCATTTCTCAGATCATAAAAGGGCCTCCACATCATTTTCTCTGCAGCAAGCTTTCCGGTAGAGTGGCTCGATCTCTGGGCTTTCGTGCCCCAGGATGCTGCGTGGCTCTGTGTATTTATGTGCCAAAATAAAATGCAATTTTGCAAGTTTTATTAGGTGTGAATTCAGACTATTGGGGGAAGGGAATCCATGCACCGGTGGTGTGGGGATAGAGAAAGTGTGGGATTTCATAACCTCTGCAGATTAAAATTTCTGACAAGTGAATGAGTCCTTCACAGGAAGAAATAGTCCTTGTCCACATTTTGGCAGACAGAGATGGATCTGACCTGGGCTTTGCACCGTGGACCAGAGCCCCAGAAGAAACTGGCACTAGTTTCTGACACCATAAAATAGAATGGAGAACCTCAAGCCCAAGGGCCAAATTCAATCCACTTGACTTTCTCATCTGGTCTACCAGCTTCTTTCTCAGTCCTCTCACCTGATGCTCTGCACTACTAGCCCAAAGCAACCTTTCAAAGTTTAGAAGGAGTGAGTTGCCAGTGTGACATGGTTATTTGGAGAAGCACAGGCCAAAGTCCTACTGTTACACCTTACTACAGTAGATCTATTGAATGAATGGAATTTACCTATGTGTTGACTCACCATTCTATATTAGATTCAATGGGTCTACCGAAAGTGGGACTAACTTAACAGTATTCCAGCCACAGTATAAGAAAGTGGCATGCTAAAAAGCAATATTATAAATGTGATTATTTCTGTATATGAGTACTATTTTCTAGTTACTTCTAGATTTTACTTTGAGAGGTTGTTTTCAGAGGCATTTTGTCAAGATTTTAAAGCAATTCCTTAATCAGCATCTAGATGATGATGATGATGATTTTGGCAGGGTCCCCCTTAAAAGTAATGCAGTAAAACAGAAACCACGTACTTTTCAAATACTGTACAACTAATGACAACAAGTTGCTTTCCAAACATTCCCAACCAAGAAGGCAAACTGATTATTTTTAAAAAGTAATTTGCCTGGCTCTACTTTCCCTAGTGCTAAGCATATAGACCCAGTCAGGGACTGCTTCCTTCCAGATTGAGATAGAGAGATCAATTCCTCTCTGCCTGATGTGCAAAGGAAAAAAGCCCAGTTACGTTGGGGGTGGATCTTTTGGAAAGGGATGGAGTCTTGGGATACTAATCTTTCCTTATTTCATTCTGATATGCAAGAGTTTTTGTATCCCCCTCATTATCTTTTGGGACTTCTTTTTGAAAAGAATACAGTGGCTCCTTGTTATCTGCTAGGCTTTGGTTCCAGGACACACACACACATACATAGATGCCAAAATACATGGAAGTTCAAGTCCCATTAAATATAATGGATACTAAAATGGTGTCCCTTATATAAAATGGCAAAATCAAGGTTTGCCTTTTGGAATTTATATGTTGTTGTTTTTTTAAAAATATTTTCAATGTGTGGATGTTTGAAGTTGTGGATAAACAATCCATGGATATGGAAAGCCAACTGTATTAGTAGAAAAAACAATTTTGCAGAGGAACAAAAGGGGGGGGCAAAACCCATTTGTTGAGGAGGCAGCAAAATACACGGTTTTCTGAACCAAAAACAGGAAGGCAAAAACAATATATTTTTATGTAAATAGATCCCCCCCCCCGAAAGTTCTGAGACTTGAAAACAATCCTTGTCATTTGACACACACACACACACACACACACACACACACACAGGGCCTTTGCAGACTGCTAGAAATAGTGCAAATTGAGTCCACTTTAACTGCCCTGACTCAGTGCTAGGGAATCATAGGAATTGTATTTTTTTCTGAGACATTGAGCCTTCTCTGTCAGAGAGCTCTGGTGCCACAATAAACTACAGTTCCCATGATTCCCTAGCACTGAGCCAGGGCACTTAAAGTGGACTCAATTTACACTATTTCTGGCAGCCTGCAAAGGCCCACACACACCCAACATGCCTGATTTCTCATCAAGGATGAGAAAATCTGCAAGTAGTCTTGACCTTCAAAATTCTAGCAGGCAATCTGTTCCTCAAGGTTGAAACAATTCCCCACTCCTCCCATGAAGAGAAAGTGAAACATTTACCGCGACACAGAAATGGGAATTCTAGAACAGTGGAAGTGATGCAACTATGATTGGAGAGAAGATGGGTGCGTGGGACAAACATTAAGTTATTTTCAAAGCATTAGATTTTATACCTGATGCTTACCGTCTAATCCTGCCCCATGCTGTGTAACATTTTTGGCACAGGATTCAAGCATCCATCTTGAAGCTCTGCACGCATCAGGGCCAAGGGACAAAAATTAACCTTTGATAATGTCTGGTAAGATAAAACAGATTTCAACTCCCCTAAACGTTGAACAGCTTCCAAATGGATATCCATCGCTTCAGCCGTAAAAGCATTCTGGCTAGTGCATTTGTTTTGGCTTTCCTTTTGAGGGAGGTTTCCATTATCTTCATTGTCTGTTTTACTAGCTCATGGGCAGGAGACCAAAATATTACTCTGTGTTTGTGTGTGTGTGTGTGTGTATGAGTGTGTGTGTGTTAGAGAGAGAGAGAGAGAGAGAGATTATTTTCTTTCAGTATCTTGGTTTGGTGAGAACTTACTGGGCAAATTTAGTAGGCAGAAAATGGCTTATCATTTTGCAGTGTTGTTCATTCAAAACAGATGACATGACCTTCTGGAGGATATAATGTACAGATGTCTCATCAATCAGATAGCAAGTCATAGTCTTGCAATTTGGTTGTATCCAAAAGTAAGGTTGGACAACATCAGTTCATGGCATTTTTTTTGCATTCTTGGGTGCTTTCTTTAAATAATTGTTAAGCTGGCTTTTAGAGTTCATCCTCCCAGTCACTATAGTAATGGTAATAATAAAAGTTCGAAATGAAAAAGCAAAAACTAGAGAGCTCAGTATGCTCAATGCTCAAACCAACCTAACTCAATTATAAACCAAAGTCTTCAAGGACTATCTGAAAGCCTATAACAACTGAGCCTGGCAGACATAGAATCACAGAGTTGGAAGGAACTGCAAGGCCCATTTAGTTCAACCCCTGCAATGCAGCAATCTACAACTAATGCACCCCTGAAAGTGTCCATCCAACCTCTGTTTAAAGACTTCCAAAAGATGGAGAGTCCACCATCCTCCAAGGTAGCCTATTCACTGTCAAACAGATGTTACAGTAAGGAAAGTTCTTTTTAATGTTTTGGTGGAATCTTGTAATGTGATTGATCCATTAGTTCATGTTCTAGTTTCTGAAGCAACTGGCTCCATCTTCATCATGACATCCCTTCAGATATTTAAAGATGGCTGTCATGTTGGCCAAAAGGCCAATGCAATTTTAGGCTGCATTATATATAGTATCTAGTATAGTATAGTATCTAGATCAAGGAAAGTAATAGTGCCACTGTATTCTGCTTTGGTCAGGCCCCACCTGGAATACTGTGTTCAGTTCTGGGCACCACAATTCAAAAAGGATGTGGAGAAACTGGAGCGTGTCCAAAGGAGGGCGACTAAAATGGTGAAGGGTCTGGAAACCATGCCCTGTGAGGAACGACTTAGGGAACTGGGTATGTTTAGTCTGGAGAAGAGATGGCTAAGAGAGGATATGATAGCCCTGTTTAAATGTTTGAAGGGATATCATATCGAGGAGGGCGCTAGCTTGTTTTCTGCTGCCCCAGAGAACAGAACCCGGAACAATGGATGCAAGCTACAGAAAAAGAGATTCCACCTCAACATTAGGAGGAACTTCCTGACAGTGAGAGCTGTTCGACAGTCGAACACACTCCCTTGGAGTGTGGTGGAGTCTCCTTCTTTGGCGGTCTTTAAACAGAGGCTGGATGGCCATCTGTCAGGGGTGGTTTGATTTTGAGTTCCTGCATGGCAGGGGGTTGGACTGGATGGCCCTTGTGGTCTCCTCCAACTCTATGATTCTATGTCATCTCTAACCTTCTCTTCTCCAAGCTAAACATATCTAAATTACATCTTTAGAGATGCCAGCCACAGATGCTGGTGAAACGTCAGAAAGAAACTCTTCCAGAACATGGCCATACAGCCCGAAAAACCCACAAAAAGCTATGGATGCCGGCCGTGAAAGCCTACGACTTCACAAGTGTGTGCTGTTTGCCTTCAATTCATTTCTGATTTATGGTGACCTATCACAGAGTTTTCTTGTCAAGTTTCTTCAGAGGAGGGTTGCCAGTCCACTGAGGCTGAGAGAGTGTGACTTGCCCAAGATCACCCAGTGTTTTTCTAGGGCTGAACTAGCATCACTACTTTGTATAAGGCCTAGAAATGCATGACAAAAAAAAATCACAGCTGGTACGATACTGATATCACCAGCACTGGGCTATCAATTAAAGCAGGGGCAGGCAACTGAAGGCCCGGGGGCCGGATGCGGCCCCCCAAGGCCTTTGGACCAGCCCCAGGCCGGTGCTGCCGCTGCTGCTGCCACCGCCCTCCATGATGATATTGATTATTGTTGTATATTACTTGTTCTTGGAGTTTTCTTGGCAAAATCTCCACAGGGGTTTTGCCATGGCTTTTCTGGGGCTGAGAGAGTAGGCATGCATATATATATATATATATATATATATATATATATATAATTTTTAAATATATATATATATATATATATTTATTTATTTATTTATTTATTTATTTTTGGTGCTTCGGCCCCCAATTGTCTGAGGGACAGCAACCCGGCCCCCAGCTCAAAAAGGTTGCCTACCCCTGAATTAAAGCCATAGGGTGCATTCATTTTCAAAACAGAAAAATAAGACAATCAATTCTTAACTCCCCACATTTACCAAACATCAATATAAAACCCTGAAGAAAAAAAATTGCAAAGCTTCCAAAGAGCCAAAAGCACTTAAGACAGAACGAAAACCATCAAAATCTGATAGGGACTAAAGCAGAGATTTAAGAGACCTAGAGAAAAAAAGGAAGTCTTTATGTGGCACTGAAAAAATACACAGTTTTAACACCAGGCAGTGGTGTCACTGGGGTGGCATGGGGGGGGTGCAATCCACACCAGGTGACACCTCAGAGAAGGGGTGACACCCAGTTGGTCTCTCCTCCCGATGCGGTGGGGGATGTGGTGCTGGTGCTAGAGCCTGCCACTAATTCTCTGCTGCTGTGACTCTCAAGGGAGCCAAGGCAGCAGAGAAGGAGGGATGAGCCCACACCCTTCCATCCTTCTGTGCTGCCCTGCCCTTCCTGGCTTATGCAAGTGAGACAAGGCACTGGGAACAGAGAAGCAAGTATGCATGGACCCCTCCAACCTTCCCTGGTGTCTTACTTGCCCAGCCGCCCCCTCAGTAGCCCTAGGTGGGCATTTGGGCAGGTAGCGCTCCCGCCAGCAGCCCCAGCATCAACAACGGGTGACACCAACACTACGTATGCCACTGTCACCAGGGGAATACCTATGTGAAGAAGAGCATTCCACAGCTGAGAGACCAGAACCAAGAAGGCCTCCTGAGCCCTGAGATGCTTCATTCACAACACAGCTTGAGCCTGTGTGAGCAAATTTCTGCTTCCCTGCTCATTCCTTCCTTCCCAAAGTCAGACTTGTAAATAAATAAATAATATATATTCCTTGAAGCAGGGAGTTATATGTCTTGATTGTGTTGTAGGATGGATGTTACTGGATAAAGTTTGGCCTGTGGAACACCCTGTGAGCCTCGATTGTGGCCCCCATTGCTCCTTCTCAAGCTGCCTTGAATTGACTTACATTGAATCAACAGCAGTTTCACATGTTTCTTACATGGGACATGTTCAGAGGAGGACAACCAAGATGGAAAAAGATCTACAGACCAATCCTTATGAGGAATGGCTTAGGGAGATGCGTATGTTTCACTTAGACAAGAGAAGATTCAGAGGTGACATAGGGGCTATGCAGACAGGTGGTTCTGGGCTGCCCCTATTAGCGGCGGATTGAGGCCATGGCAACCCCATGCCATGGCCCTGATTCTACCTTTTGCTGCCCCTAAAAGAGCGGCAAAATGCAGCTCCTTTTAGGGGTGGCAAAAGGCTGCCCTAAGAGCTGGTGCTGCAGCTCTTCCACATCCTTTTGGCACAGCGTGTCTGCAAGCTGCACTGGAGGGCGTCCTGACACTGTGCATCGTGCATATGGGCGCGCAGCGTCAGGACGGCATCTGGCTGGGCTTGGGGCGGCAGGCGTGCGGCTGCTCCACCCCAACTCTACCCCTACGCCGGCTCTTTGGGCCAGTCTGTAACACCCCATACTCTTCTTTTTAAATATCTGAAAGGGTATCATGTGTAGAAGATGGACTGAGCTTATTTTCCTCTGCTACAGACACTCGAACAGAAAGCAATGGATTCAAATTACAAGAAAAGAGATTCCACCTAAACATTATGAAGTACTTCTTCATTATAAGATCAATCAATCAATTTTGAGATTGTTGGACTCTCCTTCTTTGGAAGTCTTTAAGCAGAAGCCGGATAGCCACCTCTCAGGAGTGCTTTGGTTATGTATTCCTGCAAGGCAGGGGGTTGGATTAGATGGTCTTTGCAGTCCCTTCCAACTCTATGATTCTGTGTTTGGAAATACTGGCCATCATAAGCTGTGTTGCACATAGTTATCAATGGATTCCCCTTAACAAGGACTCTTGGCTGAAGATTATACAGATGTTTGCATTGTGACTGTTAAAGAAGTAGATAGAGCTTTGGTTTATGAAAGATTAACTCGAATCCTTCTCTTCTTTCACATAAGGTTCCTTTCCAGAGCTACTGTGTTATGCACCCATTGTTTAAATATTTAAACAGGCTGAGCCACGTTTTCCATGTTTGCAACATTTGCCGTAGCTCTACCCTTTTCTTTCATGCTGGAAAAAACAGGTTTCATTGTGTACAGAATTACCTGCAAAGATCTCCTGAAGAACTTCTTTGCACTAAGCGTAGGTGGTTTATGGTACACACAAGTCCTTCCTGTTTTGCAACTTTCCTGCTAAAATAAAGTGCAATATTTAAGACCCTGGTCTAGTGTGTAAGATCCCGAAGTGGTCATTTATTTAAAGTATTCAAGAGGATGGCAGGACACAAAGACTTACTGAAGCAAAGGACAGATAGATCACTCTTGACAATTTTGCACAGAGATTCTCTTTACTATAGCCATGAGTATAGACATCAGTTAAGTTGAGCTTTGGCCTACAACTCTGGAGACCAGGGTTCAAATCCCAGCTCAGACATATAAACCGACTGGGTGACCTTGGGCAAGTCACATTGTCTCAACCTCAGAGGATGGCAATGACAAACCCCATCTGAAGAAATTTGCCAGGAAAACCCTGTGATAGGGTCACCTTAGGGTCTCCATTAGTCAGAAATGACTTGATGGCACAGAACAACAACAACAACAACAACAACATATAAACATGATGTGGCGTTCTGAAATACATGGATGAATATTGTGGCCTTCCATTTGCAAAAAGTAGATAGGGACTACTTTTACAAGAGATTTTACACTAGAGGCATCTGTGATGTAACCACCAATTTGCAACTATACCTGTAATGTCCTACCATCCATTACATTATCAGTAGATCAGCATTTTCCTTCTCTTATGAATAATTGTTTCATATTCAGGGCTGCCTTTGAAGTTCTCAGTTCAAAATATGGTTGCTTGATTTTTGACTGGCATCATTTAATGGGATTCTGTTTTACTGATAGTAAAATATTTTCACAGGTTATCACTTTCTTTTTAAGCACAATTCAGAATGACTGCACCTACCTTTAAAAGTACAGTTCTAAGATTCTGTGATCTTTCTTGCCTGCTATCTATGGCTCTGGTTCGCCAGCTGGACAGATCCAGAGACTTGAACCTTCATTACCTGCATCCTGCCACCCAGATTCATAAAATCAAGCTGCTTGCTACAGCAACCTGTGGAGTGCCTTTGACAGTAAGCAGCCTTCAAAGTCCTGGAAACCTGTCCTCCTAAATTCCGGAGCTGAACAAAATGCAAATGAACAAATGCAAACAAACAACTGAATAGGGTGAGCACTGCGAAGTGCCGCTCACTGGATGATCAAAGGCTGCTGCGCACGTTTTCAAATGCAAACAAACATTGCCGAGTTTCTTGGAAGGGTACAAATGTGCAGTTCAAAACTTGTTAATATTAATGAAAACATCCAAAATGTGTCATTTCAAGGCTAGATTTGTTTTCCTTCATATTTACACTTGCTTTTTCAAATCCACAGCTCCCCCTGCAAAAATCCTTCAAAAGATAGAACAAAATCATAACAAGGGGGGGAAACAATTTTAAGGTTTTTAAAGGAGGTTTTTGTGCTTAGTAATTTTATCTCATATAATTAGAAATGCCAACTGATTGTTGCAGGGACAGTAAGGGGCTAGTGTGGTTTGGTCTGTTCTTACACCTTTAAGAACTTGGAAAGTTACTTCTTAAAATTCCATACATCCATGTACAGTGGGCCCTTTGTATACGTGGGGGATCCGTTCCAGACCCCCCCCCCCACATAGAAATGGCAAATACCACAAGACCTCAAGTCCCATTGATTTCTATGGCCGTGCGCCTGCACACGCCATTTTAAGTCCCCGGGCTTGCCATGCATGGAAGCTTAAGTCCGCATGTGGAGCAGGCAGGCTGTAATTACAGTTACAATTTTTGTTTGTTTTTTGCCATTTGGTTTATTTGTGTGACTTTTTCATTTTACTTATCACTTTTTCTGTTATTTCATTTAAAAAATATACTATTGCTAGGAGAATGGCATAGAACATGACAAATTCCAGTAAAACTGGCCCTCTGAATGTAATTTTTAAAATAGCCAAGAAACACGGTCTGTTACTTTCCTACTCCAGCCATTTCCCAACCATTGTAGAATTGCAGAATCCTATAGCTGGAAGGCTCCACAAAGGCCAGCTAATCTAACCCCTGCCCTGCAGAAATACATAACTAAAGCACTCCTGAAAGATGGCTATATTGCATCCAAAGATCTCAGGGCCCAAAAAGGGTCATATTTGAAAATAAGGTTCTTCGCATTACCTGGATTCAAGTCACATAGAGTTTTATAGCAATTGTAGCCAGTTCAACTTTTGTTACCTTCTCCAGTGAAGGGTCTTGCTGCAGCACTCTGTCCTCACAGAAGTCCCAATTTTATTCTGTGGGCTACTTTTGCCCTGAGAGAAAAGTGGCAAACTGCAAGATAAAGTATAACTTAGTTGAACAATGCAACTACTTTTCCAGATATGGGAACCTCAGTGGCTTACCTATGTCCTCACCTGAGAATGGCTTGCTTGAGGCAGAAGGGTGTGAGTTGTATTCCCTAACCAGGGATGTAGCCATAATTATAGTGCTTTGTGCCATTGGTCCATTCTATGGAATCCTGAGAATTGTTATTTCATGAGGTCCTTAAAATTTCCTACTAGAGAGTTCTGTTGTTGTAGTTCAGGGGAACGGACAAGAGTTCTCTTGCAAAGAATTCTAAGAATTTTAGTCCCAGGATTTCATAGGATGATGAAGCCAAGGCAGTTAAAACAGTATCACATTGCTCTGATTGTGCAAGTACATTTGGGAACCCATGCAACTCCAGAAATTTCTTAGGGTGTCCACAACTGCGCTAAATGGTTCCCGTCTGATTGGGCATCTTGTGAAGGTCACTTGGTCAATAGCGATACAGGACTGATGCCAGACCTCTTGTGCTGGAGACTAAAGCCCTTCTTGGAGTGAAATGTCATCCATCTAAAGCAGGGACCGGCAACCTACGGCCTGTGGGCTGGTTAAGGCCCCGGGCCCCGGACTTACCGGCCCAGGCCGAAGGTTGCCGCCGCTGCCGCGTGCCACCATCAGGGCGCGTTTTTGCCGCTCTGCGGCCGCACTTGCTGCGATCGCCATTTTGGAAGCCAAAATGGTGGTTGCGACGCGTTTGCTCATGCGCAGTACTGTTGCGCATGCGCAAACGCGTTGCGACTGCGATTTGGACTTCCAAAATGGTGGCCACAATGTGTGCCGTGGCGGCGGCGGCCGCGCGCATGGCGGCGGCGGCCGCCGCATGTGTGTGTGGGGGGTCGCGCGCGGCAGAGGAGGGTGCACGTGCGCACCGCCATCCCCCCCCTTGGCCCAGCCGAGACCTGGGCTACGGGAGACCGGCCCAGGTCTCAAAAAGGTTGCCTGTCCCTGATCTAAAGTGTAGACTTCTCAGCAAAAGTTATGTTAACATCAATTCATTGCTGGGAAATGGGTATTTTGGAAAAGGGGGTACTTATCAAATCACGTTTATGTTTATGGAGAAGTGATTGCTTTGAGTCATTCTAACCTCTTTGCTCCTTCCCTACATTGGCCAAAATGGTACTTGAAGGCCATTTAAAATGGCTTGACATTGGCACATTGTTCAAACAAGAGCTAGCGCTTGGTGTGGGAGGGGGGGGTCAAGGTTTTGTGAGCAGGGCTGTTGTACTGTACTTAAGGCCTGATTGTTCTCACACAGCTGCCTAAAAACCAAACCGCCAAGCTGTGTTGTGCTCAGGCACAATATTTAAATGGATTTGTTATGTCAGCAGTGATGGGCCCTTTGTGAAAGCTGACAGAAGAATTCTATTGTTCTGTTTTTTCCCAGACTCTGTTCCTAATACAGGACTCTGAAGATAGCCAGCCTGTTGATGAAGAAAAGATGCACAGTGATGGATGTTGTGTGTGTGTGTGTGTGTGTGTAAAAATAGGAGGAACTGTTAGCCCCACAGTATGAGTGGATGCATATTCATTGATACTGGCAAAACGCAAATAAAACAGATACTTTGCTCTTCTCCGTTTTTAAAAATCAGCACACACCGAACACTTTTTTATTCAACCTTATGGAATCATCTGTAAGTAGTTTAGCAATACAGCACATATAGAATGGTCTCTTTCAGTCCTTAATGACTGCAAATAAAGAATCTCAGGCAGCAAGCCAGGAAAAGGGGCTCAAAAGTTGCTTTTGATTCCAATGAATGATCTGCTGAAGCCATGTTAGAATGGTGTTATGGGGTTCCCAGAGCATCATCCTATCACTGCATAGCTTAGTTACGAGTAGCTTGCCATTATGTTCCCTCTTCTTAAATTTAACATTCCAAGCTCTGCACCAAAGTCTTTCAAGAGTTGCCAGTCATAGTAGGTCATACGTGGCTAGTTGGATGGACTGGGACATGTATGTTGATGTACATGCAGATGCACATCTGTATTTGGTTGTGCATTCAGTTCTTCAACATGGCAATTCACCAGTGAGGCAGCATTGTTCAACCTTCACATAACACCATAGAAGATAAACCTGTGCTCTTTTCTCATTAATGCACATTCCCAGCCAAACTGTCAACTTCCGTTTTTTGAGGCTTTTAAACAGAGGCTGGATGGCCATCTGTCAGGTGTGTTTTGACTATACAGGTGTCCCTCCATTTTTACAGACTTGAGAGTCGTGGTCTCACCCATTTGCGGGCAGGGAGGGACACAATGGACAAAATGGGGAGGGCACCTGTGGGCACACACTGCCATTCAAGCCAATGGGGCTTGAATATTGGCGATTTTCCATTTTCGCAGGGGGGTTGGAATGGCTCCCCCACAAAAATGGAGGGGAGACTGTATATTCATGCATGGCAGTGGGTTGGATTGGATGGCTCTTGTGGTCTCTTCCAACTCTAGAATTCTATGATTCTGTGATCATTGTTGTTATTAATTACAATTGAGCTTACTTCAACTTATGGTGATCTTATTGAGAGATCTTCAGGTCACCCTGTTATCAGTAGCCTTGCTCAGATCTTACAGACTCAAGGCAGCTATGGCTTCATTGACTATCCACCTGTAATCTGGTCTTCTTCTTTTCCTACTGCCTTCTGTTTACCAAGTCTTACTGTCTTTTCTAATGAAACACATCTTCTCGTAATATGTCCAAAGTAAACAGTCTCCGTTTAGTCATCTTGGCTTCTAGGCTTAATTTGTTCTTAGACTTATTTATTTATTTTGTTTGTTTTTTTTAAGAAGTCCTTGGTATCTGTAGAACTGTCCTCCAGCACCACATTTCAAATGAGTTCATTCTGTTCCTAACACTTTTCTTCGCCATCCACTTTTGCAACATACACAGAAATCAAATAATGTGGTATTACACTTATGTAGTTTAAGAGAGCTGTGTGGGGCTCTTATTTTGCATAACAGTTCTAGAAGTATTTTCAAAACAGGACAAACAGACACCTTCTCTGGAACATGGGAATTTGTGCCTTCAACTTGCCTCATTCATCTGTAGGCCCTTTCAATATCTAATATTGCCTCTGTTTGTAAAACCTGGAAAATGGCCAGAGGCACAGGTGCCCCAGAGAAACTGAGAAGCCACTGTGCTCTTTCCTGGAAAGCTACTTTTCAGAGTTTCATGCTTAGCTCCCTGGAGTATTTGCAGTGAATTTACAGTGATTGTTGTGAGCATGGTTGACTTGTATGAAGCTGCTGTGATCGAGAGCAGTCACTGCCATTCAGTGGAGAGGTGAATACAGGCAGCACTTCCACTTTCCTTGAAAGCTTTCTCTATCATACAAGAATATGGAAAAGTTGGGCAGAGTTGGATTACAACCCCCAGAATCCTCCAGCCACAAGACCAGTGGTTATGCTGGATGAGGAACTGGGAATTCGAGTCTAGGTAGAAACTAATTTTTTTCCATGCTCTGGTCCATATACAAATTACTGAAACCTATTAGATGTAGGCTGCATCTGCACTGCAAAAAGAATGCAATTTGACATGGCTTTAAACTGCCATGGCTCAATGGACATTTTCACACGGGGCTTTGGTGGAGGCAATCCTACCTCCCGCCGGCCCCACTCCGGAATGGCTCCGGCGGCGGCAGGCTAATTCCTTTTAAAAGTCGGAATTACCTTTCCGCCGCTGAAGCCGGAGTTGGACGTGCTGAGGCCGGAGGGACGCCGGAAGGACGCCGGACTTAAGGCTCCGTGCGTTTGAACACACGGAGCTAGAAGCCGGACGTACGCAGGGATGGCACCAGAAGGGGCGGGGTTTTCTGCGGCGTGCGTCTGAACAAGCTGGAAGAGGAGCCGGAGTGGGGCCGGTGGGAGGTAGGATTGCCTCCGCCTAAAGCCCCGTGTGAAAACGTCCAATGCTGTGGAATCCTAGGATTTGTAGTTTGTTGTGGCCCCAGAGCACTCTGACAGGAAAGGCTAAATAGCTCACAAAACTACAAAGCCAATAATTTCATACCATTTGTTCATGACAGTTAAAGTGGTGTCAACCTGCTTTATTTTCTGCTGTGTGGCAGCAGCCTTTCATTTCAGTGAAAGAACGAGTACTCCTACACTGTAGAATCAATGCAGTTTGTCACCAATTTAACTGCTATGGCTCCATCCTATAGAACCTGGGAATTGTAGTTTTGTGAAGCACTAGCACTCTTTGGCAGAGAAGGCTAAAGACCTCATAAAACTACAGATCCCAGCAGGATGGACCTACAGAACTTAAAGTGATGTCAAACTATTATTTCTACAGTGTAGACGCATCCTATAAAAGAAGGTTTTTGCCTGCTGCTGAGATGAGATCAGAGAAGGAAACAACTGTGTCTCTCTTGGAAGAGAATTCTATAGCCTGGGAATAGCCACCAAGAAGGGTCCTCACCAGACATACCTGTGATGGTGGTGGGATTGAGAGAAAAGCTTCCCACAAAATTTTTAAAACTCAGATAGTCTTATATCGAGAGCCAGCATGGTACATGGTACAGACCAGGGTTTGAATTTTGGCTCAGCCACGTAAACCCACTGGGTGAGCTTAGGCAAGTCACATTCTCTCAGCCTCAGAGGATGACAAATATGCCTCTGAAGCAATGGCAAACTGCCTCTGAAGAAACTTGCCAAGAAAACCCCATGATAGGTTGCCTCAGGGTTGCCATTAAGTTGGAAATGACTTGTAGGCACACAACAACAACATCTTAAAGCACGAAGGAAGGAAGGAAGGGGAAAATGCCAAGTGGGATGACTTATCAGTGATGGATCTGAAGCTGGCAATCCCAGACAGCATCAGTCCTTCCACTTCAGAAAGCTATCTGCTCTTGCACACTGCCAGCTCTCCGTTCCTCCACTTGCTATCAAAGTTCTATTTACCCTTTAATACTTTTTACAAGGAGACTCTGCTAATTAACCCAGTGAAACAATCAGCAAGATATTGCTCTCCTGTTTTTAATTCCCCCCTCCCGCACTTTTGCAAGATTCAGAGTGATTAGAATATGAAAATGATAAGCGCTGTGGTGCAGATGTTTTAAAAGCACAGCAGACAGCAATTAGCAACATGGGAACCAGCTGCTTATCTATCCAGATAAAGCTTCTTAATAGGGAATTACACTTGAGGAGCCATTTTTGCAGATGGATCGCCTAATGCTTTAAAGAGGGGCGGTGGAGGTATTAGCTTTGATTTGTGAGCCAGTTCTCTTATCAAATGATCTGGGTGATGCATCTCAGAGAAGGTGGATTTTGGAATTAGAGAGAAGGGTTAGGTACAGGTTAGGAGCTGGTTTCCCTCCTCCCTTAACAAAACAAAACATGGAATTTGTTTTCCTACCTCTTATTTAAATGGTTGATTTCCACATTATGCAGTAACCTGCCCTTGGTTGGTATATCTCCATAATACACCTGGTAGATTTGTGCAGATAAACTTTGAATGCAAGTTGATTAGACTATCTTCTTAAAGCTAATGAACAGGGCATGCCACTGTGGGATAAGATGAATTCTTATTAATTTTCACTTATGCTTTTTTTTCATTAATAATTTTTATTAAACATTTTTTTAAAAAAACAAACAAATCCAATTACAAAACAATTCTTAAACATTTATGTATGTTACATTCATTATCAATTTCATTTTTATATATTGTTTTCCAAGCTTAACTTGCAATGCTAACAATGCTAAGTGTTTAAAAAAATTAATTCAATCAAATTGTTCTTAAATTACCTTTAATCTGCTCACCAGTTTTCAGGGTTGTACAATCCTGGAGGAATTCCATCAAACTGTTTTTAAATTACCTTTTTTTTAAAAAGAAGTCTGTTTATGGACAAAAGAGTCAGTTGACATCTGAGATAGTCGCAAGTTAGATTAAGAGTTGTAGGAGTAGACTATCTTTGGATTGCCAGATGAAAAACTGGGGAGAGGACTCCTGTACCTTTAGCAGTTGTGTAGAAGAGGGAACTTCAGCAAGTGTTGCTTGTCACATAACCAGGTCAAAAGCAACACCTGCTGACCTCCTTTTGTTACACAACCATTAAAAGTATAGAAGCCCTCTCCAGTTTTCACTCTGGGGCTAAGCAGACAGGCGGCACGGGGTCGCCCCGGGAAGCTGCGGATTGGGGCCAAGGCATCCGCATTCCTCGGTCCCGCGGCGCAGCTTCGCCGCCCCAGGAAGGAGTGCTAAAATAGCGCTCCTTCCACAAATCGCCGAAGGTGTGCCGCAAAAGGCTGCCGGAGCACCTTCGGTGCCTCTTCCGCTGCAGCGTGTGCGGATGCTGCACCGAAAAGGCATCCTCGGACCGCCGGCCGTGCGGAGGGCCGGCTGCTCCAACGACGTTTTCGGGAAGGGGTTGGGGCGCCCAGCATGCGGTTGCCCCTCCCCTTCCTTTCCCTGCTTCCCCCCCTCTGGCAATCTTAAGAGTAGCTGAATAGCAAAATCAACAAGAGTCGTGGTCCAGCATTCAAGCCACTGCACCACACTTACTAGAATATTATTTATTTGGAAATGTATTCCCACAACCCAATCTAGTTCTAAGACTTATGATTTGCTTGAACTGAATCTTAGGATCATAAAATCTTAGAGTTGGAAGGGACCATAAGGGGCATCCAATCCAACCCACTGCCTTGCAGGGATACACAACTAAAATACTCCTGAAAGATGCTTAGCCAACCTCTGTTTAAAGTGAGGTAGTCTATTCCACTGTCAAACAACTTCTACAGGGTTTTTAAAAGTTCTTTCTAATATGTAGGTGGAATCTCCTAATCTCCTCTTCTTAATTATATTTAATTTCCTCCCCCAGTTTTTAGGCTTGCAATTTTTTCATCCTGCCATTACTTTAGCATTTCCTTTTTTCCTTTCTACTTCTTGTCTTTTGAATGCAGAGTTCACTGAGTAGGGCAAACTGGAGCCAAAACATTGGGGGGCAATGAGATCAGGTGGAGAGCCAGGTGAATACATTGGAAGCAAAATACACATTAATTTCAGATTGCTCTGCCAGTTGTTCTGAGTAAATAGGCTACACATATCAATTGCAGCTTATGAAACTTAACCTGCCTCAAACTGCAGCATCTATGGTTACCATGCAGGAGCAAAACATGCAGAAGGGTTTTCTTTTCATTTTGTTTCTTTCCCCCCCCCCCCCCCCCAGATTGTACAACCCTGAAAGTTGGTGAGCAAATTTAATTCGAGTTACAAAGAGAAAAGTGTATGGGGGGGGGGGAATAGTTTGGAAACACCTGAAAACACAGAGTGAATTCACAAAGGTGAATTTCGAGCAGGGGTAGGCAACCTTTCCCCTTTAAGGGCCGAGGGACTTCAGCTCCCAGAATCCCAGGAGCTATTGGCCAAAATGGGGCTATTGGCCAACATGGCTGAGGCTTCTGGAAGCTGAAGTCCCTCAGCCCTTAAAGGGGAAAGGTAGCCTACCCCTGATTTAGAGCATTGCAAATCAAGTGTGAGCTCAGTCAAAAGAATACATTTTGATCTACAGAGGAACTGGAAATGTACAATAAAGTCTGGAAGCCATTGGATTAATTTGGTGGGCTCACCGGAGTATTGTGTACAAATGGGGAGAACAGAGTTACACATGTCTATGTGGCTGTAACTACCCTTGGGTCGAAACAGTCAAGATATTGTTCATGTATTTGAAAAGATAATAATATTGGGAAAGTCAGAGGGCAGTAGAAAGAGAGGAAGACCAGATGGCTAGACTTCAGGGAGGTCACAAGCCTGAATCTTGAACAGAGAGATTGAGAATAGTGGGTCATGGAGATGTCTCATTGACAGGATTGCCAGAGTCCGCGTCTACTTGAAGGCAACTAAAAACAACAACATGGTTGTTTTAAGTTAAATCTAAGCCAGGAACAGTCTAGACCAGGGGTAGGCAACCTTTCCCCTTTAAGGGCCGAGGGACTTCAGCTCCGAGAAGCCTCAGCCATGTTGGCCAATAGTCCCATGTTGGCCAATAGCTCCTGGGATTCTGGGAGCTGAAGTCCCTCGGCCCTTAAAGGGGAAAGGTTGCCTACCCCTAGTCTAGACTGTGGCTGGTGAGAGGTGGGAGGCTTTAATTCAGGGGTAGGCAATCTTTCCCCTTTAAGGGCCGAAGGACTTCAGCTCCCAGAATCCCAGGAGCTATTGGCCAACATGGGACTATTGGCCAACATGGCTGAGGCTTCTGGGAGCTGAAGTCCCTCGGCCCTTAAAGGGGAAAGGTTGCCTACCTTCATCCCAATCAACATCCCATTGCCCACCAGTAGCTGCTGTTTGCATGAGCACAGAAAACCCTTTGACCTTTGCAGAAATCCATTCCATAAGCAGTGTGGATTCCACACTGAAACTACATGGAGCCATTTTGGGAGGGAGGGCACAGCTACCATTCTTTTAAATATGTTAACTACATGAATGTTAATTACATGATTCTTAATTGCATGCATAAAGTCTCATCCAGAGGTAGGCAACCTTTCCCCTTTAAGGGCCGAGGGACTTCAGCTCCCAGAATCCCAGGAGCTATTGGCCAATATGGGACTATTGGCCAAGATGGCTGAGGTTTCTAGGAGTTGAAGTCCCTTGGCCCTTAAAGGGGAAAGGTTGCCTACCCCTGGTCTCATCTATTTCGGATCTTACTGCCCATTTGTTTTCTTGCTTCAAAGCACTGTTCTGGAGATAAAATGGAAGAAAGGGATATTGTAGCTTGCCCAGCATCTAAGGAAAGTGTGAGCTTAATCATTTGAGTATTCTGAAGCAACCTGTTATTGAGAATATTTGCATAGATGCTGTATTTTTGCATACTGTAGATTTGTATACTGTATTGCTTTTAATAATTTATAACCTATCTATAATTTGTAAGTCCAGTTGTTGTTGTTATTATCATCAACATCATCATTACTGCCATCACTACAACTACCATATGGCACTTTACAAGTAAAAGAAGAACAAAACAATAGCCATCCCTGTCAAAAGCAAATAATAATAATAATAATAATAATAATAATAATAATAATAATACATTTATTTGTATCCTGCTCCTCTGTCAAGCAATCGGGGCAGCTTACAACAGTTAAAATTCCATACAATAAATTAAAATACAGTCCACAAATCCCAAAGCCCACCCAGCCCTTAAAAAGTATTAAACCAATTATCCATTAAAACATCTTAATTAAAACATCATAAATAAATATATTTATATAATAATACACACACACACACACATAGAGGGGAAGGAAGGAAGAATTCAAATATAAAACTATGCAATACAGTGGAGCCACCATGACATAGTGGCTTGAGTGTTGGACTATGAGTTTCAAGATCCTGGGTTCAATTCCCTGTTCAACCATGAAACCCACTGGGTGGCCTCAGGCACGTCACATGCTCTCAGCTTCAGAGGAAGGCAATGGCAAACCTCCTCTGAACAACTCTTGCCAAGAAAACTGCATGATAGGTTTGGATTGCTTGGGTCACCATAAGTCAGCAATGACTTAAAGAAACAAGACACACACATCAGTAAAACAAATTTCCCAGGCTGAGGTGGGTTGCAGACTGCCAGAACTAGTGCAAATTGAGTCCACTTTTAGGGTTAGGGTTAGTGCTAGGGAATCATGGGATTTTTTTTCTGAGACATTGAGCCTTCTCTGTCAGAGAGCTCTGGTGCCACAATAAAATACAGTTCCCATGATTCCCTAACCCTAAAAGTGGACTCAATTTGCACTATTTCTGGCAGTCTGCAACCCCCCTGAAACACAAAAATCCATGCAATATAATATACAGCAAACTGAAAAATACATATAACAAAAAATTTACAGGACTATAAAACAACATCAAACTAAAATTCCAAAAGCTTCGGAAAACAAAGCAAGATTTAAACAGAGATTTAAAAGTAATGAGGGAAGGAGCAGTCTACAGATGTTCAAGGAGGCAATTCAAGGAGCATGGAGCTGCAATTGAAAAGGGATGAAACCAAGCCAAAGAAGAGGAAACACTGGGGTTATTACCACACTGCAGAATTAATGCAGTTTGACAACAGTTTAACTGTCATGGCTCTCTCCTCTGGAATCCTGGAATTTGTAGTTTGTTGTGGCACCAGAGTTCTCTGACAGAGAAGGCTAAATATCTCATAGAACAATAAATCCCAGAATTCTATAGCATTGAGCCATGGCAGTTAAAGCAGTGTCAGACTGGACTATTTCTGCAGTATAGATGCATCCTTCGTTGAGTGAGAATCCTAGAGTTCCTATGACACAGAACCTAAGCAGACTTGTAAAGATGGGTGACATGTAGGGCTTTAAATATTAAAAGAAGTTAAAAGGAATAAGCAACTAATAAAGCGAAGTAACATGATCAAAACAACAGGCCAAACAGATAATCTTAGCAGCAGAATGTTGAATGGGAACCAGAGACCTAAGATGAGATCATGGAAGACCATTATTGGGGAAGAGGTATGTTGTAAATGAAATGATGGTGTTGTTGTTGATGATGATGATACAAATAGATACCGGTATTCTAAAGGACAAATGAGAGCTCACTTCCTGAGAGGTAACGTCATGGCTAAAAAAAGCTGTATATCTTGTTGAACATGTGTCTCTAATTTTTGTTCCATACTCTTACTACTATGCTATCTTACCTTTTGATTCATCTGATAGGCATGGGCAACTTCCCCCCTCCTGCAGGTCTGGTCACAGTGCATTGACTCATACAGCTAAAATCCATTGGTGAAAGTAAACCAACTGCACTTCTGGTCTGTTTAGGACTCTTCTTTCTATTGAAACAAGACACAGAAGAGCATGCACCTTACTCTAGAAGACAACTAGAAAGTAACACAGGGCTTCCATTGCACCTTGTTTCAAAGGAGAGAGAAGACCGTTGTAGGTGTGTAGCTGCCACTGCACCATAAATTCAATGCCAGTCGAAACTGCAGAAAGAAGAAGAGAGTCTGCCTGCACTGTGGGCAGATGTTGCCGACCTGTACGCTAGAGCTTTTCTCTTCCAAAATTGCTACATGTCATTATAAAAAGTATCATACAATCCCTTATCTTTTAATAGGAGAAATGATGTTATATTGGGGTGGTAAGACTGAGATAGGTGAGAACCAAAAGATTTTAGAAGGCAAATAGATGTGTTTAATTGTGACAAAATAATATGAGAGCAAGGTTTGGAGTAAAGCAGAACTTTTCTTCAGATTTCTTTGACCGTGTTCTCTCTCTTAAGTAGCCATTTCTTGTGGCAGGGTCTTTCCATACATGAGCGTAATGTAGTTAGTGAGGGCTTGTGTGGGATTAAGGGGATTAAAGAGGAAGGAAACTCTAAGGTAACTGTACATTTTATGTACGTACATACACACTAGGTAAGAAAATCCTTTATGTGAAAGACATATGGGGAACTCTGTACCTAAGGAGCCCAATAATAATTCATATGTGAAGAGCTTTCTAATGAATAATCTCCTGCAGAAATAGCTAACATTGTCCTGCTCTGTTTATGAGAACTCGGAATTCAATTGTTATTTTTAAGGGTGGCAGTGGTGGTGGTTGCATGCTGCTTCTTTTTATCTCCTTTACTTTTGAGGTCTCTTAAATTCACTATTTTCCTAAAACTATATTTAGTAATGTTGATTTAAATAGCATTTCATGATGGTCATTTTTTTCTGCAACTGTAAGTGAGGGGTAGGGAGAGAAGGGACTTTCTGAAGATTTGGGGGATCAGAAGAAATAATAATGTCCTCCCTTTTTTGTCTTCTTCTTTCCAGGTTTATGAGAGGCTGCAAAAGCATTCCACCGCACACTATAGCCCAGACCTACAACAGGACTTCACCAGTGACACCTTAAAATCACGGCACCAGCAAAAAAGCAACAACCAGCATCATCTAGACTGGTCAGTGGGCTCTGAGTCAGGACCAGCTTCACAAGCCTGCTTCATTGCCCCAGAGACAAACCGAGAAGCTGCTAGTTCTACCAAGATCCCTGCGTCAGAGCCTGCTGTATCTTTCAACAAGTCCCAAGCTAAGAAATCAAATGCCAGCAACACATGGGGTCAGTTGTCAAGTAGTAATAACAAAGACCTTGCTGCATGCAGTGCAGCCACAGGGTCAAACTCTCATGGTGTAACTTCTCAGTCGAACAGTCTGGCTGATTGCAATGGCTTTTCACCGCTAGTGAGTCAAGAGGGAGGTGTACATATGGAAACCCTTGATCAACCCACTGGCAGCACAAAGAAGTCCAGCAAAAAAGACATAATCAACCAATCCATCCAAAACAATGAAGCAGAATGGGTGAAAAATGCTCAGAAGTCATTTGAAGCCAAAAGCCATGAGAGCATGGAAGGGAAAAAGGAATCCAGTGCAACCAAACCATCGCCCCCAAAGCAAAGCCCAAACTTGACTAACAATTCTGAAAATGATGCCAGTCACGTTCGTATTACTATACCAATCAAGACTCCAGCAGTGGAGCCACCTGGTCACAAGAGGAAGAAGCGGCAGTCTGGAAAAACTGCTGTGGACAAGAACACCCCAGAGAAAACCCCACCTTCCGGACATCCTGTGAGCAATGAGGTAGCCAGTAGGACTAGCACACAAGCTGAGGTATGCAGGAAAGATCGAGTCACAAAGCAAGGGAAAGCTACAGAGTGTGAGTCTTCATTGGTACGAATGGAAAACAATGAAGTAATCAATAAATCTCCCACAAGCAACACCACCAGACTCAGAAAATCCACAGTTGTGACATCTGCTTCAGTGACAAATGATATCCTCACACCCAGCAAGCAGCCAGAGGTTCAACATCCAAAGTTTGCAGCCAAACGACGGTGGACTTGCAACAAGCCTAAAAATATGGTCCGGGAACCTTCTCTAGGCCCCTCTGAGAAACTGATGGTAGAACCTCCATCAGCTTATCCCATAACACCATCTAGTCCTCTGTATACTAACACTGACAGTCTGACTGTGATTACCCCCATCAAGAAAAAGAGGGGGCGACCAAAGAAACAGCCTTTGCTCACTGTTGAGACTATTCATGAAGGAACATCGACCAGTCCAGTTAGTCCTATCAGTAGGGAATTCCCTGGTACAAAGAAAAGGAAGAGGCGAAGGAACTTGGTGAAGTTGGCGCAGATGGCTCCAGGAGAGGATAATTCTATCAGCGAACTAAAATTTCAGAAAAAGGTGGGCAAACTTGGAGTGTTGGATAAGAAGACCATCAAAACCATCAACAAAATGAAGACGCTCAAGAGGAAGAACCTTTTGAGCCAGATCCTATCCTGCTCCAGTAACATCGCTTTGAAAACAAAATCACAGCCACCAGCCAGCACAGGGGCTCCAACCATTGATGCCAGGCTCGGGAAGCAAATAAATGTGAGCAAGAGGGGAACTATCTACATTGGAAAGAAAAGGGGACGGAAGCCTAGATCTGAGTTGCACCCTCAATTGGAAGAACCGAAGACAGCCATCAAACATTTGAGGCCTGTTTCCAGCCAGCCAGAAAACCCAGCAGTGCCTTCCACCTTGCAGTCACTTGTGGCATCATCACCAGCAACTGTTCATCCGCTTTCGGCGCAGTTAGCGGGGACTAATGGCAACCTTAGCCCTGCCAGCACTGAAACAAATTTTTCAGAGTTAAAGACTATGCCAAACCTACAGCCTGTCAGTGCTCTTCCTACAAAAACCCAGAAGGGAATACACAGTGGGACTTGGAAGTTATCCCCACCCAGGCTTATGGCGAATTCTCCTTCTCATCTTTGTGATATAGGTTCCCTGAAGGAAGTCACATTGTCTCCAGTGAGTGAATCCCACAGTGAGGAGACCATACCCAGTGATAGTGGAATAGGAACTGACAACAACAGTACTTCAGACCAAGCGGAGAAGACTTCAGAATCGCGCAGGAGATACTCTTTTGATTTCTGCAGCCTGGACAATCCAGAGGCTATTCCATCTGATACCAGCACTAAGAACAGGCATAGTCACCGGCAGAAGCATCTGATTGTTGATAACTTTCTTTCTCATGAGACCATGAAAAAACCAAAGCACAAGAGGAAGCGGAAAAATCTGCAGAACAGAGATGACCTCCAGTTCCTGGCGGACCTGGAAGAACTCATCAGCAAGTTCCAAGTATTCAGGATTTCTCACAGGAGCTACACATTCTACCATGAAAATCCATACCCCAGCATTTTTAGGATAAACTTTGATCACTATTACCCTGTGCCATATATCCAGTATGACCCATTGCTGTATCTTCACAGGACCTCCGACATGAAGTCTAAGAAGAAGCGTGGTCGACCTGCCAAAACCAATGACACCATGACAAAGGTGCCTTTCTTACAAGGGTTTGGTTACCCTATTCCCAGTGGGAGTTACTATGCACCCTATGGAATGCCTTACACGTCAATGCCTATGATGAATCTTGGTTACTACAGTCAGTACCCAGCTCCTTTGTATTTGTCCCACACCCTTGGAGCAGCTTCCCCATTTATGAGGCCGACTGTGCCCCCTCCCCAGTTTCATGCAAGCTCTCACATGAAGATGCCCAATACTGCCAAGCATAAAGTTAAGCATGGTGTTCATCTGCAGACACCTGTAGGGATGGGCCTGGGGGATGTGCATTCCTCACTGACTTCTCCAAAGGTTGGAGGGACAAGCATACCCAGTGGACGACTTCACAAAAGGAAACACAAACATAAGCACAAACACAAAGATGAGAGGATATTGGGGGCTCATGATGACCTGAGCAGTCTCTTTGCTAGCAAATCTACCACCAGCTTCTCCAGCCATTCAGTCAATGAAAGATTAAATGTCTCAGACAAAGACCTTTCCTTGCTGACTGAGAAAAGCAAATATAAAGAGAAGCAGAAACACCAGCATTGTGAAACTGGGCACAAAGGTTCCAAGAGCAACTTTGAAGTGGATACCTTGTCTACACTGTCACTCTCTGACACCCAGCAGTGGGTGCAGAGCAAGGATAAAGGTGACTCGAGCAATGATCCTGCTGACTCGTGCATGAAGAGGTATGCCGGGAATACAGAAAGTAGTGCAAGGTCTGAGTCCCTGGATGTGTTTGGTGAGATGAATTCCTCGAGCGACAAGCGGGACAATGATGGGAGTGGAAGCAAAAGGAGGAGCTTTGAAGGTTTTGGGACATATAGGGAAAAGGACCTACAGAGCTTCAGAGCAAGTAGGAAGGACAGGAATTCCTATGATTCCTCAGCTACAGGTAAGAGTCTGGAAAGATTTACCTCTCTCAGTTGCGTTTGCCCACCATGAGCATTTTTATTGTTGTTGTTTATTGAATGCATTTGTCAATCACATTTTTGTTAAACTGCTCAATCATTTATTTACTATATAAAATAACAGCTCACAGTTTAACAGAAGCAACGTAAAAGGGAAAAGTGATGGGGAGGAGAGAGGGAAATAAGCAAATTAAGATAGCAGTTTTTTAATATCTGTAATAAAAGAAAAGGATGTGGATCTATCTCATAGAACCTTAGTACCAAGAACATTAAACTGAGATATCTTAGCACATGTACTATTTTGATCCTACAAGTGTGCACAGAGCCAGTGTGGTGCAGTTGACTGAGCATTGGACTGTGACTCTGGAGACCAGGGCTTGGATCTTTGCTCAGACATGAAACACACTGGGTTTTGACTTAGGGTCATCATAACTCAGAAATTACTTGAAGGCTCATGACAACAAACAAGTGTGCACCTCAAAGGTTTTTGGAAACCATGCCCTGTGAGGAAAGGCTTAGGGAGCTTTGTATGTTTAGCATGCAGAAGAGAAGGTTGGGGGGGGGGGGGCGACATAAAAGCCATGTTTAAATATTTGAAGGGATGTCATATTGAGGATGAAGCGAGCTTGCTTTCTCCTGCTCCAGAGACTAGAACATGGGGCAATGGATTCAAGCTCCAGGAAAAGAGATTCCACCTAAACATCAGGAAGAACTTCCTGACGATAAAAGCTGTTCAACAGTGGAACATGCTGTCTGGACAGTGATGGAGTCTCTTTCTTTGGAGGTTTTTAAACACAAAGCACTCCCAACAAATGTTTTAAAAACATTTGTTGGGAGTGCTTTGATTGTGTCTTCCTGCTTGGCAGGGTGGTCTCTTCCAACTCTAGTATTCTATGATTCTGTGGTTTTGAGGCATACAGAGATTAATTTAAATGTGTCCATGCGTTTAAGGCCTGTAGTCTCCTCTTCACTCATTTATCAGCACAGAGATTTGCATTAAATACAGTTTGAAGCCAGTGAAAAAGTAAAATTTATAAAGTTCCACATCCCCACTTCCACTGTAGGGGCAGTCCCCCTTCACTTTATTATTATTATTATTATTATTATTATTATTGTTATTGTTATTGTTATTATTACTATTATCCTATTTGTATCCTAGAACTGGGACTCAGAGCAACTCAACAATATTAAAAGAACAATACAATTAAAAACATAGAAGAGGTGCATTAAAAAGGAATTAAATCATTATAATATTAAAATAGCTAGCTATTAAAAGAATAAAATATGTTTTAAAAAGATAAAACTGTTTAAAACACTTTAACATCCTGAGCCAGTCCTTTACAAACATTTTGTTTTAAAAGTTTGTCTGAACAGGTAGGTCTTAGCCTGCTGGCGGAAGGTCAACAAGGAGGGAGACGTTCTGGTCTCCTTGGGAAGGGAGCTTAGAGTCTAGGGGCAGCCACAGAAAAGGCCCTCTCTCGTGTCCCCACCAACTGTGCTTGTGATGGTGGTGGGACGGAGAGAAGGGCCTCTCCAGAGGATCTCGGAGCCCGGACCGGCTCATATAGGAAGATATGGTCTGCAAACAGGTTGGACCTAAGCTATATAGGGCTGTATAGGTCATAACCAGCACCTTGAATTGTGCCTGGAAACAAACTGGCAGTCAGTGAGCACAGAGACCACATAAGGACAAGGTGTCAAACTCTGGCTTTAATCAAACATCCCCCTTAGTGTAGCATTAATGCCTACGTACACCACCACAGTATTACACAAGCTCTATTGAAAATAGCAACATTGCATAACACATGGCAGTGACTGTGTGCAATTTCACAATGCACAATACATGATGCACAACCACAATGGCAAGTATAGGATGCATAACTCAATGTGTAATCACAGTGCCAAATACAAGATACACAACCAGAATTTGTAACTTACAAACACAAGGCCTGTGCAGTTCTGCTTTTGCAACTATCAGCAGAATATATCCATTGTACCACATGTGTAGCATGACTTACTATGTGTGCATATGTCCTTAAGTGAATTCTGGCCTCTGATAGTTTTGCTTGAAGAATTACATATAGCCTATGAAAGGCTATTCCAACCCTTGAAAAGCTGAATAGTTTTGCTAGTTGTTATGTAATGAAATTACATAATGAACATGTAGAATTATCCCTACATATATCTGGGACAGGGGAGAAGCAGAATGGAAGCTGGCTTTGGCCAAATGTATGGAGTGGCCAAGTTTCTAGTTTCTGCGTCCTGATTTAGTCCTTGACCCTGAAGCTTTTATGAGGGAAAGTGCTCTTCAACAGCACCTTGAGCTCATCCCATTTCAGTTTGGAATTAAATAACTCAAACATTTGCAAGTTTTCAAGTGATAAAACCAGGCAGTTTTTACATGCTTTGCCTAATTTGGTGGCTATCAAAATGTACTTCCATAACGTGACATTCAAAGGCTATTAACATTTGTAGATATTTGACTCTATGCTCTGGCCCAGTTGCATGGACACTTTCTGCATGTTTATCTCAATATCACTTTGCTCATTGCACAGGGTCTTCTGCAAGTAATGTCATCAAAAACATAACGAGTCATGTAGGATTAGACCAAAGGCCTGTCTCATCTAACATTCTCTTCACACATTGGCTAGCTTGTGGGAAGTCTACCAGTCGGACATGAGTACAACTGTATCCTCTTGTCTCTTGTTCCTAGGCAACAGATCTGCAGAGGTATTCTGCCTCTAACACAGGAGGTAATATGTAGCCATCCTGACTAGTAGCCATCCTGACTTGCAGCCACTGATGGCCATATCCTCCATGAATTTATTCAGTTTCCCTCTAAAGATGAATGGCTGTCATCCTGTTATAGTGACTTGGATAGTTTAACTGCATTGTTGAAGAAAGTCCTTGATCAAATAGCATATGACAGTATGGCATCAAATGCAGTACAGTCGTCCCTCCATTTTTGCAGGGGATCTGTTCCAGACACACATACACCTCAAAAATGAAAATCTGCAAATATTCAAACCCCATAGGCTTGAATGGCTGTGCACTTCCGGGACGTGCACCATTTTAACCCTCCCCGCTTATCAGTCCATGAAAGACCAAAAACACGGACCCAGAGTCCCCGAAAATGGAGGGATGAGTGTATAGCAAACTTCTTAGTGGTCATGCTCCATCTATAGAAGAGTCTCCCTATAAGTAATATATTGCCATTCTTCTGATTCTAGAACAAGGATGAGCGAAGTACAATGCTCCAGATGTTGTACTGCCATTCCCATCAGTTTAGACAGCATAGGCAATAGAGACAAATGCTGGGGGATGTAATCAAACAACATCTGGAATGTCAAAATTTGCTCTGGGCAAAGACCTATTTTCTCCAGGTCCCTAAGAACTTAAGAGTTAAATGTTCTGTGTTTACCACCCCCACCCCTTTTGCTTGTTTGTTTCTTATATTGGATTTTTATTGGATTTACAATCTACCCTGGTTAATGTTATTTAATGGCTAGGATAAAGGAATTCCAGAAACATGAGTTACTGGTATGATTAAGCAGATTGTCAATGCAACTGGGGTAAGACTTGTGCACTGGGACATTTGCACTGCACTTTGCTCCATCAAGAGACAGGCAGTAGACAAATAAGAATAGCACATTACAGGTGGATTGACAATAAAATTGTATTTGAAACACCTAAGTTAGAGCTGTTAATGACTAGGGTACATGGTGGTCGCATTCATAACATCACCATAAGTCAAAGCCAGCTTGACAGCAAATAATAACAAAATGGTAAGAAGCGTATAAATGTTATGTTACAGAGCTGGGACAGGGAATGAGTGCCCACCAGATCATGTTGAACTGCATGTCCCATTAGCCTTCATCATTAACTATGCTGACAAAGGCTGATGAACAGTTTGACATCTGGTGAGCCAAACATTCTCATCCCTCTGGCATAGACAGCCAAAGTGTTTTTTTCACTTACCTTACAGGCTATCACATGTTCAGAGGTTCATTGTTCAGAGGTTCATTGATAAAAAGATGCAGATACCAACATGGTTGAAAATTTCAAAAGACAATGAAACAAATTCATTTTGTTTATGCTGATTCCTCTGATGTCATGGAAGGGAAGGAAAAAGAATGGCTCAGGAGATTGTCTGCGGTTTGAGGTATCTGGAATCATGTCATTATGTTCTTCTGAAAAACTACCTTATTGGAGGAAGAGAGGCGTAACAGGGAATTTCACATCATCCAGAAATACAGTTTGAGATAAAAGGAGCCCAGCAATAGGAACTAAAGAATTAAAATTCATTAAATTATGAATTAAGTTGGCAATTGTTAACATAAATGAGCAACTTTATTAAGTTTATATTATAATAAAAGTGATTGACTTAGGTTGGAGTTCCATTAGCAATGTTCTCCAGAATTGACTTATTAAGTTATTAATTAAGTAAACGAATCATTGCACTAACAATTTTTTCATTACTTGGTTGGTCTTTTGCACAAAGCCTAGTTCTTCTGGTTTTCTGTAAAACTACATTTCACACTTTTTTCTCCTCCAAAGAATTATAGAGTTTAGGTCACAAGCAGTTAGGAGAGATTGGATACGGCAGTGGTCTTCTGTGTTCAACGCCAGACACTGCAAAGAAAATTTGAATTTTGATGCCCTCAGTTTTGAGAGTTTCAAAATCAGAAAGTATAAAGGGTAAGGAGATTATAAGGCAGAGAGAAAGGGAAAGCAAGAGATGAATTTTGGAGGGATGGGTGAGAAATAAGGTCTGGTTAAAATTTGTGCAGGTGTTTTATTCTTTCCATCAATACAGGAATGTGAGATGTTTCACTTTGATTCTGATAAAGCTTTTAGTTTAGCGGTGTAAGCTAAATGTAAAGACCAGGGGTTGGCAACCTACAGCCCACGGGCTGCACCTGGCCCATGGACACCTGTTGACCGGCCGCCGCCAGGCACGTCGCCGCCGCCATTTCGTTTTCCAAAATGGCGGCCGCAACTCGTTTGGACATGGCGGATGCAGCGTGCACGGTGGCAGTGCAGCCAAAATGGTGCCCTGGAGGAGCCCCGCGGCAGCGCTGGGCCTCTCGGAGGCCCGTCACTGCCGAGGCAAGCCTCCTGGGGGGGCCCTGCGGAGGCACTGGGCCTCTCGGAGGCCCGTCGCTGCCGAGGGAAGCCTCCTGGGGGGCCCCCGCGGCGGCTCTGGGCCTCTCGAAGGCCTGTCGCTACCGAGGGAAGCCTCCGGGGGGGCGCAGCAGCGCTGGGCCTCTCGGAGGGAGCCTTTCTGGGGGAGGCCATCGCCGTGCACATGCGTGCGTGGCGGGGGCAGCGGGTGCCATTTTGTTTTTCAAATTGGTGGCGCGCGTGCCTGCGCGCAGGGGCGCACCGGCCCCCAGCACCATTACCCCCCCCCCAGCCCGTCGGCCAAAAAGGTTGCCAACCCCTGGTAAAGACCAATTCAAAATTAACGTAATCATTACAAATGTATACATTACTTTCACTATAAATGCAATTGGTTGGGGGTTGTTTTGTTTAACTTTTAGTGTATTAATGGTTAAATTTACATGTTAACCCTGTCCCACTAATGTTCCCATCTCTGCATGAGCCATCTGTAGTCACATGGAGAAGTGATTGTGAGATGGTTTTCTGTTTCCTGCCTGAACATTTCAGTATATGAAGACATTTTAATCAGTCTACCACAGAATCCCAGAAGTCTTGTGGTGTCAAAGTGAAATGCCAGACCACATTGAAAAGGCATAACTTATACTCTAATCCTAAACCCTCTTCTTATAGGTAATTTCTTTCTTTAACAAATTATTTATTCATTCATTTAACACCGACAATCTAATTTTCATTTTAATATACATGCAAAGAATACATTCGGAAAGAGAAAAAAGATAAAAAGAAGAAGAAAAGGAAAAGGAAATACTCATATAAAACATAACAAGGCTCTGGTCCCCCAGTACTACCTGTAATGAAATATAGATTTTAAAAAAGAAACATTCTACCATTGTTCTACCATTACGGATGCAACTGAGTAATCCTATTAGAATTACTAACAACCATAACCAGAGATTATTACATTGCTAGATTTCTTATTGCTCAAAAAGTCTATAAATGGTTTCCAATCTTTCAAAGAAAAATCTTCAATTGGCTTATCCTTTAGAAGAATTTATGTTAGTATGGCCATTTCAGCTAATTCAGCAACCTTAACAATCCATTATTCCATTGGTAGAGATTCAGGAATAGCAACAGCAATAGCAACTACATTTCTATACCACTTCGTACTGAACTAAGCAGTCTCTAAGCAGTTTACAATGTCTAAGCTAATGGCCCCCAACAAGTTAGGTACTTATTTTAGCAACCTATGAAAGGATGCCAGGATGAGTTGACCCTGGAGCCCTGGCTGGAATTGAACTCATAACCTTGTGGCTGTGAGTGAGTGACTGCAGTACTGGCTTTTAACCACTGTGCTACCAGGGCTCCCTGTTCATTTTAGTTTATTTTCACATTTGAGCAAACAGTGTTCTTGGGTGCATCTACACCAGTGGTTTCCTCCAGGTGTTTTGGACTTTAGCTTCCAGAAACCTCAGCCATCTTGGCCATTGGTATGGGATTCTGAGAGCTGAAGTCCAAAACACCTGGACAGCCAACACTTGCAAATCACTGCAAATCTGTGGTAGTATCAAATGGCATATGAATCAGCACATACATCTTCTATGTTTTACATTTTGCGGTGCCTTGTCCTCCTTTGTGGTGAGGACATCTGGTCACCTTGCCCAAAATACCTCATTAAGTATATGCAAATATTTCAAAATTTGGGGGGGGGGGGGATCCAAAATCCAAAACACCTCCGGACCCAGGCATCTTGAATAAGGGAGACTCAATCTGTAATGCCGCCAATTGAATCCAGCATACACCTTTGTGTTGATATAGCCTGAACTAATTTATCCTCACTCTCTTAGCCAGCTCCCTTTCCACCAGAGCTGCATTCAGGTCTAGTCATTTTTGCAATGCCAGGAAGAACAGGGGACCCGATGTTGTAGTTGCTTAGCAACTGCTACATGCTGAGTGTGCAGACCAGACACCAGAACCGCTATTCCGCTTACCCTATCACTTGTCCTGGCCTTGATTATCGAGAGACAAATAGAAATGAAAGAGTGAAATCCTCTTCCTAGCTTGAAATAATCCCATATAAACCTCCCATAGGTCACCATGATCCATCTAGCCTAGGTCGCTTTCTCTTCCAAAGCTAACTCATACCTCACCTAGTTGGGTATGAGTCTCCAAATATAAAATACACCCACAAAAAGGAGTCAATTGTGGACGGTGTGCATGTGTTTCAACATCAGCTTTTCTCTTCAGCTGGGAATGAATTCTTTTTCCACAGCATGTATTTAAACACACATACAGTACATGATTTAAGAGACAGAGTGGTGTAGTGGTTAAGTATTGGACTAGGACTGCAGGAGGCCAGCATTTAAATTCCCATTCAGCCCTGAAAACCTACTAGGTGACCTTGAGCAAGTTACACACTCTCAGCTTAACAGGAAGGCCGTGGCCAAACTCCTTTGAAAAAAATCTTGCCAAGAAACTGGAGCTGATTTGACTCAATTCAGAGTTGACTTGACTCAACTCTCAACCACAAAAACCTATTTAGAAGCATTTATGAGTTCTTTGGCATTTAGGGCCGTGTGTGTGTATGCGCACACACATGCCTATACATTCAAGTTGCCTATGGTGACCCCATGAATTCCATAAGGTATTCTTAGACAAGAAGTATTCAGAGATGGCTTGTCATTGCTTTCCCACAAACCATGGTATTCCTTGATGCTCTTTAAACCTTGGAGTTGTAATCCAAAATAAAAGGAATCTTTCCAGCCTCTGGGATTTTGAATTTGAGTATCCATGGGAAGAACCAATTAAATGTATGAAACAGAAGGAAACTAGTGCAATGGTAATTCAGTAATACTGTTGAATGGTCAAGACACCTCCTCCCAGTTTCTAAGAGGAAACAGGAAAAATGTGGTGAAATACTCAGCCCATTCTTTACCACTCTTCCCCCTCTCATGATATGGCAAATTTACCACAACCTGGCTTTCCATTTATATACAACTGACAATACCTTTTTAATTCTCCTCCATGTGGGGAGATGTGATATTTCCAACTTCAATTTGCAGCGGGTCTCATGGAGTGTTTTTTTAAAAAATGGTATAGAATCCCCCACCCTAAAAAAAAGTTACCACACACAACATTAATTTGCTTGGGAGCTGTCAAAATTGATTTAAAGAGATCTCCTCTGCAAGAGGAGGGTCCCAATAAAGTTGCAAAGTTTCTTCAGAAGGTTTAAAAATACAACAATTACTCATGAATGGAAAAAAGTCATCTTTTCTTAAGCTCTAGCTTGACTGGGTTTACTGTTCCAGCTTTTTGAAAACTGTATATTTATTTTCGTGTCTGCAAATATGTGGCTCTCCATGATCTAATCCATCAAGCTGCAGATTATGAGCTTGGTTTGTTCATTGTCAAAAGTATTATTTGGATGGAAAAGTCATCAGCGTTTAGCTAACCAGAGCCATACTTTGTACTACAAGGAGAAAAAGAAAAATATATTAAAGCTAAAACGAGCACTGCCAAGAAAATTTGGAGCCAAGAGGGCTCATTAAACCCTATGAATATCTGTCTGTTTATGATTGTCTGAGCCCATGGCGCAACATTTTCTTTTGACTTTTGTCCCTCAACAAGAACCACAGTCTGCTTTTTCACTTCAGTTGCTTGGGCTGAGGATGTTTTCACACATTACAAAGAGACAAATCCCGGTTTAGCCAAAAAGTATACACTCAGCTGAGAGACCAAGCTAATCTCTCACACACATATGCTGATACTATACACATACTTTCCCATACATATTTGTTACATTCACACTTTCATCCCAAATCTAGTTGCTAGTCCCAACTAGAGTAGATCCATTCAAGGCTCTTTCCTGAATGGGAAGCCTACACTTACATAAATCTATTGTTTCAATGGCTTTACTCTGCTGCTAAAAGCAATTCAATTTAAGCCATGGTTTTTCCTCCACTGATTCCTTCCAGAATGTACTATTTTGACCTTTTTGTGTTGTGAAACACTGGTTTGTAGAAATGTAGCTACCCTACTTGGTGTACCAACAGCTGCTCTTCCCACAGGGTTGGCTTGATCATTGGCAAAGAATCAAATCCCCATTCCACCTTTATAAATAAGGAACAATGGCATTAAAATCCAAAGGAAACTATTGGGCATAAAAGGGGTATGAATGAGGTCACAGGAACATTTAAAGATAGGAAACTATTTTGTGTTCTAGACACTGTACCAGCAAAGCCTTCAAAGACTAAGCTTCACAATGCTCTAAACTGGTGGAGAGAGATAGCTCCCTTGATGAGATAGCTTCACTCCAAACACACAAAACTGGGCTCACCAGGTTACTCACGACAAGATCCAGAACAGCAAGATTTATTTTCAGGACATCCTGTCCAATATCCTATTTAACAAAGCCTATGGAAGTCTAGGAAGGTAATGGCTACCAGCCAAGTGATGGATCTCCTCTGGTGAATGCACACACCTGCCAGTAGCCATCTGGGTTGGACTGAGTGGAGTTGGATCTAGTGCTGTCCATTTGCCAATGCACAGCTGGGCAAAAATCACATGTAAATGACACACTGGCTACCTTCTTGTGCAACATCCATAAAAGTACCCACACTGGCATAACTCTTAGTGGTGATGGTTGTTAATTCCCATCAAGTCACCTTTGACCTATGGTGATCCTGTGAATGGGAGCACTCCAAATCTCCCTATTATCAATAGTCCTGCTAGGGTCTTGCAAACTCAAGACTATGGGGGGATGCAGATGGGTGGCCTTGGGCTGCCCTGGGAAGCAGAGGATTGAGGCCAAAGCTGCCAGACAGCGCAGCCTCGATCCTCCCTTTTGCCAGCCTGGCAAAAAGGATGTCCCAAGAGCCGCCGTGTGGCTCTCCTGCGCCCCTTCCAGCACAGTGCGTCAAGACGCTGTGCCGGGAGGATGTTCTGATGCCAGGCACAAGGCATCAGGACGTCCTCAGGGAGGGGTTGTGGCTGCCGGCAAAGGGCCCTTCTGCAGAGGCCTATGTCATCCTTAATGGAGCCTATCCACTTGTAATGCAGTCTTCCTCTTTTCCTACTGCCTTCCACTTTATCAAGCATTATTTTATTTTTCATTACATTGTGTCTTCTCACAATATGTCCAAAGTACTATAGTCTCAGGTCAGTCATATTGGCTTCTAGAAAGAGTTTAGGCTCCATTTGCTATGCCAGCGGAACCTTTGCTTACACTGGCATACGCTAGCCCATAATTGGTTACACCAGCATGTCACCAAGAGAATTCCAGCCCATAATTCCTTGTGTCTCCCAGTATCCTTTGGTGCATCATACATGTACAAAGCATCCGAGGCTCTGATCCCTGCTATGTCCTTTTCTCACAGTAGCAGTACTCCAGAGTCTGTATCCAAGGCAGATAGCCTCCCTAAAGCAAAGTTTGTAATCCAAGTGTGTCAAAGATCTCTGTCTTCTCTAAATAGCATTTCACTAGTCCTCCCAAGGTAAAAGGTATTTAGGAGAGAAGCCAAGAAAGTCTTAGAAAATTAAATTGAAGGACTGTACAAGCAATGGCAGCATATGTCCCAGAAGGAAATGAAAGAGTGAATGCACAAACTCTGGATACAGAAATAGCTTATACATCTTTTCTTGCCAGATTCCACTTGAGACCTTACTACGGCAGAGGTGTTGTGATAGGGCTTAAGCAATAGCTCAGGCAATGCCATGGGGAAAGCTATCACTTTCCCAACACCTGAAATTGAGAAAACACCAACTTAAGGGGGTTGTCCCACACCACCAACTTAGAGCCTTGTAAAACCTGGCCCTTGCAGACAGTGCTGGATGCTGAGAACATTTCTATCCCTCACTGAGGTGAAGGTCACTACCAGTCTGGGATGGTTTGTGGAGAGAAACCAGACCTTGGGAAAATTGCTTTTTAAAAAAAATTACAACTCCCAGAATCCCTAAGCCATCAGTATGTATAGGTCTGGAAGCAATGACCTATAAGGAGCAGCTTAGGAAGCTGGATATGTTTATCTTGGAGAAGAGAAGGTTAAGGGGCAGTGGCATCCCTAGGGTTGGTGTCACCCAGTGTGGTAACTCATGGTGTCACCCCCCCCCATTGACTCTTCCAGTTTCACACCATACAGAATCCTTAATGCTTTTTTGCACTAAGGTTTCTCATAAATTATAATTCCTATATGTCACTGAATGTAATGCTAATAGTTGTGATATAAACAATTAGCAAAATTAAAATTATACCTTCAAATTGCAATATCATATGCACAACCTAAATGTGTTTATATATACATAGTGAAGAGTTGGTTAAAATGTGATGTTTTTAAAGAAAATTTAAAAACATTTTTAATTGTTTTTTCTTTAAAAATAAAAAAAAATAAAAATTCTGGGGCTTCTCCTTTCTCACTGAACTTCACCCCATGCTCACCATCTCTTAAAGTATTTTAAAAGGAAGCAAATGAACGCTGCTGCCTGTTTCTGCCAAAAAGTAGGTGTTTGAGGAGAAGTGGTGTCACCCCCCCCCTTTACAGTGTCACCTGGTGTTGTCTGCACACATGCCCCGGACACCCCTAATGACGCCACTGTTAAGGGGTGACATGATGGCTATGTATAAATATTTGAAGAGATGTCATATTGAGGATGAAGCAAGCTTGTTTTCTGGTTCTCCAGAAACTAGAACATGGAGCAATGGAGCCAAGCTACAGGAAAAGAGATACCACCTGAACATTAGGAAGAACTTCCTGATGGCAAGAGCTGTTCAAACGTGGAATATGCTGTCTCAGAGGATGGTGGTGTCTTCTTCTTTGGAGGTTTTTAAACAGAGGCTAGATGGCCATCTGTCAGGAATGATTGTGTATTCCTGCATTGCAAGAGATTTGACTGGATGGCCCTTGTGGTCTCTTTGAACTCTGAGATTATGATGGGGTTCACCTGATCATCCTCAGAGGCAACTAGGCTGCAGGGTATTTCATTTGCCTTCCATAGGCAGAGGGGAATGCTTGGAATGTATTCTCAGATCTGCTTTTGCATTACATCTGTCTTTCTATCACATACACAGATATCATACTGTAGGGGGTGGGGGGTGCAGGCAGAAGCAGCAACAACTAACAACTAATCTGGTCTTTCTTGACTATAAATTCATGCTAATGGCAGGAACTTGCAGAAGCCCATGATGGTAAGGTAGCTATGAACTGCATTAGTCAGAGAGCTTTTTTTGCCTCCAGGTCAAACCTGCTTTGTAATAACAAGGAAAGAAAATCAAAGAAATGTGCTTATGTTATTGTGATGCTTCAGCCAAGTTAAAAGTAAAAGTAGTAGTATATATACCTTGGTTAACTTCCCAGGTAAAATGGAAAAAAAAATACAAATTGTGGTCTTTCTTTTCTCCCTCCCTTCCTCTGTTCACTGAAACTATGAAAAATGCTTTTCATCTCACTTCAAACATGAGGTCTGGACAAATAAAACATTAACTGACATAGCTGATTCCTAAGGAATCTTGGGATTTGTAGTTTGATGAATTAGTTAGACGACTTTTCAAGAGATCTTGGTGCATTCCCTTGAACTATAGTGTATGCTTATCTACAAAACAAAGAGCCAGAGTAATATTGGACCTGGCTCTGGATATCAGGGTTCAAATCCCTTCTTAGCCACAGAAACTCACTCGGTGACCTTGGGGAAGTCACTTTCCAATTTTTTCTTGTCTTCTGTGTTCAGAGAATCAGGAGGGTTTGAGATCCAAAAGAACAATTGTGAGGTCTTACATGTTAGACCCAGGGCTGTACCTTAGATCCATAATTCTTAGGCTATTTGATTATTTTTTCCCCAACATGTCAATACTAAGTTTTTTCCACTAACATGCCATACAATTTTTGCGGCTGTTGTTAACTGCCTTCGTGTTGATCTCGACCCATGGTGACCCTATGGATGAGACATCTCCAGCCCCCCTTCCCCCGTCCTCTACTGCTCTGCCCAGCTCCTGCAAACCCATATTTGTCATCTTTTTAATGAAGTCCATCCATCTAGCATGTTGTCTTCCTCTCTTTCTACTTCCCTCCACCTTTCCTAACATTATTGTCTTTTCCTACAATTCATTCCTTCTCATGATGTGTCCAAAGTATGACAGTCTAAGTCTTGTCATCTAGGGATATGTCTGGCTTGATCTGCTCTAGGACCCACTTGTTTGTCCTTTTGGGTGTCCATGGGATCCTCAGCATTCTTCTCCAGCACCACATCTCAAATGAGAGCATGTACAGACCTTCCAAAAGGGCCAGCTTGGGGGTGGAGTCGGGGCATGACAACTGCACACCAGCCGCCCCAACTCTGCCCCCACGTCGTCCTCATGGCGGCCGCCCAAACAGATGGCGGGCGGCATCAGGGAACTCCCTTGGCACAGCATTTAGACACGCTGTGCCAAAGGAATGCAGAAAAGCTGCCGCCACTGCGGTAAGGGAAGCTTTTTGCTGCTCCAAAAAGGAGCGGCATTTGCCAGCTCTTTTTGGAGCGGCAAAGTCCCGGATCGGGGCCGTGGCATGCAGTTGCTGCAGCCCCAATTCAGTGCTCCCAGGGGTAGCACAGAGCTGCCCCTTTGGGGCCGTCTGTAGAGCCCCTGAGTTGATTTTTCTCCTATCTTCTTTCTTGACTGTCCAGCACTCACATCCATACATAGTAATAGGGAATACAATGGCTTGTATGATTCTGGCTTTTGTGCTGAGTTGTATGTCTTTGCATTTTAGGATCTCTTCTAGTTCTTTCCTAGCCACCCTCCCCATTCTTAATCTTCTGATTTCCTGGCTGCAGTCCCCATTCCAATCAAGGTTTGATCTTAGATATGAGGACTCTTTTACTATTTTGTTTCTTTTGTGGAAACTTGTCAGGGACTGGCAGCCAGTGGTTCAGGGATCTTGACTTTTGGTAGTAGTGCCCTAGATTAGGGCTGGGTAATGAGGTGGCTGAGTAATTTAGATGATTAAATTGTGGCTGTCATACTTTGGACACATTACGAGAAGGCATGACTCACTAGAAAATACAATAATGCTGGGAAAGATAGAAGGCAGTAGATAGAGAGGAAGACCACATTCCAGATGGATAGACTCAGGGCCTTTGCAGACTGCCAGAAATAGTGCACATGAAATTAAGGCACTGCCCTGGCTCAGTGCTAGGGAGTCATGGGAATTGTATTTTTTTCTGGGACATTGAGCCTTCTCTGTCAGAGAACTCTGGTGCCACAATAAATTACAGTTCCCATGATTCCCTAGCACTGAGCCAGGGCAGTGCCTCAATTTAATGTGCAATATTTCTGGCAGTCTGCAAAGGCCCTCAGTCAAGGAGACCACAGTCCTGAGCCTGTGGAACTTGACCAGAGCAGTTGAGAACAAAGGGGCTTGGAGGTGCCTAATTCCTGCGGTCATCATGAATCAAAGCCAACTTAAAGACAGTTAACAACAATGAGGTGGCTGCATCTGATGATGACACTGCACAATTAAACAGCTCCTAAAAGATCTTCCAAACTGAGAGGGAATTGATTTTAAAATGGTGAATGAAAATATATTGTAAACAAATGGGAAGTGATGCATACTGAGGAAAGGGGAAATTGCTTGCACTATTGCATTTTCTTGTGTGGTTTCCCAGGCAGATAATGCTGTTTTTTGAGTGAGAGGCAATGTGCAAATCTTAGCAGGCAATAGCAAGTACCTTTCTATACCGCTTATCAGTTCACTTAAGCACTCCCTAAGTGGTTTACAATGTGTAAGCTTCTTGCCCCCAACAAGCTGGATAGTCATTTTAGTGACCTCAGAAGGATGAAAGCCTAAGTCAAGCCTGAGCCCCTGGCTGGTACTGAACTCACAACCTTGTGGTTTGTGAGTGAGTGGCTGCAGTACAGGCATTTAACCACTGCACCACCAGGACTTCTAAACCACTGTGCCCCCACGGCTTCAAATCTTATGCATGATAAGTACCCAAGTACAGCATTTTCTGTACATGAGATTCTATTTCCTGCACAGAAAATACTGCTTTCTGCACAAAATGCTTTCTGCACTAATAAACTATTCATTGAAAATGAAGACTTTGGGTTCATTTATACTGTAGAAATAATGCAGTTTGACATCACTTTAACTGCCATGGCTCCATCCTACAGAATGCAAAGATTTGTAGTTTTGTGAAGCTCCCTTCTTTTTGGCAGAGAAAGCTAAAGACCTTATAAAACTACAAATCCTTTGATTCCATAGGATGGAGCTACAGCACTTAAAATTGGTATCAAAGTGCATTATTTCTACAGTGTAGATACACCCTTTCTTTCAACAGGAAGGAAATTATTAAAATTATTTGTTGTTTCATTTGAGAATGAAGTTTGTGAAGAATTGCATCCTTACTTTGCATACATTACATCAGTATTTGCAGCAATCTTGATAAGTAGATCCTGAGCATCTTTGGGGAAAACTGCTAAAGTCGATAAATAATAGTTTGCTTGATGCCAACAAGTGAATTCCTGTGAAATGAGGGGTTTGATCCTGGGACTTGCTAGCTTATAGCTCAGCTTCTAAGGACCTCTTTACACCATGAAACATCTACAGGTTCACCTTTTCATTAACAGTCACACTCTTTCACCCTGACGGTAAGGCAATGGGAAACCTCCTCTGAACAAATCTTGCCAAGAAAACTGCATGATAGGTTTGTCTTTGGGTCGCCATACATCCAAAATGAAGGCACACAGTGGCTTGTTTATAATGTAGGAGGTGAGTATGACATTTAGGCAGGAAAAATTGAACACACAATTATAGGATGGATGATACCTTCATTGTGAGTAGTGCGTGTTTATGGAAAATATCTGGGGGTCATACTAGACTACATGCCAAATAGAAGCAATGGAAGCAGCAACAAATAGAGAACTCAAGTATTAAATCCAAATCAATGGAAGCAGTAGTACCACTCTGCTCTGCTTTGGTCACTCCTCACATGGAGGTCTGTATCCAGTTCTGGAAACACAGTTTAGACAGAATACTGACAAGTTGGAACATGTTCAGAAGAGAGCAATCAAGGTGGTAAATGATCTAGAAATAAAGCTTTTATGAGTAATGGTTGATGGAATTGGGTGTGTTTAGCTTAAAGTAGAAAAGATTGAAAGATCATATGATAGCAATCTTCAGATACTTGAAAGGTGGTCACGGAGAAAACAGAGCAAGCTTGTTTGCTGCTGTTCCAGAGGACAGGCCCCAAAACCAATGGATTCAAATTACCACAAAGGAGATTTCTGATAAACTTTAGGAGGAACTTTCTGATGTAATAATAATAATAATAATAATAATAAATTTTATTTATAACCCGCCCCTCTGCTCGGCAATCGGGGCGGCGTACAACAGATTAAAACAGGGGTAGGCAACCTTTCCCCTTTAAGGGCCAAGGGACTTCAGCTCCCAGAAGCCTCAGCCATGTTGGCCAATAGTCCCATGTTGGCCAATAGCTCCTGGGATTCTGGGAGCTGAAGTCCCTCGGCCCTTAAAGGGGAAAGGTTGCCTACCCCTGGATTAAAATATAACAAGTTAAAGCAGTTCCATACTCCCACCACTAACCCACCCACCCCTTAAAACAGAATTAAACTAGGATGAAATTAAAATCAAATCAAATTCAATTTAAAACACCAAACCATCCTGACTGAATTATCTACATATCACAACGGCGGAAAAACTGGCAGGTCACGTTCAATTCTTGCCAGGCAGCGATTCCAGAAAGGCCTGCCAAAAGAGATCTCTCTTTACTGCCTTTTTAAAGGCAGCAAGGGTAGTAATAAGACGGATCTCATCCGGCAGGCCATTCCACAATCTGGGAGCGGTCGCAGAAAGGCCCCCTGGGAGGTCTGCGAAAGCCTGGTCTTTATTGGTTGTAGCAGATTCCTCCCAGAGGACCAAAGTGCGCAGGGGGGGGGGGATCATACGGGGAGAGGCGGTCCCTAGGATAAGATGGACCCAAGCCATGTAGGGCTTTAAAGGTTAAAACCAACACCTTGTACTGTGCCCGGAAACTAATTGGCAGCCAGTGGAGGGATTTAAGCACTGGTGTTATGTGCTCCCTCCTAGATGTACCAGTAATTAACCTGGCTGCCATATTTTGTACCAATTGCAGTTTCCGGGTTAAGCACAAGGGTAGCCCCATGTAGAGTGTGTTACAGAAATCCAGACGTGAGGTTACCAGAGCATGTACCACAGTTTCCAGATCCCTCATGTCCAGATAAGGGCACAGTTGGCGTATCAGCCGAAGCTGATAACAGGCACTCCTGACTGTCACATTCACCTGACTAGTCACGTGAAACGATGAATCTAGGAGAACCCCCAACCTGCGAACACAGTCCTTGGAGGAGAGTGTGACTCCATCCAGGACTGGAGACTGTATTCCCAAGTCTGGTTTCGGGCCCGTAACTGCTAGTACCTCCGTTTTGTCCGGATTTAGTTTCAATCTGTTTTTCCTCATCCAATCCATTACCGCTCTGAGACAGTCATTAAGAGGAGAGATGCCATCCGAAGTCTGAGTCGATGATCTGGTCATGGAGAGATAAATCTGGGTGTCATCGGAGTACTGATGGCACCGAGCTCCATGCCTCTGAATGATTTCACCCAGCGGCTTCATATAAATGTTAAATAGCATCGGGGACAGGATGGCGCCCTGAGGAACGCCACATTTAAGCTCGCTTTTGGAAGAGCAACTGTCCCTGAGCCTCACCCTCTGGGATCTACCTGAGGGGAAGGAATGGAACCACTGCAAGGCAGTGCCTCCAACTCTCTCAGGTGATCCAAGAAGATGGAGTGATCTATTGTATCAAAAGCCGCTGAGAGATCCAAGAGCACCAACAGGGTCACACTACCCCTATCGATACCCAGGCGGAGGTCATCGGTCAGAGCAACCATGGCAGTCTCCACTCCATAACCTGTCCTGAAGCCGGTTTGAAATGGGTCGAGATAATCGGTTTCATCCAAGACTACCTGGAGAATTTTATATTCCCTGTGAAATCCTTTACTGAGCTTTAAAGCAGCGTATAGAATTTCTGAACAATGAAATGGGCTTCCTCAGAAAGTGGCAGGCTCTCCTTTATTGCTGATTTTTATACAGAGGTGCGAAGATGAGTGACCATGTCAAGGGAGTGTTGTCTATGGATTTCCTGCACTCACAACCTTGTGGGTTGTGAGTGGGTTGTGGGTTGGTAATTCGACTAGATTACTCTTGTCTCCTTGCCAACTCTATGTGTTCTGTCTATTGTGTATTCATATGCTGTGGGAGCCAGTATTTGTTGCATCTACCTGTTGGGTGCAACCCCAGGAAGAAAAAGAGATTACTGTGGAGCATATGGATTCCATGCTAATAGTCCCTCAATATACTATAATAGGACCATCCATGAATATGTGTTTCTCCTGACTTGCAAATTCACATTAGTAGTGTTTTTGTCATACAGTTGGCAAAGATGCCTTTTTTATTTTAAAACATAGTTGTGGGTCAGAGATTTTCCCCCTGTATAGGAGAACTTTCTTAACCTTCTAACTCTTGCGCTGCTTTAAAGCTCAGTAAAGGATTTCACAGGGAATATAAAATTCACCAGAAGGATCATTGCTGTGTTAGTTATATATATGAATAGCCTGAAGAAAGTAGCAGTTTGGCCCTTTTAGTAGCTAGAAATGCACCAAATCCATCACACAACCTCTCATATTTTACCTTAGAAGACTAAATTGCAGCCTGTGTTATCTGTCCACAAAGACATTATAGATTCTTCCTTCCTCCCTTCCCACTTAGTTCCAAGGGAGTTTTTAAGCAGTTTCATTTCATCCAAATGGCATCGTTTACATGATGTATATCACACTCCTGCCAGAAAATAGGTCTATAGAACTATTTTGCTCCTTGAAAGGCCTTAGAAGGTAAAATCCAAACAGAAACAACTGTTTGTGAAAGGGGATTTGCTTGTTTATTGCACCCACATTCAAAGGGGGGGGGGGGGCTATAGCCAAGATTTGTAGGAAGTGCTCAAAACACGTCAAAAGGCTCTTTTCTGGGAGGATTACACAGTATGCTTGGTTAAATTAGGATTACAGTTTCTGACATCCAAAACAACCATGGTTCTGTCAACCATGGACTGCCAAAAAGACAAATCAATGGGTCCAAGAGGAAATCAAGCCTGAATTCTCCCTAGAAGCCAAGATGACCCAACTGAGACTGTTATATCATGAGAAGACATGATTCATTTTAAAAAGTCTATAAGGCCTGGGAAGGCAGGAGACAGTAGGAGAAGAGGAAGACTGCATTACAGATGGAGAGATTCAATCAAGGAAGTCATGAATGCCAGGAGTTTGCAAGAATTGAGTGGGTCTATTGATAACAGGTAACTTGAAGATCTCTGGTTCATAGGGTCGCCATTAGTCAAAATCATCTTGATGGCAATTAACAACTTCTGTCATCTGACTGCTGAACCCTTTCAGAGACACCCTTGTCCTACTGACTGACTGCTTGTCAAGGCTGGGGTCAAGATTAGCATCACTGGACATCTGCCAAAGAACAGGCTTCAGTAGAATCACTTGGACCAGCTGCTCTCACTACCCACTTGTCTGCCTTCTCCAAGAAAGCAGACTATGGAAGTAGCAGAGACAAGAGTGGGAAACTTTTTAGGTCTTCCCTCCTACTCTAAAATAAAGCATGGATTGCACTCTGAATAGGAGCTCATACCTTCCAACTATCTTGATTTGACAGGGATAGTCCCAGCTAATACTTTGTCCTCCCACTTCATCAGCTGCTTTTGAAATGTCCCAGTTTCTCTTTCCTCTTTTCACTTTCCCCCTTTGTGCTCAGCTCACTTTAGTTGCTGCAAGCTTGGGTTAAGTGCAAAAGTATTTCACACTCAACACAGCAGCAAGGAAAAGAGAGGAGTATTCAGAATCTTCCCATTCCCAGTAGGCTCAGGCAAAAGCAAAGTGCAGCAGCCTTTCCTAGCTTGTGTATTCTCCTTCATTCATAACTTTTGCCATGTTGACTACATTGTGATGTTCACTGGCCACATGTCCCAGTTCATCTATGACATGTTGGCAGGTCTAGGACTGGCAGCAGTGTTTGCTTTTTATTTTTATTTTATTTATTTATTTATTTATTTATTGTCATTCACATCCAGGAATAATTTTCTGAACAGAAATGAAAACTTTGGGAGAATATGGGAGTGGCATTAGTGGCAAAAAGGAGGCTTTGGATGAACCTTGGTTATCTGCAAACTGATATATTTGTCCTCTTTCAAATAATAGGGGAAAGGTATTCTCAGAGAAGACTTTTGGGAGTTTAAAAAGTGCATGCATGAGAGAACATTAAATAATAGAGATAGTAAGGGGAAAGGCTAAAAGTCCTTTTGCCCCCTATCCCACAACATAATAGAGCAAATACTCTACATCTGACAGTGTCTTCTTAACTATCCTCCATTTCAACCCAAACCTGTTGCTTGAGAGTGAAACTAAATTTATCCTTTACATAAATGTATTTACATAATCAAAAGCTGAAAGGAAACCAGGACAAGCTGTCCTCTGGGGGAATTTTGATTTTCTTGCCATTTTGTTTGTTTATATAAAAAAAATAATGTTCAGTGATGTCTAGGCTCCAGGAATGCATCTCCTCATCCAACCCACAAGCTTCTGGCAAAATGCTAAGGCTACACAGAATGTTCTTTTAACATTTTTCCTCTCCCTTCCAAAAGGTATAAATCACAGTGTTTAGTTTTTTGCAAACTGAAGTATAGGCTTTGTGCTATATGTCTGGCATTATTTCTTCTGGCCTAAGGTTCAAGACTCCTTCCAAAGACATATGGACATTCTGCTTGCCACTGTCTGGCTTCAAACACATTTACAAAACCTCCGTTTTTAAGCCCTCAAAAGAAAACAGAGTGAGCTTGTTATGTTGCCTTCGGCTGTTTTGTTCCTAAGCATTTTCTCACTCTGATTCCATATAAAATAGCAAGAGGCTCAGTGCTGGGGTCCAGATTCCTTCTGTATAATGCAGCCAATAATCTCTCCAGTTTCTGTAGGTCTCACACTTTGAAAAGGTCTCTAAACACCTCCAGGCTTCTCAAACTGTTCTGATTTATTAGGAAATGTTTTAATTCCTGTTGGATAACATAGACATCCCTAGATCCAAAAAGCCAGTTGCAAAATACTCTAATAATGCAATGCTCTAGCAACACAATCTTCTTTGGGATTTCCAGACCCAGGATCCATCTTCAATCCCAGTCTGCAAGACAAGTGTTATATCTAAATTTTGATATGTTGCATGATGTTAAATTGAATTTATTTCATCTCTTGGTCTAAACCATGAGTGCAAAACATCCCACCACCAAAATCCACACTGCCAAAAATCATGACTACTTTCTCCCACTTGTTTCTTCTCCTATCACTATAGGAGCAGAAGTAGTGCTACTTCTCTGCAGTTTTTCAGGGCTTTATAATCCAGGAGGATATATAGGGGTTGCAGACTGCCAGAAATAGTGCAAATTGAGTCCACTTTTAGGGTTAGGGTTAGTGCTAGGCAATCATGGGAATTTTTTTTTTTTTTTTTGAGACATTGAGCCTTCTCTGTCAGAGAGCTCTGGTGCCACAATAAAATACAGTTCCCATGATTCCCTAACCTTAACCCTAACCCTAAAAGTGGACTCAATTTGCACTATTTCTGGCAGTCTGCAACCCCCCATAGTCAGGCAACTGCAGGAGCATCCAGCTGAGCAACAGCAACATAAAAGGCAGTGTGGAGGACCACTCTGAACCTTTCCAAATTCAGAATATTACCTACCTATGGTTTAGATCCCTTTATATCTCTATCAGTAGAGTAAGTACCGGTAGTGAGTGAGACCCCTAGGACTATAAACATTTAAAGAAAGTGCTGTAAGCCACACCCAGCTCTTTGGATAAAGCTAGGTTATAATTCAAATACAGTGGCCCTTGGCACTCACTGGGGTTTGGTTCCAGGATCTCCCATGGGTACCAAAATCCATGGATGCTCAAGTCCCATTATATACAGCAGGGTAGTAAAAATGGTGTGCCTTATATAAAATGGTAATATCAATATTTGCTGTTTGCAATTTACATTTTTTAAAAATATTTATAAGCCACGGATGGTTGAATCCCTGGATAAAGAATCTGTGAATACAGAGAGCTGACTGTAAATGAATAAGAAAAATGGAAAATACCTTGCCTCTGGAAGCTGGTGGCTCCAGTATCAGTGAGGTAGTGAACCTACACCAGATTTTAATCTGAATTGTAAGAGAGTTGTTCAAGGGTCTGAAGCTTTTGAAAAAATAAAGAGTCCAGTATCTTGGATCACTCCATTTCATGCTAAAGCTTGGACTGGATTCACCATGCCATTGACATGGAAACCATCAGCTGCCACTGGTGACTACTCCAATTCTGGTCATGCAGAGGTTTGCTTAAAGACAAGTGGGGAAAGGGGGAATGGGCAGATAGGAAAAGCAGGATGAAAGTGAGCAAATGTATTTGCCGTAGTGTTTCAGGTATGAATTAGAATTAAGGTCTTAATTAACAGCTCCATAAGTCATGGAAACATAGATTTGGAAGAGGCCACAAGGCCCATCCAGTCCTATCCCTTCTCATGCAGAAATACACAATCAAATAACTCCTGACAAACGGCCATCCAGCCTGTTTAAAAACCTCCAAAGAAGGAGACTCCACCACACTCCAAGGGAGCATATTCCACTGTCAAACAGCTCTTACTGTCAGAAAGTTCTTCCTAATGTTGAGGTGGTATCCCTTTTCCTGTAGCTTGAATCCATTGCTCCATGTCCTAGTCTCTGAAGAAGCAGAAAACAAACCTACTCCATCCTCAATATGACATCCTTTCAAATATTTAAACAGGGCTTTCATGTCACCACTTAACCTTCTCTTCTCCAGGCTAAACATAACCAGCTCCCTAAGTCTCTCCTCATAGAGCATGGTTTCCAAACCTTTCACCATTTTGGTTGCCCTCCTCTGAACATGCTCCACCTTGTCCACATCCTTTTTGCATTCCAGTAACCAGAACTAAACACAATATTCCAGGTGAGGTCAAGTCAAACCATGACAGCACATAACCAACATGATTTTCCCCCCAAAAAAGTTGTGGAGCCTGCAAAGCAATTTAAAGGAAGAGAGATCAACAAGGGATCTCCAGACAGAATGGACAACAACATTATTATATGCATCTGAGGAAGTAGACTAAAGTAACTAAATATTTCAGTTAGTCTCAAAGGTGCTACACAATCTCTCTACAACATTATTATGTTGTATTTTTAAGGGGGGGTTTACGCTTATTATTGTGTTCTGTATCTGTTTTAGCTGGAAGCTGCCTTGATTGCCACGGCAAAAGGCGGTGTATAAATAAATTATTATTATTATTATTATTATTATTAATAATTTCTAAAATCATCAAACATGTTGGTAGTTTTCATCTCTGAGCAAACTTGCTGGAGAAGAGAAGCTGTGGAACAATGACATTGCCAATGGTGCTCAAGGAGTTTTTCAGGAGTTGGGGTCAGGTTCTAGATCAAGAGAAGTAATAGTGCCACTCTATTCTGCTTTGGTCAGGCCTCACCTGGAATACTGTGTCCAGTTCTGGACACCACAATTCAAAAAGGATGTGGAGAAACTGGAGCGTGTCCAAAGGAGGGCAACTAAAATGGTGAAGGGTCTAGAAACCAAGCCCTATGAGGAACGACTTAGGGAGCTGGGGATGTTTAGCCTGGAGAAGAGAAGGTTTAGAGGTGATATGATAGCCGTGTTTAAATATTTGAAGGGATGTCATATTGAGGAGGGAACAAGCTTGTTTTCTGCCGCCCCAGAAACTAGGACCCGGAACAATGGATGTAAGCTCCAGGAAAAGAGATTCCACTTCAACATTAGGAGGAACTTCCTGACAGTAAGGGCTGCTCAACAGTGGAACACGCTCCCTCGGAGAGTAGCGGAGTCTCCTTCCTTGGAGGTCTTTAAGCAGAGGCTGGATGGCCATCTGTTGGGGATGCTTTGATTGGGAGTTCCTGCATGGCAGGGGGTTGGACTGGATGGCCCTTGTGGTCTCTTCCACCTCTATGATTCTATGATTCTATGAGGTCTTGACCTTGGAGGTTGACTGTAGCTGAGTTGCAGAGCAAAAGCCCTTGTACAATGTTCCAGTGTGGTTTCCTGAGCAGAGGACCCAAGATGGCAGGGCTATAAAAGAATGCTGCTAAACAAGATTTTGGAGAACTACAGTTGGAACAAACAGAACTGGGCTAGATGTGCCAACATTCTGATTCAGTATAAGGGAGCTCCTTATACTTTGATTAGCAGGTCAGTAGAAGAAGAAAAGGAACGAATCTCCTAGAGAGCTTGTTGCCAATATTGCACTGGATGATCCATTGGCCTTTTTGCAGCAGAAGGCAGCTTTTTATAACCTGGGTTTCCCACATCTGAACCCAACATACTGTCTACTACACCACTCTGGCACCATATAAATTTTCTAATTTGTTTCCAGGGACTGTGTGGGTGTTTGTGGGCTGGCTGTTTCCCTGCATTATTAATAGTTTCCATCCTCACTTCACTAAGCTGCCTTCCCCGTATATCTTGAGTAGATTTTCTTATTAATAAGAAAATAAATGAGTTACACAAGTAATTCACCCAGAGTTTAGGTCTCCCTCACCTTTCTGTTTCAGAGATTAGTGCCAAGTCTCTGATTGGGATTCCTTTTTGAAGTTCTGCAGATGGCATCAATGTTCAAGCGTAGCTGGTTGTGTAACTTGTAAAGTTAATATTAGTGAGTGCAAGGAGCAATTCTGATTAAAAGCCATTTTGCTCAAGGAAAGTCTGACAGCAGTCATGATTTCTTGGTGGAGTATAAGGAAAGGAAAGGGACGTTGGAAAATAAATATTGAATCAGAGGCTTTGTTATTATCTAGAGTGATGATAGGGAGTGATATACAGCTGAAATGGACCTATCATGTACTTTCTCTCATTGGATAACATTTAAAAAAAACAACTATATTTAAATTGAGTGAGAGAAACCCATAAATAAGTTTTAGTGAATGTACTGTTTAAAGGAATTTGTGTGAATGGAAAGAACTTGGTAATCCAAGTCATCAGAGAGAAGCAAGGATCAAATTGAATGTGCATCAGTAATGCAACTGAATGTAATACCATTTCCCCAAAATTTCCAAAACCCTTTTCCAGCACATAGCCCTGAATGTGGGTAAAATAATTCTTCATTGTTCCACATCTGTTTCCCCTGTCCATTTTCAATCCTGAGTAGACAACAGTGTTGAGAAAGTAGAATTCTTGGATGTCATTAGGGACCACTGTAATCTTGTTCTGTTGTTGTGTGCCTTCAAGTCTTTTCTGACTTATAGTGACCCTATGGTGATCCTATCATGATCTTTTCTTGGCATGATTTGTTCAGAAAGGGTTTGTTTTTGTTTTTCTCTGAAGCTCAGAGAATGTGACTTAACCAAAGTCACCCAGTGGGTTTCCATGGCTGAGCGAGGATTTAAACCATGTTCTCCAGAGTCATAGTGCAATGATCATATCCGTACACCACACTGGATCTCTCCATTGTACTACTAATCTCAACAATCCATGGGCACGTCTTCCCTGAAGCAAGGATGAAACCTGGAAAATGAACTGTTATTAAAAATAAGTCACTAGGTAAAGTCAGAAGACTATCAGTTTCTTCTGACTACTTTCTTTCTGTTGAATTAGGAGCGACCTTGAGTAAATGAAAAAATAACTCTAGGTAAATATTTGAAAGCCTGAGTGGGATGATTCAAGGCAAAAATGTGGGCATATGTAAAGTTTAGGAATGTTGGATAAACGTGAAAGTAATGAAGTACCTGTTCCAAAGACCTAACATCCATTGAATTTTCCCTCTACCACCACCAACAATCCTTTCTAGTCTCATGATTATGCTTTAATGATCTAGTTATCCCCCAATGAATAATACAGATCAGGTTCCTTTGTACTTTTTTTTTTCCAAAGAAAGTTCTTGTCATTTCACTAAGGATACATGAAAACATTTACAATTCTCTACGAAATGCTCCACTTGTGCAGACAATAAAACCCAAAGATGGCTGTATCTTGTGAGAAAGAGTCCTTGGAAATATTGTTTACATGTTCAGAACATACTGGACTTCTCACCTCCCTGTGCTCTCTAAAGAAATTCAGTTGAGAGAGCTAGCAATCTGGCAAAAGAAAAATACTCATCGTTGACTCAGTCAATCCTGTTTTAGTTCCAGCCAAGGACAGATAAAACATTAATTTGAAAAATGTGTAGGAATAACAATTTTTCTCCTTATTTAAATTGTGTTTCCCCACCCTATCAATGTTTATAACTATAATTGGGAGTGCTTTATGTCACCTGTTTCTGCTCCACTCTGCTTTGGTGGAGAGTAGAGTCTTCTCTTCCAAAATTTGTAATGACTACCACGGTTCACTTCATGTCATGGGAATAGCATTTGCCAAGCCCTTCATGGAGTTGAGATTTAGGCTTCTAGGAGAAGCAAGAAATCTCCTCCTCCCTGTACCAGGGCCCTTTCAATTATTATTTTGGAGTAGATCCTGAAAGAGTGGAAACAAGCAGGATCTGGTCCTAGGTTTGAAATGTTTCAGCACACACACAAAGCTGTGATTTGAATCACAGGGGGAGTAAGCAGTACACTTTTTCAGATAATGCAGAGTCAGTCTGAAATGGTTATTGGGAATGGTTTCTGTCCACCATACAAATTTGGTATAAGTCCTGGAGAAATTATTGTGTTCAAATGTTAATCGGACATATTACCAGTGAGCCATGTCTATCACAGTTTTGTGACATGCAACTCATTCAAGATGAACAAAAGGATGGACCTCTTTGTAGAGTGCATAACTTAGACATGAATTCCCCAAGGCATTGCCAAGAGATAGATCTATAACATTACCCATGTAGATGTATAATTCATTCAGATGGACAGAGACAACATTTCATATTGAGCTGTCATTTGTATGTGAGCATTATACTCAGACAGGTATACTTTTGGAAAAAGCAATACTAGGTTCTTATTGAAAGGGAAAAGCCACAGAGGCAATTAAGAGGGATGAGAATTTTGCTCTTGTGTAAAAAAAAAAAACAGATTAAAAAGGCTAATGTGAGTAATAATTCCCATTTGTTACCTTGGTTGTTGTTTTTTTACAGTTACAGTTTTTAATTACCTCTTTTTTAAAAAAAAAAAACTTTCACAATAATTTTGGATTATAATACCAAATTGTCAGTACCTTCATACCTTCATTTGGTACCTGTAGATACCTGTAGGTAGGTACCTGCATCCAGTTCAGGCGAAAGTCCAAAGTGGATTCTTATATTTCTTACATTGGTCTACTTGTTTTGTTTTAAATGATGTTGGTATTCTGTTTTTGCAGTTTAAGGGAAGATATTTTCATTCCTCTCTGTTTTATTGTAGGTAACAACAAACTATAGAATTCATTGCTTTTGTGAAGTTCCACAGCACTATCAGAGGTATTAAAAAGTAATTTGTTTTACTGCCAGCAGAGGGAACAAAGTACTGAGCTTCTATAGTTGCAGTTTTAAAAGTAATTCTTTATCTTTCTTATTCTTCAAAAGCAACTACTTTTACTTACTTTTTAAAGAACCTAAATGATAGAAGCCATTGACCAGTGATTAAAAATTCAACATCCATGATACCAGGTGACACTGATTACATGGAATATTTATTTTCCATCATCTAATCTACCCATTAAAAATAGTAACATAGCTGTACCTTTGTAATTTGAAAAATAAATTACAAGTAACTCATTATTTGCAACTAGTTACTTCTGCATTCATTAGAAGGCAGGCAGCCACAGTCGCACGGTCTGCACTTCTCATATTCACATTATTATACCCATTGTATGTAAGTAACCAACTGAGAATGGCTGGTATTACTCTTGTGTTCTTTGTGACCATCCAGTTGACAATTCTTGGAAACAAAATGCTGGATAAGACATAACTTTGGTCTGATGCAACAGGGCTGGTTGTAGCTTCATATGTGGGCCTGGTTTGTTATTAAAAGTGCAGGCCATGTCAAGTCGCTTCTTCTTGAGAAAACCCTTCTTCTTGGAAAGGTTTTTCCTCAGAACAGGAAATTACCTTCGTCACTTCTTCTTTTACCATCTCTGGGCCAAACACAGATGGAGACTGGAATTCTACATGTCCTACTTTGAAGAGTGGGTCCTTGGTATCTGCTGGGGTTTGGTTTCAGGACCCCCCCATGGATACCAAAACCCATGGATGCTCAAGTCCCATTATATACAATGGTGTAGTTAAATTTGTGCTTTTACAAGCTTTGCTTTTTGGATTTAAAAAAATATTTTCAAGCCATGGGTGTTTGACTCTGTGGATACAGATTTCATGAATGTGAAAGGCCACTTGTACTAAACTACTATAGTTGTCTAGCTAAATAGCATCTCCTGACCAAATCCACTCCTGCAACCTACTGTACTGGGCATCAGCCATGCAAAGGAGTGGGAGTCAGTTCTGCTGGTGATCAGGGACCAGGCAGATGATGTTTCTACCCCTCCCACCAGCCAGAAAGGCTACAAGAAAGACATAGTGCTCCTGCTTCTGATCATCTGGCTGGCAGGAGGGAATGAAAATGTCATCTGCCCACATGCTGATCACCAGCAGAAAAGACATCCCTTTTTCTCAGTGTGGCTCACTGTGTCCCAGTAATGTACATCTAGGGAGGCAGTGCCACTATCATGACTACACAGGGACTATGTTTACAGATCCACTTTTTGTTGTTGTAAAACTGCCTTCGCGTTGATCTCAACCCATGGTGACCCTATGGATCAGACATCTCCGGCCCTCCCGTCCTCTACTGCTCTGCCCAGCTCCTGAAAACTCATATTTGTGGTCTCTTTAATAAAGTCTGTCCATCTAGCATGTGCCCTTCCTCTCTTTCTACTTCCCTCCACCTTTCCTAACATGATTGTCTTTTCCAACGATTCATGCCTTCTCATGATATGTCCAAAGTATGACAGTCTAAGTCTTGTCATCTTGGCTTCTAGGGATATTTCTGGCTTGATGATGTGTAATTTCCGGTTTTGCTTCCATAAACGTGTTCTTGAGTCAAAGCCAGAATTTAAAACATGCCATTCCCCATGAGCATTTTGAGTCTTGTTTTAAATCCAATTTTTGGAATGGGGACACACAGGGATGTGTATCTCCCTGAAGTCTGATAAAGGCTTATGAAGACCATGGGCTTTGGTTAGTTGACCACCACAATGTAAGCTAACATTGCTCATTCTGACTGGCAGCAGCTCAGCAGGATCTAAAGCAGAGGTCATTCTTGTCACCTACTACCTGATCCTTTGGAGGGGTGGAGATGGTAGAGATTGAACCCAAGACTGTGCTCCCCCAATTTCATCTCTTCCATTTGAACGGGAAACCTTTCTTTCATCATCATCTTCATTTACAGCCTGCCTTTTTCTCAATAAAGAGACTCAGGGAGACTAACAACCTATTTAAAACAATACAGATTAAAACTATGCAAAACCTACAATAAAAATAGAACTATAAAAGTGACTTAAAAACAATTTATAAGTTAAAATATTAAAAGCATTAAAATCCATTTTAAAAATTGCCATACAAACCTAAAAACAGCACCACACAACATTAAAAGCCCACCCCAGTCAGTTTCTAAAGTCCAGATGATATAAGAATGTATTAACTTGCTGATGGAAGGAGATCAAAGAAGGAGCCATCCTATCCTTCCAAAGAAAGGAGTTCCAAAGTCTCGGAACAGCCACTGAAAAGGTCTCCCTTGTTCCAACAAATGAGCCTGAGAAGTTGGACACAGAGAAAGGCCTCTCTAGATGATCTTAGAGCTCTGATGGACTCATAATGTGAGATAAACTTTTTCAAATAGCATGGTTCCAAGCCCTATACAGTTGTGCCTCCTAGTTTGCGGACTTCCCATTCACGGTCTTGAATTTCTGCAGATGGGAAACCAGGAGGAACAAAATGGCATGCATGCCCATAGCACATGTGCAGGAGTGTGCAACCATTATATCCAACAGGGCTTGGATATTTGTAGTTTTTCCAATTCAGGTGGTGCTGGTCCGGAATAGATCCCACATGAATTGGGAGGGACAACTGTATTTCTTCCTTTAACCTGATCTAGAAAATAGACCATTACCCCATGATATCCTAGAAGAAATCCCCATGATATCTGACTCCAAAAAGAAGGATCCCCTGGGCTTCAACATGTTCTTTTTTATTCATAGTCCTTATATTTGCCACAGTCTCTGCTCAAGAAAGGCACTCAGCATTTTGACGATAGCCTCGTAAAGCTTCCCTGCTTGAAGATGCCATTATTGTCAGCAAGATGAAATATAAAACACCTTTATATTGTGCAACCTGCAGATTTTATTGACCAAAGTGTCAGCAGCAGAAATACCGGAAGTCAGTGTGCTTGTTATGAGATAAATAAACAGGGCCTATCTTCGAAGATCCTTAGCTTTATTCAATTTGTTTAGATACAAGCTGACTGCAAGCATTGATTCCATGCAGTAGTGGATATGGATTTTGTAGAAAGGGACATACACTCTGGGAGTAATGGATGGATGTAAAATTGAGTACACAGCTGCCTACACAGTGGAAGCCTAACAATACCACTCTTCACACTAGTTTTACCATTGTCTCGAATGACTGTTAAGGAGTCCTCCCCACACACATGCTGCAGGTTCACTTTCATCATTATTAATCCAGGTGTCAGAGCTGGCAAGATGAAGATATGATCAAATCTAAAAGCCCTCGTCTAGAAATAAGGATGGGGAAATCTGTCAGTTGCCTTTTCTGATGCATTCAGATTTGGTAACCATCAAGTCCTGAATATGAAGAAATTTGAGAATGTAGATACCTTCTTCAAAAGCAAACCAAGCTGGAATAATGCATTCCGTTCTGGGGGCCTCATTTCAAGAAAGATATAGACAAGTTGGGTGGGTTCAGAGAAGGGCAACAAGGATGATTAGAGATATGGAAAATAAAACACTTGAGAAAAGGTTGAGAGAGCTGGACATGTTCAGCCTGGTCTTAAAAAAAAAAAAAAGAGTGATTCCATTTTTAAATACAGTTGGCCCTCCATATCCACAGATTCTGCTATGCATGTAACCATCCATACCTTGAAAATATACCTCCGAAAAAAAAAATTCAAAAAGAAAACATTTGGGTTTTTCCATTTTATTTAAGGAATACCATTTTACTGCACTGTTGTATATAATGGGACTTGAGCATTCATGGATTTGGTATCCATGGTTGACCAAAACCAAGGGCCCATTGTATCTCAAGGGCTATCACAAAGAGAAGGTTTGTTTTCTGCTGCCCCAGAGAGTAAGACCAGGTCTGATGGTTTGAACTTACAGGAGGGTAGATTTTGACTGAACTTTAGAAGAAACATCTTGACAATAAGAGTGGTTTAGCAGTGGAGCCAATTACCTGGAGTAATGGTGGGGTCTCTTTCTCTGGAGAGTCTTCAGAAATAGGCCATACAGCTACCTGCTGGAGATGCTGTAGCTGGACATCCTACACTGAGTGGAGGGTTGGATTCAGTGATCTGTGAGGCCCTTTCCAACTCTGTCTTTCTAAGATTTTATGAAATAAAATCCTCCCTCATTTGTACTGGCCAGATTTCATAAGTATAGCTATTTGCAGCATGGAGAGAGCCACGTTGTTCCTGCCTAACAGGTACAAGTAATTTCTCTGATAAAAAGAGAAAATCCTATTTTAATTAGCATTAGGGTTGAATTCACAGGTATTTAAACCCAGACTTTTAAGAGAGCTTCGCATTCCAAGCTCTATATGTAGGCAAAAGCCTCACTTCTGAATTTCTTTCTGTCCCACATATGAAGAAATATGAAAGTGTTGAGAAATGAATATAAAAGAATGAACAAATATGAAATTTCTGCCTAGAAATCTAGAAGGCAATTGGTGTGCCATATAACCAAAAAGTATTTGCAGGGTGATGAAAGACAGGCACATGTCAAGTAAGCCATCAGACAGGCAGCTAATTCATTGGAAGCATTCACAATCACATCTATTCTGAGACAATATGAGGGATGGCAATCTAGGTGGGATTCTACTTTGGAGTTAGTAAATGAAAACTTTCCATTCCAATCAAGAGTTCTGTCCATACCATAGGGGGGGAAAATTGCTAAGAGTAAATTCCTGGTATTTATAAGGTAGAAACCTATGGACCTTTGTGTCACCTGACAAAAGACAACTCATGTTACATGTGTCAGACAGCAAGCTGCTGTGCCTCCATCTGTCGGACTAAAGATAGTGCAACCAAGAACATCAGACAACAGAGTTTGGAGGCAGTCCTGTATACTTTTACTTTTATTGCTGGATGCAGTAAAATTCATTTCTGAATAGATATGCATAGGATTGCGCTGTTAAGGCACTAGCAGTTCTGTCACCTGTCATGGTGGCTTAGGTAATAAGACACGGACACCAACTCCTTCCCTGCAAGCTTACCATGTGCCTAGCTTAAAATCCTCTAGCTTAAAATCTTCTGTACAGGGTGGACTCCTGTAATTCTTTGCATGTGTCCCTGCCTCTGGTTGCTGTTTGCAGGCTTTGGCTGTGGTGAAACACAGGATGAACATTCTCCACCTGTCTAGAGAAGGGATGGAACAGAACCATTTTCATAGATCTGTTATAATTCCTTCTTGTGGGTATTGTTCACAGATTCACATGCAAGATAATAGTAGCCACCTGTCACCTCTGAGTATCCCATTCTAAAGCTGTAGTTTCTTTTCACACTGATGGGGGTGGGAAGCAATCCCACGCTAATGATGTTGTGAGTTAAACACAACAACTTGGATCCCATTTTTGGAGAAAGGCAGGCTATAAGTACAATACATACATACATAAAGTCTGCAGGCAGTACATCAGTTTAACAAAGCCTCTGACAGCAAGTTCTGTTTCATAAAGTCTTTTCATGCTCACCTTCTTTTCTTCCATGTCTTTGGTTTAGCTGGAGGTTTTTATGTTTGTTTGTTTTTAGCAACATTGGCATTGGAGAGATGCTGAAGGATGACTGGAAAAATACAGATGTTCTATGTTGGGCTGCAGCAGCATGTCTACAGTAAACAATGCATTAAAAAGCATTTCTGCTGAGATAGTTTAGGATTTACTCTAGGAAATTGTGTTGCTGTGTCTACCTCCCTGCAACAGGTAGCTGTCTTCAGAATCCATTATTGTGCATGTGTGAAAAGCAAAATAGAGGGAGAGAGCAAAAAGGCCTGCCTCATCCGCTCCAACTTCCAACATGTTAAAGAAGTATAGATCTAAAAGTTGGACCACCAAAATGGAAATCATAAGAAGAGTGGAGATGTCAAGTCCAGCAGGATAGCAAGTTCATTTTTATTATTATTTATTAGTTCAGAAACTCAGGCTTCTGTAGTTAAAACTCAGAAAACCTTTATTCAGTAACTACAGATCCAACTCAGAAACTTTCATTGTCAGAAATGAACAGTAACTATTAACATTGACTAATTAAACTGTGCTCAGTTTCAAATTCATGGTGGGCTTAATTCTCATCCATTCTAATTAATAATCATTTGTCCTTATTGTTCCCACACCTTCCCCCCTCTCACACACACACTTTTTGTTTTTTTGTTTTTTTGTTACGGGTAGATTCCTTCACAGGCTTGACTGCCCTCTGGTCACAGCACCTGTGTCTGAGATCACAATGTCTCAGCAATAGCCACTTGTACTGTATAATCCATCACACAACTTCTCAACTTTTTATGGCAGGCAAGGTGTATATCCAAGGTGTATATGCAATTCCTGATACAAGGTTGGCGAAAGAAAATGTCATTCCAAGATGCATTTTGGAAAAAGTCTTCAGCTAGTCTCTAGAAAGTTGAAAATGTTGCTATTATTTTTAATTATGCAAAATGAGACCCAGCGTGGCATAGTGGTTTAAGTATTGGACTATGACTCTGGAGACCAAGGTTCGATTTCCAGCTCAGCCATGAAACCCACTGGATGACTTTAGGAAGTCACATGCTCTCAGCTTCAAGGCAAGATAATGGCAAACCTCCTCTGAACCAATCTTGCCAAGAAAACGCTATGATAGAGTTGCCTTAGGGGTCACCATGAGTCAGAAGCAACTTGAAGGTACACAACACACCACCACCTGATTTGGGGTATATCTGTAATTGATTTCATTGTGGCATTTGGGAGTAACAGATTTTAAAAGTAATATTGTTACTTCTTTTCTGAACAATGAGGAGTAACATTACTTTCTAAAAGAAAGAAAGTGAACCCACAAAGCATTACCTTTCTTTTCTTTTTTTAACAGAATGAGTACCAGCATTGTTGTTGTCTCTTAGCTTTAATTTTGGAAAGCAGTTTGGGGTGCAAGATTGCTAGAATGAAAACTGGAGAAGGCTTCTGCACCTATTATGGCTGTGTAGAAGAGGAGATTTCAGCAGGTGTTGCTTGTGATGCCACCAGGTAAAAACAACACCTGCTGAAAACCCTTCTTCTACGGAGCCATTAAAGGTGCAGAAGCACTCTCCAATTTTCAGTCTGTCAGCCATACATGGAAGGATTATTATCAATTTAAAAATAGAACATTACAGCACTGTGTCACTATGAGCAACAAGATACTGTCTGTTCCTTGTCCAACAACTTCACAGTCCAGGAATTGTAAGATTCTGCCCATATGCACACATATCCTGGAGCACCTAGAGTGTCCCATCTCTGTTAATAGGGCATTTTAGGCAATATTGGGGTATCTATTGACTGCAGGTGGTGTACTCACAATACAAATTTCAGACATCTGCTACTTGCCTCTAGGAAAAGTGTTCAGTGCCTCTTTCTGGAAAAAGTAATGTTATTAGACTTACACAGGAATTCATTTCTGACATTTACTGATATGGAGTATATATGTTTTAGAAGTGAGGAATAGGGATTCATCAAAGCATACTAAACTTAACTTGAATCTTATGGGAATTAGGCACATCCATGCACCTGAGGCCCTTGTCAATAAGTCCGTTGCTTTGGACAATATCAAATTGTTTTATCATTCATCTTCCTGACAATAACTGTACCTCCAAGCATAAAAGCTTTCACAGGGTCATCGCCAAAACAACGTTTGCCTTGCTTGTAAAGCAGGCACACCAGTGTACAACTCATACGAAACACCGAATGAGGTTAGGCTTTCTGGATCTAATAATGCAAAAACAGATTTGATTTTAAAGAGAAATCTATTCTTGGCAGGCAATTTGTTCAAATGTGAATAGGAATGATGGGAATTATTAAATCATCTAATCCAACTCTTATCTGCCAGTGAAAGATTGTCCTATATATTGTATTTTGCAGACCAAGAGCCTAATTTGATTATCTTAAATGCCACAAACGGAAGATAATTTAATTGTGCTACTTTGCTCTTTTTGTTATAGGCTTCCTAGTGTCTGCTCTTTAGAACTAAAATCTCACATATATTTTCTTCTCATCCTGTGAGTAAGCAGCCAGTGAGTTGTAAGTGCAAATAATGGTGCTTCTGGATTGGGGAGATCTCTTGCTTCCTAAATGCTCCTTTCATAATACCTTCAGCCCAAAATGTGCTCATACAATGCATATTCAGAGCAGGGTCCATAGAAGAGCTGAGTGGTTCTATAAAGGGCTGTTACTAGCGCAAGGGTTGGGAAAATGTCATCCATTGGCTGCATGAGGCCCACAAAAACCATACTGAGATTCCCACGCTCCCCTGAAAAAAAGTGAAAAAAAAGTGTGAAAGAAAGCTCCCTCCCCCCCCTCCCCCGGCCAAAAAGAGCGACAAAATATCCCCCTCATATCCCTTTAGGGCGAAGAATGCTGCCTTTGGTCTTGTACCGGGAGAAAATCAAGATAAAAATCAAATATATAAATAAACACTTAAAATGCAAAAAGAAAAAAAAAGTTTAAAAATTGAGGGATGGTGGAGCATGTCAGATATGGAAACCATGTTGGAGGTGATGCGACTCTCCATGGGGAGGAGGGAATGCAGACCTTGGAAGACTGTACCACCCATGATGTGTCCCCCCCTATATCTGACATGTCAATTATCATTTATCTTCCTGGCTGTTGCCCACCCCTGTTCTAGATTTAACATCTTGTAGGGGAGGGGTTGTGCCAAAAAGTGTTTCTCATTGCCTTTCACACTGTTGGATTATGGATCATCTTATTCCACTAGCAGCAATGTGAAAACCGGGAGGCAGATAGGAAAACATTATCCCTGTTGCCAACTCTAGGAGGTGCTTCACTAGGTAGACAGACCACTGAAGTGAAAGCTGTGTAGGTGGTGACGTAGTTACTAGAGAACACACAGTACCTGAGAAGAATAGGGCTAGCTTATACATATGTAGATTTCCTTACCCATGTGGCTGTACTCTTTTGGAGTAAGAATTGGAGTTGCACAATGCAGATGTGCACTGAGCATTGCAATCATAAATTTCACATTTGATTGTACATTCAGTTGCTCAGTATTGCAATTCATTAATGCATAAACATCACATAAATCAGGGTTCCTCAAACTACGGCCTGCTGAGGACATTTATCCAGTCCGCCAGGTGTTTTTGCCGCTGCTGCCTGTCCTGCTCAGCAGCGAACTTGTCCCCAGGCCCGCAGTGCACATGCCCAGCCCTCCAATGGTCTGAGGGACAGTGAACTGGGCTCCTGTTTAAAAAGTTTGAGAACCCCTGACATAAACTCTGGGAGTGTAAACTCTCCTTGTCTCCTTCTGGTAGGATCCCAGCCTAGAATGACACTATTGATAGGAATGGGTTATGCTACATGGCAGAGGGAAGCACTGCTTCAGTCCCCACTACTTCCCATGACTATGCCTGTATTATGTCATGCAAGATATTCTGCTGACAATTTCAAAGCACTGGTGCTCAAGAGGATCATGCTGGCTTGCTGTCAGCAAAAAGAAAAAGAAAGAGGTGCTGTAGTTGCCTGGTAAATTAATATAAACAACATTGGGGAGAATGGGCAGTGTGGATGGAACTGGGGCTACTGTTTGGCTGGCAACCTAACTAGGCCATGACTAGTTCTAGGCATAGTCATCACTCCAGCAAGGTTGGTACCCACTTGCAGTCTGCAGTTGTTGCAAGTGGTAAGTGAGTTAGGACCTCGGCAGACGGCTAATAGAGCCGTCTCCGAGGCAGGGAAGAGGAGGGGCAGCCGCACGCTCGGCGCCCCTTCCTCCTCCCGAGGTTGCCCTCAGAGCTGCTGGCCCTCCGCACGGCCGGCGCTCCCAGGGCAATCTCCCGCCGCAGCATCCGCACACACTGCGGCGGATAAGTCAGTGAAAGTGCGCCCTCCGCTTTTAGGGCGCACTTTTACTGACATCTGAAACGAGTGCTGATTTAGCGCTCCTTTCAGGGGTGCCGACGGTACACCACGGTGCGGATGCCTCGCTCCTGCGGCGCACCGTCCCGCGGCATCCCGGACGCCCTTGTCTGCTTCCCCCCTTTGTCTAGTTTTAACTCAAACACTAATAAATGGTACAGACTATGTGGATACATTTAAAATCATGGTATCATAGAGTTGGAAGACACCTCAAAGACCATCCAGCCTAACCCCCTGCCATGCAGAAATACACAATCAAAGCACCCCTGACAAATGGCCATCCAGCCATCTGGCTGATGAGAAAAAGGAGGGGAGTCCTGTTATGGCCTTGTGGGTCAGGAGAGACACACCTGGTGCAAATGTCCTCTACACCTGTAGGAATCGGGGTGGGGTGGGGGCATTTTGGTAGCCTGGGGTGCACAAAAAAGTTCTGGGCTGCATGTGGCCAGTGAGCCAAAATTTGCCCACCCCTGATCTAAGTGGATAGAGAAACTCACTAGTTTTAGATGCATATCTGTTGTTTGGGGATCTTACTATGCCAAATTGCAAGCAGACAGATAGATGGACTTGGATCTGAAACACCTGGGACCTCATCCCAACCCCATTTGGTGGCCTTGCCTTGTGTAAATCATTTTCTTGCACTTTCATCTTCAGGTTGGGAGCAAAATTACTTCCTACTCTCACATATAAATTCAAGAGATAAAAAACTGATACTACCTTGTCCAACATTTCAACAAGGAAAACTAGACCAAATAGTTTTAAGGCCTGTTTTGGACACTAAAAGCCTCTTGGCATACAGATATGGGAATGAAAAGTTTGGGTGTTTTTTTTTCTTCCTTCTTCTTCTTCCTTTGCTTGCTCTGGGGAGCAATTCCAACACAAGCAAGTCTCTAGCAGCTACCCTACAGAAATGGCAGTAATTGCTTTGATAATCCATATTTAGCATCCTGCAGAATTACTGTATATAGTCATGTATAAGTCTAGAAATTTTGGTTAAAAAATTGACCCAAAAAACCTGAGTCAACTTATCTAGGGATCAATGTAAGTACTGTACCTTAACTCTTATATGTGAAAAAGGAACCATTCCCTGGTGAAAAGCAATAGTATAATCTATCCTGGAAGCACCAACCCCGCTCTACTCTCTCATCCATTCATTTAGTGTGAGCACAAAGAGTTATGTCTGCTGGAATTTTGTAAGTTCTTTGACATTGTTTTCCTTTGCTTCATCCTTAAGATCCTTTGTTACATGCCCCTATGTTTTACCCTTGACCTATCCACGGGTCATAGCAAAATCCATAATTTTGGCCCCAAAACCTGCCCTCAATTTATACATGAAGTTGACTTATAGTCAAGTATATACAGTAGATCTAATCGGCTTGGAAGATATTATTTGACACTGCATTTCATGCTGCAAAAGACAAGTGGTTAAGCTTCATGCCTCACTGTTTCCCTCTCCTAATTTAGAACAAATAGCCACAAAATAGAACAAAAATAGGTGCAATACCTGGAACAAGGCTTCAGTTTAACCACATTTCACTATCATTTTAGTGGAAAGAGTTATTTTGTATACTGAGCAAGAAGAAGAATTCTTCCTTCAAATTATCCCTTCTCAAATCATCATCTTGACAGTGTCCATGTCTCAGGTCACAGAGTCGAGGATGTGTGTTTTGATGGGTTCTCCTCTAGTTTTAGGAGAACAGTTTCAAGAATTACAGACCGTACATGGGAGGTAATTAAAAAAAATATTTGTGACTAATGGATAATTCAGGCACAGACTTCTATCCCTGTTCCCAGTTCCATTGTCCATCATGGAGGATCTTGATGGTGAGTTATGATATTTAATTGGGAAAGCAACATGGAAAAGAAGTAGGAAGAAATGGAAACCTGTTTGTAGACTGCTTTGCTATTGCGTGTTTTCAAGTTGTTTCCAACTTATGGTGACCCTAGTGCAAACCAATCACAGGGTTTTCTGGGCAAGATTTGTTCACTGCCTTCCTCTGATGCTGAGAGAGTGTGACTTGCCCAATATCACTCAATGGGTTTCCATGGCTGAGCAGGGATTTGAACTCTGGTCTCTCAGAATCCTAGTCCAACACTCAACCCTCTCATGGTAACTAGTTAATTCTTTTAAATAGCATATCTCTTTTTTAATAACAATAACCTGGAACAAGTACATTTTAATACCTGTTTAAATAATGAGAACATGTTCAGTTTAGTGGGGTGTAAGTTCCAGACCTGAGATTGAGAAACCCTTGTTTATAGTTATTACCAACTAAGTGGATACTAAAGTGGGTCCACAAGCAGACTCTTGGAGGTAGATCTTAAAAGCAGGCAAGCTGACAACTAATGTCTGAACACTATCAAAAGCAGTTTGATACTGCTTTAACTGCCATGGCTCAATGCTATAGAATCTTGGGGTTTGTAGTTTGATGTGGCACCAGAGCTCTCTGACAGAGAAGGCTAAAGATCTTACAGAATTCCCAGAATGCCATTGAATTGAGCATGACACTTAAAGCAGTGTCAAACTGTATTAATTTTGCAGTGTAGATGCAGCTATAATCCATCATGGTCCTTTTCTTGGATTTAAATGTCTTCTGCAAAAGGATCTTTTACCACTTTTGAAACTAAGCATTTTGCATGTGATGAAGTAGTCTTAAGTTTATGAAAGTTTATGCTTCCAATTTCTTTCTCTCTGTTAGCCTCGAAGGTGCTACAGGATCCCTTTGCATGCTGATCCAGACTAACACAGCTTGTTGTTGTTGTTGTTGTTGTTGTTGTGTGCCTTCAAATCATTTTCGACTTATAGTGAACCTAAGGCTATCACGGGACTATGTCTTTGAATTAAATTTCCTCTGTTTAGGACTGGTACCTAGTGGAGAAACACATTCTCCAGAATTCCTTCACTAGTGAAGTTCTCCTAACACCTTCAATTCCTATCCTTTTGTCTTTTTCTCTAACCCAAACTCTAATTAACGCTTATGACTGTTATTGGTGCTGCTCTAATTGATTTTATTGATTGATTTTAAATAGCACAGCTATTTTCTTTCGGTGTGGTTTTCTTAGGGTTGTTATTTACTCTTGTGACTTTAATTTTGACAAAAGCCTCCTCGAGGACATTTGCAACAGGAAGGGAGGATCTTTTATTTCTTTTTAATTAAAAATGCATTCTCCCTTAGAAAAACTAGGAGAAATAAGTGACAGCCACTTTAATATATATTGGCAGAGATCCTGTATCAAATTGTGTAACTTAAATCTCCTCAGGCCTACACATTAATTGTGCTATACATCCCAGCATTCAACGGTAACACTGCAAAACCTAACCAAGAGGCTAAATGCTGAACCAATATCATAACTAAATGTGATTCCATGTTCTTTTTAAAAATATATATTCTTTATTCAAACATATTTCCAATACATAAAATCAAACAACTCATGTCCCCAAAAATCAACATTCATCAATCATGCTATATCCGCTATTATCATTCCTATTTGCTTAACCTTTCATATCAACATATTTCTCTACCTTTCTTCCTTCTCTCTACATTCTCTCAACCATCTTTTTCTCTTCTATCTTAAACACTCTGCCCTTGATCTTTCTTATATCATACCTTCATATACCTTCTATACTCTCCCTTCCTTTCACCCTTCTCCTACTACTATACTCTTCTATTATTGCATCTCTTCTATTTCTCCTATTCTTTCCTTTCTCATACCTTTCTCCTACTTCCTCTCACCTTTCGCATACCTTCCCACACTTCCAACACTAGTGATGCTATGTTCAATGCTCATCTGCATGTAAAATGGCAGCGCATACACAATTCTGCTCCCACATCTTTTAATTATATACAAGCATACACCATCAGATGAATATGCTTAACCACTTTGACAGGGAAACTTACACACATATAAGACACCAACAGGATTACTTGTAGGCCACAATCCTTATATGTGTCCATCTGTGAGTAATCCCCACTGAATTTAGAGGGACTTCTAAGTTGGAAAGTTGGAAAGTGATCGCTGCTCAAAAAAGAAGAGGAAAGGTGCCTGAAATTCTGTGGACATGTGGACCCCACTAATACATAAGCTGTTGGTGAAATTTCTCAGACAGCTTTTTCCTATGTCTCTGGAAAGCAACATGTGTAAATAAGATTACCAGATCTCAGCACCTTCCATTTTCACAAGTCATCTCCAGGGGAAAGACAAGTGTACACACTCTCCAGTTTTAGTGGATTCTACTACAAGCATGAAGGAAGGCTGTGTGCATATCTCCAGCTTAACTAGGAAAGCACTAGCTTTCTACAATTTGCAAGGCTTACTTGATGTGTGTGTGTATTGCTGCAACTTGCAAAGATCCTCTATCACAGTTATGCATTTACACTCGTCCCTCCCCGTTTGCAGACTTGGTGTCCAAGGTCTCGCTCCTTTGTGGATGGCAAATGGGAAGGGGCAAAATGGTGTGTGTGCCTGAGGCGCCCATGCAGTGCCACATGCAGAGGTGTGCACCCATTTTAACCAATAGGCTTTGAATATTTGCGTTTTTTCTGATTCATGGGGGGGTCTGGAATGGATCCCCCATGAATGGGGAGGGACGACTGTATTTCCTTCTTTCCTTCTAGTAGTTGTGGTGCCAGGGTTTACCCTCCACAGTGCTCTGCATGCACATTCTGGCTAGAAATAAGTAGGCTACATTAAATCTTCCTTATCCCATCTAGCAAAGTAGGTGAAAAGATATAATCCCTGCATTTCATCTTGGCCTGGGATTTCTGTCTTTATTTCCAAACAGAAAAATATGTTCTCTCTCTCTCTCTTTGTGTTTTGACAAGCTGTGAGCAACTGATTTAATGCCATCGCCAAGAGCTGTCCCTAGATCTCAGGTTTTGGCCCAGAAATCTCAGGGCCTGGGACAATGCTGAACTGACAACGCTGTGTGTGAAATTTGTATTTATGCGTGTGTGTTTCATACAGGCATACACCTTTGAACCATTCCTTTAGCTGTGTCACCCAATCGACTATCTTTCCGGACAAAATTAACCACGCTGATAGAAAATCCACACTTTTCTCTGAGAAGCAGAGACACAGGCTTTTATAGAAATCAAGTTTCTACTATCCCTTCTTTTTTTAAAAAAAAAAAAAATTAAAAGGTAAAAATAAAGGGGTTGGAGAGAACTAGAAGCCTGCCAGTTCAATGATATCTTTCAAATACACAAAGGCAGCCAAAAATAATGTTTTCCCTGCAGTCACAAAGTGTTGAGAATGTGGTTTTTCATAGAATTGTGGAAATCATGAGTGGAAAAGACCTGTTAGGTCATCTTAAACTGTTCCTTTGTCACGGTGGTGTGTAGGAGTACGAGAGAAGGAAAAACAAAAACAGACACCCTCAAACCACGTCAGCTAAACATGAGGATTTTTTTAAAATATTTATTTATTTATTTACCCACAAACTGGAAAGAATTCCAGGGCTCGACATTTTTATGTCAGAGGAAAAGGCCCATAAAGTACACATTTGAGTGTGAAATGAAATAAGAATACAGTTGAGCAGTGAGATCTTCCCCCCCAAAAAAACAACAACAACAACTTCAAAGCCAACTTCAAAGCCAACAGTAGCTGCTATGGCAGACATAGTGCGTCTCAGTCAGGGTGGCCAGATAGTCTTTTCCACGGCATGTCCTACATTTTAATCTTCTGTCCAGGAGGAATTCCAAAATAGCTTCCATTCTGAGCATTACTAAGAAGCAAGAATTTATGTTTATATTAGTGTTTTTAGCTTTTATTGTGTAATGTCCTACACTTTTCTTGAGTGTCCTACATTTTTGCAATGCCTTCCTCTCCTTTGCAATTAGGACATCTGTTCACCCTGATCTCAGTCCACATTTCATAACTTTATGAATCCATGGCTACATTGCATAAATGCAACAAAATCCTATTATTGAATTGTGAATAAGCAAACCTGGGCACTAACAAGAGTATTCCAATGTGCCTTTCTGATGCATATTGGGCACTCCTGTTGTGCTCTGGCACTTCCTTGCTGGTGTCCAGATGCACATTAGGGAATGTTCTGGTGTGCATCAATGCCCATTGTGCATCCACCCATGGTACTCTGTCACTCCAACATTGTACAACGACAGCCTGCACCTTGTAGCATCATGGAAGCCCCAAGGTGAATATAGACATTGAGAAACTACTCAGTTCAAGCTTTGCACATGTTAAGGCAATTTGTGAAGATGTAAGTCCCAAGAAGACTATAGTCTGATCTGCACTTCGGAAATAATGCAGTTTGACACCACTTCAACTGTCATGGTTCAGCGCTATGGAATCCTGGGATTTGTTGTGACACCAGAGCGCCCTGACAGAGAAAGCTAAAGATCTCACAAAACTACAAATCCCAGAATTCCACCACATTGAGCCATGGCAGTTAAAGTAGTCTCAAACTGTATTAATTCTGCAGTGCAGATAAGACTTATGTCTTCCTTTATGCAAAAGAAAGCACAGGGAATCTGATCCAGACTGAATCCTACATGGGGGTAAGGAGCATTGACCATCAGCCACCCCATGTAGTTCAAATCTGCTTCAAGCAACCCACAAACATAATGCATATTGCCCCAAAAGGAGTGCATTGAAATGCTAGATCATTTTTTGGCAATGCAAACTGTAGATATGAGGCCAGAAGAAGAAGAAGTTGGATCAGGACCACAGTGGAAGAGAACAAAGAACTAAAGCACCTCTCATCCCCTATACTCAGTTCTCGATCAAGATCGAGTCCACTGCATTTACTTTTGAATAAGGACAGGAGCGCAAACCTTGCCTCGGCATCTAGCACACAGTGATATTGGTGGCTGATGGAAAGGGAAGCTTCCTGTATGTCACACAACCCTGGAAGTCTGTTGTCTGCCAGCTGGCATCGATCTTAAGTTCCTTCTTTATTTGGAGTCTCTGCAATGAGCAAGCAAAAGGATTTTCAGCCAGCTAGCACCTGTTTGGTTCCCCGTGATCATCTTGCGCCCTCCTCTCTGAGATCAAAGCTTATGTGTCTAAACAGTGAGATGATTATAACACTTCCACTTCAGTGGTCCTTTACATATTCAAAGAGTTGTATGAACATTAAGTTAATGAATCCTCAGGACGCTGCTGCGAGGCAGGTGAGTAACTCTAATCCAGAGATAAGTGCCAAGAGATTAACAAGATAGAATATTGTCATATTCATTTTATGCAGTCAGGGAAATTGAAACACAGATTTAAGCTATTACCCAAACCGCATGGTGACTCAGCAACAGAATTAGATTTGTGAACTCAAGAGGGAGGTCCGTGCTCTTCAATCTGGTGGTTCACTCATGGATTGGAGGGGAGAGACTGGAGAGCTGCAATTGACGCTTGAAATAATGAGCATTTGCTGTAACTTGGTAGCTCCCAAAGTGAAATAACCATGATCTTTGAGGATACTCAAGTCCATACCTGGAGGTACTTGCAGGTGGTGGTCTGTGTTCCTTTCCCCACCAGCTCTTTAATTCAAACCAACATAAAATCTCGTCTTGTCTGATTTTGAAACCAAGCAGTCCTTTTAGTACTTAGGTAGAGACCTCTAATGAATTTGAGGGATCTGCAGGTAGGGCTTTGGGGTAGGGGGGACCTTCAGAAGTCATTGCTGCCCACCAGAGTTGACCATGTTGGAGGTGATGGGCCTATCGTCTGACTCAGTATAAAGATGTCTTCCTGTGTTTCCTCCTTATCCCAGTATTAGGCTATAAGCAGTTCTGGGCACCACAGTTCAAGAGGGATATTGATAAGCTGGATCATGTCCAGAGGAGGACTGCTAAAACAGTGAAAGGTCTGGAAACCATGCCCTATGAGGAGTGACTTAGGGCAGTGGTCCCCAACCTCTTTATTGCCGTGGACCGGTCAACGTTTGATATTTTTTCCGCGGCCCACTGGGGGGGGGGGGGGTTGCGGGCCGGGCCGTGGACCGGGGGTTGAGGACCACTGACTTAGGGAACTGTGTACGTTTAGCCTGGAGAAGAGATGGTTAAGGGGTGTCATGCTAGCCATGCTTAAATATTTGAAGGGATGTCATATTGAGGATGGAGCAAGCTTGTTTTCTCCTGCTCCACAGACTAGGACATAGAGCAATGGATTCAAACTACAGGAAAAGAGATTCCACCTAAACATTGGGAAGGACACCCTGACAGTAAGAGCTTTTCCACAGTGGAACACATTGCCTTGAAGTGTGGTGTAGTCTCCTTTGGAGGTTCTTAAACAGAGGTTGGATGGCCATCTGTCAGGGGTGCTGTGATGGCATATTCCTGTATGGCAGGGGATTGGACAAGGTGGCCCTTGTGATCACTTCCAACTCAATGATTCTATGTGGAACATAGACCAGAAAAAAACCCTGTTCTTGTTGATTTAGTATTTTTTTGTATTTTTTAAAAAATGGAAGGGATAGGAATGGTGTGAGCATCAATAACCAGCTTCTGCCTTGGGCACCTCAGTAGGTGAGGGCATGCCTTTGTCCATTTGGCCAAAAGCAGGAAGCTCTGTAGACCTTTCAGATGTGCTGCCAGTCCTCCAGCTGCCAGTAGGCAAGAGACTGTACCAAACCAAGGCCCTGTACTATTCTAGAGTACCTGCAGAGTTTGCTAGAGGTGCATTTGATGCTTTGGACTTGCCTTTATCAGAAAAGTTGGACACTACTTGTTACCTGCATCACACAAACAGGGTTGGCAGCCCTTTGAGAAATCACCTCTTCCCCAAACGCCTAATACTCTGATCTGCTAGACTCAAAATCCATCTTCTGAGCTATTCTAGGGAGATTGCTTTTTGTCTGCAAAAACATACACATAACAGATCAGTGGAGGATGAAAATGAATTGGCACATTTAAAGAAATGAATAGTCTTGGAAAGAATATATAAATGACTTCAGGATGTACACACTGTACATTTGAATTAACAGTCAGTGACAATGTAAGGCTTCAATCTTATGTCACCTCAGCCTAGCATAAATATCCATTTGTTCTGAATTTCAGTTAGCTAAAATTTCAGGTGAAATTTACCTGAAATCCACTGTAATCCTATTTTTGTCATAAATACTTATTGGCAGGAAGAGAGAGACTAGCTACTAGAAGTGATTTCCATGCAAAACGCAGCCACTGCATCCAACCCATGCCTCATTGTTTCTGGGAGGAACATCCCAGTAGATAGTGTAGGTGCTTTAGCCACAGAACTGCTTACTACCTTTGGAACAAGGTGCCAATTAATGTGAAGCAAGTTGCAATATGTGCTAAAAATTCCAGCTTTGTTACTTATTTAATGAGCTTCATGGGATTTCAGCACAAGGCTCAAAGTAGCAAGGGAAACCTCATAATTAGTTTCAATTAGAAGAAGTTCCTATGCATTACGGCTATTTGATGAACTGCAGAGGGAGAGGAACTACCAAACAGATACAAATCACTAGCTTTGTCTCATTTATTATTATACTTATTTTCTTCTTAATTAGCTCTGATTGGCTTATGAACCTAATGAATGCAAAGGAATCTGGAGTGGGATACAATGGCATGGTTTAGAGAAGATGCCAGAGCATACAACTGCTAAATTATTGCTAATTGTTATTTACATGGGGACAGGAAGACTAAGTAATGTGCTGTCTAATTAACATTAAAGATATGGTTTCCATTTAAGAATTCAACTAAAGAAAATGGGATAAAATAATTCCCTGGTGTTTTGTTTTGTTATATTTTTTTTTCAATTTAAAATAACATGAACACCAGAAAATACTTCAGTGACCTTTTGGTTTGGTTTGTTGTTGGGTTGTTTTTTTTAATAATTTGAACATAAATAGAACACCAGAAAATACTTTGGTTTGGTTTGTTTTTGTTTTTTTAAAAAAACTCTTCTGCTTAAAAGATAAATGAGTAAAATCAGGCCACCATTAGAACCATTCACATTGCCTTCATGGTCTACCTTTCCACTCTGGTATTGCCCATGGGATGACTGCTGAGGCACTTTGCTGGGAGGATTCACCCTCAAGGGATGGTGCAGGCAAGTAAAAGGGAAGAAAACTTTTTCTATAGAGAAGTATCTGAAGGGTAGTCATGAAAGCATGTGGCAACTGAGCCAACAATACGCAAGCAGGCATCTGCTAACTGGCTAGCACCCACATGTCTGGTTATTCTAGCGTAGGGATGGAGAAATTGTAGGTATGGGCAGTGGTGTCACTAAGGGATGTAGGAAGTGCTAACTGCACCAGGGGACACCATTGGGGGGGTGACACTCATTGGGTCAGTCGCTCAATGTCTGTCTCAAGAGCCTTAAACTGCCTCCATCTGCTGGCCAGGGCTCCTCTGCCATCCATTCACTGCAGCCACTGGTGGGAGTCGAGTGCTGCTGCAGCCCGGTAGTCCCTTCTGGGTCCAGCAGCACTGCTGGCCAGGCTGGGTAACGGATGTGGCAGTGGCATTGATGGCTACAGATCCCTCTCTCCCCTGTCCAGGGGAGGACAGCAAGAGGAAAGAGAGGACAAGGTGGGCCGTAGTGTGCCTGGCAGGTCAGTCGGGATGGGGGTGGTAAGACAGGGACGAGGGAAGAGCAGATGATGGGCATCCCTATCCAACTATTGCTGCTACTGCTTCTCCTTCCCCTGCCCTCTCCTGATCATGTCTTTCCCCAGGATTATGTGTTTTGACCATGGAAGAGGAGGGAGGACTCAGCACCTGCCTGCCAATAGAGGTCGGGGTGTCAGGCCAGGTGGAGCTGCCAAAAGAGGCATCCTTCGCCTCTTCTGCATTCCTTCTTCACCCCTTCTGTAGGGTCAGCAGGGATCTCCAGGTGCTCTTGCCTTGGCCTCCTCCACCTCTGTTCCAGGGGGCAGGGGGAGGCAAGCAAGACTGGATCCCCTCCCTTTTCCAGCACCAGAGCTGTGGAACACCTGCCTGCCTGCCTGCCTAGGGGTGACACCATAAGTTACTGAACTGAGGCAAAATCAACCATAGTGATGCCACTGCCCATGGGATGCATGAGGTCCCCTAGGGGTGTTTTGGAGGCCCTTGAGCTCCCTCAGGGGTCAATTGCATTTTTTAAAAAAATATCCCTAAATACCCTGTAGGGGACATGGGGCATTTTTGCCACATTTTGGAGCCCCCCCCCCGGACCATTTTAGGCTCAGAAAAGGTGATTTTTTAAAAGTGGTAGTGAAGCAGAAGTGACCTCCAGACACTTTCTGTTGCTGTTGTTGTTTTAATGGCCATGGAGGGCCTGAAAACATGGAGGAAATACACCCTCACAGCCCATAAAGGGTATTGGGGCTTTTTGGGGGGGGGGTGGAATTTGGGGATTTTTTTTTTCACATTGGCCCAATACCCCAGATCTCCTAGAGGGCTAATGTCCTAGCCTTCCACAATTGCCCATGCCTACTGTAACATCATGTCCCAACACTTCCATGGAAGGGCATTCTTTCATCTTCCTCCTCAGTCACCTTGATCATTCCTAAGCAGCAATAGGTCCATCGGGTCACTCAGAGTAACTGAAGCACATTAAAATGCTTTCTGTATACCTCTGCAATGCAGAAGGAGTCCCAGGGAATTGCTATTGACAGTCTGCTCTGAAATATGAAAGTTTGAAATCCATCCCAACCTGAGCCATTGCTTTTCCCCTCTGTGTCATCTGATATTAGGAATTCACCTTTATAAATAATTACTTTTAAAAATTCCATTTGATGAAGTTCAGTCAGTTTGATGAAATCCAAGTTATTCCCTGACTTCTTTGTGTTGTGGAAACATATGTTTTAAGCCATATTAACTAACCTACATCAAAGCATTAATGAGATGAAATCAATTGCGCTTTTCAATTACATATCTAATCTGAGCATTAATTTCGTTTGACAAATTTTGCCTTGATTCAAAATATGCAGCCATTGAGAACTTATATGAACTTCCCTTGACATAAAATTCCCTTAATTTGTTTTTTTTCTCCCATGATTAACTGCTAATTCAATTCTCTTCATTAACGCTTTTCCATTTGCTATTTCTTTTTTTTAAAAGATTTTATTGATTTAAAAGATTCAAAACAATACATTACACATATACATACAACCACAAAACCTTAAACATATAAACTAGAAAGCCACATCACAATTCAGAAACTAACAGTACATACGTTACAAACAGCACAAACATATACAAACAAAAACACAAGGTAAAAAAACAGGTAACTTTGAGTGGCAAATTTTTTATAAAATTCTGCGAGGAAACCATCTGGCCCCGCTGCCTTCCCTGGTTTAATTCTTTGAATTGCTTCAAGCACCTCTTGTGTGGTTATGGCTTTATTTAGTAGATCTACTTGCGTTGGGTTGAATATGGCTACATTTATTTTATCCAGGTATGATGAGATAGTTTCCAAATAAACCTCATCTCCTTTTTTATAAAGCGCTGTATAAAAGTCATACACTATTCTTTCCAGATTATCTTGGTCCATATATTTCTTTCCTTGATCTATTAAACTAGTAATTTGTCTCTTTGCTCGCTCTTTCATTAATTGAAAAGCTAACCATTTGCCTGGTTCATTTCCGCCTTCAAATGCTTTTTGTTTAGTAAACTTTAGCTCTTTTTGTCTTCTCACAACAGGGAGGACATTTGATGCTATAAAATCATAATTTCTTTTTTTTTAAGTTTCACTGTTTGGGTGTTGGTTAAATTGGGTCTCTTTCAGCTCAATGTCCTTTTGTATTTCTTTCATTTTTTGCAGATTCCTTCTTTTGAGATAGCTGCTTTCCTTCAGAAAAAAGCCACGCATAACGGCTTTTGCTGCTTCCCAAACAGTTATGATAGAAGTATCCTTACCCTTATTTTCTTTAATATAGTTTTGCAGACAAATGGAAGCTTCATGAAAATTTTTATCATTATTTAATAAGTTCTCATACAATCGCCAGCAATACTCTTTGGGTCTACATTTAATGGAGAGTAAGATTAAACCATGATCAGAAATAATTTGCTATTTCAATATCAGAATTTGAAAACAGGGTTATGCACTAGAGCTCCTAGGTAGAAGGGCAAGTCTGATGACTTGTGGGTTGGAGATATCTTCTGTGGCTTAGGGGCTCTGCAGACGGTGCAAAGCACTGTCTTGGAGCCAGGGAAGGGGAGGGGCAGCCGGACACCGGACGACCAAACGCCTTCCCAAGGATGTCATCGGAGCTCCTGCCTTTGCACACAGCGAGTGCTCTGATTACGTCCTCCCAGCCCAGCCTCTGCACAGGCTGATCTGGAAGAGCTGCAGAAGAGCCACGTGATGGCTCTTCCGGCTCCCTTTCTGGGGCTTGGGAAAGGAGCGCTATTTTATAATAATAATAATAATAATAATAATAAGTTTTATTTATAGCCCGCCCCTCTGCTAGGCAATCGGGGTGGGTTACAGCATTTTAAAACAGCACAGTTAAAAGCATTCCCTCCAAACATGATCCCTCCACCCACCCCTTAAAACAAGATTAAACCAGAAAATATTAAAACAGCACAAAATTGAATTAAAAACACACTTCGGACTCAGTAGGCCAATGAGCAAGTTGTCCCTCCCAGCGGACTATATTATTCTGGGAAGGCTTGCCGGAAGAGATCCGTCTTTACTGCCTTCTTAAAGGCAGCAAGAGTGGTTATCAGACGGATCTCGTCCGGCAGGCCATTCCGTAGTCTGGGAGCGGTAGCAGAAAAGGCCCTCTGGGAAGTCTGGGACAGCCTAGTTTTTATTGGCTGTAACAGATTCCTCCCAGAGGACCACAGGGCGCGGGGGGGGGATCATACGGGGAGAGGCGGTCCCTAAGATAAGATGGACCCAAGCCATGTAGGGCTTTAAAGGTCAAAACCAACACCTTGTACTGTGCCCGGAAACTAATCGGCAGCCAGTGGAGGGATTTAAGCACCGGTGTTATGTGCTCCCTCCGTGATGTACCAGTAATTACCCTGGCTGCCATATTCTGCACCAGTTGAAGTTTCTGGGTTAGGCACAAGGGTAGCCCCATGTAGAGTGCATTGCAGAAATCCAGACGTGAGGTTACCAGGGCGTGTACCACAGTTTCCAGATCCCTCATATCCAGATAAGGGCGCAGTTGGCGTATCAGCCGAAGCTGATAACAGGCACTCCTGACCGCCGCATTCACCTGACTAGTCATGTGAAGCGATGAATCAAGGAGCACCCCCAAACTGCGAACACAATCCTTTACGGAGAGTGTGACCCCGTCCAGGACTGGAGACTGTATTCCCAGACCTGGTTTCGGGCCTGTGACCGCAAGTACCTCCGTTTTGTCTGGATTCAACTTCAGTCTGTTTTTCCTCATCCAACCCATTACCGCTCTTAGACAGTCATTAAGAGGTGAGACACCATCTGAAGTCTGAGACGATGATCTAGTCATGGAGAGATAATTTTAGAGAGATATTTTAGCGCTCCTTTCTCAGCTTCCGAAAGGGTGGATTGGGGCCAAGGCATGGAGCGGCCCCAGCCCTAATCCTCGGCTTCTCGGGGCGGCCCTCAGTCTTAAATCCATCATCAAGAACAGAGTAGTATGCGGCCTCTGGATTTTCCCAGCTTGATACTACTTTTAACAACTTATCTCAGGATTTTGGGTATAATGGGCTTTGAGTCTGTTTGTACCACCCTTGACACATAGAGGATATCCTAAAGTTCATCATGTGCAGCCCTTGCCAATGGAGAAAAGCAACATCTACATAATTTCTTCTAAGTGGCCACCCTTCCTCTATGTAAAAGCCACTGCTAAAGGAGGTGTATGAGACCTTCCTTTTTATAAATTCTTCTACCAGGCAAGGTTTTCAGGATATAAATCTTGGCTCAAATTTGTTTGTTTGTTTTCCCTGGATGGGATTTTGACAATTTCAAAACATTTTAAAAATATTTTTCATATTTAGGGGCATCACCATAAGTCGAGGGCAAAACACACACACGCAATTGAATTTTGTTCTTTTAACTGGGGTTTGAATTGTTTTAATATTGTGGATAGTTTGATGCTGTTTTAATGTTCACTTTTTGCATATTTTAACTGTATTTTTGTTTTAAATTGTAAGCCATTCTGAATCCCAATTTTTGGAGAAAGGTGGAATACAAATTAATAGCAGTAGTAGTAATAGTAGTAATAGTAGTAGTAATAGTAGTAATGCCATTTGTGATCAGCCATTCCTGCCTCTAAACCCAGGATGGACATTTTGGAAGTCAAGATTTCTAGTCTCATTCTTTGAGCTAGAGGCTGAGAGCTTAAGGCTCTTGTTTTCTTGGTTTGGAAGATAGTACATGTAGCATAAATCTTCTTCTAGAAAGAAAATCTCTCCTCTCTTTGAGTTCATCTCTTTTTCTGTTCCTAATTGGCCTGGTCAAAAAAAAAATTGGATGGTTGTTAAAATGACTGGGGAGTGGGGTATTTCAGGTAGCTCCAGGTAATTCTGGTCTTCAGTTTCCTCCTGTTAGGAGAAGACTTGAACCTGTCAGGATTTGCTGAGAATCTTAACCTTCCCTTCCCTGCCCTTTTTTGGTGGAAAAGGATAGGCTTCTGATTCCAATTATTTCCTAGCTGGAAATATTTGCAAGAGCAAGGAATTATTCCAGCCGTTTGCCAAAAAACATGCACGCATACACATAAAGCCAATCTGGTGGTATTTTGTTTTGTTTCAGCCTCGTCCCTTTTTTCTTCCAGTTCCTGGAGGCTGAGGGAGGAATGGCAGGGGGATATAATTTAATACCCTGGTATTAAGGACAATAAGAAATTTCAACTGCGGTTTCATTCCTGGATGGGTTTCTCCCTTCCTCCCCCATCCCCGTTCCTCATTGTGTGTGTAAAGCGTAAATGTTTCCAACACTACTGCCAGATTTTAAGGGCTAGTTGTTAAGAGTGTGTGGGTGGCTTTCCCCTCACAAACTGCAGCATGTATGCCCCTTCCACATGTGAAACATGGAGGAATCACATCCCTTGGTGGAATGAGGAAAAACTCCAATCCCGTTTTTTATTGTTGTGATTATTGTTTTGGATTTAAGTGCATACATTAAAAGCTTTCAGGTAGAGAGCAATTAGACTGTAAACCCTCTTTCTTTGTCTGTCTCCTAATGTTGCGGAAAGGTAATTCCAATTTCTGTTGCATAGGCAGCAGTTTTCTCTTTGCAGCTCCTTGTCACTACACACACACACATGCATGCACACACACACACACACACCAAAATGGGATTGCTCTCCCCTTTTTTCTGCCAGGCATATTAATCAGAGATGTGTGTGTGTGTGTTCCACCAGTCACTGAAACTGATGTGAAAAATGTGTCCTGAACTAAAGGAAATAAAGGGAACCTGCCCTCGAAAAGAGAAGGAAGGAAAGGGAGAACCAAGGAATTTTTTGAACTCAAGGCAATAGAGGGTGTGAGGTCTTTTTTGCACTACACAATTATAGCACTTTGGTAGTACTTTAGCAGAGAGCCAGCGTGTTGTAGTGGTTTGAATGTTAGACTGTGACTCTGGAGAGCAGGGTTCCAATCCCCACTCGGTCACAAAAACCCACTGGGTGATCTTGGGCAAGTTACGGTCTCTCAGCCTTAGAGGATGGCAATGGCAAACCCCTTCTGAAGAAACTTGCCAAGAAAACCCAGTGATAGGTTCACTTTAGGGTTGCCATAAGTTGGAAATGACTTGAAGGCACACAACACACACCATTCTCACAGCCATGGCTCCATTTTATGGAATCCTGGGATTTGCAGTTTTATGAAGTCTTTGGAATTCTCTGCCAGAGAGCTCTAGTGTCTCACAAAATTACAAATCCCATTGGATGCAACCCTTGGCAGTTAAGTGGTGTCAAGGTGCTGTTGTTATGTAGTGTGCAAGAGACTTGGGTTTTTGAGAACACAGTGAAGTCAGCAAATCACAGATTCTTGGCTGCAGGCATGGTTGAGGTCAGAAGGGTACCGCTCCAGCCATATGCCCATTATATGAAGGACCATGGCCAAGATCTTGAATCTCGTACAAGTAGCCATGCGGTGGCATGAGGGAGACTTCCCAAAATACACACTTTCTAGCTAGTTGGTAACCATTTGGGCAGATCTACTGCAGGCCATTCTGTAGTCTGACAAAAACATTCAATAAGCAGCTACTGGATACTTCCTTACACAATGTCAAAAAAATTAATTTCCATAGTACAACCCACAGTTAGGTTACTTTAAAGCTCATGGAGGATTATATCCCATGCCTTCCAACTTTCAGCATCTGTACACCTTCCACCATCGGCACCCCTTGCCCCAGACATTCACATGATGACTGAATAAGAAGCCATCATGTACACCCAACCCTCCATATCCACAGATTTTTTTTTGTATCCACGAATTCAAGAATCCACAGCTTGAATATATTTTTAAAATTCCAAAAAGCAAAGGTTGATTTTGCCATTTTATATAAGGAACATCATTTTACTATGCCATTGTATTTAACAGAACTTGAGCATCCACAGATTTTGATATCCATGAGGGGTCCCCAGTGGATACCAAGACCCACTGTATATTCATAGAGATTCTCCACTTGAACCAGGAGCCCTGTGTGATCTGATGGAAAGATTCCTAATTATTTAGAGTGTAGTCCTATACAGCGGGCCCTCAGTAGCCCCTGAGGTTTGGTTCCAGGACCCCTCATGGGTACCAAAATCTATGGATGCTAAAGTCCCATTATGTGCAATGTCATAGTAAAATGTTGTCCCTAATATAATACAGGGAATTCAAGGTCTGCTCTTTGGATTTTAGTAGTAGTGGTAGTAGTAGAAGTACTAGTAGTAGTAGTAGCTGTATCGGTGAACCATGGTGGAATCCATGGAGGCAGAATCCATGAATACAGAGGGCCAACTGTATACAGAGAGTCACTAAGCCCAACATAGCAGGGAAGATGATGCGCCCACTGCCCCTTCTACACATTTGAGCATACTTGTGCAGGGGATTCACTTCAAAATCCCAATCAGTGATAGTGAAACTCTTTGACGGGGGACCCTTTCACATTGTACAATTACAGCATCTTGATACCACTCAGTACTGCCATGGGAATCCTGCATTTTGTGGTTTGGTAAGGCTAATAAGCACAAGCGTGGTGTAGTGGTTTGACTTCTGGACTATGACTCTGGAGTCCAGGATTTGAATCCCTGTTTGGGTATGGAAACCTGCTGGTTGACCTTGGGCAAGTCACATTCTCTCAGCCTCCGAGGAAGGCAAAAACAAACCATCTTGGAACAAATCTTTCCAAGAAAACCCCATGATAGGTTCACCTTAGGATCTCTATAAATTAGAGACAACTTAAAGGCTTACAACAACAACAAGGCACTTGAGCTGTCTGCCAGAGAATTCCAAATACCTCACAAATCTACAAATTTAAGGGCTCCATCGCAAGGCGCTTTGGCAGTCAAAATGGTATCCAAGTGCTCTCATTATGTAGTATGAAAGGGACCTGGGTTCCCATGTGGTACAGTCGGACGTACCAAGCTTCTGCTTTAAGAAAAAGCACAGCAAGCTACGCAATAAGTTTTAAAATATTTCAAAACTGGGCCAACCCAGTCCCCCTGACCTGAAGGGAAAATCCCTTCTGACCTCCAAAAACCACTGGTAATGATTGTATGAACTGGCCTGCAAGGAAGCCCTGATGTCGGCCTGTCAGATGGCTTGTTTTCACTTAATTCCTTTCCCGGGTATGTTAAACGTTTAACAGCTCGACTTAAAGGAAGCGTGAAAGGGGTAAATGAAAGGGAGAACTGCTGGAGGTGTGATTCCCCACACATACGTACATTCACCTTACATCGGGGTTGCTTGCCAGGTTTTGCTTCAAATGCATTCCCCCCCCCCCATCTCTCTTTTGTGTTAAAAAAAAACCTGCCAGGGATTGAGCTCATTTTTTACAGCGGTGGCAGGTAATGACATCCAGGTCTCCATGGCAACCCAGGTGAGTGCCAGGTTAGTCATTCTTGTGAGGGTCACTCTGATTGACAGATGTCACTGGGCCTGTTTAGCATCCTAACTGACTCAACTTGTCTCTCGTCACTGTGCCAAACCTGGACCTGCCAAACCAGATACTGGCACAGCGTCTGTCTGTTGTGAGGGACACCCTGGTGCTCCTGCCAGTCTGTTTTACTTAATTCAAGGCCATAAAGGCCTACAAATATGAAATGGGTAGAAGAACATTGTTGTTGTTGTTGTGTGCCTTCAAGTTGTTCCCCTCTTATGGCAACCTTAAGGTGACCCTATCATAGGGTTTTCCTGGCATGTTTCTTCAGAGGGGCTTTGCCATTGCCATCCTCTGAGGCTCAGAGAGTGTGACATGCCCAAAGTCATCCAGTGGGCTTACATGGCTCAACTAGGATTTGAACCCTGATCTACAGAGTCGTAGTCCAATGCTCAAACCAGTATGCCATGCTGGTTCTTAGTGTAGTTCAGAACATTAGAAAGCTTTATTGTGTCCCCTCCCTTCCTTCTGCTTATTGGATCTTGATGATGATGATGATGATGATAATTATTTATTTCTATCCTGCCCGTCTACCAAAGCAATTGGGGTGGCTTACATCAATAAAATACCACAATATACCCTCCCAGACCCACCCTCCCCTTAAAATAATATTAAACATGATAAGAATTAAAATAATTAAAACAAAACAATTAAACAAAGTTGACAATTTACAATAATAATAGACAATAAGACAATAAAAATGCAGTCTGATTGCCAAGAGGGACAAGAAGTCTTAATTTTAAATCCATGATATGTTGGGATTACATTGCAGATTTGTGACTGGCCATAGCTCATTAGAATGGTTAATGGTAATAGTTCACTTCACGTATCCTCCAACTGTCCTGATTTGGCAGGAAATTAATCCACTGCTATCCCATTTTTTCACCTGCTTTAAAAATGTCCCAGTTTCTTTTTTCCTCTTCCCCCTTTGTCTTCAGCTTACTTCATTTGCTGCAAACTGGGTTCAAAGTACAAAAGTAGTTCACACTCAGTTGTCTCAACACAGGAGAGAAGAGAGCAAGGAGCAGACTCTTGCTAATCCTTATAAATTCAGGCAAAAGCAGACTGCTGTGGCCTCTCATCCTAGTCTGCCTTGTCTTCCTCATTGATAACATTTGGCATCTTGACCATGTTGTGATGTTGCTAGGCTAGATAGGTTGCATGGGTTTTCATCTGTGAAATATTGGAAAGTAGGATTTGATGTTCACTGCATACAAACATTGCTTCCACATTGCAGAATTAATGCAGTTTGACACTCCTTTAACTGTTATTCCCTCCTATAGAATCCTAGGATTTGTGGTTTGCTATGGTACCATAGCTCTCTGACAGAGAAGGCTAACTATCTAACCAAACTACAGATCCTAGAATTCAGTAGCATTGAGCCATGGCAGTTAAAACTGTGTCAAACTGCATCAATTCTGCAGTGTAGATGCACCCCAGAAGTATCAGGTTGAGTCCCCAGTGTGGCTAGGAAACTTCCTATTTGAAAGCTTGGCGAGCTGAGCTAGATGGATCAGTACTTGGTAAAAGACAGACTTAGGGGCTATGCAGACGAGCAGGAAAAGGTGACCTGAAGTTGCCTTTTCCCTAAGTTGCAGCAACCGCACTGCCTGCCCTGAGGTTGCCCTAAATACGGACGGAACAATCGCACTGGGGGAGTCAATGCAGCTTTTTCAAGGCTGCATTGAAGCCCCAGGACTCACACCACCAGCCCCAAGGATGCTACAAAGGGAGACAGCGCAACCGCATGGGCCGGCAGCAGCTGCTTTAATTTTTTTTGTTCTCTCAAAGGCATGCACACGTGTGCAGGAACACATCTCCACACCTGCGCATCTGTGCAGGAAAACATCCCTGTGTACCTGCACAGGACCTGTCATAGGGTAGTATAGAGTCTGTCACTACACAAAGGTGACTGAAGTTCGGCATCCCTGTGCACCTGCACAGGATCTGTCATGCATCCATATTTCATGCAAGGATTCGCTGACCTCCACTTCTCCCCAAAGAGTGGGTGCAGTAGACAGGTGCCACTGTCTGATTGTGCTGGCCTTGGGGTGAAGGAATGGGTTTGTCAACTGAAAAGACACTCCATCGTCCTCCACAAAACATGTCCCACACAGATCGGGGGGAGGGGAGAGGTACATGCAAGGGAAGTTTGTGTGGACAGACTTGATACATGCAGCTGGTGGTCATGCAAGGGACATGGTCAACAGGACACGCAGACAAACGTTACTCCAGGAGCCCCCCCCCCCATCATGACAGGAAGTGGTGTGCAGGCCTTATGCACACCTGCATACCTGCACAGAAGAGGTCACAAAAGCCTCTTTCATGCAAACTGCTGTGCATGCTGACAGCAAGCGTACATGCAACAGAATGCATTTATTGTCATAACAGAGGACAGTTGCTAGGGCGCATGCATAGGGTTACAATTAGGGTTAGGGTTAGGGTTCTAATATTCAAGCGCACCTGCGCCAGTGCATCTACACCTGGAAGCACAGGGCACTTTAAATTAAAACTTACATCATAGGGCACATGCTCTGGATCGCTGAGTCAATTTCTGCCACACGTGTGACAGTGCATTTATATGGCCATTTTCTGGTGCATCAGTGGTCGTTTTCTGGTGCACACATGCATCTTCACCAAAGGAGCAGGAAAAAGTGGCTCCTTTTTGGAGTGGCTTTTCTCAGCATACGACGGCTAGAGGGCGCTTTCCTGGAGACTTAGGCATGCGTCATCTAAAGGCCAAGTCTACAAGTCACCCTCAAAGCACCCCTTTTTGCCCATCTGCATAGCCCCTTAGTATAAGGAAATTTCACCCAGTGCTGTTCATGCTGAAGTTCTCCCACACTCCAGAGCCAGCTACTATCCTTTCTAAATGCATCTATCCATCAAACCAACATTTTGGCATCAATGGAGAGTAAGGGGGGAAGCAGACGGGCGGCCGTGGGCCTCCCCGGGAAGCTGCACCGCAGGGCCGAGGTATCTCCACACCTCGACCCCGCGGCGCAGCTTCGCCACCCCTGGAAGGAGCGCTCAATTAGCGCTCCTTCCACAAGTCGCTGAAGGTGCGCCGCAAAAGGCTGCCGGTGCACTTTCGGCTACTCTTCCGCTGCAGCGTGTATGGATGCTGCAGCGGGAGGTCATCCTTGGAGCGCTGGCCGTGCAGAGGGCCAGCTGCTCCGAGGACAACTTGGGGAAGGGGTTGGGGCGCCCACCGTGCGGCTGCCCCTCCCCTTCCCTGCCCCCAAAACGGCGCTTTTAGCCATCTGCTTCCCCCCTAATACATCATCCCCATGAATCTCAAGAAGTAGACCAGGTCTAGGAAAGCTCATGCTACAAATTCTTTCACACAGTTAATCTCAAAGGTGGTACAAGATCCCTTTGCATGCTAATACATCATCTTGTGGTGGAACCTCAGGGATCCTTCCAGTAAAGGAGGAAGAAAATATCCCTTGAATTATACAGGTTACAAAATTATTGAAATCCAGATTGGAAGGGATTCCGTGCATGCTGAGCATTGTTTGTCCTGCGAATGTATAAGATGTTCTCCGCTGCGTTTTCCTTTCACAGGCCATGTAACAGATTCCGAGAGCAGGGCAACAAAAGTCTGTTTGTGCGGCATGAATAGGCCCCAAAAAGAACGGCCGAAAAACAATTATTGAAAGGCCTAACAAACAACTCTTTGGGGGTTGAAGTCAGCCTTATTTGGATTACACTTGTGTTGAATGCCAATTATTCTTAAAACAGGCAGGATTGTCAAGGAGGGGAACCACTCGGAGAACTTCTTCTGAGAAGACTTGTTAAAAACCAGAGGGCTGGAAATCAATAGGTGATTGTTTTAAAAGTGGAGGCCACTTAGCGCTGCAGCAGTCGAGGGTCAGTTGGCACTGCCGTTATAAATCATGTGTCTTCCCCCCCCCCCCTTTCTTCAGAGGTCCGTTAATGCACCATTTTTAATTCACAGATGGCAGGAAATGTGACGGGAGAGGCAGAGGGGGGGGGTAAGGAGAGAAACAAACACTAAATTTAGCTGCTATAGCTTTGCTTTATTTATTTTTCCTCTGACTGCTTTTGCAAAAATCCAGTTTATCCTTAATCAGGGGCAGTCTCTAGCCAAATACTCGGGGTGCAGATCTAACACCAAAATCAGTCAGACTTGTTTAACGTAATCTCATGCCTTGAGCAGAATGAGTTAGGACCAGTCTACTGGCAAACTCCTAGGAATAAATCTTTCCAAGTAAACCCCACGGATCAAACATTGATCAGAATGGGGAGTGCAGTCAAGAAATCAGAAGATGGCTAAGAATGGCAAGGGCAGTTATGAAAGACTTAGAAAAGGTCCTCAAGAGCTAAGAGCAACATACAAATAAGCATGAAAGTCAGAATCGTACAAGCAATTGTGTTTCCCATTGCAATGTATGGATGTGAGAGTTGGAGAATTAAGAAAATGGATAAAAAGAAAATAGATTAATTTGTTGTGTGGTGCTGGAGAAGAGTGCTGAGGATACCGTGGTAAGGCAAAAAGACAACAAATGGATCCTAGAACAGATTAGGCCTGAGAGCTCCCTAGAAGCTAAGATGACTAAACTGAGACTGTCATACTTTGGCCACATCATGAGAAGACCACAGCTCATTAGAAAATACCATAATGCTGGGAAAGAGAAAGAGAGGAAGACCACATGTTAGGTGGATGGATTCCATCAGGGAGGCCATAAGTATAAATCTGCAAGAACTGGGGACTGTAGTGAAGGACAGGGAGTATTGGAGATTGCTCATTCGCAGGGCAGCCACGAGTCGAAATCGACTCAAGGGCAGTTAACAATAACAATCCCCATGGTAGGTCCGCCTTAGGGTCACCCTAAGTCAGAAATGATGCAACACCACAGTCTACATGTAAGTGTATTGTGCATATGTATTCTCCACCCTACAGAATGATCACACTTTGACACCGCTTCAGCTGCTGTGGCTTAGTACTATGGAATCTCAGATTTTTAGTATGGTGAAGGATTTGAAGTACCTAGCCAGTAAACATTACTCTACCTTCCAATTACATTTCCCAAGGTTCTCAGAGTATCTGTCTACACTACCAAATTAAACTAATTTAATCCTCAATCTCTTTCTTTTCAGGATGCATGGTGCCTCCCAAACAGCTCACTGAATTACTGATCCCAGAATTCCATATTATGGAGCCACAGCAGTTAAAGGGGTGTCAAACAGATACACCCAAAGGCTGAATCTACAGTGCAGAATTAGTGCAGTTTGACAGGACTTTAACTGCCATGGGTCAATGCTATGGAATTCTGGAATTTGTAGTTTTGTAGCAATTTAGCCTTTTCTGTCTGGTGTCACAACAAAGTATAAATTACAAGATTCCAGATAATGGTGCCATGACAGTTAAAAGAGGTGTAAAACTGCATTAATTCTGCAGTGTAGCAGCAGACTAAACCATAGTGGACAAATACCCAAGATTTGTGGATCACAGATGCCCTTCAGCAACCTTCAGACAGCCACCCCAATACACACCTAACCCCCCACTGTGTGTGTCCTTCTGTGTGTTAATTATGTTGTCACAGACTATTAAAACACAGGATGTCTATCATTCAAAACATAATACATAAAATAAAAACAACGGTGTAAGACAGAAGGAAGAAGTAACAATTCAGCAGATATTTTACTGTGTCCAGTGCTGGGCACCACAATTTAAAATGGATGTGAACAAACTGGAGCATGTCCAGAGGAGTGTGACCAAAATAATGAAAGGTCTGGAAAACATGCCCTATGAGGAGTGGCACAGAGAGCTGGGTATGTTTAGTCTTTGGAAGAGAAGGTTTAGAGGTGATATGATAGCCCTGTTTAAATATTTGAAGGAATGTCATACCAAAGATGGAGCAAGTTTGTTTTCTCCTGCTCCAGAGAATAGGACCCAAAGCAATGGATTCAAACTACAGGAAAAGAGATTCCACCTAATAAACATTAGGAAGAGCTGTTCAGTGCTGGAATACTCTGCTTCGCAGTGTGATGGAGTCTCCTTCTTTGGAGGTTTTTAAACATGCTGGATGGACATACAGAGATCTGGTCCATACTCCTCAGACTTGGGAGAAGCCTCTCTAGTTAAAGAAACATTTTTCACTTTGTGGAAATCCCTGATCTAGGAGAATTTGTCCCTTTTCTTATGATTTTTTCCTTTGGCAGGTAAAGATTTTTCAGTTCTGACACAGATGTCAGCCTGTTCAGTAGCTGATTTTTCCCCTTGTGGCTTTGTGTGTCTGTGTTTAAGCTTCATCTCTATAATCTTACCTACTGGTATGTTAATCTTACCTAATAATAATAATAATAATATATTTTAAAAAATGTTTTGCCCTTTCCCCCCCACTGATTGTATCAATGCTAAAACAGACAGGCATACAGGTATGGTTAGGTGCTTTAAGCACTTCTAAATGAAACAGAAAGGAAATTCAATTATTTTTTGGAACTAAATTTCCTCCTGTAGACATGCTTCTATAGATACTTAATCTTTGGCCTTCTTAATGCCTCCTGGATGACATTTCTTCTTTGGAAGAAAATTTCACAATTAGAATCAGATGGAAATGCTTGCACATGGAACATGTTTTTTTTCCAAAATAAGCAAATGGTGAGCCCTTTAGTGATGAATATAAACAAACAAAACAAAATCCAGCGAAGTTTAGTCCTTCGGTATTTAAAAAAAAATCAGATTCCCTTCAACATTACTTTAAGCTACTAAATATGTAGGCCTTATTGGGAAAACCAAGACCTAATTTTGGGGAATTTATAATTAGCTCAAAGATGAGAGGGAAGCGCCCAACTTCGCTTCTGAGATCTTATCCATTTGTATACCAGAGATGTAAAAGTTCTGGCAAGGAACGACACTGAAACGGACCAAACTCCAATTAAAGTCTAAAATATTTATTTGACAACAATAAGCAAACATCCAAAATGTGGCACACACACACACTAGAAGAATAAGCAGGGAAGAGCGAGAGCGGGGAAGGCAAAGAGGGAAACCAGGACAGAGGGAGATATACTCACACCCTAGAGACTCCTCTGGGCTTCTGGCAAATGCAGATGGGTTCCATGGGAGGGGCACGACCGGAAAGAGAGGGGGGTCACAGGAACTATCTCAGAGCACAGACCGACAGAGATTCAGCATGCACTTCCAAGGTAGCACAAGGTCTGCTAAAATCCAGGGGTTCTTATAGAGAATTTCTGCCTCCTGGCCATGAGTTGAACAATAGGTGGACAAAGGCTTGATGGGTTTACTATTGTTTACTTAAGTATGGGCATAGTCTAAACCAGGGGGAGGCAACCTTTTTGAGCCAGGGGCCGGGTTGCTGTCCCTCAGACAATTGGGGGGCCGAAGCACCAAAAATAAATAAATAAATAAATAAAAATTTAAAAATTAAAAAAATATGCATGAATACTCTCTCAGCCTCAGAAAAGCCATGGCAAAACCCCTGTGGAGATTTTGCCAAGAAAACCCCAAGAACAAGTAATAACAACAATAATCAATGGCGGCAGCAGGACCGGCCTGGGACCGGTCCAAAAGCCTTGGGGGGGCGCATCCGACCCCCGGGCCTTAGGTTGCCTACCCCTGGTCTAAACAATGCATTTGGTTTCAAAACTATCAAGGAAAGGAAGCTAGAGAAAGGGATGCAATCAAATCTGATCACTGTCTCATTAAGTATGAGACTAAGACAAACAAACACCATTAGGTATCTTTTCCAATATAATGGGATATTCCCAAGGGCAACTCCCAAAACCTGCCTGTCCAGAAAATCTTTAGTGGTCTTGAGCAACTTTAGCTTGCTTACCTGACCTTATAGTTAGGGGATTATGGCTGCCATCTCCCAAGGGTCAGGCTGGGGTCATAGGGAACTCCACATAGCTAAACTATATAATAAAAATGGAGGACGTCCGCTAACAGCCTCCCTGGACATTAGGGCCCTTGTTTTGTGCTCCAGAACTGAATTTGAAATGCCTTAAATATAATGGTAGTGCTCTAACATTGTGCTTCTGTAACGTAAGGCTATGCCCACAGTGGTTGTGCTACACCATCCTTCTACTGATTAGTGTGCAACTGATTGTGTATCTGTGAGTTTGCCTGTTTTTTTCCCATTGTACATGGGGGGCGGGGATGCACAGTGCCTTCTCCTGCCAGTGAATCGAATGATACACTAAAGGGCATGGACAAATAGTTACTTACCATCCAAAAATTTGGAAGGATTGCACTTGTGGAACTCTTTGTGTGACATTGAAAACTGAATATGTTCATTGGGCAATGGCCAAAACAGTAGAGCCACGTGTTTAAGCAAATTTACACCTGGGTGTGACATAAGCTATGAAGGAACTAGACAAGATCCTGAAGTGTCAAGATATATCTCTAAATACTAAAGTTAGGATTGTTCGTGTCATTATATTTCCCATTTCTATGTATGGTTGTGAAAGCTGAACAATGAAGAAAGCTGATAGGGAAGAAAATCAACTCATTTGAGATGTGGTGCTGGAAAAGAATTTTGAGAATACGATGGACCACTAAAAAGACCAATGGATCAAACACATAGAGCAGGTCAGGCCCGAACCCTCCCTGGAAGCAAAGATGACTAAACTTAGGTTGTCGTATTTTGGCTGTATCATGAGAAGAAAGGACTCACTAAAAAAAGACAACAATATTTGCTAAAGTGGAGGGCAACAGGAAAAGAGGAAGACTTCATTCCAGATGGATAGACTCAATAAGAGAAGCCACAACCATGAATCTGCAGGAGCTGAGCAGGTTGATTGATGATAGGGTGACCTGGAGGTCTCTCATACATAGGTCCCCATGTCGACTAAAAGGCAACTAACAACAACAATGACACCAACTGGATTCCAGCCATTATTTTTGTCTGGACTCAACTGATGGTTGCTATTTTCCAAGCTCCAACTCCAGTTCATTTGGTTATGATATTTTAGCCCACAGCTTCAAATGAGTTCTACAACTTCCTTAAGGGATTGTTGTGTCTGACCGGATTGCTTTCCTTCTTTTTCTCATTTCCTAGATCCCATGCTTGATTACAAGTGATAGAGATGCAGTATAGTAATTCCCATAACTGAGCATCTGCAGTGTGTACGAGGGAAACAGATCCCGGTAGGGTTTTTCAGAAGCCTTGAAGCTGAACAGAAACACTGCTCTTTGGAGGTACAACTCCACTAGACAATACAAAGGCTCCTGAAAGCTGAAAAAGCACTAGATATATAGACACACATGCAGAAACAGAGAGAGTTGTTTCTCTGTGGCCATCATTGCTTGGTAGCATCAAACAACCTGAGCAAGTAAAATTGTCGCACACATTTCCCCTTCTCCTCCATGTGTGTATGTGTGTGTATTTGGAGAAAACACCATAAAATAATAAGCTATTCCTATCATCTTCCTCTCCCCATCCTCCCTGCTGAAACCCACACTATCTTTGAAAAAGCAATCTGCTTTTGTGAGGCAGAATATAATTGAATCCCAGCTGAACGCTGTTCCTATTGGGGAGAGGTGCCAACATTACAGACAGCATCTGAAGAGGGCTAGAGTAAGCTACAAAGCAGAACCAGCCAAACTAAGGAATAGTAACAGTCAACAGAATCTGGGAAAGAGAAGGAGAGTCACATAGGATATCTGAGGCTGTAGGAATTGCACCAGTGAAGAAAATGGCAACTCCATTTACCAGTGTCATCCAAAATAAGAGAAAAACTTAGACATACTAGGAATAAGCACAGATCCCTTTAATATGCAGATCAGATATTATTCACAGATCCCAATGAATATGCCTTATTCTTGGTGATATTCTGATGTTAAGTGCTAGTCCTGGTTTTGGGGAACCTGTTCTATAAAAACACATCCTCCGGTCTATTCCTCTTTCTGCCTCTCTCTGGGATGTGATTCACACATTTCTAGATTTATTTGAGCAGAATGCAATAAATATGCTGCCTCAATTTTAACTGCTGGAATGCAGCCAGCAATTTTAATGAATCTGCCTTGTGCTGTTTGAAGTGGTCCTCACTCTGGCTTGCTCTGTAAATCTCTGGGCACTGTTACATTACACACACACACCCCATCATCATCCCTAACCAGCCCATTTCTGATCCTCTTCAGGGTCTTATGAATCACATACAGCGACAAGGGGGGTATATTCAGAATTTGACACAGTTCAGAATTAGCAAAATTCCTCTTTTATTCAAACTATATCACCTGGAGCTTGAACTTGTTCCATTTTCTTTTACTTCTCCCTCCCTCTAGCTCTGCATTTCATTCTCCTTTTCTCCTTCTCTCCTTTTTTTCTTTGTCTCGTTTTTTAAAAATATTATCCAGCTTCCATTCTTCCTCCAATAGATTTTCCTAAAAAGTGAATGATTGCTACATTGATTTGTAACTAAACTACCAGAGGTTTGTTTTGGGGTCTTTTAGTATATGCAAGTGTGTAGGTGGTAGTTTATGATACTAAACCTCTTTGCTGTCTTAAACATAATAGAAGAAGTTTGACAATCCTAATCCAAAGAACCATACCAAAGAGCTCTGGGGAAAATATTTAACTTTAATTACCAGAGCTCCTTTTGGTCTTGATCAAGATTGATATGGGCACTAATTTGAAAGACAATTGCAGTGCAAAGTTATAATATGATATTCAACTTGTTGCTTTGCTAACAGCTGCATCATGAGAAAGCAAATGGCATACTAGCCAAAACACCAAGCCTCAATCTGTCTGAAACCCTAGGCCTCCAGTCTGTGCCAACCTTTGCTCAAACCCAGTGCATACCCTCCAACTGTTTTTATTTGGCAGAGACCATGCCAATTAATCTTCTGTCATCCCATTTTCTCAGTTTGCTTTTCTCTTCCCCCACTTTCCCCCTTTGTCCTTGGTTTAACTTCAGTTGATGTAAACTGAGTTCAAATTGCAGAAGTGATGGGAATTCCATTAACAAGGGGAAAGGACAGAAGGGGGCAGAATCTTGCCCTTCTCTGTTGGTTCAGACAAATGCCATGACAGGAGCATCTCCTTGCTTGTCTTTTCCTTTTCATTCATAATTTTTTACCATCATGACCACTCTCAGAAGCTGCCTGGCCACACATGCCCCAGTATTCATCTCTGAAATAGTGGAGGGCATGTGATATTTAGCCTGATGCTTTGTTAGCAGTTTCTAACAGGGGAATGGCATACTGGCCAAATGAGTCCCAATCTGTCTGTGAAACCCTGGGACTCCAATCTATGCCAAACTTTGCTCAAGCAGCAGTCATCACTTGCATAATATCTGTGCTTAATTATAGTTATGGGCCTAAATCCAATTGCTAGTCCCAAGTAGAGGAGGTTTATTGAATCAACTGTTGAATAGTAAGTCACACTGGTTTAAATCCTATAGTTCAGACTAGCAATTGGAAATAGGGGTTGTTGGAAAAGAATATAATGAGAGAAGCTGGGATCATGCAGAATGCAAAAAAAAATTCAAATATGCCTGTAAAAAGACTAAGGGGAGAGAGGAGCTCTAAAGCTTAGGAACCTTCTTAGGTTGCTCTATCTCCTATCACCTCCTAGTGTCTCGAAATCACTTCATAAGGACATAAGAAGAACCTTGCTGGAAGTGAGCTAAGGCCTGTGTAGTCAAGTGAAGAATGTAATTCACTAATTTTCCTCTTGGATGAAACAATGAGTAATTTTAGTAATTTTCTTCCCCTGTGAGAAAGTTTTCAAAAATTGCCCAGTTTTCAAATACTGTTCGCAATTCAGGACTCATTCTGCACAAAATTTGCACAGGATTGTTTTACAAAGGGGAAACACCAGGACATGTTGTTTCTTGTACAGAAAGTATTGTTTTCTATACAGAAAGTACTGGTTTCTATGCAAAACAAAAAACAAAAAAATTATGCAAATATTGTGTCAAGCAACTCCCAAATTGTGAAGATTCTCTTCAGTCCAGGATTCTTCATGTCACTTGAGAGACATGTTTTTTCAACCATTTTTTTTTAAAGAAAAGATTTCCAATATTCTTTCCATCACTAACCTCATTGCCCTCCTTCTGTGGCCAGCCAGATGTTTTCATTTGCCTGCCCATTCTTTCATTTCCTACAACAGGGGTAGGCAACCTTTCCCCTTTAAGGGCTGAGGGACTTCAGCTCCCAGAAGCCTCAGCCATGTTGGCCAATAGTCCCATGTTGGCCAATAGCTCCTGGGATTCTGGGAGCTGAAGTCCCTCGGCCCTTAAAGGGGAAAGGTTGCCTACCCCTGTCCTACAACATAAAAGTTTGGCTGGGACATCTTGAGACATGGCCACTGAAACATAACATTGTAGAACTAGAAGATACCCTAAGGGTCATCTAAGCCCATATCAATGCAGAACATCCACAGTTCAATCATCTTTGCCAGATGTTCACCCAACCTCTCTTTAAAAAACTTCCAACAAAGGAGAGACCACCACCACCCTATAGAGCAGTCCATTCCAATGTCAAAGAATTATTACCGTCAGCCTGTTCTCCTCAATGTTTAGTTGAAATCTCCTTTCTGGAAATTCTGGACATTTTGCTTCTCTTTATACCATTTGCAATTGCTTTTGCATTTCTCCCTGCCATAACACAATGTTAACTCATGTTTGTAGCACACTAAAGACTCCTGGATCCTTTTTGCACATTTGTGTGCTTTCAAGTCACTTCCGAATTATGGTGATTCCCAGGCAAACCTACATTGTGGTTTTCTTGGCAAGATCTGTCCAGCGTTGGTTTACCTTTGCCTTCCTCTGAGATTGAGAGAGTGTGATTTCTCCAAGTTCACCCAGTGGGTTTCCATGGCTGAGCGGGGATTTGAGCCCTGCTCTCCTAGTGTCTTAGTATAACATTCAAACCATTACACCATGCTGGCTCTTTCCCTTTATTCTACCTTATTTTGCTCATATGACATCCTTTTTATCAAGGCCAAGAAAAATTTGCAAATAGTTCATGCTGTACTTATAAGCCCCATTGATTTTAATGGGAAGGGTTTAAGATGTGCTTATTCTCCCTTTGAGGTCAAGGGATCTTAACTTTGGCTAGATCACACATCATATGTTTGGAGCTTTGGTCCAAAACACACTACAGAAATAATCCAGTTTGAGACCACTTTAACTGTTCTGGCTCAATGCGAGGGAATTCTGGGAATGGTAGTTTTCTGAGACATTGAGCTTTCTCTGTCTGAGAGCTCTGAGGCCACAATAAACTACAATTCCCAGGATTCTCTAATACTGAGCCAGGGCAGTTAAGGTGGTCTCAAACTAATTTCTGCAGTGTGTTTGGACATTTGCTGCACACAGAATTCTATTCTGTTCCTGCAGTTCAGGTTGGTTAGTTCTCATGCCAGCTTGCTCCAGGTAACTTGCCTTTGTTATGACAACAGTGAGGCAACAAAGCTGAATCATGGAAAGGAAGGGCACAGAGATGTTCCATTTTCAAATATAATCATAAGGGCTAGAAACTCAAGATGCCAAAGCCCATGCTGGGTATGGATTCGCTGCTTTTGTGGCAGATCTATAGAGAACAAAATGTCCCACTTAGGTTTTGAGAACCAGATAGTAAGCAACACAAACCAACCAGGTGAGGGCCCTGACATCTGGCGCATCTGATTAAGTGACGTGAGAGATGTAGACAAACACACATGTGCACACACATTGTTCTCAGTAGTAGGTCCTGCTGAGGCTGCAAAGTGTAACTGGTACCTGCTGCGTATACTGTTGCAATATACAATGGATAATTTTGCAAGCTGAGGAATATTTTTTCCCCTTTAGGACGATGATGAAGAAAGCAAACAAAAGACAGGAAATTAAAATTTATGCAAACACCAGGGTTCCCAGAGCAACGATAACAGAGCTGTATTGTACATACAGATGAAGGCATAAAAGTTAATACCATGCCACAATTGTAAGGAACAGACGATAAAGCAGGGGGAGTGGGGACAACCAGGGTTAGGTTACATTTACTTTGGGACCAATAATATTGAATGGCCATTTTTTTTAATGCTCTAAAAATTTTAGACATAACATCACATTAACGATATGGCCAAAAAAAAGTGAAAGGGGTGGGAGAGGAATGTGTTTGCTTGACTGTATATTTGTGCCCATGGAGTTATTTGCATTTCATGAGGTACAAATGATGCCATTTTATATTATAGATGTCATAAACAACCAAAGTAGCCCAATTTAGATTTGAAGGGTTTTGGAATTCTCTCATAGGGAGGACTGCAAAGATACACAAACTTGCAAGGTGTGCACCATATCCATAAAATATGTGCATACCAACTCAGTAGCAAAGCAGCATTGAGCATCATAATAATGTTGCTGACTTTGTCATTATAGTTCCAATTCCACATGAAAATTTGTATAGGGATTCAAATAATACAGTGGGCCCTTCCCATTTTCAGTGGTTCAGGTCCGGGGGCAGGAGGGTGGGAGAGCTCAAGCCCATATTAGTCAATGGGTGATAGCATCAGCACGCCTGGGGATGCAGGCTGACATTGGCTAATATGGGGCAGGAAAATCCACAGCAGCTCCAATCCATGAATGGCTAGCCCAACCAATACAGCAGGCCCACTGTAAATGCAAATGTTCTTACTCTTGACAAAAAAAGGGTGCCTCTGCACATCGAAATACCCTAGTTAGAAAATGATCAGTTGTCATGAGATTTTTTCACACTTCTAGACCTTTTGCATGTTTTCCTTTTGCAAAAATATGTGGGCAAAAAGAACACTTCAGCACAACAGCAATATATTTTGTGCTTTCTGCACAGAATCATTGCTTTGGATGCAAAATAACTCACACAGGTTTGTTCTTGCATGTGAAAATGGCTTTCAAAGCCAACTATTTTTTGCTTGCTTCGTTTCAAGTTAATAGACCTGGAAATCATGGAATCGTGACATTTGAAGGAATCCCAAGGGTCATCTACTGTAGCACCCTGCCAATGCAGGAATCCACATGTAAAGTACCACTAAGATATGGACATCCAACCTAGTTTAAACACTTCCCAAGGAAAGTGAGTTCAACCACCTTCTAAGGTAGTTTGGAAGCTGTTAAACAACTTTTACTGTCAATATCCTACTTCTCCTTTGACTAGCACTGAACCAATCAAGTAGTCTCTCAGTGGTGACTTAGGGCCTTTGCAGACTGTCAGAAATAGTGCACATTAAATTGAGGCACTCCCCTGGCTCAGTGCTAGGGAATCATGGGAACTGTAATTTATTGTGGCACCAGAGCTCTCTGACAGAGAAGGCTCAATGTCCCAGAAAAAAATACAATTCCCATGACTCCCTAGCACTGAGCCAGGGCAGTGCCTCAATTTAATGTGCACTATTTCTGGCAGTCTGCTTAGGCCTTTAGAGTTATGGGTATGGATGTGTGAGAAAGAGAAAGGATGTGATGGCTATTGTCCAGTCACTTTTGTTGTCACTGAAGAGTGACCATAGCTTTGTGTCAGAGGGGGAGATAGTATGACTATTTTTTTGGTTTAAAAAGAGAGAATCATGTCTCCTAGAGGCATTTTAGAGGCATGATCCTCTGTTTATCAGAAAATCTTGTTAAAGGCAAAGGTAAAGGTAGTCCCTTGACATGACTGTCTAGTCAAAACCAACTGTAGGGAGCGGTGCTCATCTCTATTACTAAGCCAAAGAGCCAGCATTGTCTGAGGACTACTCTGTTGGTCATGTGGCCAGCATGACTACACCGAATGCTGTTACCTTCCCACTGAAGTGCTGTCTATCTTACTTGCATTTGCATGCTTTTGAAGTGCTAAGTTGGCAGAAGCTGGGACTATTGACAGGAGCTCACTTCATCATGCAGCACTTGGGCCTCAAACTGCCAAATTTCTGATCTGATCATCAGAATTGGCAACTTAACCACTAAGCCACCGCATCCCTAGAAAATCTTGTTAGGGAGGGCCATACCCAAAAACAATAGCAAAAACAATTCAAAAAGGATGTGGAGAAACGAGCGTGTCCAAAGGAGGGCAACTAAAATAGTGAAGGGTCTGGAAACCAAGCCCTATGAGGAATGACTTAGGGAGCTGGGGATGTTTAGCCTGGAGAAGAGAAGGCTGAGAGGTGATATGATAGCCGTGTTTAAATATTTGAAGGGATGTCATATTGAGGAGGGAACAAGCTTGTTTTCTGCTGCTCCAGAGACTAGGACCCAAAACAATGGATGTAAGCACCAGGAAAAGAGATTTCACCTCAACATTAGGGGGAACTTCCTGACAGTAAGGGCGGTTCGACAGTGGAACACACTCCCTCGGAGAGTAGTGGAGTCTCCTGCCTTGGAGGTCTTTAAGCAGAGGCTGGATGGCCATCTGTCGGGGATGCTTTGATTGGGAGTTCCTGTGTGGCAGGGGGTTGGACTGGATGGCCCTTGTGGTCTCTTCCAACTCTATGATTCTATGAAAGATTTTTAACAGGAAGTAATCAGAAGACCATTTTCAGTTGCTGGGTAATGGCAGGGTATGTTCCATGTTCCATCTAAAGGAACCCTGTGTATCTGTCCATCCTGGCTACTGTTGTAAATGTCAAGTAATAGATACTTGGGAAAGACTAGAGGTCCCAGAGAGCCACTGCCAGATAGAATAGGCAACACTAGGCTATAGGTCCATATTTTAGTCCTTTCTGAAGTGCTGCAGTAGAGTGTAAGCAAGGCATTCCAGCATCCTGATATCACAAGTTTTAGAATGTTATTACATGTAATCCCACCTGCTTGTACTTCTTTCCAGAGTAGCCTCAGAAGATCTGTTCCCCTTCTTTCTGTCTACATAAATTTTGTAGTAGGGTAATAAGGAATAGGGCCTTCTCTTTGGTGGCTACCCATTTATGGAATATCTCCTTGGAGTACAGTCGGCCCTCCATTTTTGTGAGGGATCCATTCCGGGGGGCCCTGTGAAAATGGAGATTCGCCAATATTCAAGCCCCATAGGCACATGTGGGGGCACATCCCATTGATCTTAATGGAGATTGCCCCTCCATGAATATGCAAAACCATGGACTTCATGTCCGCGAGAACAGAGAGGTGACTGTATATGGCATATAGTATTGATTTTGCCTTCTCATGGCTCCAGGTAAAAATGTTCTCTATTCAGCTGAGCCCTTCCTTCATGGTTCACTTGTTACATTGCGGCTGCAGCAGCTACTGCTGTTCTGGTTTGATATCCAGGGGCACACAACCTGTCCTTCTCCAAGGGCAGTATATGATACTGGTTCAGATGGCACATGCATGCCCACATACCCAATGGTCCTATATACATGCTGAGAGGTTATGGAGAACTTTCCTGTCCCCTGCGCATGTGGGGAATGGAGAGCTTTCCTGTCATCTAGTGAACTTGATACAAATCATTATCTTCTTGCTGTTAATAGCAGTAGGGAACAAGATATCTAGGAAACTGGATGGAAATTATCAGGATGGAAGTTCAGTAAGGGGCACACTTAATAATAATAATAATAATTTATTTATATATCCCGCCTCTCCCGGTGGATTGAGGCAGGAGTATGAAGATAAAAGGAGAACAATACAACAATAGTCCTAAGCAGACTGCCAGAAATAGTGCACATTAAATTGAGGCACTGCCCTGGCTCAGTGCTAGTGAGTCATGGGAACTGTATTTTTTTCTGGGACATTGAGCCTTCTCTGTCAGAGAGCTCTGGTGCCACAATAAATTACAGTTCCCATGATTCCCTAGCACTGAGCCAGGGCAGTGCTTCAATTTAATGTGCACTATTTCTGGCAGTCCGCTTAGGCCCAATGTTAAAACATAGCAATAAACCATAACAAATTAAAAATGATAAAAATAAAATTCATACAATTGAATTATTAAAATTACAATAAAATTACAAATTATTAAGATTACAATAAAATTGAAATACCAGTCTGTACCGTAGGTGGTGATGGTCTTCCTTCACCCAGGAGGTCTTAGGACATATTTTTAATTTGGGTCAGGTGGATAGGCCCGCTGGAAGAGTTCCGTTTGGAGTGCCTTTTTGAAGGCCTCTAGCATGGAAATAGTACGGACCTCTTCCGGCAGGCTGTTCCATAGTTTAGGGGCCGCAGCCGTGAATGATTTTTGGACTACTGTAGATTGTGCATCCTTAGAATGCATCAAAATATTTTAAACAAGTAATCATTTTGGAAAGCCTATTAGTAGGAGAGCACCATGACATCAAGAGTAATAAGTGATGTTTTTGGCTGCATTCTCAGTTTTCTTGCTGTATAGTCCCTTGATTGATAATGTTGGAACACTTCTTGAACAGTTACAGTCTTCATCTACTGGCCCACCCATATTATTTTACATTTATTTTGTGCCAAAACAAGGATGACAAAAGTCTGTGCTCAGAAGCTTTGCAGCTATTTTTTTTACTGATACAACATACAGTTTGTACTAATGGTTATACACGTTTCTCTCCAGACACACTGTTTGTGAGTTAATAATTTAATAAATTGTTTATAAGTCGATGGCCAAGTCAATCTTTAATAATTCTTCACTAATTTTGTTCTTGGAGGAAGTAATGATTAACTTTAGCAGTTGTTTGTTTTTTCCACTGTGAGAAAGTGTTTGAAAACTGTGGTGTTTTAAAAGAATATTCGTTTTGGGGGTTATTTGCGCAAAATTAGCACATGGTATTTTTATACAGAAAATAGCATTCTCTACACAGAAACTAAAAGTTCTGCACAGATCTGCCTTTAACCTGATTTCTAAAACCAATTTTAGAAGAGTTTAAAAAAAAAAACACATTTTGTTGTTGCTGGTGCTGTCATTGAAAACATTAAAAAAATTGGTTTGGTGTCCGTCTATAAGCAAGAAGCAATCTTTTAGACCTTGGTTCTTATACTTTTTCATCCAGTTGATTGCATGTATCCTGAAATCTATCATGGTGAAGGACACCCAATGAGGATTCATATCCACCACAAGGAGTCCATTCCTCCAGATCCTGAGAAAATCCTCCCAATAGTACTGTCCTCTGGGTGGTTACAGTAGTTGTCTTAAATACAAGAGCACCTCTTTCTTTCTCTTGAGAGTTAACTCCCACATAAACATACATGAAGATGCTATTGTGGGTGAAGGCAAATTACGTGGGTCCATCCACCGTAGGACAGTGATACACAGAGGCCCTCGCAGGTTGAGAAGTGATAAATAAATACTTTAAATAAACAATAAATCAATACAATAAATCAATTCTCTTAGATTGGGAGTGGGAAACTGCCTGAAGCCCACCACTTCAATATATTCCTCAAATGACCTTGGAGAGTTATACCCTATGCCATTTTTAAAGTAGATTAATTTTGTATTTTTAAAGGCCTCTCCCATACATAAAAGAGCAGGAAGGGGGGGGGGAATATGGCAGATTTCCCAAACATACAGTTCCTAGAGTAAGTGGTTCTCAATCTTTCATCCTCCATATACTTGGGACTTCACTTCTCAGAAGTCCTTGACCACTGACAAAGCTCTACAGGGATTCTGAGAGCAGGAATCCAAAACAGGGTTTAAGAGCCACCATCCCAGAGGGTATATGTACATTATGAGATTTAAAATCCACCAAAAATTAGGGCTGCTTAGCTCTTGGAAGACCTTAAAACCAGCCTGTGGCCCATAAGCTACATTTTCCCCACCTGTGTGAGCTTGCTAGGGTTATTAGGATCTAAATAGGTGTGTTGCCTATGCAAGGGACCCTTGAATTGTTAGCACAGGGAAAGTTAGCAATGAGGCCATATGGAAAAGACAGATAGCCAGGTAACAAACGCCACTGGAAATTCTGGTAGTAGTTGTAGGCAAAAACTCCTTCATCCAAACAGAGTTTTACTCACACTTCTGAGGTTCTTCTGAAGAGGCTTTTAATTTTAAGTTGCAGCAAATATTTACAAGCATGATACAGCAATATGTACACCATCTGACATAATGCTCTGCCACCATTTGACATCCATCTAACCACAATGCATTGAAACATTTTTCCTTATATACATAAACTCTGGCTAGGATTCTGACCCAACCTCCTGCCAGCATTTCATCATATTTCTGTCCCATGTCCACAGTGACTGTGCAACTTTGAACTGTTACCACACAACTTCCTGCTGAAGTTTCATCAGCTTCCTCTGAATCAGCTTTTCACCTTTGTGCACACTCACTTTTGCACATACCAAGCTCAGGGCACCTTTCACCTTTGTTCCACATTGCATGCATCTGGGACATTTTACAGTCTGAGGCAAATTCTCACTGACAAGCATATTTCCATTTGTATAGCTTGGCCTGATGGAACACCTATCCAGGCTGGACCTGCAGTTCCAGCCCTTGCTCTCCCATTGTTCAACTTGTCCTTTTACCCCCAGGATCCCTCCCATGAGCTGATATCCGAGCCTCAAGGTGACCTATATACTGGGCAAATGGCTATGTTGACCAGTGCATTCACTGTGCTAAAATGTGATCCATTTTGTCTTTCAGGTCTTAAATGAAAACATGTATTAGCTAAAAATTAAGTCAAGCAAAAACTCCCTAAACTTTTTCCAACTCTTCTGATTTTACCAATTCCTCTCTTCCTAGCAGTCTTAACTCTGGCCCTAGCTAACTCTTGAACAGACCAGCCTCTCTACATTATAGTCTTCTCCTCCGACTTGGCCAGCTCACCACTTCACACCACGGTTGTGACCACAGCATGTAGTTGAACCGCTGAAGGCGTGCAATGATGTTAACAGCCAACGTGTCGCTTGTAAAATCTTTAGATGGTTCTGTGTCAGTTTTCATGCAGTCAACCAAGTGGCCCACCGTAGCATAGAAAGAAAATGGCAAGATGTATTTAACCTCATTAGTTTGAGCCTAGCTGACTCTGCATAATCCATCAGCGCAAGGATGCAAGAGGAAGACGGCTATTTCCTCATCTCATTTGCATAATAGATGGGATGTGAAACGATTCCTAAGGAAAGGGAAGTGCCCTGAAGGGACGAAAGTTTATCATAATGCTCAAGACTTCTTTTAGAGCATTGCATTAGATTTCCGTTAACGAGATGATAAATTAATTATCTGAATGGCTGTATCTACCCAAAGCTAGAAAGAGAGCGAGAACAAAAGTGGGGGCACGATGGGGGAAATCTGTTTGATTTCAGCAAAGCAAAGAAAGGATTTGAAGCCTGCTAGATGGCTGTAGAAAAGAAGTAGGAGATAAGCTCATCCCATCTCCCAGTATTTGTGAACCAACGCGCACACACACTGGCCTCTTGGTGGTTCCATTAAGAAGCTGGCCTCTGCTCTAATCTGATATTGGGCTTCAGCTTTATTAGTGAGGCGAGTGAATTGACTCTATCAGACAAGCCTCAGGACAGCCAGGAATTGATCATCCTGCAGGAATAAGCGCTTGGTGTTTATTAGCTTGGGAGTTCATCACTATCACTTCTCTTCATCCAATTCCTAAGAGGCTTCTCAAAGCTATCATTGTGGCATTAGTTCTTCTGGGTGTACTAGGCGAGATAAAAATCAGGAGATCTAGCTAATGATGGCTCTGGAGCACATTTTCTTTCTCTCTCTCTCTCTCTCTCTCTCTCAGCAAAATTTAGAATAGGGAAAACTGATGTTTTCATCAGTGAAAGACACAAGACAAGCAAAGGAGCCATGGGGTAATTAGCATGTCATTAACATAATTTGCATACTATTTGAGGGTACTGTTCAACTGCCCCAAGAATGCATTGCATTTACTCTATAATACTGTGTTCAATATAATATATTAAGGAATTGTTTATCTATGATGGGCAGTTCAAAAGGAAACGTTTTATACAGCTATTAAAACATTGCACTCTTTCTCTGCGCTCTAGATATATAGATCCGCACAGAGTTTTGTTTAATATACATTGAAATACATTTAGATATGCAATCAAAGCTTCACCAATATTAATATAAAGAAACACATGCATATGTATGCTGTGTTGGCTGCTTATCTTTATACATTGTATTTTAATCTATGCTGTACCTCACCTCAAGCCTTGGAGAGAGGGAAATAAGAAATGTATTCTTATCATTTTCATCATCATTATCATCATTATCGTCATCATCTCTAAAGCTGTAGCCTTCTAGAAATCATATGCTGGGAGCCATACTCTTCTTTATTTACAGTGGATCCTTGGTACAGTGGATCCAAAATCTGTGGATGCTCAAATACTATTAAATACAATGGCATAGTAAAATGGTATACCTTTTCTAAAATGTCAAAAATGCTTTTTGGAATTTATACTTTAAAAATATATATTTTCAAGCCATGGATGGTTGAATGCATGGATGCCGAATCCATGGATACGGATGGCCAACTGTACTGGTTCCTGACTCTGCTGCTATTGTTGCTGTTACTGTATTTAGCTATAATTTATTTTAATCTATATTGTGAGGCAACATGGAAGAAAAGTGGGATATTAAATAAACAAATCTTGAAGTTTCTAGTGAATAAGCTAATATTAAACTACAGAAAGGGTGGAATTTAAGCTTCCTAGAGTGTCCCTGTGGCTTAAAACAAGGAAAGGTGTGTTATCTCACACTCCACTGACTCCTTCCCATTGCCTGTGGCCACAATGAGGTGTGCACAAATCAGCATTAAATGTTGTTTCACAAATCTGGATCATGTATGCCATTTCATATCTTCAAGTGTGTGAAAGGCAGTCAAAAAGCTTTCATATGCTAGTGGAGAAATAGCTAAGTAAGACCTAAAACTTCTTAATCATGGCAAAGTAATCCCAATGCATAAGATATGGAATTCAATCCTGTGCTTGCTATATTCAGAATTCAGTCCCACTGTGTTCTTTGGGGCTTGCTCTTATGCAAAGGTTCCTGGGAATTGAGAGGTAAGGTGGAAGAAAATTTTGGACACAAAAATGTTATATCTCTCCAACTGTCCTGATTTGGCAGGGATCCTTTTGATCACTTTTTCAGAGGTGTTCAAAATGTTCCAATTTTACTCTCCTTCCACTTTCTCCTGGACTTTCTTCAATCATAGCAAACTTAGGGCCTTTGCAGACTGCCAGAAATAGTGCAAATTGAGTCCACTTTAAGGGTTAGAGTTAGTGCTAGGGAATCATGGGAATTGGGTTTTTTCCTGAGACATTGAGTCTTCTCTGTCAGAGAGCTCTGGTGCCACAATAAAATACAGTTCCCATGATTCCCTAACCCTTAAAGTGGACTCAATTTGCACTATTTCTAGCAGTCTGCAAAGACCCATAGTTCAAAGTCCAAAAAGAGTCTGAATGTTGAACTGAATTAACTCAGCAGAGGAGTGATGAGCATGCAGAATCTTTACCTTCCCGGTTGTCTCAAGCAAAAGCAAACTGCTGCAGCCTCCCCAGACTTCTGTGTTCTTCCTTCCTGCCATTTTTCATGTTGTTTCACCATACAGGTCTTGGTTTTTATCTTTGAAATGTTGGAGTGTACACTCCTACTGATTTCAAGTTGAAGTAAACAGATAGAAAATGCCCCAGGCCATGCTCCGATACATCTTGACATGTTCTGCTGATCTGATGACAGCTAGAACACTGGAATAACAAACAAAGAACAAATGTATATATGTAGTTTTGAAATAGCACTGGCTCCTAATTGGTCAGTGTTAGCCTTTTGATGCTCATTTGCTGCCGTTGCATGTTTTTATATATAAAGCTGGTTTAATTGCTTGTTCAAGGTGGAATTCTGAGCTACCATGCCAGAGTCCACTCAGCGCTGCATTGTTAAATAAGCTTCTGAGTTCAATCTACTACCAAACTCCATTCATTAAGGTTTTTAAGGTCCCCTTCATAAGAGAAAGAACATGAGAAAAAAAGAGATCAAAAGAAAAGTAGCCCCATTCACATTTTTGCTTTGACCCCATGTAATTTGCTTCAGCCCACCACCAACAGCAGCACACAGTCTTCCTGGCATCATCATAGAATCAGAGTCAGAAGAGCCCACATGGGCCATGGTGTCCAACCCCCTGCTCAGTTTAGGATCTCCAGCGGGATCCAGCCCCTTTTTGAAAATGTGCAGAGAAAGAGACATCACCTCTAAGGAATTGGTTACATTGCTGGACTGCTCTTAGTATCAAGAGGTTCCTTCTAATGATCCATCAAACTCTACCCTCCTGTAACAAAACCATTAGCCCTGGTCCTGCTCTCTGGGGCAGCAGAGAAAAAAACTGCTTGATTCTCTCTGCAACATCCCTTAAGGCAGTGGTTCCCAAATGTTGGTCCTCCAGATGTTTTGGACTTCAACTCCCAGAAACCTCAACCAGCTTAGCAAACAATCAGGCATTATGGGAAATTAAGTCCCAAATGTCTGGAAACCCAAAGTTTGAGAGCCAGTATGGTGTAGTGGTTTGAGTGTTGGACTACAGCTTTGGAGACCAGGGTTTAATTCCCAACTTGGCCATGAGACTCACTGTGTGGCCTTGGGCGAGTCACATTTCTCAGCCTCAGGAAGGTAATAGCAAACCTCCTCTGAACAAATCTTGCCAAGAAAACCCCTTGATAGTGTCGCCATAAGTCAGGAATGACTTGAGGGCACACAACAACAACAACCTTTAAGGTATTTAAAAAGTGTCATCATGTTACCCCTCAGTCTTTTCTTCACCAGGCTGAACAAGCCCAATTTCTTCAACCTTTCCTCATATATTTTGTTTTCCATACCTCTTATCATTCTTGTTGCCTTTCTCTGAACCTGCTCCAATTTGTATGTATCCTTCTTGAAATGAGGCTCCCAGTACTGAATGCAGTACTCCGGGTGAGGCCTGACTTATATGGAATATGGTGGAACTATTATTTCCCTTGACTTGAAGACTGTGGTTCTATTAATGCAGGCTGAAATATTATTTCCACCCTTTGCAGCAGCTTCACACTACTGGCTCATGTTTAGCTTATGATCAATAATAATCCATCTTGAATCCCATGAATCCCATTGTGGGAGAAAGGCGGGATATAATCCTTTAAGTAAATAAATCAATAAATAATCCCATTCTCATATGTAGCACGCTGAGCCAAGTATACCTCATTCTATAACATTTTCGATCCTAAATGTAGCATTTTACATTTGTCTTTATTGAATTTCATTTTATTAACTTTAGCAGAATCATCTTAATCAATAGCATCAACATTCTATTTATTTACTTATTTCCTCCTGTTCCCTAACTCTGTGACTCAATGTAGCTTACAAAAGTTAAAACAAACTATTGTTTGTTAAAACAAATAATTAAACTATAGGTAGAGTAACAGGATGACAGGAAAATAAGATGAACTGTGCATCACCTGAATATAAAACTTTGTGACTACTGTAGATATTTGGGTGTATATCATAAAAGAACAATAAATTCAAATAGATATGGTTGGGAAGAAAGGATGACCCCACAAGAGACATTGAGGAAGTAGAGTTTTAGGGGTAGTGTTTTATGTTGTTAAGCAAATTCTAATGTACATTACTGGAAATATATGTATATGTTTGAAATAAAAATAAAGTATAAAAAAGTTAAAACAAACATAGCTAAAATTATTCTATAGGGATGTGAACTCCTCTGAATTCCATTTTCACAGGCAAAAACAAATCATGCTACCACTTTTTTGCCCTACTGTGAGAAAGTCCTTGAAAATTGCACAGTTTTTGAGAACGATTCCCTACAGTCATCAAGAGAAGCAATAGCAATAGCAGCTTCATTTATATACCACTTCATACTGCATATGCAGTCTCTAAGCAGTTTACAACCGCAAGCTAATTGCCAACAAGCTGGGTACTCATTTTAGCGACCTCGGAAGGATGCGAGCCTGAGTCAAGCCTGAGCTATTGAGGTATTGAACTCACAACCTTGTGGTTTGTGAGTGAGTGGCTGCAGTACAGGCATTTAACCACTGCACCACCAGGGCTCCTGAAGTGTCAGTCAAATCCCTCAGCAATGTCCTAATGTGCTGCTAAAGTGAAAGGAGTCAATCATTGGGCGGTGGCAGTGAGTTTTTTAGATAAAAGATGATCTCAGTGGCTCCCATCCAGCTCTGGTGTGAGAATGGAGGGGGACCCAGAGACCTCTCACAAGCCAGCAGTCATACTGAGCAATAGAGGTCTGTTCAGCTGGCATTTAGGGTGCAGGAGAATGGCATTTCCAATTCCCTTACTCCAGCGAGTGAGGCTACGATGAGAAATTGTGACTGGCTTCCTTCTCCTGACTGTGACAGTCTTGCTTGCTGGTGGGAAGGGACTGGAAATATCTCCAACCTGGGTCCAAATCACCAGCTGATCAAACCTCTGGCACTTGATGCAGCTACTGGCTGTTTGGGATGCCAGACCAAAAGATCTTACATAGTCCCCCATTTGTAACTAAGTAGGTGATGTAAGATATTCATAGAATCATAGAGTTGGAAGAGACCACAAGGGCCATCCAGTCCAACCCCCCTGCCATGCAGGAACTCAAAATCAAAGCATCCCCAACAGATGGCTATCCAGCCTCTGTTTAAAGATCTCCAAAGAAGGAGACTCCACCACACTCTGAGGTAGAGTGTTCCATTCTCAAACAGCTCTCACTTTCAGGATGTTCCTCCTAATGTTGAAGTGCAATCTCAAAAAAGGCGCTCCCCAGCCCGACCACCGGCTACACTGAGGAGGAGGCTGAGAAGAGGAGTGGCTGATGTGTGTGTTTGTTTGCCTGCCCTCCTTCCTCAGCGGAACACCTGGCCTCAGAGGGAACCTTCAAAAGGTGCTCCCCTGCCCGAACACTGGCTACACCGAGGAGGAGGCTGAGAAGAGGAGTGGCTGGTGTGTGTGTTTGTTTGCCTGCCCTCCTCCCCCAGCGGAGCACCTGGCCTCAGAGGAAACCTTCAAAGGCGCTCCCCAGCATTCCCCAGCCCGATCACTGGCTATACCAGTGCAGCAGTGATGGTGAGGGCAGGCGTGGCTAGAAAGCCAAGCCTAGGGCATCATCTCCCTCCTCAGCACCACCATGGAAGGGTGTGTGCCCTACCCAGCTCTGATTCCATCCCCTTTGTGGCGGCGGTGGAAGAGGACCTCCCTGGAGGCTATTTAGCCCACCCCTCTGCCCATTTACCATCTGCAGTGGCAGCGGTGGAAGAAGACCTCTTTGGAGGCTATTTAGCCCATCTGTAGTGGCTGTGGTGGAAGAGGCTCCATTTAAATATGAAATTGAGAACTGCTGCCGCAATGCAAACTGTTCTATATACTATATATTATTGTTGTATTTTAACTTGTAATCGATTTAATAACTTTTTAACGGAGAGAAGGAATTAGATTTCGTTGTGTGTGTATATTTTATTGCTGTTAGCCACCCCGATTGATCTCAAAGGGGCGGGATATAAATATTTTATTATTATTATTATTTATATTATTATTTTCCTGTAGCTTGCATCCATTGTTCTAGGTCCCATTCTCTGGAGCAGCAGAAAACAAGCTAGCTCTCTCCCCAGTATGACATCCTTTCAAATATTTAAACAGGGCGATCATATCACCTCTTAACCATCTCTTCTCCAGGCTAAACATACCCAGTTCCCTAAGTCATTCCTCCTCTGGACATGCTCCAGTTTTTCAACATCCTTTCTGAATTGTAGTGCCCACAACTGGACACATTAGGTGGGGCCTGGCCAAAGCAGAATACAGTGGCACTATTACTTTCCTTGATCTAGATACTATTCCTCTATTGATGCAGCCAAAAATCGCATTAGCCTTTTTAGCTGCGGCATCACACTGTTGACTCATGTTCAATATGTGGTCTACTAGGACTCCTAGATCCTTTCACACGTAGTCTCATTAAACCAGGTGTCCCTCATCTTATATCTAAGCATATATATATATATTGCCCTAAGTGCAGTACCTTACATTTCTCCATGTTGAAATTGATTTTGTTAGCTTTGGCCCAGCTTTCTAATCTAATAAGGTCATTTTGAATTTTCATCCTGTCTTCTGGTGTATTAGCTATTCCTCCTAATTTGGTGTCATCTGCAAATTTGGTAAGCATGCTCCCTATTCTTTCTTATTGGAGATGATGAACTTGATTAAACTGTCCAACCACTCTTATGGGAGAGCTTTCACACACATAAGACACCCAGCGGAATTCTGACATATATCTGTATTTTTATTTTAAATTGATGAATCGTATGAGGACCATGGCTTTGAACTACCTACTATGTTGATAACTTTCACATCTATATTAAAAAAAGAGTGTGTACATCCAGGTGTAGCCATATTGGCCATACAGCAAAGTACAATAACATCTAAAATCTACAATACAGTGTTATCTTTATTTGGACAAAAAAATATGTGACATGTATTTTCTGCATTTTGAGTGGTCCAATAAAGGTATCACTGTCTTGTAGATTTAACAAGAGAATGTGTTAGGTGTTTCAATGCAATCATACATACCTCGCAGAAAAGCATGTGTCTGTATGCATTAGTGGAACTAGATTTTCAAGGCTGAAGCCCCAAGATGTTTTGATTAGCCAGGACTGTGGCGTTATACTATATAATACATCCTTTGGGCTTCCCTGTTCCTTCTGAGTTTACCTGCAATCTTCATAGGATCTGGAGAGCAAATGGATTTTCCTAGCAACAGTGTATTGTTTTGAACTATTTCTGTTGCAGTCCTAAATGTGTTTGGGGTAGTGGGTTGGTGGATGTCTTGAACATGAATGGTCGATGAAGACTCTTTAGCTTTAGAAAAGGCCTCTTCCTGGTAGATGTTAACACTGCTAGAAATGGTTTTTGTTAAATATAGAGGAACACAGTTGTCTGCATTTCAAGACTCTCCTTTGAGGTGTAGCAAGAGGAACAGTCATTTTTAGGGCCTGTACGTCAAAATTTACCACTACTATCTATATATGTCCATGCTTCTTGGTGTTATTTCTGTTGTCAGTCTTAAAATGTTCCAGTGCCACTACTAGTTTTCCTTGTCCTGCCTAGGATGCTCCTGTACTTGAAGAGGAAGAGATAAAGAGGGTGATTCAAGCTTTTTCCAAAGTCAACAGTTTTCTCCCACTGACACACACACATTCTGCAGGTCCCTCCTTACACCTTAAAAAACTATTCAGGAGTTCCAGGTAAAACCCTCTTGAGCAGGTTTTTGGCACCCTGGAGGGCTACAGCAAGCTGTGGGGATGTCCTGATTCTACTGATGGAAATAGGCCATTGGATACAGAAGTGCACCATAGGATGTTGGCCTCTATTTTAAAATAATGGTGGTTGTCAGGCAGAGGCAGCATGAACATTACTTTCAGAAGAAGGATTAGTTCTTTTCACTGTATTTATCAAATTGTATTTCTATTCTCTCTTCTGGACTATGAAGCAAAGCATCAGTCTCAGTGATCCACTTCAGATGAGTCTGATTCTATTTTCTTTTCTTTCTTCACTTCTTCTTCATTTTTTGAAAGAGCATCCCTGTTATCATATTTCTTCCAAATCTTTATTCAAGATAGTAATCAAAATGCAAATCCTCTGACCAAGGTGATGTTTTGATGCATTCTGTTGCAAATGCAGTACATAATGGAATAAAAAGCAAGGGAATACAATGCAGTCCCATGTTGGAAGCACAGCCTGCATAAGCTGAGGAGGAATTAAAAACAGGAGATACACTGGAGTTAGAGGGAAAAACAAAATCCTAAAGGGTTTTGTACAGTGGATATCACCTGACAAGGCAGAATTCATAGGACTGACCCAAAATGGGGAAGGTGCCTCAAACAGCAGAAGTTTGTGTAATGAAAAGGCAACAAATTATTTACTATGACTGTATTTTTATTATCAAGAAATGTGGAGAGGAACTGAGAGGAGAGCATCTGCTGATCCTTAGCCCAGACTTTAGGCAAACCCTGATTAATCAATGACTTCTGTTAGTCAATGACTTCTACTAGAATGATGCTAAATGCTGAGTATGTTCCAGTCCTTAGAGAAAAGGAAATTATAGAACACAACTGTGATGGGCAAAAGCTAGTGTTTTGATTGTTGAACTACAACTCTGCAGAACAGGGTTCGAATCCCTGCTCAGCCATGAAAACCTGCTGGGTGACCTTGGACGAGTCACTGTCAGTGTGAGAGGAAGGCAAAGGCAACCCCTTCTGAATAAATCTTACCAAGAAAACCTCATGATAAGTTTGCCATAGGGTCATCATATGTTGAAAATGACTTGATGGCACACAGCAACAAAAGCTAAATTAAGGAAATGTTGTCATGCCCCACCCAGCTGATCATGGAAAATAGGAAAGCATTCAGCAATTGGGCAAAGACATGTCATTATTCACAGTATCATAGAATGCTAGGTTGAAATAGACCACAAGGACATTCTAGTCTACTAATGTAATTTTTTTTTTAAATTGAATAATTATTGAAAAATGTTTTTCAAGTGTTGAGAAACCCTGACCAGAGGAAAGCTAGATTAATTATAATTTTTGCAGTTTGGAACTTACTTTATACAAAATGCATTTTCTGTGCAGAATATAATGTTTCTAGGTAGCAAAAGCTGTTTTCAGTGCAAATCAACCACGTCTAAATTTTGTGCCAGATATGTCCCAAACTGCAAATAGGCTTCAAAAACTGTGTGGTTTTTGAAAGCTCTCTTGCATTGAGGAGAAAATTGACAGAATTACTTGTTGCTTCCCTTAAGAAGAGTGTGTGTGTGTGTGTGTGTGTGTGTGTGTAGTCTAATCCCTTGCCAAGACAAGAATCCCCAGCCAACCCATGCCATAGAGGTGGCCATCAAACTTCTGCTTTAAAAGCTCCAAGGAACAAGAATCCACCATCTCCTAAAATAGTCTCTTCCAGTGCCAAACAGCTCTTAACTATCAGGAAGTTCTTTGTAACATTTAGCTATAAACTGCTTTCTTGCACTTTTAATCAGCAGGGGGGAAATAGCTCACCACACCTTTCACATAATGTGTATGTGTATGTGCCATCAAGTTGCCTGCGGACTTTTAGAGAACCTATGAATAGCCTTTCAGATATTTACGGCTGCTGTTCTTGAGATTTCCTGGTAATCTGTTCTTGACGTTTCTTGCTGACTTCCCAAAATGATGAAAATGATCTGTTAATACAAACATGGACAGATGTTACCATGAAATATGTACTGCGGAAAACTCCCTTGACTTCTAGTTTCATAAAACTCTACTCACCAACTCCTTCCTTTTGTTTCCAAGTTTTGTTGATTTAGTGTTGTTTAATATTAAATCCAGGGTAGACCTAAACACAGTAAAGACACTACATCCTATCTGATCTCGAAAGGCTCACCCTGGTTTGGATGGGAGAACACCAATGAATATTAGGTCCTGGAGGCTATATTTCAGAACTGGCAAAACCACCTCTGAGTATTCCTTACCTAGGAAAACCCTATGAAATTCATGAGTTCACCATAAGTCAACATACAACTTGAAGGCACATACACACAAAGAGATGGTGCTGGAGCAGTTGATGTATTCTGCCAGTCCTTCATGTGAGAACAAGATATATTCCCTTGTGGATTCTGGGTTTTCTCCAGCACTCCATGACATTCTTCTTGACATTCCATCCATCCATCCATTACTTTACCTGTATCCCATCTTTCTCCCAGATGCCTTACAAAAAGGCAGAAATTTACAATATAAACATTATTTCAACAGTGTTAGCAATTGCAAGCAATCCAGAGGTTCTTTGTCAAAGTATTGCTGCCACAAAGAACTTGTAATATAAACATTCATCACATAGGAAACAAGAGAAAGAAGCATAAAGTGGAAGTGGAGTAAACAGAAAAAGTACCTGCATGAGGGCATGCAGGCATTGAGTTCTTAGATGCTCCTTCACCTGGGAGCCTTTCTTTGAGATGATAGTTCCTTAGTAGCTACTCCACTGTAGCAGAAGCCTTCTCCAATACTTATGCAACTGCAAGATATCCTTCATAGGGCCCTTTCACACTACACAATTATAGTGCTGTAGTGATTCCATTTTAACTGCCATGGCTCCAGTCTATGTAATCCTGGCATTTGTAATTTAGGGAGCGGTACTTAGAATTCATAGCCAGGGAGTTCTAATGTCTCAGTAAACAACAAACCCCATGATACCATAGGTTTTTGCAATGGTAGTTGAAGTGGAATATAGTGTTGAATACTGTTATAATTGTATAGACTGAAGGGCCCGCTGATCTCCTTTGGTACAAGTTCAGACTGCAAAACCCTTTGCTTAGATAGATTTCTTCCTGACTGAGCATTAAGGCAAATGCTTTCCATCTTCCAAGCAATGCCTCCCCACCAACTAACTGCAATTTTTGACAGTCCCTTTCTGCCCTCTGCCAGCTCAACCATTCTTCTCTGAGGGTGAAGACAGGCCTACACGCTAGTGTGTTGACTCATATTAGCTGCAGTCTGCAGTTTCTGTTCTTAGGGCACTGAATATGTTTTCTAATCACTTCTGCTGCCCCTTAAGTGGTACATCTATGTTCAGAACTTGTCAACAACCTGCCTTTTTATCTGCATATTTCTTTCAAGTTGAGTGGCCCTGACAAAAGGTTCATTGCAAGCAGGGTAGGCTGACGATGAAGCCTTCTGTGGTGCATTACTGGAACCCCTGTAGCCCATCAATGTGTTTCAAATTTACAAGCGAAGAGTATATATTCAGGACTACTGATCAGCTATAGAGTAACTGATGTGGGTTATGTGGATCTGAGTGTCCATCCTTCAGAATGCATGAAGAGGCTTGATGTCTTAAACCAAAGATTAGTTTCAGTTTAGCATTAAAGAAATCCAAGTGGTTCACCAAATTCACTATAGGCTTCAATCCTATTTCTAATCCCAACAAGAGCAGAATCAGCTGGATTTTCCTACTTGTTAATTCACTATTCAACAATTGATTGAATTAATCTACTCTATTGGAATAACCAACAGGATTCCAGCCTATAGTTATCTTTGGACCACCCTTGCACCTTCATTCTTCACTAACTTTCAGAAAGTATAACTTTTAATATGAAATGTTTCAAACTATCTGCTCATTTAGCCCAATATTGTCTTTTTTGTTGTGTGTTTTCAAGTCTTTTCCAACTTATGGTGACCCAAAGGCGACCCTGTCATGGGATTTTCTTGGCAAGATTTGTTCAGAGGAAGTTTGCCATTGCCTTCCCCTGAGGCTGAGAGCATGTGACTTGCCCAGGATCACCCACTGGGTTTCATGGTTGAGCTGGGAATTGAAGCCTAGTCTCCAGGTCATAGTCCAACACTCAAACTCAATTGTCCATCCTGATTCAGATTCACACTAGCCCCACTAGTGTTGCCAAAGTGAAAACTGGAGGTAGCTCCTATAAAAGAGCCAATGGCACAGTGGCTTGAGAGTTGGACTACAACTCTGGAGACCAGGGTTTGATTCCCAGATTGGCCATGAGACACACTTTGTGACCTTCTGGAAGCCATACTTTCTTTGCCTCAGTGGATGGCAATCACAAACCTCCTCTGAATCAACTTGCCAAGAAAACCCCATGATAGGTTCACCTTAAGGTGGACATAAGTCAGAAACAACTCGGAGGCACACAACAACAAACAAACAACAAAAGAGGGAATTCCAGCATGTGTTGCTTGTTAGCTGGTTGCTGAAATCCTCTCTTCTACTCAACCATTAAAGACACAAAAGTTTTCACTAAGGCCACCCTATTCTCCCTTGTTGTAGATGGCACTGTCTACATCCAAAGCATGTACTCCACCATTGAGCCATGGGTCCCTTTTACTTTGGCCTAGCTTCTGTTACCTAGGAAAAGGGTGAATCTTATGTGAGGTGACATTTTAATATTTTGTGAAGCTTTGTTTCTGACATCTCATCTGGTTCCTTCCTTCGTAAGCTCTTAACATACCAACATCTGGACTGGACATTCTGGAGGGCATGAGTTATATTTAGTAATGGACCCAAAGTCAATCAGAAACAAAAGTGAGCCCTTAAGATACAATAGGAGGGGCCCTACAGAGAAGTAATGATGAGCCAAAGGGTGGATGGTAGCTTCTTTGAAGTCAAATGTGTTGCAGCTTCCCAGGAGGATGCTTTTCCTCCATGATCTGTGTGACCTTGGTTAAGCCCAGATAGGTGACCACCAAGCACACCTGCATCCTGTAACCTCTTCAGAGGATGCAAAATAAAAAAAAATGGAAATATTGACTCCCCCTGAAGGCAGTAAGCCGCACTTTGGTCTTTGACCTTTGAAGCAGCCTAGGGTAGTCAATAAAAATCCAGGCAGTTAGATGCTTGGGCCTGCCACTGATTTTGAGCTGGGAGTAGTTTAACCTTGAACCAAGATCCAAGTAACCAAGGCAACAGGAAGTAGGCCTCTGCATCCAAGGAGCAAGGCTCCATAAATCACGGGTCCCTAATGCAAACACTGTGTGCAGGTAGAGATTTGGAGGGGATAAGTGGTTTGTGAGGGATTACCTTTGAAAAATGGATGACTGCCCCCTTGATATGGTGAAGCGCAGTTTCACAGAGGCCTGGGTTGGAGGAGGGGGATTTGAGGGGTTTTTTTTATCAATAGAGGTCAAGGGGTTACAGCTGCTAGTTTTCATAGAGCTTTTTATACAGGATCTTCCACTTAATTATCAACAGATGTTGAATCCAGGAGGTGGTTAGCATTATTATATTCTACATACACATTCTCTCTCTTTTCTTCTTCTCTCTCTCTGTCTCTGTCTCTCTCTCTCTCTCTCTCTCTCACACACACACACACATATCTGTACATATGCTGCAATTGTTTCCATCTTTGCAATTTTGGCATGGCTCTAATTTGCTGCACATTTTTTTACCGCGTATGACACCATCTCATGTGGTTTGCACATTCTGCTTTGTTATCTGAAATCTGTGCAGGAAAGCGACTCATCTAAAATCTCAAAACCATGAGGTCTTGGACTCTGCAAAGCAAAATAATGCTCCAAAAAATGTAAAGGGGTATGTGCAGGCATGCTACAGCAGTAACTTTCAGCTTTTCATACCTAGGAGGACTCATGCTTGACTCCAACTTTCACCCTGGGACCTATTCTCTGCCCACTTCCATGCATTTACTTTCTCATTATCCCATGGAGTCCTGCCAGGACTTTAACTCCACAAGCTAATGTACAATCATTACTTTGGGAAGGCAATGTACAACTGGAAAGCAGCCATTTTAGACTTCCCCCAGCCCATCCATTAAAAAAAAAATCTTCAGGACACCTTTATTTTTTCGAATGACAATCTACAGGAAAGAATAAAAAAGAAATAAATAAAAATGGTGTCAGTCCCTACTTTAGGTCAGTGTGACTATTTTAGGTCATTATGAAGTCAAGTAACCTAGAGGGCCATACTTGCAGCTTCAGGCAAGGAGGATCTGTGCTTGGATACCTTTCACTTGTGGATCTCAGCTAACCAATTCTCTTTATAGTTTTACCTTCTCTTAACTAGGCTTGGATAACAGAAATGAGCCTGATAGAAAGGCAAGAACCTGGTAAAAGGGCATGACCTACAACTGTCATGATTTGACAGGGACAGTCCCAATTAATCCTCTGGTATCCCACTTTATCATCTGGTATCCCACTTTATCATCTGCTTTTAAAATGTCCCAGTTTCTCCCTCTTCATCCCACTTTCCCCATATGTCATCAGCTGATGTCAGTCGTTGCAAACCTGAGTTTAAATTGCAAAATTATTTTGCATTCAGTTAAGTCAGAAGGCAAAAAAGAGAATCTCACCTTTCCCAGTTGTTCTTATCTACCTTTGAGTTGATCCCGACTCACGGTGACTTGTAGGTGAGACAGCTCCAAGACTTCTGATCCTCCACTGCTGTGTTTAAGTCCTCTAGATTTCATACCCATGACCTACTCGAGTCTATCCATCTGGCAAGCATCTCTTTCTGCTGCCTTCTACCTTTCCGAGCATCATTGTCTTTTCCATTAATTTGTGCTTTCTCATGATGTGGCCAAAGTACGACAACCTCAACTTTATCATCTTGGCTTCCAGGGAGATTTCAGGCTTAATCTGCTCAAGGACCCACTTGTTTGTCTTTTTGGCTGTATCCTCAGCACTCTTCTCCAGCATCACCTGCAACCTCTCCTAGCTTGTCTGTGCTTCCTCTTTAATAACTTTTTCCATCATGGTGACACTTGGTTGTTGCTTGCCCACACATGCCCTGGTTTTCATCTATGAAATGTTGGAGGATATAAGAAGGGAAACAGTGCATGAAATAAGAATCCAGTATTTCTTACCCACATTCCCTATTTCTCTCCCTCACACACACACACAAACACACACACAGACTTATGTAAGTAATGTCGCATATCCAGGGCCCATTTACATTACTCAATCATAACACTGTATTCCACTGTAACTGCCATGAGAACTTCATTTGAAATGCTAGGAATCACGTTTTAGGGAGGAGTATTTAGAATTCCCAACCAGAGAGCTCTCGTGCCTCACCAAGGTATAACTTCCAGGATACCATAGGATGTAGGCAGGGTAGTTAAAGTGGAATCATAATGCTATAACTGTATAGTGTGAAGGGTCCCATATTTAAATAGGTTATTGCCCTCAAGTCCAATTTGGCCTGAGCTGCCAGGTACTTCTGAATGTGCTTTTGAATCACAGTTGTAAAATTTTGGAAATTTTGAACCATTATCCCATATAGCAGTAGGAGGTGTTTTGTTTTTTTCAGCTTTCAGCTTGCCAGAAAAATTGTAAAAGGTAATATTAGATTGAAAATCACTTTGTTATTTTAGAAATTTAAATGCATTATATATAATGGTTTGCATAAAATTATTATAATTTTTAGATTTAAAATACAGTTTATTCAGGATATAATTACAAGTTGAACTTACTTTTTAAAATTGCTGGGTTTTGTTACAAAATTGCTATTTTTATTAGACAATCCTGAACTGTAAAGATGCTCTAACCTAAGTATAAAAAACTTTTCAATTTTGCAGACAAAAACAACACTGCACAGGGAAGGAGGAATCAACATTACTAAAACAGAGAAAATCATTTTATCTCCACTAGTTCTCCATAGTGTCAAGCGATGTGACAAACTCGATCCTATAAAAATAAAGGAAAAGAGGAAACTCACAACAGAAATTATAATGATTTTTTTCTGGAGGGGGGGGGTTTCACATCTCTGCTTTGAAATGTGAGAGTCGTGCTTAGGTTCTCTCTTGACATTACAGTCTATGCACTGTAGGGGGGCAATATTTTGACGATCAGAAGTGTATTTCTTTGATTTGTTGTTGTGTGCATTTAAGTTGTTTCCAATTTGGGCACCCCTAAGGTCTTCCTGGCAAGATTTTTTCAGAGGAGGTTTGCATTTGCCTTCTCTGAGACTGAGAGAGTGTGACTTGCCAAGGTCACCCAGTGGGTTTCCATGGCTGAGCAGGAATTTGAACCCTGGTCTCAAGAGTCGTAGGCCGACAGTCAAACGACTACACAGTGGTGGCGGGCTGGGCTTACATCCAGGCTAAGTGCTTGGTTTGTTGAGTAAGAATGTGAGTTTCTAAATGTAACTAAGCGTATGCATTTCAGTTTCCATCTCATTGGGTGATCCTGAACCAGTCATAACCTATCAAGCCACCTTATTTCATAGTTATATTGTTAAGACCAAATAGAATAGTACAGCACTTTGACTCCTTAGGATAAATATGGAGAAAGTGCCATCCTGGAGTTCCACTTCCATTTTGTTGCCTCCTACTTATTCCGTATATTTTAATTTAATTTCAGGATGAAAAAAATGTCCATAAAATTTCTCAGAGGCTTAGCCAAAAGCCCTCTCTCCCCATTCTGGTGTTGTCCAGATTCCTTGTGATTGGGTGGGCTAATAATAATAATAATAATAATAATAATAATAATAATAATCCTGTTTGGATACAAATGCACAGTTCTGGTGTGGACAGTCTAGACCAGGAGTAGGCAACCTTTCCCCTTTAAGGGCCGAGGGACTTCATCTCCCAGAAGCCTTAGCCATGTTGGCCAATAGTCCCATTTTGGCCAATAGCTCCTGGGATTCTGGGAGCTGAAGTCCCTCGGCCCTTAAAGGAGAAAGGTTGCCTACCCCTGGTCTAGACAATGTCCTGCACGTTCTGCACGAGAACTGGGGGATAACAGGGTTAAAACAAATTTTAAAAACTTACCGTATATATTCGACTATAAGTCAATCTCATGTATAAGTTGTGGGCAGGTTTGGGGGCCAAAATTATGGATTTTGATATGACCCGTGGATAAGTCAAGGGTAAAATTTAGCACATGTAAGAAAGGATGTAAAGGATGAAGCGAAGGAAAATGATGCTAAAGATCATTAAAAATTCTGACAGGGATAACTGTGCTCACCCAAAAGATTGGATGAGATAGTAGAGGGGTTGATACTTCTTTTAGGTGCTCCAAGAAGAGATTAAGCTCTCACTTTTTACCAGTGCAAGGTTCCTTTTTTGATAAGAGTTAAAATACAGTACTTACATTGACCCGGGGATAAGTCAACCCAGGTTTGGGGAGTCAATTTTTGATTAAAATTTCTAGACTTATACATGAGTATATACAGTAGTTGCCACTCAGGATTTTCCAGGGTGATCCAGAGCCCTCTGTTTCCATGCTACAGTATCTCTGTATGAGCATCCCACTGGACTGTCCATCGCCTTCACTGCCACCACAGATCACTCATTCTGAGGTCAGAACAAGGCAACCTACATGTGAATATCACTGGGTGTTTTGTTCTGACATCAGAAGTGAGTGGCCTGCTATGGCGCAGAAATGGAAGCAAAGGTAATGTGGACACAGCGGGTTAGCTGTGGGGTCAGGATACTCAGGTTGCCCCTGGAGTATCCTGGCCCTGGAAACATAGGGCCTCTACAGACAGACCTTTGTGCCGTCTTGGAGGCAGGGAAGGGGAGGGGCAGTTACACACCCACTGCCCCAACCCCTCCCCAAGGACATTCTGACAGCGTGCACCGTTATGCACAGCGCATGCCATCAGAACATCCTCCCGGTGCAGCATCTTGATGCGCTGCACCAGAAGGGATGCAGAAGAGCCATGCAGTGGCTCTTGGGGTGCCCTGTTTGCCGGCTCTGAAAGGAGCAGCATTTTGCCACTCTTTTCCAGGCCGGCAAATGGGAGAATTCGGGGCTGCTGCATGTGGTAGCAGCAGCCCCAATCCTCTGCTTCCCGGGGTGGCCCAGGGCCACCCGTCTGCATCCGCCCATAGTAAGCTTTAAAAAGTCATTCCCATAAAAAGAAGAAAAGAAAAGAAACACCACACAGACACTTTTCCTGCATGACAAGGGGTTGAATTAGATGGCCTTTGTGGCTCTTGCCACTCATAAGATTCTATGATGCAGTGATTCACTGAAAGATGCAAAAACCACTCAACAAACCCTCAAAAGTGCAAACTAGAAGTGACAGCCAGTGCACACTTCCAGTACACATTCTAAGTCACATTTCCAGATCATTTTCAGCTTGCAATGTAATAGTGTGACAATGTTGGAGCAAAACTCCCAGCTGCAGTTGTCCATTCCTCTTCTAGGAGAAAGAATGGGTGACAGTGATGATGCATGATCCATGATAAGGGGGAGGAGGATGAAGAGAATGATAATGGCAGTAAAGGTTTGATGAATCAGGTACAAAGCCCTCACAAGAGACTATTGAGTAGTTAGGACTGGATTAACCAGTTCCGTTGTGGATGCTGTGAGAAGCCATATCTTATGTTGGTCATATGTGGAAGATTTTGCTCTAGGGTAGGTGGTTAGATCGTAATGAGATTCCTCTCTGTCCAAGTGCTTGTAATTGTGTGATAAGATACACGAGTGCATGGAGGCACATGGAAAAACAGCCCCAAATAGAGTTGTGATTATAATCTTTCCTCATATTGTTTTAAAAATAGACTTGTGAGGCAATAATGCATTGGCTAAGAATCAATGTTTATGTTATGTCCTTGGGCAAAAATGACTGAAACCCAATAAAAAAATTCATAATCCTCTCTAGTATCAAAACTCCATTATATTAGAAGCACATTTAGAAGTGAAAAATGTTGGGGTGGTAGTTTCCCTTTGAAGCACAGCAAAGCATTTATAGTATATTTATGATTAATCTAAATTCCCTACCCTGGTAATTGCCATTATTTCTTCTTTCTTTCTGCAGGAATTACCAGTTCCCACCTAAAAGTAGACCAGAACTCACTTCACAACAAAAATGAGGGTTCTACTTCTGTGATGACCCGTCGGAAACCAGCAGCTCTTGAAAGCATTGCAATGTCCTCAGTCCCCATATTATCTCTCTTACCTACATCATCAGCAGCTCCATCAGAAGCAGGTAAGCACAAGTAGCTCAGCATTTCCAAAATGGTAAGCAGTAACAGCATCTGTAGTGGACCTTGAATGACTGAGGCACTCTTTTGTAAGCATCTAGTACTCTGTATCCATCCAACCAGGAAAAGTAACAGTGGCCAAGGTCTCGCACTGAGGACTTGTAGTATAATTACAGATTAATTGTGCTTCTCAACCCTTGTATTGAATGAAGTATTGCATAACTGAACCAGGACATCAAACATGCTGTTGAATGCACAATTAAATGTGCTTGTGTATCCATGTGCAGTCTGCGTGCATGCTCAGTGTACAGTTACATTCATGCATAGTGTACATCTGAATGCATAACAATACCCACATGCTCACACTTTGTTGCCATAACCTTGAATTAAATGCTGATGTTTCTGCATCAGTGCCCAGCTTCTTTTTGCAGGAGGTATATATACGCATAGGACACCAATTCCTGTTCTGGCCAATACCTGACACTTTAACAACAAATAAGTTTTATTTGGTATAAACTTGCCCACGTTTTCAGGTGTGTGGAGTAGCCTTGTAGACCGAAATATATATACACACAGGGCTAACGGGAGAGCAGGGATGTAAAATGAAATAGTGCTAACAGCATGATGGTCTTTACAGTGATCATTAAGAGCTGCTTCTGAATGATTGAGCCCTAGTGGCACAGTGGTTAAATGCTTGTACTGTGGCCACTCACTCACAAACCACAAGGTTGTGAGTTCAATAACAGCCAGGGGCTCGGGGTCAGCTCAGCCTTGCATCCTTCCAAGGTCGCTAAAATGAGTACCGAGTTTATTGAGGCAATTCTCAACTCTTATCTGACAGGACTCGGCATAGGAAGTTTCATGGCTCCTATAAAGAGGCAATAAGTGAAGCGCGGAATGCTTTCTCCTCTGCACATATTGCATCTGCAGAGTCACATCCGGCAGAATTGTTTAGGGTGGTAAGAAACTGACACAGGTTCCCCTGTGCAGAACCATCTACTTAACCCGACAACAGCCTGCTGTGACACTTTTAACAACTACTTTGCAGATAAAATATTTCAGATAAGAGCCGACTTGGACGTCGGGATTACAGCAGAACCAACTGATGAGGTGTCCAGTAAACGCGTTTTAGAGATTAAACTGGATCAGTTTGAGCCGGTGAATACTGATGATGTGGACAAGATCTTTGGAAAAGTGAACAAGATGACGTGCCCCTTCGATCCCTGCCCATCATGGCTGGTCGTCCAGGGGGGTGATGCCTTGATGGTCATCAATGCATCTCTTAGGGAAGGATCTGTTCCATCATGTCTAAAGGAGGCAGTTGTTAGATAACTCCTGAAGAACCCTTCCCTGGACCCCCTGCATCTGAAAAATTATAGGCTGGTATCACATCTGCCATTTTTGAGCAAAGTGATTGAGTGGGCTGTCGCTTTTCAGGTCCAAGTGATCTTGGATTAAATCAGTTTTCTAGATCAATTTCAAACTGGCTTCAGACCAGGATGTGGGGTGGAGACTGCCTCTGGGAGATGATCTTCGCCTAAGCATTGACAGGGGAAGTGTTACCCAGTTGATGCTTTTGGACCTCTCAGTGGCTTTTGATATGATAAATCATGACATCCTCTTGGGATGCTTGGGAGAGTTAGGAATTGGAGGCACTGTACTTCAGTGGTTCTGTTCCTTTCAGGCAGATTCCAGAGGGTGATGCTCAGGGACAGTTGCTTTTCAAAAACAGAGCTTAATTGTGGTATCCCTCAGGGTGCCATCGTGTCCCTAATGCTATTCAATATTTATATGAAGCCGCTGTGGGAAATCATCCGTAGACATGCGGCGGGATGTTATCAATACACTGATGACACCCAAATATACTTCTCCATGTCTCGGTCAGCAGCCATGAGGGCAGATGGCAATTCTCCCTTCAGTCATTGTCTTGAGGTGGTAATGGACTGGATGAGGAAAAACCGACTCAAACTGAATCCAGACAAAATGGAGGTACTCACAGTAAGGGCACCCAAACCAGGTATTGGATTGCAATCTCCAGTCCTGGATGGGGTCACGCTCTCCTCTAAGGACTGTGTTCGTAGTCTGGGGGTGCTCCTAGACCCGTCACTTCACATGATATATCAGGTGAATGCAACAGCCAGGAGCTCATGTTATCAGTTTCGGCTGATATGCCAGCTGCGCCCTTTCCTGGAAATAAGGGACCTAGAAACTGTAGTATATGCACTGGTAACCTCATGACTCTATTTCTGCAATGCACTCTGCATGGGGTTACCCTTATACCAAGTCCGAAAACTACAACTAGTACAGAATATGGCAGCCAGGTTGATCACCGGTAAATCTAGGAGTGATCATATTACACTTATTTTGAAATCCCTTCACAACAGTATAAGGTGTTGGTGATTACCTTTAAAGCCCTACATGGCCTGCGTCCAACCTATCTAAGGGATCGCCTCCTCCCCTACAATCCACCCCACTCCCTCAAGTCCTTTGAAAGGAATTTACTGCAACCGATGAAAACCATGTTAACGGTAACCTCCCAGAGAACGTTTTCCGCTGCCGCTCCCAGATTATTGAACACCTTGCCAGAGGAGATCCGTCAAATTATTACCTTAGACAGCTTTAAAAAAGCTGTCAAGATGGATCTCTTCCAGCAGGCCTTCCCTGAATAGATCACTCGAATCTAATCTGTGATGTCTCCTCTTTATACATCCACTGTTGTTCAATAAGACTCACTATGTTAATATTATGTTCTTATTTTAGTCTTGTATTTAACTCTTTTAAAGGGGGGTCAATTGTTACTATTATTGTTATTATTGTTTTAATGCAGGGTATGTTTTATTTAAATTTAATTTTATTCTGTGTGAGCCACCTTGATTGTCTTGGCAGAAAGGTGAGATATAAGAATAAAGTTGTTTATTATTATTTATTATTATTATTATTATTATTATTATTATATTACTATTATTATTATCTTACACATTGTAAACCATTTAGGGAGTGCTTAAGTGCACTGATAAGTAGTATAGAAATTGACTTGCTATTCCTATGATTGGAAAGTGAAAAGTAGATTACTTATTATTCAGAGATCTTTGATGTATGACAACTACATTCATAGGATTGTATTGTTCAGCACAATCCTAATTCACTCACTAGGGACTATCATCCCCTTGAAAACAGTGAAACAGAATCCAGAGGGAACAGGTTAAACAGTTGCATGGTTTACCTTGCCTCTGTAAGTTATTTGTTGGTGCTAAAAATTCATTTAGATTATGGCTGTTGAGTTTATTGCTGTTGGCCAATGAGTATGTTCTTTCAAAGAGAAAAGTGGAAAAGAAATACTTTGAAATGCAGTGACTAGATGGCAGGAAGAGGTCCAGGACAGAATTGTTTGAGAGAGCAACTGAGAATTTTGTGTGTCTCAAGTTTGAATTTTCAAGGCTTCTGATATCATTGCAGATGGACCATCCTTTTATTCATTTAAGCACACTGCCGTTTATTCTCCTGTTCCACTCTACTTGACTTACTCAAACTAAAGAATTGCTAACTCAAACTAAAGAGCTAATTTAAGGATAGTGAAATTTTCCTGGAGCTGAGCAAGAGGAAAGTCTCCATATGTTTCATTCTAAGTCAGGAAAGAAGTACATTTCTCTGCACATTTCTCATGTCAGATTAAGCTGTTGGTCTGTCTTTCACCCAGATGTTGATAATTTATTGAAAATTCAAGCTGTGTTAATGAAATAGGAAATGAAGTTGAAGGCCTCCTCCAATAGACTCATAATAATTGGAGGGGGGGTTTAAAAAATAAACACTTAGCCTTTGATGCATTCCCCTTCCCTCCCCTATCTGCTGCTATACTCTACAACAGGGGTGGGCAACTGTGGCAGGTTTGAATACCAATTTTCTGGTCTCTGAGACCCTCTGGAGTTACACAGAATGCCAAAAAATGGCAATGGGGACAGAAGTGGCTGGAAGTCCACTACTGGTTTTGAAGAACTGGATTTTAAAAATGTGAAATGGAACTTTAAAATGTGAAACTTAAGCTTCAAGCAGTTTAAAAGGTGAATAGCCACTCATGGATGTTTCCAGAAAACAGGTCACCTATTTTTATGCCCATACAAAAGCTTATAAGACATACAAAAATAATCTTAGGTTGGGACTGCATGAGACCCCAGAATCATGCTTCTACTCCTCTATGCATCATGGAAAGCATGAACTAAAGCACTCACACAGCCACTTTACCAGGTTAAATTGAGCATATACCTTGACATGGCCATTTGGTTGCATCAACCAGTTTGTGGACCAACCAGTTTTTGGTTCTGTAGGGGTAGAAGATATAAGGTTTAGGGACATTTGGCCCAGCTTTCAGGCAAAAAATGAAAAATCCACTTCAGAAATTCATACCTGGTAAGACTGCAGCTACTGATACCAAGAGATGAAAACAATTTTTAATTTCTGGACTCTTACTAATTTTAATTCATTAATTTAACCAATCCTGCTAAGGTAATTTTAATGGCATGTTCACAGGCTTATGATATAAATGGTTGTTCTTCTATGACTGCCTTTATCATAAATAATTTTGAAATATTCTTTATTATCCTATTTCATATGCAGTTTCCCATCTTTCTCCCATTATTCATAATCTGCAGCCCAAGCAAATCTTTCCATCGGTCGACATTAATCATATTTCAGCCATTATTTTTGCAGACCTGTGTGCCAATTCCAGTTGGTTCTGAACTTAATCTTCCTAATTTCTTTTGCCTTGCAGCCAGCTCACCACTCAAGAAACGATTCAAGCGCTGTGAAATCGAAGCGATCCAGTGTGAGGTGCGGAAGATGTGTAACTACACCAAGATTCTCTCCACCAAGAAGAACCTGGATCATGTGAATAAAATCCTAAAAGCCAAGCGGCTGCAGAGACAATCAAAGACAGGCAATAACTTTGTCAAGAAGAGACGAGGACGTCCCCGGAAACAGCCCCTCTCTTTTGACGAAGACTCCAGAGACCAAATGCCCGTTTTGGAAAAATGTGTTGACCTGCCTTGCAAACGAGGTCAAAGATTTGCGCTGAATCCTTTAATGATGGAACAAGCAGCCAATCAAGATACAATTTCAGCCACCATTGAGGCTGTCATACATATGGCCCGAGAGACACCATCACTGCCACCGCCTCCGCCACCACCCCCTCCTTCACGGACAGCAAGAGTTGGAAAAAGAAAAAACAAATTGCAACAATGTTTGCAGGAAGAGGAGGATGAAGTGAAAGTGAAAAGGCATCGGAAAACTAGAGGAAGTGAAAGCGAAACCCTCCCCTAATAATAGACATGGCTAATCAAGGGACAGTGTTGGATGGTGAGTGTCCTGGGACCAGTGGACCAGAGCTCTGGGTTGGCCCCCTCCACTCAACATCTTCTATTTCTACAGCATCCAACTTGCTCTGTATTTCAGTAGCACAGCAGCCATTAAGAAATCAGACAGGAATGACCAGTAATAATAACATTAATAATAGTAACTACAGTAATGACAAATCTTTGGCATTCGCCCTTGGGCTAATAAAGTGGAGTGGGAAGGGGTTCAGAGCAAGGATTTCCAAACCTAGTGAATCTGTTTTACAGAGTTTCTGTTAACAACAGCAACAGCACCAAAAGTGGTGTTTCTTATATATCGGAAAGGAAGGGGGTTCATTCAAAGTCACCAGAGCTTTACACATGGCAGGACTAATATTATCCCTACCAGGATTGCCAATGCCCTTCCAAATAGAGGCTTCTGAAGCTTTGTAATAGATGAGTGGCAGGACAAAACTTACCACCAGCAACTTTTTCGGTCACTGCTGATAACCAGAAGAGAAAACATTGCACTTATCAGATTTCTCTTTGCCATACAGCTGTTTAGGCCACAAGAGCCCTTGCAAGGAACAAATTTGGCAACCCTTGGAAGTGGAAGTTAATTCTGCTTTTTTTCCACATCACACACACATAAACACACACACACAAAGACGATGGAAATTCCTCAACTGTCCTCTTGGTTTTAATCTGTTTTGCAAAATCTTTTCTTATTTTACCAGGTTTGGGGTATTTTTAAAGAAACTCTCTCCGGGCTTAGAGCAACTAACTCAATCATAAAATATTTGAATCACTGAATCAGAATCTTATGGCGGGGGCAGGGGGGGTGTTTCCTTCCCCACTCCTCAAAATTTGCCCAGTGTAAATGAACAAATGGTGAGTGATATAGAGAGGATGAGTGGAGTTCCCCACCATAGGCTAAGCAAATCTCTGATGACCATCCTGGAATATAATGGAAGAATTTAGCATTGCACATAAGAACAGATGGCAACTTTTCAATAATAAGGCCTTCCCATCAAGTGACTGGTGGGTCCCATTGGTGATGGAGGCAGTTGTTCACTGATGGCCCAGCTGATCTGGGGAGGAGCAGAAGATTGGGAACATATCAGAAAAGAACAGTAAGAATGCTGGGGTCTTGTTACTCTTAAGAGACAAGGACTCCAGAAGGTATCTAAATCTGTCAACTCTTTGCTGCTGTTTGCATACACACACACACAAATACATTTTTAAAAATGAAAACAGCAAAAGTTGTTTGAAAAATCATTCACCCAGAAATTGAGAGCAGAGAAAGAAATATTTCTTGACAGGCATTTTTTAAATTAAAATATAAAAGGATTAAGTGTTCTTATCTAAAAAAAATCATAATGATGATGAGCTAAATGTTCAAAGGGTGCCACCACTGCAGTTATACTAATACCACTTTGGACAGCTTTTCCCCCAAGTTGTGGTTGCCTTAAAGAAAAATATTTTGGCTTTTTTTTTTCTTTTGTATATATTGTAATTATAATGAAAAAAGGGGGGGGGAATCAGTCTGCATGGACACAAACAGTGTGATAAATTGTCTCTCTAAATTGTCAGTTTCACTTGTCCACTTCAAATTCAAAGTTTACTTTTATTTACCAACATTTTTAAAGCTTGGATAGATATCTATATCTGAAGCAATTTTGCATAGCAAAATCAATAATTATTGCTATTTTGTTGGAAGCCAAACTGTTCAGACCAAACAAACATTTTGAAGAAAAGTACTATTTCATTGCAGTCGTTATAGTTTCTTTGTTGTTTTTTTAAAAAGGAAAAATTTAAATTCATAGATGAGCAATTCCTTTCTTTTTCTCGTAAATTTCATCATAGTAGAGAGTTGCACTGTGGTAGAACAGTTTCTGCCTTTGAGCGCATACTGGAGACATGAAGAAGACATGATTCAATAATACACAAAGGGGTTGTTTAAAAGAATAGATATGAGGGATATTGGAGAAAAATTATACTCTGCAGAACCTTTTGGGGGAAGGTGCATCCCTAAGCCTTCCTCACTGCCACCTCACTAACTATATGAATCTTTCTTGTTCTTTATTTGCAAATTGTCATGAAAGCAATTTTCCATTTCCCCCTGTTACATGATCCAGTGTGAGTAGTTGCCATGGTGCCAGAGACTGCTTCCTCTTAAGTGTCAGAAAAGGCTTGATATCCATGTGATGTAGCATTGTACAAAAAAACGCTGAAGAGTATAGAGCAGTTCATCCCGTGTGGTTTTTAGTGCCTAGAAATGTTATCTTTTGGTCTATAGTTTCCCAAATATCCCTAAACAGCATGATGGCTGAAAAGTTCTGGAAAACGTAGTCCAAAAAAAAAAAAAAAGTAATTCTTCCAAGCTCTAGGTCTTCTCCTCTGCTCGTATTGAACAGGAATGCCAGGAACGTTTAGGATATTAAGCACCATGTTACACATACTCCATCCAAATCAATCAATAAAAGAGTCCTATAAGTCCACAAAAGCAAGGAGATTTGTTACAGGGTGAGTACTGTGGGCCAATGTTCATTTCAGTAGATCCATGAAGTGTTATTCAGAGTCTTGGGTGTATGTGCATTGTACATGATTGATGGTGGCAGGCAATCAATGGTGGAAAGTTATATGTAGAAAGTACTGACAGTGGCAGATAAATAGACCGTGGGCTGCATTCAGCACTGGATTTCCATTTATGCAGGAAAAAGCACAATCACAATCACCTCTTCTTGCTGCACACCCCTGAAAATCTGCTCCAAAGGGCTTCAAAGTCCACTGGGGCTTTTGCAACACAGACAGGGGCCACTGGGGTGGAGAGCAACTGGAGATTCTGACACTACTATGAGCATCATGTTGGATCCAGGTTATTTTATGTATATCTGGAATTTTGGGACATGCTTCATGAATCTAATGAACTGGGCTACTGTGCACAAAAACTCATGCTATAAAAATGTGTTTGTCTCTAAGATGCCATGGAAATTTGTCAGTTTTGCTGCAATTGATTAACACAGCTACTCTCTTTGGAAATCAAATAGCAAGAGAGATGTTTGGGATTCCTGCTTCCTGAGTTGCACTTCTAAGCTTCCATCTGCTTTCAGCTACTTAAGGCCTGCTTCAAGCATCACTTTCATAGTGTGGGAGCCATAGTGGGGTGATCTGACTCAAGTTGTGCAATGTGATATAGTAATATGGACACTGCACAATATGACTCAAGAAATCAGCCTCCTGCTTCTATCCATCCTGGATTTTGGAAAGTGGGCTAATTCTAGCATTCAGTAGTAAACATAGTGACAGTTTCCAGTTGTTTTGGCATAGTGTAAACATCCATTCTCCACACAGTTACCATTCAGCCATGATCCATGTGACTCTTGAGCAGAATCCATCCTGAGGAAAAGTGTGCTTCAAAGGCAATGATCATTTTACCAAGCCTTGGATATTTTTTCTCTTTCTCAAGAGATATGTAAACGGGTCTTGTAGCACCTTTGAGACTAACTGAGTACAAGATGTAGTATAATCTTTCATAGACTTAAGGCTGATACAGACCAGCCAAAAGGGCTGGCCTGGAGGTGGAGTTGGGGTGGGGCAACCGCACACCAGCCACCCTGACTCCACCCCAATGCCACCATCATGTCGCATGCCTGACCACATGCCGTGTGGTGTCAGGGTGGCTTTTTGCCACCCCCCAAAAAGAGTGGCATTTGCCAGATCTTTTTGGAGCATCAAAAAGCCAGATTCGGTGCTCCCAGGGTGGCACAGAGCTGCCCCTTAGGGGCTGTCTGCATCGGCCCATAGTTTACTTCCTCAGATGTATGGAGTGAACTGGTGCCCAGGAAGGACCTTTTATAACCAGACTGTATGAATAGCCATAGAAATCCAAAATATTGTGGGTATGGCGATTGATTGTAAAGGTCCTTCCTGGGCAATAGTTTACTCCATGCATCTGAGCAAGTAGATCAAGTCTACAAAAGCTTACGCTGCAACATCTTTCTCTCAGTTAGTCCCAAAGGTGCAACAAGATCCCTTTGCACACTAATATTCCAGACTAACCTGGCTATGCCTCTGAATTCAAGAGATATGTGTGCTTTGAAAAGGAAGTGCCTTGTGTAATATGAGAATATTACCCTTTGGGAGATGCCAATGTATGCAACAGCTCACTGATGCTTCGATCCAGGCAACCTTAGATAAATCAGATGTTCCTTGCTCAACCTGTGCACTTTACCTTATGGCTACCATGCACAAGTTGTAAGCCTCCAAGCCAAATGCAGCTTTTTAACCATGTACCAAAAAATGGTAGCACCTGGCAGACAGCAAAAGTGACTGCTTTATCTCTGTAGCTGAAGAAGGCCACCATACAATACATAGCCAGTGGCTACTCTTTGCCTTGATGGCTCACAAATACAGGATATCTGTTTTATAGCAAGCTTGGTGCTGAGCCATTGAGCATCTGTCAACTCAAATGATTCTTTGATCCTCACATTACAAGGCACTTGCTTTTTTCAATGCAAATATAAATCCTCATAAAAGAAAAATGTTAGCAGTACTGAGTACTTTGACATCACAAAGCACTTGAGAGACAGTGAATGATTTCTCATTAATTTGATCACTGCAGATTTTTTTAAAATCCAAATTTCTTATGACATCTTTGACACCTTCAAATGCACAGGCACTCACTCACACACCTTTGAATAGCAGAGGTATCCATCTGACAACTCTGTTTTTGTGGACCTCCTCCTTTTTACACTTCTACACTTTTACACACATTCTGTGTCACTTCCCTCAGAGGATTTTTTTAATGAGAAAAATTAATCTTCCTTGGGAGATGTTTTTTGAAAATCTTTTTTAAAAGGTGTATTTCTGTAAGCATTTTTAAACTATACTAATTGTATACATCCACACATTAACTGTGTGTTTCCATTTTTAAGCATGTGCATTTTTCCATGTGCACTTTTAAAATGTATATTTTATTTACTCAAACACATTTTTTTCTTTTTCGGCAGAAAATATCACAAGTCCAGAAATGTACTTATGGCTGAATAGAAAGTGTGTGTGTCCATTTCCATTTTTTGATGGTACGGATTTTAGATGGTACATATCCCCACTGGAAACCAATTCATGTATTATTTTTCATTATTAATTTCATGTAGTAATTTTCATTAATTATTTTATCACCATGTGTATTTGTATGTGCCTTCAAGTTGCCTGTCAACTTATGGCAACCCTGTGAATTTCATAGGGTTTTTTAATACAAGAGATATTCAGAGGTGGTTTTCACAGTTCCTTCCTCTGAAATATAGTCTACAGCACCTGGTATTTGTTTGTGGTCTCCTAACCAAGTACTAACTAGGCTGACACAGCTTCCAAGATTAGCTGCGATCTGGTGCCTTTGGGTATTTAGACTGCTGTACATATAGAAATACAGGCAAGTGTATATACAGAGACAGGCAGATGCTAATTCTTGCAAAGTATAAAGAAAGGGGCAGCCACAGATGTAAAATGTGTCTCTTCCAGTGATATTATCTACCTGAGACTGGGCATTACAGATCTGCTGTCAATATCCTAGTGTATGCTCATGAAACAACACAAAAGCTGCAGTTCTGGGCACATTTCCTTGGAGGAAAGCCCCACTGAATGCAGTGGGACTCATTCTCTGAGTAAATGTGCCTTCAAGTTGCCTGTCAACTTATGGCAACCCTGTGAATTTCATAGGGTTTTTTTAATATATATAGAATTTGACTACAAAGTATGATACAACCTTTGGGCCAGTCCTCACAGCAAATCCTTGGCCAGTATATATACCTGAAACAGCTTCCACAGACAGGAGACAATCCTGTGCCCCTCCTTTGTTGCTATGTGCCTTAAGTTGACTTCAACTTAAGGTGATCCTATCATTGAGTTTTGATGGCAACATTTATTCAGAGGAAGTTTATCTTTGCTTTCCTCTAAGGCTGAGAGAGTGAGATTTGCCCAACATGAAACTGGGGTTCCATGGCTAAGGGAGAATTCAAACCCTGGTCTCCTGAAATCCTAGCTCAACACTGAAACCACTACACCATGTGGGTTCCTTCCTGTATACAGCCCCCAAATATCAATAAAAGCATAGAAATCTGCTTTGGAGAGCTGATAAACCATTTGAAGCAGAGTTTTGGGTCTACCAGTGGCTATACAGGAAGAAGGACTGAAAACCCCAGCACTACCAATGGTTTGAGATGCCTGATTTCACTGTTTCATGACTGAGCTACAAGACCCTCACCAGATCTAACAAAAAGCCTCATGGCACCTTAAAGACAAACACACATTCAAATTCCATGGCTACTTTTCAGAAGTTTGCTTTTCCAGCAGAATTTGAAAACAACATACACAGCAAGTGTATAGGACCTATGGCAATCATGTGATGTAGTCATGTCAGAGAACCAAATTGGGGCTCATAATGCATAGAAGGATCTGAAAATGTCATACATCCTGTCAGTGTGTTGAAAGAAAGCCACAAATGGAATAATAACAATAATTAATGTAGTATGGACAGATAGTCAAGGATTAAATTGTAGAGCTCAAGGCTACACAATACTACACACTATTTGAGTAACAGGCTTAAAAGAACAAGAACCCCAGCCCTCCGTCTTCCAGAAGATTTAGTTATAGAGATGTTAAAATTCCAAAAACAGATTTGTCAGAATGTCATGAATGTAAACACCTGCATACACATATACACAGGAATAAGATATGCAGGTGACAGAAATCTGGCCTCAATCCATCTTAACATCCAAGGATTCATCCAGCCATCTCAGAGTCAATGGTCTTGCAATGGAACCCATTGCATTGCAAATGGATGGCCATTGCAATGGAAACATCCTGGATGTGATCTTTACATTCAGAATCAAAAAGCGCACCTGGAAGTGTCCATGTCTGTGTAGCTCTCCCTGGCTGATTCTGAGCAACTGTGTTCCTAGACTGTACTACTGTTCCAATAAAATGTTAACTTACTATACAGTCCTAGTTAAAATGTCAAGGGCTCAGTTATAATTTTTTTTTGCGGGGGTGGAAGGACAGGGGGTAAGAGATGCCACCAAAAAAAAAGTCAGTGAGAGATTTCTTTGATCCTTTATATCTTCTGTGGTTTGGTTCCAGGAGACACACACCCCATGACTGTCAAAATCCGTAGAAGCTCAAGTCTCATTATATACAATGGCACAGTAAAATGGAGTCCTCTATATAAAATGGCAAAATCCAGTTTTGCTTTTTGGAATTTCTAATTTTTTGGAACATTTTCAAGCTGTGGATAGTTGAACCCATGGACAAAATTTCTGCGGATATGGAGGGCTGACTGCATATATAAATTGCAATGTCAAAACATTGAAACTTCAATGTTAATCATGCAACTGAAGGTGAAAATATAATTTTGCTCTAGGAATGAGTCAATTCATTAGCAATGCTTCCAACTGGGGGCATTAATTATGAATATAACAATAAAGATGCTCTGAAGTCCATCCCCTCCATCCTCTCTGAATACCCCCCCTCAAAATAAATTGGGGTGAAGTCAAACATCATGTAGTTTTAATATCTTTGTATTTTGGTAAGCACATGTTCTTCTTTCTGTTTCTCTGTGGGAACTGGAACAAGATCTACTTCTAATGATACTTTCTGTTAAAATATATCCCCCACCCCACTTAGATACTAATGTGCAACAATTCCTGATTTACACTTCAGTTCTAAACATTTGCAGGAGCATACCTTGCTGGCAACGTTGGCCTAACATTATTGTTTGAAAATTTAATGACACTATTGGATTTGCTCCATTCAAACCATTAAATTGCTAGCACAGCAAATCTTAGGACTGGGTTGTTAATCAGAAACACATTTCAACCAAGGAAATTTATTGGAGATCTTCATAAAATGCCTGCCTACTAAGTAATAAAACAAGCAGTCATTTACAGGCTTGTTTCCCCCTCCCTCTGAGTTGGAGAGAAAAAGAAAATAAAGGAAAGGAGATGCCAATTTTGTCAACATGGGAAGGAAAAAGAAATGGTACACACCCATGTCAATTGGTTTATTTTTTTTAATGCTGTTTCTTAAATAATAATACTAAATGCACACAAAGTGTTAAATATGTATATACTGTATTTCAAAAATTAAAAAAATCCTACAAAAATGAACGGGGCACAAGATTGTTCTATAAGTCGTGCTGGCTACTTTTTAGTTTGTATTCATAAGTGGTTTTTAAACGCCTTTTTTAACGTGTAATTTGCATGTTCTCTTTTGATTGTATGTAAACATATTTTAGAGCAAAAAAATGTATTTGTATTTTATTGAATATAGAGGCAAGACAAAAACTTGTACATTTGTTTGAAATGTTCTTTTTGTAACGGTTTTTATTCATGAGGCATTTTTGTACATTTAAAAAATGGATACAGACTTGCTGTTATTTGAGGGTTAGGTACATCTGGCATGCTAAAATGTCATGCTTTTTCATGATTTTAGATGTTGGTTTTTAAACATTTTTTTCTAAAAGGAAGCTCCTTTTGCTACCAAATCAGGTTAGCACAGTATAGAGCACTTAACTATTAAAAAAAAGGAAAAAAAGTTAATCCTATTCATATGTTATTCATTGTGTGAAATTAAAGGAATTCAAATCAGTCTACCATGAGTTGTGAATTCTTTTGTCTTATTTTCCATCTGGTTCACATCACTGAGGAGTTTAATAGCTCTAGGGATACAAATGTATGCACTCACCAGTTCTCTTTTGTGGTCGTGGATAAATCTGGTTCTCTCATTTTTTTTAAGGTCCTAAAAACTTTTAAAAAAATGAAGTAGGTTTGGGGGTTGTTTTTTTGTTACTTGCTTTTTATTGTAACTTCTTTCTCCATGAGTTGTAATAAAGGTTGAGTCCTAAAAAAGGGGTTGTTATTATCAGAGATGATGGCTTAGCCCCAACACCAAGTACGTCTTATGCTTATTGCTCATGGGTAATACAGCTAAACATTGCTCAGTTATTGTTGTTATTAATTGACATCAAGACCATTTTGACCTATGGTGACCCTATGAATGAGAAACTTGTCTTTTCTAATAGGTCATGTCTTCTCATGGTATGTCCAAAGTATAACAATCTCAGTATAGTCATCTTGGCTTTTAGGGAGATTTCAGGTTTGATTTGCTATAGTAACCATTCATTTTACTTTTTAGCAGTCCATGGTATCTGTAGGACTCCATCAGCACCACATTTCAAATGAGTTGATTCACTTCCTATGAGCATTCCCTCCTGTCTCCATAACCATACATAGAAATCGAAAATATGATGGAATGAATCTGTTATTCAATATCAGGGGTAGGCAAACTGTCCCCTTTAAGGGCCGAGGGATTTCAGCTCCCAGAAGCCTCAGCCATGTTGGCCAATAGTCTGGGATGTTGGCCAATAGTCTGGGATTCTGGGAGCTGAAGTCCCTCGGCCCTTAAAGGGGACAGTTTGCCTATCCCTGTATATCTTTACACTTGAAAATCTTGTTTAGTTCTTTCATAGCTGCCCTTCTGGAATATTTGGGCCCCAAAGTTGCTCAGGATACCCTCCGTTATGTCTATGGTCCATAGCAAGGCCAAATGGTTATCATCACACACTGCCTGCCACTGCTGGCATGAGTTGCTCCCTCTGAGGTAAAAAATGAGGTGCCCAGCATCACTACATAGCTGGACACCTCTTTGTGACTTCAGAGGGAATGACTCATGGCACTGTGGGGCGTGTGTGTAAATAGCTGCCTGGTATTACACCATGGAGATGTAGGTGGCTCTCCTTGTGTAACCCCATCACCTAGTAAACCCTATGATGAGATATCCCACGTGAGACACAGGCAGGATCAAAGCATTAACAGAAAGGGAAAGAGGGGGAGATAAAGGGATATCACATTTGCAAGATTAGCCAAGGGCACAAAAAAGATACCAACAGAAATAGCACACATCCTTAGGAAGGTAAATTGCATCCAAAGCAGCTTTACACATGGAATAGGGACATGGGTGGATGAGTTAAAATTGACAGGAATGGGCCACTTTGAATCAGGCAACTACACAGTGTTCTACTCAGGCAATGAAAAGACAAGAAGAAACAGGGTAGCTTTCATACTAAGAAAAGATGTGACAAAAGCAGTCAGAAGATACAATGCAAAATCAGATAGAATCATTTCAGTAAGGCTCCATGGTAAACCTATGAATATCACCATAATTCAAACATATGCACCAACCATAGAGGCAGAACAAGAAGAAATTGATAGATTCTATGAAGGAGTACAGAAAGAAACTGATAGCACACCAATACAGGTCAACACAAAAATCAAATAGATTATATAATTGGAAGTAAAAGATTGTGGAACTCTATATTGGTGGCCAAGACTAGACCAGGCACTGACTGTGACACAGATCATGAATTACTCATAACAAAAATAAGAGTAAGACTCAAGAAGAAAACAAAACCCTTGATTATACCAAAATATGATGTAAATACGGTAATATCTCAACAGAATTTACTGATAACATAAGAAACAGATTCACACTACTAAGCATAATAGACCAAGAATCAGAGGAACGATGGTCTGAAGCCAGGGACGTAATAAAAGAATGCAGACACACTTTCAATAAACAAAAAGAAAGAGAAAAAAACATATATGACAGAGAAAACACTGCAACAATAAAGGAAAGAAGAGAAGAAAAACAAAAGAGAGATAGGAACAAACTAAGAATTATTAATGCAACAATACAACAGCTTGTGTGAAAACATAAAGAAAATTACTTCAATGACCAATGCAGAGAAATAGAAGACAACAACAAAAAGGAAAGAACAAGAGATCCATTTCACAAGATCTGAGAAATCAAAGGAAAATTCAAACCAAGGACTGGGATGATCTATGACAATAAAAATAAGATAATTCAAGACCAGGAAGGAATAAAAAAAATGGATGCAATACACAGAAGAATTATACAAAAGAGATGACAACATAAAGTACACATGGAATGAAGAGCCATATGAAGATGAACCCCAAATCCTAAAAAGTGAGGTGGAAATTACAATAAGAGAAATAGCGAAAAATAAATCACTAGGAACAGATGATATCTGAATTGAACTACTGCAATCCTCATTGACGAGTCAATTCTAATGCTAACCAACATATGTCAACAATTATGGAAAACAAAACGATGGCCAACAGATTGGAAGTGGTCATCCCACCCCAACTCCATCCCTAAGCTGGCCCTTTAGGCTGGTCTGCATCGGCCCAAAGAATGGAGAGGAAGAAGACTAAGGGTCGATGCAGATGACCCCTGGGACCGCCGGACTGGGGCTGCAGCAACCACATGCCGCAGTCCCTATCCTCCTTTTTGCCACTCCAAAAAGAGCTGGCAAGTTCCACTCCTTTGTGGTGCAGCAAAAAGCCACCCTTAGAGCTGCCATGGCAGCTTGTTTGCACCCCTTTGGTGCAGCATGTGTGCACGCTGTGCCAACGGGGCACCCTGATGCCGCACACCATGCAGTCAGGCATGCAGCATGATGGCGGCATCGGGGCGGCATCAAGGTGGCCAGCGTGCGGTCACCCCACCCCAACTCCACCCCTAAGCTGGCCCTTTAGGCTGGTCTGCATCGGCCGAAAGAATGGAGAAGGTGGCTATGAAAGAACTAGAAAAGTTTCTAAAATAAAAAGATATACAACTCAGCACAAAAGTTAGAATCATACAAGCCATTGTATTCCCTATAACCATGTATGATTATGAGTGCTGGACAGTTAAGAAAGATGATAGGAAGAAAATCAATTCATTTGAGATGTGGTGCTGGAGAAGAGTGCTGAGGATCCCATAGACAGCCAAAATGACAAACAAGTGGGTCCTAGAGCAGATCAACCAGAAACCTCCCTGGAAGCCAAGATGACCAAACTGAGGCTGTTGTACTTCAGACAAATCATGAGAAGAGAGGACTCTGGGAAAAACAATAATGCTGGGGAAGGTGGAGGGAAGTAGGAAGAGAGAAAGGCCACATGCTAGATGGATGGACTCTATTAAGGAGGTCACAGGTATTAAGGGGTTGCAGGAATTAAGCAGAGCACCGGAGGACAGAGGATCTTGGAGATGTCTCATCCATAGGTTCGCCATGAGTTGAGATCGACTTGAGGGCAGTTAACAACAACAACAGTTACTCCAATGTGCTCCAGCTTTTCCTGTGAAATCTGGAACAAAAGGTAAGGGTTTTTATATTGTTTTAAGGGAAGGATAGGGTGGATCCAGTGAGGAACTGGCCTTGCATTGTGAATACAGTCCACATTCAAACTGGAGATTTGGCTCTGCATCGTGTAGACAGGTCACAGTGAGAGTGTGGGGAAACCAGTTTAATTGGGCCATGCAGACATGTCCCCAGTTCACAGGGGAATGCCAGTCCTTTGATGACTGTAAGTATGACCTGGTGATGTCCCTGCACCATCACAGAATAAAGATTATCACTCCAACCCAACTGCTGTTCATGGTTCCATGGTATACAGAGAATACAAAATAAGTTGATGAAATCCTGAGATAGTAGAAAAAACTGCCATTTGGAAGTGGTAGGGGGCATTAAAAAATACTCTTCCTTGGTGTTTCTTTCTTTTTTTAATGCCTTCAATATTTCAAGGAAAAGAAGCACAAACAGACCCATATTTCCATCAGGAGAGAAGCTCTGTTCCAGCCAAGTGTTTGCTGTTCAAGGTGTTTTGTTCACTTTGCTTGTCTGGAATTGTTATCTTGATTTTTTTTTCACTGTTTTCTCTGTTTTACAGAGAGGATATTACAAGTGCTATGCTACTGGCTGTATATGACAAATGGGCATTGATGGTAAGGGAGTTGCTACAGTGACCTGCAACAGATATGCTATGTGTTTTCTGAAGAATGCAGGGAGCTATACATACAGTGAGTGCAAGCTGATTGCCCTGCTGGAAGAGAAACAACTCAGTGTGATTGGCAGCTTAAAAAGCCAATGCAATTTTAGGCTGCATCAATAGAAGTATAGTGTCTAGATCAGGAACTGGCAACCTACGGCCCGTGGGCCTGTTAAGGCCCAGGTCCCCGTACTTACCGGCCCAGGCGGAAGGTTGCCGCTACCGCCGCCACGCGCCACCACCGCCACGCATTTTGGCCATCATGCGGCTGACTGCGATGCTTTTGCACATGCACAGGAGTACTGCACATGCGCAAACGAGTTGCGGCCACCATTTTGGAAATCAAAATGGCGTCCGTGACTCATTTACGCATGCGCAGTACTCCTCCGCATGTGCAAACGCATCGCGGCCGCCATTTTGAAAATCAAAATGCTGGCCGTGGCGCGTGCAGAGGCGACGGCGCAGCGGCGGTGGCAGCGGTGGTGGCAGCGCGCACGCTGCTATTCCCCCCGCTTCGGCCCAGCAGCGGAGAGGGCTTCACGGGACCGGCCCCCAGCTCTAAAAGGTTGCCTACCCCTGGTCTAGATCAAAAGAGATAATAGTACCACTTGATTTTGGTCAGACCTCCCTCCACTGGAATATTTTGTCCAGTTCTGGGCACCACAATTCAAGAAGGATGTTCACAAGCTGAAGCATGTCCAGTGAAAGGTCTGGAAAACATCCTTTGAGGGTCAGCTTAAGGAATTGGATATGTTTAGCCTATGGAAGAGGCAGTTAAGAGGTGACATGATAATAATGTTTAAATATTTTAAGGGGTGTTATATTGAGGATGGAGCATTTTCTGCTTCTCCAGAGACTAGAACATGTAGCAGTGGATTCAAGCTACAGGAAACAAGATTCCACCAAAACTTTAGGAAGAACTTCCTGATGGTAAGAGGTGATTGATAGTGGAATATGCTGTGTCAGAGCGTGGTGGAGTCTCCTTCTTTGGAAGTTTTTAAAGAGAGACTGGATGGTCATCTGTCAGGAGTGCTTTGATTGTGTTTTTCTACATGGCAGAATGGTGTTGGACTTGATGGCCCTTGAGGTCTCTTCCAACTCTATGAGTCTACGATTCTAACTCAAGACCTATGTATCTACATTTTAATTTATCCAGAGTGTGAAGATTTGGACAGTGCAGAGTAGACTGTCCTAGGATGCCAACACACAAGGGTTGCTTCTAGGGTAGAGAAAAATTCCCAAACACATGATGCAGATACTTGGAAGCATGTGACACCCTGAAGCAGAATTACCAGGGACTATGCTGGTGTGTCTGGAATAAATCAATAATTACAAGGCATATGAACAGGGACAGCAATCTTATTCCTCAGAGAGTGCAGAGGTGATCTTAGAGGGTTCTGTGGATGGAAGAAGTCCTACCAGTTCCCAAAGGAAAAAGAGAAATGTGGTGGTGGGTGGTGATTTCCCAGTGAAGAGAACCAGAAGCAGTGGTGTTGAGGTCTGACATGATGTTTTGAAAGGGACATGTTGGAACTAATATCCACGATGCAACAGAGAGACTAACAAGATCCATTGGGTCCACTGGCTGTTATCCTTTCCTTCTGATCCAGGTGGAACAAATGATAATGCAATATATAGTCTTCAACATATTGCAAGGGACTATGAGGAACTGAGTAGGAAGCTAAAGGACCTTTCAGCACAGGTTATTATCTCATCACTCCTTCCTGTTGAAGGACATGGTCCAGGAAGAGAGAGACTAGAAATGAACTATGGGCTCTGCGGTAGGGAAAGATAACTTTCTGAATCATTCTCTGTGCTCCTATGAAGATGGACATCTGGCAAGACAGACATTGAAGGGAGTATCTCCGGGACCACCTCCTTCTATATACGAGCCTCCCTGTGCACTTCAGTCCTCTGGGAGGAACCTGTTACAGCCTATGAGAACTAGGCTGTTGGTGACTTCCCAGAGGACCTTTTCTGCCTCCACCCCCAGATTGTGGAATAGCCTGCCAGATGAGATCTGTCTTATTACTACTCTAGACCGCTTTAAAAAAGCTGTCAAGATGGATCTTTTCTGGCAGGCCTTCCCTGAATAACTTCCCAGCCCAGAAGAAGATAAATCTGTCCTCTGTCCTTCCACCACCTGAATTAAAGCCCCTGTATATTGACATTGAAATTATGTATCTTTAAATTGTATATTTGTAACTATTGTCATTTTAATCTGTTTAGTTTAATTTATTCTTAAGGGGTGGGTGGGTATGGGAATAAGAGATGGGATTTGAATTGATTTTAACTTGTTCTGATGTTTTAAAATGTTGTACACCGCCCTGATTGCTTGGCAGAGGGGCGGGATATAAATAAAATTATTATTATTATTATTATTATTAGTAGTAGTAGTAGTATATTAAAGTACTTTAAACAGAGTTATGCAGGGGAGGGAGACAGAAACCCAGAGGCCAATGGTCACTAAGTACTAGGATAGTAGCCTCAATGATACATGTTAATTGAGCAAATAGTACAAGAATCTATCTGGGAGAAAGCAGTTGAAGATAATAAATAGGATGAACTTGAACTCTTAATACAGGATGCAAGTATGATTTAATAAGCATTGCAGAAACCTGGTGGGATGGGCCACATGATTGAAATATAGTAACAAAGAATATAACCTAATCCAAGGCTATAAAACAAACACAAAAGTAGGAGAAGGAGTATTATTTGTCAAGAATGTGTACACTTGTGAGGAGATCCATGACTTAGAGTATGGACAACACATTGAGAAAAATGGCTAAAAAATAAAGGGGAAATAACAGTGACATCATTGGGGAGGGTCTAAGCCAAATGGAAGGGGAAAGCACAACTACTGAAAGCACAACTGAAAACTATTCCAATGAGAACAAAAAGTTACAGGTATCTAAAGAATCCAGTGATGATAGACAAAGAAATGTTCCCTGCTTCAAAGAGCAAAAAAAGAGGACTCAAACAACTACCAACCAGTCAGCTTTATATCAGTACCAGGAAATGTTCCACAGCAGTTAATTAAACATCCCATCTGTGAGTACTTAAAAAGGAATGTTGTGATTACTAAGATGACACTACAGAGGACACCAGCATAGGTTTCTACAAGATATATCATGCCAGATTAATCTCCCCCTCCCTCTCTCACTCTAACAGAGTTATAAGATTGGTAGATCGGGGGAATATTTTGGATGTAAAATATCTTGATTTCACTAAGACTTTTGAAAGGTCTCCCATTAGATTCTTGCAGACAAGCTGGCAAAATATGAGCTAGATCCTAGTATTGAAAAATGGATTAGTAACTGACCAATCCCAAGTTCTGCAGAGAGGTTAATAGGGTACCACAGGGTTTTGCACTGTACTCAGCGCTATTCAACCTCTTTGTAAATTGACAGAATAGAGGGCACGTTTATCAAATTTACAGATGACACCAAGTTGGAAGGAGTAGACAATACCCCCAGAGGAATATATTCAACAGCAGTATAGTGTCCAGTCAGAAGGAAGTAATAGTTGCACTCTATCCAGTTTTGTTCAGGCCTCACCTAGAATATTATGTCCAGTTCTAGGTAGCACAATTCAAGAAGGATATTGACAAGGTAGAACATGTCTAGAGACAGGCAACCAAGAAGATAAAGAATCATTATTAAATCATGCGGCCCATCCCACCAGGTTTCTGCAATGCTTATTAAGAATCCAGAAATCAAGCCCTATGAGCAACAGTTTAGAGACCTGGGTATGTTTAGGTAAGAGAAAAATGATCTTCAGATATTTGAAGGGATCAATTATTTGAGGACCTCATGAGTCATTGAGCCCAACTCCCTGCTCAGTGCAGAATCTCCTTTTTGAAGACATCTAGAGAAGGAGATCCCACCACTTCTCTAAGAACAGTTAGGCAATTGGTTACACTGCTGAACATTTCTTATTGTCAAGAAGTTCCTTCTAATGTTCAATTGAAATCTAACCTGCTATAACAAAACCATTAGCCCTGGTCCTGCCCTATGTGGGCAGCAGGAAAGAGGCCTGCATCCTGCTCTCTGTAGGAAAGCTTCACATATTTAAAGAGTGTGATCATGCCAACCCTCAGTCTTCTCTTCACTAGGGTGAACATGCACAGTTCCTTCAACCTTTTCTTATATGCTTTTATTCTCCATAATTCTTATCATCCTTGTTGCCTTTCTCCAAATCTGCTCCAATTTGTCTATATCCTTCTCATAAAGAGACACCCAGAACAGAACATATTACTCCAGATGAGACCTAACCAGTGCAGAATATAGTAGGACTGTTACTTCCCTCAACTTGGAAACTATGCTTATATTAATGTCGGCTATTCATCTAACATGTTCTTAAAACACTGACAACACTAAAAAAATCTTGTAATTTTCCTTTTCTTCATTCCCAGTATAAACCATATTATGAAGTGGGGAAGGCAACTGTGTTGGGTCCAGAGGCCATGATCCTCAGGGCATTGAACAGTCTGCCTAAAAAATGAGAATACAAAATAGAAATGTCATTAAACCAACTTCAATCCCACCGGATTTGCCATTTTGAGGGCATTTGGAATTGGCTACTTGGTGATAAAAGAGTTAGGATATATGAGGGTGTTCAGGAAGTACGGAGGGGCTTCTACCAGGCACTCTGGGGCTGCACTTCATTTACCAATGTGCTACAAGGCTTGAGTTCAAGTTCTGTCCCTAAACCAAATACAAAAACAATTACCTCTCTACCACCATTGAAACCTGGACATTAATACTTCTGCATATGTGACTGATGGTAACAGCACATAGCATTTTTCATCTGTCCCCTGAAACTGTTTCCATCAGCTTTCATATTAAATCTGTTTGGATTTCCCATTTAGGCAGTTCACATTCCAGGATATCTCCACCCTGCAGCCATTTCTACCATCCATTCAGAGACATGAAAGGACAATTGGAGGCTAACTCTCGTTATCAACTATGAGGACTGTAAGTCATGGCAGCAAAAGTCTGTTCTTTTAAAAAGAGAGCGAGAGAGAGAAAGAGAGCTATGGAATCTCATTGTGAATCCCCTCCCTTTTTGTATTGCTTCGCTTTCTACTCCAATTAATTACCTTTTATTTAGTCACATTAAACAACTCCTGCCTTAATGTGGAGGAGTTCACTGCCATTACATTATGGTGCAGTATGCTCTGGATGCCTTTATATTTCATCTAGAGGAGAGCCACTAGTTCATTTAGTAGGGCAGACAATGCAGAAGCTTGCACTAAATCTGTTGGGGGTACTTTGGTTACGGGTTCCTGCATGGCATGGGGTTGGACTGGATGGCCCTTGTGGTCTCTTCCAACTCTATGATTCTATGGTTCTGTTATGTCATCATAGTCATGTGGCACTAACCCAAGGGCAGCCATAGTGCTGTATGGTCAAAATCCCAGGAGAGGTTGAGTTGCCTTTTCAGCAGCTGAAACAAAGGAGTACCTTTTTGGATGGTCTGTTGGTACAATGTAGTACAGGTGCAGGAGAAAGCCAGCGTGGTGTAATATTTTTCAGCACTGGACTACAGTTCTGGAGACCAGGGTTTGATTCCCCACTTAATAATAATAATAATTTTATTTATACCCGCCTTTTGCAGAGCAATCAAGGTGGCTTACAACTAAAACCCACTGGGTGACCTTGGGCAAGTCACACACTCTCAGCCCCTGAAAGCTGAGGTGGTAGATCCACCTTAGGGGCACTGTAAGTCAGAAATGAGTTGAAAGCACACAAGACCAACAAAGTTCCCATACAGAAGCAATTGGTCATTTTTCCCCAGTGAAGAAATAGAGGTGTGAATGTGGTGTGTTGGTCACTGCACATGTAAACATGCTTTGTACATGTGGTTGCATATTCAGTTGCACAACAGGACACTTCACTAATGTGTGTAAAATTATGCTCTGTCTTTTTGAACAAGAATCTTTCAATAAAGGGAGAGCCAGCACGGAATAAGCACGGTGTAGTGGTTTGACCATTGGACATTGGACTTTGACTCTGGAGATCAGGGTTTGAATCCCAGCTCAGCCATGGAAACCCACTAAGCAAATCACAATCTCTCAGCTTCAGGGAAAGACAATGTCAAACCTCTTCTGAACAAATCTTGCCATGAAAACTCCATGATAGGTTGGCCTTAGGGTTGCCATAAGTCAGAAACAACTTGAAGGCATACAACAACAATAACTTGGCAATCAATGTAGTTTAGTTATAAAGAGTCAAACCTACCTTGGAATTTTTCTTTGAGAATAACATGGAATAACCTCACATCTCTCATCCTGAGGACCTTGGGAACATCCTGAGGTGGGGACACACATATTGCTTGGACTCCTGTCGCTATCTTACACATATGTAAACTCCCTTGCACAAGTGATTGCATTTTTGGACTGCTGTGCAACAGGCATATTTCAGCTGATGGTTGCATAAGGAGGGTCCTACATGTACAATCATTTCACATGTTGTTGCATATTCGTGGATGGTAAATAAGTATTTGTCAGTCCCTTCAGTATGCCACTTGATTCCTAGGGATTGCAGAAACAGTCAAACCACATTCCCTATTTCAGAGTCAGACAATAAGCAGGCACATTGGCAGTTGCACAACTAGTTTACATAAAGCTGGTATTCACTAAGGGTGCAGTGTAGCACAACCATTGTGTCATTATGTGTGTAAGATTGGCATCATGTTGATTTTTACACACACTTATTATTGTTGCTGTTTGTTTGTTTTTGTCAATGGCATAATGTCTGTCTTCATTTTGTGGTTGTATAAGCAGAGTTCCTTAAGTGTAATTGTACATCCAATTGTGCATTCTTGGATAACTTGTAACTATTCAATAGTGCCTGCAATGTACCACTTGATTCACTGAGGCTGCAGAAACAGCAGATACATACACAGATACTCAGTGGGGTGCACAATGTTGTTATTCAGCAAAAGAGTGGGGCCACAAACCACTGCACAACTATGTGGGTGTAGATTTATACTGTGTAAGCATGATGTAGGATATCAGCCACTATTAGAAATTTAATTCAAAATGTCTCAGCAGGAGTTCAGTACATCCTTTGGGCTGCCATTGTATTTCACTGTATTTACTTGAAGTGCCAAGTAAATTTTGTGAAGTTCCTTCTAATTAAAAAAAAAATACCATGCCCACTAACATAATGAGTAAACGCCCTTAAATTCAATGGGAATTGATTCAATGTAGAAATACAAAGGATTCTTCTCTTGATAAAAGTAATAACATAACTGATGAAACATGCAGGGGTAGCTGTGTTGGCCATTTAGCAAATTCAGACAAAAATCCACCAAACAGTGATGCCTTTATTGGCCAACCCAAATGCACGATATACTTGTTGCAAGTTTTCGAAGTTCCACTGGCTTTTTCATCAGGCAAGATGTTACAAACCAAACAAGAGAAAAAATTGGAGATGTTATGCAGATGCCTGTATTTGGATGTTTTTGTCCTTAGTTAAGATGGTAAGGGGAGGGTATCTTTTGCAGCCTGGCCCCTCCTCCTTCTGTCCATGTGGCTATTGGGAGATTTGCAAAGATCAGGAAATTTAAAGTCCATTTGCATCTCAACAAAGACCTCTCTCTTGCAATCCAATATGCCTCCATTCCTATGAGGTCACAGGCCTCTTTGTAGGCAGAGGACAATGGATTTCTCAAGCAGTCTTCATGTTTTTGCATCAGGAACATTTTGGTAGGTGTTGAGGTAAAACATGCCAATCTAGTTCAAATTTAAGAAGAAAAAATTGTTTTACCTTGGTTGGAGGTCCCAATCCACTAGCTCACTCTTTAGAGTTCCCCTGTTGCAGCTACAACGTGGTATCTCACAATCAGGAAACATGCAGGGGTAGCTGTGTTGGCCATTTAGCAAATTCAAACAAAAATCCACCAAACAGTGGTATCTTTATTGGCCAACCCAAATGCACAATATATTGCAAAATATATTTGAAAGCTTGCAACAAGTATATTGTACATTTGGGTTGGCCAATAAAGGTATCACTTCAACATAGGCTGCATCAGTGTTGTAGAGTTAATGTAGTTTGATATCAGTTTTACTGCCATGGCTCAATACTATGGAATTCTGGGATTTGTAGTTTTGTGACATACTTTGCCTTCTCTGTCAGAGAACTCTGGTGCCTCAACAAACTAACATCCCAGGATTCTATAGGATAGAGCTGTGGCAGTTAAAGTGATGTCAAACTCTATTAATTCAGCAGTGTGGCAGCAGCCAAAGTTGTCCTCTGTTGCACAGCATCACTGGGCATGTATTTACTCACAAGTAAATCCTAGTGAGCTTAATGGGGCTTACTCTCAAGCCTGTACATCCTTTCTTTTTTATTTGCAACACTCATCGAGTCATAAAAGGGTGATTACTTAACACTGTCAAGCATCCATGCCCTGTTGTTGAATAAGCGACATTAAAACACATCCCTTTAGATTAGAAGGTGGATTTTGCAACAACAGATTTGCCATAGCAGTGACAAGAGCAGTAGCTGTTGTAGGACATTCAGCAAATGGAGAAAAAATTATGCTGTACAAGAGTGCAGAGAAAACAAGGCAACCAAAGATATATTTCTTTAATTCCTTCTTTATTGCCACCAGATGCTACAGCCTCCCTGCTCCTCATTTCTTCCAAAACACTAAACAACAAATTCTGTGCTTTGTAAATAAAGAGTTCTAACAGATTATTAAGGGTTTTTTTAAGGCCTACAGAAGGACAAAAGTCTTGAAGTTGTGTTATGGGCTCCTCCTGTCAATGTCACACAAAGTGCCTGGTTACCATCTTTTCATGTCAAATTATTCCTGGTGAAATCCATTCCCAGCACCGGCACAGTAGACAGATGCTAGAGTCCACAGGACCCAGAGAATGGGAAAGTTACTCTTTTGACCTCCTCAAACCTTCCCCACCATGACAGTATTTTCTGGGGTAAGGTCTGGAAGATATAATCCACAACACTATCTTTTCAAATAGAATGAGACCAAGGTGATGTATGTAATTCGGGGGACACAGAATTACACAGCATGCTAATGAGAAGCATCAAACAAGGTGGCTGTGGAGGCCAACGCTTGAAAAAGCAACACTTGCTGGATAGACAATCTGGGAGCTGTAGCCTAAGAAAGGAACTTTTCCACCTTTCAGGCTTGGCCTGAGACATTTTGCTGCCAGAGGAGAGGGGCATGATGTCCTTCTCCTTACTGGTGGATTCTTTAAGATGGTGAGATCCAGTCTCATCAATATAATTTGAATGGAACTAGAGTCCATTCTACTCTTACAGTAGAACATCTTGTGGAACAGGTTCCTTCAGCACACCTAGAGAAAGGAAAACAATTCAGTGGATACTGGGCAAGCCGCAGTGCAGAAGCAGTTCTTCCCTCTGACACATCTATGCTGCCTAATATGATCACTTCAGTCATCCAGGGATAGTCAAGCCTTCCCATTTTTATTGCATCACAATAAGGTTGCCAGTTCAAGACTATCACAGTTCTTGTCATTTTAGGGCCAAATCCTGGGACTCAGGGACCACCCCTTGGGATGCCATTAAGCATGGCATATCAAACATCAGCCATGCTTCCACAGAGTGTACCATTGATAAAAACCACCATGGGTGGCATCCTATTAAGTGTTTTTTTTTAAGCACATGTAACATGCTTAATGTATACATACAGTTGTATGTTTTTAACCATGGTATAAAGTCCATATTCGTTTCACATTGTGCAAACAGAATTCCACAAGTGCAAGATACAGTTGTACTTTCTTGGATGCTGTGTATCTACTCATCAGTGCCCCCAGTGTATCCTTTGATTCATTGGAATTGCAGAAACAGGGAGCATATTTGCAGTTATGCAATCAAGTGCACCGTATCGGTATTTAGCAGGAGAGGATGTAGTGCAACCATCACCAAACTAAGTGAGTGTACATTTACACTATATATGCATGGCATAGAATAGGCTTTTAGCAATAGCAATAGCAGCTTCATTTATATACTGCTTCATACCACGCTATGCATCTCAGAGGTTTACAACAGTGAGCTAATTGCCCCCAACAAGCTGGGTATTCATTTTAGTGACCTTGGAAGGATGCAAGCCTGAGTCAAGCCTGAGCCCAGATTGGTATTGAACTTGCAACCTTGTTGTTTGTGAGTAAGTGGCTGCAGTACAGGCATTTAGCCACTGTGCCACCAGAGCAAAGGCATATATATATATATATATATATATACACACACACTTACTTTTCAAGACAACACTTTTACCCTGAGATTCCTCCCCTTGCCCTGAGAATTGGGAACCCAAGTCCACAATACACCTTTGCCTCACTGTAGTATATTTTGAAACCAAAGAGAATTCTGGAATACTAAATCCAGGATTTTATATCCGCCTCATGAAACATTAAACCACATTAGCATATTTCTTCCTCACTCTCCTTCTGCCTTAGTGAAATAGATCTTGCTCATGCCTGAGTGTGCCCTCGTGGCTTATTAGAACATGCAAGAGGCTTACGGGGGGGGGGCACTATGACAGCCTCTAGAAGATGCAGTTTATGCAGTTGGCAAAAGAGAAAAGTCATCAACTTCACAGATTTCAAAAGAGAATATCGGGGCACTGCAGCTGGATGTTGCTCAGTTTCCTACTATCCTCATATAGCCACAAAATAGTCATGGGGCAAGCTCAAGTATGGATAAGGTAAATTGCATTGTAGGGGATTGCACATGGAGGTAATGCAATGTTCCTTCTGAAATGACCTAGATAGCACCCTCTCTGTACAGTTTGCTCTCCACATTTGTGGATATGACTTTTATCGATTTGATTATTTGTGGTTTTGATTAATATGTTCTCTCTAGGAATCTCTAAGTCCTCCAGTGCAACTCAGCCAGAAGTTGACCATAGAGTTGTGCTGCAGAACCTAGAGGTTCCTAGATTCTCTAGGCATTTGTATGTCTGCCAGCATGCTTCTATGATCAGCTTCTGGCAGATGTTGACCATAGAGTTGCACTGGAGGACCTGGAGATCCTAGAGAGGTATTGTCTCAGGTAAAAACATAGTGTTTTTGTTATGTGTGGTTTTTCCACTTTCACAGGGTCCTTCACCCCAATCCCAGTGAATGTGGAGGGAGCACTGTACATGCATTGGCCACAATCCAGCATCTCTTTAGTGTAGCATGATCACCCTTATAGAGATATATACCATGGTAGCAATATATGACCCCCCCCCATGCAGAGGTGATGCTGCATGATGCATAATGCAGGATGCACAGCCACAATGAAAAGTATGGGATGCATAGCCACAATGCATGATCACTATGCAAAGTACAGGATGCACAACCACAATGCACAATGTGTGACTTACAAGAAGAAAGTACAGATGAACATTCCATCTGCAAATTTCCATTTCTGCTGCTATCAGCAGAATATGGCCATTGCACAATGGTGATATATTTGGCCCCAAATGTTTAGCATAATCTACCCATGCCTATGTCCTCAAGTGAATTCAAGTCAGTGTCTGCAACTACTTGATGCAGCCATGTTTCCCTGCCACCTAGCCTGGTAAGTTTGGGGGTGAAGGTGAGGCACAGGAGTAAGTATTTGTGCTCAGCAGAGAAACAGTGAGCAAAGGGGATAAAAGACCTCCAAAGTCATTGTTGGGAGAAAAAACCTGGAGGGCAGTTTGTCCACGGTTCCTGTTCACAATCTCATGTTCATTTGAAAAGCAACATTTTTTTCTACATTTGCATAAGGAAAGGAGAAACTCACATAAGACAAAAGGATTTCGTACATTCAGGAGATTGGAAGGATGCCGATGGCAAGTCTAGCTAGGACAGCCTCTGCTTAAAAGCCTGCCCTTGACAGATGTCAAGTCAACCATTTCTTGAAAGGTTTCTTGAACCTTTTCCAGGAAAACAGATTGCACAAACCACACAGTGTTTATTCTATCACTAAACTCTCTTTTGCAACTAGGCATTCCCTACATGAAGCAAGCTTCCTGTAGATTTAACATATTCAATATGTAAAGTTGCCTTATAATAATGCAGACACAAGTTAGCCTGCTATTGTCTACTCTAGGATGGATGGAAAGAATATTTGAAAATATTGAGGAGAGGGCGGGTTGAAAATGATGTTTTCTAGTGTAGCAAAACTCTGATGAAAAGAATCCTGGAAATGACAAGAATTGTCATAGATTGGAACTTATTCAGCACAGGAATATTATAGTCTGCACAGAAAGGCTGTTTCCTGCACAAAACTACCATGAATGAATTTTGTGCAGAATAAGTCCAAAAGTGTGAATAGCCTTCAAATACTGCACGGCTTCCAAAGAACTGCTTGCCACAGAAAGAAAATGTCTAAAATTATACATTGCTTCCTTCAAGAAGAAACCTGGTGTGCATCTACATTGTAGAAATACAATTTGACACCAACAACCATGCCTTCATCCTAAAAAATTCTGGGATTTTTAGTTTTGTGAGGCACCAGCATGCTTTGGCAGAGAAGGCTACAAATCTTGCAAAACTACAGATCCCAGGATTTCATAGGCTGGAGATACAGCACTTAAAGTGGTGTCAGAGTGCATTATTTCTACAGTGTAGATGCAACCATAATGAACAATTACAACCTTAGCCTAGTCTGAGTAACAGATCTACCCAAGGGTCTAGGCTGTGGTCAAATTCTCCTGCATTAACCTCCCCCTTGTTAGATGCCCCCCTTCTCTGGGTGGTGTTACACTCTCCTTATGCTAGAAAAGGTTATATTCTACCCTCTGCAGCTTCTGCAGCTGGGGATAAATGGTTTATAACATCCAGATGGAAATAGCTACAGATGCAGCATTTACTTGACTATAGACCTTGTCTTGATGCCTTTAGTGCCCCAGTGGGCAGCATAACTGCAGCTTAAATGGACATATACTGTGGTGCAGGGTTCTCTTGCTCCTGTGGTTGCCATTGTTGTGTGCCTTCAAGTCATTTCCCACTTATGGTGACCCTAAGGTGAACCTATCATGGCGCTTCCTTGGTAAGTTTCTTCAGAGGTGGTTTGCCATTGATATCCTCTGAGACTGAGAAAGTGTGACTTGCCCAAGGTTACCCAGTGAATTTACATGGTTGAGCCTGGATTCAGTCCAATACTCAAACCACTACACCAGGGGTAGGCAACCTTTCCTCTTTAAGGGCCGAGGGACTTCAGCTCCCAGAAGCCTCAGCCATGTTGGCCAATAGTCCCATGTTGGCCAATAGCTCCTGGGATTCTGGGAGCTGAAGTCCCTCGGCCCTTAAAGGGGAAAGGTTGCCTACCTCTGCACTACACCATATTGGCTCTTGTGTACCAACCAAAAATACCCCCCCCCCAACATCTATCAAGCCCTACAAAGGCCTGGCTGCTGTGGCATCTTAAGCAATGGGAAAAGGAGGGAGCAAGAAGGCAGCTGAGAACATGACATTATAGTTGTACTGGGCTCCGGGGTGGAGGTAGGTAGGTAGAAAAGTATGTAGACTCCATTTGTGAGCACACCCTTGTTTTTTCCCCATTTACCAGGCTGAGCTGAATCACCTTCAAATACACAGGCCAAGATGCTGTATGTACTCAGCACTGAAATTCTGGCCAATATTCCAGTGGCTATTCTTTAAGCATCTCAATTTTTTATGGACAAAAGGGGAACTGCTTGGCTAAGGAGGTACACAACATCTCCTTACACAAGCTGGTAAACCCTACAACTGCCATTGTAACCAAGAATTAAGCCAACACTCGGGATGCTGAGCACTGGGCAATGGAAATGAAGGCAACTGACCCAGGACTAGCAATACAGACTTTACCAAAGATCCAGATCTGCTCTGCAGAAATAAAACAGTTGAATACTACTTTAACTACCATGACTCTATCCTATAGAATCCTGGGATTCGTAGTTTGGTGAGGCACTAGCACTCTGGAAGAGTAAAGACCTTGTAAAACTACAGATCCCAGGCTTCCATAGGATGGAGTCATGACAGTTAAGGTGGTGTCAAACTGCTTTATTTCTGCAGTGCGGCTACATCCTCAGGATTGTTACAGATTGCTACACTTTCTTTTCTTTCTTCTTTTTTTGAGGGTAAAATGTTAGAATGTGTGAAAGAAAATGCTTTTAAGAATAACTGTTTGCCCATAAATCTTTTGGCCTTTCCCAGACATGGACAACCTGTGCCTCTGCCACCATTCCAGGAAATGGTGGCTTCAAAAGAGCATATCAAAGAAGTACATTATGTTTCCTGGACATCCTGCTTTATTGGAGGTTAATTTCTTCTGACGCATAAGGCCTGGTGCTGCCAACTAAGTCAAATGTATTTTACGCTTTACTTTTTCTCTTGCCTTACAGGCTTTTGTTGGAAATAAAGGGGAGGACAGGGTGTCCAACCTTTTTTAAAGGGGAGGGAGGAAAGCATAAAGGGGACTTGCCAAATGTTAAATGATTTGATTTGCTTAGTGGCCAGCTATTACACCATGGAGGAAACTGGGATACTAGACTTAGAGGCAGCATTTTAACACATGCTTTCCAGTTGCATTATCTGCAAGGTAGTTATGTTGGGAGAGTGGGGGACACATATATGAATGATGCATCAATTGATTATGTTCCCCATCAGATTAACCATAATGCAAAATATACCATATAGTAGCCATTCAGTGTTTGGGAAAGCAGGAAAGTCATGATAAAAACAGTGATATAAGGTAGAATTGGACAGATTCATCCCCTATACATTTTATTTAGGTTACTTAAGTGTAAGACACGGTCCAAAAAACAGGGCTGGAATTCTGTTGGTGTCTTGCACATGAGTGAATTTCACCTATGGAAGCAATTGGACATTGGAGTCTGATATGGAACATCCACTTTCAGTTCAAGTTTGCCAAAGCTGTATTTGTATGATGATTGACATCCTACTTGGGAGCTGTGATAGCTCCTGTCCTCTTACACAATCGTAAACCACTTTTTTCATCATTGTGGGTGCCAGAATTCTTTACCAAAATCCACAGTGACACATACACTGATGCTCCGACACAAGAACACTATCTGATGAAGACAATTGAACTTGCTGAAATGGTCAAACTGTCAAAGGTTGATTAAAGAGAAATATTTGAATAATTTTTTAAAGGGTTGGGAATTGTTTATCACATACTTGCAGTCTCACTGGGGATATGAATCGGCTTTGGGTTTTGAAAAATAAACAGAGTTTGTATGTTGCAGTGACATAAATATAGTAGCATATATAAGGAAGTAATAGCAATATATTTCCGTCAGTTGCAGTGGAGTTGGTTGTATATGTCTGTTTTTGTTTAGTAGTTAAGTTTGTTTTAGATATATGTACGAAATTTGTTTGTAGTTGCGCTAAGATTTGATTAAAGTAATTTTAACACATGCACAACTTGAACTTTTAAGAGATGCAGACATCCCAACATGACCATTTCTGTGCCATTGGAAAGCAGGGAAATCAGCAAAGATGCACTGTAATGACATGTTCTCTAGGAACCTTATGAAGACCCCAGAGCAATCTGCTGATGTCTATTGCAGAATGTTCCATAAAGGTTCCATGTTCCATTAAATACCTGGATGGATTTCTACTGATTTCTCTACTTACCAACAAGACAGAAATGCCCATGTTGTGTGTGTGGGAGGGGGAACACACATGGTTTAAAAGGTCGGTTCGAGAGAGGTAGCCTTGGAGATATAGCTATGTGCCAGATGTATGCCTTCCAATGTAGGGTCTTAAGCATTATCGGATTGTTAAAAGATGGAGTAGAAAAAGAAAGAAAGGGAAAGAGGGAAAGCAGGGGGGGAAAGAAAAATAGGAGGAACACAGGGAGCGTACATAAGATATCAATATAGGGCCTTTGCAGACTGTCAGAAATAATGCAAATTGAGTCCACTTTAACTGTCCTGGCTCAGTGCTAGGGAATCATAGGAGTATTTTTTTTCTGAGACATTGAGCCTTGTCTGTCAGAGAGCTCTGGTGCCACAATAAACTACAGTTCCCATGATTCCCTAGCACTGAGTCAGGGCAGTTAAAGAGGACTCAATTTGCACTATTTCTGGCAGTCTGCAAAGACCTATAGTCTAGCCCAGGGGTAGGCAACCTTTCCCCTTTAAGGGCCGAGGGACTTCAGCTCCCAGAATCCCAGGAGCTATTGGCCAACATGGGACTATTGGCCAATATGGCTGAGGCTTCAGGGAGCTGAAGTCCCTCGGCCCTTAAAGGGGAAAGGTTGCCTACCCCTGGCTAGCCAATGCACATTAATACAAGCTGACTGTGCTTTTCTTGAAAATGGCATCTATAATGTTGTTCAGGAGTTCACTGTTAAGTCAGTGACATCCCACTGTGTTCACTGTTAAGACAGTCAGATCTTCAGACCATTGAGATGTTTATCTTTCCAGCCTTGGAGTACAAGTCCTTTGGCAAGCATAAGAGCAGACACAGAATCTAACTCCATTGACTGAGAATTTAATTCCATGTCTCAGAGACATAATTCAAAAGAACATGCATGTCTACAAATGCAAACTTTTTTTCCCAGTGCAAAACTGATACATTGTAATACACCCAACCAACAAGGGATAACCATTGAACATGCTTACATCACATAACACAGGGAAACATCGTTAGTAATACTCACCTACATTTAGTAGAAGCAGACCATTTTGTTCTTGAGGTGTAATGGTGTCCCAGTGTTTAGATAGATAGATAGATAGATAGATAGATAGATAGATAGGAACCAACGTTTGTCAAAGCAGAGTTATGCATGAAGTGCCATTCTGTATGAAGATGCATACATACAGGTACATTCAGTTGCACATAAGGATGTGTCTTCAACTGCACAACTTTGTCATCCATCACAAGGCTTGTGTAGCACAATCAACATGTAGCTCCATGTATGGAAACTGAGGCAATGCAACTTCAGTGTATGATCCTGGCTGATATCTAGACCCCACTTGCCACTTACACTTGCTACTATAATCCAGCAAGAAATGGAAACTAGCCACACATACTGGATTACATCAAAAAGGGCCAGACTCCCATTGGCTAATGCCAAATGGATTTGACCCACTGAATCAATTGTTGTGTGGTCTGTGAAAACCATGCAAATCCCATTGATTCAGTGCACCTCCTCTAGTTGGGAATAATAACATGATTCAGATTGTTGCTCTTGCTGTTTATAATATGAGGTTCTTCCATACTGGTCTAAGGAAGCACAAGTACTCACAATATAACTTATTATGCTTTTGTGAATGTTGTCATCTCCACATTCACTCATTTCATTCTTTGTAGGGGCTAGTTATTGTGGTTTCTTGAATCTGCATTAGGGGGTCTTCTAGAGTTTTTCAAAAATAAAACGGGTCTAAGGTGGTCCTATGGTTTTGAGGGCAAATTTTCTCCTCTCTGATATTTTTAAAAACCAATTCGAGACATACAGTGCAAAAGACACCCACCAGAATCTTGGGGCATTGTGTCTTCGTAAGTGGACTTACGTCTGCGGGAATTAGAATTGCACAAGTGCAAAAGGTCTATATCCAGTAGAAGACTGCTGTGTTATGTTACTATATAACATAAAATAATATAACATAATCATCCGGCTTCAGAGGGAGAGAAAGGCAGGCCAGCTTCATCAGGCCTAGCCAGAAAAAGAAGAAGGCCCTCCCTCCATCCACCATCATCCAGCCTCAGAGGGAGATAAGGGCAGGCCAGCTCCATCAGGTCTAGCCACAGTGAGAAGAAAGACTCTCCCTCCAGTCCATCTGCCATGGTCTCCTCCTACTACTATTTAGTTATATTCCACCCTTCTCCCAGGATTGGGACTCAAGGCAGCTTACAACATTTTAAAAATACAATTAAAAACATACAAAATACATAAGAACAGAATTAAACTACTACAATAAAATAAAAAAGAAGATAAAAATGAGGGAATTTAGAGGGAGAGAAAATCTGCTGGACTTAGAGGGGAAGCAGACAAGGGCGTCCAAGACGCCCTGCAACGGTGTGCCGCGGGACTGGAGCAGTCGCACCGCGGCGCACCGTCGGTGCCTCTGAAAGGAGTGCAAAAATAGCGCTCCTTTCAGAAGTCAATGAAAGTGCGCCCTAAAAGCGTCGGGCGCACTTTCACTGACTTTTCCGCCGCAGCGCGTGCGGTTGCTGTGGCGGGAGGTTGTCCCCAGAGCGCTGGACATGCGGAGGGCCGGCGGCTCTGAGGACGACCTCGGGAAGAGGAAGGGGCGCCGCGCGTGCGGCTGCCCCTCCTCTTCCTTGCCTCGGAGACGGCTCAATAAGCCGTCTGCCGAGGCCCTTATTCCTCTCCCCCATTGCCATTCCCTTCTCCTTTTGTGCCTTGTCTTTTTAGATTGTAAGCGTCAGGGCAGGGAAATGTCTATTTAACAATTTGTAAGTCATTCTGAGAGCCTTTTGGCTGAAGCTGCTTTGAAGAGCGGGGCATAAACACTCCAAATAAATAAATAAATGGCAGCGCTGACAAAGTGTTCAATGTGCATTGGTGTCCAATGCACAATAGGATAGATTGGCATTGGCCCCAATATGCATCAGACTGGTTCTGATGCACATTGCATTGGTCTCAATGTGCATTGTGCATGAATGTGCATCAGACAGTTTGCAGTGTCCCATTATATATCTTCACAATTCAGTAACCAGGTTTCTTAGCACCTTTGCTACTTAGTTTGGTATACACAAAGTTACTTTACGTAAAAGGTCATATAAGATTCTGTTAACCAACAAGACTCTGACCAATGACTGCATTTCTAGTCTGCAAAGGGAAATTAGAAGAGATTGTCTGATATCTTTCTAACTAGGGACCTGCAATGAGTCCAGCCTCTAATGCCAGTAGAAGGAGACTTTCTGCTTCAAGCGTTAAGATATTAATAGCACAAGGACAGCCATATCCTGTACCACTGTTGCTGAACATCTGAAGGAGACAATTTAGATCAAGAAAGCCTGAAATCAAATCATTGGTTATACACATCTCTGAGTCCCTTGTAATATTTTGCCTACAAGGCTACTTTGCTTTAACTCTTTTCTAGGTTAGCTACTTATGCATTGGCAAAAAGAGACACAAAAGAGGACACAGATTTGCAAAACATGTGCATATGCTAATTCTTACACCTGAGTACAAATTTAGCAATGAAAGCTATAATATAAAATAGAAATACAACAGAGCACTGTGGGGCAGTGGTAATCCAGAAGCTTGTGTACTTTATGGAAGCTGATGGTTTCCATGAAGGTAGAAGTGGTGAATCTACTCCAGGTTTTGGTGTGAACTACAAAGGAGCTATCCAAGAGTCTGCAATCTACACCAAAATACAGGTCCAGCAATTTGAATTGCTCTTTTACAGACTCAAACTGAAGTGTTATGATAAGTGATTTAATATAAAAAACCCTTTTTGTGGGTCCCTGCCATGACCCTGGACTGGAGCAGCCCAACCGCCATGGATTCAAGGCAAGCACATCACGTAGGCATCTGAAAGGTCACATCTGCTCTTTCCATCGTCCTTTCCCTTTCATAATGGTTGAGTCTATTTATCTTTATTCATCATTGGAGCAGCCTCCTTCAGGTAATTATCACCATTAGAAAGCCTTCTGTTCTCTCTCCATGCTAACTACTTTACTCCTGAGTTCTTGTGTGTATGATTGAATGTTAGAGTGTCTCCCCAAATAAATTACAGTTCATTGGAAAGCTTTGTCTCTTTCAGTCTATTCCCTAGCCATCTCCATAAACATAGGATAAAAGATCCCATAGAAGATTTGGACTTGATGTGCTCGCCTTGAATCCATGGTGGTTGTAACACTTAGTTTTGAGTCTGTAAAAGAGCAATTCAAATTTCTAGACCTGTATTTTGGTGTAGATTGCAGACTCTTGAATAGCTCCTTTATAGTTCACACCAAAACCTGGAGTAGATTCACCACGACATGGAAATGGGAACCACCAGCTTCCACTTTGTGTGCCCTCCTTTGTTGGCTAGCCAAGTGGTTACCTATTGATCTGAACTTGGAAAAGCTACTTTCAAAAATTTCCATAGCCAGTAGAAGGGAGATTGTGTGATCAATCTAAAGGCTACTGCTGTGCTTCCTTTTTCTGGATGAATGTACAAGCAAAGAATTTAAGTTGAAAAGAATTAGAAGAAGAGGAGGAGGAAGCAGAGGAGGAAGAGGAGGAGGAGGAGGAGACTCAAGGCAGCTTACAATAAATAAAAAGTATATCGTATATACTCAACTATAAATTGACCTCATATATAAGTCTAAGGCAGGTTGTTTGGGGGACAAAATTATGGATTTTGATATGTCTTGTGGATAGGTCAAGGGTAAAACCTAGGGGAATGTAACAAAGGATCTAAAGGATGAAGCAATGGAAAACAATGCCAAAGAACTTACAAAATTTCAGCAAACATAACTGTGCTCATACTAAAGGCTGCGTAGATCATGCTTCCATGACAGATTATACACTTGCCTTTCACCAGGGGTTAGTTCACACACACACACACACACACACACACATATATATATATATATATATATATAGAGAGAGAGAGAGAGAGAGAGAGAGTACTTATACTTACTTGTGGATAAGTCAGCTTGGGGTTTTTTTGGGGGGGTGTCAATTTTTGACTAAAATTTCTATGCACAAATATATACAGTACTTAAAATTCACAAAATACACAAGTTAAAAAGTAATTAAACTATTTTAAAAAAAAAAATACCAGTTAAAACATTAGCCATTAAAAATGGTAGAACAAAAATAAACAGAAAATGCAGTATATTGTTTAGGAGGGACACACCTTGTACAATCAGTCTTCAAAGTCCTGTGAAAACAGAAAGGTCTACCTGTCTGTAGAAAAAAGAGTAGAGAGGGCCAGTCTAACCTCTCTGGGGAGGAAAATTGAACCCTCTCTCTATCCTACATTTAGCTATGCCTCTATGCATTGACAATTATTTCCTTAAAGTTTCTAAATTTGTTGTGCTATCAATTGAGAACCATTGATTCAGACCTATTACCCAACATGCAACTAATTGGTACTGATTTTTTTTCCAAAAGAGAAAAAGATCACCTGTCTTAAACCTATGTGTCTTTCTCTCTATGTGTTTGTCTTGTTCAACATCTCTCATCACAGCAATAAATATTCATAGCTCCAGTTTACACAAATACCAATCTCCACGTTTAGTCAGATTTTATGATCCATTTATTGTCTCATCTTCTCCTAGTCAAAGGCAATTATTTCTCAATTAATCATACGTAAACAGTCTATATCCTTTGCCAACGTGGCTGTTAAGAAGAGCATTCATCATGGCTAATAGACACCCACAAAAAAAATGTGCACACCAAACAGGGTAAGTCTGTTTTAGTTGCACTGACTCGATGTACATTCATGATGGTTTTTGCAAAAAGGATTGAGGAAAGGAAGGAGATGCAAGTGAATTGGGGGGGGGGGAGTTCATGTTGAATCTGAAAATGTGATGCTACATGGGTCTGTTTTAGACACAGTGAACCTCACTTGAATTTGACCCTTTTAGTAAAGACCTTCTGACTTTGGCATGCAATAATGACATCATTACTGCGTACCAAGCCTAGAAGCTGCGACTCTGCTCTGGCCTTCAGGACACAAAATGGACATCTCCTGACATTTTTATGCATATTTCTGTCATCTCTGTTTGAAGAATGAGGGATTATTTTTAGAGCAGGAACATTTTGGTTTCGTTAGGGAGACAGAGGAACTATTCCCCCATCTGTCTGTTCAGCTTGGTGTACAACATTCCTACTGGTGAATTTTTCAAGGGCACTGTTGTCCTTGCACTTAACTGATCCTGGCGGTGGAGGGGAATCTCCCTTAGCTGTTAGGAGCTTTACATGGGACTTCCCCCCATATTTCCCTATGAAACCATTTCTCTGTATATTCTTAATTTAGTCAAAGCAGCTTACAACAAATTCAGTTTAAAAACAAAGGAACATTATTTTTAAAAAATGCAAACATTTCAAGTCAGAATTGAAAGTCAGACAGAAACTAGATCCAAATCTGCAAAGCAGGAAACATGCAGAAAGACAGTGGCCTACATCCTACTGTGAGGCCCAACCAGAGGAAACCCCAGTAATCAATCAGGTTTATCTTCATGTTGACTCCCTATCCCATTATTAAGGTTGCCAGATTTCCCTGAGCCTCTAGTCTTCTTGGGTCATCTCTAGCCAAGGGGCATGGGTGACAGGTTTGGTGTGTTCAACTCCAGGCAAGAAGAAAGGGCTATATCTTCAGCTCATCTTGTAGAGCAGCAGCTTACCATGATTTGAAAGGTCTAATTGTTTTGTTGCTACAATTTATAAGGAATCCCCAAGGAGGTCTGTGTATTTACTTAGGGGGTTATCACACGGGGGTCCAAAGCAGAAGGTATCCAAAGCTGATACGTATATTTCTCCCATGTGTTTACACATATCCAAAGGCAATCCAAAGCTGAAACGTATTTTTTTTCCGTGTGTTTACACATATCCAAAGGCAATCCAAAGCTGAAACGTATTTTTTCCCCGTGATCCAAAGTCAAAGGGGATCTTTTGACATTCGGATTTTTGGGGAAGTACAAGGGCGAGGCACGGGAGGGAGCCTCCGCCGCCGCCTCCTCCGCGGCCGGAGCCGCCTCTCCGCCTGTGCCTTGGGCTGGCTGGAGGGCTGGCAAGTGCCGGAGGGAGGGCGAGGCGCGGGAGGGAGCCTCCGCCGCCGCCTCCTCCGTGGCCGGAGTCGCCTCTCCGCCGGTGCCTTGGGCTGGCTGGAGGGCTGGCAAGTGCCGGAGGGAGGGCGAGGCGTGGGAGGGAGCCTCCGCCGCCGCCGCCTCCTCCGCGGCCGGAAACATTTTGCCATGGCCGCGCAGGCGAAACAGATTCCTTTCGGAATCTGTCTACTTCAGTTAAACTTTGCTTACTGTTCGCTTGCTGGCCAGCGTTTGATAAGGCCTTAGTTTACTTCCTCTTTCCCTCCCAGAAGTTGTGACATGGAGGCTCACCCTCCACTCTGCTCAACAACCTTCAGGCTAGAAACAAGTAAACTAGATTAAATATTCCTTTTCCCTTCTCCATAAGTACATAAGAAGAAATAATCCCTCCATTGGATCTTGATCTGGAAAGTGGTCTACATTTCCAAACAAGAATGAACACAAACACACATACACACACACACATACTGTATATGCATGCCTGTATTGTGTGTGTGTGCGCGCACTCAAATGACAAGCAACTGTGGCTGGAACTTAATTTATAACACTTGATGATATCACCTAGGTATCGGGGGGGGGGGGGGGAGGGGGTCCAGCAACTTCAGGACAATCCTATACTGTCAATCCTATCCAGAATGGATTCATTGTGTCTGTTCCACATGTGAATAAGGCTCCATCTGCACTGCAGAAATAATGCAATTTGGTACTGCTTTAATTGCGATGGCCCAATGCTATGGAATTCTGGTAATTGTAATTTTGTAAGATATTTCACCTTCCTCAGAAGGTTCTTGTGCCACAACAAACTATGAATCCCAGGATTCTACTGGCTGGAGCCATGACAGTTAAAGTCATGTCAAAGTGCATTGTTGCTGCAGTGCAGATGCAGCCATAATGTGACCAAACAATGCTCCTAATCAGAAGCTATGAATTCCAAACATCTATAAATGCAACAGAAGCAAACATGGATTTAGCAGGATATGGGGAAAAGTTCTACAACCTTGGTACAACCATCTACCACTGGATCCACCACCTCTCACTTCAGGAACCGAGCACTAAAATGATGGATTTGACATGACAGCCAAACAGACCAAAGTTTCCATTGCTCCAAAGAACAAATACAAAACATGTAAAGTCTGGTTGTACAAGAACAGAATTAATCCTAAATGTTTCTTCATCGAATTTGGAGCTGCCCTATGAATGTCCACTTTTGAAGGAACATTGTCCATGACTCTGATATATTTCATCCAGGAAGATGAACATTTGCATACTGTGACCAATGTTGCTGTAACCACAGAATTCAGCTTTGCTTCGGGCTGGATTCTCCTTCTTCTTTTTTTCTTTTTCTTTTAATGCCACCAGAGTCTGAGCAGCCACCGCTTTAACCCTGCAGCTTTGTCTTCCATCTTTCTTGTCTGCGCAGCTCTATAAATTCCATCTCCATCACAACAGCTCTCTGTGATACGAGTGATTATATCCTTTCAAGATGTTTTGAGTGCTGAAAAGAAACAGGAACATTACAGGAAATGGCTCTTGGGAACACACTGGATGATCAATTGTCACCCAAAATTGCCTGCAATTTCCATGGGGTGGGTGGTGCTTCATTACTTTTACCGATGGGAAAAGCCATCACTTTGAAAATTGTGAGGTGCTACAGCAGACTGTGAATCTCAGCAGACACATTGACGGAAGGCTGTTGGGCTGAAATTATGGAGCAGGAATACCAATACGGACTGAGAGGGGCATTGCTATTAAGACAGGCAAAGAGGAGGGAACAGAGAGAGAAAATATGGAGAAATCTTTTTTCCTTCCTTCCTTCCTTCCTTCTTTCCTTCTGCAATTTATATCCCACCTTTCTCCCCATATGGAGCATACGATGGCTCACAATTTGAGTTAAAACAAAATAATGTTAAAACAACCCATTAAAAAATTAATTGTATTACTAGTTGTTTTAACAGGATTTTGTTCTAATTCAAATTGTGAGCCATCTTAGGCTCCAAACTGGAGAAGGAAGGAAGGAAGGAAGGAAGGAAGGAAGGAAGGACAGACAAGTAACAATTAAACAAATGATGTCAAAACATTTCCAAACAAGAATGTATATACACACACACTGTATGTACACACAGTTTAAAACAGTTATTAAAAGACAGTAAAAATATAATGATGATGGTGATGACAAAAATATCAGTATGGTGGGTCCTTGGTATCCAGTGGAGTTTGGTTCCAGGACCTCCCATAGATACCAAAATCCATGGATATCCAACTCCCAATATATGCAATGGCATAGTAAAATGGTGTCCCTTACATAAAATGGCAAAAATCAAGGTTTGCTTTTTGGAATTTATATTTTTAGAAAATATTTTCAATCTGTGGATGGTTGAATCCCTGCATAAAGAATCGGTGAATGCGGAAGGTTGACTGTACAACATGCCCCAATTAAGAGACAATTTATACACAAAGGCTTAAATAAATGGAAAGGTCTTGGCCTTTTGATGAAAAGAGAACACAGAGAGGACAAAGCTAACTTCCTGTGATGGTGGGAATTCCACAGTCTGGGAGCAGCCACAGAGAAGGCTTTCTCCTGTGTCTTAGAATCACAGAGTTGGAAGGACCTGTATGGACCAGCAGGCCCAACTTCTAGCTCAATACAGGACCTCCAGTTATTGCATCCCCAGCAGGTAGCTGTCCAGCCCTTTTTAGAAGCCATTCAGAGAAGGAGACCTCACCAGCTCTCAATTGGTTCCATTGCCAAACCACTCTCACTGTCAAGTAGTTCTTTCCAATGTTCAATCGAAATCTAGGGGCCTCTGCAGACTGGCCCTTTGCGGTGTGTTGGCGGCGGGGAAAGGGAGGGGCAGCCACACGCCGGCCACCCCAACCCCTCCCCGAAGATGTCCTGATGCCACATGCCATTACGCATGGCGTGTGGTGTCAGGACGTCCTCCCGGCACAGCGTCTTCACACGCTGCACCGGAAGAGGCAGAGAAAAGCCATGCGCCATCTTTTGGGGCGGCCTTTTGCCGCATCTTTTAGAGGCAGCAAACAGGAGAATCGGGGCCGCTGTGTATGGTAGCAGCAGCACTGATCCTCTGCTTCCCGGGGTGGCCCAGGGCCTCCCATCTGCATCCCCCCCAAGCTGCTATAACTTAGAACCATTAGACCTGGTTCTATACAATAAGGCAACAGAGAACAAGCCTGCACCATGCTCTTTGTAGCAGCCCCTGAGGTGTTTCAAGAGTGTGATCATGTAACCTCGCAGTCTTCTCTTCACCAGGCTGAACATGCCAAATTCGTTCCACCTCTCCTCTTACATTTTGTTCTCCATACCTCTTATCAGATTGCTCTGCAGAGGAGCGAGATGATAATAATAATAATAATAATAATAATAATAATAATAATAATAATAATAAATCATTCTCATTGCCCTTCCCTGAACCTGCTCCTTGAAATGAGGCATCCAAAACTATTGCAGTACTCCAGATGATGCCTGAGTAGCACAGAATGTTGTACAACTGTTATTTCTTTCAGGCTGGAAACTATGCTTCTATAACTGCAGGCTAACATAGCATTTGCTTTCTTTGCTGAAGTATCACACTGCTGGCTCATGTTCAGTTTATGATCAACAATAATCCCAAGGTCCTTTTCACATGTAGTATTGCTGAGCCAAGTATCCTCCATCCTATCCATGTACATTTGGGTTTTGTGGTCTAAATGTAGAAGTTTGCATTTGTCTATGTCAAATTTCATTTTATTGATTTCATTAGATAAAGTAAAGGTATTCCCCGTTTACAAGGTTATCAATTCGTATCCGACTATAGGGGGCAGTGCTCATCTCCGTTACTAAGGGCCTCTACACACTAGCCCAAAGGGCCAGCCTGGAGGCAGGGATGGGGAGGGGCAGCTGCAAGCCAGGCACCCCAACCCCATGCCGACGGTGTCCTGATGCCATGCACCATTACGCATGGCACGCGGCGTCAGAACATCCTTCCGGTGAGGCGTTATGATGCACTGTGCCAGAAAGGGTGCTAAAGAGCTGTGCACCGGCTTTTAGGGTGCCCTTTTGCTGGCTCTGAAAGGAGCAGCATTTTGCCACTCTTTTCCGGGCCAGCAAAAGGGAGGATTGGGGCTTAGGCATCCAGCAGCCCCAGCCCCGATCCTCCGCTTCGCAGGGCAGCCCAGGGCTGCCCATCTGCATCCCCCCTAAGCAAAAGAGCCAGCATTGTCAGAGACTCTCTATGATTATGTGGCCAGCACGATTGCACAGAATGCTGTTTACCTCCTCGCCAAAGTGGTACCTATTTATCTACTTGCATTTGCATGCTTTCGAAATGCTAGGTTGGCAGAAACTGGGACTAGTGATGGGAATTCACCCCATCATGCAGCACCCAGGCCTTGAACTGCCAATTTGCTGATCTTCCAATCAACAGAGTCAGTGTCTTAACCACTTGAGTCACTGCATCCCCTTATTGATTTCAGTACAGTTTATTAATTTATCAAGGTAGTCCTCAATTCTGTTCCTATCTTCCAATGTATTAGCTATCCCTCCCAGTTTTGTGTCATCCACAGATTTCATAAGGTTTCCCCACACTCTATCATCTACATCTCTGATAAAAAATATTGAAGAATGTTGGCCCCAGGACAAAAACCTGCAGCACTCCACTTGAGACCTCCTTCCAATTTGTCTCACAGCCACTGATGGCAACTCTTTGCACATGGTTTTCGAACCAATTTATCCATCTGATGGTGTTTCCATCTATTCTATATTAAGTCATTTTGCTAATCAAACTATCATGGGGGATCTAATCAAATGCTTTGCTGACATCTGGATAAATGACATCCACACATTCTCAATATCTACTAAACCAGTGTCTAGCAAAAAAAAGATACAGTGGGCTCGCTGTATCAATGGGCTAGCTATCTGCAGGTTTGAGTTCCCAGATTGTCCCACCCCATATCAGCCAATGGTGAGGTGTGCCCCTGGGCACACAGATGTGGGTGTGTGCATGTCATTACCCATTGATTATTATGGGTTTGAGCTCCTGCACTTTTTTGATTGCTCCTTTCTTGCTCAACCAGTCAGCTCATTTTGAATTTGAGCTTTCCTTACAGTATTCCTGCAAATTTGGGATACACACCTGTATTCTTACTTGATGATTTTTTCTTCTTTCCATTCTTTATACATGCTCATGCTTCTTTTCACTTTCTCCTCAAGTTTGCTTTGCAGCCACTTAGATGTTTTCCATTTTTCTTCATCTATGGAATTGTTTGTGATTGTGCTTTTAGGAATTCCTTCTTCATAAAATTATAGGGGACTTCATACTAGGTATTTTTCCCCTTTATCATCTTGAGCCATGGGATTCTGACCACTATTTCTCCAAGCTTAATGAAATTAGCTTTCCTGAAATCCAAGGTTCATGTTTAACTATACTCTTCTTTGGCCTATCCCACAATCATTAATTCTAGCCTGACACGGTCTCTTCCCCCTAAAGTACCAACTGTTTTGAGTCCAGTGACCAAATCTTACCTATAGGTTAGGATCAAGTACTGGATTACTGATCCCTTTGGTCCATCCTCAACCTTTTGTTCCTTCTCCCACCAAAAAGAAATCTGCAAGACACATCAAGAATTTGTTGAAGTATGTTTAGCAGAGCTGGTCTCCCAGCAGATATCAGGATAATGGAAGTCCTCCATAACTACCATGTCTTGTTTATTGGAGATCTCTGATATTTGTTTCAGAAAAGCATCATCCACCATCTCAGCTTGGTTTGGTAGCCTGTAGTAAACACAGCATTGTTTTTATTTATTTCTTCATTTATTTTTACCCAGATGCTCTCCAGTTATCTAGTTTGATCATTCCTGTGGATTTCTGTACAAGTGAATTTGTCTTTGACATATACATTCCCTCTGTTACAAGGGCCCATAGCCTTCCATTTTAATTTCAAGAAATATTGTGAGGGTCGCCTCTCCATGACCCTGAATGTATCCACTATAACTCCCAAGTGAGAGGGTCACGCCAGTAGTTTAGGAGTTGCTAGAGGGGTGTGACCACCCACACCAATCAAGGGAGATGAGGAAAGCCTATCAAGGAACAATACACTAGTTCTATGCAGTATTGTTCCTGTCTGGACTCCCATCAAGAGACAATACACTAGTTTCTGTGCAATATTTGCTCTTGTCTCTCAGATCCTGCAGACTATCTAAAGGAGGAATCTGTCCATTTGCATCCCAATTCTCACCTTGGAAGTCCCCACACCTGAAGGGTTACCTCATACAATTTGGACTATTGGCCATGGCTAGAAATTTTCTATAAAAAACCCACTTTTCTCTGCTTAGTGGGCTAGTTTGGTTTGCTGGGAGAAATTATGCCAGTTTTTTTCCTCTCCCCAGTCACTTACCAACTCTGAGTCCCAGAACCCATCTCTGGATCCCTCAAGAGGAGCAACTATCTTAGGTGAGATATTACTGTTAGAAAGCCTACTTCAGTCCCATTCTAACACCTTTATTCCCAGCTTCTTGTGTGTTTGTATGAGAGTGTGTGAATTCTCTCTCTCTCTGTGTTTAATCCATTTAATAAAATATAGTTAATAGAAGAATCCTGTCTCTGCAGTTCTTTGCTTCTTATCTCCATAAACATAGAGACAAGTTCCCAAAGCTGCTTGTAACTCAGCCATAATTTGAGCTAAAATTAATATTCCCCTAGACTTCCAAGTTACACCTCCTCTCTCATCTCTTATTTTTGAAGAGATTATATCCATCATTTGTCATATTCAGATCATGAGAGCCATTACACCAAGTCCCTGTTATACTTATGGTCATATTTACCTTCCTGCACTAGGACTTCAAGCTCATCTTCTTAGTTTTCCAAACTGTGTATTGGTGGTCTTCCAGCATCCCAAAATTCAGTTTCCCAATTTCAAGCTGATGCTGTCCATTGGAATCTTAACCATTATTTTCATTCATTGATTTGTTCATTCATTCAGAGCATTTACCCTACCCTTCAGACAAAAAGTCTCCCAGGGAGGCTTACAAATTATTAATTTGACAGTTTCCTGCACACAGGCTTATTTATTTAATACATGTTGTAAGCAAGCTTCCATCCTTCATCAGGACAAAGGTAGGGTATTGCTTTTAAGGAGCCTGCATGGTATAGTGTTTAGCCTTACCTCCAGTCCATGGTCCAGGCCTTAGAGGGAGAGAAGAACCTGATCCCCTTCCCAATCCATTCCCTTCTCCTTTTGTGTCATGACTTTTTAGATTGTAAGCCTGAGGGCAGGAAACAGTCTAATTAACCATTTGTAAGCTACTCTGAGAGCCTTTGTGACTGAAGAGCGGGGTAGAAATACTCCAAATAAATAAATAAATAAAATTGGACTCATATTCCAGGAGTCCAGGGTTTAATTCCCTGCTACATCATGGAAACCCACTGGGTGACCTTAAGCAAGTCCCATTTTCTCAGACTCAAAGGAAGGCAGTGGTAAACCACCTACAAATGAATCTTCTAAAAAACCAAAAACCCACCCTAGGATAAGGTGACCATAATTTAGAATCAGACTGAAGGCATGTAGAAACAACTTAACTTATAAAATGTAACTTTACAAGTTCTGACTCCAGTCATCATGGGGGCGGGGGTCTCTTCCCAGGCTAGCTTAAGTGCAGTTCAAGAGAAGAGGCTGAAGTTCTGGGTGGTCTCTTTTTTCCCAGAGTGAACTAGAATCATGCTGCTGGACCTGTCCACCGCAGAGGAATGGTTGAAGAAGGAAGAAGAACCAACATAATCTTACACTGGCAGGGAGGTTGATTAGATCTCCCTTGGTATCCCTTCCAACTCCATGATTCTTAAGGTATGGGGAAGCTTATTGACTGCCTTTCTCTGCTTTTTTAAAAGTCTTGTTTGTGCCCCCATCTAAAAAAATCTCAATAATGTCTCCCAACTCCCAATTTATCTGTGCATCTCTTTTTTCCCCTGCCATCCACACCATCAGTTCTCCAAATCTCACTTTCCTTGTACTTTTTTCCTGCTGTCTCTCTCTGCAAGAATTTCCAACTTTCTCTGCTTATCTGTGCAATCTGAGAATCTCTCTTATTCCCCCCCTCACACACACACCTTTGTCCCACAGAGTCTTGTCTTCTCCCCTTTTCTCAAAACCTCCATTTTTTCTGTGCATCTGGGCTCTTTCTCCTGCTGTCCATCTCTTTTCTCCATTTTTATATGTACATCTGGATCCTCTCTGTTGCCCCCCATCCCACCCCTTTTCCATCTTTCCATTTGTGAGTGCATCTGGGATATTTAATTCATTTTATTTTTGTGGCCTTGCTTTTCTCTATTCCTCACTTCTTCATGCAGCTGGGATTCCCCCCTCCTTCTGAAAGGGGAAAGCAACAGTCCTTCCTCCCTGAAGTTTTCTTTCTCTGTTAAAGGAACAGTGCAATTCAGGAAGAGCAATTCTGAATCTTGCCAAACTGAACAATTGTAAATGATGGTTTACATGGTTCAGAATTATTGCATTTCCCTGCCAGGGGGAACAGGATGCTTTGGGGCACCAACATATTTTGGTAGATGTTAGGGACTATGCACCTTGACTAGAAGGTGATGTGGTGTAACTAGAGCCAACATGCTGTTGATTTCTCATACTTGTGTAAGTTCTTCTACAGAAGTAGTTGGGCATTTTTGTCCCATGAGGAATGGCCATATTTAGCAGTCTCGCTGCTATTCTATTACTGCCTTTGTGTGGTCATTCTCTACTGCTGCAGTTCTACTTCTTAGGCACTCATGTGGTGTGAATGGATATTCTGGTCCTCTCCTCTCTTCCCATTGTAGAATCACAGATGCCATTTACACAGCAGTCAGCTGCAAGAAGGTATTGGCAGTTGGTTTCAGGAAGGAGTTGGCAGTAGGGATTGTGTGTCCTGCCTGCTTCCTGCCCCATGTGCGATGCTGCTATGTAAATGTGCACACATTTCACCTTGATCTGGGAACAGTCCCCTTAGCCACGTCTTAGCAGCAAAGCACACCAGCAAAAAATGCTGGCTTTGGAGTGGTGTGGTGGCATGGTGTATGCATGCCACACATCCCAATGCTGCCCCCCAAACTAGCATCATGCTGCCCCACTGACCACACAGAGGGCAGCATCATGGTATTTCTGCAGCATGGCATTTGCATGCACTGCACTGCAGAAATGCTGAAAAAATGCTGCCATTGCAGAAAGGTCAGCTTTTTGCTGGCTCAAAAAGGACTGGCTTTCTGCCGCTTCTTTTTGAGCCAGCAAATAGCCAAACCAAGGATTCAATAGCCAAATCAGGGCCACGGCATGCAGCTGCTGTGGCCCCAATCCAACGCTCAAAGGGGAAGTGGCAAGCCACTCCTTCGGGGCAGTCTGTTTAACCCCTTAATTTTCATACAGGAAGATGTGTGTATGTGTCAAGCTGTGAGCAGCTATGGTTGATACTTAATGCATAATACTTAATGTAATCACCAGGAGCCATCTCTCCATCTCAGGTTTTCATCTGGAAACCTTGAGGCCTGGGACAATCCCTAGCTGAAAACCCTCTTCAGACAGCAAGCTACAAAATATTCCTGAACACAGGACATTAGTCCTGAAGTGTTCATAGATGCTGAATCATAGCTTTTTCCCTTTCAATATAACAAGACTGAATTCTTCCTACCCAATGAAATTCTTCCTACCCAATGAAATTTTCCTACAATGGCCAAAGTTCTAGCATTGCAGAGAATGTGTCAAGTCTAGCAGGATACCAAAGTTCAGAAACTCCAGCTCAGTAATAAAAACTCATAAACCTTTATTAAGAAACTATAGATCCAGTATGGCAACTTTAATTGTCAGAATTAACCAGGAACCATTTATATTGGACTAATTAAACCACACATATTTTCAAAATCATGGTGGGATTATTTCTTATTTTTGTGGGTTTTTTGGGCTGTGTGGCAATGTTCTAGAAGAGTTTCTTTCTGATGTTTTGCCAGCATCTATGGCTGGCATCTTCAGAGAATGCTGGAATGGAAGAGAGTGGGTATATATATGTATACTGTGAGACCGTGGGTAGGGAGGAATGATTCCCATGTAAACTGTGTATTGTTCTTGGGCCTCAGGGGGGGAGGATATGCAAACGAGGATTAGTGTCTGCTAATTGTTGATCATTGTCTGCTGGGAAAGCCCCTGACGTAGGTGGTTTCTCATTTGCATTTGCTGAGTGCTGATTTTCCTATTTTGCAGGACTGGTAGCCAAACTTTGGGGGGTTGCAGACTGCCAGAAATAGTGCAAATTGAGTCCACTTTTAGGGTTAGGGTTAGTGCTAGGGAATCATGGGAATTTTTTTTTTTCTGAGACATTGAGCCTTCTCTGTCAGAGAGCTCTGGTGCCACAATAAAATACAGTTGCCATGATTCCCTAACCCTAACCCTAAAAATGGACTCAATTTGCACTATTTCTGGCAGTCTGCAACCCCCCTTTGTTTATTTTAAGGGTTTCTTCTTTCCTGTTGAAGTTGTCCAAGTGTTTGTGGATTTCAATGGCTTCCCTGTGCATTCTGACCTGACAGTTGTTGGCACAGTCCAGAATTTCAGTGTTTTCAAACAGCATTTTATGCTCAGGATGGTCACATTATAAACCGTCCTGGCCACTAAAGCCTACGACTTCTCATATTTCTCATTTGTTCCCAATTAATAAACAACTTTTCTTTTTTTCATTCCCATACCATTTCTTTACATTTTTTTGCTGTTCCATTGTCACAGGGGAACAACTTTGAACAGTCATGCCAAAAGTTAGGGCCTCGGCAGACGGCTAATAGAGCCGTCTCCAAGGCCAGGAAGAGGAGGGGCAGCCGCACGAGTGGCACCCCTTCCTCTTCCTGTGGTCGCCCCTGGAAGCGCCGGCCATCCGGACGGATGGGGCTTCCGGGTTGACCTCACGCCATGGCAACCACACGCGCCGCGGCGTTTGAGTCAGAGAAAGTGCGCCCGCCGCTTTTGGGGCGCACTTTCTCTGAAATCTAAAAGGAGCGCCAATTTGGCGCTCCTTTTAGATTCGCCGGGGAGGCGCCGCGGTGAGGCTGCCTTGGCCCTGCGGCGCCGCAGACCAGGGCGTCTTGGACGCTCTCATCTGCATCCCCCCTTAGTCTTCTTTCTGTTGTTGCTCACACTTGCCATTGAGATCACCACTGCTCTATAATGCTAGACCATTACATAATGTATCACTCCAACCACAAAATATATAGACTCATAGAGTTGGAAGAGACCACAAGGACCATCCAGTCCAACTCCCTTGTGCCATGCAGGAATGTACAATCAAAGCACCCAACCAGCCTCTGCTTAAAAATCTCCAAAGAAGGAGACTCCACCACACTTCAAAGGAGGGTGTTCCACTGTCGAACAGCTCTTACCATCAGGAAGTTCTTCCTAATGTTGAGGTGGAATGGCAGGCAAGATGCCTAAGCAACTCCTAACAGAATGAGATACAGAATGAGACACGCTGCAGCAGAAGAGGCGCCGAAGGTGCGCCGGATCCGCAGCTTCCCAGGGCGGCCCCATTCCGCCCGTCTGCTTCCCCCCTTAGTTACATAACTACCTTATTTACATAGCTAAGGGCACATCCAACCTGATTGAAAAGTCCCTAATTTTGTTCCTGTTCTTTCTGATTTTGTACCTGAAAAGCTGGTATAAACAGTCTCTGATCATACCAAGAGTTAACAGAAAATACTTTGGGTTAAACAAAATTTGAGGTCTCCAAAATAAAACTGGAAAAAAACAGGAATAAAATCTGTGATTTTTTTAAAATTTTTCCATCAGACTGTAGCATCTTCCAGTCTGATCCCCTCAAGCCAGACTTGCTGGGCAGCAACTGCTGCAAATGATGAGGATCTTTTGTCCTGTTGATTGGGATGCAGCAGACTAGCATTCCCAGCCCACGCCCCATGAGTGATCTCTGGTGAGATAGTCAGAAGCAGGATCCCTGCTATAATTTCTCTAATTACCAGAGATTGTTTTCAGCAAGCAGGTAGTGGTGAGAACAGACCACCATCACTCTCAATGACTGCTGCCTGGGAAATCTGGGTTGGAGGACTCTCCTGATTCCTATATATTTCCTGTTGTATTGAATAGGTAGGGATTGTGAGTACAGAGCAGTCATGAATGCATAACTCTAGGTTACACATTTGTAACTGCAGTTGTGAATTCCAACCTATATTTCTAAATGCTCAATTGATGTTTTGGATTATCACATGAGGCTAAAAAGTAGGTTTTTAACAGAATGAAAGCATTTTTAGCCACTACTTATCATACAATGTCATGTCCATTCCTCTTCTGCCTTGCATTCTATTTGTTGCTGTTGTTCACCTTTTCATTGATGGGCAAAATCCATCAATAGGCTCTCACTGCTATTCCATTACTGCCCCCATGTGGTAGATATCTCTGTTACAGTTCTGGTTCTCAGGCAGTCATGTGTTGTGTGTGGATATGATTCTGCTGCTCTGTTCCTCTCCTCCCTCCCCATCACAGCAATTGAGGCTGCCAGTACCTTCATGAAGCCAGCTGTTGTGTCACATTCACACAGCAGCCGGCTTTGGGAAAATGTTGGCAGCCAGGATTGCATGTCCCCCCTGCTTCCCTTAATAGCATGCTGTGTAAATGTACACACATATCAATTTGATCTGGGAACAGACCCCTTAGCTAAGTCTTAATTTTCAAACAGAAAGATAATGGTGTTTATGTGTGTGAATGTGTGCATGTGGCTGTGATCAGCTATGTTTGGCACTTGATGCATAATATTGAACGTAATCACCTTTTGCCATCTCTCCAGGTTTTTATCTGGAAACTTCAAGGCCTAGGACAATCCCCAGCTGGCAATCCTATTCAGGCAGCAAGGTACAAAATATTCCTGAACACAGGACACTAGTCTTGAAGTGTTTATGGATATTGAAATCACAGCTTTTTCCTTTTACATATAACAAATTGACCTTTGTTTTTATGTATTTTAAAGCCAGCAGTACATTCAAATTTCTCCACCTTCCACGGAAGCAGCAAATTAAAGAGAGGAAGAGTTTCTAGAGGGCAAGACTGCTGACTATTAGCAATGGCATGACTTCATTTCCTCCTCCCCCAACCCCACTGTGAAGCAGGAGCAACAGCAGAAACAACTGTGTAGACAACCCAGCTACATATTTTTTTTACATACATCCCCACACAAAGTTCCTGACTTTGTGTGGGGATGTACTTTTAAAATCATTTTAGCTCAGGATGGGCAACTGCACAGCAGTCAAGGGCCAGTTCATAACCTCAGGAGTTGCCCTCCCTGCAGTGGATTGCATCAGTGTATACAGGCATTCCAGGTGCATCTACACTGTAGAAATAAGGCAGCTTGACACCACTTTAAGTGTTGTAGCTCCATCCTATGGGATCCTGGGGTGTGTACTTTTAAAAGCTTTTTAGCCTTCTTTGCCAAAGAATGTTGGTGCTTCACAAAAATACAAATCCCAGGCTTCTGTAGGATGGTGCCATGACAATTAAAGTGGTGGCAAAGTGGTGTATTAAAGTGGTGTTAAAGTGGTTCATTATTTCTACAGTGTAGATGCACCCCTGGTCACCATCTTTTGCTCAATAATGATGGGAGGGAAGGAAGCTGGGGAGAAGCTGGGTGTTTTGGGTGTGTGGAAAGGCAAATCTCCATGTTTATGGTAAGCAGTTTGTGATGGTTTTCATGTGGAAAATTGCCCTAAAATTGTGCACACACTATATTGAGGGGCTCAGAGGCCTTCAGGGAGGTGACAAGGGGCCTTAGATGCTGGGGAAGTGGGAAAACTAGAGTTCTACATGTGTCATTTTATAGTCGAGATATCTTTGCCCAAGTGCACAAGATAACAGAAGTGTTTCTCTCAAAGGGAGGGAAATACTTGAGTTTTTCTCAGAGATGACACTAGAGGATGGGAAGGTGTCAGACTGGATATTTGAGGAAATGTCCAGGGGTTGCTCGAAGATGCTGATTTGTATTCAGCTAGACCTGCACCAAGAAACTCACCTCTTCAAAGTGTGAGAAATTGCCTCAGTCTCTAGCCAGAAGAAAATCACTGCTCTTAAACTAAAGGGAATATAAGTAGATCTCAAATATCACTTGTAAGCCTCATGGGGTAGCTCCACAAAACAAGTTCATAGATTGTTTTTGTGTGCCATCAAGTTATTTAAGGCAACCCTATCATGGGGGTTTCTTGGAAAGATTTGTTCAGAGGTGGTTTGCTATAGCCTTCCTATAATTTCTGGTCTGTGACTCAAATAAATTGATTCATTGATTGATTGCCTTCCTCTGAAACATCCCCAAGGTCACTGTGAAGGGAGAAGCTGGACAAGCCTGAGGGCTCCCTGCCAATCACAGCTCAGAAGATGCTGTGAGGGTGGAGCTATGGAGGAGAAAGGTTTCAGAATCAAGGCTTGTCTCTGACAGAAGGCAGAGAGGGGAAAGATACCCTAGGTAGCATGGAGGACTTACCCTAAAAGATGAAGGGGACTTGGATTCCCACCGACAATGTCAGCATCTCTTTGGAATTTGGGGGGAATTATTAACTCAAAAGGGGGCCTGCAAGATGTGGGTAACTTAAGAGGATTTTTCCACCTATGTATAGCAATACTCACTACAGAGATAGTCTGGTTTCAATGAATAAGAAAGTTTTATTTTAGAACACACAAACATAATGCAACCTTAGGAACCATACAAGGCTAACAGAAAGAAAGGTGTGAAAGGCTGGACAGTGAAAAATAGGGAATTAGAGGGGATGATATTTACCAGCCCTGAAGATAGGGTTGTACAGAAGATGGAGAGTGGGACTGTTACCTACATTGGGGGAGGGGTGGTCCTGGGAAGGCACCCACAAATTGTATTCAATAGGAAAGTTGATTTAGCTCAACAGAAAGTGGCAAGAAGGCTTCAGTAATGGAAAGCCAGGATCTCTGCCTTTGTAAAACAGTTCCAGACCCAGAGAACTCCAGAGGCAGCTATTCCAAATTAATATAGTTTATTTAAAAGGAGTTTACACACACAAGCACACTCTTTCACATGCACACACACACAAGAACTAATTATGCAAATGTGGGAGATAATAGTGAGTTACTAAGAGGATATAATATACCGATGTGAAACATAGCTCCAATTGTAGAGTCACTTGGATGAAGATGGCTCAGTAGTCTCCTATGACATGTGGTGTGGCTGGCTGCTGAGGTGTCCAGCTGAAATTGAACAGAGTTTCTGTATGGCTCTCAACTAGATCAATTTGCTATGGTCTGGGAACATGTATACATAGCAAGAAATGTGTCCTGAGGGCAGTATTTCGGGAGCGAAAGTCGTAAGTGTCTTTCCGGGGTGAGTAGAATGGAATGAGATATGCAAGAATGTCCAGAAAATCAGTGTGAATAACCTCAGACAAAGAGTTTGATTCCCAGAAGGAAACTCCCTCTGTTTGATGTATGCAGACAATTCCGAAGTCCAGCTCTTCACCGTCACTCGGTTTGTGAAGTGATTTTGCTGATTCCAATCTCAAGAGATCCCATCAAGGCTAAGTACCTTTGGCTTCTCCCATGCTGAGCCATCCAGATTTCCAAACACAGTATGCCTAATTTCCTGTGATGGTTGCTTGTCAGCAACCTGCCTGTTTGATATTAACTTGATACCACAAGTCAAACAGAGTCCTGGGGTGACAATGAATGAGAGGGGAATTTATGTGCACAAAGGGTCAATTAACAAACTGTTGGCAACTGTAAGCACAAACTATGTGCAAGGCTATGTCTGGGGCTGATATTTATATCTGATTTCACAGCCTTGGTATTTGGTGCTATTCCATGCTGCAACAAAGACTTGATGGTTTTCCCACAGAATTGACAAAAGACCTCTGGAATGATTGATGGCCTTAAGACACCTTGGATAGTCAGACAGGAAGGATGAACAGGGACACAGCCTGAGGTGAGTGGAGGTACGGTCTTTAACTGCTTCATGATGGGACTCACTCAGTTCCCATTGTGAGAGACAGAGGATCCATCACAGTTGTCCAGTGGGTTTCCATGGCCAAACCTGGGATTCAAACCCTGGCAGCCCAGAGTCCTAGGCCAGCACTTAGACCACTACATTTCATTGTGGATAGATGTATTATCCAGGAATACGCTCCTTCATTTTTGCTTTATTGGAGAATCAACACGGAAATAGATCTACAGTATAGACATTTTGTGGCGTTGCTTGTAAATGAGCTACTTGAAAGCCAGGTTCACCCAGGGTTCATTCCTTTTCCATGCATGGTTGTGGGGGGTTTCTTGCAGACAAAAAAAGGGACAAAAATTGCCTAAACAAATGCATTGATTTTTGCTACAAAAGTGCACACCCTCCAACTATCCAATTGGCAGGAACAGTCCAGATGAATGCTCTATTGTCTAACTTTTTCAGCTATTTTTAAAATGTCACATTTTTCTCTCCTCCACCCCCCCACTTTCCTCTTCCTCCCCATTTTATTTCAATTGCTGCAAACTAATCAATTTTTACTCAATTAACTCAGGAGGAGGAGGAGAAGGAGGAAGAAGAAGGAGAAGGAGAAGGAGAAGGAGAAGGCATTCCAGATGGACAGACCAATGAAGGAAACCATGGTCGTGAGTCTGAAAAATTTGAGCAAGACAGCTGAGGATAGGGTGACTTGGAGGTTTCTTATGCATAGGGTCTCCAAAACTGAAGTTGAATTGATGGCAGTTAACAACAACCTGCTCCTAAAGAAGGGGATGAACATTTTTGTCCAGTGAAGAAGACTTGCATTCAGTTCATGGTTATAGGCCTGCATGTGGTTCCATTGTGCATGGATACACATTGTACATAGTTGCACATTTAGTTATGTAAAGTTGCAATTCACTAACAAGATGGCATTGCACAATTGACATGTAATTCTGAATGTTACGTTATTCTTCACTTACACATTGTAGGCTCTTGGTCAATGTGTGTTTGTTCAGGTGATTTCCTCAAGCAGTTGATGTACCTCATGTAAAATCTTATTATGGTTTTGCTTTTGGTCCCATTACATATGCTACATGTTTTAGTAGCATAAATCTCCATATGCTAAGTTGTGTTAATTCTGCTATGCAGCCCTTCTGCTGAATGGCAATGTTAGGTAACTGAACAAAGATAGCAAATGTGCAATCAAATGCACATGCACATCCATATATCATATATCTCCATATATCTCATGTTCAACTCTGCTTCCACAACCTTGAAGAGAATTCTGATGTTCTACATCCATAGGGAGTATTTATGCACACTTAAGCGACTCTTGTGATTGAGCTTGTGGATTTGTATAGGATAACAGATAGACTAACAGATAGACTAACACAGGCATGTACCTAAGCCTGAGGACCAGGGATAGTTTAGGGATTCTGTTGGTATACCAGCCACCCCATTACCTAACAGACTCCCTGACCGAACTGACACAGCTGGTCTCAGAGTTGCTGTTGGAGTCACTCAGACTTTTAGTTTTGGGCGACTTCAACATCCCACTCGAGACCAGCTTGACAAATCTAACTGGCACAGCCCGGAGTTCATGGAATCCATGACAAACATGGGCCTATCCCAATTGGTTGTTGGGCCTACTCATTGTGCTGGTCATACCCTCGATACAGCCTTTAGTACGGAACAAGAATATCCTTGGGCGGAGGTTGTTAAAACCTCCGCCTTTTCATGGACGGATCATTTCCTGGTCAAGATGGAACTGAGAGCCACTGTCTGCCCCACTGGGGGTGGTGGACCCATTAGAATGGTCTGCTCTCGAAGGCTAATGGAACCAATTGGATTCCATAAAGCCTTGGAAGGATTAGTGGTTGGTAATGTCGGTGATTCTGTCGAAGCTTTGGTTAATACCTGGAACGTCAATCTTACCAAGGCTATCGACACAATCGCTCCCAAGCGTCCTTTCCAGCCCGCTCCAAACCGTAAGCCCTGGTATTCAGAGGAGCTTAGGAAAATGAAGCAGGCTGGACAACGACTAGAGCACGAATGGCGGAACAATCGACTCTTATCCGACAGGACTCGTCATAGGAATTTTCTTTATTCCTATCGAGAGGCAATGAGTGCAGTGCAGAAATCCTTCTGTTCTGCACGTATTGCGTCTGCAGAGTCCCGTCCAGCGAAGCTGTTTAGGGTGGTGGGGAAACTGACGCAGGTTCCTCCTGCACAGAATCCCTTACTTAACCCAACAACGGCCTGCTGTGATGTGCTTAACCCAACAACGGCCTGCTGTTCCATTGTGCTTAAAGGAAGCGGCTGTTAAGCCACTCCTGAAAAAGCCTTCCCTGGACCCCCTGGACAGGAACAACTACAGACCGGTCTCTTTGCTGCCTTTTTAAAGCAAAGTCATCAAGAGGGCAGTCGCTTCCCAACTCCAAGCTGTCTTGGATGAAACCGATTATCTAGATCCATTTCAAACTGGCTTTAGGACAGGATATGGAGTTGAGACTGCCATGGTTGCTCTGGCTGACGACCTCCACCTGGGTATCGACAGGGGTAGTGTGATTCTGTTGGTGCTCTTGGACCTCTCAGTAGCCTTTGACACAATAGACCACTCCATCCTCTTGGATCGCCTGAGAGAGTTAGGAATTGGAGGCACAGATCCCAGAGGGTGAGGTTTGGGGACAGTTGCTCTTCTAGAATAGAGCTTAATTGTGGCATCCCTCAGGGCGCCATCCTGTCCCCAATGCTATTTAACATCTATATGAAGCCGCTGGGAGAGATCATTCGGAGGCATGGAGCGCGGTGTCATCAGTATGCTGATGACACTCAGATATACTTCTCCATGACCCAGTCATCGGCTCTGACTTCAGATGGCGTCTCTCCTCTCAATGATTGTCTTAAAGCAGTAATGGACTGGATGAGGAAAAACAGATTGAGACTTAATCCAGACAAAATGGAGGTACTAACAATTACGGGCTCGAAACCAGGTCTGGGAATACAACTCCCAGTCCTGGATGGAGTCACACTCTCCTCCAAGGACTGTGTTTGTTTGCAGTCTGGGGGTACTCCTAGACTCATCGCTTCACATGACATATCAGATGAATGCGACGGTCAGGAGTGCTTGTTATCAGCTTCGGCTGATACACCAACTGCGCCCATTCCTGGAAAGTAGGGATCTGGAAACTGTGGTACATGCTCTGGTAACCTCCTGTCTTGATTTCTGTAATGTGCTCTACATGGGGCTACCCCTGTGCTGGACTCGGAAACTCCAATTAGTTCAGAACATGGCAGCCAGGTTGGTTTCTGATGTCTCCAGAAGAGAGCACATAACACCTGTGCTAAAAGCTCTGTACTGGCTGCCTATTAGTTTGCGGGCACAGTACAAGGTGTTGGTTTTGACCTTTAAAGCCCTATATGGCTTGGGTCCAACTTACCTCCGGGACCGCCTCTCCCCATGCGAACTCCAGTTACAACCCATGAAAACAAGGTTGTTGGCGACCTCCCAGAGGACCTTCTCTGCTGCCACTCTCAGATTATGGAATGGCCTGCTGGATGAGATCTGTCTCATTACCACATCTTTAAAAAGGCAGTCAAGATGGATCTTTTCCGATAGGCCTTTCCTGATTAGTCATCCCAGCCCTATGATCTCAGCTATTTTTCTCCCCCCTGATCCTGCCACTGTTTTGAACTAAAGGGAATCCTGCTGCTGTGATTGGTGTAATATGTTGTTTGTTGTATTTTAACTATTGTATGTTTTAACTTTTTCTGGTTTAATTCTATTTTAAGGGTTGGGTGGGTTAGGACATTGATGGATATATGTATTGTGGAATTTTTAAACCGTAAGCCACCTCGATTGCGTCGCAGAGGGGCGGGATAGAAATACATTTTATTATTATTATTATTATTATTATTGCAACATTTCAAATTTCATAGCTAGATAAATAGATAGAGAGTAGCCTTGGTTATGCTTGTTGTTGACTATATTAATAATCATATTTCTTTGATATTTATAATTCACAGACATGGCCTCAGGATCCAGAATGTACTTAGCTGATCAACTCTTAATGTGTCATACTTGCTCTTCTAGGCTTCAGTTGTCAAATGTGGAAATGTTACAGTTTCACCTCATCTTCTCTTCTCTTTTTTCTCTTGCCCACAGCAAGAATAACACCACAACTGTCAAAGTGGATGTCCTTGTAGTGTTTTTTTAAAAACAAATTGAAACATAGGATCATTTCTGTTCTGGCTTCTAAGGGACCCAGCAGATTAAATGGATAATGTTACCACCCTAATAGGATGGCTTAAAAGTGTGCCATCTCACATTTTCCTTATCTGCTTTGTGACGGGGTTGGTGGTCCCAATCACCATTCACAGTCTCTCAGGCACAAAGGTTCACAATGTTCTTAGCAACAATCTGATCATTAGCAACTGTGATTCTCTTACACTATGTAGGCCAGGATGTTTAGGCCCTGTTAGTCTAGCTGATGATCTAGTTGTTTTAGAAGTTCCATCTAAGGGTCAGTGTTCTGTAGGATTTGGGGTTGCAATTAACAACAAGCTAACATAAGATTGCTTATAAGATTGTTGCTTGTTACTGATGCACATACATTGTCACACTGTAGTTTGGAATTGTCTGCCCTACTCCACCCACTACAGCAAATATGAGAGACAGATGCTTGGATATTTAACCCCCCATATGCTTCCAACAAATCTTCTTCAAAGACATCAGCTGGATCCCATTGGTTAGTCTCAACTAGAGTAGGCTACTGAACCAACTGTTGAATTATGTATCAAAATATAATTAAATCCCATTGATTCAATGGGTCCACTTTAATGAGCCATAATAATAGGATTTGGGCCATGGAAGGTGGAAATATTTTTTAAAAAACTATTAATAAAATGAGACCCAGGTTAGAGATGGGTCACTCTTCCTCCCATCAGTTACTAGCTTAACCAGCTACTTTGTTGAAACTAAACTAAATTAGATCTGTTGGTTCCAAGCCCAACTGTGAGCCAAAATCAGACCTCCTTGTAATAGCAATGACATCACTGGGAACACAATAGAGTTTGATCCTTCTCCATAACTTCCCTGAGAACCAAACACCTCTTTAGCTTCCCTCACCCAACCATCATCCTCAAAACCCTGCTAATCTTCCTTCCCAATCAATATGAACCCCAGCAACTTGTAATCACTGCTGAAATACAAGGCAAATACAAGGCAAACATCAAACTAAATTCTCAGGGTTGATTTTTAAGATGAAAAGATCTCAGATCCTTCCTTTACCTCTTTCCTTCCACCTCCATCCAAGTAAACCTCTAAGTTGTTTATCCTATAAGTCCAGTTTTATCCAGATTACTATGTTAATGTTGAATTTAGGTTTCCACCTCCTTTTGGTGACAGACTCCTTGACCAGAATCCTGTTGGTGTTATATAATCTGAAACGTCCCTTATATATGTAGTTGTACCTTTTTGAGCATTATGAAATGGACAAATTCAATTCATGATTATGTAAGTGGAGTTCCACAAGTGTAACCATTTCATATGGTCCTAAACCCTGTTGTTAGGCACAAGCAGAGAAGAGCCAGTGCCTTATTGCATAAGAAAAGAAAGCTCAAAACAGAGCGGAAGAGTAGCAGTTTTCTCCGTGCCTCTCTGCATGCAGTCGCAGCACTTCTTTTCTCCTTCCTGAGGGATACAGTTGTAAAAGTATGCCTTTTGCCAAATGGATTTTTCCAGCACCACAAAAGACAACCAACTCCCTCAGGAAGAGAATGGAAGTACTACAATGGCATGTAGAGAGGCACTGAAAAAGCCTCTACCATTCCACTCTGTTTCAGCTTTCTTTTCTTATTAATTAAATAATTTAGTCAGATGTACCGACATGTTGATTCACCCTATAACAATTAATCAACTGGATAAACTCTAGATGGGACCAGCCAACAGGACTTCTTTAATGATTGTCAGGATCATAGTCCAGACATTGCCCTGTCATACTTAATTGCTGTGTTTGAACATATGGGTTATGATATCCTGTTGGAGAACCTGGGAGAAGTAATGATGTGTATTAGATGTGACATGGGATAATGAGCAAATATGTGGCAAGGAAGTATTAGTTGCCAATTACCAAGGTAGTTCTTGTGGGAATCTGTAGCTTGGTACAGAAGGAAAAGAAAGAAGGGCAAGACCTGAAAAAAGAAAATGTTTTGCACTGCTAACAGGTGAATTGTTTGAACTCTAAGTTCATATCCTTCATATCCAGAGATTCTTTATCCATGGATTCAAACATCCAAGGTTTGGAAATATTGGGGGGGGGGGGGGGGGAATATAAATTCTCAAAAGCAAATATTGATTTTGCCATTTTATATAAGAGAAACCATTTTACTATGCCATTGTATTTCATGGGATTTGAGCATCCACGGATTTTGGTATCCATGGGGGTGGTGGTGGTGGTGTCTTGGAACCAAACCCCAGTGAATACTAAGAATACCACCATATACTGATACTGTATACTGAATCCCATTTTGGGAGAATGGTGGGATATTAATCACCTCAATAAATCAATACTGATGTAACTGGGGAAAATTCCTCAGTCCTGATAACCATGCATAGTGATCTACTCCACTTCATGAATAAAGCTTTTCTGAATCTAATGAAGACATGTGTTCATGGAGTGGAGTTAGCCTGTGCCTTACAATGATGCACAACTATTCATAATGCTCACAGTCTGTTACTTGATTCACTGGGATTGCAAAAGCAACCTCTATGCACGCCTCCCTGCACAATAGGAGAATAAGCAGGTACCTGAATAGTTGCAGGATTAGCTGCACAATGTCAATGTTTAGCAGAGGTGTGGCTCGTATTGCTAGGTAAGTGTAGGGCTGGCATTCTGTTGATGTTTTACATTGTCACACACAGGTCCCTTTACATCAACAGTTGTACTTTTTTTGCTCATGGAATGACACCCATATTTAGATTATGGTTGCAGAAGCAGAGTTCTGTAAGTGTAACTGTTGCTCATGAAACTTCAGACTCTTAGATGGTGCAGTTATTCATCATTGCCTGCAGCGTACCACTTAATTCCCTGGGATTGTGGAAACAGCAAGCACATTCACAGATGCATAATAGGTTACACCATGTTGATAATCAGAAGAAATATGGTACATCTCAACTATTGCTTCACAATGTGAGTGTTAATTTAGACCACACAATGACCTTGTAGGTCCTCAATTCATAGTTAGATTCTACAAGAACGATATAGGATCTCAGTTCTTGTCTTTAACCACAGTCCTTTCCCTATAGGAAATAACTAGATATATTGAATTTGGCTAATATAGATGAGGAAAAATTCTGTTCCACGCCTGAGTTGGTTGGTTTTGAAGAATATGATGAAATTCTCAAATGACTTGTTCAGGATGCAAACTGCTTGAGGTGAATGTGAATGCTGGAGAAAGCGACACCAAGAGAATTTCATATCCCTACCTGCCTTATGTAGAGATACTGGAAACTGAAACAATCTGAGAGCAAAATCATGTGCCTTACTACTGAGCCATAGCCTTCAGACCTCAACAAAGCAGTTAGGATTTTATTAATTAAGTACTGGAGACTATGCAAAGTCTGATGTATATGTGAATGAGAAAATGAACTTCACGAATATGTCATTTTCCCTACATTAATGAACAAATCTAAGAAGGAATGCAGCACTTTAATCTATTTTTAAAAGATTTTGAATAAAGAGATTAGTAAAGATCAGGCTTTATAACTTACTGGGAAAGAAATGTATATTCATCCTTCATTTGACTTACAATAGCATAACTGTTGAACTTTGTATATTCTTGACAAAATGATTTGGCTCCTGGGCCAACCAATCAAGATACAGAGTATTCTGTGCTGGAGAGAAGAAAGAAGGCCGTGAGGATAGAGGAAACACAGATAGTGTGAAAGAATGGAGATAGAAGGTAGCAAATTCTATGGCCAGAATCCTTTTAATAATAATAATAATAAATTTTATTTATATACCGCCCATTGGTGACCCAATCCGGGCGGTTCACAACATTAAAATAATATAGCCTAAAACCAACATATTTCCTCCCCGCACTCTCCGGGGAAAATAAAACCCCTGCAGCTTCCTACAAGGGAAGGGTTATGGAGGATCTGCTGAAGGGGAGGAGGGCCGAGGCTGGGATATTTAGTCCGGGAAGGCCTGCCGGAAGAGATCCGTCTTGACAGCCCTTTTAAAGCTGTCTAAAGATGTTAATTGACGGATCTCGTCCGGCAGGTTGTTCCAGAGCCTGGGGGCGACAACAAAAAAAGCCCTCTGGGAGGTCACCGCAAGCCTAGATTTTTGAGGCTCCAGAAAGTTCCTCCCAGAGGACCGGAGAGCGCGGGGAGGATTGTATGGGAGGAGGTGGTCTCTGAGATAGCTTGGACCCAAGCTGTTTAGGGCTTTAAAGGTGATAACCAACACCTTGTACTGGGCCCGGAAGCCAATAGGCAGCCAGTGGAGGGACCTCAAAACTGGGGTGATGTGGTCCCTTCTAGATGTTCCAGATACAAGCCTGGCTGCCATGTTTTGGACCAACTGTAGCTTCCGAACCAAGCACAAGGGTAGGCCCATGTAGAGCGCATTGCAGAAGTCCAGGCGTGAGGTTACCAGCGTGTGCACAACTGTCTCGAGATCTTTTACTTCCAGAAAAGGGCGCAGCTGGCGTATCAGCCGAAGCTGATAACAGGCGCTCCTGACCGTCGCATTTACCTGATTTGTCATCAGGAGCGACGAGTCAAGGAGCACCCCCAGACTGCGAACACAGTCACTGGAGGAGAGTGTGACCCTGTCCAGGACTGGAGGTTGCAACCCAATTCTTGCTTTCGGGGCCGCTACCGTGAGCACCTCCGTCTTGTTCGGATTCAGTTTCAATCTGTTTTTCCTCATCCAGCCCATTACCGCCTGAAGACATTCATTGAGAGAGGAGACACCATCAGAATTCGAGGCCGATGAACGAGACACGGAGAAATAGATTTGGGTGTCATCAGCGTACTGATAACACCCAGCACCATAATTCCGTATAATCTCACCCAGTGGCTTCATATAGATGTTAAACAACATCGGAGACAAGATAGCCCCCTGAGGGACCCCACAAGTGAGTTCCCTCTTACTGGAGCTACTGTCCCCGAGCAGCACCCTCTGGGACCTACCCGAGAGGAAGGACCGGAACCACTGCAAAGCAGTGCCCCCGATACCTAACTCCCTCAGGGGGTCCAAGAGGATGCCGTGATCTATTGTATCAAAAGCCGCTGAGAGGTCTAGGAGCACCAAAGGGGTTCACACTACCCCTGTCGATGCTCAGACGCAGATCGTCGGTCAAGGCAACCATGGCAGTCTCAACCCCAAAGCCTGTCCTGAAGCCGGTTTGAAATGGGTTTAGATAATCGGCTTTGTCCAAGACAGCTTGCAGTTGAAGAGCAACCGCCCTCTCGATTACCTTGCTCAAAAATGGTAACAAAGAGACTGGCCTATAGTTGTTCATAACCAGGGGGTCCAGGGAAGGTTTTTTCAGAAGTGGCCTAACAGCTGTTTCCTTCAAGCAAGATGGAACATGTCCTTCCCTGAAGGATGCATTGATAATATCCGTGAGGAATCTCCTCAATGCATCCTCCCCCTGGACAGCCAGCCATGATGGGCAAGGGTCGAGAGGGCAAGTTGTTTTCCTCAGCTTACCAAGCAGCTTGTCCACGTCCTCGGTACTCACAGATTGGAGCTGATCCAGAATAACTTCATCGATGGAGTTGCTGGACACCTCGCCTATAGATTCTGTTCCAACAGTGGCATCTAAGTCGACTCTTATCTGAGAGATTTTATCTGCAAAGAAGTTATTTAACACGTCACAGCAGACTGTCATCGGGTTAAGCAAGGGATTTGGCACGGGGGTGCCTGCGTCAGCTCCCTCACCACCCTAAACAGCTCTGCTGGACGGGACTCTGCAGACGCAATACGTGCAGAGGAGAAAGCTCTCTTTGCTGCGCGTATTGCCTCCGATAGGTACAAAGAAAGTTCCTATGGCGAGTTCTGTCAGATAGGAGTCGAGTGTTCCGCCACCTGTGCTCTAGTCATTGTCCAACCCGCTTCATTCTCCTAAGCTCAGGTGTGAACCAAGGCCTTCGGTTTGAAGCGGGTTGGCAAGGACGCTTGGGAGCGATCATGTCGATAGCCCTAGTAAGATCGGTGTTCCAGGTATTGACCACAGCATCGACAGGATCACTGGCATTTCCAACCATTAAACCCTCTAGGGCTTTCTGGAATCCAATTGGCTCCATAAGCCTTTGAGGGTGGACCATCCAAATGGGTCCACCACCCCCAGTGGGGCAGATATTGGCTCTGAGTTCCGTCTTGACCAGGAAATGATCCGTCCATGACAATGCGGAGGTACTTACCACCTCCGCCCATGGATATTCCTGTTCCGTACTGAAGACCGCATCGAGTGTATGATCTGCACAATGTGTGGGCCCAATGACCAATTGGGATAGGCCCATGTTTGTCATGGTCTCCATGAACTCCCGAGCCACGCCTGTTAAACTGGTCTCAAGTGGGATGTTGAAATCCCCCAAAACTAAGAGTCTGGGGTACTCCAACAACAGCTCAGAGACCAGTTGCGTCAGCTCGGTCAGGGAGTCTGCTAGACAACGGGGTGGTCGGTAGACTAGCAGAATCCCCAAACTATCCCTGGTCTTCAGGCTGGAGTACATACACTCGAAATGGACTGTGTTCCGGACAGGTATCCTGGTCAAGGTCAGGTGGTTCTTATGAATCAGAATCTTTTGGTGTAGTATGCTAGCTGTTTCACTCTTTCAACATTAGGTAGCAGTGGCAAGGAAAAGGAGACAAAAAATTAAACTTCAGTGCCTAATATCATGGTCACTGTGCTTACAGACTTTTCCCTTCTTCTGCCGCTGCCTGCACTTGATACTAATACTGATTTAGTTTATCAACAGGATTCTTCTTACTCCTCTCTCTTTTATTTGTTGTTGTCATCAACTGCCATCAAATTATAGCAGCACTAGGACATTCAAGACCCCCCAGTGATCCTTGACTAGGTCCTAAAAACTCAGGGCTGTGGTTTGTTGATTGGATCAATCCACCTGTTGATCCACCTGATGTTGGATGTATTGATTGAAGCAATCCTTTTTTCCTACTCTCTTCCATTTTACCAGGTATTGTCATCTTATCCATTGAATGACATAATCCCATGATATGTCCAAAGTACAACAGCTTCAGTTTAGTCATCTTTGCTTTTAGGGAGAGTTCAGGCTTGATTTGCTCTAAACTCTGTTCATATTTTTAGCAATCTAGGATATCTATACAATTATCCTGCAACACCACATTTCAACTGAGTTGATTTTCTTCCTGTCAGTTTTCTTCACAATCCAGCTTTCACAACCATGCATAGAAATCTCTCTTTTATACAGACAGACGTACATATATATGCATGCACACCCAAATATCAGCTTAGCAAAGTTACGTTTTGGACAACAGTTCCTCAAATCCTCCACCTAGCATGTCTTCTAGGAGTTGTAGAGAAGTAGCTTTTCTAAGCTCTACAGCCACTCCAGCGCGCACACACTTTCTTTTCTGTAACAGTCTCAGCCTCGGCAGTTGAAAAATCTTGAAGTGCAGCTGATAAGAGAAAAGCCTGGTCTGCTTGCTTAATGGAAAATTTTCAGGAGTCCTGGGTTTGCCTCACACCATTTCACCTTATCCTTATGTTTACCTGCTTTTTGGCCCAGTCACGCACGTCTCTTGGCAACGCTCTGTCCTTTTCTCAGGTTGCCTGCCTGACACTTGGCAAATGGCTGTCTTGGACTGATAGGCCTTGGCATCACTTAAATAGCAAGGTTGTTTTGAGACAGCTCATCTCTCCAGAGGGAAATGGATGTATGTTTCATCCATCAATTGCCAAGGAGCTCTCTGCTGGCCCACTCCTTCTTCCAGAGAGGGATGGAGGTTAAGTTGTGTAACGTCTAAGCCAATGACCTCTACTAAGCCACTCCATGTGTCTCTTCTCCCCTCTAGATTTGTCTTCTGTGCTTTTCCCCTACACTGTTTCTCTCTCTTGCATGCTTCAACTGTTCCTCCTAGTACATTAGAGGGATGGCTGTCTTTATTAGTCACCAATAATGCTCTAATACATTCTTTCTCCTATTACCTCAGACACTAATTTGGTGAAATTGGATACTGACAGTACATTGATGTTGTTAAGGTTAATGACCCAGAGATTTACAAGGAAAGTCGCATTAGAAGTCAAATTGATTGTAATAATTGTTTCAGTGAACAGTGTCAACAGTAAGTACAGTGTGTTGTTCCATTTTACCCTGAAGAGGCTACTGGGCTGGCCATTAGCTGGCAACCTTTGGGTGGCAGGCAAATAGCAATGATGGTGTAGACCAGAGACAACATAGATTTGGCTATGAGGATATACAAAATTCATTAAGGGTTCTACTGCCCACCATTGTCAGCAGAAATATGCGGCTGCATGCAGACACACATATTTGAGGATATAACACAGTTCTTTGCTTACAAAAATTGATAAACTGTGTACATCTCTCCATTTCAATGCAGCATCTAATATTTAAAATACATAAAAAACAGTGGCTGAGGTCTTAATTCAAGTTTTGATTGTATAAATCTCCACATCTGAAATTATGCATTAGTTGTGCAATGCAATTCTTAAGTTGGATGGCAACATTGCACAAGTAAATGCATGAGCAAATGAACAACTAAAGGCAAAGCCCACAACTCAATGTACATCTCGATGTACCACACTACATGTGCAGCTCCACTGTTGAACTGAATGCAGAAATTATGTGTCACACAAAAAGCAGACATTCTGCATACAACAAAAATCATCTAGCCACTTTTGTGATCAAGCATGTGGCTATGTAACAGATAGACTGCCAAAACTTCAAATTTCATCTGTATTGACATTGACATTGATATATTGATAATGATATTAACTGGGATGTAGATAGATGTAGCAATAGTGCTTAGGATACCATGAGTAAGATGTAAATTCCAGCCAATCAATGCTATTCACCAAACATATCATAGGTGGCATTTGTGATGTTATTGACCTTTCATGGACAAATGTTGTTGCATTTATTAAATGAATTAAAGTAATATGTTTATGAATGCAAGTTATTTTAGAAGTTATAAGGTAAGGATTTGTGAAGAGGGACTGAAAGAATGGAATGTTGGAAGTGAGAGGTGATTGGAATTCAGGCATGGTGTCTGTGGTGGCAGCAGAAAATAAATAGTGGTGAGGTCTGGTGGGAATAGAAGATAAATAAAATCTCACACAGGAACAAAGGGGGCATCTGGGAGATCCCCACACTTGGTGGCCACAGCTGTGGGACAAGAGGATGTCCTCACATTGGTGGCAGAAGTGAAGATAATTGGAAGCCCTCACATTTGGTGGCAGCAAAGGAATAGGCAGAACCCCCACAATATGGCCAAGCAACAACAAAGTCCGGTCAAGGTGGCAACAAATATTAATGAGGAAGAACAGACAAACTAATGAGGCTGCAGAAGCTTGCTTTTGCCTGAGCCTACTGGGAAGAGAGAGATCCCATCCCCTTCTCTTCTTCCTGCCATGAAAGCAGTTTCTGGGCAGCCATTTTGAGTGGTGCTTTGAGGTTTTGTTTTTTTGCTCAGAGGAAGAGACAGAGACTTGCCTCCAGAATAAGGTAGTATCCAGGAGCTCTCCGTAGAGTTAGAAACCCAGTTGATTGAGTTCGCTGACAGTGCCTGGTTAAAAGACCAAGAGAACAGGGTCCCTTTACGTGGGTCTTCACCAGGGGACTTTTTGAGGAGCAAAGGACACAATAGGGGAAATGCAGCACAGAATAAGTAAAGAATAAGTACAGGAATACCTGGTTAACCTAAATGAATTTAAGTCTCCAGGACCAGATGAACTACGTCCAAGGATATTAAAAGAACTGGCAAATGCAATCTCTGAGCCACTGGCAATAATCTTTGATGACTCCTGGAGAACAGGGGAAGTTCCAGCAGACTGGAGGAGGGCACACATTGTCTCCATCTTCAAAAAGGTGAAAAAAGAGGATCCCAACCACTATCACCCAGTTAGTCTGACATCAATATCGGGAAAGATTCAAGAACAGTTGATTAAAGAGAGAGTCTGTGAATGTTTAGAAGGGAATGCCATAATCATTAAAAGTCAACATCAGTTTCTCAAAAACAAGTCATGCCAGACTAATCTGATCTCCTTTTTTATATATATATAAAATTACCTGCTTGCTAGATGAAGAGAATGTGGTAGACATAGCATATCTTGATTTCAGTAAGGCTTTTGACAAGGTCCCCCATGATATTCTTGCAAACAAAATAGTAAAATGTGGGCTAGACAATACAACTGTTAGGTGGATTAGTAACTGGTTGACTGACCGAACCCAAAGGGTGCTCAGCAATGGCTCCTCTTCATCCTGGAGAGAAGTGACTGACCACTGGGGTGCCCCAGGGTTCTGTCCTGGGCCCAGTGCTCTTCAACATCTTTGGGCCCTTACAGACTGCAAGAAATATTGCAAATTGAGGCCACTTTAACTGTCCTGGCTCAGTGCTAGGAAATCATGAGAATTGTGTTTTGTTTTGTTTTCTGGGACATTGAGCCTTCTCTGAACATTATCACATGGGGGAAATCTGTTGGTTAATCCACACAAATCCCAAACAAAAACTGAATTTGCACCTCACGATTTCACACGACATCGCACAGAAACTGGTTAGGAACTGGACAGAAACTGGTATTATCCGAGATCTTTTTAATTTTGGGAGTTTAGAGGAAATGCATTTGCGAAATTACAGTAATTTCGCATTTACTGTAATGTGAAAATCAAATAAGCACGGACAATTCTCTTTTAAAACCTGGAGGAGGGTCAAGAGGAGGAGGAGGAGGGGCCTCTAGAGAGGGAGAGTCCCGGGCTCCTGCCATGCAGGGAAGGCAAGGCAAGGCAAGGCGAGGGAAGTTTGGGACGGAGGAGAAGTTTGGCATTTGGGATGGAGGTGAAAGAATTTTTCCTTTGCAGCAGCTGTGGGTGGATGTGGGTGCAAGTGTGAGGTGTGCTTGTGGAGCAACTTGGAGCTCCATCTCACCATGAAGTTCTGCCCTGCAGGTCCTACAAAGGGGAAAGGCTTATGGGGGGGCATGGGAGCTACCTCCAGTTTCCCCCTCTCCTGGGCATCATCAAAGGCTCTGGCTCTCCCCAGGGAACACCCAGCCCTCCCTCCCTCCCTTCCTTCCTTCCTTCCTTCTTTCCTTCCTTCCTTCCTTCCTTCCTTCCTTCCTTCCTTCCTTCCTTCCCTTTCCTCCTCCTCCAATGCCAGGAAAGGAGAGAGAGAAAAGGGAGGCTGAGTCATCTCAATCCCTCCCTTGCCTTGCCTTGCCTTGCCTTTCCAGCCTCCTCCTCCTCCTCCTCCTCTGCTCTCTTGAGAGGTCCTAACCCCAATGGAAGGGGGTTAGGACCTGTGCAGGAGGACATGACCCCAAATGTAGGGCAGTCTGACATTTCCTCCTGGGAAATGCAGGACTCGTCCTGGAAAAAGGAGGAGTCTGGTCACAAAACACACCCATTTCCAGTACATGCACGGGTTCTTTTGTGTATGAAAGTTAAAAACGTCTTTTTTCGCTTTTAACTTAATTCTGTTATTACTGTAATTACGTGTGAAAAGCTTTTGCGCAATTATTGATTCAATTATTCCTCCTGTTGAGTCAATGAAGTACAAACTACTTTTGAACTCAGTTTTTTCACTTTCTTTTCGGGATGCTTCATTTCCACTTTAATATCTCTTTAACAACGAAACTGGCCCACGTGTGATAACGTCCTCTGTCAGAGAGCTCTGGTGCCACAATAAACTACAGTTCCCATGGTTCCTTAGCACTGAGCCAGGACAGTTAAAGTGGCCTCAATTTGCACTATTTCTGGCAGTCTGTAAAGGCCCTTTATCAATGATTTGGATGAAGGAATAAGGGGCTTGCCTCTCAAATTTGCAGATGACACCAAATTAGGAGGAATAGCTAATAACCCAGAAGATAGGATGAAAATTCAAAATGACCTTAATAAATTAGAAAGCTGGGACAAAGCTAACAAAATGAATTTCAACACAGAGAAATGTAAGGTACTGCACTTAAATGAAATGCATAGTTATAAGATGGGGGACACTTGGCTTAAGGAGACTACTTGTGAAAGGGATCTAGGAGTCCTAGTAGACCGCAAGTTGAACATGAGTCAACTGTGTCATGCCACAGATAAAAAGGCCAATGTAATTTTAGGCTGCATTGATAGAAGTATAATATCTAGATCAAGGGAATAGTGCCACTGTATTCTGCTTTGGTCAGGCCTCACCTGGAATACTGTATCCAGTTTTGGGCACCACAATTCAAACAGGATGTTGAAAAACTGGAGAGTGTCCAGAGGAGGGTGACTAAAATTGTGAAGGGTCTGGAAACCATGTCCTATGAGGAACGACTTAGGGAACTGGGTATGTTTAGCCTGGAGAAGAGACGTTTAAGAGGGGATATGTTAGCCCTCTTTAAATATTTAAACGGATGTCATATTGAGGAGGGTGCTAGCTTGTTTTCTGCTGCTCCAGAGAATAGGACTCGGAACAATGGATGCAAGCTCCAGGAAAAGAGATTCCAGCTCAACATTAGGAAGCACTTCCTGACAGTAAAAGCTGTTTGACAGTGGAACACACTCCCTCAGAGTATGGTGGAGTCTCCTTCTTTGGAGGTCTTTAAACAGAGGCTGGATGGCCATCTATTGGGGATAGTTTGATTTTGAGTTCCTGCATGGTGGGGGGTTGGACTAGGTGGCCCTTGTGGTCTCTTCCAACTCTAAGATTTTATGATTCAATTATTCCTCCTGTTGAGTCAATGAAGTACAAACTACTTTTGAACTCAGTTGGCAGCAATTGGATAAAGGGCAAAATTGGGAGGATAATAGGAAAAAATGGGACATTTTAAAAGCAGCTGAAGAAATGGGATAGTAGAAGATTAATTGGGAATGTCCCTGCCAGATTGGGACAGTTGAAGATTTTGCAGGGAACACTTGACCCTGGAATTCCCTTCCATTCAGACCACAAACCACCTCTAGATTTCAGTTGTACAACTGCCTCCACGAACTAGCCAGTAGCTGACTAATGGATTCCCATCTTCACATTTTCAACCATATCTGTTGTTTGGTGTGCACTTGTATTTATTTATTTTTTGGAAACTTCCTGTAAGGTTGACAAATGTGTGACTGCTCAAGATAAGTTGTATTTTTTTTTCTTGCAAGGAATATCAAGAGGTGGGGAAATGTTGCTTTCATTGAGACTATCAAGGTCAATGAAATGTCTTTTCCATCCCTATGTAGAACATATGTTTCTTTCTTTCAAAGAATGCATCGCAGACCTGGAAAGGTATGGTACATATTTCTGATCACAAAATTGCTCCAATTCCATGTGTAGACTGGAAGGCACAGAATCAGGTAAGCCAATTTAAAAACAGCTAAATGTAGAAATCTTCCATGTATCCCTAGAATGAATGACTGAAGTTGACACATGATATGGCCTTCTCTTTAATTTCTCCGGACACTCCTGTGTGGCCTATGTAGTCCTACACAGACCACACAGGGGTGTCTGGAGAAGTTAAAGAGAAGGCCATATCATGTGTCAACTTCAGTCATTTTGGTTTTACCAGTAATCAGTTCCTATGTTCTTCAGTTTCATAGTCAGCAAATGTGGGGTAGGCAAGTACCCACCTTTGTTCTACCTCATTGCACTAGGAATATCTATGGAAATAAGCTGGGATCACTTTGTCCTCTGTCATTTTCTGCCAGGAGACTCTGGAGTGACAACTCTATTAAAGCTTGAAGACACAGCCAAGTACATAAAATCAGCACTGACAAACTAAGCAGCTGGGAAGGAAAATTACTGGTTTGTTGTGTATATTTGATCCCCTAATTATGCATATGCACAGGCAAGGAGGGAAAATAGGGAAGGTTATTGTTTATCAAGGATGAGCAACCACAAATCTGCAACGTACCTGTGACTCTCAGGGGGAGAGAAGAAACGAAAAGGCCTTTTGATATTGACAAATCCAATCTAAACAATTGACAGACAACATAATTTGAATTTACTCACTTCAGCAAGTGTGGCTTTGTCTGGCTCACTCTGGCTCTCTTTAAAATGGATGGCTCATTTCCACTCATGTAGTACAGGCTCAACCATTGCTGACTCAATAACCATTCCTGAATCAGACCAAAGGTTGTTAGGGTCCTACATTCTCATAGGGAAGGTTGGGGCATATCTACTTGAAAAGGTGAAGAGATCTTGATAAGATGGAATTGGTCTAGAGGAGGACAACAAGATGGTAAAGGGTCTAGAAACCAAGCTGTATGAAGGAACAGTTGAAGGAGTTGAGTATGTTTAGCCTTCCAATATCTGAAGGCTCAGCATATAGGAAATGGAGTGAGATGGTTTCCTACTGCTTCACAGTGGAGGCTAATGAACAATGGAGGCTAATTATAAGAAAGGAGACTCTGACTATATATATTAGGAAGAACTTCCTGGTGATAAGAGCTCTTTGACAGTGGAATGTTGCTGTTGTGGGCTTTAAGTCATTTCTGACATATGGCAATCCTAAGGTGAACCTAACATGGAGTTTTCTTGGCAAGATTTGTTCAGGGAGGTTTGCCATTGCATTCCTCTATGGCAAAGAGAGTGTGACTTACTTAAAGCCACCCATTGGGTTTCCATGACTGAGCAGTGATTTGAATCCTAATCTCCTACAGTCCTTGTCCAGCACTCAAACCACTACACCACATCATCTTCAAAGGGTGGTGGACTCTCCTTCATTGGAAGTTTATAAGAATTTGGATGGTCATCTCTCAGGGAAGCTTTAGCAAGGGATCTATGCACTGGCAGCAGGTTGGACTGGATTTTAGAAAACTGGTTGGAGTTTATGTATCTCTAAGAATGCCACACTCCATGCTCATTCACAATCCTGAAAACATCTTCTTTCCCTTTATTTTAAATATATTGGGGGTGAGCATAGTGGAAATAGCAAGGACACCCAGAAAGGAAGTGAGTAGAAGTGGCTTGGGGCTTCCTTTCCCTCTGGCACACTTCTTTGTGTCATAGTCAGCCTTGAGTGAAATTAGCCAATGGATGTTCTGTCACTGGATGCTGGAAAATGACAGAGGGAAAGACGAATCTCCTTCCATCGCTTTGTGCTGTTGCTAGCATTGGTGACTAATGGCTTTGATGTTAGCAAGATTGTGAATCTGTGCCAGGTTTCACTCTAAATTTTAATGGACCTATCCAGTGTGCTTAAGCCTATTCCCCAAATATTTAAAGTTCATACTAAAAAAGACCTCATCTGCAATATTGTGTCCAATTCTGGGCATCACAATTCAAAAAGGATGTTGACAAGCTGTATCATATCCAGAGGATGACCAAATTGGTGAAAGGCCTGGAAACCAACAGCCCTATGTGGAGCGACTTAGGGAGCTATATATACTTAGCCTGGAGAACAGATGGTTAAGAAGTGACATGATAGCTATGATTAAATATCTGAAGGGATTTCACATTGAGGATGGAGCAAGCTTGTCTTCTGCTGCTCTAAACACTAGGACATGGAGCAATGGATTCAAACTATGAGAGTACCCTTACTCATGCAGTTCTGCTTTTTTGGTCATGGTGTAATGCAAGGGTGCAGACCTCAGAGCCAGTATCCCTCTGAACTCACCTAGGATAAAAGAAAATTCTCCAAATGCCTTCGGGGGGAGCATTTTGCCACATCTTTCCCACTCCCAGGCCAACCAAAGGTTCTTTTTGAAACAGGAAGTGAATGGGAAGTTACTTTTTCTCACTTCTTTTGTCATAAAAGGTGTCTCCTGGGCCTCAAATAGCCTAAGGGGCCCCAAAATATGGTGAAAGTGCCTCCATGCCCCCAAAACACTTTTGGGGACAAAAACATTTTTTAATTTTTAATTTTAATTTTTAATTTTTTGGTAGAGGTATATAATAATAATAATAATAATAATAATAATAATAATAATAATTTATTTATACCCCATCCCTCTGAGCACAATCGAGGCAGCTAACAACAGTAAAAATACATATATCCAGTCCTAAAAACAATACCTACACCCCCTTTAAAAAAGAATTAAACTAAACACTGATTAAAATATTTTAAATAACATATAAAATAGCTAAAACCAAATTTTCACAACAAAAAATGGCAACAGCAGAGATAACAAAACAAATTAAAATCAGCAGAGTAGTAAAAGATGGCGGCGGCAACAGATTTGAAAGAGCAAATAGAACAGAATAAGGGGATTCCAGAGGCTGGGAATTTTATTCTGGAAAGGCCTGCCAGAAGAGATCCATCTTAACAGCCTTTTTAAAGCTGTTTAACATTGTAATTTGATGGATCTCATCTGGCAGGCCGTTCCATAATCTGGGGGCGACTACCGAAAATGCCCTCTAGGAGGTTGCAGACAGCCTAGATTTTAATGGCTGCAGCAAGTTCCTCCCAGAGGACCGGAGTGAGCGGGGAGGATTATATGGGAGGAGGCAGTCCCGAAGATAGGTTGGACCCAAGCCATTTAGGGCTTTAAAGGTAATAACCAACACCTTATACTGGGCCCGGAAACTAATAGGCAGCCAGTGGAGGGACTTTAATACTGGAGTTATGTGGTCCCTCCTAGATGTTCCAGAAACCACTCTGGCTGCCATGTTTTGTACTAGCTGAAGTTTCCGGACTAAGCACGAGGGTAGCCCCATGTAGAGTGCATTACAGAAATCCAGATGCGAGTTTACTAGTGCGTGCACCACAGTCTCAAGGTCCTTTACTTCCAGAAAAGGGTGCAACTAGCATATCAACCAAAGCTGATAACAGGTGCTCCTGACCGTCGCATTTACTTGATTTATCATCAGGAGCGACGAGTCAAGGAGCACACCCAGACTGCAAACGCAGTCCTTTATGGAGAGTGTAACCCCATCCAGGACTGGAGATTGCAGCACAATTTCTGGTTTCGGGGCTGCTACTGTTAGCACCTCTGTTTTGTCTGGATTTACTCTCAATCTGTTTTTCCTCATCCAGCCCATTACTGCCCTAAGACATTCATTGAGAGAAGAGACACCATCAGAATTCAAGGCCAATAATCGAGACATGGAGAAACAGATCTGGGTGTCATCAGCATACTGATAACACCCAGCTCCATAACTCCAAATGATCTCACCCAGTGACTTCATATAGATGTTAAACAACATCGGGGAAAGAATGGTGCCTTGAGGGATGCCACATGTGAGCTCCTTTTTACTGGAGCAACTGTCCCCAAGCAGCACCCTCTGGGATCTGCACAAGAGGAAGGAATGGAACCACTGCAGTGCCTCCAATTCCCAACCCCCTCAGGCAATCCAAGAGGATGCCATGGTCTATCATATCAAAAGCCACTGAGAGGTCCAAAAGCACCAACAGGGTCACACTACCCCTGTCGATGCTCAGACAGGCAACCATGGCAGTCTCAACTCCAAATCCTGTCCTAAAGCCAGTATGAAATGGGTCTAGATAATCAGTTTCATCCAAGACAGCTTGGAGTTGAAGAACAACTGCCTTCTTGATTACCTTGCTCAGGAATGGTAACAAGGAGACTGGCCTATAGTTGTTCATGTCCAGGGGGTCCAGGGAAGGTTTTTTCAGAAGTGGCCTAACAGCTGCCTCCTTTAAGCAAGATGGTAGATGGCCTTCCCTGAGGGATGCATTGATGATGTCTTTGACTGAAAACAATTTGCTCACCTGGTCTTCTTTGATGGAAGCTTAGATCCTCCTTTGGAATTCCTTAGGATAAACCTCTGCACAAGGAGTTACAAACTGATGGTGGTATTCAGGTCCCTGTGTTGAATGACATTGTTGTGTAACTGAACACACTGTCAAATGGGCATCAACCAAACATGTACATCTGCATGCTCATCCATGTATAGTGTCATGTACAATGACACCAAATGTGCATCTCCACTTCTGTGATGTCAAACAGAACATGGATGTTCCTTATTGTACAAAAATGTCCAACTGAAAGGGAAGAAATGGTGCATAAGACACTAACAAGATCCTGGCCATAGTTTAGTAAAAGATAATGAATACTAAAAGGAATAAGAAACAGTAAGAAAGAGAGACAGAGTGGTGTAGTGGGTTGAGTATTGGACTATGACTCTAGAGACCAGGGTTCACTTGGTCATAATTCCCACTTCGATGAGTCACATGCTCTCAGCCTCATGGGAAAGTGATCGCAAACCTTCTCTGAACAAGTCTTGCCAAGAAAGCCCCATAATAAGCCAGAAGTGACTTGAATGTACACAACAACAACAAGAAAGGAGTAAGAATAGCACAACACCTTGCCATCTCCTTCTCTTGGGAGTGTTCATTGGTTCACTCTCTGCTCCTCTAGGATGGGAACTTTTTTTCCATCACCAGCACCACTACATAAATCAGCAACTAAAAGACTTCTTTCTTCTACGTTCTCTTTTAAGAGGCTCCCAATAGCAACAAGTGCTGTGAATGTACCACCAAAGGTTAACGTGGAGGAAAGATCATGACCTCTGAGTGCTGGGGAGCATTGATGATGATTGTTCTAAAGAAAACAATCTTTATTTCAATTGTTGTCTTCACAATTGTTTATTTCCTTTAGCCTCTGACCCCAGAACCAAACAATAAAGGGAAAGAAATGTACATTTGAACTAGAGATAAAGGCTGTATTTCATGTCTTTTTCTTTCTTTTTTTCTAAATTCTGTGACATTTAAGCACACACTGTTAAGGATGGTGGGGGAGAAGATATTTTCAGACCCAAACAGTGATTCTGATCTTTTGTGGATTAAGTGTTTTTCTTTATTACAGCTGAAGTCTTCTCTCCTTGGGCATCCTGGTTCTCTGCTGCAAGTGTAAATAGAAAATAGATTTATTTATTTTTGGTGGGTGGGTGGGTGGGTGTCTTCCTAGATTCACATTGTCCTAAAAGTGAAGACCTTTATGAGTGCTTAAAGCACAGTAAACATAAAATTTGGAATCCCACTGGCATCATACATATGAGTGTAAGTTCATTTACCCGAAAGTTATATTTTTTTTGGCCATTAGGCAATAGAAGTCTTCTTCTTTTTTTCTTTTTTTCTTTTTTTCTTTTTTTCTTTTTTTCTTTTTTAAAAGAGTAAGTAAACAGGGTTCTATTAGTGCAACTGTTTCACATGTAACTTATCACAACTCACCCTCTGGAATTTGGCAAATGCTCATCAAATTTGTAGGTGACACTAAATTAGGAACGGTAGCTAATACCTCAGAGTACAGGATCAGAATTCAAAATGACCTTAACAGATTAGAAAGCTGGGCCAAAACTAACAAAATGAATTTCAAATTGGAGAAATGCAGGATACTACATCCTGTCATATTGAATATGAAGCAAGCTTGTTTTGTGCTGCTCCAGAGAATAGGACCCAAGCAATGGATTCAAACTACAGGAAAAGAGGTTCCACCTCAACATTAGGAAAAGCTTCCTGACAGTAAGAAGATTATAGCACACGTAAATAAACTGGCTTACCTGATCTGGCTTAAAAATAAATGCGGGCGGTGTACAGACGCTATCACAAGGGTTTTGCCTCCCAAATCGCTACCTGGGACCATCCCAGGGCCATCCCGGGGCCATCCCCGCTCCTGGAGCCACTCCCAGCTTCGGAAAGAACTGCACTGAGCAGCTCTAGGAATGGGGATGGCCCCAGGATGGTCCCAGGTGGCAATTTGGGTGGCAAAGCCCTTGCGATAGGGTCTGGACACCACCTGCATTTATTTTTAAGCCAGATCAGGTAAGCCAGTTTATTTACGTGTGCAATAGGCTCCTAAGGAGACTATCGGAGTAGGATAAAATGTGGCTTACCTGAGCTGGCTTAAAATTAGAAGTGGATGGCATCCTGATATTATCAGATGCATTTAGCCACCAAAATCACCACCCAGGTGCAGCTTGGTTTCATAGGGGTGCTCCTTATGCCTCTTTTCGAAGCCAGGAGTTTTCTGGCTTGAAAAAATGGCCACTGGAGCCCCTCTGAACGGCGATGGAGCCGGGCTGCACCTGGGCAGCGATTTTGGCAGCTAAATGTGTCTGATAATATCAGGATGCTACCTGCTTCTAATTTTATGCTGGCTCAAGTAAGCGGTGTTGTAACCTAATACGATAATCTTCTAAGACTGTGTCCACATGGGCCAGAATACTCTGTGAGCAGCCCAGCATATTTTGGCCCCAAAACTGACATCTCCCCATTACCTGGCACTCCAGAGTGAAAGTAGGTACATTCTACTGCACCACACACTATGGGCCTTTGCAGACTGCCAGAAATAGTGCAAATTGAGTCCACTTTAAGGGTTAGGGAATCATGGGAACTGTATTTTATTGTGGCACCAGAGCTCTCTGACAGAGAAGGCTCAATGTCTCAGAAAAAAAACAATTCCCATGACTCCCTAGCAATAATCCTAACCCTAAAAGTGGTCTCAATTTGCACTATTTCTGTCAGTTTGCAAAGGCCCTACAGTGAGCCATCCAGAATCACTCTGGAGGGCTCTGGATTTTCCTAGATCTGGAGCAAAAGGTGACTTTTATTAATCAATTTTAAGAAGATCATACCAGTTCCCAGCAGAACTGGGGATTGGGCCCTGTGTTGCCCAGATTGGTCATCGTGGGAATGGGGGAGGGCATTTATTTAGCTTGTGCAGATAGGGCCATGTTCTACACAAATGTGATGTAGGTTCTTCGCAGTGATCTGCATATGCACTGCAGAATGCAGTTTGATACCGCTTTAATTGCCATGGTTCAATGCTGTGGAATTCTGGGGTTTGTAGTTTTGTGCATTATTTAGTCTTCTCTGTCAGAGACCTCTGACACCACAGCAAACTACAAATTCCAGGATCCCATTGGTTGGAGCCATGACAGTTAAAGCAGTGTCAAACTGCATTAATTCTATAGTGTAACAGGAGCCTGAGCAAGCTTTGCAGCAACATGATGAAGTTTGTCAGGAAGAACAGCACCACCTGTTGTAAGGGAGAAGAACTTCCACTCACAGTTCTAATTTAGCCAATGTTGGTTCCTCATTCAACAATGGAACTTCTTCTGCCCTTCCCTCTGGTCATGATCATGGTCATGGCTGTTTAAAGCTCAGAAGGATTTGCAATGAAATGAGGTCTAGTTTGCAGTCCTGGGTGGTTTTACATAGACCAGGAGCTCTATTTTGCAGAAATTTTGCTTGGAAGAGGACCACTTGTTCTAACCTCTACTGGATCCTGCAACATCTAGTTCCAGCCATCACCCCCACACTGCTACACCCACCTCATTTGTGTATGTGTGCATCTTAATTAATGGATCCATCAACAACCCAGAAGCAAGTGACATTAATCATCCTGGCTCACATTTGGCAGGGCTGGCATCACCCTCTAGCCCACGCTTCTTAATGTCTCAATTTGCAAGATGTAACATTTAACAGCCGTGACAGTTCTGAGGCCCAAGTTGTACAACTGCTGCCAAAAGAACATGCTGAGGCTTGTCATTATATATTAGTGAGCTGATTCCCATCCTATTAGCCCAATACTTGGAAGTGCCTGCTTCACTCAAATGAAATTTAGGGGCTGACCTAAGGGCAAGTAGTTCCTGCCCCTGCCTCCCATATTATTATATTCTCCTCAAGAATCCCATATTCTCAATGAGTGAGGTGGGGGAGACAGTTGGCAGCAACATCGCCTTCATTGCCTTTTGGGGGAGTGTGAGCAAAGAGAGAACTCCTCAGTTCCCTTCCTGTTTATAATAACCTCTTGTAGAGAAAAGAATGGAAAGGAATCTCTCATTCTTAGTGACAACTTAGTCTGACCAAAGGATCCAGCCAATGAGCAAGACAAAAGTTGAGGTCTATGTTATGTCCATCAACAACAGAACTTTGGATCTAGTGAGTTATAAGTAATGCATCTACCACAACTAATCACTTTCCTGAGTAACAAGAGTGTTAGAAAACCACATCTAGGGAAGCATAACTCCATGTTCACAGAGTTCCATGCATTTGCACAATGGTGCCTTATTAGTGAATTGTGACATTGGGGGGTTGCAGACTGCCAGAAATAGTGCAAATTGAGTCCACTTTTAGGGTTAGGGTTAGGGTCAGGGAATCATGGGAACTGTAGTTTATTGTGGCACCAGAGCTCTCTGACAGAGAAGGCTCAATGTCTCAGGAAAAAAAAAATTCCCATGATGCCCTAGCACTAACCCTAACCCTAAAAGTGGACTCAATTTGCACTATTTCTGGAAGTCTGCAACCCCCTATTGTGCAACAAAGTATGCATGCAGAACATGCATGTGCATTCATTTCCATCTATGGGCAGTGCACACATATGTACTGCATGTGCAAATCCACTTCCACAACCTTGATCTATCCAATGGCTTCTGTTGGGAAACTTCCACATGCATCAGGATTTCTGGCTGATGTCACTTTGAAGGAAGGAGAGAAGCAATTGGGGAACCTGGATGCAGAAGATAGATTTCAGGACTGTGAACCAAAGTGAAAGAGACACAGAGAGAGAGGAGTAAGACAAGGAATAGGATTTCTGTTTTGTACATTCCATGTTTGTTGTTGTTAACTGCCATCAAGTCAACTTAAATTTATGACAATCCTATGTATGAGAGACCTCCAAGTCACTCTGTCATCAACAACCCTATTCAGGTCTTGCAGGCTCAGGGCTGTGACTTCCTTAATTGAGTTTATCCATCTGTACATAGTATATACATTGGGGCAAAGAAGAGTCTTCAAACAGAGAGGGTAATCTGAATCTGTGTGTATTGTGGTGGGTGAAATGGGCAGATAGACAGCTCCTGGTGTTTTCTCTTCTTGTCTTTTCCAAATCCCATGTGTAGATGGTTGCATCCTCTCCAACGTTTCACTTATGAAAACAAAGTCATATGAGGACAAGTAACATTAGAATGTAGTCAAGATGGCAAACATTACTGATGAGTGAGAGAACACAAGTGGAGGGAACACCCAAGGTGGGAGAGGCTGTAGTATTTTGTTTTTCCATGAATCTCTTGGGAATAGAATTCAGAAACATAGCTATGTTAGTATGAAATATCAATATGCAAAAAATTAAAATAAAATAAAAAATAAATCGTGAGACTGTGTGAAGACACAACCAACTAAAGGTGGTGGCAAATATAGGTGTGCAACACCAGTACCCTGGTGAGATCAATCTCTAACCCAAAAAAGGTTCCAAAGCTGAGTGTAAAGTCCAAAAAGAGGGAAATTGATTAAAGAAAAAGAAAAAAAAGGTTTCTCCTCCCAAGCTCTAATAGGATTAAAATAAAAGGTACTTTACAGTTCAGGTTTAATGATCTTCGGTGTTGTCATCTCTCTGGGTTTGTTCCTGGATTGATCTCCTTCTCAATGAAGCTGGTGCAGGGTCTTTCAGCTTCTGGTGCTCTTGTTTTCTTTGATGTTGATGTTTATTGGAATTAACTGCTACAGGTAACTAAATTGGCTAATGAGGTAAATAAGTTGGCTATATGGTAAATAATTTGGCTGCAGGTGTAAGAAATGCCCTTTCCCTCTGCCTGAGCCTGTTTTTGCCACCAAACAGATGAAGCCAAGCCTACCTAAGAAAACCTAAAAAATCCCCAGCTAAAGCAGAGCTTGCTGGGAAGGGGCAAACCAAAAAACTAGAAAAATGCAGGGGATTCCTACAGCTCCTCCTACAAACTAATACAGTGGAACATTCCTATGCTCAAACTAAACTAAAAATGAAGGAAAACACAGGGGAGAATTTAAACAGTCCAGGCTGGACATCACAGACTGTGTGGAAGATGTTGTAGCATAAAATTTTATAGACCAATAGGTTTACGTCCTTGGACTCCATACATTTGAGGAAAACTAATGCTATAACTTCTTTCACACAATCACTCAAAGGTGCTACAAGATCCCTTTCCATACTGAGTCTACTGGGGAGGACATTCTTCTCTTCTGTTTGCTGAGTTGAGTCAAAACTACTACATTTTAAGAGCAGCTGAAAAAGTGGGATAACAGAGGATTAGTCAGAGCTGTCCCTGCCAAATTAGTACAAGTGGAGGGTGCATAGCTGCACTTAGGCTTTCCTTTCTTCTTTCTTTCTTTCTCTGAAATCACTTCCAGTTGCTTCTTCTCCCAGGAGAGGGAGAGCAACAGATAGCCCATGTGTGTGAGTTGTGTGTCTTCAAGGCATTTCCAATGTATAGTGACCCTGCCATGGGGTTTTGTTGGCAAGAACTGATGGGGGGGGGGGATGCCCTTGTCTTCTTATGAGGCTGAGTGCATCTGACTTGCCCAAGGTCACCCAGTGCATTTCATGGCTGATCTGGAAATCGAACCCTGATCTCCACAGTCATTGTCCAACACTCAAACCACTATGCCACAAGTCTATTATGGCTGCTGGAACAGACTTACATATATGGAAGCCTTCTTTAGGGGCTTCTATATCCAAATATATCCCCCCCCCCCATTATATCTTTTGATGGTGTTATTGAAGCACTAACATTATGGTTTTCTTATACCTCAATGCAAGCCTCTAGAGTAATTACTATTGTTTATGTAGCCATGAGCTCACAGCTCTAGCTCACTGTACACCACTGGCATAAATACCAAATAGCCTTACATAAATAACAATAATGCCCTCTAATAGATTTTCACCAGGGCCTTGACTTACATAGAGCTTACCAAGAGGCCTGAGCTCTTCTTACACAGCTCAGGACGTTTTCACACTAGACCCACTAAGCCGCCTGGAGCCGACCGTGCTGCTCATTCCGGAATGGCTCCGGCAGCGGCAACTTAATTCCTTTTTAAAAAAGGAATTACCTTGCTGGGGCTGATGCCGGAGGACGTCCGAAGTTAGCGCTGGATCGGCCGGAGTGAGGCCGGACTTGCTGCGACATGAGTGTGAACACACGGAGCAAGGAGCCGGACTGACGCAGGGATGGCACCGGAAGGGGCGGGGTTTGCTGCGACGTGAGTGTGAACACACTGGAAAAGGAGCCGGACTGGGGCCGGAGGGAGGTAGGATTGCGTCCTCCTAAAGCCCCGTGTGAAAACGCCCTCACAGTCTTTAGCATGGTCTTGTTGAGTGAGTTAAAACAATGTCCACCAGCCAGAAATCTCCTAAGGGAAGGGATTTGGGAAAGAAAGAGAGTGAAGGAGAGAGAGAAGTGGACACTGTGTCTGATTAAAGAGATGAAAGAGGACACAGGAGCTGCAGAAAGAAAGAAATTGACTTTGAGTTCTTTCTCCCTAAAGGGGCATTGGAGGGCGTCAACTGAAGATAACCTGATGCAAGTTTGTTAAGTTTGTTAAGGTTCCCAGAGAGCCACAGAAGGACAACTGTGGGCAGGGGAGGGGCAGCATTCTTAAAACAGCCTTACATTGTTGGTTTACAGTTCAAAATGTTAATCCTCCTGTGATGTGAATGTCCTGTCTCCTTGAATTAAATACAACATCACATTTAAAAAAAAACACAAACCCAAACCAAACCAAAGAAAGAAGTCAACCAAGCAGACTGCAGAGAAGAATGATGTGTATGCAACAGAGAAGAAACAAGCCCATGTGCCACTTGCACTACAGAAGGATGTCCTAGGCTGCTTCTGCATAGCAGAAATAATGCAGTTTCACACCACTCTAGCTGCCATTAAATCCCAGGAATTGTAGGGCCTTTGCAGACTGCCAGAAATAGTGCACATTAAATTGAGCCACTGCCCTGGCTCAGTGCTAGGGAGTCATGGGAATTGTATTTTTTTCTGGGACATTGAGCCTTCTCTGTCAGAGAGCTCTGGTGCCACAATAAATTACAGTTCCCATGATTCCCTAGCACTGAGCCAGGGCAGTGCATCAATTTAATGTGCACTATTTCTTGCAGTCTGCAAAGGCCCGTAGTTTGTTGTGGTAGCAGAGCTCTCTGATAAAGAAATCTAAATATCCCACCAAGCTACAAACCCCAGAATTCCATAGCACTGAGTCATGGCAGTTAAAGTGGTCTCAAGCCTCATTAATTCTGCAGTGCAGATGCAGTCTGAGTCCAATCAAATTGCAGCACAGGAGGCTGAGAAAACCTGAAGGTGTTCTGGGCCATCACTTTCAGCAACAATAGCAACAAGGATTTGTGGGGGTCCTACCCTCCGTGATAGAATCCTCACCTGGAATTGTGAAAAAGAAACAGCAAGCAAACCATCCTGCACTCAGGGCATAAACTCTGTAAAAATTAATTGATAGTTTGGCCCTGGTTCTCTCATCTAGTCAGTGTTCTTATTTTTACCAATAGTTTCTGGGATGCTGCTCCCTGTCTCTGAATTGGACCATTAAAATAAGCAGTCAGCATGTCAGCTGAACACTACAAACTAGTTTGGACCAGAGATCTTACTGTTGGAGTGCAGCACCATGCAAATAAAACAGTCAGGAGTGTCTTCGGAGCTAAAACTGGTAAACTGGAAAGACATCAAACAAACAGGCAGTTGTTTTGCCAGCAATTTTTTGCTGCAAGTATTGTTCGATGTTGTTGTTATGTACCTTCAACTTATGGCGATCACATCCTACAGTTTCTTAGCAAGATTTATTCAAGAGGTTTACTTTTGCCTTCCTCTGAGACTGAGAGTGTGTGACTTGTCCAAGGTCACCCAGTGGATTTCCATGCTCCTATGGACACCAGTCCAAAACTCAAACCATTACATATGCAACTTTTTCAGCAATGGACGGTTTAGATCTAACAACACATAAAGGACTTCATAATTTGTGGCTGATTTCTCCCATGTCTCCTTTTCCTCTCCTGTGGACTGACCTGATCATTCTTATGATATCCCTGTTCAAATCTCATTTCATAGTAACTGAATCCTCCTTAAGCTCCATGCATGTTAAAACCAAGCAGACTAACCGGGCAGGCATTTCCCTAGCTCTAATTACTTTTAATAATAAAAATGGGGGGGGGGATCCTCCAAAGTTCAAATAAGGAGATGCCAAACAGCATTTCCAAGACATGCAAGTACATGCGACTGTGTTTTGACAAGGATTCTGCAGAGTGCACAATGCCAATAACTTACATTCCTGGGAAAGCGTTCCAGATGGCACATCATCTGTGTACTTTCCCTGCTTTGTGTCTGTAAATGCAGCAGTAATAAGGGGCACTATATTTCTATGCAGAAAAGGGAGCAGAAACATGGCATCAGTGATGCCTTGTTTGCTTGATTTGAGGGCACTGGAAGAAGTTTCCAAGGAGAGAGTGGAGATCTATTTGGTCAATGAAGGCTTGGACAAAGGTGAACAAATATTATGACTGAGATCATACATTGGGCTTGCATAGTACCACCTGCATGTAGAGGTATATTTTAATTGTGGTATGCAAGCTTTGTGGTAAATGTAATATTACAACTCATTACACAACCCAAAGCAAATCTGCATGCTCAACAGCACCACATTGTGCAACTCTCCTTCTGCAACCTTCACCTAAATGCAGTTGTTCTGCACTGGACAAAAATGTCCAATTACTTTCATAGAAGAGTATCCACATGTATAAGGCACCAACAGGATTGTGGCAATTGGTAGGCTAGGGTTATGTAAAAACCTATCTGTTTCCTCTAGAAACATTGACACAGTTCTTTGAGTCTGGACTCAGATATGAAGACTGAGGCCTCACCTAAAAGAAGAGGTGAACTTTACAAACTCTGATTTTTTTTTTATTTTTTTTATTTTTTATTTTATTTTTTTAGATTCAAGCAGAAATGAGGCCACAGTTGTGGTAGAAGGTATTAAGAGTCCCAAGTTTACTCCTCAACCTCACCCCAAAGGGCTGCACAAGACCACTTTCTGAAAATGTAGAGATATGCTGCCAGTAGACAATATTGAACAAGATGGGCTGGTTGTTAGATGAACATACCAAGCCAAAAGTGCAGGAGAAAATGGATGAGTTCCTACATCAAGGAGCTTGAGTGCAAGTTTACCCTCATGGTGTTATTGGGATGATTGTACATTAGTGAACTGCAACCATATGCAAATGAAAGTGCAAACAAATGTGAAATGCTGAATGCAGATATGTATGTGCAATGTGCACAATGGCATCACATATGCAATGTTCAACTCTGCATATTGATGTTCAACATGCAATGTTCACCTCTGCACTGCATGTTCAACTCTGCTTCCATAGTCTTCAACTGAATAGGGATATTATGCCATGGCCAAAAAAAAAGTACCGCCACATGTGTAATGAACAGGATTCCAAACCATGGACCTTATCACACGCAGGCCACAAAGCGATAATAATGCGATAAAAGAATAAATCCAGAACTAAACCAACAGAAACTCTACAATACTCAAATGGTTATCACACGCAATTACTTTCATTGCGCTTTCATTACGCTTTTAAGAAAGTGCTCCCGGGAACTGTATTTGCCGTTCACACACAAGTGAGAAAATCCCGCACATGTGCTAGAAATGCTCCTCTAGCACATGCGCAATACAGCCGCGGCTGTCACTTGCCACGGCTGTCACCCCTTCCCAAGCCGGCTCTCTGAGGAGGTCCTCCTTGGAGCACAGGCCCCGCGCAGGGTCCGCGCTCCGAGGAGGTCCTCCCTGGAGAGCTGCCTCTCTGAGGACGGAGCGCCAGCCCTGCGCAGGGTCCGCGCTCCGAGGAGGTCCCGAGTTTTGTTGTGTGGTGGGTTTAGGTTTTGTTGTTATTGTTGTTGTTTTGCAATATTTGTTTTAAGAATAGTTTGCTATTGCCTTCTTCTGAGGCTGAGAGAGTGTTATTTGTCCAGTGTCACCAGTGGGTTTCCATGGCTTAGCAGGGATTCAAACCCTGGTCTCCCAGGGTCCTAGTCCAAGACTCAAACCACTACACCAGGTTGGGTCAGTCTACTTTGATATAGTCAAAGAGAGGGAGGTCCTCCCCGGAGAGCCGGCTCTCTGAAGCTGAGAAAGTGTGACTTTCCCAAGATCACCCAGTAGGTTTCTATATGGAAATTTTAACCCTGGTCTCCAGAGTCACAGTCCAATGCAAAAACCATTACACCACACTGGCTCTCTCTCATTCATAAGGTCACCATAAGTCAAATCCAACTTAACAACCATTAACAACAAAGTTGACTATGGGGGGTTGCAGACTGCCAGAAATAGTGTGAATTCAGTCCACTTTTAGGGTTAGGGTTAGAGTTAGGGAACCATGGGAACTGTATTTTATTGTGGCATCAGAGTTGTCTGACAGAGAAGGCTCAATGTCTCAGAAAAATAACAGTTCCCATGATTCCCTAGCACTAACCCTAACCCTAAAAGTGGACTGAATTCACACTATTTCTGGCAGTCTGCAACCCCCCTAAGTCAAAGTAGACTGACCCAACCTGGTGTAGTGGTTTGAGTCTTGGACTAGGACCCTGGGAGACCAGGGTTTGAATCCCTGCTAAGCCATGGAAACCCACTGGTGACACTGGACAAATAACACTCTCTCAGCCTCAGGAGAAGGCAATAGCAAACTATTCTTAAAACAAATATTGCAAAACAACAACAATAACAACAAAACCTAAACCCATCACACAACAAAACCCAATGATAGGTTCTTCTTAGGGTCACCATAGGTCAGAAATGACTTGAAGGGAGACAACAGGAATAAGATTGTATCGTATCTGACAACATGATGGGATACATGACACTCTGCTCTTTGTTTTCCCACAAGCTACTAAAGTATTCTTCTAGCAGCAAAAGGTTACAATATACTTTTGTTTCTCGGAGCCTGCCTGTTCTGTGAAGGAAAGCTGGAGAAAATTGCAACTACTAAACATAATGTTCAACAAAAATAACAAGGATCAAACTCTAGAATCCTTGAACCCAGTGCTACTTAACATGATGGGTCCATGGACCAATGCCAATCTGTGAGCCAGTGGCTGCTGGATCATGGAAAGTTTCTGGGAAAGAAAGTAACTGTTGTAGCCAAGGAGGACAAATATGCTCTTGATCTCTGACACGGGGGGAGTCAACCAATATTGCACATCAGATAGCCTGAGCAAAACTGCCTTAGCCAACAGAGCTTTGTAAAGTTACTTTTTTGGATTCCACTTTCCAGAATCCTCTATCTACCATGGCCATTGGGATTCTGGGAGTTGTTCTCTTTAAAAAGCAACTTTTACAAACTATCCATATTCTCATGCCCCAAAGGATGTAGGCAACCCATTCCCAATAATCAATGCATGGCTTGGGAGCACTGATACAGTCTATCAATTGAAGTGCACTGACCTAATACATTATATAGTTTGGAAACAGTGACTTTTTTGAGTCTAGGAACATGGAAACAAAAGAAGGGCAGTGTTGACTTAATGTTCTTCCCTGCCAAAGGAGAGGTTTCCAGATTGGATAGCTGAATTGCAAAAGCCTGACAAGAGACAGCTTTAATAATTCATATCCATTCCACTGAGAATGAAAAATTTGACCTGCTAGTGGATTAGCATCAACACCGCTCACACACTAATTATGAAATATTTAACACCAATGCCTTGTAAACAAAATATTATGAAAATTAGAACATTCTTGCAAAAAAAGAAAGTTCCATTTATAACCTGACGATGCCAAGAGTGGAAAATATATTCATTTCCCCTTCCCCTTCCAACTGAACTATAACAATAGGAAGAAAAATAAAAATAGTTAATACAATCAAAATAGTGATTTCTTTTGTTTTCTAAATGATTCTCTGTACAAACATTTGGACTCTTTTGGGTATTCCTCATTTCTCTAATCTGATGTGATCTACTTCATTGCCCCTGAGGCTGAGAGCATGTGACTTGCCCAAGGTGGGTTTCCATGGCCGAGTTGGGAATCTATCCCTGGTCTCCAGAGTTGTGGTACAACACTCAGACTGAGAGACGCTGGCTCTCATATCTTGGTTTGGTAACCAGCAATCCTTAGTGAAACCCATTTCCCATGTTTGGATGACAGATGAAATTCTGGTTTGTTATGAAGTGTCACTGGAAAATGCAATTTCTCTTCCTATATGTGACCTTGGGCAAGTCACATGCTCTCAGCCTCAGGGAAAAGCAATGGCAAACCTCCTCAGAACAAATCTTGCCACAAAAACACCATGATAGAGTCACCTTAGGCACACAACAACAACAATGCATGATGTGGGGGAGAGTGTTTAAATCCAAAGCTCACTACAGTTCGAAGCTTAGTTCCTATTGGATGTCCTCTCCCTTCATAATTCTCATTGAAAAATTATTAATTATTGAGTCAACTCTTACATAATTCCTACTTTTCCTTGGGCCTACCCTAGTTGGGACTCTGAGCAGGATTCACATTAGGGTAGGATTGCCAGTTCAGGATCTTCCTGGTGTTGAGGTTTCAGAGCCCAAAGATTTATTCAGAGGAAGTATGCTATTGCCTTCCTCCGAAGCTGTGTGACCTGCCCAAGATCATCCAGTAGGTTTCCATGGCTTAGCAAGGATTTGAACCCTGGTCTCCAGACTCATAGTCCAGTACTCAAACCACCACGCTGGTTCTCTATACACATTAATTTAATTTTTAGATAATATTAATTTTGTATAAGTTCCCTACGTCTTTCAATCTAGCATGCTTTTGGCTTCCTTACCACAGGCAGGGCTAACTCTATTATTTTCTTTGAAAAAATTCAAAACATTGTTATTGCTCTTGTCTTCAATAAGGAATATCTATCGTTCCTTATTAAAATGCTGGAGGAGAGACAGAGAACTCCTTTGTCTTCCTCTGCAGGCATAGACTAGTCTTCCAGACTGATTTTCTGCTTGGATTCTTTTGCTAATGATAATTTGTATTCTCATCATATTACATTTATGGTAGAACGGTAAATTTTAAATGAGGCCATGGTGCATTGTGTAGGATATTGGCTTTATCCCTCTGGTAGTGCCCTGGAATATGATCCTTACCAACAGTATAAATAAGCCTCATCCACTGATATTTTTCATCCAGAAAATATCTCTTCATTCAATTGCATGTGTATTAAACTGAAAACAAGTTTCTTAACCACTGTTATGTAACCCAAAGAGTTACATATGGTAATTTAATATCTAATGATATTAAGATACAACAATAGACCTATGGGGAAATGAGCCCTTACAATAGATTGTGCACATTTCTAATGGTCTGATAATTCTTCCAATTAATATCACATTTTCATTTTTCATTTGCTCAGCTTTCAGCTATTATTACTTTGGTAAATGCTGTATATGGACTTGGCCATGAATATAGAAAAATCCATCAGAATGGCCCAAATCCTACTGCTAGTCCTAACTAGAATGCTAGTGATAACTAACCAACAGAACTGAAGCCCATATTTGGGTAATGTTTCCATCTTATATACAGATCTATCTTATTTACAGAGAAGAGCGAGCCCACTCGAGTTCTGAGATCAACAAAGTAAGATTGTCTCTTAGTTCCACCGTTATCATGGGCCCATTTGGTAAGAACATGAGATATGAATAAAATAAAAAAATAATAAATTTTGTAAATCAACAGTGTTTTGCCAAATCATACCGCATGAGATTGGAAGAATTAAGGTAATTCAGACTCTGAGTTCAAGGTAGGAATATCTATTACTATATCTATACAAGTGCTCTGAGTCAAGGAAGTTTCAGGAAGGCCACATCAATATAAGTGCCAACCACTGCAACCCAAATTAAGCCAATGCAATCTGTCATATTTAGGCTTTTAGTCAAATTACTCTCTTTGCTGAAAAGAAACAGAGAGAGATTATAAAATTCAGTGTTCAAAATTATGTCATTGTCACAACTAGTGGCCAGAAGAATAACATTTCTTCAACTAAAATGATTTCCTCCAGAGTATCCATGGATTTTTTATCCACGGATTCAAGCATCCATGGCTTGAAATTATTTTTTAAAAGTATAAATCCCAAATAGAACACCTTGATTTTTCAGTAGAGGTTGTTTAGGGCTCTGTAATCTGTTCTTTATATTTACGTTTTAACTATCCATTATTTAATACTGTTTTAAGGGGGGGGTTGGTCCGGGGATATGCTGTATGGATTTTATTGTGAGCCGCTTAGATTGCTGTCAAGAAGCGGGATATAAATAAACATTATTATTATTATTATTATTATTATTATTATTATTATTTTATGTAATGGAAACCATTTTACTATCCATTGTATTTAATGGGGCTTGAGCAACCAGGGATTTTGGTATGCATGGGGGGTCCTGGAACCAAACTCTAGTGGATACCAAGAACCCGCTGTATTTCTCTTTCTCTCTCTCTCTTCTTCCTGGCAGTAACAAAGAGGGCCAGCTCATTTATTTATCCATAACATTTAGAAAATTTTGAAAAATCACCTCTGATGTCCTTTGACACAGGAGGTTCTTGGGATGTTTTCAGCTGGAGGTCTCCTCATGCTAACAATTGTAAAGCACTGTGTGCTTATTCTATCTCCCCCCCCCCCTTTAATAATTTTCTGCAGTATGCACAAAATAGAAGCAGTGGCAAAAACAAGGGAGGATTATGAGCAAAAAACAAAGTCCCATGATATGCAACAAGATGGCATGACAAAGGCCTTGCATGAATCTGGTCTTGGTTAGAAGTACAAAAGGAAGTGTTCCCAAGGATTATCAGAGTTGTGTATTCCTGCACCATGCGCTTCTGACAGACAGCTACCCAATCTCTCTTTAAAGACTTCCAAGAAATGTATGTTTGCTCTCCGAGAACAACTATTCCACTACCTAACAACTCTAATATCAAGAATTTTTCCAAATGTTTTCAATTTGTTTGAAAAATGCACAGACAGACACTCTCACTCAACATGGACATTTCTAAAATCTACATGAACACACTTGAGTCAATGGAGGCATGCACCCATTAATTCACCCATCAATGCAGTTTTTTAAATGTATCCCAAAATAGGTAAGGAAAGTTCTCTTTTTTTCCTCAAATGGCTGCAATCCACCTGGAATTGGTACAGAATGGGCTTGGATTTGATGGAGTTGGCCTTTTCCAACTCATAATTGCAACCCTCCAGCCAGAGCAATACTAGAGTGATGCACAAGGCTATATATCCATCCCTGCCACTAGCATCTGTTTACATCCCATCAGCTTGCCAGCATCCTCAAGCATCTCAGCCACCCCATGGAGTGAATGAAAATGGACTCCCTAGCATGGCCTTAATGCTCCAAATGTCCCCAAGGCTCTCTTTAAATTCTTACACTCTATGCCTTTCCTTAGAATGAGGAAATCTTGTTTGCCTCTCCACTTTCCAACTTGAATGGACTTGTGGTTTCAAATGTCCCTTTAGGATTTACTCATTTCCGTGTTATTGCTTCAATAGAGTGGTCATTGAAAATGATAGGGGGAATTCTTTGTGGTTTTGTTTAAAAAAAAAAGCAAAACAATGAAAGAGTACGTACCAGAAACCACACCTAACAGTCTTTTGTTGTCACTGGGGAGAAATGTCCACTATTGATCTGTTTTCCTTGCCTTAGTTCACTCAGGCTTTACTTATGATCACATGCTTTATGTCTGTACTTTCTACATTTCGTTTTCATCTGACCTTACAGATTCCAATTCCCTTTGTCAATGTTCAACCTAGAATACCATTTTGTGCATTTGACAAAGTGGACTCTATAGTCCCTGAAGGCTTACATTGCAATACATTTGTTAGTCTCTGAGGTGTCACCTCATTGATGTTTTGATGATTTGTGGTTCCTGAGACAATGTTTGGGAGGCCCATAGGAAATATCAGAATTCCCTGCACAGTGAAAGACAAAGTGTTCACCAATGTGTCAAGGGGAAATCTGATCTTTGATTTCCCCTTTTGATCCCCATGGAAAGATCCACATCCCATCACATCCCTCACATGGGACAAGTTGGAAAGGCACTGAATCCAAATTTTTGAAAGACTTTCCAGTCCTCCATCATACCTCTAACCAAGGGCATCACTAGGTGGTTGCAGGAAAATGGAATTACACCCTATGTGGGGTGACACTGCTGCTCCTGGAACATCTGCCTTTTGGTAGAAATGAGCTATGGCATTCACCTGCATCCTTTTAAAATGCTTGAGCTTAGCAGAAGAGATGATGTGAGTGGGAATGTAATTTTTATGTAAAATGTTATATATATATATATATATATATATATATATATATTCTTCTAAATTGTCTTTACAAACATCCTATCTTACCAAATATTTACTTTAACCATATGAAAATATGTACAAGAGTCCCTCCACATTTGCTGGGGTTAGGAGTGAAGGACCCCCATGAATGTGGAAAAACTGGAAATAAAAAACACTATTCTTTTTACCTGAGAGAACACCTCTTTAGGGATTTCTAGGTCTTCCAGGGCAACTCTATGGTCAACATCTGCCGGAAGTTGACCATAGAATCATGCTGGAGGAGCAAAAATGCCCAGATAAGTGTTTTCTCTAGTAATCTGTAAGTCCACAACTCTATGGTCAATTTCTAACAAAGTTGTGCTGGAGGACTTAGAGATTCTTAGGAAGGATGCAGATGGCACAAAGCGCCGTCTTGAAGCCCGAGAAGGGGAGGGGCAGCTGGACGTCAGCAACCCACCCCTTCTCGAGGACGTCATTGGGGCGCTCGCCATTGCACATGGCAACTGCTCTGATGACATCCTTCTGGCTCAGCATCCAGACACGCTGAGGCCGAAGAAGCACGGAAGAGGTGCCCGGCATCTCTTCCAGTGCCCTTTTGGCTCCTCTGAAAGGAGCACTATTTTAGTGCTCCTTTTCAGAGGCGCCATAAGGGTGGATCGGGGCCAAGGCGTGGGGCAGGCTTGGTCCCAATCCGCAGCTTCTTGGGGCGGCCCATGGCCGCCCATCTGTAGAGGCCCTTAGTAAGAACATATTGGTCAAATCTACAAATAATCAAATCCACAAAAGGCAAAGCCACAAATGTGGAGGGGTCACTATACATGTAAATACGTTTAGGCTGTGCATATGATATTGTAATTTAAAGGTATAATTTTAATTTTGCTAGTTGTTTATGTCACAACTATTGCCATTACATTCAGTGATATATGGAAATTATGATTTATGAGTAACCTTAGTACAAAAAACATTACTAAAGATTTTGTATACTGTGGGATGGGAAGAGGTCAATACGGGTGTGTAGGTGTGATACCATGAGTAACCACACCAGGTGATGCCAACCCTAGTGACTCCACTGAATCTAATCTGCGGAAAACTTTACACCAACAACAGGAAGGTTTTTTAAAAAATAAATAAATGGGGGAATGTCGGGGAATGCCCCTCCTCCCACTTTTCCATCCTACCGGTAGAAGCCCAGCAAAATGTTGTGTGTATCGGGTGCTTCAGTCTCAGTGGATCCAAACCTGTTAGGATTGCTTCTTTATATCTTTTATTTATCTGAAAGGCAAGAGCAATGACTAGCAGCAGAAATATGGAATTTGCCTTTTTAATTTGTCACTTTTTGCCACACATTGGGCACCCATTCATTGCCTGTTCAGGGAATTTATCTACAAAGCTGATAGCAATATTTTTCATGCAACAAATAGCTAACTTATGTGTTCCTCATTTTTCTTCTGCTAAAGAACTCAAAAGCAGTGAGAGTGGGGAGAGACAGATGTACACATATACAATCAGCCTTGGCAGAGATATATTTTTTCATGTAGTCAAAAAGTTGGCACACAAGTTTAAGCTGCATCAACAGACGTATACTGGCCAAATCATGAAAAGCCATGGTACAACTCTGTTCTGCTTTGACTCATACCTCCCCTGAAGTACAGCATCCAGTTTGGGACACTACAGTTGAAAAAGAATACAGTGGGCCCTTGGTATCAGCCGGAGTTTGATTCCAGGATCCCCTGTGGATACAAAATCCATGGATGCTCAAATACCATTATATACAATGGCATGATAAAATTGTGTCCCTTATATAAGGTGTAAAATGTAAAATGGCGTCCCTGATATAAAATTCAAGGCTTGCTTTTTGGAATTAATGTATTTTAAAAATATTTTCAAGCCATGGATGGTTAAATCCATGGCTAAAAAATGTGGATAGGGAGGGTTGATTATTTCAAGTGGCTGTACTGCTGTCTGAGATCTATTAAGTCAGATAGAGAGCTTGAGGCTGCATCTGCACTGGAGAAATAACACAGTTTGACACTGGCTGAATGCTACAGAATTTCAGGATTTGTAGTTTTGTGAGATATTTAGCCTTCTCTGTCAGAGCTCTGGTGCCACAACAAACTACAAATCCCGGAGTTCCATTGAGTTAAGTCATGAAAGTTAACATGTTGTCAAATTCCATTCTTTCTGTGGTGCAGATGAGCCTTAAGTCTCTGACAGTGTGTGTGTGTGTGCCATCATACAGAGTAGAGGGTTCTTTCTCTTCCCTGTTTCCTTACCAAGTGTTCCAGAATAGCCAAGTCATGCAGTTGATCAGTGTGAGGGAGGGAGTCATAAGTCAGTCTGGAAATCATGTTGCCTATGGGGAAATGGGGTATGTACCATCACTACCAATGAAAGAAATGGCAGAGTTGGTCATCTGTGAATGTGCTTGCCATTTCCTCAGTCCCAAATAATCAAGTGGTACACTGAAGGCACTGATGAGTACTTATATACCATGCAACTGTATGTGCAACAAATACACTTGAGGAACTCTGCTTACAGAGCTGTGAACTGTAATGGATGCCTGGCAAAGAAGAGGCTGATTGTACACTGAGACTTTCATCCTGTTGGTGTTTCACAAATGTAGAGGTTTTTTTACATGTGCTGTTTTACTTTTGTGACCATGTGTAACAACTGTATGCATATTGTGTAAAGATGGGGCCAAATGGACATCTCAGAGGAAGATGTTCCAAAGGTCCTTTATCTTATACCCACCTGCTCCACTGAATACAAGAGGAGACACTGACCACTGCATGACTTGGTTATTGTGGAGCATCTGGTAAAAAGCTGGAAAGAAAAAGAAGCCTCTATTCCATATGATGGCATATGTTGTTACCTCCAAAGGTAGGGGACCTAGAATACCCACCAACAATGATAGCATATTTGGGAAATTTATTAGCTTAGCAGGGGACCTTAGAGAGGTTGGGTAACTTTGAGAATCATTTTCACCTGTGTATACCAGTACTAACTGGGAGGATTCTAAGTTAATGAATAAAGAGTTTTATTTAGGAGTATGCAAGGGAGAACACAAGCACAGTAATAGTTTAAGACATCATACAAGGCTAACCAAAATGGAGGTATGGAAATTGGATAATGGAGGCTTAGGTTGTAGAATGGTTGATACTTGCCAGTCCTGCAAAGGAATCCACAGAAAGCAGGGTGTGGCTCAGGCAATGTCTGAGGGTGACACGGTGAATGAAGGAGATCCTCTGCGCACATACAAGAGTAGAACTGTGGATTACATTTATATCTGATTTCCTAGAACCTTCTCCCAATCCCTTTCTCTCCCCCTGGAGTATTTCAAGCCACCTGAAAATTGCTTTCAATTTTGCATTTCAAAAATTCTGTTTGTAAAGTGTCATGTAATAATAATAATAATAATAATAATACTCCTCTAAACCATGTCCCAGTCTACCATAACAGATTTTGGAGGGCTCACATGGAGGCACTTCAGGGTAGGGAAATAATCACTTTCTGTTTTCTGATTCTGCTGATGGAAGCAGTTGTGCTAATGGAGGGGGGCGATAGGTTTTGATTGATTGATTTTATTTTATATATTGATTCAATTTATATCCTGCCTTTGTATACCAAAATTTTATTTTATTTTTTTTAAAAAAACCCGGGGCCCCTCCTTTGTGCTCCTACTGAGCCTTGTCCCACTCACACAATCTCTTCAGCATTTTAAAGGGACACAAGTAAATGCCACAGCTGGTTTCTGCCAAAAGGTAGATGTTTGGGAATCAGGGCTGTCATCCCCCTTAGGGTGTCACCTGCAGCTCCAGCACCCCCCTAGTGATGCCTATGGTGCGAACCAAAGTCCTATAGTTGCCTCACACTCTGTGGGAAAGTGTTACCATCAATGCATTTTTCTGAATTTTGGTGTGTGTATGAATTCCATATTGCCCCAGATGCACTCTGCTGTGGACCCCAAGTGCCTTCATGGCAAGGCAAAGAGATCATGCCCAGGTTATCCCCATAGTCAGGAAGATAGTGTGGAAGTTGCAAATGGACCATCATCACCTCCATAATCAGAAGAATGGGCGATAATGGCCTAGATATCTCAACTGATGGGACATCTAATGACTTAATCCTCTCCCATTTCCCTTTGAATATTGCCAGACCAGATTACCTCACCCAGGCAGTCTCACACGTTTGCCCTGCAACTAGATTTTTCCCTTAAAAACCCCTAGATTTTCCCCCTCAGTGTTGCTAGTCTGAGTTCAGGGGGACCCTGCGTCACTTTTTACTCTGATCTAGTTACCGGTACCTTTGTTCAACCCATGCTCTCAGAACGATTGTGTCTCACACCACTTTACCCAATTGGATCCTGGAGAAGGCTTCATCTCTAGTAAGTATCATCCGTAGTGTTGTCTCTGAACCTTTTCTAAGCCAACCCCTGATTTCCTGAGCCTGGCACAAGTGTATGCATGTATGCTAATTGCTGTGTGATTTTCCCCTCTAATAAATAACACTTTAATTGGAAAACTCTGTCTCTGCACCAGTTCTTAAATCCACTGGACTCTTGGTATACACATGGGAGACAGTCTTGCAGGGTCCTTGTAACCAACCCCCTCTCAATTTGAGCTAAATAAAATTCCCCTTCATAGACTCTTGGCTACAAAAGTAATGTGGAAGGGAGGAGTATGTGCTGATCTTTCCAATAAACTCTTTCCGGTTTTATTCATGAAGTGTGTTCATTGAGTTAGACAGAGACAGGGCATTGCATCCTTTCCCCCCCAATATGGGATCAAGAGAAATTATAATATTTGAGACTAAAACAAAATGAAGCTACAACCATATATACTACAAAAGTTTAAAACCCATTAAATAAACCATCATTTGAAAAGGCTTAAAACCATTTGAAATACACATAAAACATGAAATCAAGGTACAGCAACACCGCACTGAAAGACTCTTCTGCCACACCTAATTAAAGACCAAAGACCTGTTTAAATTAAATGTAAATCACGGGGGGGGGGGGGCAACCTAGTTTGCCATGGGAGGGACCTCCATAGTGTGAGAGCAGTTACCAAGAAGACTCTTTCCTGGATCCTCACCAACAATGCCTGTGATGGTGATGGGAGAACACCCTCTCCCAAAGATCCTAAGGTTTGGGCAATCTCATGGTGGGGGTGCTTTGATTGTGTAATCCTGAATGACAGAGGGTTGGACTTGATGGCCTTTGAAGTCTCTTCCAACTCTATGATTCTATGATTCTATGTAGAGAAGTGAGATCTTTCAGATAACCTGGACCCAACCATATACGGCTTTATAGATCACAACTAGGACTTTAAACTGGAGCTGGAAACACACCAGTAGCCAATGGAGCTTTTTCCAGCAGGGGACTTTGCACAAGTCTGAGCTACTGGAAAATGGAGAGGAAATTATAACAGATGTTATCTCCTTGTCCTTATTCACAAAAGCCCTATGGTAGTTTTATGGTGAGCTTGTGTTCCACAATTCACTGAGTGTTGGGGAAAGATGTGGCTCACTGCAGGTATTTGATAGAAGCAGTGGGCTGATGTACACATTTTCTAATTTCTCTACAATTGAAAATTGGAGAATGTTATACCTCCTTTCCATATTTATGGCCTCCTTCCATCCCGAAATGTTGCTATGTTACATTTCTATTTAACTTATGCACCTCGGATGTTGTAAAAGCAGCCATAAAAGTCAATAAAAATGCAATAATGCTACGTCAGTCAAAAGCAATGGAGCAATAGCTATTGAGCAAACAATTGGGAAACTGTGCCTAAGACTCAACTGTACCATGTTGCAACTGATTAAAGATATGAATCAGAAAATTAAAGGGGCTCCTTTTGTTTTAGTTGTTACCGGTTGCCTAATTTATGGAGCAATTACTTTGATCCTATCTAGGGCACTGAAAATTGTATGGAAAGATACCATCTTGTGACGCTTTTATTATTAATACAGATTACCAGAGATCAGCTTAAATGATTGCAAGAGATATTTTATGTACATTCACTTTCAGTTTGCCTGTTTTGTATCTAGCAGTATCAGAATTTGCTCAGGAATTGCATAAAATGGAGATGGTTATCTCTTTAGGAGGCCAGCCACAATTTGATGACCCATCTTGCCAAATGGAGATTTGCTTGTCATGTATTTAACTCATACAATCATACAACCAGAAGGGATAGGAAGACTAACTAATCCAACACCCAGTCCTGCAGGAATACACAACTAAAGCATTTCTGAAAGATACAAATTCTGTTTAAAGACCTCCTTAAAGACCTACTATGGGAGTAGACCCATAGAATCAATTCTTGAATGGTGAGTCATCATTTAGGAAATTTCAATGCAGTGAAAGGTCCACTCTAGTTAGGACTAATAATAGCATTTAGCCAATATTTCATCCTCTTTCCCATTATATTAGAACCTTGGCTCTCTCGTTGCAGATAGTACAGATAGACAAAAGAGCAGACAAAAGGATAACAGCATCCTCTTAGAAGCTACCATTGACTTCCATGTCACAAGAGATGGATGTGACCATTGGCTTTGATGCCTTTACAATTCATGGAGGATAAGAGCTATACACTCCAAAATCTAAATGGAACCTCTTTCCCTAGAGACATAAGAGAATCTACTTCAAAATGCTTCTTCCTGTGACAAGCAATGGGAAACAGCTCAGCCAGTCTCAGAAGTACAACAAGAGCCCTTTGCATACTGATCCAAACTAACACAGCTATGTCTTTGAATTCTACCATCCAGGAATGGCTGGAATCTTGTCAGTTAGGCTCAAGTGAAGTAGGCCCATTGAACCAATTGTTGAATGGCGAATAGAAATGTGAGTAAATCCATTGGATTCAATAGCTCTACTCTAGTTGGGACTAACAGTAGGATTTCACATGATTGTTGGATGTGAATAAATGGTTAGATATGTTTATGGAGGTTGGGGCTATCAATGGCCACTAGTCAGGGTAGTTATATATTAATTCCAATACCAGGTACAGAATGTCTGTGTTTGTTAGCTATTGTGGAACACAAGGATCAGTTGCATTTGTGTCCTGCTGGCAAACTTACCATAGGCAACTCATGCCATAAATCCTATTGTTGGTCTTAACTAACCAAAGAATCAATAGGATTTCCCTATGTGTTGACTCATAATCCAACCATTTATTCACATCCAACAATCATGTGAAAAGAATGTTTGAATAGATAGGCCTTTGTCTGATGCAGCAGGTCTCTTTCTGTGTTTTAAATGCACCTCAGTGTATCACAGTTGTTAAAATATGGGAGCCTTTCCATCTGTTCTCATACCTACTTTGTGTTCATCATGCTCTATTTTCTGTTGTATCTGGGACAGCAAGGTTTCTCCAGTCACTGACAGGCAGAAATTGAACTGTTCCTGCATTTCCCCAGCCATTACTTATTGATTTTATTTTTGCTCTGCCATGTAGTCTATAACAGCACCCTCAAGGCAGCTTATATCATAATAAAACACTGGCATGCAAGATCTGCAACCTAATAAAGATACTAATGGAGAGGAAATGCAACTCAGTAAAATCACAATACATTAAAACAATTAAGACAAGCCCCAAACTCATAAGCAATCATATAAATGAAGATACATTAAGGACAGTAAGCTTGGCCTATTGAATTTCTATCTGCCATGCTAAAAAGAAAAATACCGGCATGCTTCCAAAAGAGCAGTGTGTGTGTGTGATCTATTATGAATGTGTCAATTTCTTTGCTTGACTGTCTAAAATGGAATCTAGTATTCCAAATGATGTCTTACCAATACCGGCTACATCAGCCTCATTATTTGCTGAGTCTTAATAATAATAATGATAATAATAATAATAATAATATTTATTTAATACCCCGCCTATTGAAAAACCAATCCAGGCGGCTTACAATTAAAATCAAATACAAACCCCAGACAATCCCTCCCCCCCTTAAAACAGTATTAAATCACAATAACATAAAAACAATATAACAATTAAAACTGAACTTAAAACGGCACAGTTAGACACTCCACAATGGCCTATAGCAGATATTCTTTTAAGATACAGATCTTAAGCATGATACTCTTTCTGTTCATGCATCTTGCAGAAGGCACTGGCCTGGAGATCAAGGTTCAATTCCCCACTTGGTCATTGAAGCCCACTGGATGACCTTGGGCAAGTCACACACTCTCAGTCCCAGAAGACCCCATGATACAGTTACCTTAGGGTCACCATAATTCAGAAATGACTTGAAGGCACGTAACAACAACAAAACAATGTGTTAACTCACTAATTGATAAGTTGATTGAATGGGTCTATTCTAGTTGAGTTAAGTAACAGCGTTCCAGCCAGAGTTTAAAAAAATATTAGACAGAAGAAGGTTGCAGCCATTCTCCCCTACACCTGCCTGATAGATTGCATCAATTTTGGCACATCCTAAGTGATTCTTGTGGTGTTCTTAACTGCCCTTGAGTTTGCCTCAACTCAAGGCAACCCTGTGGATGAGCCATATTCAAGACCTCCTGTTCTCTCCTGTTCTTCTCAGGTCCTGCAGGCTCAGACATGTGACCTCTTCGACTGAGTCTAACCATCTGGCATGTGATCTTCCTCTCCTTCTGTTGTCCTCTATCATTATCTTTTCCAATTATTCATGCCTTCTCATGATATGGCCAAAGTACGACAGTTTAGTCATCCTGGCTTCCAGGCAGAGTTCAGGCTAGATCTGTTCTAGAGCCCATCTGTTAGTCTCTTTGACTGTCCACAGTATCCTCAGCACCTTTCTCCAATAAACTCTGGAGATGGGGGCCATATTTTTCTTTGGGGGCTTTCTAAAGGAAGTCTGGAGACTCTGAAGGGGGAAGAACACTACATTGTATGGTGGTTTTGACAGCTTTGGGTTAGTTTTCAGGCAATAGACACATACACCTCACAACAATTCCCAAGTGATCCAGGAGTCATAAATATATCAAGAACAAGATAAACATGCCAAGATCTAAGAACCAGGAATGGTGTACCTCTCAAGAAAGCATGCATTCTTATCTTTTTTATATAGACAGACATATTTGACCAATGTTCAGATCTCTCACTGTATTTAATAACAGCGTTCTTCAGCTGTGCTCTCCCTGAAACCTTGATTGAAGCCTCATAATGCATCCAGGGAAGAGTCTGAGCCAGATATCTGAGCCTCTACCTTTTCCTGGGACTGGAATGTGAAGTCTCTCCCCCTCCCCTCCCCTCCCCTCCCCTCCCCTCCCCTCCCCTCCCCTCCTTCTCCTCCTCAGATTTTGAGCTGACCTGTTGAAAAGAAAGTGGTCTTGGCTGGTCTTCATGCACCTGCTGAGTCTCTTTCACTAGTGAAACACCTTCAGACCCTTTGGAGTGGGGCCATGACATCTTGGGTATTCCCAGTTCACTCAGGTTATCCCTCTCCATTAAGCTACCTTGTTTAATTATCCAACTTTTTTATTATCAGGATTTTAGCATAAACTTGTTTTAGCCTAGTTGCAAGCCACCTTAGGTCCCATGCTAGGAGAATGGCAGGAATATAAAATCAATCAATCAATTAATTAATCAATCATGAGGGCAGAAGCAGCAATGCTGCTGACAGGTAGGTCACCATTTTGCATTTACCTACAACACCTCAGAGTTTGGATGGCTCATGAATTGAGCAGGGACATCTTCCACCACTATTTTGGGAGAATTCACAAGCCACCAATGCACCAGATATAATGTTAGCTGAGATATGGCATGAATGAAATGTGGGTAATGGTGCCTGGTGGTTCCTATGTCACTGGGGTGGTGAACCTTCTTTCAGTAAAAGAACTATCTGAGGTGCTGAACATATTTGGAGGTTGATTCAGCACCTTTGATGGCTTTCTTTAAAATTTAGACCATTAGAGTAGTATTTTTTTCCCCCTGAATGTGGGTGAAATATGGTCACCATCATAATTACATGAAATGGAGTGATCATCATCACATGAACACAAATATATACATCTGGTGGAGAAGAACTGAAAAAAAAATGTCTAAAATGGCCTCTTTCTGGGAGTGGAGCAAAGACAGGATATCTGAAATATCCTCAGAGAAATCTTTATCCCAGTTCCATTGTTGAAGGCTCTCCTTGCTGTAGGTGGCCTTGCACTTTGGGTATCAAGAGGTATCTTGCTGAAGATGGCTGGATGAAGCTGCTATCTAACAACGTTTTCTTCTTCTTCTTCTAATGGAACCCCAGTAAACATAGGAGATTATCGCACAAGCTAAAAAATGCTGGAAAATGCAACTTACCTTTCCCGAATTTAAGTAAAATTTGGGCTGCATCCGGATCCTATTGCACAGCTTCCCCCCCCCCCAAAACCGCCATCCAAATGCAGCCCAAGTGCAGCCCGAGTCACTTAACTTGACCCGGAGGCCATTTTTCAAAGTTGGAGCCTTCCAGCATATTTAAGCCTGTGCAATAATCTCCATAGTCTCGGCTGCCTATTTACTACCTCTGATGACTGAATCCTTTTTTGATATTGCAACAACTTTCACTCTTGAGGCAAGACTATAGGCTTTCCTTAACCTCTGAGGACACATTATGCTGTTATGCTGCTGCATTTATATATCATACTATTTTCACCCATCATTAAGATGTGTCTTAAATTTACCAGGTCACTTCTCCCCACCTTCTATTATCCTGAAAAGTAAATTGCCCCATCAGTTATTAATCTCATTACATTGCCTTTTTGAACTGGATAAATTCAGCTGCAGATAATCTCTCTGCTACATAATCTTGTTAGGCTCTTATGCTTCATTCCCCACCTTCCCACCTCCTACTGGATATTGCCTTATCATAATCTCATCAGCCCAAGAAGTGAGGGTTATTTCATCCTGTTGAAGTCACACTGAGACTTACCTTAGTGTCTCTCAAATTAATCTAGGAATGTCACTTTTTCACATGCTTTGGCCCTTAGTTTCAAGTATATGAAAACTGGAGGGTAAGGTTGGTCTATTAAATTTTGCCCAGTACTAGAAGTGCAATTCTGCCCAATACTAGAAGTGGAAAGAATATTCCAAAATTTATTATTGCAAATTTATTTCTTAGATTTGGGGAAACCCTAACGAAAAGAATCCTAGGCTGATGACAGTCTTTGCAGTTCAACACTTCTTGTGTGCAAATTTTACACATGATATTTTTTGCACAGGAACATTGAAACATTTTCTGTATAGAAAATAATATTTCTGTGCAATGGCATTATTGCCTTTGCAAAAATTGATGTGTCATGTCCAGAAAATGCTATTTTTCTGTGCAGAAAATGCCATTTTCCACACACAAAAAGCCAAATTTTGCACAGAATAAATCCTGAACAGCTAATACTTTCTAAAAACTGCAGAGTTTTCAAAGACTTTGAGGCCACACGCCCCAACTCCCCCCCCCCCCCGCCAGCCTACGACGTGCCACACACTAGACCAGATGGTGGGCAGTGTTGTGGTGCTCTGGCAGCATGGTAACTACACGCTGCACACAAAAAAGAGTGCCAAAATGTGCCACGGCAGTAGCTAGGGCTCATTTTTTTCTGTTATTAAAAGGAGTGGCATTTTGCCACTTCTTTTGGGGGTGGAAAAATGCTGGATCGGGGCCGTGGCATGTGATTGCCATGGCCCTGATCCAGCGAGCAAAAGTGTGGCACAGAACCACTCCTTTGGGGTGTTCTGTTTCATCCTTTTCTCACAGCTGAATATTATACTCCTGTTTATGCAGGCTTGAAGTGCATCAACCTTTCTGCAACCAAAATGCTCATTTCCCAATAAATATATTTAGTAGAAGGATAGTAGAAGCAAATTCTGTGCTTCCATTTATGGGATTTTCATCAGCAAGAGCTGAACTAGATGACCCTCAGAGTACCTTCCAGCTCTGAAATCTTTTAATGGTGTCAAGATTTGAGTGAATTTAAAATGTGAAACTCCACATAGTAACAGAGTTTCGTTTCTTTCTTCTAATTTATATTTCTTTATCTTTCTGAGGAGAAATGAGGAAAGCCAAATACAACAAAAACCCATGAGAGTTCTTATTCTACCAGGCTTGCAGAAATCAACGGTGATGAGCTTTTAATGCTGGGTTATTTTGTCAATCTTTTTATATTCTGTCTTTTAATGAATTTTAAATTATCTTAATTGTTTAATTTTTAAAAATGCAACACATACACACACACACTACAGATTAAAGACATACAAAAACATTTCTGTGTGTGTATGTGCACATATACTGATATTTTTGTATGTCTTTAATCTGTCCTGGTTTTAAAATTTGTAAGCTGTTTTGTGTCCTAGTATTTGGAGAACAGATGAATATACTGTAATTGTATAAAAATAGTAATAATAATAGCTGGTGTCCTGCATTTCAGTTACAGCTTTATAGCCCAAAGTTATGGGATCTTTAACGGCTTCATATTCACTAGTGGTAGATATTCCTGATATCCGCCAGAACCCACCTTAAACTCAAAGGAGCCATTTGGAGCATTGGAAGCTCTATTATACGGGTGCGCTGAGTGCTTCACAATGATGTGGTTAGGGCTGCATCTACACTGCAGTAATAATGCAGTTTGACACTGCTTTAACTACCATGGCTCAATGCGATGGAATTCTAGGATTTGTAGTTTGGTGAAATATTTAGCCTTCTCTGTTAGAGAGCTCTGGTGCTTCCATCAAACTAAAAATCCCAGGATTCCATAGCATTGAATCATGACAGTTAAAGCCATGTCAAACTGCATTAATTCTGCAGTGTAGCAGCAGCATTTGTCATTCCCACCTTTGCACCCTGGTGGAATGAGTAGTATTTTCTGCACATTGCACTGCAATTTCATGGTGGGAGAGGCTGGCCATGTCATTCTCAAGTGCCCCACTCATGCTCACTGCAGACCTCCATTACTTGAGGTGGCTCCCTTGAGTTCAAGGTGGATTTATAGGCCTAATTCCTTGGGTCATTCATAACTATATTTTGTATATTAATAAATATGATCTAAAATGTTGGCAATTAATAACAATAATAATGCAGGACTTCATGTGGGGAGATCTACAATACCGATTTAGGATATTTACCAATATTTTATTCCATTTGTTTAGAGTTGTGTTTTTTTTAAACTATTATGACCATGATGATTTTGACTATTGTAATTTTTATTTAGACAAGTAAACCATGGAAGCCATGCCTTAGGGTGCTTAAGAGGCTGGGTATGTTTAGCCTGGGGAAGAGAAGACTAGGAGGGGACATGACAGCCATGTTTAAATATTTGAAGGGATGCCATGTTGAAGATGGAACATCTCCCTCGGAGAGTGGTGGAGTCTCCTTCTCTGGAGGTTTTTAAACAGAGGCCAGATAGCTATTTATCTTTCAATGTGTCTTCCTGCATGGTAGCACCACAAGGGCCATGGCTTTTGTGGTCTCTTCCAACTCTATGATGCTATGATTCTATAATTTAAGTATTATGATTTAATAGGTCAAATACTAGGAGAAAGATGGGGTACAAAATAAACAAACATTGCACCATCATCTTAACTCTAACACATCAAACCTGTGCTGGTAGAAGTCTGCATATTTATTTTCGAAACTTGGTGTCTCACTGAAGGAGGTAGGAAAACATGGGAGGGCTGTTACTGCCTAGAAGGCATCTAACCTGGCTTGTGCATTCCCTTATTGTATTCAGAAAACCTGCCCTGGCAACTATTTATTTTGGCTTCAGGCATTACAGTTCTGCAACTTTTTTTAAAAAAAAAGTGGAAAGAAATGTCTCCCTAATGACCGAAGTGCCACAATTTCAAAGCCAATTTCAACAGTACACATAACTTTCAAGATTGAATGCCCTCAAGCAAGCAGACTTCAGAAAGTGTGTTCTCACTCCACAGGAAATGTCTGAATCTTCTATGAAACTAGGCAGAGAGAGAGGATCAGCATGAGTGACTGAAGGAGTAAGCCCCTAAAACCTTAAAACAACACAGCAGACATGAACTCCTTTTAGATGGGAGTTGGAGATTTGGGAGCTGCTTCAGAGAAGGGAAGACATTGTAATACCCGAACAAAAGAGGTTGGATCAAGCTCTTGCTTCTTTGTCAGGCTTCTGAAATATTTTAGAGGAGGAGGAAAACCTCCCTTCCTGGTCCACAAAAATGGGTGTAGCTCTATATGTTGAGTTATATCAGATGTAGCCAGTCGTAGCTGCAGGCAACATCTACCTCATGTTGATCTTCGGCAATCAGGCAAGTGAGATGGAATGTTAAATGCCTCCTGGTGTAACCATGGACCTGTAGTTTTGCTATCTATGGGAAATAGGTAATCATAGGATAAGATGCTTTATAAAAAAACACCAGAAGCAGTCTTCAAGCAGGGGTTTTATTCACCTGAAAGCCACGTCTACACAGCAAATGCATGCAGGTTAAAAAGAAGTGAATCACTTTGAAAAATCTCCAGAAAACTCTGTGAATGCTCATTTTGGAAGGGAATTAAGGATGCTTTCAGAGAGACCTTTTTTACAGCTTCTTACAGCGAGGCCTCATCACTTGGGAGCTGTAACAGTTTGAAATGGAAGTTGTTCACCACACCTTTAGGTAATTTACAAAGACCCTGCTTCATAATACACATATGCACACAAGCATTACACATACAAACATGTCTGGTTGATCAAGACAGGGCCTTCTTAGTGGTAGTACCAAGGTTGTGGAACTTTCCCCCAGGGTATTATGTCTTCTCATTGAATATTGGATTGCAAACAGTTTAACTGCAGACAGCATTTGAGGTTCATTCAGTTATCATATCCTACTTAACCCATACCTGCTTCTGTTGTATTGATAAGTTGTTTGGAATGCATGGCCTCTTATATGGAGTATAGTTCGATCACACTATGTTTTAATTTCTGGAAGCCTTATCTTCACAAATAGAAATAGCTTCAAGAAATAAATTGGTTGTTTGTGTGTGTTTGTGTTAACTGCCTTCAAGTTGGCTTCAGCTTACAGTAATAATATGAATGAGACATCTCCAAGATGCCCTGTGCTCAATAGCCCAGTTGAAGTCTTGCAGATTCAGGATTCAATCTATCCACCTATAATGCAGTCTTCCTCTTTTCCTGCTGCCTCCTACCATACCTAGCATTATTTCTTTTCTAGTCTTGCAGATTCAGGATTCAGTCTATCCACCTATAATGCAGTCTTCCTCTTTTCCTGCTGCCTCCTACCATACCTAGCATTATTTCTTTTCTAGTCTTGCAGATTCAGGATTCAGTCTATCCACCTATAATGCAGTCTTCCTCTTTTCCTGCTGCCTCCTACCATACCTAGCATTATTTCTTTTCTAGTGAGCCATGCCTTCTTATGATATGACTAAAGTATCACAGCCTCAGTTTAGTCATTCTACGGAGAGTTCAGGAAGAGGTTTTGTTTGTTTGTTCTAGGACCCATTCATTTATCCTTTTAGCAGTCCACAGTATCTGCAGAACTCCCCTCCAGCACCACATTTCAAACTTTAATATCCAATAGAGATATAAAAGGCATTCAGTTTTTCTCATCCTTGCTGAAAAAGCATGTTGGCACCTCTCAACACTTTATGATTGTTTTCCTGCTTTTTCATGATTATTCACATTTTCAGAGCTCTCTTTTGTGCAATTTTTTTTTTGCACAAAATTTTGTTTGTGCAAAAAATATTCCTTATGCTTTATGTAAAACCTGGAGAAGATTCACCATTATCTCTTTGACATGGGAACCACCAGCCACTGCTGTATAGAAATCTACTGTGAACTTGTCTCCCTCCTGGTCAGGTCATTCTACTAACAGTGGTCACCACTTGGTCCAGGGTTTTTCACTGATTGATCCAGTGACAGCAGCTACTTGATATACACACAAGTGCCTACACACACACATCCAGTTAATGGCACATACACACATTTCCTGTTTGCTTATATGCATCATTTTGGGGCACTGCAGAGCTGGGTACACCCTTTCCCCCTCTGCAGTGGCCAAAGCCTTCCCTGCAGACTTACCACGCAGCCTCTGAAGCCACTTCCACACAAAGACATTCTGTGGCTGTAGAGAAGTAAGCTGGACTCATAGCCAAATGCAGTGATTACAGCTGAGATCTCTGGATGACCTGATAAACCTCAGCAGATGATGTAATCACTTTGCATCTCACTACAAGGACGTAGCTAGATGCTTCTTCATGTCTGCTCCCCATCAGGAATGAAATGGCATAGTTGCGGGAGACTTCATAAGCTGTATATTAAGACTGAGGAAGTGGTATATGGCTCAGCCTGGTGTAGGTGTTCATATAGAACTATTACACTAATCATAGAGGACTGCAACAGCAATCTTGTACATGCACCAGTGCTAAAAGTAAGCCTTTATATCTTCCTTAGTCAAAAAGATCTTGGCTTAAATGAACTCACACTCCTGTCACTTGTAGGGTTGATTGATGAGCAATCAAAATTTTCTATGAATTTTGACCAGAATTCCTTTCTACAGAAGGCTGACTAATGGTTATTGGTGATGTTCACCCCCTTTTATTCTCCCCACCTCTGGGCACAACAAAATAACAATCCCATTTTCCACCCCACTGGATTCTACCAAATCAAAGAAATCAGGCGGGGTATTGTGGATGGGATGAGGGATTGGTTGGAGGAGATAGAATTAACTCCATCCCAGTGCCAACATGTACCTATTCCACCAGTCTGGTTTTTGTAATCTTATTTTTATTAAATAGGATTTCAGAGGATATTTTGTGCAGACTGCTTGGAGGGAAGAAACAGAGAATGCATCTAGGCCTCCTTTAAATTGTAATACCTGCCTTGTTTGGTGCCCTAGTGATCTTTCTGTTTGGCAAAGATACTGTTTGTCAAGGGCTGCTGTTTGTTGAAGCAGTCATTAGAGACTCTTGCTTCACAGGAAAAGGATTCGATCAATATACTTTTTGTAACAAACCCAACAACAACACATCACCTTTCTGTGCTTTGGGATGAAGTGAGCTCACAACAGCAGCAGTGGGGAAAAGAGAGAAGGAAGCCTTCCCAATAGGGATGAATTGCACAAATTGTACTTTTAATTCCAGACTGTTGTTGATGATAAAGATGATTATTTTCAAGGGTCTTCATTTATATCCCATCTTTCCCCCAACTTCAGGAATTAAGGTGGTTTGCAGAATATTAAAAAGATACAAACATGTCAGTGAAATAATATAAAGATTATTTTGGAAAAAATTCAATGATTTATTGAATTAAAAATTCAATGATCTATTGAATGAAATGGTTAAAAAACCATTTAAAATCCACTAAAAGGCAGAAGGCAAAAACAAACAAACAAACAAACAAACAAAAAAACAACAGATCATGAAAAGCCCATCAGAGTCTATTCCTGATAATCTGTTGGAACAGAAATGTTTTCCTTTGGCAGCAGAAGAGGAGCAGAGAGGGAACCATTCTAGTCTCCTTAAATAAAATAAAAATTTATTATTTTTATTATTATTATCCTTGCTGCTTCAAACTCTGGGAGCAGCAACTGGTGCCTTAGTCTTTGTTCTCACCAACTGTATCTGAGCATATGGTGGGGCTGAGAGATCATAGTACCTTTGCAGGTTCATTTAGGAAATTTGGCCACGTTTCTTTGTAAAACTGGTGGTGCTTTACATTTCACCCCTGTATTACTTTAGTTAATTGATATCTCACCTTCTTCCCAATATGGGACCCAGAGTGTGTCCCAACATACGTTAAAACAAAATACAGGGGCTACTACAGAGAAAGCTCTATTACATGGATATATAACTGGGCCTATGATGATGACCTAGAAGTCTTGACCTATAAAGCTCCCAATGGCTTGGGGCTAGGATATCTGATATCTAATAGACTGCCTCTTCCTATAGGAGCATGCAAATAATCTACGATCATCAGTGGAGGTCCTGTTATGTATCCCACCACCTTGTGAGGCAAGGCTGGTGGGTACATGTAGCAGGGCTTTCTCTACAGTAGCCCACAACTATGAGACTCCCTCTCAACAGAGGTTAGGCTATCTGCCTCCATTTTCCAGCAGACAGTGAAAATTGTGCTGTTTCATGTGATCTTTGGTTTTTGAGAAAAGTCTTGTCTCTCTGGATCTTTTACAAACGGTCGGCCTGGCTTCTCAAGAAGCATTTGGACGGTTCTTAATTGGTTTCAGTTATTTATTTAATGTTTTAAAAATGTACAATACAATACAATACAACTGTTGGGTGGATTAGTAACTGGTTGACAGACCGAACCCAAAGAGTGTTCAGCAATGGCTCCTCTTCATCCTGGAGAGAAGTGACCATTGGGGTGCCACAGGGTTCTGTCCTGGGCCCAGTGCTCTTCAACATCTTTATCAATGATTTGGATGAAGGAATAGGGGGCATGCTTCTCAAATTTGTAGATGACACCAAATTAGGAGGAATAGCTAATACCCCAGAAGACAGGATGAAAATTCAAAATGACCTTAATAGATTAGAAAGCTGGGCCAAAGCTAAAAAATGAATTTCAACACAAGAGAAATGTAAGGTACTGCACTTGGGGGGGGGGGGAATGAAATGCATAGATATAAGATGGAAGACACCTGGCTTAACAAGACTACGTGTGAAAGGGATCTAGGAGTCCTAGTAGACCACAAGTTGAACATGAGTCAACAGTGTGATGCCACAGCTAAAAAGGCCAATGCAATTTTAGGCTACATTAATAGAAGTATAGTGTCTAGATCAAGGGAAGTAATAGTGTTGCTGGATTCTGCTTTGGTCAGGCCCCAGCTGGAATACTGTGTCCAGTTCTGGGCACCACAATTCAAAAAGGATATTGAGAAACTGGAGCGTGTCCAAAGGAGGGCAACTAAAATGGTGAAGGGTCTGGAAACCAAGCCCTATGAGGAACGACTTAGGGAGCTGGGGATGTTTAGCCTGGAGAAGAGAAGGTTAAGAGGTGATATGATAGCCCTGTTTAAATATTTAAAGGGATGTCGTATTGAGGAGGGAACAAGTTTGTTTTCTGCCGCCCCAAAAACTAGGACCCGGAACAATGGGTGCAAGCTACAAGAAAAGAGATTCTGCCTCAACACTAGGAGGAACCTCCTGATAGTGAGAGCTGTTAGACAGTGGAACACACTCCTTTGGAGTTGGTGTAGTGTCCCTTTTTGGAGGTCTTTAAACAGAGGCTGGATGGCCATCTGTCGGGGATGCTTTGATTTTGAGTTCCAACTCTATGATTCTATGCTTCTATGTATTTGTCAATTGTGCATCACCTTGGGAGCCCTGGTAAATCAAGGGATAATGAAGAAATGCCATGAAAGACTCAGTGCTAGGGAATCATGGGAACTGTCATTTATTGTGGCACCAGAGCCCTCTGACAAAAAAGGCTCAATGTCTCAGAAAAAACTACAGTTCCTAGCACTGAGCCAGGACAGATAAAGTGGTCTCAAACTGGATTATTTCTGGCAGTCTGTTCAGGCCCTCAGTGGAACTTTCTGCTTTGCCTATTAGCAAAGGTCTGCTGGGTTTCACGAAGGAGCACCCCCTTGTCTTTCCTGGAAATGTCAGGGGTTGAACCTTGTTTCTTCCATGTGCCAGGCCCATGTTCTGCCTGGGTCAAATCCCTCACTGAAACTTAAGAAGCTGCTTTATGGTATACTGGGATTTATGGTATACTGGGCCCTCAGAAGTCACAAAGCTGCACTTTGCCCACCTCATCTTAGAATAAGGGATGGGGAACATCATTCCTTTCCATTAGCTAATTTGGATTGGATTGCTGGGTAGAGCCCAACAACATCTGGAGGGCCAGATGTTCTCTACCCTTGCCTTAGAAAGTCAAGTCCCCAAGGGAAGCTTGTTCATGAGTAATTCCTCTTGTACTTAAAAATTTTTTTTAATGTATATTATAAACTCTGTGACAACTAATTTGCTTTGCAACTGAGCATTGCTGAGATTCATGGTGAAGGGTGCTTTGCATTCATATAAGTGGTAATCATGCATCAAGGTGCATGACAAAGGTGATCCCAGGTGTTAGTAAGCCAGCACTCTGAAATATTTCCCATTCTCCCAGCTGTCAGTCATATTATAACAATTAAATGGCTCCTTCATCCCCTGCAATTTAGTTCCTTTCCTTCCCTTGTGTATCATTTATATCTTGGTAATTAAACCACCAGCTATGTAGCAAATAACCTAAACCAGAGAGGAGAGTAGACAGATAGCCTGTGTGTTCTCCTACTTGGGGTTTTTTTCCCTAGATCTTTGGGTAGATTGTTGCTCTTAGACTTTACCTATGGAGCTTATCACATGGGGTTAAAAAGGCAACTTGATTCTTTTGGCTTGAATTCTCTGGGATGCAATGGAGTACTATCCTATGTAAATTGCCACCAAATCTGCTGGCCCAATCCAGCCTGGGTAAATCGCAGCTCCCAAGCCGCACTCAGCTGGCCCTTTGTTGAAAACAGAAGTTTCCAACTTTGAAAATTGGCCGGCTGAACATGACTTGGACGTATGTCTTACCCAGTCTGTATTTGGCTGGCGGCATCATGGCAGAATCTGTGGAGACTTCTGTATGATAACACCCAGATGCCGAAAGAGGCAAGTCTCCTTTTTAACCCCATGCAATAAGTTCCTATTTCTTCCTTTCTCTGAGATCACTTTCTTCAGACAGCAGGAGTTCCCATAATGGCTGCTGGAGCAGTAACACATAGGCTGCATCTACACTGCAAAATTAATGCGGTTTGACACCATTTTAACTGCCATGGCTCAGTGCTATGGAATTCTAGGATTTGTAGTTTGGGAGCTATTTAGCCTTTTCTGTCAGAGAGCTCTGGTGCCACCACAAATTACAAATCCCAGGATTCCATAGGATGGAGCCATGAAAGCAGTGTCAAACTGCATTAAGTTAAAGCGGTGTCAAACTGCATTAATTCTGCAGTGCAGAAACAACTATGGAAGCCAGTGTTAGGGATGTCTGTAACCAAGTTTAGGGATTTTTGCCTTTCTTTTCATTAAATGGATTTTCTGAAAGAATAAACATAAGTTGTTCTTTTTGCCTTATTACAAGCATCCAGAGTATTTATTCTTGTTTTGTAGCCATAAAGTCATAGCGCCTTCTTTCTATATTCTGCTGGCATATATATCAAATATTCTTATATTGTGAAGAACCAGGACCAAGCCTACCATGAGAAGGATTAACTTTCTGTATCTGTTGACTCAATAGGCAAATATTATTACAGTGGGCCCTTAATGTCCACTGAAGTTTGGTTCCAGGACCCACTATGGATACTAAAATCCATAGATGTTCATCCCATATAATATAATGGCCTAGTAAAATGGTGTCCGTTATCCAAAATGGCAAAATCCAGGTTTGCTTTTTTAAAATTATATATATTTAAAATATTTTCAAGTCGTGGATGCTTGAATCCATGGATTTAAAAAAATGGATATGGAGGCCTGACTGTACATTGTGAAGTATCATGGCCATGGATGAAAATGAAGCGGGGTGGTGGCATTTGGGAGAACTGATGGAGGCAGACGACTAATACAGTCGTCTTGGAGGCAGGGAATAGGAGGGGCAGCCACACGAGCGGTGCCCCTTCCTCTTCCCAGGGTTGCCCTCGGAGCCACCGGCCCTCCGCACGGCCAGCGCTCCGGGGGCAACTTCCCGCCGCAGCGTCCGGACACGCTGCGGCGGAAAAGTCAGGGAAAGTGCGCCCTATGCATTTAGGGAGCACTTTCCCTGCTTTCTGAAAGGAGCACTATTTTTGCGCTCCTTTCAGGGACTCCGCCGGAGCGCCGCGGTGCGGAGGCTGCGGTCCCGCGGTGCTCCGTCCCAGGGCATCCCCGATGCCCTGGTGTGCTTCCCCCCTTTGAAAATAAAAGTGAGAGCCCAGTCTAGCTAATAGAAGCAGGGAGTCCCATTTGGTATTCTGCTTCAGGAACCTGAATGCTTCAGGATGATGATGAGAAGGATCTGAAAGGAGCCTAAAAATCTCCATTGTGTCTTTTCACAGAGGAAAGGAGAGAAAGCAGGGATTCCCATGCTCCCTCTCCCTGTGGCAAGCCTGAAAAAGATGTTTGTGTGCTGTCAGGCCCTGATGAAGAGCCTCTAAGCCACAACGCAGAGGACTGCACACTGCTGTCTGACATTCTCATCTTGTCTGTGCATTGCTGTGCATTCTCCCCTGATCAATTCCAGCTGTGAGGTGCATGTTCTGGAAGGCCCATAAAGTATTAGTAATGCTATCTGAGCTAAGCAGGGACTCTTCCCTTTCTTTCCCTCTCACCCTGTTCTCTCACTTGTCTCCTTTGTTCCAACTCTCTTTCTCTCCCCCCACCCCTCCTTCCCCATATTCAAAAGCCTCAATAGACTGCAAAGGATCCAGGTTTCCTCCCAGTTTCATTCATCAAAAGGATCTATTGAATGCACCTCAGATACAAACATGATTATGTTTTCTCTGCTGCTGTCTTTTGCATTCCAAATGCTGTGGATTGGAGGTGGGTAGGTGGGCAGTGGCTCAAGTGGTGAAGACGCTGATTCTGTTGATTGCAAGATTGGCAGGTTGGCAGTTCAAGGCCTAGGTGCTGCACGATGGGGTGAGCTCCCATTACTAGTCCCAGCTTCTGCCAACCTAGCAGTTCGAAATCATGCAAATACAAGTAGATAAACAGGTACCACTTTTCAGTGGGAAGGTAAACAGTGTTCTGTGTTGTCATGTTGGCCACATGATCAGAGAATAATCTCAGACAACACTGGTTCTTTGGCTTAGTAATGGAGATGAGCACCACCTCCTATGGTCGGACACGACTTAACAACCTTGTCAACCGGGAATACCTTTACCTTTGATGATACAAACTACTGCCAGTGTGGTGTAGTGGTTTGAGCTTTGAACTGAGGGCTTTTACAGACTGCCAGAAATAGTGCAGATTGATGCCACTTTAACTGTCCTGGCTCAGTGCTAAGGAATCATTTGAACGGTAGTTTATTGTAGCACCAGAGCTCTCTGACAGAGAAGGCTCAATGTCCCACAATAAACTACAGTTCCCATGATTCCCTAGCACTGAGTCAGGACAGTTTAATGGGGGGTGCAGACGGGCGGCCATGAGCCACCCTGGGAAGCAGCAGATAGGGGCCGAGGCTGCCCTACGCCTTGACTCCAATCCTCCCTTTCGCCACCTGGGAAAGGAGCACTAAAATAGCGCTCCTTTCACAAGCTGTGAAAAGGGCGCCCGAAGAGCTGCCATGTGGCTCTTTTGCGCCTCTTCCAGCTCAGCGTGTCCTGATGCTGAATCGGAAGGACATCATCAGAGCACACGTCATGTGCAACGGCAGGCGTTCTGATGACGTCCTCAGGAAAGGGTTGTGGTGCCTGGTGTCCGGCTGCCCCTTCTCTTCCTGGGATTGAAGACAGCACTTTGTGCCGTCTGCAAAGAGGAAAAGTGGCCTCAAGCTGCACTATTTCTGGCAGTCTATAAAGGCTCTGAGACTCTAGAAACCAGGGTTCAAATCCCTGATCAGCCATGGAAACCCACTGGGTGTCCTTGGGCAAGTCATACTCTCTCAGCCTCAGAGGAAAGCAAAGGCAAACCCCCTCTGAACAAATCTTGTGCATGGAGTTTTCTGGGGAAGATTTGTTCAGAGGAGGTTTGGCACTGCCTTCCCCCGAGGCTGGGAGTGTGTGACTTCCCCAAGGTCACTCAATGGGTTTTCATGGCCGAGCTGGGAATCAAGCCCTGGTCTCTAGAGTCACAGTCCAACATTCAAACCACTATACTATGCTGGCTCTCATATCCTGGTTTGGTAACTGCCAGTCCTTGGTAAAAACCTATTTCCCATGTTTGGATGACAGAGGAAACTCTGGTTTGTTACAAAGTGTCACTGAAAGATGTAGCTTCTCTTCCTGTATCGGGCAAGTCACATGCTCTCAGCCTCAGAGTAAGGCAATGGCAAATCTTCTCTAAACAAATCTTGCCAAGAAAACCCTTGATTCGCCTTAGACTTTTGATTTGCCTTGGAAATGACTTGACGGCACACAACAACAATTCCATTACTACTACTACTGCAGCTGTTTTTGCCTCTGGGAAAAGAAAACAACTGTAGCTCCAGTAATAATAGGTGCACTCCAAAGGGACTGACAAGACATCTGAATGAAATCAGCCTATTTAGGCTTGCCAGAGCACCATTATAAAAAGTGACCCTGCTTGGAATGTGACACATTATTCAACTCCTCTGGGATAGAATCTGAATCATTGATGGTCCAAAGCTTCACTCAATAACACTTGGTAGTGTTGTAATAATATTGCATCATCAACATCAAGGAGAAATACCCTAGCTCTGTTTCTGGGCTTACAGGAACCTTGCTAAAAATGTGCCCTGGAGTGTTAGCAAAGATTTGTGCACAAGCCCACTCACCTTTAATCTTCCGGATTCCTTCTGCAACAGATTTCAAGGTCTCTCCCCACCTACCGAATGTGCTGCTTTCTCAATACTTGTGATTTGTGCTTAATGGCTGTACCATTTTTAGCATTCTTAGCATGAGCCTTTCTCCTTGCAGCTTTGAAGAAAACGAAGGGGGGAAATCGGGGGGGGGGGGGGGCTTTATACATAATAAAGATTATTTGAGTATTACTCTCTTTTCCAACAGGGATGCCCAAGGCTGAGCTGTCTATTTGCCTTCCTTGCCATTTCCCCACCTCTCATGCTCACACGTTTTCACCTTTTTTTTTCTGCCAAAAAAACCATGCTCCCCTTATCTCTAAGCCTTCTACATCCCCCCCCCCATCCCTGCTTTCTATATTTCTTTGGTTTTTCAGATTCCCACTTCTTCTGTGTCCTCAGCCTTGTCAGAAGCTACCAGGGTTAGGATAGGAGACAGTTCCATCTCTTTAGGGGCAGCACAATGAGATGACCTGGTAAAGTGACTGCCTCAGATCGTAGAACATAGCTGGTGGTGAATCATGATTTTTGGCTGAGATCTTACATCACATTCTATGTTTCATAAGTTTACAAATGCAGAGCATTGCAGAAATGGAATGAAACCCTGTTAGAGAATTCTGAATATGTACATCTGGGCAAGAGCACCCCAAAATGCATTGGGCATGTCTGATGAATATTGGGAACCTCTGATGAGCAGTGAGTGCTCCTGTTGTGCTTTGGTACTTCCTAGCCAGTGTCCTGATGCACATCAGGACGTTCATCAATGCCCATTGTGCATCACACCATGGCATATCAATCACTCCGCTGGGTACCATTATGAAACTGACAGCCATACATCATAAGGTCATGGCAGCCCCTAGGTGAATACAGATGTTGTGAAATTATGCCATTAAATATTGTGCATGTGTAAGGCCATTTATGAAAATGTAAATCCCAAGCAGAATGCCAGTTGTTTTCTCCTCCTCCTCCTCCTCTTCCTCCAATACCACCACCACCACCACCACCACCACCTTGTTAATCAATCAAAACCATGGCCCTGTCTGCATGGGCCGAATAAAATGTGCGCCCCTCCTGTCCTCTGGGTGGGGAGTCTGGACAATGCAGAGCCAATCCCCGAGTCTGGTGAGAACAGCTGGGCAATGTCCAGCCCATTCAGTATCAAACTCGGATTATTTGTTATTGTTATGTGCCTCCAAGTCATTTTTGATGAACTTAGGGTGAACATATAAGATTTTCTTGGCAAGTTTTTTCAGAGGGAGTTTGCTAGTGTCATCCTACACCCCTCTTAATATGGAGTAAAAAAATCTATCATTTGCTCTAGATTTTTCTGGAAGACCCAGAGCTCTCCACTGTGACACCACATGGCTGTCTGCATGTGCAACCATGGCTAGTTGCTCACTCTGAGATCAGGGTATCTTGTTCTGACCTCAGAGTGAGCAACTCACCACCGCCAGCACAGCTGCTACCACCATATCAGGTGGCACTGTGGAACATGCATGCAAACAGCCACATGGCATTGCAACAGAGGGTGCCAAGTAACAGGGAGAGGTTTGGGAAGCGCCAGGGCCAGGATACTCTGAGTGTTCCTGGAGTATCTTGGCTCATGCAGACACCACCCCTGGTAGCTTACAAGTAAAAAACATAAAAACAACACACAATCAAACGATCCATTGAATTAAACCATTAAAAACAATCCCATTAAAAAGTTAAAAGGTAGAAATCACTGGAAGAGTACATTCCTGAAGTCAATTCCTAAAATCTGTATGAACTGAACTTGCTACTGGAAGATAGGAATGGGATCCCAAGGGAGGCTGTTCCAAAGCCTGAGAGCAGCCACCAAGAAGACCCTCTCCCATGTTTCCATTAGATGTGCCTGTGTAATGGGCCAAGAGAAGGACCTCCCCATCCAGAGGTGTCTCCTGCTTCACCTTCTACTTCTCCCTGTTTCTCTTCTTAATTCCCCCCCCCCCTTTCCCCCAAGACTGGGACTCAAGGTGGCTTACACATTTAAATGATTACAGTATAATTAAATACATGCAAAAACACAACATTGAAATAGAATTAAACTATTAACCATGTTAAAACTATTGAAAACATACACATTAAAATATTTTACAAATGGGTATAGGTTTACCATTGGTCCCGGAAAACCAGGAAAACTCCAGATTGAAGGGTTTGAAAAATGTCCCTGCCAGCTGGACCAGTTGAAGCAACAAACTACAAATCTCAGAATGTAATTGATGGCAATATATAAGTAAACAACAACTTGAAATACAGTGGGACCTTGGTGTATCCCCTGGGGTTTGGTTTCAGGAAAAGTATGGATACCAAAATCCATGGATGCTCAAGTCTCACTATATAGGAGATAATCTACTTAGAAAAATGGCCACTGAAGTGAGTTAAGTCAACCTGGATGAATTCGGGCTGCATTCTGATGGCAGTTTTTCGGAGGAAATCCGTGCAATAGCATCCGGATGCAGCCTGAATTTTACTTCAATTCGGGAGAGGTAAGTCTCTTTTTAATGCATTTTAAAGGTAGTGTGATAATCTCCATAGACTTGCACAATCAAATGGTGTCCCTTATATAAAACAGCAAAATCAAGGTTTGCTTTTGGAATTTTTATATTTTTGGAATATTTTGAAGCCCCGGCTGTTTGAATCCATAGATAGAGGGGGCGGACTGTATACAATGTTAAATATCAAATGGGGGGGGGGGGGCTTTTGATAGGTGATGGGTTTTTTTTTTTAATAAACGGCCCCAATTCTGTCTTCCATACTTTTGTCGCAGTTTTGGGGAACAGAATGGAGGCAACCCTAAGCAGGTATGACAGTGTCATTTAAAACAACACAACACCCTCTTAGGCACTTTTCCTAGAAGCCTCCAGTTCTAAACATGTGTCTGAATTTTTAAAATCTTCATTTGCCAATGGAAGGACAGCAGAAAGAAAGCCATTATAGCTTCCCTAGAGAGGGAATTCCTAAATCTTGGTGCAGACACCAAGAAGGTCCCGTCTCATATTCCCACCAATCATTCCTAAAAAGGTGAGCAGTTTATTTGTGTATCACTCAACCCAAACTGGACCGTACATTTATCATCGCATAACACATTGGTGCGGGGTGAGAAGAGTAGAAGAAGCAATCCTCCTTTTCCCAACATTGCCTGTTTGGAGATAGAACACAGTCCAACCAGGATGGAGTTTCATTAAACAATGGCAGGGTTAAGCAACATCCCTCTCATCTCCTCCATCCTCTGAAATTTCTTCCTCGAAACTCCCAGTCCTGAAGCTGGGACCACAGCATCCATGATGACTAAAAAAGGGATGCCAGATGACATTTTTGTGACATGGTATAATCATAGGTATCATGCCAGATCTCATTAATTCTTGAAAATAAGGATTAAACAATTAATGATTAATGAATAATGATGAAAGAATTGGCAATGAAGGCATCACTGCTCATTATCTTGCCTTATTGTGTTAGGCAGCAATTGCAGGTCCCAGAGAGGATATAATGAGAACAACAATCCTAACTTCTATATTCCTAGAAAACATGTTAATTTGCTCAAGCAGGCATGCTTTTTTTGAAGCTCATTGCTGCCTCCAGAAGTCTTTCCTTGAAAACATATGATTTGAAGCCTTTTAAAAATATATATCATTATGCTTGTTCCTTCTCAAAATGGTGAGAAGTTACAAGGGCAAAGCAACAGGGTTTAATATCCTGTTGAGAAAGAGAGCTGCAGGTCTGTGGCACACAATCTGCAGTTTGTTTACTCTCTCTGTCCAATGCTCAGGATTGCAGGGTTAAGATTACAGGGGATTGCAACCAAGGTGGCTCCCCCCCCCCCCAGCAATATTTCATAGATGAAAACTGGGATACATGAGGCCAGGTATTAATGAAGAAGAATGAGCAGACAAGCTAGGAGAGGCTGCAGCAGTTTGCTTTTGCCTGAATGTATTGGGAAGGGTAAGGTTCAGCCTTCTCCTCTGCTTCCCTCCCCTGGCTGAGTTATCTGAGTGCAAATTACTTTTGTGCTTTTAACTCAGGATGCAGCAGCTGAAGTCAGCTGAGGACAAAGGGGGAAGGTAGGAAAAGGAGAGAGAAACTGGGACATTTTAAAAACAGCTGGAAAAGTGGGACAGCAGAGGATTAATCAGGACTGTGTCAAATTGGGACAGCTGGAAGGCATGGTGACTTCAAGACTGCTTCTTGAACCAACTGGCCACTGATTCCCACATTTTGGTCCTCCAGATGTTTTGGACTTCAGCGCTCAGAATTCTTGACTGCTGGCCAAGCTGGCTGGAGCTTCTGGGAGATGAAGTCCAAAACACCTGGAGGACCAAAGTTTTTTGGGGGGCAAATTGCAGCCCATGGGTACATGCAGCCCCTAGACCCCACTTTTGTGGTCTTTAAAAACCCTCACCAGTCTCTGAAATTGCCTTAACTGTTACAATATTCAGCAATTTGAACCCCAAACCATGCAGAAACGCACACCCCCAGTTCATGAAAACATGTGAAAATGCCCATCTCCACATGCACCACAGAACCCCATGCTATCCCCAAATAGCTCCATTTTCTCCTGCTTTTCCTCTCAAAAAAGACAACAGGAGATGATGCAATGTCACTTCCGGTCACCATTTTGAGAGGGAATGCAGAAAAAAATGTAGTTATTGGGACTTGGTAATGGAGGGGAAAGGCTCCTGGGGGATCTGTAGATGAAAATGGTGCCACACAGTTACCTGGTCTTGCTCTAGGTCTTTCCTGGACCCCACTGAGGATCCATATTCCCCCGCTCAAATAAAATTGCGGACAGAAAAGACAATTTACCAATCTTGGAAGTCTAAAGAAGTTTTGGTTTTGCACACATATTCCCAAAGCCATTCAGTCCTTGCCCCCCAGTCATTTTTTTTAAACCCCAAAACTAAAACCAAAAGTTGACCTCCTGTCATTTTATTTTATTTGATTGCTACTTTTTTTTTTTTTTTTTTACATTTGGGGGGCTGATACAGCCTGCAGTAAATCCTGTGGCAAAAGAAAAATGGCTCCCAAACATTGACCATCATTGGCTTATTTTGTTAGTGGTAGCAACATTCGCATGGCTCTGCTCAGAGGTTGCTAATTTTCATGCCTCTCTAAGAGTTTAGATGTAGCATAAATTCATGTTTTTTCCTACTTGTTGGTCTTCAGCTGCTGCCACACTCCAGAATTAATGCAGTTTGACACCACTTTAACTGCCATGGCTCAATGCTATGGAATCCGAGGATTTGTAGTTTTGTGAGATATTTAGCCTTCTCCGTCAGACAACAAACTACAAAATCCAGGATTCCAGAGAATGGAGCCATGACAGCTAAAGCAGTGTCAAACTGCATTAATTATGCAGTGTGGCAGCAGGCTTAGTTAGTACAACTCCCCTTTCCATGTTAATGGGGCAGTAAATTCACAATAGGGGTGCATCTATACTGTAGAAATTGATGTCACTTTTCCTGCCATGGCTCCATCCTACAAAATTCTGGGATTTGTAATTTGTGAGGCTCTAGCACTTTTTGACAGAGAAGGTTAAAAACATTGTAAAACTACAAATCTCAGGATTCCAAAAGATGGTGCTACTGCACTTAAAGTGGTATCAAGCTGCATTCTTTCTACCATGTAGCAACACCCTGGGTCTTTCGAAGAGGTATTCAAGGTGCCAATCTATTTTGAGGATATGATTCTTGGGTAGTGGTTTTAAAGTTTGTACTAAAACCCAAGCCAGATTGACCAAGTCCACTGGTAGGAAGCCACCAGATGTCATTTCACAAAGCAGTTCTAAGCTGGTTCTATCCACTCTCCTGAGCTGAACTGTCATGAACTCTGATGAGTATTACATTCAAAAGCTGGCCAGAGACATTCAGCTGTCACAACATTTCTAGTCACTAGCCTCCACAGATGATGCATTAACCTAAATTAAATGCAGGTTATCTGTGTAACAAGTGGTGGCTTGTCAGAATCAAGAATACTATGTTTTCTCCTTCTTAAGAAATTAGATCCCTAAATATACACAATCCGTACATTTTATGAGGAGCTAGCAACTGTAATAAGGATCTGACTCAAATCTGTCAACTTCAGTTTTTCTCAGTATCTGATTTGTCCAACCTTGAGTTCATTTTGTCCCAAGTCTATATCAGGTTATGAATTATTATTATTATTATTTTAAAAAGTCCTCTGCTCAACATTTGTATACATTGCATCATTTCACAGATGAAAACAGGGTCATATTCGGCTGAGCTACATCGGTGTGATCAAAAGGCTGTGGCCAGGGAATAAGAAGACAAAAGTCATTAATGAGGAAGAATGCACAAAACTACAAGAAAAAGCAGAGAAACCCTGATATTTATGTACTGAGTTTAAGAAGATTCTTATTGCTCCTCCTTCTCTTTCCTTCTTCCTGAGTTAAATGAGTGCAAACTAAACATGCACTTTGAACTCAGGGTGCATCTACACTGTAGAATTAATGCAGATTGTAGTTTTACAAGGTGTTTAGCCTTCTCTGCCAAAGAGTGCTGGTGCCTCACAATCCGACAAACCTCACAGTGCTGTAGGATGGAGCCATGGCAGTTAAAGTGATATCAAACTGCATTATTTCTACAGTGCAGATGCACCTTCACTTTGCAGTGATTGAAGTACACTAAAAGTGGGAGAAGGAAAGAGAAACTGGGACATTTTAAAATCAGCTGAGAAAGCAGAGCAGATGGTTAATTGTACCTGACAAATAGGGATAGCTGGAGGGTATAACACTGTTCTGCACATTTCAAATGATTTGTATATTCTTGCATGCAATCATCCTGCATAAGAGGGTTTTTTAAACTTTATTTTTATACATACATGCATATCTTTATACACATTCCCTTACTATGACCAAAATCCTGTTGATTGGCCCCAACTAGAGTAAACGTATTGAATCAGTTATTGAATGGTGAGTCAATCCATGGGTAAATGCAATGGATTCAATGGATGTACTCTAGTCAGGTATAATAATATGTGTGTGTGTTTGTTTTTTGTTTGTTTTGGTTTGGTTTGTATTTTTATCCCAGGTGCTAAACTGTATCACAAAGTTTGGACAATTGTATCTATTCACACACACACACAAGGAATTTTGGTTTGCATACTGGTTTAGAAAGTACAAATCAGGCAAGTTTGTATTAAATGCAAACAGAATAAATTTCTCTCCTATCAGTTTCCTTAAAGTCCTTGTGCCCCTTCCAAAGCTGCCAGCACTGCATTACACAGAAACTCACATCCTAGTAATTCATGGTGGAAGAAAAAGGAGAGAGATTTTGTTTTTTAATCTTCCAAATGAAATTAGGTTAGAGAAACTCCCCAAAATGATGGTGTTTGTACCACACAAAAATGAACTGATTTTTTATTATTATTATTTTTAAAAATGTGGCATAAGAAAGATAAATAGGATTCCTTAAATCCCTGACATTGTGTTGGACCAGAAATAATTTCAAAGATCTTAAGAGGGAGAAACACAAAGGGATGTAAAGGTGAGGAGTAAAGATAAGCATGATTCATAAATTGAAAGATGATATTTTCCCCATCTCTCTCTTCCTCGTCTATGGAATAATGCATGCAGCGAGTTAACAAGTGCTTTTTCAAGGGCACTGGAGAAGCACTGTGCATTAGACATTGCAAATGGAAGAGCCAAAGAAGAACGCAACCAAAATTCTGAAGGTAATAATATTTTATTTCTGTAGTAATTGTTGGGCATTGACCCTCGAGTTGACTCTGAAGACATGTTCTCGGGAAGAGGAACAAAAGACTAAATAGAAGTAATCTGCAGGAATGGTGTAGCAAGGAATTTACTCATTACTGAATGAGGAGAAGGCCACAAACACAGACACACACACACTAGTCTCAGGGCAGTACCTTAGGTGGCAAAGACCTGAAAGACATGTGGTAAAATCCTCACAGGTTTAATGGCTATGTTCAAATTTTAGAATAAACATACATTATATTTTGGATACATTCTTCTTTATAAAATGGGTATATGCACAATTGTGTTGATTTTTTTAAAATAGAGATGGAAAATTAGAGTGCTTGTTCTACTGCAAATGGACTGGAGACACTGGAGTGTCTACTCTAAACTAAACATTAAGGGAAAGACTGATCTCAATCAGGTTCCTTATCTACCACACCATCATCCTGTCCTGATCCAAAAGGTGGGACACATGTGTAAAAACATATAGCTGGTATCCCGTTAGGCAGTTGCAATGACATATTATAGGAATAGGAAAAACACAACTTCTTCCTATTCACACCTACAATCGTGGCACCATTGCCATTTATTTATTCATTTAGAGTATTTATATCCCGCTCTTCAGCCACAAAGGCTTTCTCAGTGGTTTACAAATGGTTAATTAGGCAGTTCCCTGCCCTGAGGCTTAAAAAAGTAAAAAAGACATGACACAAAAAAGAGAAGGAAATGGCAGTGGGGAAGAGGATCAAGTCCAGCAGCTATTGTTTTTCTCTCCCTCCAAGGCCAGGGTGATGGCGGTTGGAATGGAGGCAGGCCTCTCATCTACCTCTGGGCTAGGCATGATTGCAAATGGCCTCCAAACCCACCAGAAAATCTAAGCAGCTCTCCTGATGGATGGAGTTCTGGCAAGCTGGGTGCTGAAGTATGGTGTGTCATGCATTCAGAATGTATGTGAACAACAAAGATTCAAACCACATTCTACCTGGGATTATTTTCACTGTCTGAATAACTCCCAACAGAATACAGCCACACCTCGTTGGAAATAGGACTCTTTATTGCTGTACTATGTGATAAAGGGATGCAATAGCTCAAGTGGTTAAAACACTGACTTTGTTGATTGCAAGATTGGCAGGTTGGCAGTTTGAGGCCCAGATGCGGCATGATGGGGTGAGCTTCCATTACGAGTCCCAGCTTCTGCCAACCTAGCAGTTCAAAAGCATGCAAATGCAAGTAGATAAATAGGTACCACTTCAATGGGAAAGTAACAGCATTCTGTGCAGTCATGCTGGCCATATGATCACAGAGTAGTCTCTGACAACACTGGTTCTTCGACTTAGGACGTTACCACACTTGCAGCAAGAGAGCGGCGAGAAAGCTGGTCGGAATCATTTCGGAACCATTTTGGGCTCATTCCGGAATGTGCCCGGCAAGCGGAACACATTACCACACTAGAATGGAATCAGTGAGGAATGTGAGATTCCGGAATGGTTCCGCTCTGGGGGCTCGGAACTCCTGTTCACACAGAACTTGAAAGATCCCTACCTCGATCCGGCAAGGATGTTCATGCACATGCGCAGACAGGGCAAGGCAAGGGGTCCAGGAGGGGATCCCTCTCTGGCGCTGGCAAAGCAAAGCAAGGCAAGGGGTCCAGGAGGGGATCCCTCCCTGGCGCTGGCAAAGAAGGGCAAGGCAAGGGGTCCAGGAGGGGATCCCTCTCTTCTGGCGCTGGCAAAGCAAAGCAAGGCAAGGGGTCCAGGAGGGGATCCCTCTCTGGCGCTGGCAAAGCAAGGCAAGGCAAGGGGTCCAGGAGGGGATCCCTCCCTGGCGCTGGCAAAGAAGGGCAAGGCAAGGGGTCCAGGAGGGGATCCCTCTCTTCTGGCGCTGGCAAAGCAAAGCAAGGCAAGGGGTCCAGGAGGGGATCCCTCCCTGGCGCTGGCAAAGAAGGGCAAGGCAAGGGGTCCAGGAGGGGATCCCTCTCTTCTGGCGCTGGCAAAGCAAGGCAAGGCAAGGCAGTGGACTTACCACAAGTTCCCGGCTGCGCTCCAGCTCCAGGTGTGCTGGTGGGGAAGGTGTTGGTCCCCCGGCAGCCCCAGCGCCTCGCCTCTCCCACATACCGCAAGGAACCATCGGCCGTAATTTTAAGGAATACACCCGAGCGGTCGGCACTATACCGGAATGACAAGGATCTCGTGTTTATACCTATGCCGAGATCAGCGTCATTCCGGTATAGTGCCGACCGCTCGGGTGTATTCCTTAAAATTCTCGGAAGTCAAAAGGACTGAAACGAAGCTGAAATGACGCCGAAACGAGGTAGGGAAGGGCGGGGTTTGCTGTGACGTCGTGTGAACACACGGAAAAAAAGTCTGAAACGAGGCTGAAACGAGGCTGAAGTGAGGCTGAAATGACGCTGCTGTAGGGCCAGTGTGGTAACGTCCCATGTAACAGAGATGAGCACTGCCCCCTATGGTCAGACACGACTTGACAACCTTGTCAATGGGGAATACCTTTACCTACCTATATGATAAAGCTTTTAAAAAGTGCTTAGCAAACTGCAGGTCTTAACTGTGTCACATGTGTGTTTTATACATGTGTCCAAGCTTTTGGATCAGGATAAAATGATGGTGAGGTTGATCAAACATCAGTCTCTCCCTTAACATTCAGACACTCCGGTGTCTCAAGTTCATTTGCAGTGGAACAAGCATTGTATATTTTAAACCCACTCCAGCAACTAGTGGCAGTGGAATGAACAGTTGCAATTGCATTTTAAGGGAGTTTTAGCTTCTGAGTTATCTAGATTATTTTTTAATTGTGGATTTTAAATGATGAATTTTAAAAGTTGAGTGTTTTAATATATGTATATCTTATTTATCCTTTTAAATTGATGTGTATTTTAACTGATGTGGTTTAACTGATGTGGTGTTTCTGTTAATTGTTGTTGTTCCCTGACTCAATCCATGGGAGAGGTAAGAAATTATTATTATTATTATTATTATTATTATTATTATTATTATTATTATTATTGTGGCTGGATGTATCACCCTTCACTGATCCACTCACCAGCAAAGCAGAATTCCATTGATCAGTAGAGCTGCCTAGATTTTAAGGCTTGCTGGGGAGATCTCATTGGAAGGTGGAGCATAGGTGTGACATCCTAGCTACATGCCTGGTGCAGGATCTCAGCCTACCTTGAAAACCAAGAAAGAATACAAAGCTTTGGTGGCAATTCCAGCAGTACCTCCCAGCCTGGCATCATGTTGCATGGAAAACAAGAAGCAGCCCTATGTCAGGGGGGCTCTGGTGGCTTCCATGCAAGCATGAAGGTGAATCTGCTCTGGGGTTTAGACTGTTGAACATATTTGGGGTTAGGGCTTAGCACCTAAAACCCAGAGCAATTTTATTACCACATTGACAGGGAAACTACCAGTTGCTACTGCTTGTGGCATCTTTAAGACTTAGCTGAGTTACTATAACATGAGCTTTCATGGACTGAAGGCCACTTCCCCAGATGTATGGAATATAATCTTAGAGTTCAGGTATTGTACCTATATGGTGCATGGGGATAGAGGTGGGATACTGACATCCAGAAAGTACTGGAAGTCTTATCAACAACAACATTATCATTAACACTGGCCATTACCAACACTAGTGCAGATGATACCCATATCACGGTAATAGGTGACTTTGGGCCTAAGCAGACGGCGCAAAGTGCCGTCTTCAAGGCCAGGAAGGGGAGGGGCAGCCTCACACTGGGCACCCCAACCCCTTCCCCAAAACATCGTCGGAGCGGCTGGCCATCCACATAGCCGGCGCTCCGACGACGCACTTCCGCTGCAGCGTCCACACACGCTTCGGCGTCTTGCAGCAGGAGCACTATTTTAATGCTCCTTCCTGGAACAGAGACGCTGCGCCACGGGGCGGAGGAATGCAGATGCCTCTGCCCCGATCCGCAGCTTCCCGGGGCAGCCCCGTGCCGCCCGTCTGCTTCCCCTCATAGTTAATATCTGCAGTTTGTTAAGCACCTTCTTGAAGCTTTAATAATAATAATAATAATAATAATAATAATAATAATTATAATAAATTATTTTTATCCCACCCCTCTGCGTAATGCAACTGGGGCGCTTACAACATTAAAATATACATTTCGTATCCTGAAATCCCACCCTCCTCAAAATGCTATTAAACAATGATGATTTAAAACATGCTTAAAATGGTAATACAAATAAAAAATAAAATAAACAAAATAAACAGTAACTAAAGCAGAATCCAGGGAGCAAATTGGGCTGTCTTTTGATGGCCGGGATATCTATTCAGGAAAGGCCTGCTGGAAGAGATTCATCTTAACAGCCTTTTTAAAGCTATCTAAGGTGGTAATATGATGGATCTCATCTGGCAAGTCAATCCATAATGGGAGCGGTTGCCGAAAAGGTTCTCTGGGCGGTTGCAGACAGCCTAGTTTTTATAGGCTGCAGCAAATTCCTCCAAGAAGACCTGAGTGCACAGGGTGGATTATATGGGAGGAGGCGGTCCCAAAGATAGGTTGGACCCAAGCCATTTAGGGCTTTAAAGGTGATAACCAACACCTGGTACTGGGCCCGGAAACTAATGGGCAGCCAGTAAAGTGATTTTAAGATTGGTGATATATGGTCTCTTCTTGATGTTCCTGACTGCCATATTTTGTACTAGTTGAAGTTTCTGGATCATGTACGAGGGTAGCCCCATATAGAGTGCATTACAGAAATCAAGATGAGTGGTTACCAGCACATGCACCACAGTTTCAAGGTCCCTAACTCCCAGGAAAGGGTGAAGCTGGCGTATCAGCTGAAGCTGTAACAGGCACTCCTGACCGTTGCATTTACCTGATTTATCATCTGGAGTGACAAATTCAGGGGCACTTCCCAAACTGCGAACACAGTCCTTAGAGGATTGTGTGACCTCATCCAGGGTTGGAGGTTGCATCCCAATACCTGGTTTCAGGGCTGCTACTGTAAGTACCTCCGTTTTATCTGGATTCAGTCTCAATCTGTTTTTCCTCATCCAGTCCATTACTGCTTTAAGACAATCATTGAGGAGAGAGATGCCATCTAAAGTCCAAGATGAAGACCAAGACATGGAGAAATATATTTGGGTGTCATCAGAATAATGATAACACCCCACCCCATGTCTCCAGATGATCTCTCCCAGCGGCTTCATATATATATATATATATTGAATAGTATCAGGGACAGGATGGCTCCTTGTGGGACACCACAATTAAGCTCTTTCCTTGAAGAGCAACTGTCCCCGAGCATCACCCTCTGGAATCTGCCCAAGAGGAAGGGACAGAACCATTGCAGTGCAGTGCCTCCAATTCCTAACCTTCTCAGACAATCCAAAAGGATGTCATGATCTATTGTATCAAAAGCCGCTGAGAGGTCCAATAGCACCAACAGGGTCACACTATCCCTGTCGATGCCCAGACGAAGGTCATCAGCTAAGGCGACCATGGCAGTCTCAACTCCATATCCTGTCCTAAAGCGAGTTTTAAATGGCTCTAGATAATCGGCTTCCTCTAAGACAGCTTGGAGTTGAAGAGAACCCACCCTCTCGATTATTTTGCTCAGAAAATGTAGCAAGGAGACTGGCCTATAGCTGTTCATGTCCAGGGGGTCCAGGGAAGGTCTTTTCAGAAGCGGCCTGACCACCGCTTCCTTCAAACAGAATGGAACATGACCTAAGAAACATCCTCATGGCATCTCCTCCCTGGATGGCCAACCACGAAGGGCAAGGGTGAAGAGGGCAGGTTGTTTTCCTCACTCTACCAGAATCTTGTCCATGTCATCAGTACTCATGGATTGAAACTTAACCAGTATAAAGCAGCTTCATTTATATATCGCTTCATATCACACTATGGGATGGCTAAGTGGTTTACAACTGTAAGCTCATTGCCCCCCAACAGTTGGGTACTTATTTTAGCAACCTCAGAAGGATGCAGGCCTGAGTTTAGCTTGAGCCCTGGCTAGTATTGAACTCGCAACTTTGTGGTCTATGAGTGAATGGCTGCACCACCAGGGCTCTCTCTGTTGATAATTTCATCAACAGAGTTGCTGGACACCTCATCCATTGATTCTTTTACAACACTGGTGTCTAAGTCGGCCATTATCTGAGAGATTTTATCTGCAAAGAATTTGTTAAACGCATCACAGCAGGCTGTTGTAGGGTTAAGTAATGGGTTCTGCACCTGTGGAACCTGTGTCAGTTTCCTTACCACCCTAAACAGCTCTGCTGGACAGGACTCTGCAGACGCAGTATGTGCAGAGGAGAAGGATTTCTGCGCTGCATGTATTTCTTCTCTCTAGGAACAAAGAAATTTCCTATGATGAGTCTTGTCAGATAAGAGTCGAGTTTTCCGCCAGATGCACTCTAGCTGTTGTCCAACCCGCTTCATCTTCCTAAGCTCTTCAGGATACCATGGTTTACGATTTGAAGAGCATTGGAAAGGACGCTTGGGAGCAATTGTGTTGATAGCCTTGGCAAGATCGGTGTTCCAGGTATTAACCAAAGCTTCGACAGATTCACCGGCGTTACCAACCATTAAACCCTCTAAGGCTTTCTGGAATCCAATTAGTTCCATTAGCCTTCAAGGGCAGACCATTTTAATGAGTCCATCACCCTTGGCAGGGCGGACAATGGTTCTTAGTTCAGCCTTGATCAGGAAATGATTGTCCATGACAATGCGGAGGTTTTAATTACCTCCGCCCACGTATATTCCTGTTCTGTACTGAAGATCGCATCGAGGGTATGACCTGCACAATGCATGGGCCAATCGACCAATTGGGATAGACCATTGTTTGTCATGGATTCCATGAACTCTCAAGCCACACATGCTAGATTTGGCACAGGTCTTGAGTGGAATGCTGAAGTCACCCAAGACTAAAAGTCTAGGCAACTCCAACAGCAGCTCTAAGACCAGCTGTGTCAGCTCGGTTAGGGAGTATGCTTGACAACGGGGTGGACGGTATATTAACAGAATTGCCAAATTATCCTTCGTCCTCAGGCTTAGGTACATACACTTGAAGTGGATTGTGTTCCGGACAGGTATCCTGGTCAAGGTGAGGTTGTTCTTGTGAACCAGAGCCACTCTGCCCCCTCCCCGCCCACTTCCCCTTACCTGCTCACTAACAGAGTACCGAGCTGGGAGGGCCTGCATCCAAGTTATAGAGCTATCCTTTCCCAGCCAGGTCTCTGTAAAGCAAGCCAGGTCAGCATCCTCATCTAAGAGGAGGTCATAAATAATATGGGTCTTATTTTTGACCGACCTGGCATTGCATAGGAGTAAGGTAAGATTCTGTGGAATGATTGGTACGTTCTCCAATCCATTCCAGGAAAAAGAGTGTACTGAAGGCGGGATAGCTTTCAAACATCAATCCTGCCTTCTTTTGCAACAACCCTTCACTCTGTTCCTGCCATACCTTCCTTTCTCCTGCACAACCTCAATTTCCGCTCCCAGATCACTCCTGGCCACACATGCCTGTCCCTTATTTACAAGGCCTTCCAAATCCCCTCAATTTACTGCTGTCCTCCAGGTAAAGTGAGGCCAGCAAAAGCTGCCGCCATCGCAGCAGCAGCAGCAGCAGCAGCAGCAGCTAGCAGGCAGGTAGTAATAACCTCTTCCTGGAGTGTGGGGGTGGCAGGTCTTCTTTCCCCTCTCTGCTAGCTCCCCTCAGTCCCAACCAGCACCCAACTTATATCTCCTTTCCCAGGGGCCAGGTGTTCCTCTCTGTCTATGTAGCCAGGAATTAGCTGAGTGCCTGGGCCTGTTTCTGACAGGGAGCAACTCACAGAGTCCTCCAGGTAAGGTGATGCCAGTAGAAGCAGCAGCAGCAGCAGCCAGCAGGCAGGTGGTAGTAACCTCTTTCTAGAGTGTGGGGGTGGCAGGTCTTCTTTCCCCTCTCTGCTAGCTCCTTTATCATGTTGTACAGCAATAAAGAGTCCTATTTCCAAAGAGGTGGCTGCATTCTGTAGTTCTACCACACAGGAACTATTGAAAAACCCATTGTAGCTTGAAGACTCATTCACATTGCCTGAAATCCAATTGCCAGAGTAGACCCATTGAATCAACTACTGAATGGTAAGTCAACATTTGTATAAATCTCATTGATTTAGTGTGTCATGCAGATAATTCCAGTATACTTCAGTTAACAAAGCCTCTGACAGTAAAGATCCTTTTTAACCAAGGCTCTTTGCACTTGGCTAGCCTTCCTGTTGCCCTCCTTCTGTCTAGTCAGATTTATTTTATTTTATTTTTAGCAGCATGACATTGGGAAACTGCTGAAGGATGGCTGAGAAACACAGACTTCTAGTGTCAGTTTTCAGCAGCATGTCTATAGTAAATGATGCAGGAAAGCTTCAGCTGGGAAACTATGGAATTCTATGCTCCTGGGTCCTACTGCAGCTGTGTGTGCCTCCCTACAACAGGCAAAGTAGACAGCAGCTGCCTCCAGAATCCATTACTCAGCAAGCACAAAATACAAAATAGAAAGAAAAGGGGAGACCAAATAAGACACCATAACCAAGCTACACCCAGCAGATTAAAAAAACAAACACAAGCAATAACAATAACAACAACAGCAACCAAAGATCAACAAGTTTGGCTACCAAAATGGAAATCGTAAGATGAGGGAGACTGGGTGAAAGAAAAAGTCATCCTCAGAAGCATTTTGGAAGAAGCCTGCAAGTGATCTCTAGAAGGTTAAAAATGTTTTTGTCTCCATATGCAAGGTTTACCTGACCTGATCATTTTGTTTCACATGCACAGATTGTTTATTTTGAATAAAAAAGTTTGCTAAAACATGTTGAACTGCTTTTGTTTGTTGTGGTGTAGGAATGTATCCCTATCCCTTCCATATTATTTCTTCTTCTGGTACCAAATGTTCTTTAAAGAAGTAATACCCAGAAACACATCTAATTCATTAACTGAGGTATGCCAATAACTGGATTTAGGCTACAAGTACTGGTTAAGATTATGAGGGTTGAACTATACCATCACTGGCCAATTGTGTTTTCTTTTGAGAATGATGAGGTTTCTAGATCAACTTCCCTGCTCTTGGACTAAGAAGATGAAGATGATATTTGGACAGACACTTTGCAAGTGGAGGGGGCTTGCAACGTATATTTGGGGTGGAGAGCTAGTTCAAGATAAACTCAGGATACACTGTCCTCTTGCTTCTACTTCTAGCTCCTATTTTCATAGTCAAGCTGATCTGCCTGCTTGCAAATAAGAAGTCCTCCTCCTTCCTTAGCCAACTTCCCTGCAAGTTCTTTGCATACTTCCCTATTCCTGTCATTGACAGCATAACCCCCCTTCTTTTGCTGCGGTTGAAATGGCAGCCAAATTTCTTAACTTGTCTCTGATCACCCTGTTAGATCTTCTACCAATTTATTTTGCCTCTTCCTTCTACTCACTTTCCGGATTTAATTCCAAGTAATCTTTTTTTTTTAATTCCAGGTTTAAGCCACCGGCACATAACGGCATACCTCTCATTCATCCTTCTTATTATGTATGCTCCTTGCATTTGGACCCATTCTTTTTAACTTTGAAACCAACACATGGTCCATTACTTTTGCCTCCCTTATGCCAGACACGTTCAAATTATTTCCTTGCTGGATAGGTCTGCATATTGCCCTGATAATAAAGTAATCTACAGAAATGGAGACTGGAATTTTACCTGTCTCTAAATGCCAGCTCTGTGAATGTAGAAAAAATATCAAGCAATTGCAGCAGGCAGCTTTTTCCCAATGATCTTTTCTAACCCCAAATGGCTGAAGCCAGCTTGAAAATATGCTGTGAATATATAGTAGGCACTTTCCCATTCTTTCTCCCTCAACACCTTTCCCTGTTACAGTAAGAAGGGTTTAGGATGAATTTTTTGACAGATAAAACACCCCTGAGATTCTTGACGATTAATACATACAGAGCAAAGGTCTAAGATATATTTCAGAATATGTCCAACTTTGAGCTATAAAAGAGCTCCAGAGTGAACACTTGCAAAGAGTTGAAAAATCGGCCTCCAAATTTCCAGTTTTGGAATGCCAAATGTGAAAACACAAATTTCACTTTTGTGTATTGAATGTGGAAGGTCATCTCAAATGTTAAAATCTGAGCATACATCTGGTTTTGTAGATGTGAAATTCTGTAGGCTGTTAATTGTCAAAAGGATGAAATCCATAGTATGTCAGTTATTGAACACTATCAGATATTACATACTGAAATCAAATATTAGTGGAAGTACGAGAAAAATTATATCATTGAATACCAAAATCAAAACCATCCGAGCCATAGTATTTCCAGTTTCTATGTATAGATGTAAAAGTTGACTAAGCTGAGGCTTTTGCACTTTGAACATATCATGAAACAGTGCAACTCATTGGAAAAGCCAATAAAACCTGGAAAATTAGAAAGCAGTAGGGAAAAAAAAGAGGGAGACTAATTTGCAAGTGGATTGATTCAATCAAGAAAGCCACAAGCCTGGGTTTGGAAGACCTGTGGAGAGCAGTTGAAGAGCACTTGGAGGTCTCAAATTCATAAAATCACTACAAGTCAAAGTTGACTTGACTGCAAAAAAAAAAAAAAACCAAAGAAGAAGAAAAGAGGGTACACATATTCCTCTAAGTCAAAAAATGTGATACTGTTGGTGGTGAACAGATCCATATTTTTGTCCACCATTTTGCCCAAAGGAGACCCCACCACCTCTCTAGGCAATTGGTTCCATTGACAAACTGCTCTCACTGTCAAGAAGGTCCTTCTAATGTTCAATTGAAATCTGTCCTCTTATGACTTAAAATTATTGGACCTAGTTCTACCCTTTGAGGCAGCAGAGAGCAAGCCAGCTCCCTCCTTTGTGTATTCAAAGGTATTGAAGCATTCAAAGAGTGTGACATGTAACACCTCAGTCTTCTCTTCATGAAGCTGAACATTCCCAGCTCCTTCAACCTCTCCTCATCTCTTTTGTTCTCCACACCTCTTATCATCCTCGTTGTCCTTCTCTGAACTTGTTCCAGCTTGTTTATATCCTTCTTAAAATGAGACTCCCAAAGCTGAACACAGTTCTCCAGACGAGGCCTGACCAATGCAGAATATAGGAGGATTATTACTTCCCTCATCTTGGAAATTATGTTTCTATTAATGCAGGGTAAGATAGTGTTTGCCTTCTTTGCTTCAGCATCACACTGCTGGTTCATGTTCAATTTATGATCAACAATAAACCCAAGGTCCTGTTCATATGTAGTACTGCTGAGCCAAGTATCCCCCATTGTACATCTCTGCATCTGGATTTTGTGGCCTAAATGTAGAATTTTGCATTTGTCTCTGTTGAATGCCATGATATTAATTTCAACCCAGTTTTCTAGTTTATCAATGTCCTTTTGAATTCTGTTCCTATTTTCCAATGTGTTAGCTACCCCTCCCAGTTTTGGATCATCTGCAGATTTCATAAGGATTCCCTTCTTCCCATCATCTAAATCAGAGATAGGCAACCTTTTTGAGCTGGGGGCCGTGTTGCTGTCCCTCAGACAATTGGGGGGCTGAAGCACCAAAAATAAATGAATAAATAAATAAATAAATAAATATAAAAAATACAATTTTTAATTTTTTTAAAAAAAATTAAAAAATATGCATGCACACTCTCTCAGCCCCAGAAAAGCCATGGCAAAACCCCTGTGGAGATTTTGCCAAGAAAACCCCAAGAACAAGTAATAACAACAATAATCAATATCATCATGGCGGCGGCAGGGTGGCGGCGGCAGGACTGGCCTGGGGCCTGTCCAAAGGCCTCGGGGGGCCGCATCCAGCCCCCGGGCCTTAGGTTGCCTACCCCTGATCTAAATCATTGAGAAAACTATTGAAGAGTGTTGGCTCCAGACAAAAATCTGCAGCACTCCTTCCAGTTTGAAGCACAGACACTGATGACATCTCGTCAAGCATGATTTTCCAACCAATTATGGATCCATCTGATAAGGTTTCCATCTATTCCTTATTTAGTCAGTTTGCTAATAAAAAATATCATTGGGGACATTATCAAATGCTTGAATCCAGATAAATCACATCCACAGCATTCCCACCATCTCCTAAACTAGTGACATGATCAAAAAAAGTTATAAGGTTAGCTTGGCAGGATTTCGTCCCATGCTGGTTCCTACTGATTACCATTGTCATCAAGATACTCACAAACAGACCCCTGTAAAATCCATTCTAATATTTTTCCTGGTATTGAAGACAGACTGACTGGACTCTAGATTCCTGGAGGGGCAATGTTTGTATGTCTCCAATCGTCCAGCATCTCATCTGTTCTCCAAGATGTCTCATAAATGATGGCAAGTGGTTCTGTGAGTATGTCAGCAAGTTCCTTCAGTACTCCAGGATGCTGTTCAACTGGCCCTGCACATTTGAAATCATTTAGGTTAACTAGGAGATTCCTAACTCTTTATCAATCTTGATTTGCAACCAGATTCCTTGTCAAGATCTCTGCTGATGCATGGAAGCACACAATCCTCTTATGGGAATAAAACTGAAGCAAAATAGGTATTTATCAGTTCTAGTTTTCATTATGATCTGTTAGTATTTAACTATCCTTGCTGAGCAGTAGTCCCTTCATCATTCTTTTGCTTCAAACATACCTGAAATACCCCTTTTTGTTGCTTCCCTAGCCATTCTCAACTTATTTTGAGCTCTAGCTTTCCTTACGCTATCCCCTCAAGCTGTATTCTTTCTTGGTGTTTTGTCCTTTCTTCCATTCTTTATACATTTTTTTCCCATAATCTCCTCAAGTGTGCTGTGCACCCACATTGAATTTTTCAAATGTTTTCCTTTTTTCTTCTTCCATGGAATTGTTTGTGATTGTGCTTTTAGCAGTTTCTACTTCCAGAAATCCCACCCATACTGAGGAGCTTATTGCACACCCTAAAGAGGCGTTTTACCTCTTCTGACTTCAATTCTTGATCGGGGATACAGCCAGATGTTATCAGACATAATTCACCATCAATTTTACCACGATACCACCAGCCAAATGCAGCCCTGCTCAAAGCCGTGCTTTTTCATAAACGGAAGTTTTCCCACTTGAGGAAATTGGCTAGCTGAGTGATCCTTGGACCTGGGTTGCATGTGGCATCACAGCAGAATCGGTGGTGAACTATGTCTGATAACATCCAGCTGTGTCGTCAATCAAGGATTGAAGCCGGAAAAGGTTAAATGCCTCTTTAGAGTGTATGATAAGCTCCTGAGAAACTTTTTCCTTTAGTATCTCTAGCCATGGAATTCTGAGTTTCCCCGAGTTTGATAAAATCAGCCTTCCTGAAATCCAAGGTTTGTGTTTGACTAGACTTTCTCATAATGGGAAGAAAATTGCTAAAATACTTGTTGCTTCCTTTGAGATGAAATCCAATGAGGATTTGCATGCCTATTCAGCCTTCTTTCTTCAACTGGTGCTCTCCACTTGGCTGGGTATGATGTGAGTTATAGTTTAACACAGGAATGGGCACAACAGAATGATAGGGCCATTTTTCACTCTCACATGCCTTGGTGGGCTCCAGTGGTTATATTTTCAGCTGATTTGCTGCCTTTGTTACTGATTAGAAAGGTTTTGAAGCTGAGGAGCATTGTGAGGTAATATTATTGCATTATACAGTGGGTTTGATTCATTTTGAGCATTTGGGGAGCAAACTATTACACAACTTTTGTTTTAAAAATGGTATGGTGACTTGGGGAGTCCCATGGGTTGCACTTTGCCTATCTTGGAAGGTACTAGCTAGGGGAAGAGCTGGCCTAAAGCAACTCCCAACTTACATGTAACTTGGATTGGCCCTTTTGCCTCTATCTGGTTACATACTGATCATATATATCACTGAAATATTCAATGTGGATTCAATAGTATCTTGTATTCTTCTTTTTGTGCAGAGATCCTGCACCAGTTCTGCCCTCTCCAGCATCTGTCAAGTTCCAAATGAAGAACAATATCATTTCCCTTCCACCAGATGGAAAATTACTCCTGGAATGAGCCAGGGTCCCTGCTGCTTGGTTACCTCCCTCCCTTCTTGTCCCTTGCCTACTAAATGGCAATAGCAAGGCCCCATAAGTGTTGACAGCTGCTGGGAGAGTAGGTTTTAAATAATGCGTATTGGGGAGTAAATATGATGTATAAGCTTGTAACTCTGCCTTGGAGGTATGTCACCAACAGGATTCCAGCCTTCTTGTTATTGTTGTTCTTTAACTTCATGTCACTTCCAACCTAAGTGACATGAAGTTGATCCTAAGGTGAAACTATCAGAGGGTTTTCTTGGCAGGCTTTTTTCAGAAAGGATTTGCCTTTGCCTTCTTCTGAGGTTGAGAGAGTTTGATTTGCCAAAGGTCACCCGGGGGTTTCCTGGTGTCCAGAATCCAAAATCAAAATCAAAAGAAATATATTTTTCATAAGTAATGATTGAAGGGAGAACATGGAGAGCCAGTGTAGCGTAGTGGATTGAGCATTGGACTATGACTCTGGAGACCAGGGTTCGATTCCAGACATGGTCATGAAACCCATTGGGTGATCTTGGGCAAGTCACATACTCTCAGCCTCAGAGGAAGGCAATGGCAAACCTCCTCTGAACAAATTTTGCCATGAAAACCCCATGATTGTAGGGTCTTAGGGTTGCCATAAGTCAGAAACAACTTGAAAGCATATAAGAATAGCAATCTAAAATCCCAGTCCAATACCCAAACTACTACACAATGCTAGCTTGTTGGAAAATTCAAATTGGAAAATTCAGCCAAAATGAGCAAGGTCTACCCAATAAATTAAAGAACTGCTGGCCTCTATTTTCAAGTTTAACTCTTGTGCTTCCCATGATCAGACTGGATGGATTTGTAAAATACCATGTGAGACTATTCCCTTGGTGTTTTCTCCTTGCGATAACAATAACAATAACAGCTTGGAAACAAACACTGAACATGGATACTTCCACAAGAAGGTGTTAAGTCAGGCAACCTGGTTGCTTCTAATAATGTTGATGTGACAAATCTCTACATAGGTAGATTAAACTGACTGATCAATAGATATCCCTTATGACATCCCTTTAGGCTTGTTCTAAAAAGGAATTAGGAACTAAACAAGATCTGTGGGGGAAACTTTCAAAGTATATCCTGAACTGAAATGTCTATATGGTGTTAATTATCAAGAGGAAATCAGAAAGATATTTTTCATTGGTAAAGATTGGCGGGAGAACAACAAATAGGACAGGATTCAATGTACAAAATTTGAGGCTGGTATCTCTCCACCAGTTGGGTTGAATCCCTAGGGTTTGATAAGTACTCATATAACAGTGTTTGAGGTGGTCAGGTCTTCTATAGACTATACTGGGTATAGCACAATGCTCAAGGAAATAAGAACAAATCAAAACATGTGATCTCCTTTGCATTACATTAATAGTAGTTCTAAAAGAGAAGAAAATAGTAAAGCAGAGGAACAACTACTAATTAAAGTTAAGGAAGAAGGTGCAAAAGGAGCTGAATATTAAGAATACAAAAATAATGCCCACAAAAGATTAACATAACTTTAAAATGGATGGTGAAGACATCAGCTTTTAAAAAGATTTCCTATGCCTTGCTTTAGCCAACAATCAAAAGGGCAACTACAGTCAAGAAATCAGAAGACTAGGGCTGCTGCCATGCTGCAGAATTAATGCATTTTGACACAGCTTTAACTGTCATGGCTCCATCCTGTGGAATCCTAGGATTCTGGGAACTGCAATTTTGTGAGACATTTAACTTTCTGTGTCAGAGAGCTCTGATGCCACAGCAAGCTACAATTTGCAGAATTCCATAGCACTGAGCTATAGCAGTTAACGCAGCATTAAACTTGATTATTTTTACAGTGTGGATGCAGCCTATGAAGAAATTAGATAATATCCTCCTGTGAAAAGATTTATCATTTGTTACATGGCCATTAGCTTTACCTTTCACTTATCCATGGGCCATAGCTTAATCCATAATTTTGGCTCCAAAACCTGCCCCCAACTTATGCACGAGGTCATCCCATAGTCAAGTCTATATGGTAGGTAAATACTGCTAATAATGTGAATCTCAATGCAGAAATGAAGCACAACATTTTGCATCACAGTACAAAATAAGCACAGGAAGAAAATGCAGATGGGATTTAGAGAAACTCATCAAAACTGAAACCCAGTGGCAGCAGCTTGTTAGTGTGGTGTTGAATTTGCTGTGTCAATCTGACTTTTAAAGGCTCTGTGCAGGGTTCATAGAATCATAAAATCAAAGAGTTGGAAGAGACCACAAGGGCCATCCAATCCAACCCCCTGCCATGCAGGAACTCAAAATCAAACCATCCCCGACTGATGGCCATCCAGCCTGTTTAAAGACCTTCAAAGAAGGAGAATCTAGAAATTACATGGAGCATAGAGTTCAGCACCTTACAGTTTTTTACATTCAGCACCTTACATTCTGAACCCAGAATGAATCCTCCAACCACCTCACATGGAAGCCACCAGCAACAGTTGGGGAGACTTTCCTTACCTAAACTAGCCAAAGAAAGTCCTTGGTCATTCTTAACAGGCTGCCTCCCTGTGGTTCTCCCCAAGACTTTGGTATGAAGCCAGACACAGTGTGCCACTACAATATGACAGATTCAGATTTCAATGCTGCTCTTTGCCCCTACAAATATTTCTGTGGTTCTTCCTGGATTCCAGTTGAGGTGAAATCCAGGTGTATGTCCAGTGAGAAGTTAAGGTTTTGTCATCCTGTTTTCCCATATTCCCAGGATTCAGTCAGCACCTTCTTCCACCCCTTTCTGAGCCTTCAAGGACTTTATCACATGAACCTCTTCATGCCACGATCATCTTAATGAAAAGAAATGCATACATACCAGTTGGGGAGCTGTCATTATGGCATGCCTTCAATCACAGAACTACAGCTGTAGCTACCATTGCTGGTCCAGGACTCTCTGGAGACTATCCCACTGCTCTAATAACCTGGCTTACCTCTTCTAAATTGAAGTCTAATTCAGGAGGCAGCCAGGTCCTATCACAAGGATTTTGACACCAAAGCCACTGGACGAGTGCAGCCCAGCTGCAGCCCGGGTCCCTAGTGCACTTCGGCAGCCTTATTTGAAAACTGGGAGCTTTCTGACTTCAAAAATGGCTACCAAAGTATGCCAGGGACCCCAGTTGCGGCCGGACTGGGCTCACCTGGTGGCTTTGGTGGCAAAATCTACTTTTTTTTCCTGCCTTGAGCATGCATTTTTTTTTCTTCTTCCGAAATCTTGCAATTATGACATCAGATTGGTAACTGCGAGATCCTTTGGGCAATTCATTTCTGATGATTCAGGATTCTAGCATTCTGTGTTGTTGTTTTAAGTTTTAGAATTAGTGGTTCTGTAGATAGCAACACATTCTTTTATCCAGCATCAATAGATCTTATGAAAATCTTCTTCACTAAACTGAAAGTTTTATGAAATACCAGAAGCAGAGAGAATGGTTCATGGCATGCCCACTTGCACAACATTGATCTCATAATCATATTACCGTAACACTAAAGCAATTAGCACTTGCACTATTGCATGAATGTAGTGATACTGGCAGATGAGTTTCTCTCGTTCATGTGAAATTGTGTGATCATAATGATAAGATAACTGGTCAGAAACAGATGAGTGCCAGTGCTGTGCCAAAATGGGAGGAGTCACAATTTATAATTCCATTCCAATTCCATCAGTAGCGCCTCATGCTGTAATGTCCTAAGTCATGAGAAGTTTTTGTACCTTAAAAGGCATCCTAAGGATATTTTAAACAAATAGAAAGACCCAAAGGAGTGCATTAGGACATGAAATCTGCCCCATCATGCACTTGCTGCATTAAGCACAATGTAGTCACATGCAATTTTCTCCCAATCTGGTTCTCTGATAGTGCTGGAACTCTTTGCCTTGCACACATTGTCTCAAGACCAGTTGGTGTCCACAAATGCAACAGTGAACTGAATATGAAGGTTATGCTATGACCAAAAGAATAGAACTTCATGAGTAAGAGAACTGAACATGTGCATAAACTGCCAGAAGATTTGCAGCTCATCGCTGTGGCTATGGTGGTCCCAAAGCCATGGAAAATGCCCCAAGCAGTGATTCCCAAACTCTAATCCTCCAGGTGATTTGGACTTCCACTCCCAGAAACCTCAGTTATCTTGGCCAATGGTCTTGGATTCTGGGAGCCAAAGTCCAAAACACCGAGAAAGATAGAGTTTGGGAATGACTGGTCTAAAGCAACCTCATTCCCTGTGGCAGTCATAAGAGAAAAACCAACATTTCTCTCTAGGGGCCAGAAATCCTTCAGTAGACAAGAGTATTTTTATGCACAGTAACCTACCCTAGAAGATTCATTCCTCTTGCTTGTAGCAAAGCACAGCAATGAAGAGAATGACCTGCCTCTTGAAAATCCATGGTGCAATTGTTGAGAGAGGGAAGCTGAGAAGTACAACGCTGACCAACGGTCACCATTATATTTCTCAGCTTCTCTCTCTCAATGATTGCACCGTAGATTTTCAAGAGGCAGGCCGTTTCTCTTCATTGCTGTGCAACACTGATTTCTCCTCTGTCAACCTCAGTGTGTATGTGTGTAAGTGTGTACTTTATTAGAGATTTCCTCTCCTCTTTCTATCCTTTCCTAGTTATAACGGCACCAATTAAATTACCTTCCCGACTGACCTTAATCAGGCAGGAATGATTATTCTGTGAAACAGTTAGGTCTCTAATTGACATGAAGTGTGAGCAACAACACACACACAGACACACACACACACACACACACACACTTGCACAAAGGGGTAAAAAAATATCTCTTTCTGCAGCAGCTCGTCAAAGTCACATTGATATGCTAATACGCCGAGCAGGCAAAATCACTTCATAAAGGGAGACGTTGAAAATTGAATTATTTCAATTTCACTACCTAGGAATCTACTGATCCGCCTGTATACGCAGCTAAGTAGCTGCGGTGCTTTTCGGCGGGTAAACAGCTGTACCCAGGTGTTGCCATGGCAACCGCTTGACTCATGACAATTGCGCCAGTGATGAAGTCATTAGTGGTGAGAAATGTACTTTGAGGTTGTCAAGTGTACACTCCAGGAATATTTCAGTGGGATTAGCACAGGCCTTTTTAAAAAATAAAATAAAAATAAAATAAAATAAAATGTGGAGGAGGAGAAAGAAAAAGAAAAAAACATTAGCATAATTTTGGTTTCCACACATGATCTCATTAAGGTGCAAAGGAAATGGTATGGAGAGATGCTCATGCCATTCTACTCAGCATGCAAAAGCTAACCTGGTAGAATTCCGGAGACTAAATGAAATGAATCTTGGCTCATGAAAAGCTTTCTCTCTCTTTGCCCCCCCCCCTTTCCCCTTGCCTTATCTCACATAGACACCAGTAGATTTTGAACACTGCTGCATACAAAGGCTGTCCTGCTACTTAAAGATGAACACTTCTAAGCTCTCCTTAAGTGCCAGTCCTCTATTTGCCATGGTGGACTCATGCCTCATCCACACTGCAAAGAGAAGCCAGTTTGACACCACTTTAACTGCCCTGGCACAATGCTATGGGATTCAGAGAATTGTAGTTGGTTGTGGCACCAGAGCTTTGCTAGACCAGAGCAATTCCATCTCAAATTCAGACCATCCCTCTGTTAATCTGTTCTTTAAAAACTCACTGTTTTCTCTGGAGTTTTTCAGAAAATTCAGAGCACTCCAGAGCAATGCAGGGCAACTGTTTACACACACATCCCACTGTGTGGCCCATCACCACTGCCCTGGCCAAGTCACTTCCTTTGAGATCACAACAAGGCACCCAGCAATGTGATCTCATGCTACATCCAAAGTACAGCAACCTTAGTTTGGCCATCTTGGCTCCTAGTGAGAGTTCAGGCCTGATTTGCTTTAGTTTTTTTGTCTTTTTTGAGATCCACAGCTGCTGCCACACTGCAGAAATAATGCAATTTGACAGTGCTTTAACTATCATGCTTCAATGGGATGGAATCTTGGAATTTGTAGTTTGTTGTGGCACCAGAGCTCCTTGACAAAGAAGGCTAGCTATCTCACAAAACTACAAACCCCAGGATTCCATAGCATGAAGCCATGCCAGTTCATGTGGCATCAAATTGCATTAATTCTGCAGTGTAGATACAGCCCATGTTCCATGGTACTCATAGGACTCTCCTCCAGCACTACATGCCAGAAGAGCTCATTCATTACTTGTCAGCTTTCTCCTCTGTCCAGGTTTCACACCCATAGGCCTTGTTCACACTATGATTTAAACTGATTTGCAGATTGGTTTATTTGTGCCTCGTTCACACTTGAATTGATTTCAGACTTGACTGTGTTTGATCTGATTCATGGTGATTCGTGGTGAAACGATACAATTCCAAAAAGAATAACTTGTTTCAGAAACAGATCTTTTGGCGGTTCTTTTGAAAAGAATCCTGTTGCAGCATGTTGAGCAAATGTGAATGCATTTGCAATCACATTCAGGACGCATTGGATGGGAGTGTCAATGGGCAGAGGGTTGGCAGAGGAGTGGTACCCATCCCACACCACAGGAGGATCAAGCCACCATTTTTCCCCCTCTGAGCACTGTTGTGAGGCTGTTGTTGAGCTTCTGTGGGGCTGTTTGGATTTCCATCCCAGCCAAGTGATGTGCTGCAGTGTGGATATTTTTAAAAAAATTAATGACAGTTTATGCGATTGGCTGCATTTGTGTGTGTTTTTCTGACTCAAATTAGCTGTTGCCCCCATAGAAACAGATCTCCATGAGCTGCTTTGGCTGCAGAGAAGGAGGAGGAGGAGGGTGTGCATCGTATACACACACACACACACACACACACACACACACAAACACACACACAGAGGCCCATGGAAATAGTGACAGATGATTTGTGTGGCTGCACCTCCGAGTGCTTACATAACCAGAAACATGCCCATGCGCATCATATGATTGATATTTTTAAAAAATGGGATGGATCAATCGCGAGAATGCATTTTAAAGTGGAGCAAATAGTGTGAATGAGATGCATGTTTAAAATAGACACAAATGCATTCAGTAATGGAAAATGTAGTGTGAACTACATACCAGTTTAAATCAATTCTGCCCTCCCATGTTGAAGCAACTCAGGAACTGGATTAAATGTAAGTGTGAATGAACCCATACACAGAAATGGGAAATAGTATGGCCTGAATGATTCCGATGTTGGTATTTAGTGCTATATTTTTGCCCCAGAGGATTTCATCTAGTTCCTTCATAGCTACCTTTCCATGTTTGAATACATATGCAGTTCACTAAAAGATAGCTATCTATATTAGGGCTGCATCTGCATGGCAGAAATAATTTTGTTTGACACCATTTTAACTGCCTTGGCTCAATGCTGTGGAATTCTGGGAATGGTAGTTTGTTGTGGAACCAAAGCAGAGCTCAGGTTCAGAGCAGTGACCAGGGTTCAACTCCCAGCTTAGCCACGAAAACCCTCTGAGTGACCTTGGGCAAGTCACACTCTCTCAGCCTCAGAGGATGGCAATGGCAACCCCCCTCTGAAGAAACTTGCCAAGAAAACCCCACGGTAGGTTCATCTTAGGGTTGCCATAAGTCAGAAATGACTTGAAGGCACACAACAACAAGTTAAAGTGGTGTCAAACTAGATTATTTCTGCAGTAAAGATGCAACCTGAAAAGCACATCTTCAAATGTTAAGCCCAGGTGACTCTTAATCAAGTGTTAAGAAATCACACATTATACAGTGAGCCCTTGATATCTACTGGGCTTTGGTTCCAGGACCCCCCGTGGATATCAAAATCCATGGATGTTCAAGTCCCATTAAATACAGTGGCATAGTAAAATGGTTTCACGTATATAAAATGGCAAAATCAAGGTTTGCTTATGGGAATTTATATTTCTAAAAAACTATTTTCAAGCAGTGGATGGTTGAATCCATGGATTAAAAAAAATCCATGGATACAGCTGGCCAACTGTAAAAGCTTGTATGACCCAACTCCTAATAAGAGTCACTGTTGGGGATATCCAATTGTACAGAAATGGAACCAAACAGGAATGTCTGTGAGAGATGAAATTAAAAGCACACCAGTGGATGGAAGGTTTCAGGACTGTCATTGATTTAGCCAACTTATCAGCCTACTAATTTCAACCATGCTTAAAGATCCTGTTTCTTCAAGGTGCCTGATCTTTTTTCCTCCCAAAAGGGCACCTAATACTGTATGCATTCTCTATACATTCAGCTGTAATGCTGCATAATCACCAGCCTCTTATGTATTAATTACAGCTTAGCTTTACAACTGGGATGAGCAGAAAAGTAAGCATGAAAATCAAAGCTGGATTTGATTTGCATACTTTCCCATCAGCATCAGTTTTCTTTGCTATTTGCACTGGGATAAGGTGTGTTGGGTAAGACACCATGGCAAACAAACACATGCCAAAGAGAGAGAAAAACCCACAACCCAGATTTAAAGGATTCCATTTATTCATAGACCTAAATATTTTTCAAAGCTAATCACTAAATCGACAAGAGGGAGGGACATGTGGTGTTCATATGAACCTATGGATGGGAGAGAATTTCATTTTGTCTGCATTTTTTTTTTATAGCAAGCTAACCTACTTCACATTTCCTGGGCTAATATATCAGTCAGAGCACAGTTTTTCCTTAGATAGCACATCTCACTAGATTTTGTGGTGTAGCTCTCAGTTCAATAATTGCATTTAAAAGTTGTGTTAAGGGCAAGTTTCATGCATTGATGCATATGTTACCTGGGACATAATTTGGAGATTAAAGTTCTAGATTCAGGCATGCATATCCCCAAATTTGGCCTTCTCTCCTAATCCAGGTCTAGGACATCTGACTAACCAGTGTCTACTGGTTTTAACATCTATCACCAGTATGGCTATAGATCTCTGACTATGGATGTGTCTACGCTGTAGGAATAATGCACTTTGACACCACTTGAAGTGCTGTAACACCATCCTATAGAATCCTGGCATCTGTAATTTTACAAAGTTTTAAATCTTCTCTTCCAAAGAGTACTGGTGCCCCACCAAACAAGAAACCCAAGGATTCTGTAGGATTGAGTCATGGCAGTTAAAGTGGTGTCAAAGTGCACTATTCCTACAGTGTAGATGTACCCTACATCTCATACAGCAGAAATTGCTCTTTCAGGTATTGGTTGTCACAATGTCTATTCAAGAAAGGGCTCACATAAATCAGCAAATTGTTGAAGATGTAATACTGCTAATGCTTTCTTAACATATATGTGTTGGAGTTGTCCCACAGTAGTTACATTTTGGGAGGAAATAATCACATAAATAAACTTGGACTTGGAAAGTGTCTTGGAACTCAGGGACATGCATGTTCTTTTGAATTACTGACCTGTTTTTTGGAAATTAACAAATGGCCAGTGGAAGTGGATTTTTCACACCCTTTTGATTAATACTTCATTAATGGAAAAAAAAATTTCCCACCTATGATCCAACAGATAGAAGATCTAACAATGCTTGCAACATTTTAAGAATGATATCTAGACAAAATTTACAAACAGACTTTTACTTGGACATTTGGCCAGCTTTTATTGAAACTTACAACTAATGTGGTTAGTTTTCCTCCCTTCATGTTTTTACTTTCCTGTTTTTGTTATATGGGAACATTTTTGTATGTAACTGAGATCCCTTTTGAATGTAAATTTAAGAAAATAAATAAGTGTAGAGCAAACTGGATTAGTACACACATAAAGATGCAGAAATGGCCTCCAATAAGTCAGAAGAGCCATATATATGCTTCTTTCATATGTTTTGGATTATTATTATATTTACAAGACATAATTAAATGGCTTATCCTTAACACATACTTTGCATACATTTCCTGGATGTGAAGACATGACAATGTAGCTGAAATAAAGAAGGAACCAATGGAGTTGGACTTTACTATTTGAGATTTCTATCCCAACAAAGATAAAATATTTTTATTAAAAAAATTGGGACTCTATTTGGCATGTTTTACCTAGACAGCACTTAGTTTTTTCCTAATGCAAAAGCATGGAGACTTGAGAAATTCAGTGTTCTCTGCCTAACAAATCAGTTGTAGCCTCACAAGGGATGGGGAAATTCTGGATCTCGAAGGAGGTAGCTTTTTGCTTGGTTTCCAGATCTTTGATCTCTTTGGTTGCCTTTCTCTGGACATATTCCACCCTGTCAATATCGTTCTTGAACTGTGGTGCTCAGAACTGGACACAATTTTCCAAGGGAGGTCTGACCAAAGCACTAGAATGTAACTACAACTTCCCTTGACCTGGAACAGTATACTCCTCTTAATGTTGCCCAGAATTACATTTGCTTTTTGGCTGCTTTTTCCTGGAATAAAAGTCTCCCAAGAACCCATTCCACATCCCTCTGAAAAACATAAAACAGAATGTTAACAGGATTCATTTTCTTTGCTCAACATCTGGGCATGACCTTTTCCTGTCGGGGGTTTTTCCTGGTTGTTTGTGCCCTTGGTGCTGACAGAGCTGGAGTTTCACATGACAGACCTGGATAATCTGGGTGGCAGAAACTCTGCTGCAAACCAATTAGAAAGCCAGCTTGATAGGGAAAGTTTGGATACATGCCCAGGGCTACTCTAATAAACCTTTGTATGTATCAGTATGACACTATTTATTTCTTTGCAGCTGTAGCAAAATATTAATGGTACAGGTTCTGAAATGCAGAACCATCTGAAGAAGCTTAAAACCATGGCTTTGGATGGAGGATTCTTTTCAGTAAGAATTTGTTCCTCCAATTTTGTAGTCTTATTTGTGAGTGTGGGGACTTTGGGCTTTCAAGTGAGGGTGAATTTTACGTAGAATGAGTGTGTCACCAGCAATTCTTCCAGATGCTCATTGCTGTTGTTTCCCCCCCCCCCCAAAAAAAATGACTCTGGATAATGCTGGAATAAAAAGAAGTTGGATGAAACACACAGAAGAGTTATATAAAAGAGATGATAAAATGAATGACATGTGGAACAAAGAGCCATATAAAGATGAACCCCAAATTCTAAAAAGTAAGGTGGACGCTGCAATGCGGGAAATGGCAAGTCTCCATTGAGAGGTTAAGAACAATAAAAAGGGCTTTTTTAGGTATGTCTGCAGCAAAAGGAAGAAGAAGGAAATGGTAGGGCCACTGTGTGGAGAAGATGGCAAAAAGTTAACAGGGGACAGAGAAAAGGCAGAATTACTGAACACCTTCTTTGCTTCAGTCTTCTCAGAAAAAGCAAAGGGTGCTCAACCTGAGGATAATGGAGATGAGACATCTCCAAGACTCCTTGTCCTCCATTACTTCTAAGCATGGATTTTATTGCACACCTGTGTGTCCAGGCATCCTATACCTGATCTGGACTTCTCCTGCACTTTTTGAAAGAACAGGATTTTCCCCTTCTTTGCAAAGTACAGGAGCAGTCCAGATCGGATATGGGATGCCCCCAGCCTGGGCACGGAAGTGTGGAATAAAATCCATGCTTAAAAGTTTTCATCCCATGCCTAGGTTGGGAGAGAAGAATGGAAAGGGGCAGTGCAATAAACTCCTATGAGTGTACAGGAACTAAGCAGAGTAGTGGAGGACAAGGAGTCTTGGAGATGTCTCATCCACAGAGTTGCCATGGGTTGAGATCGACTCAAGGGCAGTTAACAACAACAACAAATGATTCCAGGCAAGTCCCTTGTATTCAAGAAAATCAATGGAAGTGTAGCAAGTCTTCCTTTTCCTAACTTTCAGCCTGTCCAGAAAAATGAGGGATTTTAAGTCTCAGAGCTGGACTTGTCTGACTCCTTTTAAACAGCAGCCCTGGACGTAAGCAGCAGATTTGAGACTCATTCACACTACAGAGTTATAGCACCTTTATTCCACTTTAACATTCCATCTTATTCCATCTTATGGAATCCTGGGACAGGCAGCTTAACCAGGGGTATTTAAAATTCTCAGCGATAGTGGTCCCGTGCCTCACCAAACTACCAGTCCCAGGGGTTGATAGGACAGATATACAACAGTGAAAGTAGGATAACAGCACTATAAATGTGTATTATAAATGCCCCCCTTGACATTCTCAAGTTCAAAAACAGGCCATAGAATGAAACAGTGGTCTAGTTCTGATGGAAGACAATAGCAGTGCTTGGAAAGTTTTACTCTTGAAGAGAAACTAGTTACTCATTAGCATGGTTTTTAAAAAAGGTGACTAGTTGATGTTGTTACTGCTGCCCAAAAAGGTTACCATTACCATTCCTATTGTTCCACTGGAAAATGCAAGAAAATGCTCTCTGCTTTCCTTGAGTGGCCACTTCTGAAATTGCTTCTTTCAAATTTTAAGAAAAATACCAAAGACATTACAAAGCAATCTTTTCAGCATGTGACCCTTCCTCCCACTCCCACTGCTCACACTAGGGGTGTACAAATAACACAGTTTGACACCACTTTAACTATCATGTCTTCATCCTACAGAATCCTGGGATTTGTAGTTTTACAACATCTTTAGGCTTCTCTGCCAAAGATTATTGGTGCCTCGCAAAACTATACATGAATGGAGTGCAGCATGTAATGTCAAACAGCAGTATTTCTACAGTGTATATACATTCTAATCCATGATACACTATCAGTAATGAATAACAAGCAGACAACGTTTGGAATCATGGTGCTGTTTTACACACTTGCAAAGTTTCTTTACACATGTACTTTCCTGGCCATGGCATACTATCCATATTTAGTTTCCAGCTGTGTAAGCAGAGTTCCTCAAGTGTAGCTGTTGCACATGCAATTTTACATTCTTGATTGGTGTACAACTAACTGCTCAGTATCTTTATTCTAACACTTCATTAACTGGGAATGCAGGAGTAGCAAATGTATTCACATGTACACAATCAGTTGCACAATGTCAGTATTCCACAGAGGGTGGTATAGTGCAACAACCACTTAACTACATTGGTGTACATTTACATTAGAAAAGTACAATGTAGTATCTCAGCTAACTGGCTGCCATTCTACTTAAAAGTGACGAATTACACAATAACATCTCAGTTTCAAACAAAGTAATGTTTCTCTCCTAAAGTACTCTCCATGTTCTCAGTTCCCAAAAGCCCTATTCAGATCTCCTCCATTCAATTCCCCTCTTCGTAATGGGCCTTTCTCTGTTTCTTAACAACCCTATCACATTTTCTACCTGGCCCTACCTCTATTGCTGACTGGCACTATCTAATAATGTTACAGAAAAGTCTCTTGGTTATATCCTCCCCAGCTGGGGTTGGTTGGTTGTCTCTACTTAGGCTTGGCCAACTTCTTGCATCACACTCACAAAATTACAAATCCCAAGATCCTGTAGGATGAAGCCATGCCAGTTAAACTGGTATCCAAGTAGTATCTCTTCCTCCTCCCTTCCTCATAAACCAGTGTTGAACAGTGAGATTTTCACTTAAGTTCACACTGTTCCTTACCACAACCAAGCATTGCCATTGGCATCCGAGACGGCAAATAGCCATGCCATCTTTGAAGTTGTTATGGTAATTTGGAAGTCGTTATTTTGAGTTTTCATATGAAATTACTGCACTGCAAAATGGATAGAATTTCTTTCTGCACACATGCCTCTGTCCACTATAAAATCTCCTTTTCAGCCTTATTCTTCTTCTAAGGCATAAAACATTATGCTGATCATTTTTTTATGGCTCAAAATGACCTTCAAAATTCACTGACTTCTACTTGACTGTAATATTTTGGCTCATTAATTTCACCTGTAATATTCTGATTTGTAATTTTATTAAGTTTTGGAGTGCAGCTATTTATTATAATATGCTTTGCAAGATGATAGCCTGGATCTCCATCAAGGTAAAAAAAAGTCTGATGGGCTTACACAGGTTTGTGAGTATGGAGTCATCTCAATGTTCCCACATTAATTTTTTATATTAGAGGCAGGAAGAGAAATCCCTATTTAATATTTCCAATGGCACCCACAAATATTGGCTGTGATTCTGTATCACCTACCTAGCTATGTAACCACCTTAGTTGTGTAGCTAAGGAGTGCCTGCCAATCTGACTTCCATTGTCCCCATTTATCATGTAGCAGCTGCTGTGAGTGACAGGGGTTTGTTCCCTTGTCAACTGGGAAGCAACAGACTGGTGTTACCATCCCTCCCATGAGCAATCACTGGTGCAACAGTCAGAGGCAAGTGCTCTTTTGCAATTCCCCCTCACACCAGCGATCATTTGCAGGAGGAAAGGTGGAAAGACCAGTCAATTGCTTCTTGGTCGACAAGAGAACAGACTCCCATTGTTCACAGTGGCTGCTGCCCAGTACATAAGAGTTAGGGAACTTTCATTGCCCTAAACTAAGGAATACATAGGGATCATGTATACAACCCAATCACAAATATATAATAACATTCAAAATCCACAAAACAATGATACCTTTATTGAGCCAACCAAAATGCACAAAATACATAATGTGAGCTTTCCTCAGGTAAAGGTGTTAAAAATCATAACATGAGAAAAAAAAAATGATGATATTAGAATCACAAGCCTACATTTTGTCAATATGTTGTTCTTGTCCTCAGTTAATATGGTACAGTGGGATAGCCATAAAGGCAGAGGTCATTCCTCCCTTTTGGCTATGTGGGCTCTGGTGATATGTTACCAATGTGCAACTCTAGATCAGTGCTTTTTAACCTGTGGTTCACAGACAATTAGGGAGTGGTGATGTCCTCACAGGGGCTTCACGAAGACCAACTCTCCTCTTTTCACCTTCCCAATGCCTGTCAGACTCAACCCCATGCTGAAAAGTGGAGAGTAAATGTGAAAAAGAGGAGGAAGAGGAGGTGAAGGAGAGCTCCATCCTTCCTGCCAGCCCAAGCAGCAACAGCACAGCTCTCCTCCCATGCACTCTCTCTCTGTCTCTCTCTCACCTTTGCCTTTACCTTTGCCTTTGCCTTTCCTTTGCCTTCACTTTCCCAACCCTTCTCTCTTTGGCCATTTGTTCTCTAGTTCCTCCAGGAACTCTGAAAGAAAAGGGCAAGAAGATACCCTCGTGGCAAAGACACCTTGCTCACTGGCTCTCTAGCAGAATGAAAAATGATGTTGTGCAGAATGACAGGCTTTGGGGCTGCCAGTGTACACAGAATCAGAGGCAAAAGGAGACAGCGAGAGGCAGATGGGTGAGCAATATGGCTGATGTAACCAGCAGGAATAGGAGCAGCAGTTCCAAGAGCAGAGAGAGCCATGTTCCAGATGTCTGTAAGCATGGGATGCATGCATCCATGTCTGCATGTACATACTCACATGCGTGTGGCATGTCCCTTAGGAACCTTCTCCCTGAGTATATCAAAGTAGTGCACAGATGGAGGAGTGAGAAACAAGCTTGATCCTTCTGCATCTCATGTGTGTACATACACATGCCCAACAAGCAAAAATATAATAGGAGTGTGGACATACAACTGCTGCCAGAGGTCAGTTTCAGGTCAGTTTCGGCCAGGACAGGGGAAGGAGGAGGAGGAGGCTCTCCAGGCCAGTTTCTAAAAGAGAGGAGAAAGAGGCTTTCTAGGTATTTTCTGCCAGGAAAGGAGAAAGAAAAGAAAGCTTTCCAGGCCAGTTCCTGCTAGGAAAGGGGAAGAAAGCAGTTTCCAGGCAGCCATCTTGAGAGGGTAAGTTTTTAAATTCTTTTTTTTTTAAAAAAAAAAACTCTTGGGGAGAGTGTGACTGTGACTCAGCGGGTGTGGGTTTGTTGAGTGGCATTTGCAAGTCAATAGGGGGTGGGCTAGGCAGTTAGCTCTATACAACTGCTGCCAGTACTTTTTTTTAACCAGTACTAATTGTAGAAAAGTTCCATTCATCAGCAGACTTAACACTGGTGTTAGCAAGGGATTTTCTTTGAGGAGGAAAGCTGTAGTCCTCTTTCAGGTACTAATTAAGACTTAGCATGGACACTGAAGGAACAGCAGCCGTCACCTGCAATACCTGTGGTATGTTTGTATTCTTACCTTCAGATGTGGGGAACTACACATGCTCCAAGTGCAAGTTGGTAGCCCTCTTGGAGGACAAAGTACAGCAGCTGGAGGCGCGGGTAGCTACACTTCAACATATTAGGGAGCAAGAGGCTTTCCTTGACAGAACAGAACAAACGGTCTTGGATGGGGAACACACAGAGGAAGTTGCTGGGGAAGAGGTCACATCACACACACAGGAGGTAGAAAGCTGGAGGAAGGTCACACACAGAAGTAAGGAGACCAAGGATCGTTCTGGGAGTTTGCGGCTACAGAATCGATTTCAAGCTCTTACTCTTAGCAAGGAGGACGAAGAAGAGCAGCAAGGACAGATTTCAGGGACAGAGCAGGGGACCCTGGGAGTTCTACCACAGGGAACAGTCGCTGCTAAGCCTCGGAGGAGGCGTGTGGTCGTGGTGGGGGACTCCTTGCTGAGGGGGACAGAAACAGTGATTTGTGGGCCTGACAAGATGTCTCAGGAAGTGTGTTGTCTCCCTGGGGCAAAGATCCGAGATGTAACAGAGAGGCTGACAAGACTGGTCAGGCCTACTGACCAATACCCCTTCCTTTTGGTTCATGTGGGAACGAATGACACAGCAAGACACAGCCTTCAGAATATCAAAAGGGATTACGAGGCTCTAGGTAAGATGCTGAAAGAAATGGAGGCACAGATTGTCATCTCGTCTCTTCTGCCAGTTCAAGGGCATGGTCCAGGAAGAGAGAGGAAGATAGCAGATGTCAACAATTGGCTCCGCAGGTGGTGTCGTCGAGAACGATTTGGATTCTTGGATCATGGGCTGCGGTTCCATGAGGACGGACTCCTGGCAAGGGATGGGCTGCATCTAACACCAGTTGGAAGAAATGTTTTTGCCAACGGTCTCAAGAATTTGATCAGGAGGGCTTTAAACTGAACTGTGTGGGGAAGGGAGACAACGTCCTGGAAGACAAAAGGATTGGAGAAAATAGTCAAACTGTCATAGAGGAAACAAGGCAAACAGTACAGGGACCCAACAGTGGGAGGCAAAAAAACGTGCACAGGCAGCAAGTAAAGAGGACACATGGTCTTAGATGTCTCTACACTAATGCACAGAGCATGGGAAATAAGCAAGATGAACTTGAACTCCTAGCACAAGAAAGCAAATATGATATAATAGGCATCACTGAAACCTGGTGGGATGAGTCTCATGACTGGAGTGTAGAAATAAAGGGATATAAGCTTTTCAAGAGAAACAGGACAAACAGGAAAGGAGGAGGAATAGCATTATATGTCAGAGATATTTACACCAGTGAAGAAATCCAGGACATCAATCCTGGAAGCCAAGTAGAGAGCATCTGGATAAAAATTAAAGGGGAGGGAAACAACACGGATGTTAGTGTGGGAGTCTACTACAGACCCCCAACTCAAGCAGAAGAATTGGATGAAGCCTTTCTAGAACAGATGACCACACACTCAGAAAGGAGAAATATAGTAGTGATGGGTGACTTCAACTATCCGGATATTTGCTGGAAGTCAAACTCGGCAAAATCCTCAAGGTCTAGCAAATTCCTCACTTGCCTCGAAGACAATTTCATTGTTCAAAAGGTCGAAGAGGCAACGAGGGAGTCAGCTATTTTGGATCTGATCCTAACTAACAGGGAAGACCTAGTTAATGGGGTGCAAGTGGTTGGATCCTTAGGCAGGAGTGATCATGTCCTCCTCGAGTTTATTATACAGTGGAAAGGAGAAGCCAGGCATAGTCAGACACGCATTCTAGACTTTAGTAAAGCTGATTTTACTAAACTTAGAGAAATACTGGGGGTGATCCCATGGACAGGAATACTAAAAGAGAAGGGAGTTCAAGAAGGATGGGAGTTTCTCAAAAGGGAGATACTGAAGGCACAATTTCAAACCGTGCCAACGAGGAGGAAAAATGGGAGGTGTCTCAAGAAACCAGGATGGATGACTAAGGAACTTGCAACTGAACTATGTTTTAAACGGAACATGTATAAGAAATGAAAAAATGGGGAAATCACCAAAGAGGAATTCAAACAAATAGCTAACACGTGTAGGGTTAAAGTCAGAAAAGCTAAAGTGCAGAATGAAATCAGGCTTGCTAGAGAGGTTAAGAACAATAAAAAGGGCTTTTGGGGGTATGTCAGCAGCAAAAGGAAAAAGAAGGAAATGGTAGGGCCACTGTGTGGAGAAGATGGCAAAAAGTTAACAGGAGACAGAGAAAAGGCAGAACTACTCAACACCTTCTTTGCTTCAGTCTTCTCAGAAAAGGCAAAGGGTGCTCAACCTAAGTATAATGGAGCAGAGGACAGAATAGGAGAATTTCAGCACAGAATAAGTAAAGAGATAGTACAGAAACATCTGGTTACTCTAAATGAATATAAGTCTCCAGGACCAGATGAATTACATCCAAGAGATATTAAAAGAACTGGCAAATGTAATATCAGAACCATTGTCAATAATTTTTGAGAATTCCTGGAAAACAGGAGAGGTCCCAGCGGACTGGAGGAGGGCAAATGTTGTCCCCATCTTCAAAAAGGGGAAAAAAGAGGATCCCAACAATTATCGTCCAGTTAGTCTGACATCTATACCCGAAAAGATTCTGGAGCAGATCATTAAACAGAGAGTCTGTGAACATCTGGAAAGTAATTCCATAATCACAAAAAGTCAACATGGGTTTCAGAGAAACAGGTCATGCCAGACAAATCTGATCTCTTTTTTTGATAAAATTACCAGCTTGGTAGATGAAGGGAATGCTGTGGATATAGTATATCTTGATTTCAGTAAGGCCTTTGACAAGGTTCCCCATGACATTCTTGCAAGCAAATTGGTAAAATGTGTGCTAGACAAAGTAACTGTTACATGGATTTGTAATTGGTTGACTGGTCGAACCCAAAGGGTGCTCAACGATGGCTCCTTTTCAACCTGGAAAGAAGTGACCAGTGGGGTGCCACAGGGCTCTGTCCTGGGCCCAGTGCTATTCAATATCTTTATTAATGACTTGGATGATGGTATTGGGGGCATAGTTATCAAATTTGCAGATGACACCAAATTAGGAGGAGTAGCTAATACCCCAGAGGACAGGATCAAAATTCAAAATGACTTGAACAGACTAGAAAGTTGGGCCAAAGCTAACAAAATGAAATTCAACACAGAGAAATGTAAGGTACTGCACTTAGGGCGGAAAAATGAAAAGTACAGATATACGATGGGGGACACCTGGCTGAATGACACTATGTGTGAAAGGGATCTAGGAGTCCAGGTAGACCACAGGTTGAGCATGAGTCAACAGTGCGATGCAGCAGCTAAAAAGGCCAATGCAATTTTAGGCTGCATCAGTAGAAGTATAGCGTCTAGATCAAGAGAAGTAATAGTGCCACTCTATTCTGCTTTGGTCAGGCCTCACCTGGAATACTGTGTCCAGTTCTGGGCACCACAATTCAAAAAAGATGTGGAGAAACTGGAGCGTGTCCAAAGGAGGGCAGCTAAAATGGTGAAGGGTCTGGAAACCAAGCCCTATGAGGAACGACTTAGGGAGCTGGGGATGTTTAGCCTGGAGAAGAGAAGGCTGAGAGGTGATATGATAGCCGTGTTTAAATATTTGAAGGGATGTCATATCGAGGAGGGAACAAGCTTGTTTTCTGCTGCTCCAGTGAACAGGACCCAGAGCAATGGATGCAAGCTACAGGAAAAGAGATTCCACCTCAACATTAAGAGGAACTTCCTGACAGTAAGGGCTGTTCAACAATGGAACACACTCCCTCAGAGAGTAGTGGAGTCTCCTTCCTTGGAGGTCTTTAAGCAGAGGCTGGATGGCCATCTGTCAGGGATGCTTTGATTGGGAGTCCCTGCATAGCAGGGGGTTGGACTGGATGGCCCTTGTGGTCTCTTCCAACTCTATGATTCTATGCTTCTATGATTCTATGACATTTACTTATTTCTTCCTTCTATCCAAATCTGAAGACCCTTGATGAGCAACTTTAAATATTTGATGCACTTTAGGATTGTAAACCTTGAGTTAAGTCATGGGGGTCTGCAGCAATGAAAGAAATTTAAAGGGGATCTGTGGTATAGAAAAGGTTAAGAACACTGCTCTAGGTTATGCATTGATAACTGTCTTAGTGAATTCTGTCTATCATGTTTTACTTCTGATATTTAATCTAGTGCTCTCAAAAATCATCAGTGAGACCATGTAATAATAATAATAATAAATTATTTTTATCCCGCCCCTCTGCATAGCAATCGGGGCGGCTCACAACAATTAAAATACAATAATTAAAATACATTTAAGTATCCCGATCCCTCCACCCATCCCTCCCACCCCTTAAGACCGAATTAAACTAGAAAAAATTATGTTTTGCACTGTAAACTTTAGTATTTCTTTGAAGGCAGATGTTAACTTTTGCAGGTTTCAGAATGTCCTGAATGTGAAATCAAACATGCATGGGCATCTACATGCTCAATGCACAGTGTACATTGTGTGTGTGTGTGTGTGTGTATATATATATATATATATATATATATATATGCACAATGTTCATAGACATCTATGTACACTCATGCATATCCATATGCAATCTGCCTGTGCAACCAGTGGCATGTGAACAACTCCGCTTCCACAACTTTGAACTCAATATAACAATTCCAAAACAGATAAATATCTGATAGGTTCTACAAGGAATTTTGCACTTATATGAGACAACAATAGGATTCCTGCCCTTGTGCTGTGGTATCTGATACCACATGCTATTATTCCTTATACATGAGACAACAATACAATTCCAGCCTTTGTAATACAGCATCTGACAAAACAAAATATTTTTCTTCTTCCAATGTGTTTCAAGTGGTGACCTACTGGATAATTGGGTGGAAAACATGGACATATCTCAGGAGATGCATGGCTTTGATGCCAGTAGGTTGGTGAGTCCATTCCAGGTTTTAGTCCTGTTTTAAAGGAGCTGTCCAAGGGGGATGCAGTCCAGCATATTGGTAGGATGAGCATCCTTGCTAGATCCTTTATAGTTCAGTCTAGATCTTGGACTAGATTCATTGGCATTGAGGCCATAACCTGTCCAAAAGCATATGTCTAAGAGATGACACTCAAACCAAATGGAGAACCTTTTCTGCCCTGATGAAATATGACTACATTTGGCCCACTCTATCCATAGATTCAAGCATCCATGGCTTGAAAATATTTTTAAAATATATAAATATATATAAATTCCCAAAAGTAAGCCTTAATATTGTCATTTTATATAAGGATCACAATTTCACCATCTCACTATCCGTTGTACTTAGATATCGATATCTGGAGCCATCCCTGGGAAGCAGCGGATCAGGGCCGTGGTTACCCCATGCCGTGGCCATGATCCTCCCTTTTGCTGCCCTGAATGCAAAATGCTGGTCCTTTCAGGGGTGGCAAAAGGGTACCCTAAGAGCTGGCACGTGGCTCTTAGCGCGCCTTCTGGCACAGCAGATAAAAATGCTGTGCTGGGAAGACATCCTGACACCACACGCCATGCGTAACAGCACACGGTTTCAGGATGTCATTGGGCTGGGGTTGGGGCAGCCAGCATGCGACTGCCCCTTCCCATCTCTGCTTCCAAGCTGGCCCTTTGGGCCGGTCTGCAGAGGTCCTCAGATACCAGAACATCCACAGATTTTGGTACCCACGGGGGTCCAGGAACCAAACCCAGCAGATGCCAAGGGTCCATTGTATTATAATTATGACTTATTATCTTGCTTTCCCCCACCAAAAAGTGGCTCACAGTGTAAAAGAACAATACAATTAAAGACATACAAAAATTGAGCATTAAAAAACAAACTATTACAGTACAGTCAGTCCTCCATATCCGTGGGTTTGGCATCCACCCTGTTCTTGTCAATGGCTCTGTGTGTACATAACCATGCCAATTATATTATTATTATTATTATTATTATTATTATTATTATTATTATTATTATTATTATTATATCCTGCCACTCTGCAGAGCAATCGGGGAGGCTTACAACTTTAAAATTACCATAAAAAACAATCCCAGTCCCACCCCAGAAAATCCCGAAAGCCACCCACCCCTAAAAAGGTATTAAACAATAATATAAATTTAAACATACTAATATAAAATTCATTAATAAAGACATTAATAAAGACAGTAGCCCTGGCTGTAACAGGGAGTAGGGGAAGAGAAGGAAGGACTGATTTTTAAGGCTGGGAAATCTAGTCAGGAAAGGCCTGCTGGAAGAGATCCATCTTGACAGCTTTCTTGAAACTGCTCAAGGCAGTAATATGATGGATCTCGTCCAGCAGGCCATTCCATAATCTGGGAGTAGCTGCCGAAAAGGCCCTCTGGGAGGTTATAGACAGCCTCGTTTTTATAGGCTGTAACAAGTTCCTCCCAGAGGACAGGAGTGTGCGGGGTGGATTATATGGAAGGAGGCAGTCTCAAAAATAGGATGGACCCAAGCCATTTAGGGCTTTAAAGGTAATAACCATCACTTTGTACTGAGCCCAGAAACTAATAGGTAGCCAATGGAGCAACTTTAATATAGGTGTTATAAGGTCTCTTCTTGATGTTCTGGAGACCAGTCTGGCTGCCATGTTCTGTACTAATTGAAGTTTCTGGACCAAGCACGGGAGTAGCCCCATGTAGAGCGCATTACAGAAATCAAGACGAGAAGTTACCAGCATGCGCACCACAGTTTCAAGGTCCCTTACTTCCAGGAAAGGGTGCAGCTGACGTATCAGCCGAAGCTGATAACAGGCACCCCTGATCGTCACATTTACCTGATTAATCATCTGGAACAAAGGATCCAGGAGCACCCCCAGACAGCGAACACAGTCCTTAGCGAAGAGTGTGACCCCATCCAGGACTGGAGGTTGTATCCCAATGCCTAGTTTTGCAGCTGTTGCTGCAAGTACCTTCATTTTATCTGGATTCAGTCTCAATCTGTTTTTCCTCATCCAGTCCATTACTGTCTTAAGACAGTCATTGAGGGGAGAGTCAAAGCTGGAGTCAAAGCTGATGACTGAAACATGGAGAAATATATCTGGGTGTAATCAGCATGCTGATAACACCCTGCCCATGACTCCGAAGAATCTCTCCCAGCAGCTTCATATATATGTTGAACAGCATTGGGGATAGGATGGCACCTTAAGGGACACCACAATTAAGCTCTTTCCTAGTAGAGCAACTGTCCCCGAGCAACAGCAACACCCTCTGGAATCTGCATGAGAGGAAGGAGCAGAACCACTGCAATGTAGTGCCTCCAATTCCCAACCTTCTCAGGCGATCCAGGAGGATGTTATGATCTATTGTGTCAAAAGCCACTGAGAGGTCTAGGAACACCAACAGGGTCACACTAGCCTTGTCGATGCTCAGATGAAGGTCATCAGCTAAGGCAACCATGGCAGTCTCAACTCCAAATCCTGTCCTAAAGCCAGTTTGAAATAGATCTAGATAATCGGTTTCATCCAAGACAGCTTGGAGTTGAAGAGCAACTGCCCTCTCGATTTGCTTAAAAAGGGTAGTAAGGAGACTGGCCTATATCTGTTCATATCCAGGTGGTCCAGGGAAGATTTTTTCAGAAGCAGCCTAACCGCCGCTTCCTTTAAACAAGGTGGAACATGACCCTCCCTTAGGGATGCATTGAGGATGTCCCTAAGGAAGATCCTCAATGCATTCCCCTCCCCCGGATGGCCAGCCATGACAGCCAAGGGTCAAGAGGGCAAGTTGTCCTCCTCACTCTACCAAGGAGCTTGTCCACATCATCGGTACTCACAGACTGAAACTGATCCAGTATAATTTCATTAACAGAGTTGCTGGGCACCTCATTAATTGATTCTGTTACAACACTGGCATCTAAGTCAGCTCTTATCTGAGAGATTTTATCTGTAAAGAAGTTGTTAAATGCATCACAGCAGGCCGTTGTCGGGTTAAGTAGTGGATTCTGTGCCAGTGGAGTTGTGCACACATCACACCACCAATAACTATAATAGGACTGGAGATGCTATGGTATTTGGCAATATTTGGTATCTGTGGGAGTGGGGGTCTGGAACGGAACCCCCTCAGATACAAAGGGCTGACTGTATTAAAACCAATCACACAATAAGAGAACAAAATGCAATTTAAAAAGATAAAAGCTCTTAAAAACAGTACAGTTAAAAGAGTACAGCACCCCCAGCCCATTCTTTAAAAACTTTCAGTTTTAAAAGCCTGTCTTCATAAAAATGTCTTAACCTGCCACCAGAAGCCCAACATGGAGGGGGCAATTCTGGCTTCCCTGGGAATAGGATTCCAGAGTCTGAGACAGCTACTGAGAAGGCCCTCTCTCACGTCCCCTGGCTCATATAGGGAGATACAGGGGCAAAACAGATGGCCATGAAGAGGTGGCATTAAGCTGATGGCATGTTGATGGCATGTTGAGGCCATAGCAATGGCATGCCATGGCATGTTGATGGCATGTTGAGGCCATAGCAACGGCATGCCATGGCCCCACTCCTGCTGTTTACTGGCAAAAAAAGCAGCGGCAAATCACCACTCCTTTTTGAGCTGGCAAAAAGGCAGCTTTTCTATGCTGCCACATCTTTGCAATGCTCCTTTGGCATGTGGTGTCTAAATGCCACACCACCAGAGTGCTATAAAGCTGGCCACTGGGTGGTCAGCGGGGCAGCATGACACCATCTTCCCGGTATCTTGGGGGCATGTGGTGTGTGTTCACCATGCCTTCAAGCCACCAGGAAGCTGGTATATTGTGTTGGTCTGTTCAGACTGACAGTCTTCCAAATAACTTGGACTTGAGGCATAGAGGCTTTATAGGTCATAACCAGCACTGTGAAACTTTCATGGAAACAAACTGGTAACCAGTGGAGCTGTTTCAAATGGGGTGTTGTATGGTCTCTGTAATGTGCGCTAGTTAACAGTTTGGCTGCAGCAAAGAATCTTCTCCATTATAGTGAGGCAAGACCAAATCTTCCCAGATTATCCTATCCAATGGATTCATTTTACAAGCAGATGCTCTGTGTCAATTGTCAAAAATGATGGTAGCAAATTCATCACTAAAAGGACAGAAAATGACAAATGTTGAAAATGTTGCCAACAGGCCAAATCAATAGATCACATCATTGCCGGTTGGCCTGCACTGCCAAGTATTGATTACCTAGCAAGATGCACCCAAGTAGTAGGGGAGAAATATAATTTTATCCAAGATAAACTGGACAGCCAATGTCATCTTAAAATGTGAGTGACCTTTACACCTTAGATACCAGAACCCACTTTGGAAAATGATTTATATTCGTTTTAGTGGGACAAACCAATGATTATTGATGAGTCAATGAACTGCAAAACAGCCAGAAACTATGTTTTATGGGTGACGTTTCAATCAAACAAGCCAACAATAAAGTGGGTCCATTTGACATGAAGCCAAAATAAATGCCTCATGATTACAACACAGAAGGACTAAACGTATCTCTCCTTAGTTTGTATTTGTAGCATAATGGCTTAACCCACCCCCCAAAAGCTGAAGGAAACATCGTTCACCCATACTCCAATTGTCAGCAGAATGGATCTCCTATTCCCCATGAAGTTGATGCCCAATAAAATAGGTTTGAAGGGGAGTTATGATCATGAGAATAGTGTCAGAATCATAATTAAGTAGTGATTGCAAATACAAAACAGAGGTCTAGGTTTACTCATCCATAACGGTTCCATATTTATGATCACTACTTGGATATGATTGTGACACTATTTTCACAATTGTAACTCCCCCAACAAACCTATTTTTCCAGGCATCAGCTATAAGGGGAGAAGGAGGTCCATTTTTTCAGTGATCAAAACATGGGTGATTGACATTTCTGTCAGATTTGGAGGAGTCAAACCAGGAGAGGTTACCTGCATCTACAATGAAGAAATAATGCAGTTTTTCACCATTTCAACTGCCAGGGCTCCATCCTATATAATCCTGGGATTGGTAGCTTTATGAGGCATTAGAACTCTTCCACAGAGAAGGCTAAAGATCTTGTAAAAATACAAATCCCTAGATTTCATAAGATGCAGCTATAGCACTTAAAGTGGTGTCAAACTGCACTATCTCTACAGTATAGATGCACCTCAAGTTAAGTATACATGGGGGCTGTACAGATGGGCAGGAGAAGGTGACATGAAGCTGCCTTTTCCCTAAGCTGCAGCAGCCGCACCGCCTACCCCGAGGATACTCTAAATGGGGATGAAGCAACTGCACTGGGGGACAATCAATGCAGGTTTTTCAAGGCCGTATTGAAGCCCCACCAACCGCATCACCAGTCCTGAGGATGCCACAAAGGAAGATAGAGCAACCACAGGCTGGCAGCAGCTGCTTTCTTTTTTCGTTCTCTCAGATGCATGCGAACATATGCATGAACACATCCTTGCACATCTGCTCACCCGCACAGAACACGTCATAGGCTGGTATACAGTCTGTCACTCTCTGTATACAAAGGTAACTGAAGTTTGGCATCCCTGCGTACCTGCACAGAACATGTCATAGGGTGGCATACAGTCTGTCATTTTGTCTGTACAAAGGTGACTGAAGTTCGGCATGCCTGCACACTTGTGCAGGACCTGTCAAACACCCACAGATCATGCAAGAATTCAATGACCTCAGCTTCCCCCAAATAGTGGGTGCCGTAGACAGGTGCCACTGTCTGATTGTGCCACCCTTGGTGAGGAGGAATGAGTTTGTCAACCGAAAAGACACCCATTCCATCATCCTCCACAAAACATGTCCCACACAGATTAGAGGGGAGGGGAGAGTTACATGCAAGGGAGGTTTATGTGGACAGACCTGTAGCTGGTGGTCATGCAAGGAACATGGTCAACAGGACACACAGACAAATGTTACTCCAGGAGCGCCCCCCCCCATCATGCCAGGAAGTGGTGTGCAGGTCTTATGCACAGTGCACACCTGCACAGAAGAGGTCACAAAAGTCTCTTTCATGCAAACTACTGAGCATGCTGACAGCAAGCGTACATGCGACGGAATGCCTTTATTGTCATAATGGAGAACAGTTGCTAGGGTGCAGCTGCAGGGTTACAATTAGGGTTAGAGTTCTAATATTCAGGTGCACTTGCTCCAGTGCATCCACACCTGGAAGCATAGGGCACTTTAAATTAAAGCCGGCATCTTAGGGTGCATGCTCTGGATTGCTGACTCAATTTCCACATTTATAGGGCCATTTTAAATCTCCAGTGCCCTTTTTCTAATGCACCGGTGTCAGTGCATACATACGCACATGCAAAGGTGTGCATCTTTCTGGAAGAAGCAGGAAAAAGCTGCTCCTTTTTCCTGGCATGTGACACCTAAAGGGCGCTTTCCCGCCAGCTTTTAGGTGTGCATCGTCTAAACACCATGCCTCCAAGTCAGCCTGAAAGCACCTCTTTTTGCCCATCTGTACAGCCCCTTGGCTAAATAATGGTGGTATAAATAACAATGGTATAATAATGGTATAACTCTGCAGAAATAACACAGTTTGACAGCTCTTGGGTTTCTAGTTTTGTGAGATATTTAGCCTTTGTTATCAGAGAGCTCTGGTTAAGTATACTTAACAAAGGGGGAGTGCAGACGGGTGGCTCTAGACCACCCCGGGAAGCAGCGGATTGGGGCCGCAGCAACCCCATGCCACAGTCCTGATCCTCCCTTTTGCCGCCCTGAAAAGAGAGGCAAAATGCCGCTCCTTCTAGGGGTGGCAAAAGGCCACCCTAAGAGGCAGCAAGCGGCTCTTCAGCACCCTTTTCAGTGCAGTGTGTTTGAACGCTGCGCCGGAAGGGTGTGCTGATGCCGTGTGCCATGCGTAATGGCACTTGGCATTAGGACAGCATCAGCATCAGCGTAGGATTGGGGCAGCCAGCATGCCGCTGCCCCACCTCAACTCTGCTTCCAGACGAGCCCTTTGGAGCTGATGCAAGATTTCAGCTGATAGCTGATGCAAGATTTCAGCCAACATAGTTATACCATTGTTATTGGAAAAAGGAGTTAATCATAAGCAAATACTTCTTTGGAACTAGTTATTTCTAAGCTCTGATCAGAGCATTAGCAGTACTTTCACTGTATGTTTCACTTAGAAAATTCTTTTGGAGGATGAGAAGAATTGGGATCTTGTGACACCTATACCAGCTACACTGGTTATTGCTAGCCATATAAAATTTCATTTATTTTGTTGTCACAGAATTTAAAAAAAATCCACCTATTTAGTGTGATTAGGGTTACATCTGCACTGGTGAATTAATGCAGTTTGATACTGGTTTAACTGTCATGGCTCAATGCTATGAAATTCTGGAGTTTGTAGTTTTGTGAGATATTTAGCATTTTTTTGTCAGAGAGTTCTGGCACCAAAACAAACTACAAAAACCAAGATTCCATAGGATAGCCACATGGTAGTTAAAGCAGTGTCAAAACTGCATTATTTCTGCAGTGCAGAGGCAGCCTAAGAGAGTAGTTCCACATTTTTCACCATTGGCTTTGGTCTGTATTTGGGTAGTTTTTAAATGAAAATATTGCAAAGGGGTTTTCCCCCCACCAACATCTTATTATTTGCACAAACCATGTTTTGCCAAAGGTGATTTAGTGGTCAAAAGCTAATTTGTGCAACCCCCCCCCCAAGAAAACCCTAATTTGTTGTTGCTTTTGACCACTAAATCACCTTTGACATATGGTAAGCCTATGAATGAGAGACCTCCAAGAGCCCCAGCAACAGCCCGGCTGAGGCCTTGTAAGATCAGGGCTTACAGATGGATTATTGAATCATTCTGCCTTCCACTTACCAAGCATTATTTTCTTTTCCAATGAGTCATGTTATCTCATGGTCTGCTCAAAATACAATACTACAAACCCTTTGGTCATTTTGGCTTCTGAGGAGAATTCGGACTTGATTTGCTCTCAGGTCCATTTATTTTTCTTTTTGGCAAGCTATGGTATCTAAAATTCTCCTCCAGCACATTTCAAATGAGCTGATTTTCTTGCTCATTTCTTCACAGTCAACTTTCTTCATTGTCTAGCTTTCACAACCATACATAGACATTATGTAGAGAGATTGTGTAGCAACTTTGAGACTAAGGGCCAGCCTGGCGGTGGAGTTGGGGAAGGGCGACCACACGCCAGCTGCCTCAACACTGCCTCAATGCTGCTGTCACACCACGCACCCCACCACATGGCATGCAGCATCAGAACGCTGTGCCAAAGGGGCACAAAAGAGCCATGCAGTGGTGCTAAGGGCGGCTTTTTTGCTGCCCGAAAAAGAAGTGGCATTTGCCAGTTCTTTTTGGAATGGCAAAAAGCAGGATTAGGGCTGCGGTGTGTGGTTGCAATGGCCCTGATCTGGCACTCCCAGGGGCAGCACGGAACCACCTCTTAGGGGCTGTCTGTACAGCTCTTAACTGAATAAAGAAGTTGGCCATATAAGCTTTTGTAGACTTAGGTCTACGAAAGCTCATGCGGCCAACTTCTTTCTTTCAGTTAGTCTCAAGGTGCTACAAGATCTCTCTACATACTGATACCACAGACTAACATGGCTATATCTTTGAATTCATACACAGACATTGTAAATACTATGGCATGGATGATCCTGGCTTTTTTATTTAGTGATAACACTTTAGGATCTTATTTAGTTCCTTTGTAGCTGCCTTCTCAAGTCCTAGGCTACATCAGCACTGCAGAAATAATGTAGTTTGACACCTCTTGGGTTTGTAGTTTTGTAAGATATTTAGCCTTTGTCAGAGAGAGCTCTGGTTCCCCAACAAACTACAAATCCCTGGATTCCATAGGATGGAGCCAAGGCAATTAAGGCTGCATCAAGCTGCATTATTTCTGCAGTCCAGACACAGCCTATGACTTGGTCTGACTGCAGGCTCCATTTTGATTTAACTCTGATCATTTCATTCTCAGAGACAGTAAAAAATATCCTAGAGGGCAGGATTATTGTTGGGGGGGGGGGGGTTCTGACAGACTGTTTTAACCTGTCAAAATATCCCTGCCCATCAAGGATGAATAAATTTGGGAAAGAGGCTGTTACATCCCCAGTTGCCTTTGTTTTTCCAGAGGTGGTTTTGGCCTTTCAAGTTCTAAATCAGGTGGGCAAGGCAGAGTCTCTAGGGCACAAGCATCATTCTTCCATCTCTGCTGAATTCACCATAGTGGTTTTAAAAAAATGACCCTTTCCCCCTTTCACAACAAGATATATACAACATGAATGTCTTGCTTCCTAGTCTAAATAAGTTTAATTAATTAATTGGAGCTGCCCAAGAGCCTGACTGATGGAATACCACCTCCAAGTACTAAAAACATGAGACATGTACCAATAGTTTCCCATCCATTTACCTTTGCTGAGGTCATATGCTAAAAATCATAGTTTTGGTTTCCCCATAATTTACACTAAGCAGATTTTGCTTACAATAATCACTAAATTATTTCTGACTGATTTATGTTTATGATATTAGCACTGTATCATCTGTGTATTAAAATAGCTTTCCCATCTTGGTTGCATCAACTCTGCAAACTTAATGCAGTTTGACACTGCTTTAACTGCCATGGCTAAATGTTGTAGATTCCTGGAATTTGTAAATTTTGTGTGATATTTAGCCTTCTCCATGAGGGAGTGCCAATGCCACAGCAAACTACAAATCCCAGGATTCCATAGAGTGGGTAGATAAAGCAGTGTCAAATTTCATTGATTTTACAGAGTGACAGCAGCTGTCAAAACTGTGGTCCTGATAGGAAAACCACTATATCATATATAAAGAGACTGAAATTTATTGTTGTTATTCTTTGCCATAGCTTCATGCTAAAGCAATAAAACTGAACCAACTAAATAGGTGAGCTCTGCAGATATGTCCTTCCTCTTGTTACATCATTCATACCACACTCTTCGTCAGTTGCTCACTGGTGAATCCTTCATGATTGGTTGCCCAGCTCTTGCTTATCCTTCTTCCATATCTTGTAGACATATCCTCCAATGCTGATCTTTTTGTTTTTGGAATACATAAATCACCACTGTCACTTCCATCTCTATCCTCAGGACAGTAATCATTGAACAAAAAAGCTACAAAGGAAGATTGGAAAGAGAAACATCTGAATTAGAATATACCCACAAACTCCAATCCATCAACAGTGGGTTGAACAGTCAATGGGTTCCTGGCACACTGCACATATTATAACACTGGATGCTCTTAATCAGTTTAACATATCTCCTTTCTGGTTCCCAACATCACCCTACGAAACTCCCTCCACTATTCATATGATCATCCACCCACCTGACCTCAAGCAACATCTCTCCTCCTGTCTTTGTCCCTCCACTACCATAACTGAACTTGTCACCTCATCACCATATCCACAAGTTTTGCATTTCTATGGCTATTCATACAATCTGATTATTCCTGGGCAGTGCCATCCCTAGGATTGGTGTCATCTGGTGTGGTAACTCATGGTGCCACACACACACACATTAACCTCCTCCCATTTCACACCATAAAGACTCCTTAGTTATCCTTTTTGGCACTAATGTTACTCATAAATCATAATTCCCATATACCACTGAATGTAATGATAATAGTTGTGACATAAACAACTAGCAAAATTAAAATTATACCTTCAAATTATAATATCATAAGCACAACCTAAATGTATTAGAGCAAACTAGCAGAGAATTTTAAGTCCCTTGCCAAACTATAAATACCAGGATTCTGTAGGAGGAACCCCTGACAGTTAATGTCCTATCAAACTACAATAACTATATAGTATAGAGTCCAGAGAAGTGTGATCAAAACGGTGAAAGGTCTGGAAACCAGGCTCTATGAGGAGCAACTTAAGGAACTGGGTATGTTTAGCCTAGAGAAGATAAAATTAAGAGGTGACATGCCATATTTAAAAATTTGAAAAGGTGTCATATTGAGGATGGAGAAACCTTGTTCGGCTGTCCAGAGACTAGGACGTGGAGTAATGGATTCAAACTACAGGAAAAGAGATTCCACCTAAACATCAGGAAGAATTTCCTAATGGTAAGAGCTGTTCAACAGTGAAATACACCACCTCTTAGTGTAGCCGAGTCTCCTTTGGAGGTTTTTAAGCAGAGATTGGATGGCCATCTTTCAGGAGTGCTTTGATGATGTGTTCCTGCATGGCAAGAGGTTGGACTGTATGGCCTTTGGGGTCTCTTCCAATTCTATGATTCTATGACCCATTGATTACCAAGTGAGCAGAGCTTAAGATGTTTCCCTTTAACCTTTGTTTTTTGTATACCTGCTGCAATTGTGTATAGTACATACACTTAATATTTCCCACCTTTGTGACCTTTGATCTAAATCCAATTGCTTCTCCCACCTACAGAAAATCTATTGAATCAATCAATGAATGGAGAATCAATGGGTCTGTTCCAATGCATGCCAGTAGCAGTTGGATTTAGACCTCTATTTGCACCCAAAGCTTTCTCAGGATAGTTAATTAGCTTTGTGCCCTTGGTGACCCTCTGAATTGCCTCTACCAGCTATAGAAAACTCTCCAAGGACAGAGAGACATTAATTTGAAATCAATTTCCAACCATTTAAATTAAAAACAATAAGGAATATTTTAACCAGACTAAAAACATAGGAGACCATTTAACGATTAAATTTAACAGTTTAAAACTTTTACAGGCAGGCTGAGTTAACAGGAGCCTAGGGGCTAGAAAAGGTGCATAAGACTTCATCTCTCAGACTTCTCTGTTAGGCTGTTTTTTTGGAGAGGTGTGTCCAGTTCTAGGCATCATATTTTAAGAAGAACATTAGCAAACTGGTGTATAGCATGCAGGTATCTGGGCTTATGAGTAGTCTGGAAAAGTCCTGGGAGACACAGTTCAAAGTGCTGTATATGCTGTAAGCTACATTTCAGAGGAAGGAACTGGGGAAAACACCTCTGCATATTCCTTTCCAATGAAAACCCTGTCAAATTCATGGGGTCGCCTTACATTGACAGGTGACACATACACACAAGTTAAGCTTGAAGGAGAGATGGTTAAGAGGAGAAATGATAGCAATTTTCCAATAACTTTGTTTGTCCCTTTTCCTTGGCTGCCTAAACTATATTGTGAAACACTCAGCTGATGTTTTAAATTGCTGCGATGTTAGAAATTTGGAGATCGAAAGCAAATTTTTTGGAGAAGGGCAATGCTTTTATTCCCCCTTTCTGATAGTAACACCTTTGCCTGCTTCTCATGTGTTTGCTGTCGGGATTGCAGTTATGGGTTAAACTGACACCAGCGCTATGACAACCTATCATGGGCTTGAAAGGGTTACGATACTACATGTAGAATGGGCAGAGTAGATTTTTCTCTGCTGAGTAGATTTTTCTCTGCTGTTCATCATCTGTGTCTATGAATCATTATCATCTTCAACAAAATACTCCTTTACAGCAGTGATTTCTTCTGCCCTTCACTCTTTGCAAATCTGTTTGATGAACCCTTAGCCCCCATTCACACTAGCATTTTTGCAGCGAGGAGATCCGGGAAGATTCAATGATGCAATACCGAATCAAAGTTCCCACTTTGTTTACCCAGATCGAATCTCTCCGTGGAAATTTAACCCTGTTGGAGTTCACATTGTCATTTGTATTGATTTAAAATGGAGACACCATTTCGATTGTTCTTCGGGTTTTTTTAAACTGCCAATCAAATTATGTGCATCTATGTCACACTGTTCGGGGGAATCCCCCCTCAGCCTTGGAGGGGGTCAATGGCAATCTCCTCTGAAGATCCCTTGCCAAGAACTCCCCATGATAGGTTCACAGTGGGGGGAGTCACACTGTCTCAGCCTCAAAAGATGCCTAACCCAACCCCCCAGTGGTACTGTCTACTGCAGCCATGCATAACCTGCATAAGCTGTCAGATTTTTAAAAATATATATTTATTTATTTTAAAAATACACCATCTAATGATGTTTCTGGTAAAAAACCCTCCCTGGCTTTGGCTTTGGCTGGCAGGAAGAGAGCAAAGGGGTGGGCATGATCCACTTCCTATGCATTAACCCTCCCTTCCTCAGTGTCAAATTGAATCAACTGCAAGTTCCCATTTGCGGCTGGTAGAAAAAGACCCGTTCTTTTCAAAAGAACCACTGAAATCCCCATTTCCAAAAAACCCCGGTTAAGGGGGATTTGTTCTGGGATCCCCTGAATTCGGGTCAGGAAAACCCAGTGCAAGTGTGAACTACCCCAATTTAAACTGGTTTGCAAACCAGTTTAAAAATTAGTGTGAACGTCCCCTGAGTTAAACAGGCCTAATTTTAAGACATTTGCTGTCTTCATCTAAGTTCAGTCTATATGGCCAGTGTAAAGAAGGAGAGAAGAGATGAAAGTAGAATCATAGAGCTGGAAGAGACCCCCCCCCCAAGGGCCACCTAGTCCAACCCCCTGCTATTCAGGAAGACACAGTTATAGCACTCCTCATATGCCTTGTTCTCCTCATATGCTTTGTTCTCCATACCTCTTATCATCCTTGTTGTTCTTTTCTGAACTCACACCAGCTTAGGAGTTAGAATCATAGAGTTGGGAGAGACCCTCCCAAAGGCCATCCAATCTACCCCCCCCCCCCACCATGCAGGAATACACAGTTACAGCACTCCTAAATAATGTCCATCCAACCTCTGCTTAAAGACCTCCAAAGATGGAGAGTCCATCAGCCTCCTAGCCAATATGTTCCACTATTGAACAGCTCTTATAGTAAAAAGGTTCTTCTTAATATTTAGGTGGAACCCATTTGTATGTAATTTGAATTCAATGGTTCATGTTCTAGTCTCAAGTGCAGAAAACAAATGGTCTCCCTCTTCTACATGACATACCTTCGGATATTTAAAGATAGCCATCATGTCACCTCTTCTGCAAGCTAAACATATCCTGCTCCCTGATGGTGCATCTGCACTGTAGAAATAATGCAGTTTAACTGTCGGGGATCCATCCTACAGAATCCTGGGATTTGTAGTTTTGTGAGGAACCAGCACACTTTGGCAGAGAAGTCCTTGTAAAACTACAAATCCCAGGATTCTATAGGATGGATCCCTTAAAGTACAGCCCCACAGCCCTTAAAGTGGTGTCAAACTGCATTATTTCTACAGTGTAGATGCACCCATAGTCATTTCCCCTTAAGGCTTCATTTCCAGAACTTTGGTCATCTTGGACACTCTTCTCTTGTCAATAGCCTTCTGGAACTGTGGTTCCCAGAACTGGACACAGTATTCCAGATGAGGTCAAAACAAAGCAGAACAGAGTGGGACTAGTATTTCCCTTGATCTGGACATTAAGCTCCTGTTGATGCAACCCAGAATTGTATTAAGGGGCATTCCAGACCAGCCCAAAGGGCCTGTCTGGGGGTGGAGTTGGGGTGGAGGAGCCGCATGCCAGCGCCCCAACCCCAGCCTGACGCCACCCTGACGCCGCACATCCATAAACACGCTGCGCCGAAAGAGCACAGAAGAGCCACTGCGCCAGCTCTTATGTCCGTTGCCATGGCCCCGATCCACCGCTTGCAGGGGTGGCCCAGAGCCGCTTGTCTGCATAGCCTCTAACTTTTGTTTGAACCAAGGGAAGAATGATAGGTGGGGTGCAGACAGGTGGCTCTGCCCCCCCCCCCCCGGGAAGCGATGGATCAGGGCCGCGGCTATCCCACTCTGGTCTCAGGCCGGCTCTTTATGCCAGTCTGTTCAGCCCCTCAGTCAACCTGGATCCCTCTGGGATCGAACTCACAATGTTGCGGTTGTAGTAGCAGCATTTAATCCCCATGGGCAGAAGAAGAAGCTTCTTTGTCAGAGAATTCTTAATAGAGATGTGCCTGTACTTTTTATATTCCCTTCTCCTAATATGTATTATTATAATGCACATTTCTTAGTGTTCTTAGTATTCACTTTTCGCTTTATGCTTCTCACACACTCACTTTATGTGCGTTTTTCAAATATATGTACATTTTTTGCATATAATTGCAAAAGGAAAACAAAAGCTGATCCTTGAAGTTTCCTCCTAACCACAAAATACTAAAATATCTCTCTATATTTTTGTTCATGCTTTTTGTAGAACACAAACTAGATAAGTTCATTAAACAACCCAATTAATATGAATTAATTATCAGAATCTGATTATCCCACTACTGAGATGTTACCTCCCAGAGGGCCTTTTCTGCTGTCACCCCCAAACTATGGAATGACCTGCCGGGGGAGATCCGTCGATTGACATCACTTGACACCTTTAAAAAGGCTGTCAAGACGGATCTCTTCCGGCAGGCCTTCCCGGAATAACCACCGGCTCAGGACTTTAGAATATTTTGAAGATGTGTCCTCCCCTCAGACCTTTTTGAGAGTTAAGATTTATATACTCTGATGCCTACGCTTTTTTGTATTATTGCTTTGATGTTTTATAGAGGTATTTCCTCTTTTATATGGTGTATTTTAATATGTTGGATTTAATAATTTTTTAAGGGGTGAGAGGGGGGGGGGGAATAGTTCTTAATGTTGTGTTATGATTTTAATTTGTAAGCCGCCCCGATTGTTCTCAGAGGGGCGGGATATTAAATAAAAATTATTATTATTATTATTATTATTATTATTATTATTATTATTATGTTCTGTCTAAATTCATATCAGGTTCTTGATGGAGGATAGGTCCCCAAATGTAACGTTGGCTGTTGCTAAATTTCTTTCAGAGACAAAGAGGATTCCAGCTCATTATGTGTTTTAGATAAAGCTGATAGCAATCATTTTATTGTTTTACTGTACTATTTATTCCTTTTGGATGTTGTTTTTAATTTTATGTTTGAGTTTTCTGTTGGATATATTGGATCTGTTGATTGTAATAAATGATGATGAATTAATTATCCATCATAGTGTAAATCTATACTCATTAGAGCTATATCTGCACTGCAGAAATAATGTAGTTTCACATTGCTCTGACTGACATGGCTCAATGCTATGGAATCCTGGGATTTGTAGTTTGTTGTGGCACCGGAATTCTCTGACTGACAGAAAAGGCTAAATGTCTAACAAACTACAGACCCCAGAATTCCATAGCATTGAACCAGGACAGTTAAAACGATGTCAAACTGCATTATTTCTGTAGTGCAGCTGCAGCCCTAGTAAAATAGTGGTTGCACTACACCACCTTTCTGCCAAATACTGACCTTGTGCAACTGAGTATCTGCCAGTGTACATGTTTATTGTCCCATTGTGCAATGGGGAATGCACAACTACAGTTTCCATAGCCCCAGTGACCAAATGGCACATTGCATTGGCAAATAGTTACACACCATCCAAGATGCATCCAACTGCATATACAATCCTTACACTTGAGGAACTCTGCTTATACAATTGGGAACTGGATACACAATGGCCAAAAAAGTATAGCCATTTGTGTATAGGAACTTACATGTGCATAAAACACCAACAGGATTCCAGCTCGATATTCTGCCAAATATGATCTCACTATATAACCTTAGCAAGTATTTCTACACTGCTGCTATTGTATGAGCAATGTGTCCTAGCTGCTCTGCTCCATATTTATTAAGAAAAGAGAAGGTAGATGTATTGAATGGCTTGCCTGGAGATTATTATATTAAATGGGACACCATTGACCATCACCATCATTAGGAAAACAATGATTCCATTGATACCCCCTTCTCCGAAACACATGCTTTGAAGTTCCAAAAACTGTACACATTCTTTAAATTTTGATTAAGTGGAGGAAAGAGAGAGAGGAATGCAAACAAAACTCCTGGTTGTAAAAAATTTGGAGGTTGCTGGCAACCTGCCAGGGCACTGGAATATAGGAAAACGCAGCTGGAGTTGAAATGACAGATGACCAGCAAGGGAAGAGCTGTAATACTAATAAGACAGAATACAATATTATGGGAGGAAAAAGTTCTCATGAAAGTCATACTGAGTGGGGAATGCTCTGAGCTCTGAAAATGCGTGCAGTTATTACTCGTTTCAGAGCACTGTGTATGCTGAAATGTGTGTATGTGTGTGTGCGCGTGTGTAATAAAGGATTTCTTCTTTGGATGTAAGGCAGGAAATAAATAAATAAATAATAAAATAAAATCCTCAGAAGTAGAACAGTGACTGTAAAATTAAAGCAGCATCAGTTGTGGGCTCTTTTTTGTACTTTGCACCAAATTCTGCATAGAAAACATGAAGGAGATTATCACACAGGGAAAAAGGCTGGGAGCAAAGTGGATCGATCCCATCCTTATCCCATCCTTATCCTGCGATCACGTGAAAGATTATCATACATGCTGTGCTTATCCCATCATTATCCTGCCAATGAAGTAGAATTGTCTTGTCAGTTTTCATTAATGGAAACTTTCATGGACGGGATAATGATGGGATAAGCGCGATCCTGAGAATTATACTTTATTGTGGCACCAGAGCAATCTGATAGGGAAGACTAACTGTATCACAAAATTAGTTCCTCAAATTCCCTAGCACTGAGCCAGGGCAGTCAAACTGGATTATTTCTGCAGTGTGTTTTGAATCTACATGTTTTTCAATTTGTTGTAAGACACTTTGAGTCCCGAACAGTAAAAACAGCAGGGTAAAAAAAAATATAACAACAACAACAACAACAACAAATCCCTGTGTATTCAACCATGGTAAGGCTGAGGGTTGCCACCTCTTTTTTTTTCTGAGAGGTCCCTCCATTTTAACAACTATGTTGCAGGATGGTACAATCAGAAATAGGCACTAATTCATAAAAATCAAGTACGCTATCAGTTACAGTGGAAATTTTCTCACCAAAAAAGGGGATAACTCAAATAGATTTTTCCCCACCAAAGTGATTGATTTAAATTGGATCTTCAGGATAATGTAATCCCAGGATTATGTTATTAATTAAATATTTACCTAATTAAAGGAGATAGCTGAACCAACACATTTTAATGATGCTTTAATTAAGTCCTAGGTTAAAACCCAATCCTGAAGTTCTTAACCTTATAAAAACCCTTACATATTTTTTTTAAAAAAACTTATTAAAAACCTTATTTTTTAAAAAAGGTTTGTTTTTCATGCAAAGTCCCAAACTGGGAAATTTTTCACCTATCAAGGATTCTCCTCATCACATTTTTTTGAACATTTTTTCAAATATTTCCAAATACTCCTTCCATCCTTAGAATAGACCAAGTCTTTGAAAGCTTATCTTACAACTTCTTTTCTAGAGTTGGGGGGGATGCAGACCAGGGCGTCGGGGACGCCCTGGGACGGTGCGCCGCTGGAGCGAGGCACTCGCATGGCGGCGCACTGGCGGAGTCCCTGAAAGGAGCGCCAAATTGGCACTCCTTTCAGAAGACAGGGAAAGTGCGCCCTAAACATGTTGGGCGCACTTTCCCTGGCTTTTCCGCCGCAGCGTGTGAGGACGCTGCGGCGGGAGGTTGCCCTTGGCGCGCCGGCCATGCGGAGGGCCAGCAGCTCTGAGGACAACCTCGGGAGGAGGAAGGGGCGCCGCTCGTGCGGCTGCCCCTCCTCTTCCTTGCCTTGGAGACGACCCTATTGGTCATCTGCCGAGGCCCTTAGTCTCATAGATGCTACAAGATCCCTTTGCATACTTAAATTGGTTATATCCGGCAGGCCTTCCCTGAATAATATCTCCTGGAACATCTGCTCAGGGAGACGAATCTGCCCGTTTATTTATTTATTTAAGTGATTTGGCCAGCCGCGTGCAATATCTTCTATTAGATTTTATTCATCGATTGCTGTATTGTTTTAATTCTTTTCTTGTTTAATATTGTTTTAAGGGGGCGGGAGGTGGGATCTTGGGTTGGGGATGTTTTTACATTGTTTTGTTTTAACTGCTGTAACCCGCCTCGATTGCCTAGCAGAGAGGCGGGCTATAAATAAAAATTATTATTATTATTATTATTATTATTATTATTATTATTATATCACTGTTCTGTTCCTATGTTTGGTCTCAGGACAGAATTTTCTGATGAAGAACTGTTCTGTACACACACACACATATTGAACTTTATTTACTTGACATGGGGGGAGGACTTTATATGTACAATAACTTCCAGCTGTTCTGTTGCTTCATTAAGTACATATTGCCTAGCTCCTGTGGCAAAAGCCACTTCCTTCCACTACAGTTATAAATATGGGTCCTTTCACATAAAGAGGATCTCTCAGAGCAGGGAAATTCTGGAGAATATGTTTCTGTTTATTTTCAACCAATTCAGTTCAGGAACTGAATATCTGTTCAACAGAGAGAAAGGAAGAAGAAAACCACAGCTTCATATTTTAAAGGCAGTTATTTGTAAGAAAATAGGAGACGTTTTGCATAGTATTTATAGGAATCAAATCCAACATAGGCAAATAGGGTTGAAGATCATTATTAAAATGCTTCTCAGTGTGGTGTTGTGGTTTTGAGTGTTGGACTTGGACTCTGGGAGACAAGGTTCTGAATCTCTGCTGAGCCGTGGAAGCTCACTGGATGACTTTGGGCAAGTCACAATCTCTCAGCCTAAAAGGAAAGGCAATAGCAAACCCTCTCTGAAAAAGTCTTACCAAGAAAGTCCTGGCACCATAAGTTGGCCACCATAAGTTGGAATCTATTCCAATGAATCTATTTAAAGACCAACAACAACAACTGACTGAATGGAGGGAGAAAGTGGTTGAGGAGAGAATTTTGTGCCCAACTCCTGAGGAATATGCAGTTGATCATGGACAACTGAAAGGGAACCTATGCATTTGAAGAGGTACATACTTAGGCTTCTATGTATTTGAATGCCTCAGTGATGAAGAGTCCCAAGCCACATGAAAATGCACATCCTTATACATGTAGGAAGTAGGGTCCCTTGCAGCTGCTCATACAGACATCAAGGGATAAGGAAACAGGATGCACAATATCAGTGATGCACCAGCTACCGGTACATGCATAAAGATACTGTGGACAAGAATTGAATATGATTGGTGTGTGTTTTCAATTTCTCACAGTTTGGTTTTATGATGAAGTGGATTATGACTTCATGACTACTCTTTGGTGCCTTCTCCAGGTTATGCAATGGTCTCCCCTAGGAAATTCAACTGGTGCCAACATTGCTTTCGTTTTCTAAATAGGTTAGATTTTGTTTTATTTCATTCATTTATTTATAGATTAGAATTTATTATATTTCAGTTCTGTCCTAGATGTTTTAAGCTGTTGCTGTTTTAGCCTCTCTTACAAATTGTGGTTTTAGCTCTTGTTTTCTTTCTTGTCAGTCTTGGTTCCATGTTTTTTTACTTGGCTTTCCACTTGCCTTTTTAAAAACAAAACAAAACAAATGGCTCAGATCCCATATTAACAAGATGGCCTGCAATTTTATGCTCACAGAGCTATGCAGTGGTTGCACACTGATGCCTTGATAATGCAACATTGTGCACCCTAGTGCACAACCAAATGTGTATGCATATCTGCATGTGCAATGTGTATGCAGGTAGAATGCAAAGCCATGCAAAATGCACATGCACAGCCATTGGTGGCAATGCTTGTGCAACTCCACAAACTTACACTGACCAGTATGTTACCCTTCACATTAGACAAAACTGCCCAACCACTTCCAGAGGGGAAAGTACACATATGTAAGACATCAACTTTGGATTTGTTACTGTATTTTAGTTCCATTTCCAAAAAGAAATAAGGGGTATAAATCTACTAAGGGCTCTTCCATATGATCAATAGTCCCAATAAATGTCAAGCTTTTATGTTCCTGAATTGCACACCTTGTAGTACTGTTCCCAGCCCTGCATCCAGTAAAATCTGAAATATACAGGGTTTGTCCTTGTATATTTCTTGCTTGAAGTCTGGTGTGAGTGGGGTTTCTTCCTCTCTCTGGAAATGTCATGCCAGAAGGAAAGTCAAATGAGAACTTCCATGTTACATACACACCGAGACTTTAGTCCTGGCTGTATTGGAAAGTCCCAGAAAAGGGGGGGGGGAATCTTCTGCCCAGTCATGGCTCATCCAGAAATTCACAAGAAATAAATAAGACCGGAGCTACATTGTTTGAATATGAAGGAAGGATCCCAATACTTACAGGTAAAATGTCCACCAAATCCTGAAGCTCTTGCCATCTGGATATTTTTTAAATTATCATGATAGCTTTAATGGCTGGCATCCTGTATTGCAGTTATAGATTTGTAAACTAAGTATGTCTACATGGGTCATTAAGACAGGTTTCTCCCTGCCTTCACATCACCTTCTCTTCCTTATGTAGGACCACAGGTGTGATTCAACTCCGGACTGTCTTCACAAGGGAATGCCAGATCCACAGTGAATCTGAGCTATCCTTGTGTTGAAGGGATTTGAAAAACCTCACCATTTGCTCTGGATCTTCAAAAAAATAACAGAGTATTATGGACTGATACTGGGTGGCTGTTTACACAGCATCCCACTATCTCACCCACCACCACTGCAGTTAGCATGTGTTGCTCCCACTGAGATCACAACGAGGCACCCAGGCATGCGATTGACACTTGGCACCTCATTTGTGGTCTCATGGTGATGGCAGGCAGTACAGCAGGAAGCTGTGTAAACAACCACCTGGCATTGCTATGGAATGCACAGGTAATGGGGAGAATTTGGGGCAGCTTTGGAGACAAAATACTCTGTCCAGTGTAAACCCACCGCTAGTTATAGATCCATAATTGCTCCATTCTATTATTTATTTGTGACTGTGGCACTATTGCTATGATTGTAAATACCCCCCCCATCCCACCTTAAACTCTGAATAGTATAATTCTGTTCTGTGGGCGATGAAGGCATAGCAGATGACATTTCCAGCCCCCTCCTGCCAATGATCTGTGGTGCCACAAGGAATTGCAACAATCTTCTGATTGTCACAGCCATACTTGCTGGGAATGGGCTGGAAACATCATTGTGCTTCACCCTGATGCCAACAGAACATCACTCAGAGCAGCTGTTGGCTGCTAAGGTAGCTGGGGGGGGGGGGTCAGTCAAGGAGACAATACTTAGGGATAAATTTGAAATTCAGTCCCTAATGTAGGATCTCAGCCACTATTTTTAGATTTTTAATTTGTTCATATTTTTAATTCCGCAATACCTTGGTAACTTGTTTTATAGGCTATTCATAAGTGCAGTGAATAAACAAACACATAACTGTGAAGAAACCATATGGTCTATAGCAGAGATGGGTGGAAGATTGGAAAACTAAACTGCTGGATATAGGGGTGGTTTTATGGCATTTAGGGCTATGTCGGGGCAAAACATTACTCAAAAATCACCCCAAACTGAAATAGTTTAGGGTGGTGAGGAGATTGGTGGAACAGCTGGAGGCACTGAAGTTTGCATGTGGCCCATGAATTGCTTTTCCCCCCACTGCCAGTCAATATTATTAGATTTTAGGCAAATATATTACAAAATAGCTTTCATCCCTAACACTGATAGTGTGATTGCAATTTTCAGTTGTTCTGCCTAGACAAATTTAATGCTGCCTCCTCAAGGTACCAGTTCCCTTCTAATCTTGGAAGCTAAGCAAGGTCAGCCCTAGTTAGTAATTGGATGGGAGATCACCAATGAATAGCAGGTGCTGTAGGCTGTATTTCTGAGGAAGGATCTTCCAAAAACCACTTCTGAGGATTTCTTGCCTAAGAAAGTCATAAGTCAGTAGGTGACTCGAAGGCAAATGCACACACACACAACTTTATTGTACCAACATCCAGTTCCTTGAACTTTTTGCCTCCACCCAAAAGAAAAATGAAATACATCCTAGGGATTATGGTTTGTTTCCTCTCTGGTTGCCAACTTTTGGCTGTGTGTAAGTTTAAAACATGTTTTGTACCTAAAACTAAAGTATGATCTTTTACTAGAGTGCTTCGGTGTTGCAATATGTCAGCAGTGTTTCAACACAGTAACTCAATATCTATTTACTAAATTGTTTGGCACATTCAAGATATCCCCAAGGGGATTGTGGAAGAGAACTAGCAGTACATTTTTCACTCCTTCCCTGTGCATTAGCAGACGTGGGGTCATGACAGTCTCACAAAGATGGGTGCAGCCTTGGGCTCATTAGCTCTCAGCAAGCTACCCAGATGAGGCCATGTGGTGTTTTCCTTTCATCATTCAAGCTTGAAAGAGAACTGTCAGCAGCCACTTGCTCTTAAAACAATGAGAATTTAGGTGACAGCCATCTCATTAGCTGAAGGGCAGCATTTGGAAGAGATGAAGATTTCGAGGTAAGGATTTCCCCCCCTCCCACACAACCCATGTGCCATAATGCACAACTAAATAGCAAAGCCCTGCTGAACACATGAAGAAGGAGATTAAACTCACACACACACACTTGGACAAGGAACAAACTTGAGGTAATGAGATGGATGTATATTTCTAGATAGGCAAGTCAGAAGGGAAAAGAGGCATGTGTAAGAAGCCATGTAATGGCATTTGAGATGGGTTGAAAATTATTCCATTTTGACTTGACTATTTCAAAAATGAACCTTTCCTACCTGAGAGCCAGAATAGTGTAGTGGTTTGAGAGTTGGACGATGACTCTGGAGACCAGGGTTCAATTCTCTGCTTGGCCATGGAAACCCACTGGGTGAACTTGGGCAAGTCACTCTGCCGGCCCCAGAAAACCCTGTGATAGATTTGCCTTAGGGTTTCCATTTGTCAGAAACAATCTGATGGTACACAATAAAAACAACCCACCCCTCACCTAGCCCACACAGACTTAGGATTATGTGAATGTTCATCCTCTTTTCATCCTGTACGGTATTAGTTTCTCCTGGCAACTGGTAATTCTCTGTCACTTTCATACAGAGCTTGGAAAACTTACTTTTTTTTTTTTGGACCACAAGTGCCAGAATCCTAAAGTCAGCCTGACTACACTAGCTGATCTCTGAGCCAGAATCCCAGTGATGTCTTACACCTTTGTTTAGTTTCCCAATAGGAATGGTTGGACAGTTTTGTCTGATATGCAGCATCTGCAATCAGTTCAAGGCCACAGAAGCAGAGTTGTGTATGCTACACTGTTGTGCAAGTGGAGGCAAAATGTTGGCCAATGAGTGTCCACCTGCCTCCAGTGAAATTGTTGGTAAGACTCCTTTGGTTGCTTATTTTGATTCAATTGTGCAGTTAGTTGCCCCTTGGTTGCACATTTGGTTGTGTAATGGAGCCATTCAACACAAAGGTCATATTGCATAATCTGTGCAACACTGCTCATCTGGAGATTTATGCCACACAACACTGAATTAGGGTCTCAGTCTAGGAAATTCAAAGATCTTTTTGTTTCCCTCTTTCTAATTTTTTTTCATCAGGGGAATCCCAACCTATCATGGTGTCCCAACTATGTGCTGCCACCAACTGGATGTAACTTCAGTGAGAGCAAGTGAGAGCTGAGGGTGAACTTCAAACACCATCATTTCTGGAGCATGTATTGTTGTTGTTGTTGTTGTTAACTGCCTTCAAGTCAGCTTTGACCTATGGTGAGCCTATGAATGAGAGACTTCCAAGTCACCCTATCCAGAACTGCCCTGCTCAGCTCTTGTAGATTCATGGCTGTAGCTTCTCTGATTTAATCTATCCTTTTGGAATGTGGTCTTCCTTTTTTCCTATTGCTCTCAACTTTACCAAGCATTATTTTCTAGTAAGTCCTTTTTCTCATGATACGGCCAAAATACAACAACTTTAGTTTAATCATCTTTGCTTCTAAGGAGACTTCAGACCTGATTTGCTCTAGGACCCATCCTTTAGCAAGCTATAATATTTTCAGAATTCTTCTCCAATACCACATCCCAAATGAGGATTTTTTTTTCCCTATCAGCTTTATTCATTGTCCGGCTTTCTGAACCATACATAGAAATGGGAAATATGATGGCATGGACAATCCTAACTTTGATATTTAATGATGTATCCTTACACTTCAAAATCTTGTCTAGTTCCTTCAAGGCTGTCCTTTAAAGTCCTAGTCTTCTTCTGATTTCTTGACTGCAGTCTCCACTCTGATGATTGACCCCACATAAGTAAAATCTTGAACTATTTCAATCTTTGCATCATCTGCTTTAAAATTATGTAGCTCCTCTGCAGTCATGTATTACCACTCGAATACATGGAGTAAGCCCTTCTGAGAAGCAGTTATAGATTCTCAAATTCCTTTTCTTTTATGAGCATCTTCTGTAGCACATCTTTGATGCAGGCACATCCCCAAGTAGCATCTGTTGGGATGAAAAGGCCTATGCCAGTAGAGATTTATGGGTCTAATGTTAGTGGGGAATCTGCATTGTGCATTTTAAAGTAACTGTGCCTCAATTGTTTCTTTAATATTGGGCAGAAAAACCAGAATTAATTCACTACACACTACTGATATTGGAGCTGACAGTGGTGTGAAACGAAAATTACTTCATTTGTTTTCATTATTAAAACTTTGCATTGTAATTCATTTATGGAAATCACAGGTGGAATCAAGCTGGTGACATATCTGTGTAAGTTCCCTGCAGAAGTAGTTGGACAATTTTGTCTGATTTTTGTCTAATATAAAGACATTTTTGTCCTACACAGAACATCTGTATTCACTTCAAAGACCTATGCTCAGGAGCACAGAGCACAGAGCATCTGTTAGTCACTGGCACTGCAAACCTTTAGATGTTGCTCTTCCTCTTCAAACCCTTTGGCTTCTAAGATTTCTGAATTGCCACAAGATTAGCAAAAAGACATGATCACATGTGATTTTCCAGCAATAAAGAGATATCTTCCCATATTTTTAAGCAACTGTGCTCTTGATAGCATTTTTTGACTTGCAAAAACCCATCTTTGACTACTTGTGTCTCTATTTCTTTAAAATTATTAAAATTATTTTTGAAGGACAATCCACAGACCTTCTGTGAATCCCATTCTGTGTGGCTATTTCTCCTGTGAGAGCAACTTTTCCTTTATTGAGATTCCAGAAGTAGTCATAATTCATTCCAAATGTTTTCAAAGGAGCAAAAACTCACATTCTTTCCAAAGTTTGGAGAAAATGGAGACTTTCTAAACTGGAATGGAAAATTGTGCTGAGCAGGGAGTGGGGTGGGGTGGCAGTAAGGAGATTCTCTCTGCCTGTCTGTGTGTCTGTGTCTGTGTTACTGTGTTCTGCTTTACTTGGATGCATGAAACCAGAGTCTGTTTTTAACTTAATCTGGTTTTATTATAACAAACAGTTAACACTCTGCCCCTAGCTAGCTTGGTTTCATGCACGCTATTAAAAATGTTTACTGCCTGTGATCCTTCAGCATTCAGGAATAACTATGACTCTTGTTTGCTTGCTTGCTTCCTCTTCTTAACCTGCTCTTTTCATTTCTGTGTCATAACTTTGAATCTTTCCAGATTCTGCCACATTACCTGTGAGATGCTCCAACTATTGAAGCTGCCTCTTTTATTCACTAAAGGTGTATGTGTGTTTACTTTGAAACCTACTCACACACTTCATTTGTTTTTACCATTAAAAACTTGCATTAATAATAATAATAATAATAATAATAATAATAATATCTATTTATATCCCGCCTTTAGACAGGGCTATCAAGGTGGATGACAATTAAAATACAATCCCAGTAAACATATAACCCCCCCCTTAAAAATATATTAAATCATTAACAAGATTAAAACTAATTTAAAACATAAATAATCAATACTATTAAATGGCCAGCACACAAAGTGTATGGAGGGGTAATCTGATGGTCTATTGGAGGGAGAGAGAGAATAACAGTGTCATTCTGGGAATGCCTGCAGGAAGAGATCCATCTTGATGGCTTTTTTAAAGCTATCCAAGTTGGTTATCTGATGGATCTCTTCCTGCAAGTCATTCCACAGTCTAGGGGCCGTAGTAGAAAAAGTCCTCTGGGAGGTTGTTGCCAATCTAGTTCTTATTGGTTGAAGCAGCTTCCTCCCAGAGGACCTGAGGGCACGGGGTGGATTATATGAAGATAGGTAAGATGGGTCCAAGCCATGTAGGGCTTTAAAGGTTAACACCTCTCGGGCAGATCCCAGAGGGTGAGGCTTGGGGACAGTTGCTTGTCCAAAATAGAGCTTAATTGTGGCATCCCTCAGAGTGCCATTCTGTCCCTGATGCTATTTAACATTTATATGAAGGCGCTGGGTGAGATCATTCGGAGGCATGGAGCACGGTGTCATCAGTACGCTGACGACACCCAGATATACTTCTCCATGACCAGATCATTGGCTCAGACTTCAGATGGTGTCTCTCCTCTCAATGACTGTCTCAGAGTGGTAATGGATTGGATGAGGAAAAACAGATTGAAGCTGAATCCAGACAAAATGGGGGTACTGACAGTCACGGGACCTAAACCAGATTTGGGAATACAGTCTCCAGTCATGGATGGAGTCACACTCTCCTCTAAGGACTGTGTTCGCAGCTTGGGGGTACTTCTAGATTCGTCACTTCACATGACTAGTCAGGTGAATGCGGCGGTCAGGTGTGCCTGTTATCAGCTTTGGCTGATACACCAACTGCACTCTTATTTGGATATAAGGGATCTGGAAACTGTGGTACATGCTTTGGTAACCTCACGTCTGGATTACTGCAACACACTCTACATGGGGCTACCCTTGTGCCTAACCCTTGTGCAACTGGTACAAAACATGGCAGCCAGGTTAATTACTGGAACATCTAGGAGGGAGAATATAACACCTGTGCTTAAATCCCTCCACTGGCTGCTGATTAGTTTCCGGGCACAGTACAAGGTGTTGGTTTTAACCTTTAAAGCCCTACATGGCTTGGGGCCATCTTATCTCAGGGACCGCCTCTTCCTGTATGACCCCCCATGGGCACTTAGGTCCTCTGGGAGGAACCTGCTGCAGTCCATGAAGACCAGGCTCTCGCAGACCTCCCAGAGAAGCCCTCTAGTTATTTGTCTGAACATTAAATGAGTTATCATTTTTTCAACCCTATCAACCAAGTCACTATAGTGCCATAAGAGCAACCAGATGCCATTGCAGTCCTTGACTCATTCTTGTAATGAAGATGAGAACTGTCACAGAAACTGGTACTTTCTCAATTATGAGACTGTATCCCTCAGATGGAGTGAGAACTTTTTTAAAAAAAGGAGGTTTTATTTTCAAAAAAGTAAAATTAACAAAAATTTAAAAGAAAAGAAATAGTGAAAGAAAAAGAAGAAAATGTCAGCATATTGCAATGTAAAATTAAGATCTGTAGAACTGCACAGTTATGATGGGTGTATGGTATGTGTGACAAGGCCAAGACATGGTGATAAATGTCCTTGAAGTGGACAGACATCTAGATGTGTATTGAATACTGCACCTGTGAATACGTATGACTCAGCAATGTGATGTAATGCATTATGCCATGTACTGGAGAGTTGCATCAGCCTAGTGTTTATAGAGATGAGACTAATCTAAACAATTGTGGGTTATTGAAGAGTTGTCAGTGAGAAGAGTGCACTTGTGGAGAGTGCAGTTGCAGTTTGTATAGTGAGCATTCAGAGAATTCTGGTTTAGCTCTGTGTGGCTGTGAGCTACTGGATAGGAAGAGAAGTGCATCTTCCTGAAACTGTCTGTTCTGTTCCTGCTTCTGTAAATGGCATCTCCTTATCACCTGTAAATAAATTTCTTTACTGTAAGCAATCGGTTCAGCTTCCTGATTTCAACATTGTACTGTGTCTGGGTCTGTGTGAGATACTGAAATTGTATTCATGCCTCATTCCCAGTGTGACAGAAAAGACTATACATCATTTTATTAAAAAATATTTTATAAGCATTCTCTTTTAAAATCAAAACATAATCCAAATCTCAATCTCTTTAATCACATATTTGTTGTTGTTGTTGTTGTTGTTGTTTTATGCCTTCAAGTCATTTACTGACTCTACAGCAAACCTACCATGGGGCTTTCTGGGGCTTGGGTTTGACTTTTCTGTGTCCAAGCAGGGAATTGAACCCTGACTTCTAGCATCATAGTCCAACACTCAGACCACTACTTCTTGTTTGATAGCTTCTTTAGAATTTTCAGGGAAGGCTTCATCTTCCATAAATACAGCAGTTACAGGGCTAAAAGTAAAAAAAAAAAAAAAAAAAAAGCAAACCATTGAGATTTTGCAACCCAGTGCAGTCTCTGTAATTCCAATGCCAAGTAAATAGTTCACTTTTCCATGTAGAAATGGCATCTTCACTCAATTCAGTATTCTCAAGCCACATTCAATGGCAAAATAAGAATCATGTAACTTTAAAATTACTATCCCCTCTTCTGTTGTAAACTTTCTTAAGCTAGCTCCTGTTAAGCTTTTTGCCTTCTCCCTTTTTGAGCTAGAATTCTGGTAAAGTCAAATTTTACTGTCACTGCCAGCCAGAAGAACTCTCTTCATTTGTAAATCAGTTCATTTAAGTTGATAGAAAGTGAGGATTTTTGCCCAAGCAGGGTTCAGGAAAGGAAGAGGCACCATGGATCACATTGCAAATATACGATAGCTAATGGAGCACAGCAGGGAGTTCCAAAAGAAAATCAGCATGTGCTTTATACACTATAGCAAAGCCTTTGACTGCATAGATTATGAAAGGCTATGAAACACCCTTAAAGACATGGGAGTGCCAACACATCTGATAGTCCTGATGAGGAATCTGTACTCAAGACAAGAGGCTACTGTCAGAACAGAAAACAGAGAAAAAGAATGGTTCCCAATTGGCAAAGGAGTCAGACAAGGCTGCATCCTCTTCAATTTATATGCAGAACATATTGTAAGGAAAGCAGGCTTGGACATGGAAGAGGGAGGAGTGATAATGGGGGAAGAAATATCAACAATCTGAGATATGCTGATGACGCCATAATAGTAGCCGAGAACCTCACAGACCTGGAACAACTACTAACGAAGATCAAAGAAAAAAATGCAAAGGCAGGCTTACTGTTGAACATATAGAAAACAAAAATAATGACTACAGAGAACTTACACACATTCAAACTAGACAATGAGGAAACAGAAATAGTAAAAGTGTTCTCATATCTGGGATAAAACATTGATTGGAATGGGGACTGCAGCCAGTAAATCAGGAGAAGATTATGAATGAGGAGGGCGGCTATGAAAAAACTAGAAAAGATCCTAAAATGCAAAGACATACAACTCAGCACAAAAGTCAGAATTGTACAAGCCACCGTATTCCCTGTTACCATGTATGGATGTGAGAACTAGACAGTCAAGAAGGAAGATAGGAGGAAAATCAATGCATTTGAGATGTGGTGCTTGAGAAGAGTGCTGAGGATTTCATGGACAGCCAAAAGGACAAACAAATGGGTCCTAGAGCAGATCAAGCCAGAGGTATCCCTAGAAGCCAAGATGACAAGACTTAGACTGTCATACTTTGGACACATCATGAGAAGGCATGAATTGTTGGAAATGACATTAATGTTAGGAAAAGTGGAGGGAAATAGAAAGAGGAGAAAGCCATATGCTAGATGGACAGATTTTATTAGAGACCATGAATATGAGTTTTCTGAAGCTGGGCAGAACAGTGGAGGACAGGGGCCCTGGAGATGTCGCCATGGGTCGAGACCAACATGCAGACAGTTAACAACAAAATGTCAATTGAAAGGCTCCCATAAGTGGTGTGAACTTTGATGCTTCTCCCCAGGCTCCCTGCTGCTTGATACTCACTTCTGGACAGTGTTGAGTTAAGTAGTGTCCTTGTAAGAAGCAGTAGTGATCCAGAGCATAAGTGGGCAATTGCAGGCACTCTTCTTGTCCGGGGAGGTTTCTGCAAGCTAGAATTTATTTCCTAGCCTGCTATTCTGGCACTTAGCTTTCTCTGCCTTTAGAGCACAAAGCAGAGACATTAACCTGCCATTTCCTCACTCAAAAGTCAGCAAGAACAAGAACTTTAGCAAAATATTGTTCACATCCCTACCAGAGTCCGCAAAATCCTAAGCCAAATAAAACATGATAGTCTTTAAAAGGCCTCAGGAGTATTGTGTTAGAGAAGTGAAAAAAAAGTGCATCATTGCAAAATGTCTAGTTGGGGAGATAACAACTCAAAGATTCCTCAGCCCCTCAAGTGACACCAACATGCTAGATTTGTTGATGCTGTGGCTGTGGCTGTTGTGATGTTCTTCAGGTGCTTTCCTCTGCTTTCCTGTTAGGCTGAGAGAGTGTGACTTGGCCAAGGTGACACAGTGGGTTTCCCTTGCTGAACATGTGTTTAAACCCCAGTCTCTCAGAGACCTAGTCGATCACTCAAACCAATATACCATGCTAGATCAGTTTTTGTTTTTGTTTTAATTATGGTTTTATATATTTGTACAAAATATTGTATATATTTGTGTAAAATTATCTGTGCAAAACAAGAGTCTTCGTTCCCTTTCTGAAGCTAAGCACACACAAAAGTAAAGTCTGAATGACATAAAGAGCACATCCATTGCTACTGTTTTTATTTACTCATACATGGCAACAATTATTGCATTTTCCAAAACTTTCTTCTTTCAGTTTCTTTTTAAAATGTCCCAGTTTCTCTCTCCTCCTTCCCTTTGTTTTGGATTCTTTCCAAGAGTGCAAACTGAGCTCAAAGAACAAAAGTCAATTAACTCAGCCAGCAGGAGGGGAGAGGAGAGGAGAGGAGAGGGTGGGATCTTGCCTTTCCCAGTAGGCTCAGGCAAAACCAAACTGCTGCAGTCTCTCCTAGCTTTTGTGCTCTTCCACATTCATTTTTGACATCTTGACCATACTGATATTTCTTGGTCACCTGTGCCTTGGTTTTCATGTTTAAAATGTTGGAGGGCATAGAAGAGAGAGAGGGAATATATATAGATGATATAAATACAGCTATAGATCTATATCTCTGTATATATATATTTTTCTATCTCTCGAGATAGAGATAGAGATAGAGAGAGAGAGAGAGTTGGTGCAATGTAGTGGACTGAGCATTGGAATATAACTGGAGACCAGGGTTCAAATCATCCATAGATACCCATTGGATGACTTTGGGCAAGTCACACTTTCTCAGCCTCAGAGGATGGCAATGGCAAAGCCCCTCAAGGAAACATTAGGAGCTCCATAAGTCTAAATGACTTGAAGGCACACAACAACAACTAGATACAGATAATGAGATAGAGAGAAACAGATTGATATAGATGATATATAGATATAAACATAGATGATGAGAGAGATAGAGACAGAGATATTCCCTGGGCCTTTGATAGTGAAGCTTCTTTTTACAAAGGGTTTTTATGTCCTCCCACCCCCTCCTTCTTCTTTCACATGCTCTTTCTAGTTGGAAGCTCAGCATTGGAAGGATGGTGAAGGAAGGTTGTAGATAACAAGCTTTTGTGTCAGGTCACAGCAGCATGTCTGCAGTAAAGAATGCAACAAAGAAAGCTTGACCTGGGAAAGAGTGGGCTTCTGCTCTAGGTGAATCTACTGTAGCCGTGTGTGTGCCTACCTGCAACAGGCAAGGTAAACTTCAGCTACCTCCAGAATTCCTTACTGAGCATGCATGAACAGAAAGAAAAGAGGAGAACAACTTAAACCTGCCTCACTAGATAAGCATAAGCATAAGTTTGGCCTCCAAAATGGAAACCATAAGAAAAGTAGAAGATGGTGAAAGAACAAGTCATTCCTGAATTTATTTTGTGCTAAGGTTTCAAATGGTTTTTAGAAAGTTCAACATGTTTTTGTTTACGTATACAGCATACCTATCCTGGTTGTTTAATTTCACATGTGCTTGTTAGTTTTAAATTAAAAGTTTGTTGAAACATTTTGAATTGCTTTTTGTTTTTGTGGTATAGAAACCTATCCCTACTCTCTCTATGTTATTAATTTTCCATTAAAGAACTAATGCCTAGGAACACATCTATTTGGTTAACTGAAGTATATACATGTGTTACAGATCATGCTCAGTAAAGTGGAAGGCAGTAGAAAAAGAGGAAGACACTGTTACAGATGAATTGGTTCAATAAAGAAAGCCCTGAGCTTGCAGTTCCTAAGCAGGGCTGTTAATGAAGGGGCCCACTGATATCTTTCATTCATAAGGCCATCACAAACCAAAGCCAATGAAATAGCAAATAACAACAAAGATGTGTGTTTTTCCTCCCTGTATTCATCCAATATCTTTGGTCTGATTCAACATTATTCTTCTAATCTTACATATGGAACCCTGCCCAATCAGAGATTCTGTGCCTGATGCCGACCACCACTTTCTTGGATTAGAAATCTCTGCCATTGTATGCTCATCTATACTATAAACACCAACTAAGGGGGGTTGCAGACTGCCAGAAATAGTGCAAATTGAGTCCACTTTTAGGGTTAGGGTTAGTGCTAGGGAATCATGGGAATTGGTTTTTTTCTGAGACATTGAGCCTTCTCTGTCAGAGAGCTTTGGTGCCACAATAAAATACAGTTCCCATGATTCCCTAACCCTAACCCTAAAAGTGGACTCAATTTGCACTATTTCTGGCAGTCTGCAACCCCCCTAATTCACTTATCATTTCCTTCACTTTAAGGAACCATTGGGCACTATAGTTGTTATTTTTGTGCTCCTTCAAGTCATTTCTGATTTATGGCTACCCTAAGGCAAACCTATCACAGGGTTTTCTTGGCAATTTTCTTCAGAGAGGCTTTGCCATTGCCATCCTCTGAAGCTGAGAGAGTATGACTTGCCCAAGGTCAACTAGTGGGTTTACATAGCTGATCCAGGATTTATACCCTGGTCCTCAGAGTCATACTCAATGCTCAGACCACTATGCCATGCTGGCTCTTTCCTACTATAGCTCTGTGGAAAGGATACTTACAATCCTCACCAAAATGCAGTCCCAGCCAGCCAACACAAAACGGGGGGCTCAGATCTTACAATAAAGAGACAAAGCATAATTTTATGCTAGTGGAGTAAGGCAGCAGTTGTGGAACATGACCTAATTAGTTAATTGTTGTGTTGCACACCAAATGCATGACTTAATCAATGACATGCACATCCATGTGCCACTGTTTACAGTATGCAAGGCAGATTGATACACAGTGAGAATCTATCCATAATCCACCTCCATGCAAAATGGCACCACATGCACTTCCTTGAATTCAACCTTTAACATCCCTGCTTTTGTAGGGAAACTTATACATGTACAAGACACCAAGAGGATTGTGGCTGATGTCCTTTGGGAGGGTAGCCATCCCATCAGTTCATCTCTACTGTCAAAATGTGTTCTCTCAAATTTATTGCAATACACACAGTGAAGACTTCACAGGAGCTGTTCATTGTTATATCCCATGTGGGTACATGCCATGCTGGCGCTGGATTTGGACCAAGAATGTTAAATAAGTAATCCCCAGGGAAGGCAAGCAATAATGGCATTCCTGTACAAGACCAAACCTGATGGAAAATCTGAGCTGTTGCTCCAATGACATCCAGTTATGGAATGCTGAATTTTGCCTGTGTACTCTCAGCTCATCTACTCCTCCAAGCTGTCAGAAAGAGAGAACAGGTCCTGCAAATCAGAGGCTTTGCATATTGAATCACCTAGGTTCAATCCCAAAAGTGCTCTTTTAGCATGATCTTTCTAAAAACAAAACCAAAAGAAGCCCTTCATAAGACTTTTTAAAAGGGGGATGTTGGGAAAGAGAGCTAATACTTATCAAGGTTAACTGTGATGCTGCAGAGAATTTCATTCAGTTCACGTTTTAAGTGAACTGACCTAATTCATACTTCCTGGACTGAATACAGTGCAGCTATACATCAGATCATGTTCTTCTCAGAATTCTGTGATGAAGCTTTTGGCTTGAAAATGTACAAAAATACATAGTTTATGAAGGGAAAGATACATCATAATGTATACTTGGGGGGGGGGGAATCACACCACAAATTTAATAGGAAAATGCATATCATTTAACTATTAGTACTTTTTAAAAAGCACAGAAAATGGGACAGAACAAAGCTGTGAATGAGCACATGTGAAAATGATCTGGACCAGAAATAGGGCATTGATGACCAACCCATGAAATAACAAGACGACACACACAACATGGGATAAAATATGACCAAATTTATTTAAACTGTTACCTATTTAAACCTGTTTCTTGAAGAATGCAGCAAAAGTGGGGAGCAACCTAATGCGTGACCAGCTGAGGCAAGTGGTCTCTCCTAGACTTCCTCCACAGCTTCCCTTGGGTAAAACACCTGAGCCCCGAAGAGAATCCAAAAACTGGGTTGCTCCCTGGCCAGCCAACTGCTAGAAGACCTACCAGAGGGTCCAACCCCCAAGCCACACAACTTCAGTGGAGGGTAAGATCCTTCAGCCAGTCCCAAGGACAGCCTCCTTTCTCACCGGGCTTGCTGAATGCCCAGTAGGAGCAGTTCCAGAAGCATACTCTTCACCAAATGGGTGCCACAGGTGATCACCGAACTCCTCCTTTCTCTCCCCCTCCCACTACCTGTCATGGATAAGGGGCAAGCATCTGCTTAGCCCCTATCCCCCACCAGGCTGGCCAAAATGGCCCTCATCCCCCATTGCATATCTCTAAGAAACAACTGGATCCCCACTTTGGATAGGTGAACACATCCACTCAGTAGAGCTCCAGCAGTGCTCATCTCCATTACTAAGCTGAAGAGCCAGCATTGTCCGAAGATGACTCCAGTAGTCATGTGGCCAGCATGACTGCACCGAACACTGTTACCATCTCACCGAAGTGGTGTTTATTTATCTCCTTGCATTTGCATGCTTTCGAACTTTGGCAAAAGGTGGGACTAGTGATGGGAGCTCACTCACCCCATTATGCAGCACTCAGACCTCGAACTACCAACCTTCTCATCTTACAATCATCAGAACTGGCATTTTAACTTCTAAGCTACTGCATCCCACACATAACAACTAATAATATGCAAATTATAGTTCTACACCGCAAAGGCCACCCATAATCTGGAACCTGGGAAAACCAAACAAAATAACAGCATGAATTAATCATGGCTGTCTGGGCCAGAGGTCCCCAAACTACGGACCACAGGCCAAACCCGGCCCATCGAGGCTTTTCGACCGGCCCGTGGCTGGTCCTGCCACCGCCGCCACACTGTTGCCACCATGCGTGCATGACACGGAGCACCATTTTGTGTTCCAAAATTGTGGCCAGCATCAAACGCATATGCGCATGACTCCGGGCGCCATTTTGGAACACAAAATGGCACTGGAGTAGTGCGCATGCATACGCAACACATAGTGCCATTTTGTGTTCCAAAATGGCACTTGGAGTCATGTGCATACACGCGTGATGCCAGGTGCATGTGCATGACTCCGGGCACCATTTTGGAACACAAAATGGTGCCCCGCATCGTGCATGCATGTGCACTACTCCAGTGCCATTTTGTGTTCCAAAAAGGCACCTGGAGTCGTGCGCATGCGCCTGGTGTTGCACGCACATGCGCATTATGTGGGTGCCATTTTGTGTTCCAAAATGGCACCCGGAGTCATGAGCATGCACGCATGATGCTGGGTGCATGCGCACGACTCCAGGCACCATTTTGGAACACAAAATGGCACCTGAGTAGTGCGCATGCGTGTGTGCGTACACACCTCCAGCCGCAATTTTTTTTTCTCTTCAGCCCTCCGAAGATCTGGGGGACAGCGAACCGGCCTCTGGATGAAAAAGTGTGGGGACCCCTGGTCTGGGCCTTCCAGCCTTAATCACTCCTTGATGAGATCATCTGTTAACAAAAGGCTCCCCACCTTTAGGCTATGTTAACCTGTAACAAAAAGAATAAATGTATAATAATACACTGTTGCATAAATGTCTGTCTTCTTGACCGTCCTGAGCTGGAAGCTCTGGAAACTGGAATGTGTTTGTCCGGCAGCTATGATACGCGAGCTGTGGGCACCTATTAGCTATGATACTCGAGCTGTGGGCACCAGGCTTCTCCACGCTAGTAACTTATAACAAACAAATTATTATATAAGACTTGACACTAGAATATCTGAACCTGACCATTGGTTGAATATCCCAAGTCCACAGCCACCCATTAGCTGACACAGCTGACCCACTATGAGAGGACTAAGCTCCCATTTTCACTAATGAAACACCTGCAATAAAGTGGAGACTCAAATAGTCACATGCCCAAAATTGACCAGTGGTACCTGGGTAATAGTCAGCATAATAGAATAAGGGTCCTTTACCCATGAGCAACAAATGTGCATCCACAGCTCTTTCTGACTTCACTTAGTAGGGCTTTATCTGTGAAGTATACCAGCTCACCTTCTCCAGCCAACTGTCACCTAACTGCCCTGTTATGAGATTGCTCCATCTGACTGAACACTTACCCACTCCAGGTAACATTTGTTAACACCAGTTGTACATCTCACAGTGAACAAGGCATTCTACTGGAGACCACTAGCCTTCAGATAATCAATTAAACACCAAAATAGACAAATAAATTGTTAATTCCACAGTTGACCACCAAGCTATCACCCTTAGGAAAAATGCCAAGAGCTACCTCACAGGCCTGTCACTGATACCAACCACAACTCTGACACCATTTACATGCCAAGTAAACTGACAAATAAAAGTCTCATTTTTATATCCTCCCTCTAAAACAGCACTCCCTTAGACTCAAATAAAAAACTCCCTCCAAAAACTTTCATGTTGGGCCTAGCTGTGTAGCACTGGACTTTCAACATGAAAACAGGCCCATCTCCATCTGGCCTAGCCTAAGTAGAAGAGCCCTCCTTCCACTCCATCCGACGTCATCTGGGGGAGAGATGCAGGCCCATCTCCATCGGGCCTAGCCTAAGAAGAACCCTCACTTTTTAAGGAGAGGGTGGGTTTTGGAATTTTTAGGTTTTGTTTATAGTGTATTAACATATATGTATGGAGATTTAAATGTTGTAAGCCACGCCGATTGCTCTGCAGAGGGGCGAGATATAAATAAATAAATAAATAAATAAATAAATAAATAAATAAAAACAATGTGAGCAAGCTCTGCCAAGGGCCTGAGAGACTAAGGGCTGATGCAGACAGTCCCTAAGGGGTGGCTCTGTGCTACTCTGGGAGCGCCAGATCAGGGCCGCAGCAACCACACGTCACAGCCCCAATCCTCCTTTTTGCCACTCCGAAAGGAGCTGGCAAAGGCTGCTCCTTTTGGGGATGGCAAAAAGCCACCCTTAGAGACACCTAAGTGGCTCTTTTACACCCCTTTGGCACAGCATGTGTGCACGCTGCACCAACGGGGCACTCTGACGCCACACGCTGTGCAGTCAGGCATGCGGCATCAGGGTAGAGTCAGGGAGGCTGGAGTATGGTCACTCTGCTCCAACTCCACCCCCAGGCCAGCCCTTTAGGCCAATCTGCATTGGCCCTAAAATGACCAAATAGCTCTTATCACCCTTGTAGGGATCCTTTCCTTTCCTCAGTTCCTATGATTTCTGAAACAAGCAAAACTGGAATGCCGGTGAGTTTCCAAAACTCTGTAACAATGACCATACTAAGCCCCCAAAATTCAGATCCCCTGCTGTTTAATTCAGCAGGGTTCTCCCAGGAAGCCTGTACAAACTTTAAAAACTAAGCATGGCTTAGCAGTCCACATGATGTCCACGGTCCATGTAAAACATGCTGTTAAAAGAAAAACCTAGCAACCTAAAAATTAAAAATGAAAGGCAAGATATCCTTTGAGCACGTCAAAATATTCATATCATTCAATAAATAATCTTAACAACCCAAGGCAATAGGTCCTCTGAGTACTTCTAAAGCAGGGGTAGGCAAGCTAAGGCCTGGGGTCCAGATGCAGCTCCCCAAAGCCTTTGGACCACCGTCCCCTGCCGCCCGCCCCCCCGCCACTGCCGCCTGCCATGATGAAATTGATTATTGTTGTTATCACTTGTTCTTGGGGTTTTCTTGGCAAAATCTCCACAGGGGTTTTGCCATGGCTTTTCTGGGGCTGAGAGAGTGTGCATGCATATTTTTTTAATGTTTTAATTTTTTAAAAAATGTTTATTGTTATTTATTTATTTATTTATTTATTTATTATTTTTGGTGCTTCGGCCCCCCAATTGTCTGAGGGACAGCAACCCGGCCCCCGGCTCAAAAAGGTTGCCTACCCCTGCTCTAAAGCATTCAAAATTTCTAGTGTAAGTCCTCATAAAAACCCAAAAGGAAGAGATCCTCTAAGCATGCACAAAGCATTTACTCCATTCTGGGAAGACATCATGCCAACCCAAGGCAAGAGGTCATCTGTATGTCAAAAGCACTTGTGAAAATAATCAAAACAATCAAGAAAGTGACCACAAGCAAACAGTGCTCTGAGCACCTCATAAGCATTCAAATTTTCCAGCATAAGTCTGTTTGTGTAACATGCCTTTAAATAACAGGAAAATATTTTGATTGACTGAATGATAACTCACATCCAGCATTCAATATCAATGGACCAGAAGACTGTGTTACCAAAAGTGCATTTTTCTGAATTTTTTGTGTGTATATGAATCCCACATAACCTCAGATGTATTCTGCAATGAACCCCAAGTGCCACGAAGGCAAGGCAGGCAGGTCATGCCTAGGTCACTTGGAAGACCAGAAAAACTCCAATCCCGAGGCAGATAGTGTGGGAGTTGCAAATGGACCAACATCACCTCCATAATCAGAAGGATGGGCAATAATGGCCCAGATGTCTCATCTGATGGGCCAGCTAATGACTTAATCCTCTCACATTCACCTTGAATATTGCCAAACTGGATTACCTCACCCATGCAATCTCACACCTTTGTCCTGCAGCTAGTTTTAGCCCTTAAAAAACCCTTAGTGTCGCTAGTTGGAGTTCATGGGGACCCTGCGTCACTGTGTTCTCTGATCTAGTTACCCGCACCTCCATTCGAACCCGCGCTCTCAGAATAGTTGTATCTCATGCCACTTCACCCAATTGGATCCTGGAGAAAGGCTCATCTGTAGTAAGTATCACCTGTAGTTCTGCCTCAACATCTTTCCAAGCTAACCCCTGATTTCCTGAGCCTTGAATAAGTGTGTGTGTGCATGTGAATTGCTGTGTGATTTTCCCCTTTAATAAATAATACTTTAATTGAAGAATTCTGTCTCTGCATCAATTCTTAGCTCTCCCAACTCTTGGTATACACGTGGAAGATGTTCTCTCAGGGTCCTTGTAGCCAACCTCCTCTCGATTTGAGCTAAATAAAATTCCCCATAATAGACTTTTGGCTACAACTGATCACATGTCAGATGACAGTTGACAGTTGGCATGTTTGGTTGGTTGTGAGTTATCATTGGAGCAGCAGGTTACTTCTGTGAGCTACTGTATTTTAGTTTGTAGCCATGAGACATTGAAGTTTATTGAAAGTCAGAGAGGAAATATATATATATATGCGCTGTATTATATTGTACATATTATAACTGAAGATAAAAGCCTCCAGGACTTTGGATGAATCAACTGTCTGTGATTGTTTCTTTTAAGAGTGAAAAGTGGTCAGTGCATTGCCAATACCAATAGCTGGGGTTTTTGTATTTATACTCTGCTGTGTACATTGTTTTGGCTGTAGCTGGTTGATTTTTACTGCACCAGGAGTTGTCCTTCATCCCAATTTATTATACTGGCTGACAAAGTCCTCATAAAACCAAAAGGAAGAGATCCTCTGAGCATGACCAGAGTATCCACCCCATTCTGAGAAGACATCATTCCAACCAAAGTCAAGAGGCTAGGAAAATAATCAAAACAATCAAGAAAGTAACCACAGCAGCCTAAGGCAATAGGTGTTCTAGAGGAAGTCCTCATAAAAAACAAAACAAAAGGAAAAGATCCTCTGAGCATACCAGAGGTATTCCACTTTGAGGAAGTCATCATAACAACCAAAGGCAAAAGGTTGTCTGAGCATTTCAAAATATTGTCTAAGCATGTCAAAAGCACCAGAAAAAATAACCATAACCATCCAGAAAGTTATCATAACCTAAGGCAATCTTTCCTCTAAGTATTCAAACTGTTCAGGGAAGTCATTATGCCAACCAAAGGCAAGAGGTTCTTTAAGCATATCGAAAGCACTTGGAAAAATTAACCATGACAATAAAGGGTGAGGTATATTCTGAGTATGTCAAAAACGTGCAAACTACCCCCAAGAGACAGTCCCAAACCATGTATACAGGCTGGAGAATGGAATCATTACCTGTCCCAGCCAGCAGATCTAGAATACATACATTTGTCTTTTAAGGCACAGCTCCTTATTTTCTTAGGTAAAGGTAAAGGTATTTCCCATTGACAAGGTTGTCAAGTGGTGTCCGACCGTAGGGGGCGGTGCTCATCTCAAGTCATCTCCAGTTACAAAGGCAAAGAACCAGTGTTGTCAGAGACTACTCTATGGTTATGTGGCCAGCATTATTGCATAGAACGCTGTTTACCTTCCCACTGAAAAGTCGTACCTATTTATCTACTTGTATTTGCCTGCTTTCGAACTGCTGGGTTGGCAGAAGCTGGGACTAGTAATGGGAGCTCACCCCATCGCGCAGCACTTGGGCCTCGAGCTGCCAACCTGTTGATCTTGCAATCAACAGAGTCAGTGCCTTAACCATTTGAGCCACCGCATCATGCTTACTTTCTTAAATTGTCCTAAATAGCATATGTGCCACCATTCTCAATTAAATAAGCATTTGATTTATTCCAGTTCAAACTGTAGGCTCCTTGGGGGCAGAGACCACTTTGGCTGCAGACTCATAGTTGAAGACGAAGATGACACAATAAGTTCAGTTCTGACTAGCCCTTGATCTTCCAAATCCTACTCCACTGCACTCCATTATCTATTCTCCCTGCTTTTTTACCGGATACTAGAGTCTGTTTTTTAAAGGTGAAATGGCAGAAATCATTTTATAAGATGCCATCTCCAGTTTTCATGGAGATAAAATTAAAGCCAGAGGACAGTTAATAAGAAACTGTTTTCTTTCCCTTCCTGTCCTGAAGTTCTGACTTGGCACACAATCTACTAATACCTTTACGGGGCACTGGGCAGCCCCACTGTGGTTAGAGTCAACCCTGGAGTCAATTCCCACCTTGAATCTGAATCCAACCTCAAGGGAAGCCACTCTCCATCAACTGTCCATCTACAGCATAAAGTTATTTATCTGTAGGATTGCCCTACTTTGCAGGACCACTGTGAGAATAGCCAGGATATGAAGTGCTGGGCTTCCGATACAGTGCAAACTGCGAACACACAACAGGAAGGTTTCACAACAAACACAGAAAGAATAGCAAGGAGAAATTGACAATACAATGTACCAAAGGAATAAAACCACAACTCTAACATATATACAATGATCATGTATTTATATGTAATATATGATTGCAGTAATACTGTAAAACACAGAATACATAATCCAAAGTGCTATAGTGAACTATATATCCCAAACGATGTCCATGTGCTTCCTCTGGTCCTGCAACCTCTGTTGCAGTAAAATGATTTCTACAAGCAGTAGATGGCAAATTGTTCCACAAATGGCAGACAGGTAGCAGATGAAAGTGGAATATGCTCTCTCAGATCTTCACAACCTCTGATTCAAAAATATATTTCCACAAGTCATAGACAATAATCCACACATTAGTGGTTGCATCAGTACAGCAAACAGATTGTGAAAACTATGGATAGTAAATGGATAGCTATGGTAGCTGAAAGACAACTATTGTATATACTTGATTATAAGTCGACCTCATGTATAAGACGAAGGCAGGTATGGGAGGAGGGGGAGCAAAATTATGTGTTTTGATGTGACCCAAGGATAAGTTAAGGGTAAAATTTAGGGGCACGTAGCAAAGAATCTAAAGGATGAAGCTAAGGAAAACAATGCCAAAGAACTTTTAAAAATTCCAGCAGATATAACTGCTTGTACCCATACTGAAGAGTGGATGTATGAGAGAATAGAGGGGGTGGGGTGGGGGGTGAGTGCTTCCAGGAGAGATTATGCTTTCTTTTTTAAAAAATAATATTTTTATTCATATTATCAGAGATATAATAAAAAGCAAATTATGTTTCATTGACAGTTTCAAATTAATAGTTTGCTTTTTACAACTTCCATACCTTACCTACTATACAGTAATTTTACGTAGTAGTTTGATTATTTCAGAATGATTTTTTACATATCTTAGGGGTGAAACAGATGGGCAGGAAAAAGTGGCTTGAAGCTGCCTTTTCCGAAGCCACATTGAAACTCCACCAACCGCACTGCCGGCTCCCAAGGCAGCTGGAGTGCACATGTCATGACCACGCAGCACAGCTTCAAGCTGTACCACTAGGTACTTTTTTTTAACTGTCCCCACCACCATTCGTGCACAACTTCGCAGGGGTGAACTGCTGGCGATTGCCATCCCATTGCATGGCCATCCCTGTGAACCTGCACACATTTGTATGTGCAGAGCTTCACCGGAACAGGACATCAGAGCAGAGGCGTGCCCATGCAGATGCCAGCAAGGTAGAATCATGCCTCCCTTCATCCCCCTTCACTCTATGCCCCCTCTTTGACTGTCTGTTTTGTTTATGTTGTACTCATCTCCATAAGAGGTTCCATAGTTTCTCTTTTGGGCATTGCCATCCCAACCACTTGTGTACAGCAGCTCTGTTCCTTTTAAATGCGTTCTTGCAATGGGGTGTTTACATGCACAATTAGGGTTATAGTTTGGAAAGAGTGCCCCTTTAGAGCCGCACTGCCGTTGGTGCATTTATATGCACATGCAAAGTTGTGCACTTTCTGAGAAGAAACAGGAAAAAGCGGCTTATTTTTTAAGTGGTTTTTCTCCCCATAAGACAGCTAGAGGGCACTTTCCCGCTGGCTTCAAAGCGTGTGTCATCTAAATGTGCCACCTTGAAGCCAGCCTGAAACCTGTTTATTTTGCCCATCTGTTTTGCCCATTAGTTGCAATATCTTAATTTCTTTTTCCCAATAAACTCATCCTTTTTTTTTTACATGTCCATCAGTTTTATCCTTTCCTTCTTTGCTTAATATGTAAAGTTGAATATTATTTCTTTTAATTTCCTTCTTGTTTATTCCAAATTTTGAGTATCTTGTTTCTATGAACCTCATGACATTTTTCTTTAGTGGTTACCTGTAAGTCTGTTATTTCAGATGTTCAAGTTATACATGTTCGTACATATACAAATACAAATACTTTCACTTAATTTGTATAATTTGTAGCTTGTTATTATCGTACCTCTATCTACAAATATGTATTCCAGTGTTTTAGTATTGCATCTCTAAATTATTGTTGTAGTTGTTTCTTCTAAGTTTCTTCAATGTTGTTTCCACAATTTTCTTTCCAGTATTGTATTATTGGTTGCCAGTCCTTTACTGCTTTCCATTTGATTACCTTTTATTAAATTTGTCAATGTGGCCATCTCTTTCATTTCACAATTTTTTTGTAACCATTCTTCAATTAAATAAGAGTCTTCTGTCTTCCATTTCTTGGCAATAACCAATCTGGCCACCATCGCTAAATATAATATGGTTCTCCAAAATTTATTTTCATCTTCTTTCTTTAATATAGATGTTATGTTCAAGAGGTAAAGTCCTGGGCTAAATGAATATTGAATATTATATATATATATATATATATATATATATATAATATTTCTGTATGTAATTTTATCCAGAACTTTTTCACAATCGGGCACGACCAACACATATGAAATAGTGAGCCATTCTTATGGCATTTCCAACATTTATTGTCACTGGTCTTATATAACTTATTTAATTTCCACAGTGTGTAATACCATCTATTAGAATTTTTTAATTATTATTATAACATAAATATTTTACATAGCTAAAAAAACTGCTTCACATAGAATACATGTCGGCAAAATGCAGATATTACCATCACCACCAATAATGCTTTTTTCTCAGTTTCGTATAAGTTACTGTAATTGACATGTCCTGTCTATATGTTGTTAATTATTCTTAGAATTTACAACTTCTTATTTTAAAGGGTTCTCTATATTGTCTCTAGCATCATTTCTAATTTTATAAGTAATTTTTTCCCAAAGTGATCTTTCAATTTATTCAAGTAATCTCAGTACATTAAATTTTCCAGATTTTATTACAGTAAGTAAATAACGAACTCCATTTCTCATTTATCTCATTGTTTGTTTTCCCTTCTCGTAGATTTCCTTTTTTATCCAATTCTGAAATGTCTATCAGTCTAAGCAACCAATTATCAATAGTTGGTATTTCATCTGTTTTCCATTTACTAGCTACTAGTAATCTAGCAGTTGTTATCATATATAGAATTAGTTTCCATTTATCTTTCCTTTCTGAGCCTTTTATCCTATGCACCATATTTAATAGATATATTTCAGGTGTGGGATCAAATGTTATGTTTGTTATTTCCATAATTATATTATGTAGATTTTTCCAGAATTTAGCTATAGCAGGGCAGGTCCACCACATTTGAATCCATCTGCCATAGTCTTTGTTACACTTCCAGCAAAGATGATTGTTATTTTTGTACATTTTTGTCAATCTCACGGGAGTAAGATGCCACCTGGTTTCCATCTTGAAGAAATTTTCTCATAATAATTGGTTATTTGTGAATTTATATGTTGCATTTCTAGCTTTGGTCCAATTTTCCAAAGAAATTTCATTACCAATATCCCTAGCCCAGTGTAGCATATGCTCTTTAACCACTTCTTCCTCTAATTTTCTTTGCAATAATACTTTGTAAAGGTTAGCTATTTGTTTTGATTTTTCTAGTAGCAAGATGTTATCAAGTTCATTTTTTGCTAGGTATATTCCTTGATTTTTTAGATGGTTTATTATCACACTTTGTAGTTGATGGTATTGAAACCATGTCAAATCTGGGTCTCTATTTTGAATGCTATCTAGTTCTTTTAGTCTTACAGTCCCACTCCTTGGATCTTGTATAGTGATTTCTTCATATTTTAGCCAGTTCGTCATTGTTCTAAATCTCCTTATATGGCTTCTTGTGGAGACATCCATCCTGGGATCCCCCAATAAAAGTTGGCTTTTATTTTTTCCCATGTTTTTATAAGTGCTTTTCTTATTATATGGTGAGAGAACCTTTGATGAACTTTTTCTTTGTCGTACCATAAGTAGGCATGCCAGCCATATCTTAAATCATAGCCCTCCAAATCTAAGAACCTTTTATTTTTTATCTTTATCCATTATTGAATCCATGTTAATACACATACTTGAAAGTATACTTCCAAATCCGGTACCTCACATCCACCGTTATCTCTATTATCAGTTAAGATTTTCCATTTAACTCGGGGTTTCTTCCCTTCCCAAATAATTTTTTTTAGTTCTTTATTCCAAACAGAGAATGGCTTACTGTTGTGAATTATTGGCAAATCGGTAAATAAGAAGATGAATTTGGGTAACACAAACATTTTTAAAGCAGCTGTTCTCCCATAGAATGAGAGTTTTAGCCGTGTCCATCTTACAAGGTCTTTTTTGATTTCATCCCATGTTTTCATATAGTTTAAATCAAATAATTCCAAGTTTCTATTGGAAATATAGACTCCTATATATTTTATCTTTATTTAATTTAAACCCTGTGTGTTTTCCAAATTCTTCAAAAATATGCATTAGCTTCTCTATACTAGTTATAGGGTCCTCAAGGAATACAATTAAATTGTCAGTATATGCCTTTATCTTAAATTCCAATCCTCTTATTTTTGGGCCCTTTATTTCCTTATTCTGTCTTATATTATTATTAAGTAGCTCTATTATTATCAAAAACAATAATGTTGAAATAGGGCATCCTTGTCTTACTCCCTGAAAGATGCTGAATTCTTTAGTCTTCTCCCCATTTATGATTAATCTAACTTTTTGATCTGCATATATACTTTTAATCCATGTTATAAATTTTTCACTGAAATTCAGTTCTTCTAAGATCAAAAACATAGTATCCCAATTTACAACATCAAAATCTTTCTCTGCATCAATAAGTAACATTGTTAGTTTTTTCTCATTATTTTGTTCATAGTATTCTATAATATCAATAACTGTTCTTATATTTTGTCTAATTTGTCATTGCGGCAAAAAGCCTGCTTGATCCTCATGAACTCTTTCAGCACCTCTTTTAATCTAGTCACCAGAATACTTTTAAATATTTTATAGTCTATGTTCATCAGTGAGATTGGTCGATAATTTTCAATCCTTGTACTATCCTTTCCTTCTTTTGGAATTTTAAAAAGTTTTCTTTTAAGTCTTCTGAAGCCCTGAACTGATTAGATTTTTCCCAAGTATTTTCCCATATCTCCAGTGGGATCATTCTGATGAAATCCTTGGCCTATTTTATCAGAGGGGCTGCACAGACTGGCCAAAAGGACAGGCCTGAGGGTGGACGCTGGCCACCCCAACTCTGCCCCAATGCCACCGTCATGCCGCCCATCCAAACAGATGGCAGACAGTGTCAGGGCGCTCCCTTGGTTCAGCGTTCACACATGCTGTGCCAAAGGAGTGTTGGAAAGCCGCCACTGCCACAGCAAGGGTGGCTTTTTGCCACTCTGAAAAGGAGCAGCATTTGCCAGCTCTTTTTAGACCAGCAAAATGCCAGATCGGGGCTGCCGTATGTGGTTGCCATGACCCCAGTCTGACACTATCAGGGGCGGCATGGAGCTGCCCCTTTTGGCCAGTCTGTAGAACTCCATAGAGTCCTTAATAAGGCCTGCTTCTAATTCTCTTACAAGTAATAATTTGTAAATCTTAGAGATCTTACTTTTATCTTTAGTCCAAAGGATTTTATCCAAATCGTTTGGATTTTCTTCAAACTCTATATTAAGATATTTTCTCTTAATTTGGGGCTAGCCAAGCCATTGTGGGGGTTTTGTTTGTTTTTTTCTAAATCTTCTCTAGTTTTTAGGTCTAATTTGCTTTCTTCTACTTTGTTAAGTAGATCTCTATAAGTTAGCCATTCTTGTGGTTTCTCCCACCTTCCAAAGGACGCTTCTTGGAATGAAACCCATAACAGAATATTTAGGTAAAACCTTTTTTTAAAGCTGGTTCCATATATTTAATAGTGCTTTTCTTATCAGGTGGTTCTTAAAGTCTTTGTTTACCTTAATCTTATCATACCAAATGAAAGCATGTAGACCAAATCTTAAATTTGCTGCCCCCAAATCCATTTTTTTTATTAGTTAATTTTAAAAAGTGTTGGATCCAAAGTGTGCCCCAAGCTTGAGAATATAGCTTAAGGGGGGATGCAGACGGGCGGCCCAGGGCAGAGGATCAAGGCTGAAGCTGCCAGACAGTGCGGCCTCGATCCTTCCTTTTGCCAGCCCGGAAAGGAGAGGCAAAATGCGGTCCTTTCAGAGCTGGCAAAAGGCCTCTCTAAGAGCGTGGTGCGGCTCTTTGGCACCCCTACCAGTGCAGCACATCAAAAAGCTGTGCTGGAAGGATGTCCTGACGCTGCGCGGCATGCGTAATGGGGTGTGGCATCAGGACATCTTCGGGGAGAGGTTGAGGTGGCCGGCATGTGGCTGCCCCTCCCCATTCTTGCCTCCAGGATGGCCCAAAGGGCCTGTCTGTAGAGGCCTTTAAGTCAGGTAGTGCACAACCCCCCTCTTTCCTTTAAGTCTCGCAGAGTGTTCCAATTTATTAGAGGTTTTTACTATTCCAAATGAATTTCCTCGATACTTTATTGCAGTCTGTAAAAATCTTATCTCTGTCAATTATTGGAAGGTTTAGAAATAAAGAAAATAAATTTAAGGAGTACATTCATTTTAATAACAGCAATCCTCCCAAGTAGTGACAGGTTCAGTTTGTTTCATCAATGGATATATGTATAAATATAAAAGTAACATTATAAAATACCCATTCATAATGTTACAGTGGGCCCTTTGTATATGTGGGGGATCCATTCCCCTCACACACACATATGTAAAAAAAATGTGGGACCTCAAGTCCCATTGTTGTTATTGGCTGTGCGATCCCATGTGTGGCACTGTGGGCACGCCGCAAGCATGCATGCTATTAAAACATGGAGGGCTTGTGGTCTGCATAAGCTTAAAGCTGTGAATGGCAAGCCCGTGTAAGGTGCGGGTGCACTGTACTAATGTTCCTTAAGGTATTTAAATGTTATTTTGTTCCATTTGAAAGTCTTATTTTATCCATTGTCTCCGATGCTATTCAATATCTATATGAAGCCGCTGGGAGAGATTATCCAGAGACATGGAGCGTGGTGCCATCAGTAAGCTGGTGACACCCAGATATATTTCTCCATGTCTCGATCTTCAGCTTTGACTTCAGATGGTGTCTCTCCTCTCAATGACTGTCTTAAGGCAGTAATGGACTGGATGAGGAAAAACAGATTGAGACTAAAGGCCTAAGCAGACTGCCAGAAATAGTGCACATTAAATTGAGGCACTGCCCTGGCTCAGTGCTAGGGAGTCATGGGAATTGTATTTTTTTCTGAGACATTGAGCCTTCTCTGTCAGAGAGCTCTGGTGCCACAATAAATTACAGTTCCCATGATTCTCTAGCACTGAGCCAGGGCAGTGCCTCAATTTAATGTGCACTATTTCTGGCAGTCTGCTTAGGCCCTGAATCTAGACAAAACAGAGGTACTAACAGTTACGGGGCTGAAACCAGGTTTGGGAATACAACTTTCAGTCCTGGATGGAGTCACACTCTCCTCCAAGGACTCTGTCCGCAGTCTGGGGGTGCTCCTGGATCTGTCGTTCCAGATGTCAAATCAGGTAAACGCAACGGTCAGGAGCGCCTGTTATCAGCTTCAGCTGATACGGCAGCAGCGCCCTTTCCTGGAAACTAAGGATCTTGAAACTGTGGTACATGAGCTCCTCCCATCTTGATTTCTGTAATGCGCTCTACATGGGGCTATCCTTGTGCTTGACTCGGAAACTTCAACTAGTTCAGAACATGGCAGCCAGATTAGTTTCTGGAACTTCCAGAAGAGAGCATATTACACCTGTGTTAAAATCTCTCCACTGGCTGCCCATTAGTTTTCGGGCACAGTACAAGGTGTTGATTATGACCTTTAAAGCCCTACATGGCTTGGGTTCAACCTATCTCCAGGACTGCCTCCTTCCATATGACCCACCCCGCGCACTCTGGTCCTCTGGGAGAAATTTATTACAGCCGATAAAAACTAGGCTATTGGTGACCTCCCAGAGGGCCTTTTCTGCTACCGCTTCCAGACTATGGAACGGCCTGCTGGATGGGATCCATCTTATTTCTACCTTAGACAGCTTCAAGAAGGCTGTTAAGATGGATCTCTTCCGGCAGGCCTTTCCTGTCAGATAACTCTTCTCCCTTAGCTGCTGCTGTTGATTGTGTTGTATTGCTGTGATGCCTGGCTTTATACTTTGTTTTATCTAATGTTTTAAATTGTCCTAGTTTAATATCTTTTTAAGGGGTGGGTGGGTCTGGGATTGGATGTACTTATTGGTGTTTTTATCATTGTAAGCCGCCCTGATGGTGCAGTGGTTAAATGCCTGTACTGCAGCCACTCACTCATAAACCACAAGGTTGAGAGTTCAATACCAGCCAGGGCTGAGGCTCGACTCAGGCCTGCATCCTTCCGAGGTCACTAAAATGAGTACCCAGCTTGTTGGGGGGCAATCAGCTCACAGTTGTAAACTGCTTAGACACCCTATAGCATGGTATGAAGCGGTATATAAATGAAGCTGCTTTGCTTTGCAATTGCACTGCAGAGGGGTGGGATAGAAATAAACTTTTATTATTATTATTATTATTATTATTATTTTATTATGGCCAACAGGACACACGGACAAACATTACTCCAGGAGCCCCTCCTCCAATCATGCCAGGAAGTGGTGTGTAGGTCTTATGCACACCTGCACAGAAGAGGTCACAAAAGCCTCTTTCATGCAAACTGCTGTGCATGCTGACAGCAAGCGTACATCCAACATAATGCATTTATTGTCATAACAGAGGACAGTTGCTAGGGCGCATGCATAGGGTTACAATTAGAGTTAGGGTTAGGGTTCTAATATTCAAGCACACCTGTGCCAGTGCATCCACACTTGAAAGCATAGGATGCTTTAAATTAAAGCTTGCATCGTAGGGCGCGTGCTCTGGATCTCCGAGTCAATTTCCACCCCCTGTGCGACAGTGTATTTATATTTCCATTTTCTGGTGCATCAGTGTTGCTGCATACATACACACGTGCAAAGGTGTGCATCTTCACCAAAGGAGCGAAAAAAGAGGCTCCTTTTTGGAGCGGCTTTTCTCAGCATACGACGGCTAGAGGGCACTTTCCTGAAGACTTTTAGGCATGCGTCATCTAAAGGCCACACTTACAAGTCACCCTCAAAGCACCCCTTTTTGCCTGTCTGCATAGCCCCGTAGTTCCTGTGAGAGTGGTGTTATATGGTCTCTAGCATTCACTCTTGATAACAGTTTGGCTTCACAAGGACAAACCCATGTAGAGCACATTATAGTAGTTTAATCTGGAGCCAATTAGGGCACAAATCATTATAGCCAAATCTATACTTCTTGGGAAAGGGGCAGTTGGCATACCAGCTGAACCTAGGCAAAGGTACTGAACAAAGGTACTTTTTAATTATTTTATTTTAAAAGCAGTTTTAAATTGGTGTTTCTAATAATTTGCTTATTTTAATGCTTTTTAACAGTTGTAATATAAACAGTTTTCTTCCTGTATTTGTTCTAACATAACATATGTTTGGACATGCTCTGGGTCTCATATTGGGAGGAAGGTAGGATATTAATTAAGTAAAGAAATATGGGGGGGGGGGGGATGAAATGTAAAGCACCATATTTTACAGAAAATCTTGGCCAAAATCATCAATCTAAAGGACTGCATGTCCCTAAATTAACCTGCAAAGGTACTATGCTCAATCAGCCCCACCATCTGCCCAGATACAGTTGGTGAAAACAAAAGATTAGGCCAGGGGTTCCCAAACCTTCCTCCTCCAGGTGTTTTGGACTTCAACTCCCAGAAGCCTCACTCAGCTTGGCCAACAGTCAGGAATTCTGAGAGCTGAAGTGTAGAATATCTGGAAAACCAAAGTTTGGAAACCACTGGATTAGGCATTCCCAGTGACTGCTCCAAGAGTTTTAATAATAATAATAATAATAATAATAATAATAATAATTTTATTTGTATCCCACCCCTCTGTCAAACAATCGCCCCTCTGTCAAACAATCGGAGGAGATCCATCTTAACAGCCTTTTAAAAACTGCTTGTGGCTGTAATCTGACGGATATCCTCCGGCAGGCAGTTCCATAGTCTGGGAGCAGCTACCGAGAAGGCTCTCTGGGAGGTAGCTGACAGTCTTGCTTTCATCGGATGCAGCAAATTCCTCCCAGAGGACCTGAGTTCACGAGGTGGATTGTATGGGAGGAGGCAGTCCCGAAGGTAGGTTGGACCCATTTAGGGCTTTAAAGGTAATAAGCAACACCTTATACTGGGCCCGGAAACTAACAGGCAGCCAGTGGAGAGACTTTAGTACTTGTCTTATATGGTCTCTCCTAGATGTACCCAAAACCAATCTGACTGCCATGTTTTGCACTAACTGAAATTTCTGGGCCAAGCACGAGGGTAGCCCCATGTAGAGCGCATTACAGAAATCCAGGTGAGAAGTTACCAGCGCATGCACCACAGTCTCAAGGTCCCTTACTTCCAGGAAAGGGCACAGCTGGCGTATCAGCTGAAGCTGATAACAGCTCCTGACCATCGTGTTCACCTCACTAGTCATCTGAAGCGACAGATCTAGGAGCACCCCCAGACTGTGAACACAGTCCTTCAGGGAGAGTGTGACCCCATCCAGGACTGGAGGTTGCAACCCAATTCCTGGTTTTGGAGCTACTACTGTGAGCACCTCCATTTTGTCTGGATTCAATTTCAATCTGTTTTTCCTCATCCAGTCCATTACTGCCTTAAGACAGTTATTGAGAGGACAGACGCCATCGGGAGCTGAGGCTGATGACCGGGACATGGAGAAATAGATCTGGGTGTCATCAGCATACTGATAACACCCAGCCCCATGTCTCCGGATGATATCTCCCAGCGGCTTCATATATATGTCAAACAGCATCGGGGACAGGATGGCATCTTGATGGACACCAAGCGACACCCTCTGGGACCTGAGTGAGAGGAAGGAACGGAACCACTGCAACGCAGTGCCTCCGATTCCTAACCCACCCAGGTGATCCAAGAGGATGCTATGATCAATCGCATCGAAAGCCGCTGAGAGGTCTAAAAGCACCAACAGGGTCACACTACCCCTGTCAATGCCAAGACGAAGGTCATCAGTCAAGGCAACTATGGCAGTCTCAACTCCAAATCCAGTCGCAAAGCCAGTTTGAAATGGATCTAGATAATCGGTTTCATCCAAGACAGCTTAGAGTTGAAGAGCAACCGCCCTCTCAATTACCTTGTTCAAAAATGGTAGTAGGGAAACTGGCCTATAGTTGTTCATATCCAGGGGGGCCTGGGAACATTTTTTCAGAAGTGGCCTGACTGCCTCTTCCTTCAAACTAGATGGAATATGACCTTCCCTGAGGGATGCATTGTCCATGTCTATGAGGAACATCCTCAATGCATCCCCCTCCCGGACGGCCAGCTATGATGGGCAAGGATCAAGGGGGCAGGTCGTTTTCCTCATTCTATCAAGGAGCTTGTCCATGTCACTGATCCAGGAAAATTTCATTAACGGAGTTACTGGACATGTCGTCAGTTGTTTCTGTCAAAACACTGGTGTCTAATTCAGCTCTTATCTGAGAGATTTTATCTGCAAAAAGTTGTTAAACGCATCACAGCAGGCCATTGTTGGGTTAAGTAGTGGATTCTGCACATGTGGGACCAGCGTCAGCTCCCCTACTACCCTAAACAGTTCTGCTGGACGGGACTCTGCAGATGCAATACGTGCAGAACAGAAAGATTTCTGTGCTGCTCATATTGCCTTTCACTAGGTCCAAAGAAAGTTCCCATGACAAGTCTTGTCAGATAAGAGTCGAGTTTTTCACCAGAAGGGGCACTAAAGAGCCGCACGCCAGCTCTTAGGGTGGCCTTTTGCCACCCGTAAAAGGAGCGGCATGTTGCCGCTCTTTTCTGGGCGGCAAAAGGGAGGATTGGGGCCATGTGGTGCATCAGTCTCAATCCCGATCTGCTGTTTCCCAGGGTGGCTCTCTGCCACCCCTTTGGGCCCGGCTGCAGAAGCCCTTTCTTATTCCAACAGATTATCAGGAATAGACTCTGATGGGCTTTTCATGGTCTGCTGTTTTGTTGTTTTTACCTTCTGCATTTTAATGGATTTTAAATGGTTTTAATTCAATAGACAAACAAATAAATAAATAAATATTTTTTCCCCCAAACATAACATATATTTTCACTGGTGTGTTTGTATCTTTTTAATATTCTGCAAACCGCCTTAAGTCCTGAAGTTGGGGGAAAGATGGGATATAAATGAAGACCCTTGAAAATAATCATCTTTATCATCAATACAGTCTGGAATTAAAAATACAGTTTGTTTTGGAAAGGCTTCCTTCTCTCTTTTCCCCACCACTGCTGTATAAGTTTACTTCATCCCAAAGCACAGAAATGTGATGTGTTGTTGTTGGGTTTGTTAAAAAAAGCATATCGATTGAATCCCTTACCTGTGAAGCAAGATCCCCTAATGACTGCTTCAACAAATAGCAGTCCTTGACAAACAGTATCTTTGCCAAACAGAAAGATCACTAGGGCACCAAACAAGGCAGGTATTACAATTTAAAGGAGGCATAGATGCCTTCTCTGCTTCTTCCCTCCAAGCAGTCTGCACAAAATATCCTCTCAAATCCTATTTAATAAAATTAAGATTACGAAAACCAGACTGGTGGAATTGGTACATGTTGGCACTGGGATGGAGTTAATTCTATCTCCTCCAACCAATTCCTCTCCCCATCCATAATACCCTGCCTGATTTCTTTGATTTGGTAGAACGCAGTGGGGTGGAAAATGGGATTGTTTGTCGTGTCCAGAGGTGGGGAGAATAAAAGGGGGTGAACATCACCAATAACTATTACTCAGCCTGCTGTGGAAAGAAATTCTGGTCAAAATTGATAGGAAATATTGATTGCTCATCAATCATCCCACCAAGTGATGTGTGAGTCCATTTAAGCCATGATCTTTTTGCCCAAGTTAAAGGCTTCTTGTTAGCACTGGTGCATATACGAGATTGCAGCTGCAGTCCTCTATGATTCGATGTAATAGTTCTAAATGAGAACCTACACCAGGCTGAGCCATATACTGCCTCTTTAATGTGGGGAGCCTATGAAGCCTCCCTCTACCATGCCATTTCATTCCTAGTGGAGAGCAGATATGAAGAAGCATCTGGCTATGTCTCTGTAGTGAGATGCAAAGTTATTATATCATCTGCTGAAGTCTACCAGGATCCTCCAGAGATCTCAGCACTGATGTAATCATTGCATTTGGCTACAAGGATTTAACCAGATGCTTCTCCAGTCCAGGTTACTTCCCTAGAACCACAGAATGGCTATGTTTGAAAGGGACTTCAGAAGCTGCCCTCTCAGTCCTCCCTACCAACAAATAATACTAATAATAATTAAATAATAATTAAAACAAACAAACCAAAAGCTTTTAGACAATGAATAACTAATAGGATTAAGATCTTATTGGTCAGCTATCCATACATCTAGGGTGAGGGGTGGTAGAGCCTTATATAACTCAACTCCACTCCTCATCTCTCCAAGCCTTGGCAGGAAACACCAAGGCAACCATTAGTGTGGCCTCTCCTCACAGGAGGCCATCAAACTCTTGTCCCTTCCACCATGAAAGCAGTGGGGTGCGGGAGGATAAGTACATCCATCCAACCCAAGCTTCAAGGTTAAATTCTTACTTTTAATTTTAAAAAATTATAAATTTAATTATTTTAATGTTAATTAAAATTTAAAAGCTATAATTTCTTACATTGAAATTACTTTTAAAGCTATGCAGAAGGGAGGTGTAGGAGGAGACTTGTACCATGTGGAAAAAAGAGGCAGTCTGTCTAATTTTAATTTTTTTGCAGTCAGGAATGAATGAAATCTCTTCTGTTTAGGACCTTCACGTCAGATTTTCACAGGGGGTGAAAAGGTAGGTGAAAACCACTGCCAGGGCTGCTTCTGGCTACCATCAGCTGTTGTTTGCCATTTCCCCTCCAAAACCACACTTGGAGCAAAGCAACACTTCAAGTGATAGAGGCAGTGTGTAAATAATAGAATCAGGGCCGATACAGATGGCCCGTTTGGGGCTGCTCTTGGCTGTCCCGGGAGTGGCAGATCGGGGCCCATGGCAACCACACACCGCAACCCTGATCCTCCTTTTTGCCACCCCAAAAGAGCGGCAAAATGCTGCTCCTTTTGGGGGTGGCAAAGGCCACTCTTTCAGCTGCCACGGCGGCTTTTTTTGTCCTTGTATCCTGATGCCGTGTGCCATAAGGACAGGTGCACGGTGTCAGGACAGCATCGGGGTGGAGTTGGGGCAGCCTGCATGTGGCTGCCCCACCCCAATTCCAGCCCCAAGCTGGCCTTTTGTGCCGGTCTGCATCGGCCCTCACTGTTGGAAGGGACTGCAAGGGGCATCTATTCCTACCCCCTGCCATGCAGGAATACACAGCTAAAGCACCCCTGAAAAATGCCTATCCTACCTCTGTTTAAAGATATCCAAAGAAAGAAAGTTAACCAACCTCCATGACAATTCATTCCAAAAGTTCTTCCTAGTCATTAGATGGAATATTTTCTTGTAATTGTCAATCCATTAGTTTCTGTTCTTATCTCTGGAGCAGCAAGTACAGGTGAGCTAGGCAATGGCGCAAGGGAGTTCTGCATACATCCTCCCCCAAGCAGTCAGTGGCTGTTCAGGTTAGTGGGTGGTGGAGCTGCACACCAGCATCATCCAGAACCCATTATGCACTCAGGATGAAAGTACTGAACAAGAAGGTACTAGATACCTCCTTGCACAATATCTGAAGACCAAGTTATGCTGTGCACAGAATAACTGGCTCCATATGCTGGCATGTTTTCTCCAGAAGCCACTGACACAGAAATGCAATATTATCTGGGGAAGGGGAGGTGGAATAAATGCTCTTGGGTACAGTTCTGGGTCTGGACAGTGAAATCTATCCTTCCCTTGAGAATCACCCTCCCCCTCAAATTAAATGCCACCTCCATTTTGCCACCCACATCACTTGGCTTAAATTAATCTACTGTTCATTCACTTGCTGTTAGTTGATTTATAAAGAGCATGTACCACAGATTGCACTCTGTGGCTCAAAACTTTATTATGATTTTCTGTTGTTATATTGATATTATAATTTACTCATTTGCCTGCATATGATTGAAGAGCAGCATAAAATGCTTATATCTTAAAAGAATGAATGCATCTGAGCAATTAGCATGGCCTTGTCTGCCTGACATTCTACTGTATTTTGCTGTTGTTGTTAACTGTCTTCGAGTCAACTTTAACTCATGGCAACTCCTTGGCTGAGAGACCTCTAACACCCCATGTCCTCAACTTGTTTAGTTCTGCATAGTTCCTTTGTGTTCCTAGCTGTATCCTCCTTGACTGAATCTATCCTTCTACTATGAGGTCTTCCTCTTTCTCTTCTCCCTTTCCAAACATTATTTTCTTTTCTCATGATATGTCTAAACTACAACAGCCTCATTTTGGTCATCCTGGCTGCTATGGAGAGACCTGATCTCCCCACCCTCCCAGCCCTTCCATCTTGACTGCCACCACTCTGACCTCAGAGAGAGAGAGAAGAAGGGGCAGGCACAGCTCCACCATGCCTAGCCCCAGAGGCAGATGAAATGCCCTCCCTCCATCTTAACTGCTACCACCCTGGCCTCAGAGGGAGAGAAGAACCAGCAGTGTCTGCTGAACTTAACCCCCTTCCCCACTGCCATTCCCTTCTTCTTTTGTGTCATGTCTTTTTTAGATTGTAAGTCTGAGGGCAGGGAACTGTCAAATTAACAATCTGTAAGCCAATCTAGGAGCCTTTGTGGCTGAAGAGCAGGGTATAAATACTCTAAATAAAATAAATTGTCTTACCATATTAAGGTGCTAAATACTTGATTGACTGATCAAATTTTTGTACCATTCTTCCTCAAAGATCAAGACTAGAGGTGTACATCTTCACTTTATTCATTCTCACATGCAAGGAGGTTTTTGCACACTTTTCAATTATTATTATTATTATTGGCATTTCTGGATTCTTTTGCAAAAAAAAGCATTAAAAACTTGCAGCTAATCCCTTTTTATGAGGAAAAAGCACCTTTTGGACAAAATACATGTTTTATGTGCAAAAACATTCCATTTTTCACTAAAGTCAAGGTGGGCAGGGGGCAAGTACTTTTTTAAAAAGATAATCTCCCAAAATACAGTATTAAAAATCTAACAGCAGCTGAACCTTATGGCCAATGTGGCTGCAGGACTGAAGACCTTTTTTGGATAATCAGTTACTAGTATGCTTTACACCACACAGAGATGCAGGGTCTTCTTGGTGATAGCCCTTTTTTATATTACACTCCTCAAATTTTTTAGATGTTCATATAGAATTGAAATCTAAGCACCATGTTGACACTGCCCTGTTCTGTTCATCTGTTGGCTTTATTCATTATAGTTTTTAAAAATTAAATTAATTTTTATTGTTTTATTAAGTCATCTGTGATTTTTTTTCCTTTTGTATCCTGTTGTAGACTTTTAGTGAGAAGGTGAGTCAAAAATATATCAAATAAATATATAAAAGCCATATTAAGACTTTTGTATCACACAAGCAACCAAAATACATAAGACATTTTGTCTTCTAAGGTTATCTAGTAAAATTATGTGTCCAGTGCTGCCTAGGGTGGCCATTTTAGGACAAATATTTTGGCATCTTTGAGAATGAATGGGTCAACTAGCACAAGAAGATGCAGGGCCTAAATGACCCACCAAATCATCCACTACCCAATAATTGTGCTAAAAATGGTTGGGATGACCTACCAAAAGTTCAATTTACTTGCATTTTTGTTGCTGACTGCAAAAACAACTGGGAAGCCACAATGCATCGCTGATAGACTGTACTGAACTGGCTGAGTAACAAACACGAGAAGTTTAGAGCAATCAATGACCAGGCAATATAACATTAGGTACTAGCATGATTCATCCATGAATTTTTTCCCATATTCATATGTTTTATTCCCCAGTTTTGAGCACAGAAGCTAGCTAGCTAGGCCTAGGATATACTGCCCCCTGATGACTGAAGGTTGGTGCTGCAATGGGGTTGCAGAGAGTTGGGAGTGACTGTGGACATCAAGTGGCTCCTTAGAGTTCCAGATTGGAGTATCAGTCTGTAAGGAAGTTGACAAGGGAGGTGGCTGAGCCAGTTTAATCAATCAATTTATGTGTGACTGGTCCTTGATCATTATTATCCAGATGTGCCATCTTTCACACTGCACACTTGGAGTTCCTTGAAAACCCCAAGTGACATATTGTTTCCCTTGACTAAAGAAAACTATATTTTCATAAGAGGTGCATGTTCTAACCATTGTTCCAAGGGTGTCTTGTATTTGGTGGCTGTTATTTTGTGCCTTCAAGTAATTTCTGACTTGTGACAACCCTAAGGCAAACCTATCGTGGGACTTTCTTGAGTGTGAATGCCCCCTAAATCTGCTTATGGTTGTCCCACAACGAAAGTGATTCTGCTAAGCATCCCATCTCCACTGATGCTGGGATGAAGTGGCTTCTAAGTTGCTTTCTATTTCTGTGCCTAGTGACCTTTGCTTCAGCAACTGTAAAACCGGTGTGATGGAAGAAAAGCTCTGGCATGCACACATTCAATGTCTTTACCATCCAATTAATTTTTTTTTTGCTATCTCCCCTTTTTATCTAGCCTTTGTAATTGGATTCCCACTTTCTCAATTTTCATGACAGTAGTGGGAAGGGAATGATAGTGAGTTGCTGATTAAAAAAAAAATAGAATGCACTGATTTAATTTTTTCCTTAAAGGATGCCAGCTTGATGAGTTCCCTTTCTTTTTATCCACCCTCTTTGTATCACTTGAGAGCGACTGACCCAGAGACATGTTTTCTGTAACCCATTTCTTTGCCTAATCAAAGTGTCGATGTTGCCGGTTGCAGAAGACTAGGAGATGGATAAGATTAGGAGATGGACACTTTACAAGCTCAAGGGAGAGGGATGATCCAAAGCAGAAGACTCTGAATTTCAATGGGAGAAGTAGTTGTGTTTTAAACCGTACCATATAACAATCAACCAGTATGTAATTAATTTATGAAATCCCCCCACACACACAGACACACGATGTAGCAATGGCTGACATCTTACTAAAAGTTAAAAATGGATTAGGCTGAATCATGGAACTATGGGCCTTTGCAGACTGCTAGAAATAGTGCAAATTGAGTCCACTTTAACTGTCCTGGCTCAAGGCTAGGGAATCATGGGAAGTGTATTTTTTTCTGAGACATTGAGCCTTCTCTGTCAGAGAGCTCTGGTGCCACAATAAACTACAGTTCCCAAGATTCCCTAGCACTGAGTCAGGGCAGTTAAAGTGGACTCAATTTGCACTATTTCTGGCAGTCTGCAAAATATGTTAATATTGATAGTAAGTTTATCATGCTAGCCAAAGGCCATCACAAATAGCTTACAATACAGTGGGCCCTTGGTATCTCATGGGGTTTGGTTCCAGGACACAAATACGCAGCCTGTGGATACCAAAATCTGTCAATACTCATGCCCCATTATATACAATGGGGTAGTAAAATGGTATCCTTTATATAAAATGGCAAGATCAAGATTTGTTTTTTGGAATTTTATATATATATATATATATATATATATATATATATATATATTCAGGCTGTGGATGGTTGAATCCGTGGATGCAGAATCTGTGAATATGGAGGGCCAACAGTATAAAGTCACCCCTCCACATTCATGGGAGTGAGACACCAAGGACCCTGTGAAAGTGGAAAAACTATAAATATGTTAGCCCCACCCCATGAAAAGGGGCCAAGGGGCCTTCCTTCATCTACCTCTTTTTGAATCTTAAGCTTAACAACATGTTCTAGACCAGGGGTAGGCAACCTTTCCCCTTTAAAGGCCGAGGGACTTCAGCTCCCAGAAGCCTCAGCCATGTTGGCCAATAGTCCCATGCTCCTGGGATTCTGGGAGTTGAAGTCCCTCGGCCCTTAAAGGGGAAAGGTTGCCTACCCCTGTTCTAGACCTTGGACAAACCATAAATGATTGGCCATAAAAGTCCTCCTAACACCATAAAAGGGAATATGAAAACCATGAGTGAAACCTGATAACAAATAAGAGGTCACCTGATGATCAAGATAGGCACTCAACCACCATGATAAACTATCAAAAAGAATGGGGCTAGATCCCTTTTGCAGAAGGGGCAGGGTTAGCACTCAGCTTGACTCCCTGTTGATCTCTCTGGTTTGACTGTGCAGCCCTGCCCCTGTTACAGTTTCTAAACGAGTGACTTCCTCCACAAAGTGAACACCCATCTTTAAATTTACAGGGTTTCTGTGTACAGACTCCTTGAGATGGGAACCTTTAATTCATACACATTTCTGAGAAGCTCGGCCCACAGCCAATACAAGGACAATAGATTTAATTTTTTTAAAAAACCAACAGGCCAGGCGGGATCATGATGTTGTATTTAAAACCCCACTCAGAGGTTTGGGATTGCAGAAGGACATGTGCTTTTCACTGCCTCTCATTCTTTGCTGTATCAAACACCTCTCTTTTCCTTCTCCAGTGGCACATTCCTTGAATCAAATGCAAAGCCTAAAATTAAATGGCGTGGTTTTCAAATGCATCTGCTTCATCCTACCTGGTCAGAATGATGCCACTTGAATCCCCAGTAACTGCTTCCTGCTGCTTCCCCTTCATTGAGAAGTCAAGCTGTTAAAACTCCACTTTGTGTATATGAGGACTGATCCTAACAGAACATGGTTCCTTTGTCACTCCCAGCCCGTGGGTGGCTGAATAATGGGGGGAAGGCAGTGTTCTTATGGCCAGCATGGATCCCTGGGTAGAAAAAAGCCACAGCTTCACAATGAAGGTGTTACACACTTCTCCTCAATTTCTGGGATGAGACTGTTGAGAGTGGCCCATTGCTCAGACATCTTTGCTACGTTCTCCTTCAGCTTCTGCAAAACCTCCTTTTCTTTATCCTCCAAACATCTCATCAGGACCTCCTGCTCAGTTATCAAGAACAGATGCAATTCCTCATATTCATTGATGAGCTGATAGTGGTCTTCAACCTTTCTTTTGAACACCCCAGGCTTCTTCTCCTACTCTTGGGACTTGCAGTAGGCGATCTTCTGCAGCTTTCGTTCTAGAGGTTTCAGCCACTTTCGCCTCTTTTTCCTTGTATTCTTGAGAAGCATCATCCAGAGACACAACTGTGTGAGAATGGTGTTCATGGGAGATCTCACATGCTAAGCAAACAGCCTCCTGGTCCTCCTTGCAGAAGAGATGGAACACTTCATTCTACTTTTCACATCTATTGGGGATGGTTTGATTTTGAATTCCTGCATGGCAGGGGGTTGGACTGGATGGCCCTTGGAGTCTCTTCCAACTCTATGATTCTATGATTCTATGAAACTAACCATGTGATTTAGGCTTGCCATCTTCCTCCTCTCTCAACCTTCTTTGAAAAGATGGTGAGATAAATATTTCTCTTTACCTGAACTATTCACTAGCTAGATTAGGATATAGCTTCTATGTATCGTAAATATAGATTAAAGCCATTAGTAAACTTTTATTTGAACATCTAGCTACTTGTGTTGTTTTTGGAGTCAGTACCAGTTCTTAGGGAAGCATAGGGGTGAAACAGACAGCCCAGATGGGGCTGTGTGAAGCCGCCCCACCCGAAAACAGAATCGGGCTGTGGCACCTGCACACAGCAGCCACAATCTACCTCAGTGCTGGCTGAAAAAGGAATAGTTTTCAACCATGGAAAAGCTGCCTTTAGCAGCTCTTCCGCACCCCCTCTGCAGCTTCTGAGCATGTTGGGGGGTTGTGGCATGTAACCACCATGCCCCCAACACACCTGGAAGTTGGCCCATGCCAGCTGACGTGCAGCCACTCTGGGCACCTTCAGGGCATCATGGGGGTATGTGGAGTGTGTATGCCATGCCCCCAAATCTCCAGGAAGCCAGCTTTTTATGCAGGTCTGTTTTGCCCCTTTGTTAACAAGAGCACATTTCTGCTACTCTGGTGTTTTAAAGCTAAACCCTAACATGGGGGGGGGGGTGCAGACGGCGCAAAGCAGTCAGCAACAAAAATGCAAAGCGCTGTCTTGGAGCTAGAGCCGTGAGCCAGCTCTTAGGGCAGCCTTTTGCTGCCTGTAAAAGGAGCGGCATTTTGCAGCTCTTTTCGGGGTGGCAAAAGGGAGGATCAGGGCTGCATGGTGCATCAGCCTCAGCCCCGATCCACCACTTCCCGAGGTGGCTCTCCGCTGCCCCTTTGGGTCTGTCTGCAGAAGCCCTAAGTATACTTGCATTTCCTGGCCAGATCCCTCCCAATCCTGACTCAGCCAGTCTCATCAATAGGGACCTGTTCTCCTATCAATTGGGACAGAGAGGACTGCCATTTTCACTCCCTCCCAGGAGCAATCTCTGGTGCGATAGTCAAAAGTAGGATCCCTGGCACAATTTCTCCTTACACTGGAAATTGCTCAAAGGAGAATGGTGGAAATGCCAGGCTACTGCAGCTGGATCAACAGAAGAGACCCCCATTGCTCACAGCAGCAGCTACCTAGTAAGACTGGACTGGAGGTCTGTTATGATCCCTGTGTATTCCCTATGCTATTGAATACATAGGAATTGTAAAAACAAATACATTCCTAACTGTGACTGTGAATTTCAGCTGTTATTTCTAATGCCCTCTAGCATGGTACAACATCTGAGTGCATTGTGCTAAGTTAGCTTTGACGTAATTCTTAAGCGGCCATCCACTTTTGTACAAACAAATAGGTTTGAATGGTTTCACCCACTGGTGAAAGACAGTATTAGATTTCCATTCCATTCCTATAATGACCCCACCACCTGCATTCTTTTCTTCCCCCCATGATAACATCAATTCTTCAGTGCTTTATCTCATTCTATTAAATCTAATTGCTTCCCTCTGAGGAACTTTCACCTCTTCGTGTACCATCTTTCAAACATGCCCGCAGGGCAATTAACTTACCTTTTCTCTCCTCATTGTGTGAGGAGTTATAGCTGTTTAGGTGTTTCAGCCTTCTAATTCTGTTAATTCTGTATTTCTGTTACCTAGAGGCCAAGTGGTACATTATCTAATAGGAATGAGAATGAGAAAAGAAAAGAAAAGAAAAGGATTGTTACACAAAGCTAAATAGGTCCATAACTGTGTGGTAGCCATGTGTTGTTGTCATTTTGCTAAAAATACCAATGACAAGCCACTCTATTCTGCTTTGGTCTGCTTTGGTCAGACCTCACCTGGAGTGGCTTAGAGAGTTAGATATGTTTAGCCTGAAGAAGAGAAGGTTAACATGATAGCCATGTTTGAATATTTAAAAGGATGACATATTGAGGATGTAGCAAACTTGTTTTCTGCTGCTCCAGAAACTTTTAACAAAAGGGCTATATGCACTTTTTAAAATAGTGTTTAACTTTTTAAAAGTCTTTTAGAGTCTATCTTTTTAATATACAGTGATTCCTCCACATTCGCTGGGGTTAGGGGTGCAGGAGCCCCGTGAATGTGGGGAAAAATGCAAATAAAAAAACACTATTCTTTTTACCTAACAGAACACCTCTCTAGGAATCTCCAGGTCATCCAGTGCAACTCTGTGGTCATCATCTGCTAGATGCTGATCACAGAATCATGCTGGAGGACCTACAAATGCCCAGAGAAGTGTTTTCTCTAGGAACATTTAGGTTCTTCAGCACAACTCTGTTGCAACTTCTGGCAGAGATGTGCTTGGGGGTTTAGAAATTTCTAGAGAGAACCTATTAATCAAAACTGCAAATAATCAAATCTGCAAAAGTCAAAGCCACAAATGTGGAGGGCCAACTGTAGTCTATAGTTTAATTCAATTTTAATGTTGACTTTTTGTATGTTTTAATTGTAACCTTTAAATGTATAAGCCACTTTGAATCCCAGTCTTGGAGGAAAAATTGAATAACTATAACAAAAACAATAATATCAGTTAAAGCCCAGGAGGAGGAGACATGTGGCCATTGAGGGCTGATGGCTGCCATGTCAGTGTGCAATGATTCCCCTCCAGGTTTTAATCTGACTTTTACAGGAGCTATCCAAAGTGCAGAATCTATTTGGGACAGCGATCAACACCTTGGAGAATTCCCTTAAAATCCAAGCTAATCACTGTACTGACATTGAAATCACTAGTCTTCATCAACCACGGACTTTTTCAAATCAGGTATAGGGCAGCCATGAAGAATATGGGAGAACTCTGTAATAGAATAAAATGTGCACACACGGCAACTTCACTTGGAAGCTGAAAAACGCCACCAAAAGATTTTTTTAAACTTTTTTGAAATGCCCCAGGCATGAGCAATAAAATTGAAGTCTGCTCTGTGGATGAAGAAAACTTGGAAACTGGAGGAGAGATTTTTCACACAGCAGTAATCACAATGTGTTAATCTGGGCAGAGAAAGAGCTACAGAGTTCAGTGGGAGGACACAACATACTCTTAAGACTAGCAAGCCTGTTTAGACTACTGTAATATGTTCTATCAAGCATGGCGTAGTGATTTGAGTGTTAGAACTGAGCCAGTGGTTGGTGTGTTCATCCATGGTAACCCACTGGATGACCTTGGGCAAGCCACCCTCTCTCAGCTTCAAAGGAAAGCAATGGCAAATCCCCCCTGAATAAATCTTGCCCAGAAAACTCCATGAAAGTTTCACTTAAGCATTGTCGTAACTCAGAAATCATAGAATCATAGAATCATACAGTTGGAAGGGACCCCACGGGCCATCCAGTCCATTCCCTTGCCATGTAAGAATACGCAATCAAACCACCCCCAACAGAAGGCCATCCAGGCCATCTGTTTGAAAACTTCCAAAGAGACTGCACTATTCTCTGAGGTAGAGTGTTCTGCCACTGAACAGCTCTCACCATGAGGAAGTTCTTCCTAATGTTTAGGTGGAATCTCTTTTCCTTTAGTTTGAATCCACTGCTCTGTGTCCTATGAGCTTATTGCATTAACTTTTAAAGTGTAAAAAGCCTCCTGGGATGCAACCAGGACACAGGATAGGGGCGGGAATTATCACACAGTAACTTGTTGCTGAATTGCCGGACAATTGCAGCCCGGGGCTCAGCCGGGTCAGCCGGCCTTTTTAGAAAATGGAAGCTTTCTGTTTTTTGAAAAGAGCTGCCTGAGTCCAGCTGGGACCTGGACTGCAGTCGCCCGGTGATTCGGTGGCAACTTACTGTGCAATAATTCCCACCCCCATCCAGTGTCCTGGCTGCGTCCCAGGAGGCTTTTCCTGCTTTAAAAGGTAATGTGATAAGCTCCCTAGTTTCTGGAGTGGTAGAAAACAAGCTTGCTCCATCCTCAAATATTTAAACATGGCTGTCATGTCACTTCTTAACCTTCTCTTCACCAGGCTAATCATACCCAGCTGTCTATGCCACTCCTCATAGGGCATGGTTTCCAGACCTTTCACCATTTTGGTCACCTTTCTCTGGACACTTGAAGAGGTGCAACAACAACAACATGTTCTATATGTGGCTGTTCTCAGAAAGGATTTACCATGTACAACATGTGCAAAATGCAATGACCAGATTTATATCGGGCATGCATTTTAGAGACCACATAATGTCATTGTTGTTTGAACTACACTAGCATCTGATTTTCTTCCCAAAGTGATTCACTTTAGATTCACTATAAAGGCCTAAATGCCTTGGGGCCAGAAAAACTGAAGGAGTACCTCCTCCCACATGAGCTTGTCTGCGATCTGAGATCCTCAACAGAGATTCTGTTGCATGTCCCACCACCACAAGAAGCTAAGTTGGTTAGCACATGAGACAGAGATTTCTCAGTACTGGCAGCCCAGACCTCCCTCACAAGAAAAGTCAGGGGGCTCCATCCCTTTTGAGCTTCCACTGGTGAGTCAACAATGCATTATTTTGTATGGCCTTTGGTCTTTAAGATTATGATTAGCCTTTTGGAATGTTTTAACTGTCATAAGCTTGAGTCTTGTTGGTCTCTTATGAAAGTTCATATCCAGAAGTAGTTGGACATTTTTGTCTGAAGCAGAGCATCCACATTCTGTTCATCATTATAGAAGCAGTATTGCTCTAGGGCAAGGAGTGGAACTGAGTGGTAGGGAATACCAACAAGGAAGAGAAAGGCAGGGAATGGGCTTTCTACATTGGAATCCTGCTAATGGCACATACAGGCATATCTTAACCTTAGGCCTGCATACATCTATTTTGGCTGTTGCTGAGGTTGATATTCCCTTACTCCCTCACTCTCTCCACAGAGACCAAATCCCCCATCCTGAACCTACCATAAGCCTCCTGAAACTGCTCACCCAGGACTATTCAGGCCTGGAGCAGAGCATGGGATTGCAGACACATCTGGCTATGGCCCTGTAGTTAGACATGAAATGATGACATCAACTGCTGAGACCTCCAGAGGACCCCAGTGTAACTCATTGTGGTTTTTGCAGTTGTCTCATGTTTCAGGGCTGCATCTGTCCCCAGTCTAATACCTTCCTGAAACCTCCAACTACTTTAAAGGTCCCCTATATTCCCTAGAGCAGGAAGAAAGCAATCCTGACACATTCTGCCCCCCACAACCTATTTTAGCACTGGGAAATTAAAAACAAAATTGGAAGTGACTTAAAACATTTGGGCAGGTTCTGGCTTGGATGGGTAAAATAACACCCAGGAAAGTCGGGAGACACTGAGAGCTCTGTGTAAGGGTTGTGGATGGCGGGGTTATGTGTTTGTGCTTGTGGGAAAGGTTCTGGTAGGGCCTCGGCAGATGACTAATAGAGTCGTCTTCGAGGCCCGGAAGAGGAGGGGCAGCCGCACGAGCGGCGCCCCTTCCTCTTCCTGAGGTCGCCCTCGGAGTCGCCAGCCCTCCGCACGGCCGGCGCTCCGGGGATGACCTCACACCGCAGCAACTGCATGCGCTGCGGCAGAAGAGTCAGGGAAAGTGCGCCCGCCGCTTTTAGGGCGCACTTTCCCTGACATCTAAAAGAAACGCCAATTTGGAGCTCCTTTTAGGGACGCCGCAGGAGCGCTGTGGTGCAGAGGCTCCGCTCCGCCGGCGCTCCGTCCGGCGGCGTCCCGGAAGCAGTCGTCTGCTTCCCCCCTAAAGTCTCTAACTCATGTTCTATTTTTCTGTACCTTTTACAAGGATGAGAAATTGAGATTAATTTGATCTTTACTAATTAACTGCCCTGGCAAATTTTTCAAGCGGTGCACTTACTAGGGGATTCTAAGAAAAGCATAATGGAAGTGGAGGCTACGTTCTTCTTCTCTGCTGCAAAAACCCATAAGACTATGATATCTACGCTTGTATAGCAATTAGTTCTGCCCAATGGCCATTAACATCTTGGTTGTTCTTATAGAGGTTTATTAATACTTATATACTTCATTTGTTGCTGCTGTTGTGTGTCTTCAAATACTTTTCAGTATATGGCAACCCTACGGCACAAGGTTTTTTTGGCAAGTTTCTTCAGAAGGGGTTTGCCATTGCCATCCCCTGCGGCTAAGAGAATATGACCTGCCCAAGATCACCCAATGGATTTCCATGGCTTAACCGAGATTCAAACCCTGGTCTCCAGGCCATAGTCCAACACTCATACCATTATACCACACTGGCTCCCTATTTATTTTTATATATACTTCATTTTATGCATGCTTTGGGCTCATGTGAGAATAATAAAGTTGGCAACACACACACACTGTGTGTGTATGCATTAAGAATACAAATAAGAGTTGTTTTTGTTATCATGCTGGTTTTTAACAATTAATATGTTTGTAAATGGATTGTATGTTTTAAATTGTATGTTTTACAGTGCTATTTTAACATGTATATATATTTAATGTGTTGCCTAATGGTCTATGAACTGTAACAAAGGCTGTTGTTGTTATTGTTGAGTTGCATGTGGGCACCAATGACCACTCTTTGTTCACCTGTAGAAACACCTCTGAATACATCAAAGAGTTACAATTACAAAACATGAGAAGCCTAAATTAGTGACAAGCCCTTTTAGATAAAAGGGCCATATGATGAAGTTCCTCTCTTCTTTTGATACTACTAGTTTGTTTCATGTTTCTTCCTTCAACTTTGGTCATTCTCCCACAAGGGTTTATTACTAATACCTAATGCAGTTGGTGAAGGGAGGAAATTGCAGAAAACCTATTTAGTTTTTAGCCTTTGTGGCCAGTTTACCATTCTGTATTGATTTTTCTACTGCTTGTTAGACGTGGGTTGTGGTTTCTAATGGGCTTACAATGCCATTGATTCATTGAAGGAAGGGATGGGGCTTGTTATACTGCAAAGGTAAATAAAACCTCGGCTACTTCAGGACATTGAGGCTTCTATGACCGATAATGCGATTGGTGTGCTACAGCAATGCACCTTACTTTCACCCTTATAGACAGAATTGTAAATAATGTTTTCATTCTCCAATTTCAGATGGGAAAAGGAACCCAGTTACTGCACAGCATGGGTAAAGCTATATAGTAGCTCGTGCTGATGTAATATAACTACTCAGAGTTAAAAGTGTGATGCCTAATTTAGATCTCAGCCTACAAGCTGAACTGGTATCTACTGTCCAATTGTCCCAATTTGATTCATCCTCTGTCATTCTACTTTGTCAGCTGCTTTTAAACTGTCCCAGTTTCGTCCTCCCTTGTTCCCCTTTCCCCTCCATTTATTTCATTTGTTGCTAAATGGGTTCAACATGCAAAAGTAGTTTGCTTTCAATTAACTCAGCAGTGGAGAGAGGAGAGAGGGGGCAGAATCTTGCCCTTCCCAGTAGGCTCATGCAAAAGCAAAATGCTGCAGCATCTCCTAGCTTGTCTGTTCTTCCTCATTAATAACTTTTGCCATCTTGACTATACTCTAATATTGCCTTGGCCACATGTGTCCCAGTATGCATCTGTAAAATGTTGGAGGGTATGCAGGTACTTTTTGGTAGAGCATGAGACAGATGCCCAGTGACCATGTATGCTGGGGGATTCTGAGAACTGTAGTTTAAATAAAAGGCCTTTTCAAGGCCTTTAATCCCTGAAGAATGCTTAGACTAACTTTTCATTGCCATATATACATACTCTCCTCCAGCACCACATCTTAAATGAGTTGATTTTCTTCCCATCAGGTTTCTCCCCCCCCCCCCCCCCACTGTCCAGCTCTTGCACCCATATATAGTGATGAGGAATACAATGGTTTACACTATTCTCACTTTAGTGTTCAGTTGTATATTTGTATATATGAATTGTCTCCCCTGGAGACTTTTTAAAAATAGATAATACTTTCAAATAGGAAAGTGCCAAGGTCAGATTAATGCTGAACATTAACAAAAATAGTGACCACAGAAGATCTACAAGAATTCACCCTAGACAGTGACAAAATTGAAATAGTCAGAGTTCCCATAGCTTGGTTCAAATATTGATCTGAACAGAGACTGCAGAATATGGCTAGGAATGGGAAGGGCAGCTATGAAAGAACTAGACAAGTTCCTAAAGAATAAAAATATACAACTGAACACTAAAGTGAGAATAGTGTAAACCATTGTATTCCTCATCACTATATATGGGTGCAAGAGCTGGACAGTGGGGGGGGGGGGAAACCTGATAGGAAGAAAATCAACTCATTTAAGATGTGGTGCTGGAGGAGAGTACTGAAGATATATAAATGGATACTAGAAGAGATGATGCCTGAACTCACTCTGGAAACCAAGGGCCGTTGCAGACCAGCTCAAAGAACCAGCCTGGGGGTGGAGTTGGGGTGGGACAGTCTCACGCCGGCCGCCCCAACCCCATGCTGACACTGTCCTGATGCCGCGCAGCTGTATGCATGGTGCGCAACGTCAGGCCACCCTCCTGGCGCAGCGTGTAAGCACGCTGCACCAAAAGGGTGTGGAAGAGCCGCAGTGCCAGCTCTTGGGGCAGCATTTTGCTCCTTTTGGGGCAGCAAAAGGGAGGATCGGGGCTGCAGTGTGCAGTTGCCATGGGCTCGATCCGCTGCTTCCCTGGGCAGCTCTGTGCCACCCCAAACGGCCAGTCTCCATCGTCTTGAAGACAATTAAATTGAGGCTGTAGTACTTTAGCCACATCATGAGGAAAAATCAATTGTTAGAAAAGACAATGATGCTAGGAAAGATGGAAGGCAGTAGAAAGAGAGGAAGACCACATGCAAGAGGTTAGACTTGATCAGAGAGGACACAGGCTTGAACATGCAGGACCTGAGCAGAGAGGTTAAGACAAGGGGACTTGGAGATGTCTCATCAATAGGGTCACTATGAGTCAAAATCAACACAAGGACAGTTAACAATAACAATACTTCCTCATCTCATGGGGTTCTGACTGCTTCCAAGTTTTGGTAGAAAATTTTCATCACCCATTTGGCCTCTGGAGAACTGGCCCCTGGACCTGCTGTGGGGGTCAACCCCAAACTACAGTAATGCAAGGGGGCTGCATTGCATTCATACTCCACACAAGAATAGGTTATGCAGACAACCCTCAAGAGTTATATGGCCATTGGATCTTTTCATAGAAGGTGCGTATATTCCCCCAACTGGAAAAAAATGTTCGCTGTAACTTGCAGAGGTTCTTGTTCGTTAGTGTCTATTTCTTTTTAAAGCAATTTCACTTTGCATCACAAAGAAAATACAGGTCATTGGAAAGGTCTAAATGACTCTATAGTGTGGTGTAGTGGTTTGAACATTGGACTATGGAGATCAGGGTCCAATTCCCACTCAGCCACGGAAATCCACTGGTTGACCTTGGCCAAGTCACATTCTCTCATCCCCAGAAAACCCTGTGATAGGTTCACCATAAGTTTGAAATGACTTGAAGACACACAACAGGAGATTGAAATGGTCTATAATATTCACTACAAGGTATGGACAAATTGGTTGTTTATTCTTGTCCATGTCCATTTTGTATGTGTTCAATGCCTAAGCATGTTCTTCCCTGTTTCCACATCAGTTTTCACTATACATAAACATATATATAAGGAAATACACAAAATTTTCAATTTTTTGCATACAATTTCCCCTTAAAATTCAATAATTCCTAAAATATTTGTGTTGAGAACTATATTGCAAAATTGAGAGAGGGGTCTTGAAGCCCAAAGGATGTGTTCTGATCCATATTTTTTGTCTAGGGGAAATGAATGAGGTTGGTTTGCTTAAAAAGTCAGATCAAATGAAATTCTTTCCCAACCCTCTTCACAGCCTTGTCATCAGAGTCAGTATTCTCTCTCTCTCTCTCTCTCTCTCTCTCTCTCTCTCTTTTTTTTTTTTTTTTTTTTTTTTTTTTTATTTATTGGGGGGCATTTGGACAATTGTCTGCTAAACAGAAGGCTTGCTGTGTGAATGTGCCACCATTTGGAGTGTGTGTATGTGCATGTGAAGGTTATTTCTTCTGCAGTGTTGTGACTTTTTCTATCCCATTCTATGCAATACTTTCTGCAAAGGGGAGCAAAGAAAATGATGGGAGAGAAAAGCGAAAATGTGGAATTCCCAAACTCCTTTTCAAAATGACTTTCTTTTATACAATCTTGCCTTCCTCCCCTCCCCCAAGATACCTTGAAAGGCCCTTTTTGTAAACTTGCTTTTCTTTTTTAAAGTTTTTTTTTTTTAAAAAAAATGCAACTGCTCTACTGAAGCCATCCAAATCTAATTAACTACACAAGCTGAAGTTTCTATGAAGTATCTCACTTTCTCAGTCTTAGGCTGTCCTTTATAGCTCCATTCAATATGGTTACACACATACACAGACAAAGTGAGAGAGGGAATTCCTAATAATTGTTTCTATAGTCTCAGCAACAGAAAGCAGGCCCTGTGAAATTCAGGGGAATCAGAACCTTCCTTGAACTTGGCCACTACAAACTTCCCAAGACAAAGAGGCGGAGGAGCTGAAAGGCTTAAGCTCAGGGTCACTGAGAAGCTTGGGAGAATTGGTTCAATTGCTGAATAGAAATCCCCATTTCATTCCTAAATTGCACCAATGCAGATTCAATGAAATGCCTACTCTTTTTTTTTTTTTTTTTTTACTTTTTTTGGAAAAAGGAAGAAGAAAGTTTGCAGAATATCAATGAGGCGCTGTGTGGTTGGAAGAGCAAGGCAGAAGCTCCACTGAGGTTTCTTGCTGACAGATGTACAGTTACACACAAAAAGGCAATAAATCGAGGCCTTGGCCGCCCATGCTAATGAGTGGCAAGCCTTAATCTTTGGAGAAGCGAGCTGGAGGTAAATGATGAATAGGGAGTAAACAAAAAAAATGTGCAAAACCTACAGCTCTCCAGAGGTCTTTAGACCCTTGTGTATTTGGAACATTGTTGTTGATGTATTTTCCAAAGATTGGTATAGCTTCTATGGCCCCAGTCTTGATCAGACATAATGTGGCTTCGAGCATCAGTTTATGCTTTTCTGCTTTTCTATACCTTGCGGAAGCAATGAAAATGTCATGAGAAAGCATATCAGAGCACCTTCTTTCAGTGTTGAAAGGATCCCTTGGTCTGTTGAGGTCTCCTCCCAAAGGTGAAAGAAAGACTGCAGTTTTCCTTCCACCTTTACCTCCAATCAGTAAGGGTTGAGGCTATTTCTGTCTTTCCTTCCAGGATAGGTACTGCCACTGACATTGTTGTTTTTGTTGGCTCTGGTGAAGCCCTGTGTCTGAGACTATTGCTAAGGTTGGTAATTATGCTCAGACCACTGTCTGCCAAACCTACTGTCACTTGTATAACAAGTACCATAATTGGGTGGGCTGTTATTGCTTCCCGGCAGCCTTCTTCTTGTTTACCCAGCAGCCCCACCAAACCTGGAGGAAGCTGATGGGTGGCAGCAGAACCTATCTCCAATATCAGTCATAGCTGATGGATGCCAAAAGTGTCCTGGGTGGTGGAGGGGGGCAGTTGGGGTGGGGTCTTGCATCAGATGGGAGTGACCACCCCACTAGGTGTATGGTCCACACACCCCACACCCCCTAGTGATGCCCTGCCAATGGAACTCCAGCCATAAGATATGAATTGAACCTTCCTTCGACAGAAGGTTAAAAAAAGCAAAACCAGCTTTCCAAGAAGAGTATGCCTAAAAAAAATCTGAAATTAAATTCTTAGTGTGTATGTGTGTTTAAATCCAGTCATTAGATAGGAAAAAATCTACTAGATTATCTTTTCTCATGTTACTTTTTTGTCAAAAGGCTTTTTAAATAATGCTACCATGCTTCAATTCCTTTTTTAAAAAGAAATCCTGTGAAGATACCTTTTTCAGCTACGTAGCTGAACATGCTAACAACAAATCTGAATGTCATCGCTCTATAGTAACACCATTTCTTTTGTCCTCTTTTGAAGTTCAATGTAGAATAGCCCAAGGCTGTTATAATCTAACTTGTAACTCAAATGAAAGATATACATCTAGATAAGAAAAGTCACTAAAGACATATCTGGCATGATTAAATATAGCAAAAGTGTTAAAGTAGGGGTTAGAATCATGCAGTCCTCCAGATGCTGATGGAGAAGAACTCCCAGAAGCCCCAGGCAGCATAGCTAATGGTGATAAACGATGGGACGTGTAGTCCAACAACAGTTAAAGGGCTGCATGACTCCAACCTCTAATTTAAACTCATTTTATGAGTTGCCAAAGTGATCTATATTTTTTATATTTTATATCAGTTATTATTTCCACAATATCCAACAAGCCATAGATAGATAACTGCAGGAGAATAGAAGGATAGTAAGGATGGAAAGAATATTTGCAATTATTCATTTCCAAATTTAAAAAAAAATACAGGTTTACTGATAGTCAGGAAGCCTATCAGGAGGAATAAATGACTAGTGAGATGCTCCAACCTTTTTCCCCCCTCCCCCAAATTTTATCTCTGCCTCCCCCAGTGAAGATTATCTTGCTACATTCTTAGTTCTGCTTCCAGTTTGGTCTGGTCACAAGAGAAACAAGGCACCTAATTTGCAAACCGAAACAGTCACCAGAATAAGGAGGCTTTATTGAACAGCTGGGGGATTGGCAACCATGGTTGGTGGGGCTGCATTTGCCTAGGATCAGCTTGTAGCCCCATTAGTTTGGGTGGAGAATCTATGCTGGGGTTTACTGGAGCTGCTCCTAGCTTTGCAGGAGCATTCCAAGGTTCTGGCTTGGAGAGCTTAAGCAATGTGTGTGTGCACCTTCAAGTTGCTTGTTGACTTAAGGCAACCCTATGAATTTCATTGGATTTTCCCAGGCAAGGAATATTCTGAGTAGGCTTTGTTAGTTTCTTCTTCTGAACTATAGCTTACAGCACTTGTATTCATTAGCAGTTTCACATTCAAGTATTAACCAGGGCTGACCTCGCTTAGCTTCCAAGATCAGATGTGATCTAGTGCCTTTAGAGCATTTAGACCCACAACTTGGATAACTCCTGTAAATCCCAGTGTGGATTTAGGGAAACAAACCACTGGGAACACCTTAATTTGTCTTGATGGATCTATGGACCTTATCACATGTGGGCCAGAAAGCGGAAATAAAAGTGGAAATGAGGCATCCCGAAAATAAACGGGAAATAACCCTTGTTTCCGCATACGTCATTACCTTCATTGCGCATTTACAGTAAGTGTATCGAACTTCCACACACAAGAGAAAAAACCCGTAAATGTAGCCGAAATGAGCCTCCTGCACATGCACAGAGAGAGGAATGCTCGCTGGAACCATGGCAACAGCGGAGAAATGCGCCACAATATGTATTTGGTTATCAGACCTATGGTAAATGCGAAATGATTCCCGTCGCGCAATTGCAATTCCTGAAGAAACCGAAATTCAAAAGATCTTGGATCATTCCGCTTTCTGTCGGGGTTCTGTCGGGGTTCTGTGCGACGTCGTGTGAAAACACGGGCCAATAATACATATTAGGTCGGGATTTCATGTGGATTTTGTTTGGATTGGGCCCCGTGTGATAACGTCCTATGGTTCTGCAATTCTATGCCACACATAGGCTTTCCTAGAGTGTTCTCTGCACTACACAGTAATAATAGTTGTATTCCCACTCCCATTCACTTGAAATACCATGGCTCCCTCATTCCACAGAAACTTGGGATTTGTAGATTGGTGAAATCCTTATAATTATCTGCTACTGCTGTAGGCTATTTTTCAGAGGAAGGAACTGGCAAAACCCCTCTAAGTATCCCTTGCCTAATAAAACCCTATAAAATTAATGGAGTTGCTATAAGTCAACAGACAACTTGAAAGCACATATATAGAGAGACAGAGAGCTCTAGAACAGGGGTAGGCAACCTTTCCCCTTTAAGGGCCGAGGGACTTCAGCTCCCAGAAGCCTCAGCCATGTTGGCCAATAGTCCCATGTTGGCCAATAGCTCCTGGGATTCTGGGAGCTGGAGTCCCTCGGCCCTTAAAGGGGAAAGGTTGCCTACCCCTACTCTAGAACATAGTTTTTCTGGGTTTTTCGGGCTGTGTGGCCATGTTCTAGAAGAGTTTCTTTCTGACGTTTCGCCAGCATCTGTGGCTGGTGAAACATCAGAAAGAAACTCTTCTAGAACATGGCCACACAGCCCGAAAAACACACAAAAAACTATAGATGCCGGCCATGAAAGCCTACGAGCTCTAGAACACTCCCTTGAACTGTTACAGCTCTAGAAACTAGACCAGTAATTCCCAAACTTTAATTCTCCAAGTATTTTGAACTTCAACTCCCAGAACACCCAGCCAACTAGGCCAAAAGTCAGGAATTCTGGGATCCGAAGTCCTAAACATCTGGAGGACCAAAGTGTGGGAAACACTGAACTAGACTTTTTAAGGAGGGAATTCTAAGGACATCTCCAAACTAAAAAACCTCAGGATGGTGTAATTTTAGCCATGTCAGTTAAACTGGTATCAGATTGCCATGACTAAATAGTGTAGACACATTCCTGGAGTTCTGCAGCCTGATTCAAAAGCTGCCATCCACTCTCCCTTCCATTACCTCTCTGCTCTGGATGCAGGGCAAATGAAGAAAAACCAAATTCTCTTAATCTTTAAGCAAGTTCATCAGAGAGTCAGGCAGGAGTGGGGGGTAAGGTTTGAGCCTTTATTTCATAGTCAATGGAAAGTTCACACCCAGGTTCAACACCTGCAGCAAGAAAGCAGCTGTCCATATTTCATAAAGTTTCACTTTTAATAGTCTGAGAGGGAAATGTTAAAATGAGGTAGAGCCAAACAAGTTTTTGCAATTTCATTTCTTCGTCCTGCATGAGAGTCATGGGAGTCATCTCCTGCCTGAAATGTGTTTGTGAGACCTGCAGGTGTTCCTCTGGACAAAACCAGCAAGGTTGGCAGCTTTAAAACCACAAAAGAGTCTGGCCCTTAACCCTTTGTAGACATAAATTCACAAAAGCCTGGATATTGCCTGGCACAGGGCTACCTGATGGGGAAAGTAAGCCTAGTCCTGGATACAGCTGGAACTGCATATAGGGCTTGTCTACATGGGTGATTTACCCCAAATTTCCTCCAGGCTCACTGTGTCTCAAAACCCTGAATTGGATCTGGACTCTCTTCATGACCCCCCCACGCCTGATTCAGGGCTTACTACCCCTAGCCCACATTTAATTAACTTGCTTTTTTTTCTGCATGTTTTCTGCACTCTTCACAGTGATGTCAGCAGCTGCCTTTTCACTCACAGTATCTGTGAGGCATGAGCTACTTGGAACTCTGCTATGGGCCCAAGTTGCTCTATGGTCAGAATAAGTTGCACAAAAATGATAGTGTTGCTGGACACCTTGTTATGACCTAAGCAGCAATGCCAGCAGCGGATGGGATCTATGTGGGAAGGCACCCACCTATCATTTACTGAGAACCATAAACCCATAGGAACAAAAGAGTACATAAGGGGTGAATTTAGAGAGGATTTGGGGCCAGAATATTCTGAGCAGTCCAGACTATTCTGGCAAGTGTAAACCTACCCCTGGACTATGTGAAATTGTTAAATTAATCAATTGTTGGATACGTGTCAATAACATGCATCTATAATGGCCTGAACCATGTTAGTCCCAAGTAAGCAGACTTATTAAATCATTGGTTGAATAGTGAAGCATGATGTAGGTAAGTCGCATTGATTCATTGGGTCTTCACTAATAGGGACTATCAATAGGGTTTGGGCTAATGTGATGCAGCACCTAAGAAATCCAATGCAATTCTAGGCTGTATCAATAGGAGTTTAGTGTCTAGATTGAGGTCAGACCTCAGCAAGAATACTGTGTCCAGTTCTGGGCACCACAGTTCAAAAAGGATGTTGACAAGCTGGAGCATGTCCAAAGGAGGGCAACCAAAATGGTGAAGGATCTGGAAACCATGCCTTATGAGGAGTGATTTAGAGATCTGGGAATGTTTAGCCTGGAGAAGAGAAGATTAATAGGTGATATGACAGCCATGTTTAAATATTTGAAGGGATGAAACATTGAGGATGGACCAAGCTTATTTTCTACTGCTCCAGGGACTAGGACATGGAATAATGGATTCAAGCTACAGGAAAAGAGATCCTACCTCAACATTTGGAAGAACTTCCTGATGGAGTGAGCCGCTCAACAGTGGAAGATGCTGCCTTGGATAGTAGTGGGGTCTCCTTCTTTGGAGGTTTTTAAACAGAAGTTGGATGACCATCACCATAAGGGGAGGAGCTAAAACCAAGCCCTCCTGAGCCTGGCTAAAACTTCCTTCAGCTTGGCTGGTGATTAGTCTCCTGAGACTGAGGGCCTAAGCAGACTGCCAGAAATATTGCACATTAAATTGAGGCACTGCCCTGGCTCTGTGCTAGGGAATCATGGGAACTGTAATTTATTGTGGCACCAGAGCTCTCTGACAGAGAAGGCTCAGTGTCCCAGAAAAAAATACAATTCCCATGATTCCCTAGCACTGAGCCAGGGCAGTGCCTCAATTTAATGTGCACTATTTCTGGCAGTCTGCTTAGGCCCTATGTGACTAAGGGCCTCGGCAGACGACTAATAGAGTCGTCTTCCGGACAGGGAAGAGGAGGAGCAGCCGCACGAGCGGCGCCCCTTCCTCTTCCTGAGGTCGCCCTAGGAGTTGCCGGCCCTCTGCACGGCCGGCGCTCCGAGGATGACCTCACGCCATGGCGACCGCACGCGCCGCGGCGTTTGAGTCAGGGAAAGTGCACCCGCCGCTTTTAGGGCGCCCTTTCCCTGAAATCTAAAAGGAGCGCCAATTTGGTGCTCCTTTTAGAGTCGCCGACGGTGCGCCGCGGTGCGGCTGCCGCGGTCCAGCGGTGCTCCGTCCCGCGGCGCATGGGAAGCTCCCGTCTGCTTCCCCCCTAACTCAAAGTCACCCAGTAGGTTTCCATGGCTGAGTAGGATTTGAACCCTGATCTCCAGAGTCATAGTGCAACACTCAAACCACTATACCATGCTGGCTCTCACAGAACTGTAACTGTTCCATATTCAGCCAAGCTCCCTATTCACAATCACAGCACTATTGCCATGATCATAAAAAGCCACCACCCATATCAAACCTACCTTCACAGCCAGCAGCCACTTCAAGCCATGGAAGTCCATTCTGCTGTCAGCCAGGATGCAACAGGATGACTTCCCAGCCCTCTCCCATCAGCAATCCCCAGTGCAACAATTGGAAGTAGGGCCTCTGTTGCAACTCCTCATCGCACCAGAGATTGTAGGAGGGAGGGGAATTGAAGTGTCATACTGCTGCACCCGACTGCCAGTAGAATGGACATCTGTGTATTGATCTGGCTATAAGCTTCTAAGGTAGCTTTACAGTGCTGGGTCAAAGGAGATGTAGTTACGCATTTCTAACTATTCCCCTTTGCAGATGGTGCTTTGCGCCCTTCTGAGACAGGATTTCAGCATGACATTCTTGCAGGGGATGCAGCTGGTGATTTCCATATCATTGGGACACTGAATCTGCTCTGGGTTTTTGAATGAACTTTAAAGGAGGTATCCTAGGGCTAAATCTACTAGAGGGTAAAGAATTGACCTTGGATAACTCCTTTGAGGATTGAACTGAATCCATGAATGGACCAAGTGTGCCACAATGCATTGGAAGCCACCAGCCATCCCTGCTCTATGTTTAACCAGAGTTTTCATTTGTTTGTTTATAGGTTGGGGTTTGTTCCTTCCAATTCACATTTCTTCCAAAAGCACCTGGTAACTGACCACCCACACACATTCACCTCTGAATTGGATTTAGCAATGAGAGAGTTAAGACTGGCATTCTCCAGATCTCTCTCCTTTTTTCCCTCTCTTCTCAGACCTCCTTTTAAAAGACTACATTTTTACTAGGCCTCCAAATTCCAAGAGATGGTTTAATGCCTCTACCAATAAGTACTGCACACATCAAACACATGTTTTATTGGTACTACCTGCTAGTATGAAGTTTATTGCAGAGGCTGTAAATATTTTGTTTCTCACCAGGCAAAGATACGGCCTGGTTTTCTCCTGAGCCACTTCCCATGTGTGGTCTTCTCTGACAAGGAGAAAAGCACCCTGCCTTCAGGGAGCAGTTATCTCAATTCCTTTAAAGAGAGAAATAAACTAGTCTAGTTAGAAATGATAATAATAGCATTTTAAAAAACAACTTGCCTCTTAGCTTAAAGTAAATCCACAAGAGTAGCTACATAAACATAAAGTGAAGGCATTGCTCAACAAAAAAGAATTATGCCCTCCCCCCATGAACATTTCTTGTGGCCCCCAAATTTCTAACATTGTTCACACAGGAATGTTTATATTTCCCGTGTTTGCATTTCCATGGTGATTTTGCCTGTTCCTTTTCTTTGGATGCAAAATTCTTATTTCTGAAAGCTCAACTGAAGTTTTAGGTTACTGCCATGCTAAAAGAGACAAAATGGAGACCAAAGGGAAATCTCAGTTTTCTTATTTATTCTTATTTAAGGAGGACAGCAACCTCATATTTCCTCATAGCTAACATTCTGAGTACATAGATTAACCGTGTTTAAACATGGCAATTTTTTTCTTAAAAATCACAAACATGATCAAGGAAACTTGGATGCTAGCGTACAGTCAATCACACAGATAAAATGGCAATGAACAATGAAGATAATGATGGTCGGAAATTTATGGGCAGCTCCTTCAACAACACCAGGTGCCTAATTAATCAGCTTTCTCTATTTAACATCTGCGATTAGCATTTATTTTTTTAGCTCAGCAAAGAATAGGGGCACATCATCAGCATCTTCAGTCTCTGCCACCTCCTACTGGGAAGCAGGGAACCCTACTGCCTTAGCCCACAGCTCCTGGGACTCAGAAAGACTTTCATTATCAGGAGCAGCAGATTCCTGGCAAGCTGCCTCCTCTTGCTATTTGTCTGAATCATCCAGAGAGTGAGTTATGGCAGCAAAGTGTTGGACTAGAAGGCCCTTGTGTTCCCTTACAATTCTGTAGTACGATGACTCCAACATCAGTACTTTTACCCTGAGGTTTGGAAACAAGAGGCATGATTTCTGGGACTGGGAGAAACTAAGGGAGATTGCAGACTGCCAGAAATAGTGCAAATTGAGTCCACTTTTAGGGTTAGGGTTAGTGCTAGGGAATCATGGGAACTGGTTTTTTTCTGAGACATTGAGCCTTCTATGTCAGAGAGCTCTGGTGCCACAATAAAATACAGTTCTCATGATTCCCTAACCCTAACCCTAAAAGTGGACTCAATTTGCACTATTTCTGGCAGTCGGCAACCTCCCTAAGAGAAGAAAGAAACAGTTGTTTCTCTGGTGAAAATATACTGTGAGATATCTTGTGCTCTTTTTCTTCTAAGAGGAAAAGGAAAGAAGTCAAGAAAGGTTACAGATCAATGTGATGTGAGCTTCGGTGCATTCCATATGCAGCAGCGCTGTGCTAAAGACAAACAGCCAAAAGTGGAATATATATACTTTTGCCTCGCCTTTTTTGGTTGTTCTACTTTCAGCTGTATAGTGTTTTCTGCATGCTGTAGATTCATGAAAAGCAACCAGCAACCAAAAGAAATAAACTCAGCCTTTTGCAGGCACACAGAACACTGCAAAGATGTAAAAAGGATGACAACAATTCTGTCAAAACATAATTCATAGGGACAGAAAAGTAGCGCAGAATGACTCTCAGAAGGAGGAGGTGGGCAAAATAAAATAAAAAATTATCATCATTTGTTCCTCCTGAAAGAACACCTCAGTCAGCTTCACCTCATATCCTTGAGAGTATTTTTAAAAACAAACCAGGCCACCCTATCCAAACTGCATTATCTCCAGAAATCTTGCTTTCAGAAGACAGGAGCAAAAAGTTCATAAAGAACAGTGCAACGAAGGAGATGGGAAAAGAGAGAAGGGGGGGAGGAAGAGGGAGGGAGGCTGAAGGAATGGCTGTGCATCCATCAGCATTTTGGATGACATCCAAGTCATCAGTGCTGCTGTCATCTTCTGTGCATAATCAGAAATCCTTTCATTGCGGTGGGAAAAAAGATCTCCGTATTGTCAGCTAAAATGCCCCTTGTGAAGAAACCGTGTGCCCCTGTGGCTCTACAGAAGGTCACAACGGAGTGTGAACCACAGCTTTGGAGGGGATACACCACAAAATAAAGGGAGGGGGACAGGTTTCACAGAAATTCAGCTTCCTCCACTCTGGAGATTGTCCACATGTCTCAAAATGTGTTTGATGCCTCTGTGAATCGAGCCTCCCAAACATCCAGTGTATGATGCAAATAGTTACATCAATATTTTTTTCTCACATGGATGTCCCTCCCTGAGAATATTTTGTTATTCATGCCAGCAGTGTGCAGCAGGCTATTGTGACTATTCTGCAGAAGTATGTGACTATTCTGCAGAAGTCACTGCTCCAAAAATGGTTAAATAGATTTTTAAACAGAAAAACTTGTCTATTGGTTGTTTTGAAAGATCCGTTCAGGGGTGGTGCATGAGTGGGGCTAAATTCTTAAATTAAATGAATTACAGAAGCCCCTCTCACTGACTTCTATGCAAAGCAGTATGTTGGTAAAGAACCTAGTTGCTTTTAGTAGTAAATGTCTACTGGTGGAGAATTAGGGTTGCCAAATCTCAGGGCCTGGTCCTCAGTCTCCAGGGTTCATGGCGGTCTCCCAGTAAGAAATGAGGGTACACATTCTCCCACTTGGGTGAGCTCAGATCTGGTAAGAGGAAAGGGCTGTGTACAAATCTCCAATTCACCCAGCAGAGGAACAGCATGCTACAGTTTGCAAGGCTGGATTCATCTGTTGTTGCAATTTGCAAAAACTCTCCAGGGCTGCATCCACATTGTGGAAATAATCCAATTTGACACCACTTTAACTGCCATGGCTCCATGTTTTAAAATTCTGGGAACTGTAGTTTTGTGAGACATTTAGCTGCCTCTGTGAGAGAGCTCTGGTGCCACAACAAACTACTAATCCCAGGATTCCATAACACTGAGCCATGGTAGTTAAAAGTGGTGTCAAACTGGATTATTTCTACAATGTGGATGCAGCCATAGTAGATGCTATGAGTGCAGTGGGGGGTGGATGTCAGCTTCTCCCCCTTACAATTTCTCCTGTCTTGGCACCTTCCCGCCAGTTGTTCTTTCTGCATGGTTCTTTGAAAAAGTTTGTAAAATAGGAATAAAAATGGGCAGGAATTTCATTACAGTTTATATATATATATTTTCCCCAACATTCAGAACATTAGTTGTTCTTTGTGGGGTTTTCAGGCTATGTGGCCATGTTCTATAAGAGTTTATTCCTGATATTTTGCCAGCATCTGTAGCTGGCATCTTCAGAGAATGCTGGCATGGAATTCTTCCCATCTTGGCTAGAAAGGCATTTTAGTGTAAAATATGTATTTTGCCTTTATGGTAAGGAAAGGATTCATTTAGGACTTTTGTTATAAAGAGGTTACCAATGTATTTGTGTTTTAAACCAGCTATTAGTTCCATTTTATTGCTTTGCTTGTAGGTTATATTTATATTATCCACTGTGAACTGCCATGGGGAATCTTTTTGGCTGAAGGCAGCGCAGAGACAAACCAGAGAATAACAAACATCATTTTCATGGAGCTTTGCAGATGTCAAAGCCTGGAGACCCCTCTGGTTTAAAAATTTAAGACGAAAGCCAAGGATCATTTTTTCAAAAACAACCACATCAAGTTGTAGTGGCCATGCTCAGTTAGCTTATGAGAAATTAAATAAAAATACCAGTGAGGACCTAAAAAATTGGCTGACATCTTGATGGTGACATACATAGGCATAAGCAGTTGGGCAGTTTTGTCTGATGGAGAATGATAATATTCCATTGAAGATTGAAAAAACTGTGTTATTAATGTGATGGCATCCGCACTGCAGAGATAATTCAGTTTGACACCACTTTTAACTGCCATGGCTCAATGCCATGAAATTCTGGAAACTGTAGTTTGTTGTGGCACCAGAGCTCTCTGACAAAGAAAGCCAAATGGCTCACAAAAGTACATTCCCCAGAATTCCATAGCATTGAACCATGGCTATTAAAGTGGTGTCAAACTGGGTTATTTCTGCAGTGCAGATAAAGCCTATGATGCCATTGTACACTGTTATGCATTCATGTGCATTGTACATTGCCTGCTGGTTTAAATGCTCATTGCACATAAAGTTTCTATATCACTCAGATAGCTGAGTTTTATCCCGATTCTAAGCATGCCACCTAGTGCAAGTTGGAGCATCGTTTGGCCATTCCAAGCTTTTATTTTATTTTATTTTATTTTAGTAAATCACTAGTCCCTGTAAAAGCTGAGATCTTGGGCAAAATATGGAAGCACTCTGTGTTCAATTTTTTTTCTACAAGAAAGATGCTCATTTGGGAATTTGGGGCACTGAGGAAGTGAAATCCTGGGATTTGGTGTTCTCTGCCAAAGAGTGCTGGTGCCTCACAAAACTACAAATCACAGGATTCTGTAGGGATGGTGCCTTGGCCATTAAAGTGGTGTCCCTTGGTAAAAAGATGGCCTCTCCTGGGCCTAAACTGGCCCAGAGAGGCCAAAAATATGGCATTTTCCCCCTCATACACCTCTTAGAGGACCTTTGGGGCATTTTCCCCAAAAATGTTTTTTGACCCCTGAGGTCACCGTAAGTCAGAAATTACTTGAAACCACACAACACATTCTCACACACACACGCACACACACACAAGGGACTACAAAAATGTCCCTAGGGACTGCATAAGCTCCATACCACACTTTGCCCAACTGTGATCTAGGCTATTTTTTAAAACCCGAATCAGTTGCTTGTAATGCCCCCAAAAAGTAGACTGGATGGCCCTTATGGTCTCTTCCAACTCTATGATTCTATGATTCTATCAGTTGAACCCTGTGACATTCCTCCTCCACCATTTAGTGAGAAAACACCCTTGGAACTATATCTAATTAAAAGCTATACTTCAGGGAGTGGTATTATCTCTTGTTCAGGTGCAATTGTAATGTTATACATATACAGGCTGCATCCTCACTGCAGAAATAATCCACTTTGGCACCACTTCAACTGTCATGGCTCAATGTTATGGGACTCTGGGAATTGTAGTTTGGTGAGACATTTAGCCTTCTCCGCCAGAACACTCTAGTGCTACAGCAAACTACAAATCCTAAAATTCCATAGCATTGAGCCATGGCAGTTAAAGCGATGCCAAGCCAGATTATTTATGCAGTGTGGATGCAACCATAGTTATAGGTTCATTGCTGGAGAAAGAAAATTAAACATTAGTGACTTGTTATTTATAATATTTTACTTCCAAGCCGTGAAACAGCCGTGCTCAAAATAACCAAATCCTGAATGAAACCAATACCTCTCCTTGCTCCATCGCTTTCTCATGCCTTTACTGAAATGGAATCTTGACTTTGTGCCCAGATTTTACTGAATTTAATGAAAACCAACTCTCAGAAAGGACAGTGTTTTTTCAGATTGTGTTTGTTTTCTCATCTTAAAGAAACTCTCCATTTTTCTTTACATTATTTTGGGTGGTTTTTTCCCCCTTTGGAAGAAAAGCCTGAGATGTTAAGAGATAGAAATCAGATCTTGGAAAGACAAAAAGGTCAACCTCATAGCAACCGGATGTTAATTGCCTCTGCAACCATGCCCCTTGCTTCTTCTTGTGTGTACTTTGGACTGTCACACACAGGAAAATGGAAACTATAACAGCTTGTAGTACTTTTAATCTGTCCTCTCCATTCCAGGGAAATGTCATTTTACACACATTAAACAGCACATAATTATTGTGATGCAACCACGTAATCTAAACAGGAGGTCTAAACTACACATGGGGAAGTGAAGCCCATGGGACAACTGTATCCCTAAAGCCATTTCTGAAAACCAGAGTTCAATTCCTGGCTCAGCCCTGAAATGCACTGAGTGACCTTGGGCACGTCACATGCTCTCAGCCTCTAGGGAAGGCAATGGCAAACCTCCTCTCAACAAATCTTGCCAAATAAACCCCATGATAGGTTTGCCTTAGGGTTGCCATAAGTTCGAAACAACATGAGGACACACAGCAACAAACAAAGCCATTTCTGCAGGGTCCAAAGGGTCCACCACCATAAAAAAAAAGGAGGGGAGTCAAAAAAATAATACCTCCCCCCCCCACCTCTGTGGGTTATTGCCATTTTGCTGTGCATGGAGGGGACACATTTTCACTCCATAGTGGATCCTTCTTTGCAAAGAGGAGGTGATCAGGTAGTTCCTGATTGGAAAGAAAAAGGCATGTATGGACCTGAATAGGAGACAAGAGGTTTAAAATGATTAGGGTCCTAAATCCAATGTGAATGCCTCCATATACCATATATACTTGACTATAGGTCGAGGGCAGGTTTGGGGGTCAAAATTATGGATTTTAATATGACTCATGGATGTCGATTGCAATATATAGGGGCAAGTAATGAAAGATATAAAGGACGAAGCAAAGGAGAACAATGCCAAGGAACTCACAAAATTCCAGCAGACATAACTGTACTCACCCTGAAGATAAGAGTTGTTATTATTATTATTATTATTATTACGCTTTATTTATACAGCACTGTAGATTTACACAGTGCTGTACATACAGTCAATAAAATAGATAAAAATAGATAAAGATAAGCCTGCCAATGGCATACATTCTAAAAAATAATAAAATAATACATGTTAATATTTTTAAAAGTACAGCATTTCCATTGACCTGTGGCTAAGTCGACCCAGGTTTTTTGGGTCAATTTTTTTACTAATATTTCTAGACATATACATGAGTATTTACAGCAATTGCTAACCATCTGACTAACTGACCTGGGGACAGTTGCTACAAGAGATGACTGGAGGCAAAATAGTGGAGTTCCATGGCCAGAATCTCTATGGTTTAGAACGGCAAATCCAGCTGTTTGGAAGAGAGACATTTTAGTTAAGATCATGGCATTGCCAGGAGTGGTGATTAAAAACTCCATTGCCCTCTCCCTTTTTTCCCAGCTGAAATTGGTTCCCATAAAAGTGTTAAGGGCTGGAACGAAGTACTAAACTACTTAACCCAGAAATGGGGAGAAATAGTTGTAATAAGATTAGATTAAGAAAAAAGGAAAATATATATTTGAATTATATATAAATTAAAAAGAGAAAAATGAAAATATAATTTTTTTCTCTCAATATCTAAAAGGATACACTTAACAGGATTCATGAAAATAATAGTTGTGATGTCCAGCCTGGACTGTTTAAATCAGGGACAGGCAACCTTTTGGAGACCTGGGCTAGTCTCCCGCAGCCCAGGTCTCGGCTGGGCCAAGGGTGGGGGGGAATGGCGGTGCGCGTGACCCCCCCGCCACCGCATTTTGGAAGAGTACTGCACATGCGCAAACATGTTGCGGACGCCATTTTGACTTCCAAAATGGCAGCCGCAGCGGGCGCGGCCAAAAACACCCCCGGCGGCAGAGCGCGGCAGTGATGGCGGCGCACGGCGACGGCGACAGTGGCAACCTTCCACCTGGGCCAGTAAGTCCGGGGCCCAGGGCCTTAACCAGCCCCCGGGCCGTAGGTTGCCAGTCCCTGGTTTAAATTGTCCCCTGCATTTTCTTTCATTTAGTGTAGTCTTTATTATGTTTGAGCATAGGAATGTTCCACTGTATTAGTTTGTGGGAGGAGCTGTAGGAATCCCCTGCATTTTTCTAGTTTTTGGTTTGCTCTGCTTCAGTTTGGGATTTTTAGTTTTTCTTAGGCAGGCTTGGCTTTATCTGTTTGGTGGCAAACAGACACTGACAGAGGGAAAGGGCATTTCTTACACCATTTAGCCTATTTATTTACCATTTAGCCAATTTACTTACCATTAGCCAATTTAGTTACCATTTAGCTAGATTAGTTATCCAGCTTCATTGAGTAGGAGATCAAATCAAGATCAAACCCAGAGATATGACAACACTGAAGATTGTTGAAACCTAAACTGTAAAGTATCTTTTATTTTAAGCCTGTTAGAGTTGGGGAGGAGAAACCTTTTTCTTTTGTTCTTCAAAATAAATTTCCTCCTTTTTGGACTTTACATTCAGCTTTGGAGTCTTTTTGGGTAAAAGAGTTTGATCTCACCAGCGTACTGGCGTTGCACACCCAGATTTGCCACCACCTTTAGATGGGTGTGTCTTCACAATAGTTGTATACATAGATATAAAACACATATAGAAATGTAGAAATAACATTATACTCACAAAGGTGGAGATAGATTGATTTTTTTAAAAAAATCTGAAAAACATAGACACACCGCTAGACTATAGAAAAGGAAGTAACAAATGGAGTATGAGTTTGTTCTTTTTTGTTTGTTTGTTGATTGTGAGATTTTCTATTGTATATTATAATAGAATTGATTGTTTTGATTGTAAGTATGTTTTGTATATATGTTTTTAACTTTTTTGAAAATATTAATAAAAATGTGTTTGTTTTAAAAATGTTAAGGGCAACACATAACAGGGAGATGTAGATTTGTCTTCCATAATCAAGTAGACTAATTGTGGGGTTGTTTTTGGTGGGGGGTTTTCAGTGGAGTAAATCTGGAAGGAAAAGGCTTAATATCTCCCACTGACCAATTTAAATAGTACCTTAAGTATCTGAAGAGATGTTATGTAGATGATGGAATGAGCATGTTTTCTGCTGCTCCGGAGATTAAAGCACTGTCCAGTGGATTCAAATTACAAGAAAAGAGATTCCATCTAAACATTAGGAAGAACTTTTTTACAATATGAGCTCCTTGATAGTGGAATGGACTGGCTTGAAGGATGGTGGACTCCTCATTTTTAAAGATCTTTAAGCATATGTTGGAAAAGCATCTTTTAGGAGTTCTGTGATTGTGTATACCTGCATGGCAGAGAGTTGGACTAGTTGGCCCTTGTGGCCCCTTTCATCTCTATATTCTATTTTATTCTCAGGATGGGAACAGAGATAGTTGCATCTCCAGGACCATTGTGCAAATAGAACCAACAACATGGTCAGTGTGCCATGAGTTCCAGTATGTAATGGGCAACAGAGTGCTGTGGGACCCATTGTGCAATGGACACCAGAAAACTATGGGACTTGTTGTGAAATGGGAACATCCATTGTGCAACAGGACAACCCAATACACATTGTCACAATTCACTGGATAGATTGCATGTCCTGCCAGGAACGTATGTACTTCATAATGTTATGAGTCATAACCTTTGTTGCAGATCTTGGCTGAAGTTTTCCTTTCTTCTCCCATCCACACCAAAGTCTACTCAAAAATTCTTCCTGATTTTTTCAAAAATGGAGATGGATAAAGTTCAGGCCATGGGCCACATGTCACCCCCAAACCCAAACTTTGGCCAAACAAAGGAGTGGTCCCTGGGGGGTGCTCTAAGTTCTCTAAGATGCAGGCCTAAGTCTCCCTCACCTTTCAAAAATGCCCAGTCCTGTTTTGGAAGCATGATCAATAAATACAGCAAGAGAATTGCATCTGCTAGGAAGATCAGCAGAAATCAAAGACTCTCCCTTTCCTTCCTGTGTTGACTTTGTACATACTAAGACTCCACTGCTGTCAGACATTCATGTTATTGTTAATTGTGAAGAACCTAAAATTTTAGGTTCAAAACACATTAAAAAGGACAAGGAATGCAGGCTCAGAAAGTAAAGTACTGGAAATAATTCTTAAAAATACGAGTTCACTGGATGTGAAAGCTGCATTTTTAGACAATTAGACCCAGGCTACCAGAAATAAATGCATCTTAAGGAATTTGTTTTATAAAGCGGTGGGGGAATGTCATCTGTTAGCTAGTAAAGAGATAAAGAGTAATGTGAGAAAAATAACAAAGACATGGAACAGAGGGAAAGATACTAGGCAGAACCAACAAAATGAATCTCAAAGACTCAAAGACTATAGTGAATGCAAATATTAAAGTTAAGCAGGAACCAGGAACTGGAAAATTAATGTGTTTGAAGGTATTAACAGAATTTTATATGCAAATAGTGAAAGGGAGCCAGGGAGAATCAAAAATAGAAATAAACTTTGATTTTATTTTTTAAGCTCTAAACAAATACTTTAAATAGACAGAATATACATAGAGAGATCTTGTAGCACCTTTGAGACTAACTGAAAGGAAAAAAAATTGGCAGCATGAGCTTTCGTAGACTTCATTCTACTTCCCCAGATGCATTTTGTGGAGTGGAAGCAAGATACCATACACAGTCTCAAGAACAACCCAATATTGCCATCAAAGAGGCTGACAAAGGAAGAGTGGTAGTTATCATGGACAGATCTGCCTACATACTGGAGGCTGTCCAATACCATATTTTACAGAATCCTATCTAATGACCCCCACAGAGGAATACCAGAAGGAATGACACAGGCTGCTCAGGGAATTTCTCATGGAGGCACAAAACCAAATCCTTATTGACACACTCCAGGAACCCCGACCAGGCACATTCTACCTGCTCCTTCATTTCCATACGCAAAGGATTTGTAATTTGAATCGACATCCTCACATACCTTCTTCCACTCCACCAAATGCATCTAAGGAAGTAGACTTTACTCTTTGAAAAGCTCATGCTGGCAATGTCTTTCTTTCAGTTAGTCGCAAAGGTGCTACAAGATCTCTCCACATACTGATTCTACAGACTGCTAGAAATAGTGCAAATTGAGTCCACTTTAAAGGTTAGGGTTAGGATTAGGGAATCATGGGAACTGTATTTTATTGTAGCACCAGAGCTCTCTGACAGAGAAGGCTCAATGTCTCAGGAAAAAAAAAACAATTCCCATGATTCCCTAGCACTAAGCCTAACCCTTAAAGTGGACTCAATTTGCACTATTTCTGGCAGACTGCAAAGGCCCTAACATGGCCATAGCTTTGAATTCTACCACAGACAGAATATACACACACACACACACTAAATGTTTATAAAATCTGCATCTTTGAAGTTTCAGGTCACAGAGCAAAGAATCCATTAGACAACTCATCAAAACAATACTAAGCATAAGATCAAGAGTACCAAGAGGATCAATGACATAATGAGACAATTTGGAATTACTTGATCACAATGGCATTTCAAAGCAACTCAGAAGGATCAAACAAATGCAATATCACCCATTAGGCCAGAAAATATCTAGTTATTGTGGATTACAATAAAATTGATGACTGTTAATAAACCAAGAAGCAGAAGGATGCACAGCTAAGAGCCAATAATATGAGAGGCTATACACAGAGCTGGCCCTTCCATTAGTCAGAGTGAGCTGTTTCAAGAAGCAGATTTTTAGTTATGGAATTTGTTGCTTTCTTTTCCCAATTTTTAACCACCTGAGAAGAAGAACTGTTTTTTGTTTTTTGGAAGCCTCTGCCCCCTACAACAAATATGGCAACCCGATTATTTCTATGGCTAGATTTGCACTGCAGAAATGATGCAGTTTGACAACGCTTTAACTGCCATGGCTCTAGCCTATGGAACCCTAGGATTTGTAGCTTCTTGTGGCATGACAGCACTGTGACAGAGAAAATGAAATATCTCACAAAAATACAAATCTTATAATTCCATAGGATTGAGACATGGCAGTCAAAGTGGTGTCAAACTGCATTGTTTCCGCAGTGCAGATGCAGCATATGTCTGTAGGACAGTGATTTCACTTTGGGTTGTAGTCTGAACTTTAAAATACTGAATGTTATCCCCTAATAGGTTCAGAACCCTGGAAAATTCTTCTAAAGTTTGGGTCTGCACTGTATTTACTGAGATGGCAATCCCTACAGGTAAGAAAATAACGACACTCCAGTGGGTGAAATGCCAGAGGTCTTTTCCTTGTTTCATGCATTTGCACCGGAAAAACACAAGTTTGAAAATTTTGCAGGATGTTCCTTATGTGCCCTTTGCCCATTCATTACCCAGAAATCCCTGGCTTTAAAAGCTTTAGGACTTGTTTACAGGAGTGTGAGTCCTTTTGGCTTCAATAGGGCTTCACTAGAGTAACCAGGCAGCGAATTGTTCCCTAAAGGATACTGCTTGGAGAGACTTAATAACCTTGCTCATTCTAACCTCAGGAGCCCTCAGTGACAAAAGATCCATCAGATATATTGGCCCACTACCTCTGAGTGGCTTAAAAGGAGGCCTTGAAATCGATATAGGATTTTGCAGTAAGCCTCCACAAACCTGTAAAATATGAACAGCGGCTTCAAGTATGAATTAATGCTTTTTTAAAGGAGGTCTACTCTGCCATTTGATGCCCGTAATGGCCATCTTATGTTAGTGGGTGCTACTGGACTCCTGAGAAAAATTACTTCAGAGATACTACAAGGGACAAGGACCAATGTGTCTTTCCATGGAGTGTTTCGAATGTTTAGCTGTTTGCAGGTCTTTGTTTCATATCATGGAGCCTTTCATTCTTTCCTGCTTGCTTGCCCTTGCCTTGGTGTGTTTCTAACCATGGTGTCTTTGCCCTTGCTCTTGGAAGTCCATGACCGTGTACCACATTCTATGGTTGAAGATCTTTTATTGCTTGGTTCATTCTGGATTTTCTCTCCCCAGGCTTACAATAGTAGGTCATAAATTAAGGGCTAGCCATGTTGGTCAATATTTCTCAAATGGTGGGATGGAAACCTTTGGGAGTGTGTGTGAATATTGCTCAAGGGGGGCACGAGACTTGGAGGCGCTAATCCCTCCTCCTCTTTCCAAACTTTTTAACATGTAAAATTTACAGATGTCTTGAGTTAAATATTGAATTTACTTAAATTTACTTGTTTTTTTAATCTTGTTGTACCCCGCCCCGATTGCCACGCAGAGGGGCGGGTTATAAATAAAAATTATTATTATTATTATTATTATTAATAAATTTACTTAAATAAAACTGGTCTAATTTGAACAATATTATTTCCTTATATAAAATGTTAAAATATGAAAATACATGAATGTGCAAAAGAAAATACACACACTAATAAAATATTTTTATTCATACACTATGTCGCGTGAAGGGGGGGTGCAATGTCTGCATTTAGATGTAAAGGGGGTCCCAAGGACAAAAAGTTTGAGTATCACAGGTATTGACCATGTAGAAAAGTACAATAACATCCTGATTCTGCTGCAGTTATTGTGTATTTGTTTATTTGTATTATTATATTAGGTGTGTTTTAAATTGTCATTCTTTTATAGTATTTTAAGGGGTGGGTGGGATTGTGGGGTATGAAATATATATTTTAATCTTGTAGGTTGCCCCGGTTGCATTACGCAGAGGGGTGGGATAAAAATAAATTATTATTATTATTATTATTATTATTATTATTATTATCCATACCTTTATTGGGCCAACCAAAATGCACAAAATTCATGATGTATGCTTTCAAAGCTCTGCTGGTTCATCAGGCAAAGTTGTTAAAAATCATACAGAAGGAAACAATTTTAAAAATATATGACAATTTTGGCCTGAATTTTGTCAAGATGTTGATGTTCTTCTGAGTTGAGATGGTATAGAGCAGGGATAGGCAACCTAAGGCCCGGGGCTGGATGCAGCCCCCCAAGGCCTTTGGACCGGCCCCAGGCCAGTCCTGCCACTGCCGCTGCCCCCCGCTGCCACTGCCATCTGCCATGATGATATTGATTATTGTTATTATATGTTCTTGGGGTTTTCTTGGCAAAATCTCCACAGGGGTTTTGCCATGGCTTTTCTGGGGCTGAGAGAGTGTGCATGCATATTTTTGTATTCATTTATTTATTTATTGTGCTTCGCCCCCCCCCCCCCAGTTGTCTGAGGGACAGCAACCTGGCCCCTGGCTCATAAAGGTTGCCTACCCCTGGTATAGAGGGATATCTATGCAGGCAGGTCCCTCTTCCATCTGACCATGTGGCACTGGGAACAAATCATTCCAAAGTCCGGGAGATAAAATTTAGCAATACAAAAAGGGACTTTCTCTGAGATCCAGAATGTCTTCTTCCCTTGTCATGGCCAACTAAGGTCTCTTCAAAGGCATAATTATCTCCAGCTTTTTGCAGCTCCCTGTACTTTCTTCACACAAGGCAAAGAGCTCCCATGGTAAACCTACCCTTGGGGTGCTAAAAGTCCAGTCCTCTTAAATCCAGCTCCCCTTAGCAGCTGAGCAAACCTGTTACTCTGGAATTACTGGTCACAACGATAGCTCCTCCATTCCATTTTGGTCAGACCTCACTTGGAATACTGTGTCCAGTTCTGGGCATAACAATTCAAGAAGAATGTGGACAAGCTGGAGCATATCCAGAGGAGGGGTGACCAAAAGGGTGAAAGATCTGGAAACCATGTTCTATGATGAGTGTCTTAGAGAGCTGGATATCTTTAATTGGAGAATAGAAGGTTAAGAGGTGACATGATAACCATGTTTAAATATTTGAAAAGGTGTCATATTGGGGATGGAGCAGCTTGTTTTCTGCAGCTCCAGAGACTAGGACATGGAGCGATGGATTCAAAATACAAGAAAAGAGATTCCACTTCAATATTAACAAGAACTTCCTGACAGTAAGAGATGTTCGACAGTGGAACACACTCCCTTGGGGTGTGGCAGTGTCTCCTTCTTTGGAGGTTTTCAAATAAAGGCAGGATGGCCATCTGTCGGGGGTGCTTTGACTGTTATTCCTGCATGGCAGGGGGTTGAACTGGGTGGCCCTTTTGGTCTCTTCCAACTCTATGATTCCGTGATTGGCTGTGCTACTGGTACAACTACCTGAACCTGCTTCTGGCACGGTGGACACAGGCTTTCTGGGCATGGGCTGACCCAATCAAGGCAGTTTGCTTATAAAGCCAAATGTTCCTTCTTGCTTACTTGCTTGTTTCTCTCTCCCTTTGGACCCCCTGGCCAGCTCTTCCAAGAAAATCTGCTAGAGGCTCATCCTTTCCCAGTTGTTGCTGGTTATTCTACTGAGGCCAAGAGGCATGTGAGTTGCCTTCTGTCTTTTTCAGCACTCATGGTTCTGTTGGTTCTATAAAGTAAATAAATTGGTAACTGACAAAGGCTGCATATACACTGCAGAATTAATGCAGTTTGACACTGCTTTAACTCTCATAGTTCAATGTTATAGAATTTTGGGATTAGTAGTTTTGAGAAATATTTAGCCTTCCTTGTCAGAGAGCTCTGGTGCCACAACAAACTACAAATGCCAGGATTAAACGGGATGGAGCTAAAGCTGTATCAAGCTGCATTAATTCTGCAGTGTGGCAGCAGCCATAGAAGGTTTTTTATCCCTCCAGATTCCCTTGGGTGCATTAGCAAGCTCTGCCCCAATGAGTCCCATCAGGTTCTTACACTGACAAAACTATAGCATTCCATATCCTGGTGAGAGGATGGAATTCAAACAGCAGAATTTGTGCATTTAGGAACATCCTCTTTGTTACTTTATTCAACTGGTTTCATGAGTACGTAACCTAGTTTCCCATGGATGGTTCATATGGCACAGGGAAACTGTCCAGTCTTAAATATACAGGGTAACAATAGAAACAAGACATTGTAAAACTTAAAAAGGGCTCTGAATTCCAGACTTTGGACAGACAGGGGCTGCAATCCAACATTTGTGTAGGGTAAATATCCACACGCAGAAATGTGTAGGACACCATTATGCAACCCCTATGAAGAACAAACTAAACAAGACACATCAACGATTGAAGGATGTTGTGCAATGTGTTAGCGTATGTGCTCCATTTTTTTCTTGATATTTTAGCCATGTGGAGTCAGCCTGACCCTTGGGAGATGGCAGCCATAATCCTCTAAATGTAAGGTCAGGTAGGCACTGTTGAAGTTGCTCAAGACCACTAAAGATTTCCTGGACAGGCAGGTTTGGGAGTTGCCCTTGGGAATATCCCATTATACTGGAACAGATACACAATGGTGTTTGTTTTAGTCTCACACTTAATGGGACAGTGATCAGATTTGATTGCACACCTTTCTCTAGCCTCCCTTCCCTGATAGTTTTGAAACCAAATGCATTGTTTAGACTATGCCCAGGCTTAGATAAACAATACTAAATCCATCAAGCCTTTGTCCACCTATTGTTAGGCTCATAGCTAGGAGGCAGAATTCACCCTTAAAAACCCCTGGATTTTGGCAGACCGTGTGCTACCTTGGAAGTGCATGATGAATCTCTGTCGGTCTGCGCTCTGAGATAGTTCCCGTGACTCCCCTCTTGCCGGTTGTGCCCTTCCACCGAATCCATCCGCATTTACTGCTAGAAGTCCGGAGGAGTCTCTCGGGTGTGAGTATATCACTCTTGCCCTGGTCTCCCTCTCTGCTTTCCCCCGCTCTTTCCCACTTATCCTTCGTGTGTGTGTGTGTGTGTGTGTGCCTTATTTGGATGTTTGCTTATTGTGTTAATAAATATTTTAGACTTTAATTGGAGTTTGGTCCGTTTTAGCATCATTCCCTGCCAGAATCCTTACGCCTCTGGTATACATTTGGATAGGTCCCTGAAGCGAAGTTGGGCGCTTCACTCTCGCACATTTGAGCTAATTATAAATTCCTCAAAATTAGGCTTGTTTCCCAATAGATGTACAATGGACAGCTACAATGCACACTGCACATGTGCAATGTACAGTGCATGACTGAAATGTGCATGCACAATCCACAGTGCACAACCACACAACATTCTGCTGCTGTTAGCAGAATGCAGTTGTTATCCTGTGTTGAATAATCCACCCTACATCTGCAACAAAACATGTATATGTATATGCCACTAACTGAACACCAGCCATGTCGTGTGTCTACACTACCCAGTTACAACAGTATGATAGCACTTTAAGTCCATCCTACATAATCCTGGAACTTTTAGTTTGGCACAAGAGTTTAAATTCCTTGCTAGAGAACTTTGGGGTTGTAGTTCTCCCTTTTAATCCATCCAAGTTGGCAGCCTCCACTACACTTGTGGCAGTGAATCCAGAGTTCAGCTATCTCCTGTGCAATGTCTACTTTGCCCTTAATGATACCCCAAAAAGGCAGGTGCTCAAATGAAAAACTGATGCAACTCAACACAGATACCTTGGTGTGTGGCAGCCTGTGTATCAGTTCTACACCTTTCTTTTCAAATAAGAATAATTTCTATTTCTATGTTTGGAGAAAGTGAAAAAGGGAGTAATATTTTCCACAATGCCTTTTCTATGTAAAAGAAGCAGTCTAGGCTGATAAAGATACATCATAAATATAAATAAAAATATGTACATATATAAAGCTGCTTCATTTATATACCGCTTCATATCGTGCTATGGGATGTCTTAAGTGGTTTACAACTGTAAGCTCATTGCCCCCCAACAGTTGGGTACTCATTTTAGCAACCTCAGAAGGATGCAGGCCTGAATCTAGCCTGAGCCCTGGCTAGTATTGAACTCGCAACCTTGTGGTCTATGAGTGAGTGGCTGCAGTACAGGCATTTAACCACTATTATCTGTTTACGACAAGTTATCTGTTTACAACAAATTATAACAATTATCTGTTATTTATACATTATCTGTTTATAACAATACGCATGTACCTCAGTTAACAAAGCAGATGTTTTCCTGGGCTTTACTTATTTAACAGAAATTTTGGTACCAGAGGTAGAAGTAACATGGAAAGAACAGGGGTAGGTTCATACAGCATAAAAAAAGAACAGTGTTCAACCTGTTTTTGCAAACTTTTTATACAAAACTAACATTATGCACATGGGAAATGGAGCAACCAGGTCAGGGAAGCCTTGCATAAATAAAGAAAAACTTTTTGAATCTTTTAGAGACCCCTTGAAAACTTTGAAATTGCATCCTGGGATATATATATATATATATATATTCCTTCAGCAATCTCCACGTTTCTTATGATTTCCATTTTGGTGACCAGTCTTATGCTTTTTCAACATATCAGGGCAGCTAGTGAAGCAGGCTAACCTGCTTTTCCTTTTTCTTTCCATTTTGCTCTTCACATGTGCTTATAAGTGATTCTGGAATGGTTTATTTTGCCTGTTCTACATAGGCACACACAGCTACAGTAGAATCCCATTCTTTCCCAGGTCAAGCTTTATTACATTGTTTACTGCAGACACATTATTGCAACCCAATACTGAAAAGTCACTTTTCCCCAGCCCTCCTTCACACACGTTCCCAAGGATAATGCTGCAATAATTAATTAATTAATTAATCAATCAATCCAGCTAGTCAGTAGAAGGAAGCCACAGCCCTTAGTTTGCAAGACATGAGCAGGGAATTTGATGACCAAGGCTCTAAGAGGTCTCTCATTCATAGGGTCAAAGATGACTTGACAGCAGTTAACAACAACAATCATATCTGTATCTGTATACATTTTTGTTGTTCGTAACAGCCATCAAGTTGACTTTGACTCATGGTGATCCCATTAATGGGAGACCAAGTCACTCTATCATTAATAGGTCGTGCAAACCCAGGGTTTCCTTGATTGAACCCATCCATGTGCAAACCTCTTTCCCTACTGCCTTCTACCTTCCCAACTATTATAGTCTTTTCTGGTGAGTCATGTATTCGCATGAGATGGTCAAAGTACAACAGTCTCAACTGAGTCATCTTGGCTTCTAGGGAGGGTTTAGGTTTAATTATACATTAGTGACTCCATAGTTTGCCAGATGTGGATCAAACAATGAAAACTTCTTTCTTATCACTTGCCATCCAGTTGTCTTATAACTTGTCATAAACTTATGGATTAGAGACCGCCAAGAGTCCTGGTCATCAACAATCCTGCTGAGGTCTTGCAAACCCAGGACTGTGGCTTCTTTAAGTGAATCACTCCATCTGTAATGTGGATTTCCTTTTTTTCTTCTGCTTTCCTTATTGTCTTTTCCAACTAGACCTGTCATCTCATGATATGTCCAAAGTATGATACCCTCAGTTTATTCATTTTGGCTTCTAGTGAGACTTCAGGCTTCATTTACTCTCTAACCTATTTATTTCATTTTTTTTTGCCAGTCCACAATATCTACAGAAGTCTCTTTCACTGCCACATTTCAGATGAATTGATTTTCTTCCTATCAGTTTTCTTCATTTTCCAGCTTTCACAACCATACATAGAAACCAGAAATGCACCCACACCCACACATGTCTGTACATATATACATATGGTGATGATGAAATGGATGCTAATCCATAAAAGCTCCTGGATTTTATTTGACTAAGGCTCCATTGATTTTTAAATATGAAAAAGTTGCCCTGAAAGACATTCAGAAAATACAAATTGGCTGAAGCTGGGTAAGTCATCATATATACTTTATTTCATCTAACAAGTCTAAGCCAAAGTAAAGATGTTATTGACTCAAATCTTATATTAAACATATGCCATTTAAGAAATAGGGAAAAGATTTCAGGTATTTTATTATAAGAATTGGCTACTGAAGACTTTCTTCCTAATGTCTGCCATCATTCAACACCTAGCTTGGTTTTACAGATGTCACACCTCTAAAATAATTGGGACCCTGGGTAACAGAGGTCTTGGCTTCCAATAAATGGCAGTGGAGTCAGAGCTCAGATCAGTACTTTGCAATCTTAGCTACTGCTTCTTACACTGGTCATGAATCTGTGAACCATCTATCATTTAAATTACCAACAATGCCTTGGAGCAAGGCTACATTGGGAGCATTGGGGGTAATTAAAATGGTGATTTGCTGCAGAGAATTCTAAGTATTCTAAGAACATTCACTAAACTACAGATCCCAGAATTCCATAGAACAGCCATAAAATTTTGAAACCATTTTAATTACCCTGGAGCCATCATCCAATGGAATCCTGGGACTTATGGTTAGGTGAGGTGCTTAGAATGGTCTGCCAGAGAGCTCTAGGGCACTCCCATTAACTACATCATTAGAGATCTTTGGCAAACAATTGTATTTGCAAAGTGCTGGTCATGACCTATACAGCTTAGGTCTGGACTATTTAAAGAGCCTATCTCCCCATACAAACCTGCCAGGCTCCTAAAATCTATGAGGGAAGGCTTTCTCTCAGTCCCATCACCATCGCAGGCTCCTTGGTGAGGACATGAGACATAGCCTTCTCAGTGGCTGCTCCCACTTTCTGGAATGCCTTTCCATGGGAGGCTATGCCGGACCCCTCCTTTTTTCAGCAGGATGTAATGGTTTGAGCATTGGACTACAGAGCTTACTGCACCATTTTTTAAACCGCCTTACCTTTTCCAACTTAAATTTTAATTTCGGTGGCATCCTGATACTATCACAGGGATTTTGACACTGAATCCGCCACTTGGGTCCATCCTGGGTCCATTCCTGCTCCCAGGAGTGCTCAGTGTGCCTCTTTTCTAAACCGGGAGTTTTCTGGCTTAAGAAAATGGCTATCGGAGTGCTCCTGGGATTGGGGATGGACCCAGGGTGCAGAATGGGTGGCAAAATCATCCTTGCAATAGTATCAGGATGGCACCCAAATTAAAATTTAAGACGGAAGAGGTAAGCTGGTTTCAAAAGCAATGCAATAAGCTCCTACATTCTGGAGATCAGGGTTCAATTCCTCTTTCAAGCATAAAACCCCACTGAGTGACCCTGGGCAATTCACTTTCTCTGACTCAGAGGATGGCAATGTCAAACCCCCTCTGAAGAAATTTGCCAAGAAAACCCTATGATAGGGTTGCCTTAGGGTCGCCATAAGTAAAAAATGACTAGAGGCACACAATAAAAACAATAACAACAACAAATATTTTCAAGTTTGAAATCCATGATTTTTTTAAAAAAAAATCCATGTATATGGAGGGATATGGATTCAGTAGTTCCACTCCAAGAGGAATAAGACTGTATCTCCACATAGCCATTGTTTGGGGAACACACACGTGAATTAGCTCACAAGTCACAGAATGAAAGGCAATATTAAAGGAAAGGGTGAATTTGTCAATCAAGGAAGAGAGGTGTCTCATTTCCCCATTCCCAGCCAGAAAGTAATTCACAAGTTTGCTGCCTTATCAACCTCACTTCCCCAGGGCCTGTTCTCCATATGTGGGAGAGCCACACAGGTTGCTTCTGGGGTATTCCAGGCAGCTGCTGAAACAGCACCACCACCCCTACCCACAATGGGTTTAGTTCCTGCATCTGCAAAATGCTTCCACATTTTCTCTATTCGATGCGGTTATCATGGGAGGACATTGGATCTCCTTCCAGCCATTTTCTTTTTCACACTAAATGCTTTGCCCTGTGAGTAATAATCACTTCCTAGCCAGATTCAGAGAGGCTTTCCCCAAAGTACAGGGCATGCAAAGGTCAGCCTTAAAGAACCCATGGGATGTGACCACAACATATTTCTTCTACAGTGAAAGGAAATAGGTTGGCTGCATACAGTGTACATAGTGGTTCCTGTGTAAATGCTTAGTGAATCTACTCTGAATTTTGATTCAGTCATTTTAAAAAAGTTCCAAAGGTGATGAATTATAGTCCCCAAATAGGTTCAGTACCTTAGACAGAGGCTTTAAAGTTTGGGCTAAAGCCCAGTGCAGATTCACCATCCCACTGACATAGGAGCCATGAGCCAACATCAGTTACATATGCCCTTCCTTCCTTCCTTCCTTCCTTCCTTCCTTCCTTCCTTTAAATATTTATATTTCACCCTTGATCTAAAGAGCTCAAGGTGGTAAACCATCTAATCAATATGACCAGTTTAAAAGAATGTAAACAGTGAAATTGTATTCTTGTTGTTCTTATTCTCATTCTTGCAGGTTGAGCTTCCCTTATCCAAAAAGCTTAGAGCCAGAAGTGTTTGGATTTATGTATTTTTTTATTTTGAAATAGGTGTATTTGCATATATATAGTTAATGAAATATCTTGGAGTTGAGAACCAGGCCTAAAGAGAAAATTCATTTGTAGTTTTACACATAGCCTGAATGTTGTTTTATGCAATATTTTTAATAATTTTGTGCATGAATCAAAGTTTATGGGCACTGAACCATCAGGAAGCAAAGGTGTCACCATCTCAGCCAACCATGAAAAAGGTTAAAATGTAAAATGGTGTCCCTTATATAACATGGCAAAATCAAGGTTTGCTTTTAGGAATACACATGCACACACACACATATTATATTATATTATATTATATTATATTATATTATATTATATTATCAAACTGTGGATGTTGAATCTGGGCTAACGAATCCATAGTTCCAAGCATTCATGGCTTGAAAATATTCAAAAAATATATAAATTCCAAAGAAACAAACCTTGATTTGGCCATTTTATATAAGGGTCACCATTAGAAATTTACCCCTATTAGAAAATCTCAGATGATAAAATCCATATCACCTCTATGTTGGAGAGGATGTCCAGTCTTAGGGACTTACATCCATATGTGGTTAGACTATTCCAAAATTAACCACTTCTGGCATGAAGTGATCAATCAAATTGCTGCAATTACAAAACAAAAAATATTTTTTTACCCAGCTCTTTTGTTACTTTCAATATATACGGTACAAAAAGTAACAAATCTTTAAAAAATAGAAAGTTGATTTTTTTATTTTATTTTTTATTTTTATATTATTATTATTATTATTATTATTATTATTATTATTTTGTTGACAGCAGCCCAATTAGAAGTGGCTAATAACTGGAAAACAGGTTTTGTATCTCTGGACAGCTGGTGGAAAAGAGTTTGGGATCAATGGCTCATGGAGAAATTAACAGATAATATGAAATGTAACTTAAAACAACAAAATCAAAGATCTTTCCAGGAAAAATGGTCTCCTCTTATAGACTATATTAATACAAATCTTATATCTGTCTTTCCTCCATCTAGCCATTGTTCTTTATGGTCAGATTTATTTTAAATAAACTATATATATTATCAACAACAAAAGAAGCCTGTTCACCCTTACAATTCTTCCTTAGTGTTGGGTCCTCCTGCTTAAAACTGCAAGTCAATGGAGAGTTTTTGGGAAATGGTATTTTGTATTTATTCCATCATGTATATCTCTATTCTTTGTAACATTTGGAAGTTCAGTGGGTCTTTGGTATTGGTGGGCTTCCCATCAGTATATTGAGATGTTGACTAAGATGTGCTGCTGCAGTTAAGATCCGTGAAAATAAGGTGTTAGTAAATGATTAGGTTTTTACTATTTGTGTATGCAGTTATATTTTATGTCTATATTTTATATTCTTTACAATTTATATTTACATTTATATTCATATTTTATTGATGTCCATAGGTGTATGTATCTTATTAATGTTCATAGTATGTATATAATTTATGTATTTTATGTATTCATATGAATTTGGGAATATGGTCATTGGCCGCAATAAAACGATTGAATATATATATATGGGTCGCCATTTTACTGTTCATTGTATTTAATGGTACTTGAACAGCCACGGATTTTGATATCCATGAGGGGACCTGGAACCAAACCCCAGCAGATAACAAGGGCACAGTGTATGTGTTGCAAGCCAGTGCTATTCAAAATGGTGGTCCATGTTCCAGCACTGGTTCACAACCATCAGCTGCTGGTCCAAGCAGAATTTCCAAGAAAGAAAGGAAAAAAAACATTGTTCTGAATGGGCACAAGTATATCACTAGTGCCTGGCACATTGCCCCCCTCCAAAAAATGCCCCACCCCCCAAATCAAATACATAAGATATACTGTTGTATCATGTACATTTCTCCCAGGCAATTTGCACTGCTGTTGCAGTCAATTGCCCTTTCAGTACACAGTGATCTTGTGCAAATGAGAAAACCCTGATGGGAGTGTTGTGCACCACAAATACAGTTTGAGTCCATCATATCTCCTGGAATTTCCAAGGAAAAGTGAATGGGAGTTCCATAGGTTGAACAGCAGGACTGTAGCTTGGAAACAGAAGCCTGACTTTGGAGCAGTTGAACCCATTGTGTTGTTAGTTAAAGTTTCTGGTGAAAGCAGGCAAAGACTAATAGGGAACAGACATTGTCCCAGAAAGCATTGTGTTTATGCCATAATTAAAATGAACATGTCCATTGTGCAAAAGTTAAAAAAAATCACATCTGCAAGCTTAAAAGATTTAAATCTGGCATTTGTCACCCACAGAATTCCTGCCCCTATGAGAAATATGGTCACTCCTATCAATACTTGATTTTGTTTCCAACCAAATGCCCAGGATATCTCCCATGAGCAGAAATCTCCAAATCCATCTTGAACATTCAGGCTAGATGAAACTCAGTGTCACATTTTTGGTAGAGTTCTCATACAAGGAAGGTAGATGCATCCACTTTCTACTTCAAGGCAATTTCTTCACTATATTCATATATTCCATGTGCTAGACATTCATTCGTGCCAGATGATGCAATTTACATTACCAGCTAAAGACCACCCACATGCATTGATGGATGCCAGACATTTGGTGGATAGCTGCCCAAACTTGTGACAGCAGAAAAAATGGTTTTTCTCAGCATGTGGCAACAGCTCTTTTGGAAATACTTTTGCAAATACATGGATCTTAAGTAGCTTGGCAAAATCTGTGGAGTTCAGTGCCTAATAGAGAGAAAGCAGTAATTGTTCTGGTGGGAACTAGAAACATACTGGGCTGGAGCAGCAATGGTGATCATGAGGAACCTTAGTTGGCACTTCCTCATCCTCTTTCTTGGGATTGTAGATAAACCCCACTCATTTTTTATGGACTATACTATAGTCTCTACTACATTACCACTGGACCAGAGTGCCTGAGAGGAAATCATACTTCATATCACAGACCTGAATAATAGAACATAGAATCATAGAGTTGGAAAGGACCACAAGGGGCATCCAGTCCAACCCCCTGCCATACAGGAACTAGCATTCCCAAAGTTTGCTTCATGTTTGTGGGACAGATCTGCAACACCAGGGGAAATTGGGTCCTGGCACAGAGAAATTGGGGAAAAACATGCAAACCATGGAGGGAAAAGAGGGACATTGGGGCTTTCAGGGTGGCACACCTGTGGATTGCTGAGATCTGTAATGGACCCTCCTCCAGTTGCCAGAGGAATCCATTTGCCAGGTCTACAGTCAGCCAGTGTTGCTTTAAGAATCTCACACCCATGATACCATCATCCTCCCTCTGGTTTTTACATGCCTGGATGAGATCTAAGATAGCACTGACTTGTAGCCAAGCCACCGAGGTAGAAGATCTCCGCGTAGTGTTTGAATTTGAGAACCCATATGTGCCTATTTACACTGATTCTCAGTGGACAGTAAATGCACCCACAGATTGGCTCCCTATTTGGCTAGAAAAAGGATGGGAGGCCAGTGATGATCAGCCCATAACCCATGCAGGCATATGGAAAATAATAGCACAGCTGTTGCAAGACAGAACCACTACAACTTGGGTCACTTTTGTCAAAGGACATCAATAGGGATGAAGAGGCTCTATGGAATAATCATGCAGATGTCTTAGCTAAAGAAGCCGCTTTAACACTCAAACCAGAGATTCTGGTAGACCCTATCAATGTCAAACCCAAGAAAGCTCTGATGCCCCCGACTTTAGATTTAGCACAGCTAGAAAAGGGAGACTCGGAGATCAAAGAACTAATAGAAGCAGGAAGAGATTCCACTGGAAAATACAAAATAGAACAGAGAGGAGTTTGGTGGGTTATAGATGATGAAGGCAACCACAACTCGATTATTCCCAAGGAACTTCAGGGAGATTTGATCCAGTTCATTCATGAAATAGGACACAGGGGAAGGCAATCCACCTTTGAGGGAGTCAGGAAAACCAGATGGTGGCCTCAGAGGCAACAGGAGGTTGAACAATGGGTAGACAATTGCTTGTCTTGAGCCATAGTTAATGCGGACCAAAGTGGTCCTAAGGCCTTGATCCAACATCAATGCATTGAAGGTCCATGGGCACTTCTTTAAATAGACTTCATTGCCGCCCTACTTACCCTAGGCAAACCAAGTACTTCTCACAATCATTGATCCCTTCAGCAAATGGATTGAAGCTTTCCCCACTAAGGACAATACAGTGATTACAACAGCCCGAATTTTGTTTAATCACATGATTAGTCATTGGGGTATACCATGTACATTTGCGGTTTATTATATACTTTATTTTTTCTTCAAACATATACATATCTTTCCTGTAATGTACATTAGAATTTGCTTAACAACATAAAATACTGCCCCTAAAACTCTACTTCCTCAATGTCTCTTGTGGGATCATCCATTCTTCCCAACTATATCCAATTGAATTTATTGTTCTTATGTTCTTTTATGATATATACCCATATATCTACAGTAGTCACAAAGTTTAGACTCGTGTGATGCACATTTTAACTTATTTCCCTGTCATCCTATTACTCTACCTATAGTTTAATTCCATCTGTTCTTACAAAATTTGTTTACCGGAAGCCATTCTTTCTCAATTACATCCATATCCTTATGATTCAGATGAGCCATCAAAATATCCATTTCCATCATTTCTGATAATTTTAGCAGCCAATCATCTAATGCAGGTAGTTCATTATTTTTCCATTTTTGTACAACCAAAAGTCTTGCCGCCGTAATTATATAGAGTAAAATTCTCCAGGGATCTTATTTAACATATTGAGTAAATAAATTTCCAGTCTCAGTTCATAGTTTATTTTGAATATGTTTTCAATCATTATGTGAATCTTTTTCCAAAAGATCTTTAGCTTTGGGCATTGCCACCACATATGGATCCATGTACCTCCCTTTTCTTGGGATTTCCAGCATTTGTTAGAATGCGTCTTATATATCTTCACAATCTTACTTGGTGTCAAGTACCAACTCTGCTCCATTTTGAAATAATTCTCCCTCAAGTCCTGTGCTCTTGGGAATATTTTTGTTTTATTTCTGGCATAACACCAGCTCTCTAATCCAATGACCCGGTTACAATCCAATGCCCATTTTATCATCTCATCTGAAATAAAATCATCTTCCTGTTCTTAAATCCAATATTCTTTTCCTTGGATCAAACAGAATTTTATCTATTTCCAAAGTTTCATATTCAAATTCTTCTATTTTTTGATCCATCAGGAATCTTTCTGTTGGCGTGGTTACGCAGCGTGTGATGGCCCACGTCAACATGCAGCACCAGAGTCACCCACCTTCTCAGAATCAGGCAGTAGCTTGTGAGCTGAAGGAGCACCTCTCCCCTTCCAGAAAAAGTAAAGAGACTCTACAGACAGACGCCTCTCAGATGAGGCTTTAATCTTGGTTCCTCTATGTACAAGGCTATATACACACAACAATCCACTGACACAGCAACAATTCCCAACTCTCGACCAACATCAACCCACACTATCAACCAATACATGTGTCCAGAGACAACTCCCTTATATACCCAGGGCTTCATGTGGCTTTCTGGCCCTGCCTCTTCCTCTGGACACCTGTCAACCTGGGTGACTTTGCAGTTTTTCAGCCTTTTCTGTGCTTTCCAGCACCTTGTGACCATTAGCTGATGTCACTTCCTATGACACAGCACCAGGTGGAAAGTGCTGTGTCATTATGGCTGCCAGTGACCCTTTCATTCCTGGTCACTTGTGTATCAACCCGCATTGGACATTTTCCTTGAGACATTGTCTCCACACTTTCTTTTAGTTGTAAATATAAAAAACAATGCATTTCAGGATCAAGCTGATGCAATTCATTTATTTCTCTCATTTCATACTTATTCAGATGGACTTTATTCAATATATCTTTATATGTAAGCCATCTATCAACCTTTTTCCATCTTCCAACAAATACTTCTTGTGGTGACACCCAAAGAGGTTTTCTTCTATAAGTTTTCTTCTTAAAATTCTTCCAGACTCTTAATAAAGCTTTTTTAACAATATGATGCTGAAGCTCACTATGGACAGATGCTTTCCCATACCAAATATATGTATGCCAACCAAAACTATCATTAAATCTTTCCAAGTTCAGTAATCTAGTATTATCTAGTACAATCCAATTGGCAATCCAATTTAGTACACTGGCTTGATAATATAATTTTAAATCAATGACTTATAGTACCAGGCCATGAATCCATCTGGTCCTGGAGCTTTGTTTATTTTTAATCTCTTAACCACCTCTTCTATTTCATCAATAGTAAAAGTAGCATTCAATGTTATCTGTTGTTGCTCTTTTATATGCTGAATCTTTTGTTTATCCAAATAATCTCTTATGGCTTGCAGATCTATATCTTCTTTACTTATATAATGTTGTGTACAACTTTAAAAAAAACCTGTTCAATCTCTTCCTGTTTAACTAACGAATTACCTTCTTCTTTGATACTTGTTACTAATCTTTTTTCTTTTTCTTTATATAACCTACTCGCCAAGCACTTCCCTGATTTATTTACATTTTCAAAATGTTGTTGTTTTATATACTTCATTTTCCTTTCACTTTCTATTGTCAACATCTTATTTAATTGCTGCTTAAGCCACTTCAAATGTTTCATTTTTCTATCATTTGTGGGTTCTTGACCTAAATCCAACTCTGCTTTCATAATTTCTTTTTCCAACTTCTCCAAATCCCTTTTATATTTGTGTTTTAATCCATTCCTCTTTGTATCAGGACCCCTCTCATATAAGCCTTACTTGTATCCCAAACTGATTTCATCTTGACATCTTTTGTTATATTATCCACAAAAATGTCTCTCAGTTTACTTTTAGCTTGTTCAAGAAATTTCTCATCATTTAGAAGAGATTCATTTAATCTCCAATTGAATTGTTTTTGCCCTAGTTCCATTGTGAGAAGAATAAAGTTGTAATCAGAAATCAATTTCGGTAAAATCTCATTTTTCTTTGTTTTTGATATAAGTGTACTAGAAAGAAGATACATGTCTATTCTTGATGTAGAATTATGACTGTCTGGAAAAAAAGTATGTCCTTTCTCCTCTGGGTATAATCTCTGCCACACATCAATCAGGTTCATTTCCTCTTTTAATTCAAAATAAGACCTTGGAAGTTTTCCCTGATTCTTCTTAATTTTTTTGTTGACATTCTATCTCTATCGGGGTCAATATCTCCTAGAATAATGATTTTCTTATAGTCCAACTTTCATAGTTCCTCGTTGATTCTAAAAAATATATATATATATGCTTAACTTCCTGTGGTGCATATATGCCTACAATCAAGTATTTCACCACTTTAATTTTAACTTCAATGCCTATATAGTAACCTTCTTCGTCCTTACTAACTTCAGTCGCTGCATATTTGTTCTGTACATAAAGTACCACTCCTCTTTTCCTTTTGGCACTCAATGCTGGAAAAAAAATTGGCCTAGTTTTGGATTGGTTAAATATTTTGAGTCATTTTCCTCTATTTTCACTTCTTGTAGGTATACTATGTCTAGATTCTTTTTATTCAAATAATGAAAAACTTTACTCCTCTTGTATTTCGAATTTAGTCCTTTTACATTCCAAGATCCAAATTTCATTTCTATTTTCTATTAATTGTAATATATCCCTATTTCTTATAAAATTTTAAGTTAATTTATTAATGTCCAATTGCTCCTACTTCTTCGCCTCCTGCTTCTTCTTCACCCTTCAGTTTTTCACTTCCAGATTCTGGGCTCTTTTGCTCAGAATCTACTTTCTCTTCTTCTTCTTCATCTTCATCTTCATCTTCATCTTCATCTTGCTATTTGTCTGTTTCTTCTTTCTTCTTTTCAGCTCTTGTTTTCATTCTCTCCCCTTCTTGCACGTCCTTTTCTTTATCTGCTCTCAGTTTCCTTAAGAAATCTTTTGCTTTTTGTATAGAGTTAATTCTATACCTTCTTTGTTTATATATAAAGAATACGCCTTCAATCTTTTCCCATGAATGTGATATTTTACTTTTGATCAATTGTTGAGTTAGGAACTTATAATTCTGTCTTCTTCTGAGCATCTTTGTAGGCATTTCCTTAAATATTCTAACGATATTTCCATTTATTGGTAGAGTTTCTTGATAGCTTTTATGTAGAATTAATTCTCTCAACTTTGATCTTGTAAATATTATCATAATATCTCATGAAAGTCCTTTTTCTCTCGCAATCACCGAGCTTACTCTGAAAGTTTTATCTATTTCAATCCCTGCCTCTTCTTCAGACATTACTACAAATCCTGCAAGTGCCAAAATAATCTTCTTCAGTAAATCTTCTTTAGGCTCTTCCTTCAAGCCCCTGATCTTAAGGCATTTTCCCCTGTATCTGATCTCTTGCAACAGAATCCTGTTGCTATCTCTTATCTGTATCTCTTGGTCTTTCATTATATCCTTCAATTCTTCTGTCTTTTCTTTTAATTCCTTAGTGTCCTCCTGTAAATCTTCAATATCTTTTGTAATCTTATCAAGTTTTTCCCCCAGTGCCCCTCATTCTTTTTGCATGTCTTCTTTGGCTTCTTTTCTAGAGGCCTTCAGTTCTTTGCATCACCTCCTTAAATTTTTTTAATTCCTCCAAAGAAATTTCAGTGGGGTCTTTAGGCACCTCTATTGAGCCATGCCTTTGTGTTGTTGTTGGGATTGATGCTGTCTTGTGACCTCTAGTCGCCATTTTCTTATTATGATTCTTGTTAATTAATATGACCCATCTACTTTTAAACTTAAATTTCACAATTAATTTCTTATATGTTTTATACCAAATTTGCTTAATTAAATTTATATAATATACTCACTAATATTATAATTTCTAATTTGAACTTTCTGTATCAATGTTTTGATCCTACAGTTCTTAGATCAATTCTGTTAATTATAACACTTAATTACATTATATAAATTCTCAATTCAGATTTAAAATTATTTCTACATTATAATAGCTCTATACCACCATAGAATGTTGTCCAATTAATTCCTGCTTTTTCCTTATATATTACTCAAAATCCATTTATATTTATTTATCTTCATATACAAAAAAATAGCATAGATGAGAGCTAATTCTCTTATTGTTTGGCTCTCTCAGCCTCAATGACAAGCCTCCTCCAAACAATTCTTGCCAAGAAGCTCGTGAATGATACGACAAAAAGGTTCCCCTTATAGTAGCCACAAGAGTATCAATACTGCCAAAAAGACCATTAGATTTATGGTGACTATGTATGGCCCCAGAAGACATAAATGAGTGAACGCAGATGCTGGGAATCTCCCATTGAAGGCTGGAGTATGAAATCAGAACCACTTCAACCCCCAATATGGTAAGGTCCCTTCATCCTTTCAAACTGCTCTTACGTTAGATCAATGCCATCCCACTTGGATGTGGAAAACCAGGCTGTTCCTCTGTGCTAACATCATCTGGATGCCTGCAAACTGTGATGTCACATGCAACAGAATGGGATGCCCTTATGTTTACATGTATCCCCCAGATGTCCTAAAGGAGCCACCTTTGTACTTGGGAAATGTAGTGATCTGCCAAGAAATATCCACCTTTTGTCTATTCTGAAGTGCAGCCCATTCGGACCACTGTAATTCTTAATTTGACCACAGTGAATGTGGCCAAAGAAATCCAAACCTGTAGCCCCTATTTAAAAGCAGCTTGGGCACTGTGGTAAGAAAGAGAAAGCAATGGCAATCCATAATACCCCCCCTTTTTTTTTTAGATCAAGGAGAGATGTTCTGGGAGCTGCACTTGGGACTTTGGGAACTGGTGGAACAATTTTAAATGCCACAGATTCAGAAGTGATAACTAATAAATTGGATTTGGTGGGTTCTAAAACTCGAGATATAGGGGTCTCAATAGCTTCTGGCCTCACAAACGTGGCACAGGGGATGGATTTAATTGGACACATTTTGCCTCAGTGGGTGGAGATGGAAAAGGAAATCATTTCAGATTTGGGGCATTCTTTTACAAAATTGTATTTATTATCTATCAATTGCCACTCAGTGCACACAAATCCAAAGTAGTCTCATGACATTTGCTTCGCAAGTGATACAAGCCACTGTGAAGTTGAAGGCTTTCACGACCTCCATCCATAGGTTTTTGTGGGTTTATCGGGCTGTGAGGCCATGTTCTAGAAGAATCATTCTTCTAGAACATGGCCTCACAACCCAAAAAACCCACAAAAACCTACAATACAAGCCACGTTGATGAAACTGATACACCTGGAAATCATGAGCTTATTCAGAGATAGATACTCGGATTCATTAGAATACCGTGTTGATTTAATACATGTGGTGGGAACTCAGTGGAAAGACATAATTTTAAAAGTTGGGATTCATCACAACAGAGTATGGGACCCCATACTCATACATCCTGCATCCCACCTGGGACCCTCCCTTGCCAAAAGCAACATCACAGTTGTCCCAGAAAAATTACTCCACTGGACAAACAGAGCACATTTATTTGATTTAACTAGTTTCATGAAAACACACCAATGGGTTCATTGCTATGACGCCTAAGCAAGTGTCCCAGTTCAAGATATTCATGAACATATAATTTTTTGTTTTGTTGTAGTTAATTGCTTTTGCATTGGTCTTGACCCATGGCGACCCTGTGGATGAGATATCTCCAGCCTCCCCGTCCTCTTCTGCTCTGCCCAGCTCCTGCAAACTCATATTCATGGTCTCTTTAATAAAGTCTGTCCATCTAGCATGTGGCCTTCCTCTCTTTCTACTTCCCTCCACCTTTCCTAATGCTATTGTCTTTTCCGATGATTCATGCCTTCTCATGATGTGTACAAAGTACAACAGACTATGGGCCTAAGCAGACTACCAGAAATAGTGCACATTAAATTGAGGCACTGCCCTGGCTCAGTGCTAGGGAATCATGGGAACTGTAATTTATTGTGGCACCAGAGCTCTCTGACAGAGAAGGCTCAATGTCCCAGAAAAAAATACAGTTCCCATGATTCCCTAGCACTGAGCCAGGGCAGTGCCTCAATTTAATGTACACTATTTCTGGCAGTCTGCTTAGGCCTTAAGTCTTGTCATCTTGATTTCTAGGGATATCTCTGGCTTGATCTGCTCTAGGACTCATTTGTTTGTCCTTTTGGCTGTCCATGGGATCCTCAGCACTCTTCTCAAGCACCACATCTCAAATGTGTTGATTTTCCTCCTATCTTCTTTCTGACTTTCTAGCTCTCACATCCATACATGGTAATAGCTAATACGATGGCTTGTATGATTCTGGCCTTTGTGCTGAATTGTATGTCTTTGCATTTTGGAATCTTTTCTAGTTCTTTCATAGCCACCTATCCCATTCTTAGTCTTCTCCTGATTTCCTGGCTACAGTCCTCATTCTGATCAATGTTTGACTCCAGATATGAGTACTCTTTTACTATTTCTATTTCCTCATTGTCTAGTTTGAATGTGTGTAAGTTCTCTGTGGTCATTATTTTTGTTTTCTTTATGTTCAACATTAAGCCTGCCTTTGCATTTTCTTCTTTCAGCTTCCTGAGTAGGTGTTCCAGGTCTGTGAGGTTTTCTGCTAGTATTATGGTGTCATCGGTATACCTCAGACTGTTGATATTTCTTCCTCCTGTTTTCATTCCTCCCTCTTCCATGTCCAAGCTTGCTTTCCTTACAATATGTTTTGCATATAAGTTGAATAGGTTGGGTGATAGGATGCAGCCTTGTCTGACTCCTTTGCCAACTGGGAACCATTCTGTTTCTCCGTGTTCTGTTCTGACAGTAGCTTCTTGCTCTGAGAACAGATTCCTCAATAGGACTATCAGATGTGTTGACACTCCCATGTTTTTAAGGGCATTCCATAGCCTTTCATGATCTATATGCAGTCAAAGGCTTTGCTATAGTCTACAAAGCACATGCTGATTTTCTTTTGGAACTCCCTGCTATGCTCCATTAGCCATCGTATATTTGCAACATGATCCCTGGTGCCTTTTCCTTTCGTGAACCCTGCTTGGACCTCTGGGATTTCTCTCTCCATGTGTGGTCGGAGTCTATGTTGCAATATTTTGAGCATAGTTTTGCTTGCATGGGAGATTAGTGCAATGGTTCTATAATTGATGCAGTCTCTTGTGTCTCCTTTTTTTGTTGATGGGGATGTATATTGATTGCTTCCAATCTGTTGGCCATCATTTTGTTTTCCATATCTGTTGGCATATGTTGGTTAGCACTAGAGTTGACTCTGTCAGTGTGGATTGCAACAGTTATATTGGTATATCATCTGTTCCTGGAGTCTTGTTTTTTGCCATTTCTTTTATCACAGCTTTGACCTCAATTGTTAGAATTTGGGGTTCATCTTCATATGGCTCTTCACTCCATGTATCCTTCATGTAGTCACCTCTTTTGTATAGTTCTTCTGTGTATTGCATCCAGCGTCTTTTTATAATAATATAATAATTGCTGTTAGAACCACTATTTTAGTAGTTTTAATCTCTTTTGTATAGTTCTTATGTGTATTGCATCCAACATCTTTTTATAATAATATAATGATTGCTGTTAAAACCACTATTTTAGTGCAAATGACACACTACTGCTTCTGTTTACTCACACCCTGCACACATTTGATGATACTACCTCTGTAATATTCATTGGCCATAAATAGGAGTTAGGGGAATCCTTGCTTCTGCAGATTACATTTAATTGACTGCTTTGGAAAGGAATTTTATTTGCATGATCTCATCAAAGATTATGCTGTAGATACTCCATATCAGATAAGTGCTGGTCCAAAGCCATGGTCCAAGGATTTCATCTAGAGGATGAACTACCCATTTCAAATGGTTGTGCCTGTTTTCTAATTTAAGTGAAGAAGCATGTAGAATTGAAAAGGTGGAAGACCAAATTAAAATTGTGGTGGATCTCAGAGCAAAGCAAACATTTGAACTCTGTTTCTACCTCATGTGGACTCACAAATATTGTCTTGGTCTATTGAGACCTGATTTAACTGAATTCTATAGACTGAATCTGATCTTATTGAAAGACATTTAGACACTTAACATATATCTACCTCATACTTGATATTGATACATGCCTTTATGCATGCTGTGACTTTGATATATTCATAGTTAGTAATTGATATACTTATATTTAGTAATTACTATACTCATAGTTAATGATTATTGATATTTTCATTATTAGTTAGTATTTTTGCATTATGTTGATTAACGTTTTGGTATGAGAGTGCATGAATGGGTTTCAGGAGAGAGAGACCCATCCTGGCCAGGACAACAGGCTTACTAATGAAAATGATTCCCTAAATTTTAGGTTTAATACTCCCTAAATTCACACTCCTAAATTTTCTAGAGAAGGTAATTCAAAAATACCTCTCTGTTACGTAATTATGTAGACCATTTTCGAAGAGGGGAATATGTTATGAGAAATGCTGTGAAAAATGGATTATTTCCCATAGTTCTGGGTGTGTAGATTCTCTGATATGACTCTTAAGCAGAAATACTGACCACCGTTGATTCAAAGCGAGACCATCATGTAGGCACAGCCAATTGGCAGATCAAAGCATCTAGTTTGGGAAGTTGCAAAGAGCAAAGATTCACACCTTACATGGGAGATTAAAGTGATTTACAGCCACAGGATGTCTTCTGGCAAGGTTCAAAGAGAAGACCATCTAGACCAGGGGTAGGCAACCTAAGGGCCGGGGGCCGGATGCAGCCCCCTGAGGCCTTTGGACTGGCCCCAGGCTGGTCCTGCCGCTGCCGCCCCCCCGCTGCCGCCGCCTGCCATGATGATATTATTGTTGTTACTACTTGTTCTTGGGGTTTTCTTGGCAAAATCTCCACAGGGGTTTTGCCATGGCTTTTCTGGGGCTGAGAGAGTGTGCATGCATATTTTTTAAAAAAAATTAAAAATTATTTTTATTTATTTATTGTTGATGCTTTCCCCCCCCCCCCCATTGTCTGAGGGACAGCAACCCGGCCCCCGGCTCAAAAAGGCTGTCTACCCCTGATCTAGATGCCCCAGTCTATCTATAGACACCTCAATCTATCTATATCAAAGTAATTTTTCCTACGGAAATCTGAGAACCCTTTGTAGTACAGCAACAACCTTCGCTTTAGCCTTAGATCAGGTCTATTTAAAGACCAAAAATCCCTTTATTTGTTGTGCTAGTTTGAAATTCAGGTGTCCTTCACATCACTCTGAATTTTGATTTAGCTCTGACCCTCAGCTGCTTCCCCCATCCTGTTCCATGTGGCTTGGGTCTACAAGGCATCAATTCATCATAAGGGGTAGCCTTATTCAGGTAATTATCACCCATTAGAAGGCCTATTATCATAGTTAATCCCTTTATTCTTGGATGTATGTGTGAGTGAAAGGTTGTCTCTGAAGTGTGTGTATTTCCCAATAAATTCAACAATTAATTTCAAATACTTTGTCTCTTTCAATCTCTTGTTTCTAGCTACCTTCATATAAATAGGGATGATCCCATAGTTAATTAATTGAGCTAATTAAAATTGACCAAGTCCAAGTTTATCCATTATAGACAGACCACATCTAGCACTGCATCTGGTGGCCAACTGGGGGTGCATCTACATTGTCAAAATAATACAGTATGGCATCACTTTATGTGCTGTAGCTCCATCCAACAGAATCCTGGAATTTGTAGTTCTATGACGCACCAGCACTCTTTGGCAGAGATGGTTAAAGACTTTATAAAACTCCAAATCCCAGGATTCCATAGGATGGAGCTACAGCACTAAAATTGATGTCAAAATGTATTATTTCAACAGTGTTGATGCAGCCCAGGGGACCTTTCACATTGCGCAATTATAGTGCTATGATTTCACTTTAACTACCATAGTGACATTTTGTGGAATCCTGGGACTGGCAGTTTAGGGAGAGATGTTTAGGATTTCCAGCCAGAGATCTGTAGTGCCTCACCAGACTACAAACCCATCATCAAATGCATAATCTGATGCAAATGAATGTCTAGCACATGGAGTACATTGATACAGTGAATGCAGTGCTATGTACTGTGTACTGTGAAAGTGTTCCAGATGTCTCAATGGGAAGCCTACCAGCAGGACATGGACACAAAAGCACTACTACTTGTCTACTCCAACTTCTGCTTTGATATTTAATGAAATATATAGCTACAAACACTAATGGCCCATGATAGCTCAGTCCCTCTCTTCACCATTTTCACCTGTGCCATATTTTACTCTTTTACTATCATACTTATTTAAAGCCTTCTTGGTTTTCATAAGGTTAGCCCCCAATCCCTGGGATGTATTCAGTGTCTAGAATAAGATACACACACACCCTTGTGCAAAAAGCAAAACAAACACAAGGAATTTCAAGAGGCTGATTACCTAAATATCTTCTGTTAGATGTGTGTGTGTATGTCACAGAGAGAGAGAGAAAGTTAGAGTTTTGTAAATTAAAGTGCTTGAGCAGTTTTTTGTATTTGGGTGTGTTTTGCATACACAGCAAGGATAACTACACATTAGATTTATGAGCATTGTGGACTAGTTGCTATGACAACCACTCCAGCTGCTCTGCACCAAATAACCTTGTCATGTGAACATTTATCACAAGCACATCATCAAGTACAGGATTGCACTGTATGTTCATTGCCTAAACAGCAGGAGGTTTTTCTGCATATTAATTGCTCCTAGCCTTTTATGGTATAAGTCAAAGTCCCGAATTATCTGGATACCTGACAAGGGTGTAGAAGAGTCTGGCTTTATTTTCTGTATGCCTCAACTTTGCAGCAATCTGCTTTATACTGAGTCAGATCATTGGCCCACCCAGCCCTATCTTATTCTATACAGCTTGTGACTCTTGGCCAAGCAATGTAGGTTGCCAAGATCCTTTGGGTCTAGTAAGTGGTTCATTATAAGGGTGGGGAACCTTTGGCTCTCTAGACTTTGAGGCGGCAAATTCCATAATCCTTTATCACTGGCTATGCTGTCAGGAGCTTCAGGGTGTTGAAGTCCCAAACCTATGGAGACCCAGATGTTTATTTGGTTCAAAGATCCCTAATAGGGAGGCATATAATGCACATATAATGCACTCTACTGTATGTATGATGATTCTTTCATTCTTTAGATTAACTGATTCCTCCATTACCCTGAATTGCAGAAAATCTCGATCTTTTATGTTCTCATAGAATCCTAGAGTTGGAAGAGACCACAAGGGCCATCCAGTCCTTGTGCTTCTTAAACCAGTTACTAACCTGTTATTCACAGGTACACTAAAGGATACTGTCTAGTCACCATTGCCGAAGTATGACTTAACTTTCTGTCTGGGTTTTGTTGATGGAATAGGAAAGGAAGCCATTTTGTCTTTTGATTCAGGAAGCCAAATGTCTTGGACTCGTCTGAGCCCTTTCAGACATTTTGGGTAAGTTGCAAGGTTTGTCTACACTTACTGAAAAATACGGAGTGTTCCTGTAGTTTCCTGATGCACAGTAACCCAGTGTTGTCTACACAACATCAAGTAGAATTCAGAGTAAACGGCCACATACTCACCACTTCTGAAGTTTCCCTCAACCAATTGCCTCAACCAATTGTCTTTAGGTTGGTGGGTGTGCTTTGTCCTGAGGTGCAGAAGAGAGACACCTGCATGAGGAGGGCTATTCCAGCCGAGGAATGAGGGCCAGACAGGGCCAGAAGATTGCAGTAAGATGGAAACAGATTGAGTGGCCATGATCACACTCTCTTTTACCATCTGTTTTATATGTTTGGAGGGTTGTAACTGAAAAGGGTTATTGCAGATGGAATAATGTCACAGTAAATTGAATTGCAACATATATATGCATAGGGGATTCCACTGCTTTCATTTCTCCTTTGCTTTACTGGTTATTAACCTGTCCTCTCATCCCACAACTGCTAAGTTTAAGTAAGAGTCACTTGGAAAGACTTTTGATTGGTGAAGACTTTTCCTGAATCTGGCTTGAGACTTCTCTTCTAAGGATAATCTCTAAAACCCACCCAACATGAGTTACTGCTGTTTTTCTCAACTGATAGTTTAGCCAAACCAGTATGAACCTTTCAAAGTAGAAAAAGGAGGTTTTAAGATGACTTTTCTCAGCTGCTTGTATTTAAAAATAAATCCAGAAATGAAAATATGCTTCTAATTGGTGGGAGAATTATATAAAATGCAAGAAAATATCAATAAGTGCAAGACTGTGCTTCAGGAATTCTTAATGGATTTTAATGAATTGTATTATTTCATGGTGTAGTGAATTGAGCACTGGACTATGACGCTAAATACCAGAGTTCAAATCCCTGCTCAGCCATGGAAACCCATGGAGTGACCTTGAGTAAGTCACACTCTCAGCCTCAGAGGAAGGCAAAGTCAAACCCCTTCTGAACAAATCTTGCCAAGAAAACCCCATGATAGTGTTGCCTTAGGAACATGAAAATGATCTGAAGGCACACAGCCACATGTATTGATTGATTGATTGTTGGTTTTAAATAGTGGACTGTTTGAGATAGATGAATAGATAGATACATCGGATTATAGACAGTCATGTTATGATATAGGAAGCAACATCAGGCAAAAGTTATATTTTTTCTGTTTAATAACCAGCTGAAATCTAAATATAAGTCAAAAAATTAAACAATTCTGTTACAAACGCTGTTAAAACAGTTGACATACATTTAAAACATAGTAGAAAAGATAAAAGCACAGCCTACCCCCCCCCCCATTAAAATAACAGCCTACCCCCCTTCTGCCACAATGAATAAAAACCCAAAAACCTGCTATAAAAAGGGCTTTGCTGCTGGCAGAAAAAGAGCAGAAAGGGGGCCAATCAAACCTACCATGGGAGGGAGTACCACTGCCTGGGCATAGCCACTGAAAAGGCTCTTTCCTATGCCCAGACAATGGCAGTGATGGTTGTGGAACCAAGAAAAAGGCAATAGAAAGCCATCACCCAAAGATCTTTAAGATGAAGGCAGGCTCACATATGGATATACATCTCCTGAAGTAGCCATGTTGGCCATACAGCAAAGTACAATAACTTCCAAAATATCTTTATTGGCAAGCCAAAATGCACAAAAGACATGATGCAAGCATTCAAAGCTCCACTGGCTTCTTTCGCACACAAAGGTGTCAATAATCAAACAGGAGAAAGAAAGAAAAATTATGTTGAGTAATATGTCTGCATTTTATCAAGATGTTATAGTTGTTCTCAGTTAAGATGGTACAGGGGTATTCTATGTATGGATGTGAGAGTTGGACAATCAAGAAAGTAGATAGGAGGAAAATCAATGCATTTGAGACAATGTGGTACTGGAGAATAGTGCTGGGGATTCCATGGACAGCCAAAGGGGCGAACAAATGAGTCCTAGAGCAGTCAAGCCAGAGATATCCCTAGAAGCCAAGATGACAAGACTTAGACTGTCATACTTTGGACACATCATGAGAAGGCATGAATCATTGGAAAAGACAATAATGTTAGGAAAGGTGGAGGGAAATAGAAAGAAAGGAAGGCCACATGCTAGTTGGATGGAGTTTATTAAAGAGACCATGAATATGAGTTTGGAGGAGCTGGGCAGAGCAGTAGAGGACAGGGGGGGCTGGAGATGTCTCATTCATAGGGTCACCATGGGTCGAGATCAATGCAAAGGCACTTAAGAAACAAAACAAAGAGGCCATTACTCCTCCTTGGCCATGTGGGCCCTGGCAGATGAAAAGTAAACTCCAGTAAGTAAAATTTGAAGTCCATTAGCAACACAATATGAAATTTACTTTGATATCTAGGTTGTTTCTCTCCAGTGTGGGGCTACCAGCCTGCCTCCTCCTCCATCTTTGGCAGAGAACATTGAATTTCTCAAGAAGTCTCTGTGTTGTTGCATCTGGAAAACTTTTAGATGCTGTTTAGGTAAAACACACCAAATACAGTCCCAATTTTTAAAAGAAGTTTTGCCTTTGTTGGAAGTAAAAATCTCAAAGAGTTAACTACCAGTCCTTAGTTCCCTCTTCTTTAGGATTAGTGCTTGGACCCAAATGGCTTTAAATATTACAACCAGTACTTTGATTTCTGCCCAGAAATTGGCCATTAACAAGGAAATTGAAATAGGTAAGGATTTCCTATACCTTGGATCAATCATCTATCAGAATGGGGGTTACAGTCAAAAAATTAGAAGAAAACTAGAAGTTGGGAAGGACAGCTATGGAAAAACTAGACAAGAACTTAAAGTGCAAAGACATAAAAATGATTATCAATTTTAGGATCATCCAAGCCATCATATTTCTCATCATCATGTACGGATGTGAGAGCTGGACAGTGAAGAAAGCCAATACAAAGAAAATCAACTCATTTGAGATGTGATGCTGGAGAAGAGTACTGACGATACTGTGGATGGCCAAAAATACAAGCAAATAGAACCTAGAACAGATCAAGTCTGTACTCTTCTGGGAAGCCAAGATGATTAAAAAGATTTGGGGGCGAAGCAGACTGCCCCTTTGTGCCACTTGGGGTGGCATCTAGATGCCACATGCTCTGATGCTGCCCCCAAGCCAGCATCATGCTGCCCACCCAACCACACCACAGGTAGCTTTTCAGCACTCTGGCAGTGCGGCGTTCAGACACTGCATGCCAGAGGAGTGCCAAAAAGCTGCAGTGGCACCGGCAAAAAGCCAGAGTGGGGCCACAGCATGCAGTTGCTACAGCACCCACCCAACTTTTTCAGGAGTGGTATGATGCCTCCCCTTCGTGGTCTGCTTCACCCCTAAAACTGTTGTACTTCAGTCACATCATGAAAAGACATGACTCTGGAGAAGACAATAATGCTAGGCATGGTAGAGGGCAGTAGAAAGAGAGGTAGACTTCACACCAGATGGATAGACTCAATTAAGGAGGCCACAGCCCTGAGCCTACAGTACTTGAGCAGAGCAGTTGTGGACAGGGGGGCTTGGAGGATTCTCATTCACAGGATCATCATGAGTTGAAGTTGATTCAAAGACAACTAACAATAACAACAAACCAGTGAAGTTGTTGCCACATAGGAGTTATGCTTTCCCTATAACCAGCTCCAGTCAGCAGTCTGGCCATAGCATTCTGGGCCCTCTAAAATTTCCAAGCAGTTTCCAAAGTACTGAGAATATTACAATGATCCAAACAAGATGCAATCACAACATGACATCTCTAGGGAAAGCTGGAGTTTTAGCTGCAGGAATGCACCCTTGGCCACCACTAAACCTGGACATCATCTAGGTCCAGGAGTATGCCCAAACTGTGAGCCTGAAATGTCAGGACGCATGCATCCCATCTATCACAGGCCAGTTTCCTATTTCTTGGTTTGTCTTTCAGCTCACCAGGAGACCTTCTCTCTTGTTTTGATTAAATTTCAATTTGTTCACTCCCATCCAGTCCATTACTGATGACAAACACTGGTTTAGCACTAAAACAGCTTCTTTGGAATTAGATGGAAAGGAGACAGATTGCTGGTATACTGATGACAATGAATCCCCAAACTTTGGACCAATGGCCAGGAGAATGAACAGTAATCCTCCAGCACCATTCTGAGTTCATCCCTCTAAGAAGGACTAGAACCACTGTAAAACAGTGCTTCTTCAAGTTCCCATCCCAAAGAGGTAGCCCAGAAAGATTCCATGGCCAATAGCATTGAAAGCCATCAAATGTCCAGTAGAACTAGTAGGGATACATTCCCTTTATCTAGTTCCTGGCATAGGTCATCTAGCAAGACAGCTAAAATTATCTTCCATCCCATAATCAGGCCTGGAGCCAGATTGAAGTGGATCTAGAAAATCCATCTCATGTAGGAACCAAAAGGAAAAGGAAAAGGAAAAAGAGTATTTACTGACCATGTTTTTATGAACCTTAATCATTTTTTGTTATTACTCTTTTTCAAGAAATCAAATTTCCTAGTTCAGAGATGGGCAATTGTAGTCCCACAAATATTCTTGGCCTATAATTCCATCAGTGCTAGCCAGCATAGTCAATGATGAGAGATTATGGGAATTTTACTTCAGAATCACCTGCAGGACCATACTTTCCCAAATTCATAAATGTCCCATGTACATTTTAAAAAAATATATCAAATTTTGTGCATATATTTCAATTCTAGACATTTCTTCCCACTGACTAAAGCACATCTGTAAGCATTTTTAAACCATACACTGACTGCAGACTGCATCTGGTTCTGTGTTACTTCTGGGATGTGTGAATTAGATACATTCTGACCAAAAACTCAACTGAAATGAATTTCTCACATTTCCTAAAGTAGAAAGGAAATGTCCAAATGACTTGGCACATCAGCTTTTTCATGATGCATGTTGATATCATGTGCAAAGAAGGAATTTGCACATTAACACTGCAAGAAATGAAGTAGCCATGGATGACTCTATCTAATTTCACTCTCTGTCTGTTTTTCATGTTTTAACCCAGTATTCTGTTCCCTAGTGTTTCTTCGTTATTCTGCAATCCTTATTTATTATCTTTTTTAAAAGGATTTAAAAACATATTTTTTGTGAGCATTTTTCACTCCAATTCTATTTTAAAATGAATATTTTGATACATTTGGTCTACCAGGAACTGCTTCACAGCATTTAGAAAGCTGCAAAAACTGGATTTCACAATCAGCAGGATTGAGATTGCGAACCCATTCTCTGTAGTATGGATGGGCAACTACAACCATTCTAGTGGCCAATTTCCTATTCCTGGGATTCTTTAGAGGCCAGATGGACCATCAAAATTATTTTTCCCCCTTAAAAAAAATACCTGGAAGTGCTTGAAATTCTACTTCTGGTTTTAAAACAAGTGTTTGATGTAAAAAACAAACAAAGGGTGTGTTGAGATCTGCAACCTTTGAAAAAAGGTGAATTGCTGAAAGTGTTGCCAAGTTAGGACCATCACAAGCCTTGGCATTTCAAACTTTAGACCTAGGGCTGAAACGTCAGAAACTCTTCTAGAACATGGCCACACAGCCCGAAAAACCCACAAAAAACTATGGATGCCGGCCATGAAAGCCTACGACTTCACTAGGGCTGGTCCTTTGTGATATTATGAGAGGCATCCCTGAGTGATAGTCATTATGCATAATGCCTTAAATATCAGTTATAATTGCACAGAGTATGCCATTCAATTTTTTTTTTAAAAGACCAACAATTGGAAATATTTCTATACGTGCCTTTTAAGGCCAAGCTCTTACCGTTACTCTGAAAAGAAGGTCTAGGCTCTGAGATCTGGGAACACCAAGTCCAGGAATGGGAATGGGAACATTTCAGCGATGCAGAAATCCACTCCACCTAATTTCATACATTCCAGTTTGGCAGGGTATCAGAACCTAATTGGGTTCAGTTCTGTCATGATGGGTTCAGTTGGAAAAATGTTTACATTTAAGTCTGTGTTGTTTGTACTGGATAAAGATTTAAGTTTTGATGTTGGAAGGGGAGGCTGGGCATTGTATGTGTTATATTCACCTGACAACAGTTCAGGAGAGAAGGGGAAAAGTTTTATTGCAGTTACCGGGTAGAAATCAAAATGTATGTGTTATATTCGTGACAGTTCAAGGGAGGAGGGGAAGATTTTTACTACAGTTACTGAGTAGAAATTAAAATGCTACATTGCCAATAGGCGGGGCTAGTTGATTCCAGTCTATATATGCATCCTGGCACAAAAAAGAAAAGGAGAAGACATTGATTCCGGCTCTTTAACTGCCTCTGCCATGCTGCTATTTCTATGTCCGGACTATATTGTTTTTATTTTGTATTTTAACTTACTAATAGTTTAATATATTTTTAAGGGGTGGGTGGGTTAGGGAAGGGGATTCTTAGTTTGTTTTAACTTGTGATGTTGTTTTAATTTGTTGTTTGCTGCCCCGATTGCGCTGCAGAGGGGTGGGATAAAAATTAAAATTGTTATTATTATTATTATTATTATTATTATTATTATTATTATTATATTGTGACAGGAGCGCGGGAACAGCTAGTACTGACCTAAACACTTGCTGGTCACTGTTGTCCCTGTTCTACAATAAAAATCTTTTGTTGTTTCATCGCACCAAGGCTTATTGTCTGAATTCTGGAAGCATAGTTGACACAGGGATGGTTCCAATTAATCTCCCACCATTGCACTTTTTCAGCTGATTCTAAAATGTCCCAATTTCTCTCTCTTCCTCCCAATTTCTCCCATTTCCTTCAGCTCACTTCAATTGCTGTAAACTGAGTTTAAGCTAAAAAGTAGTTTGCACTCAGTTAACCTAGCAGTTAACCCAGCACTGAAGAGAGGAGGAGGTGACATCACACTTTGTCCAGCAGAGGAAAGTAGAGGGGGGGACAGAATCTTGCCCTTCCCAGGAGGCTCAGGAAAAGGCAAGCTGTTGCGGCCTCTTCTAGCTTGTCTGTTCTTCTTCATTAATGACTTTTCCTATCTTGAACACATTCTGGTGTTTCTTGACCACACATCTTCTGGTTTTCATCTGCAAAGTATTGGAGGGTATACATTTGGGGAAGATGGGACCCCCAAACTAAGGCTGCTGTTTCTTCCTTGGGTGAATGAAGAGGAGAAAGGGGGAAAGTAGGAGGGAGGGAGAAAACTAGTACATTTTGGAAACAGGTGAAAAAGTGGGATTATAGAGATTAATCAAGAATGTTCCTGCCAAAATGAGACAGTTGAAACTATGCTGTTTTAAACCTAAGGAAAGGCTTTTCTTTTTTAAACAGGAAGATGTTACCCCAGAAGGTGAAGCACATCAGGTGTCCTCACCTGCAATGCCAACATCTCCTTGAAATTTTGAGAACTTATCGCTCAAAGAAGGCCTGCAAGGGGAGGGTAACTGCGGGGATCTTTTTATCTATGAGTATTAGTAATAACTGCAGAGAGAACATAAATGAAATATTTTATTTAAAAATGTGCAATGGTGCATACAAACACACAAGAACCAAGGCAACCTTAAAAAACTCACAAGGCTGTTGGAAAGAGAGGTGTGGAAGGTTGGATAGAGAGAAACCAGGGATTGGGGATAATTACTGCTCCTGAAGAGAGGTCCATAGAAACTACAGAGTGGCTTAGACCATGTCTGAGAGTTACACAGAGGGAGCTGTGGATGGACCATGTCTGTAATCAAAGTGGCTAGGGCTGGGGTGGATATTCATACCCCATTTCATACCCTAGAGGTGTGTGTTGTGTGATATTCAGTATGACAAAGGCCCTGATGACTTGTCCATGGGACTGTCAAAAGAATCCAGAACAGCTGATGGTTTTCACTCTTGAGTGATAGTACACTGATTAGATTTGAGATAATTCTTTAATGATCAAGTAGGAAGGGTGTTTAGGAACATTGTCATAATGTGGAGTAAAGTATATAGTCACTGATTGCCTTTCAATGGGTTACCTTTGCTTCTATTGTAAGTGGAAATGCATGGAGTTTAGCCTCTGCATGTCCTCCAGTCACCACGACTCCTACACATGTGTAACATCTAGTTTCCATAAGTAATCACAACCTTGAAATATGCCCAACTCTAGATATTAATTATGTAACCACATATCTAGCAAGAGGGGTGTAGGGTATGCTAACAAAGTAAATCAGAAGCTGACTTCCAGTTTACTTCCTTGTTGAAATATACTTGTCTCAGGCATAAAACAGCCCAGGGAGTCCTAAAACATGGCAAAATTTCTCCAGTAGCCCCTAGGTAGTGTAAAGGGGAGTCCTTTTTAGGAGGAAAAAAATGAAAACGAACTCCTAAAGGAATTGGATCTTATGATGGGTGTGGCCCTTCAATTTCCCAACATGGCAGTTGCTGACCATTGATCTGGGCTTAGGACACCTTTAAAATGTTCTAAAGATGCCCTAAATTTATATGGATTATGGCCCACTTCATTAGATCACCCATGCATCTCATGAAGTGTGTTATAGTCCTTATAATGCCACAAGATTCTTTGTTATCATTTCCTGAACAGAACTGTGATAGTCTCCCCATCATCCCTGTCTTTCATCTCTCCCTCACAATTTCCCAGTCTTAATCTATGGACTTGAATGCATATTCCACCAATATCCTTTTTCTAACAATGGGGCAAATTGGCTACCCCCAAGCCTTTTAATTGAAAGCATGGCACAAAACACTGCTTCCCTATTTTTATGAGCCATTTTACAATTGGTTTATTGTGCTCCCTTGTCTTTCCTGTAAGCTGTTTGCTTGAAGTGGCATTTGAAAGACGGGCCAAGCTGTTTGAAAATCAAGTTCATTCAACATCAGGTGGGGGGGGGGGGGGGGCAGGGCTTCTTCTCCAGAAAATTGAATCTGATAGAAGGCATGTCTGGGAGGAAAAGTGAAAAGTTCACATGTTTAAAACTGTAGGGCAGTCTGAAAACATGAAAGGTTAATATGGCGAATAGAGAAGAGCAAAGAAATGCACAGACAGTGACCTAATTCTAAATAGATATCTTATATGAAGCAAATCAGATGAGAAAAAGGAGTGTGGAACATTTATCTCAACCCTTTTTTGTTGCTCTCAGATTCTTCTTTTGAAAACTGCCCTTTTAATAGCTTATCTTCAATAGATTTATAGCAACAACGGGTGGTGGGGGTTGAAAGAACAGCATGTTAGAATGAGTGGGGCGTAGACCGTTGTCCAAAGACTTTCCCCCAAAGCTTTTAGGAAACCTGATATACTCCACAGCTTTGTACTTTATTGATGGCCCACTAGGAAGTTCTGCAAGGACTATGCTAGTTAACAGATGTAATTTCGAAGCCAGGTCCAGAAAGCACACAATGAAATTTTGAAGAAGAAAAGAATTAAAGCTCTATCAGAAACACAATGATGGCTTTAAAGGTACATGCTTAAATTTTGAGCCTTCCCTTGGATTTTTAAGGACTCAAGCACAGCAGGGGTGTAGCTAATAAGGAGGGGAGAAAAATGAAGGCATTGCCCTCAACAAGAATTCTGATACACAGCCCCAATTGAATTTTCCTTTGCTCCCCTATTTTCTAGCATTGCAGAGAGCAAGACATTGATAATCGTCAATACCTAGAATCCTTATATCTGCTCTGTTTGCCTTCCCTTGGTAACTTTGCCTACTCCTTTTCTTTTGATGCCTAAACTGTATTTCTAAAGGCACAACTGAAGCTTTAAGTTACTGCAATGCTAGAAATGTGAAGACTAATGGAAAATTTTATTTGGAGAAGAATTCCTGGGGGAGGGGCAATGCTCTTATCCCCCTGTAATAAAAAGCCATGTTAGTCTAGATTCTAGACTCTAGAATATCAGTATGCAAAGGGATCTTGTAGCACCTTGGAGACAATGGACTTTATCACATGGGGGAAAATCAGGGGGAAAATTGGGAGTTTAAAGAGCCATTATCCCCAAAAAATTGCGTGATCATGGGAAGATTTTCACACACCTCACAATTAAAAAGCCATTATCCCAGGAATAACCATGGAATAACCAGTAACAAATCATTCATGGGATTTTCCCGTGAATGATTTGCTCCTGGTTATTGCCTGGTTATTCGCAGGATAATCACTCCTTAATTGCAATGTCATGTGCAAATCTTCCTGTGGTCACATGATTTTCACAGGATAATGGCTGTTTAAACTCCCAATTTTCCCTGATTTTCCCCGTTTGATAAAGTCCATACTATGTGAAAGAAGTTGTTGCATAAGCTTGGCTGGATGCCTTGACTGGATGCCTTATTGTGACCTCAGCAGTCATGCCAGACAATGAACAGGAATTATGTGAGAAGGCAGCTGCCCATCATCACTGCAGAGAGAGAATAGGTAATGGGGGAAATTTGGTAGCTCGGAGTATTCTGGCCAATGAAGACAAGCCAATAGTCAAGATGTTCCTTCTACCTTCCTATAACATAAAACCATTATACTTGGTCCTACCCTTTGGACCTGTATCCTCTTCTCTCTTATAGCCCTTTAGATATTTAAAGAATACAGTCGTGTCATCCTTCAGTGTCACACAACCCATCAGCCAGGACTGGGCAATAAGGAGCCTAACCTCTATGAATTTATCCAGTCCCATTTTAAAGCCATACAAGTTGGCAGCCATTTAACTTCATCACTTGGGAAATGATTTTCTGTCTGACTTCTGAAAAAATGATGGAGAATTTAAGTAACAGATTTCCCTCACGGGTTCATTTCATCTCATCAGTTCTTAACTTTTCAAGTTAAAGCCCTGGATGTTCTCATGCATATGTGTTTTGTTCAGGAAGTCAAGTCACAAATGTCTAGAACTGAATTAGTAATATTCATTCAGATTATTTATACATCATATAATTGGGGAGGGACCATGTCACTCCATGGTAGGCCACAAGCTTGGCAGGTAGCAGGTCTCAGCTGAAAACCTTGGTATTTCCAGTTAAAAGAATATGCAGACAGAATAATCTGAGACCCAGGAGAGCTATTGCTGTACAGAGTTGGAATGTGAAAATACCACTGTTTTGATGTCATTGTATTTTTACTTGTATTCTTGCTTCATATTGGATTTTGAGACTTTGGCTTCTTTTCCATGCATGTAAAACTGTCTGTTTATTTCATGCACTTTACAAAATTTTATTTATTTATGTATTATGGTAATGTCATCCAATACACATCATTTGTTTATGTATTTTTACCTAATGTACACAGTTCCCCTCAATGCCAAAATCATGTTTGCATAGATTTTCAATCTTCAAGTGCCATAATTAACTAAGGCAGTTACGAATGAGTAACCTAGAGTTACCTATTCGTAAGTCATTTATATTCACAATCACTATGTATTCATTGCTTTAGAGCAGGGATACCCAGACTTTAGCCCTCCAAGTGTTTTGGACTTCAACTCCAAGAAGCCCCAGCCAGCTTGGTCAACAGTCAGGAATTTTGGGAGCTGAAGTTCAAAACATTTAGAGGACCAAAGTTTGAAAATCACTGCTTTAGAGGGAATATGTAGGGACTGTGAAAGTTCCCCAATCCCCATTTCCTGGGCAGAAGCCACTGCAAACAATGGGGGCCCTATCAATCAGCAAGCATGTGCTTAATGTTCCCACCCACCCCCTTCACACAAACAATCTTCATTGCAAGGAACCACTGTGACAGGGACCTTGCATCTGCTTGTCACAACAGTGATCACACATGGAAGGAGGTAGGCACCTCAGTCAACTGCTTCCACAGCAGCTGCTGACCAAAAAGTGGAGATTGAAGGGACTGGGCTGCAAGACACTATTTCACCACATAGCTACTGCAGTTACATAGCAGCGATGTAGATTTGAGTTGATTGACTTGGACTCAAGTTGGACTCATGTTGCTTCAATGTCTCAACTTGGACTCAGCTCGGCAATAAATGATGCACTGCCTTTACTTGACTCAAGACTTGTATATTTTTGTGACCAACTTGCTGGTCTAACTTCATCCAGAAATAATCAATGCCTTAGGCAATGGGCTTGAGGCGGGAGTTGAGGTCTACCCAACAGCCTGTCTCTGCTGAATATTGGAAAGGCCTTCTAAAGCTTTTGAAAAACTTTGGAAGGATCCTTCTGCCACAAGCCCATTGCCTAACATGTTTGCTGTTCTGCACCAGCAATTTTTTTACCTAACTGTGTACATCTTCTTGATTTTCTAGTTATTGAAATCCACACACACCATCACCACTATCACCTCCCTTTTTTCTGTTAAAGTTAGCTCTCAGATGTGACTCAAAAATATCTTGTAAGGACTTGAGACTCGAAACTTGAAGATGGAGATTTTAGACTTGACTTGAGACTTGGAGTAAAAGGCTTGAATATGTGACTGTTACATCCTGACGTAGCTGATAGAGAATTATGGTCCACATTTTTCTCTACCTGCATTCCATGAAATGTCCCTTGTTTTGCATTGATGTAATTAATCCACACTACCTTATAAATCTTTCCTAGGTGGCAATTCACAAGGCACAGTGTGTTTCTTCTTGTAAGAACTCTGGAGATGCGTTTCATGGAGACTGCCAATTCAAACAAAATTCGTATCCATTGCTATTTAGAGTAGGCAATGTAGAGGTGGAAATCATGCTGCCCACCAGAAGTTGATGAACTACAACTCCTAGTATTCTTCACCATTGGCTATGCTAGATAGAACTGCTAGGGGTTGTAGTGCTGCAATATCTGGAGGGATACACAATTCCCACCCTTGAGCTAGATGGAAAAATTGTATGATCTGGTGTAAAGGAAATTCCTGTTATAAAGGAAATGACATACAAAGCACCAGGACTGAGCATGTTCAGTGCACATGTTCAGAATGATGTTTGACTATGGGAGGGGATGTGGAAACCTGGGAGAAAAGGGTGTGGGGTGGAGTATCCCACCAGAAGGCATCCCTGCCTTGCAAGAACCTTGAGGACAAGCATTCCACATTGTGACATTTCATTTCAGTTTGCATTTAATAATACAGTGGGTCCTTGGTATCCATTGGAGTCTTGTTTCAGAGCCCCCCCATGGATACCAAAATCCATGGAAGTTTAAGCTCTGTTATATACAATGGTGTAGTAAAATAGTGTCTCTTATTTAAAATGGCAAAAATCAAGGTTTGCTTTTTGGAAGTGTGTGTGTTTTGAATATTTTCAAATCATGGTTGGATGAATCCACGGACGCAGAATCTGTGGACACAGAGGGTTATCTCTATTTATATTGACAGTGACCATCACAATGCAATAATGTGATCACAGGAATTTAGATAGCAAACATGTCACAAGAATGAGATGCTGGTGCAGATACTGAGGCATGGTAGGCCTTTCCCCATTTTTATTGTATTTTTATTTATTTTAGTAAATGTAATTTTGAAAAATTAACAAAAAAAAACCTGATATATATTATTCCAGGATTTTTCCTTCACTTTTTAAATTTTACTGCACACTCTTGCACTTCAGTGGTTCCTCTCCAACCCCTCCTTCCACCTGGTGCCTGCTGTGGGGTGTAACCGAAGCCCTACTTACTCCTGTCCCCAACATGACTTCTTCCACCTAGAAGCATCTGACAGAAATCTGTTTGCTGCCCTGCCCAATTCATCTGGTTTTGCAGTGCACTTTCTCCAACCACTGGCACATAGTGAGTCACTGAAGCAAGAGTGTGTGCATGTTGGCAGCACCTAAATGTCAAGAGGAGGAGGTTTGATTTAAAATGGCATTCCATGCCAGTTGGCTCTCCAGCATTGGGAAAGAGCTTGTTAGCAGGTGTTCTCAGCTACCATTACAACCAGCATGTAAACAAGAATGCCTTGAGGAAGGAGGGGGGAAACCCTCAACTTCCATTGCTATGATGTACAAAATCTTCCAAGAATGACTAGAATTCCTTGGGAGGAATAGGATTTCCATATTCTAGTCCCCCAAACCCATTGACACGGCACACAAAGTCTTCCAAAAATAACTGGGACATACCATCTGTTGGAATGTAGTGTAATCGGTAGTTTATATATTAAGCAAAGCAGCACCATGTCCCAATATATATATCTAGATAGATAGATATGAGCTTCTGATAATAAACAGGATACTTTGGTAAGGTAAAAAAGACTTATTTGTAGTGTGCAACTGTAGGGTTTCACTGTATTTGTGATACATCCTATGACATCGCAGACAGCTCCTTTCAGGCAAAGAGTATAATACGAAGATGGGCCAATTGTTTGACCTGGTGTAAATCTGCTTCCAATGTTTCCATGTAAGAAGGATACCGCCCCATTCATCTAGGAGCCCTTGAGTATATGTTTCTCTTTTAATATGGGAACAATGTCTGGGAAAGATGAAGAATGGTACAAGACAAGACAACAGAGCCGATAGCATGAGTTAGGGTGCAACTACAGTGTAGTAATAATGCAGTTTGAAATATGATGAAAGAATTTCAATACTTTTGTCTACAAACAATTTTCTGTTTGTCTTTTGTCCCTCTTTACTTTACCTTCCAGAATTTTAGCTCTCTCTTGTAGTACTTATAATGATGTGCTTCTAGTATCAGTTCACAGATGTATGGCAGCAATTGAAAATGAAATGAAATGTGACCTTTGGGGTGAGGGTGAAGGTTAAGCCAAAGGCTAATTACTGATTATTGACTGGATTGTCAGCCAATAAACCAATAAATCAAAGATCTCAGGAATATTTTTTTCTAATCAAAAGGGGGGGATTTTGCCACTGAGGATCTTAATTGAGATTAATACCTGCTTATTAAGAACCTGTGCAAAAGGAATACACTGTTTTATTGATGTAACTAAAATGCATGTTGCAATAAAAACCATGCACAACTACACTGAAACTCTACAGTTGCAATAACGAATATGGTTTTAGGGTTTTGTGTGTGTGTGTGAGTGTGTGTGTGTGTGTGTGTTGCTTTGCCTTCAAGTCATTTCCGGCTTCTGGTGACCCTATCTAAGGACCTTATCACACGCTGCTCTCAAAGTGGCAAGAAAGCGATATGAGCATCATTCCAGTACTATAGCGCTAGCAACTCCCAAAGATGGAAATGGCTAGCACACGCAACTAGCATCATTGCGCTATTAACGAAAGCGCGATGAAGTGCCCCTCAGAAAGTGCATTTGCTGAGCATACATAAGCGAGAGGATTCCACGCAGAACCCAGCAAGGATATTCCTGCACATGCGCAGGCCTGGAGATAGTCACCACGGCTGTCGGATGTTGTTGTCGTCACTTCCGCAGAGTGATTTCGCCATTGCTTTGCCATCGCTATTGCTGTGCGGTCGCCATTGCCATCTCTCCACTCGTGTTGTGTGTGTGTATTAGCAACAGCACATAAGCAAAGATACATGTATGTGTAGATGTCTGTATATCTTTACATAACAGACATTGCTGTGCACTAGTGCAAGAATCCATTGCTGTTCGGCGACTGTGTACATATGTTTGGAATGATTATATATATATATATATATATATATATATATATATATATAGACACATATTCAGATATATACATACCAATATTTCTGTGTATACATATATATATATACATATATATGTGTGTGTGTGTGTGTGTGTGTGTGCGTGTAGCTGTGTAAATGCATATATATACCACCTTTAACAGATGGATATATATACATATACTGATTTTGGTTCTTTACACATGTGCGTTTCTGTATGGCTGCCATCTGGCGTGTGGGTATATGCCGCATTGGCCAAGCATTCATACATGTTGGTTTATAGGTATGTGTATGTTTGCTTATACAATAGAATTGTGGATTAGAACAATAAACAATTTCTGCTTTTTAAAACTGTGTGGTTTTCTTGTCCTCCTGGTGCTGCCATGGCTTTTGCACACCTGATACGTTGGCTGTATGGTTGTCCAGCTGCATGGCCAAAACTATAGATCTTTATATATGTGTTCTAGATTACCTTGGGAAAGCATATATACTTAGATTTAGCAATGTCACAGAATAGAAATATTAATGAACCCATCGGTAAACAAAGATGGATAGATAAATAGTGGTATGTATTGGTATGTACTACTACACTATTTAACTGTTCAGTTTAGACAGAGAGTCTATATGCATAAATGGAGTACAGAGTACTCTTTATTTAGATGTTTAGCACACCTTTGGTTTCTTTACATGGTGCTAGGAACCCAAAAAATATAATTAGCAAAAACATCTGGGAATGTATGTACATGTACAAAAATAATAATAACCATATATACATTCGTCTTTTGACATAACACAGACACATGCAAATACATTTACGCATATACAGATATACTGAAAAAACTGTATAGAATCATTTTTTTCTAATTTCTATCGCCACACCTATCTATTAAACCCTCCGTATATAAAGCTCGGCATGTTTATATGTAGATAGATTTAACAGATAGATGGGTAACTTGCCCAATATTAAACATGTCCATATCCTAAACATTTGGTTAAACTGTTCATACCAACAACAACTCAACAGAGAACACTTATGAACTAACAAACAAATGCAACTACCTATATAAAACAAGTGCAACACTAATTGTCCTAGAAAACATTCAGCCATCATGAGGGCGAGTACAGCTGCTTTTTCTTAATAAGTCTATTGTTTCTCCCAGGAACATTCTGAGATGGTTGGGTCTTTGCATTCTGTGAGGGTTGGGTGTTCACATTGGGTGATGGTGGGTTGATCGCAGTCTGTGATGGTTGGGTATGTGATGTTTGGGAGTTCACATTATGTGATGGTGGGGTGTCCTCCTGCAACTGCATCTGTGTTTGCTCAGAGCAAGTTGCAAGGCAAGGAGGTGCGGTTCTCCCCTCATCCCCTGAGTCCCCAAAAAGGATTTGCGAACAAGGCATTGGTATAGGTGATGCCTCCGGTGCTTGCTTCCTTTCGTTACTGTTCTTAGGACCCACCGGAAAGACCCACGTGCTGCTTGCAACCAGGACAAGGCCCGCTCCATCACATCTGTCCTTTTCCTCTCCTCCACTGTCCGTTTTCTCTGCTCCTCCACAGAGTCACGGCACACGCTAATGAGCTCCATCATGTGCCGTGACATCCGCTCCCGGTGGCTGATCTCCCAGCTGCGATGCCTGTTCCACAGGGACGAGGTGTAGTATTACATCTCCCTCCTCACAGACTGCTGCCGGAACTGTATGAAAAAAAGCGGGGAAAGGGATAGTTTACATCACCCAGAAAAGTTCTATGTGCCTTTGACTGTTTATATATACATAGAGGTTTGTGTGTATGTATGCATATATGTTTGTGTACACACACACACACACACACACATATATATATATATATATATATACACATATATATATGTAGACATATACTTATATATATGTATTTATGTATACATGTACATGTACATGTATATATATATATATATATATATATACATATGTATATGTATGTATATATATACCGTATTTTTCGGCATATAAGACGCACATTTTCTTCCTCAAAATGGCGGTGGGGAAGTTCGTGCGTCTTATATGCCAAATGTACGCTCCCTCCGTGCGTCCTCGGTGGTTCAATGGGCTGCTCCTGGGATCGGAGGCCGAGCAGCCCATTGAACCACTGAGGACGCAGGGGGAAGGAGTGTCGCTTTCCCTGGGACCATGCTTTCCCTGGGACCAGCATCTCCCCAAGGAAAGCAACGTTTTTTTCCTTGGGGCAATACTGGGGTCGGAGGACGCCTCGGACCCCAGGGCCCCTCCAAGGAAAGCCCGGTTGCTTTCCTCGCAGGGACCCTGGGGTCCGAGCCGTCCTCCGTGCGTCGGAGGATGCCTCGGACCCCAGGGCCCCTCCAAGGAAAGCCTGGTTGCTTTCCTCGCAGGGACCCTGGGGTCCGAGCCGTCCTCTGTGCTTCGGAGGACGCCTCAGACCCCAGGGCCCCTCCAAGGAAAGCCCGGTTGCTTTCCTCGCAGGGATCCTAGGGTCCAAGGTGTCCTCCTTGGGTCGGAGGACACCTCAGACCCAGGGCCCCTCCAAGGAAAGCCCAGTTGCTTTCCTTAGGCGGATGCCTGGGTCGGAGGCATCCTCCGACTGTATTTTATTAAGAATCTTTTTTTCCTAGATTTTCCTCCTTTAAAATTGGGTGCGTCTTATATGCCGGAGCGTCTTATATGCCGAATGTTTTTCCTTTCCTCAGGGAATGTCTATATGTTGAGATATTTATAGTGTGTGTGTGTGCGCGCGCATGTGTGCACGCACGTATGTATATATACATATATATAAGCATATCTATCTATATGCCCACATGTATTTATCGATCTATCACTATCTATCTCTCTTGAAAGATATGTATCCATAAATGTATATACACTTACATATATGAACACACACATGCGTGTGTGTGTGCATGACATTATATACACCTAGTGCATGGAAGGAGATATCTGCTGCCCACCCCCCCACCCCCCACATAAAAAGAGCCCCTAAATAGGTTCTAGGGAGATAGGTGTCCTTAGAACCAAGCAGGCAGCGATAGTCAAGTGTGAGGAGAGCCCGGGAAATAACGATGCAAGAAAACACATAAGAAGAAAAACTCACACAGTTCCAGATCGCCAGCATCCTGGAAAAGCAAACATGGACCATGGCCTCTGTGGCAGCGATGGCAGCCTGAGGAAGTAGAAGCATCATAAAGCTTTTCACTTTTTTTCCCTCACCACCACCCCGAAGGCTAGACCACCAATAAACATTTAACCATTCCCCATAATGCTCTCCCCCCAACACCAGGTCGCAAGACGGCAGATATCCAAATACAAAAAAAGACTGCATCTACAAGAGAGGACCAGGTTTACCCGTTGTATTTGTGGCCCGATGCAAACAGGAAGCACACGTCATAGGATGCTTCCCCACAGACCCATGGGAAATAACGCTAGGAACCATGGGTTATGAAGTGGAAATGCTCCACGAGAGGGAAATGCTGATCAAACATACGGCGTTAGCGCTATGATTGCGCTATGAATCAGCTCACACTATTGCAATGGCCCATGAAACCGACATTCAAAAGAACGCGAATGATGCTACATTGCGAGCAGTTTCTCACTGGGTTCTGAGCGATGTCGTGTAAACACACGGAAAAATATAGCGCTATAGCGCCTGATTCCCTGTGGAATCTGCTGCTTTTGGCCCCATGTGCTAAGGTCCATAGGGTTTTCTTGGCATGTTTCTTCAGAGGGGGCTTGCCATTGCCAACCTTTGAGGCTGAAAGTTTCTCTCACTGCAGAAAATCTTGTTGGACACTGCTTTAACTGCCATGGCTCAGTGCTATGGAATTCTGAGAACTGTAGTGCCACAACAAACTCTGGTGCTCTGCTGCCACAACAAACTACAATTCCCAGAATTCTATAGCACTGAGTCATGGCAGTTAAAGCAGAGTCAACCCAGATTATTTCTAGCCTGAGAGACTGTGTCTTGACCAAGGTCACCCAGTGAGTTTTCATGCCCAAGCCAGGATTTGAACCCTGCTCTCCAGGGTCACAGACCAACACTCAAACCACTACACCATGCTGGCTCTCTGACTATATGGTTACTTGTCAGATATTAGCTGTCTTCATTTATTGCAGCAACCCATGGTTTGCCTTTTGGAGAATGAAGAGAAGAGAACCCCAGGCAGGATCATATCCTTGGTCTGCGTGCAACATTGGACTTGTATGTCTGGCCAATGGAAACTTGCTGGTCTCATGCACTTCATCCCTGGTCCCAAACCTGGCACAAAAGATGGCAATTGGAGTTATACTCAAGGGACCCATTTGTATTTCTTACCCCAAGCTCCTGCCTTCAGGGCTGTGTGATTCATTGCACATTTCTTTGTGCATGAGAAAAGGCATTGTCCACTGTTATATCCCAGAGTAAAGTCATAGCTGTGGGCCTACTGTCATAGTGGAGAAATTGGTGTGGCATGTGGGGTGAATGAGTGAGGATTAGGATTAAGAGGGTTAGGTTTGGGAATTAATGAGCAGGTCTGAGAGTCTGAGTTAGTAGCTTTTGTAGAGAAGATTCTAAACAAGAGTGAAACGCTTGTTTTAAACGTATTAAATTAATCTGTTTTATTATGTTCAGCTTCTGCTAATAAAGTATTGTTTTTGTGTATCTTACACATTTGGCCTCTGGGAAAGCATACACCCACACATTGTTGTTGTGTGCTTTGTGTGTTTTTCTGTGTGTATACGCACACATGCACACACACAATTGTGTGCTCCTGCATGACAAGGGTTTGGACTGGATGGCCCTTGTGCTCTCTTCCAATTCTATGATCCTATGATTCTGTGTTGGTTTTGTATGTCTTCAAATTGTTTCCAACTTATGACAACCCTAAGACAAACCTATCATAGGGCTTTCTTGGCAAAATTTGTTCAAAGGAGATTTGCAGTTGACTTCCCCTGAGGCTGAGAGTATGTGACTTGCCCAAGGTCACCTAGTAAGTTTCATCATGGCCAAGTGTGGGATCGAACCATGGTCTCCAGAGTCATGCCTACAGATCATTTCCCATTTATGGCAACAGTAAAGCAAACCTATCATGGGTTTTCTGGAGCTGAGAGTGTTTCTCACTCATGTCACCCAGTGGATTTCCATGGCTGAGGAATTGAATCAGAGTCCAACACTTAAACCACTACACTACACCATATATGGGATGCTGTGGCTTAGTGGTTAAGATGTCAATTCTGATGATTGGAAGACTGGAAGTTTGGCAGTTCAAGGTACAAGTGCTGCATGGTGGGGTGAGCTCTTGTCACTAGCCCCAGCTTCTGCCAACCTAGCAGTTCAAAAGCAAATGCAAGTAAATAAATAGGTACCACTTCGGTGGGAAGGTAACAGCCTTCGGTGCAGTCATGCTGGTCACATGACCACCAGAGCAGTCCTTGGACAATGCTGGCTCTTCGGTTTAGTCACGGAAATGAGCACCGCCCCCTACAGTCAGTTATGATTAGACATTCATGTCAAGGGACTACCTTTACTGATATATAGATACAGATACAGATACAGATACGTTGTTGTGTGCCTACAAATCATTTCCCACTTATGGCAACAGTAAAGCAACCTATCACAGGTTTTCTGGGGCTGATTCACTCATGTCACCCAGTGGATTTCCATGATTGAGGAACTGAATCAGAGTCCATCACTCAAACCACTACACCATGGTGCCACACACTCATATACATACATACATACATACATACATACATACATACATACATACAGGTTGAATATCCCTTATCTGAAATGCTTGGGACCAGAAGTGTTTCTTAATTCAGATTTTTTTTCAGATTATGCAATACCCATGTTTCTATTTACAAAATGAGGCATAATAAGTCTGGAGAGAGACTGAGTATTTGTGAAATATGGGAGGCGTGAACCCCCACCATTTCACAGATCCTCACATCTTATTCCAGCTGCATCACTCTCCAGCCACATCTTTCTCCAGCCTTGTAAATACAGTACAGGTGTGTACTACACAACTTGGGTTGTAGCTCAAAAAAGTTTTAGATTTTGAAATTCTTTGGATGTTGGAATTCCAAATAAGGGATACTCAACCTGTGTGTGTATATATGTGGGTCCAGACATGCTGTCTGTGGTAACAACAGAGGATCAAGAAAATTGGTGTCCAGTGGGATAGAAGTTCTAGAATAGTCCACTCATGAACCTTGAAGGCATCTAGTAGGTCCCCACAGTGGTGACCACAGCAGTGGGACAGAAGGAGGTCCTCACATTGGTGGCAGAGATGGGGATAAGGGAAAAGTCCTCCTGACTGGTGACAGCAATGAGATTTATGGATGTCTTCACATATAATGGCAGTAGCAATTTAAGTAGAAGCTGAAATTTGGTGGGCAAATAGTTTTATATATATATATATATATATATATATATATATATATATATATATAAATATGGGGCAAGAGCCTCACACCATCTAATGATGGGATGAGGTCTCTTCCCCTGCAGAATACAACACCAAGGAATAGATCCTAACCAGAAAAGGCCAAAAGTTGGAGTTTTGTCATCTAAGGGAATGCTGCACCAAGATGATGAATATAAGACAGATGCCTAAAGTGTGGAACAGGTCAGGTTGCTCAAGTGTAAAAAGGATCCACAGAATCAAGCTGGTGATGGTTCCCTTGGCATCTGGCAATTTATGAAGCATTTGAAAAGGAAATGGAAAAGTGCATTGAGACTCCCCTTGAAAATAACTGACTGCTTGGAAAGCTGCCATGGGTTTTTAGAATAGTAATCTGGATGAAAACTGACAAGAGGCAAATAGCTCTAAAATATTATATTTTTCAGCGAGGGGAGACCAGGAAATTGCCACCTGCTCAAAAGAAATAGCTCATCTGAGATGATAGATAGATAGATAGAGAAAGAGCACATTTTAAATTTTGAAACTGGCCAATGTACTGCAGTAAGCATAAGGACTGGCACTCTGGAGGGAGATGGCTGTTGAAAGAATAATTTCTATTCAATTGCCATGCAATTGTTCAAAACAGTTATTTCCTATATTGTGATTTTCCTTGCTTTTTTATTTTCTAGAAATAGTAAGCTACTTAGGTACTGGAGAGAAGCACTGTCTATCCTCAGGGAGACATAGATTTGGATATTAATATATTGGTCCAAGACAATCCAGGATCTAAGGAAACTATTTCTGTGTACTAGTTTGATACCACTTTAACTGCCATGGCTCCTTCCTTTGGAATCCTAGGACTTATTGTTAGTGCTTAGTGCTTATAATTTTCTAGTCCACTCCCCTGAATTACTGCACTAGAGCGCTCTAGCAGAGAAGTCTACCTCATGAAACTATAAATCCCAGAATTCTGGAGGAGACAATTATAGCAGTTATAGGGGCATCAAAACTCTGTAATTGTATAGTATGGATTCATGCCAAAATCCCATAGCAAGAATCCAAGGGTCTAAATTTTACTAGTAGTCCCAACCAGAGTAGACCATTAAATCAACAGTGTTTATGTAAGTGTTGATTTATGATTTATCAATTGATTCAATGAGAGTACTCCAGTTGAGACTACCAATGGGATCCAAGCCACAGCAGTTAAAATAATTTCAGGACTGATTCCTAAAGGGCTGCATCTACACTGCAGAATTAATGCAGTTTCACACCACTTTACCTGCAATGGCTCAATGCTATGGAAGTCTGGGATTTGTAGTTTTGTGAGATATTTAGCCTTACTCTAGAGATCTCTGATGCCACAATCAACTACAGATCCCAGGATTCCATAAAATGGAGCCATTACAGTTAAAATGGTGTCGAACTGTATTAATTCTGCAGTGTGGCAGCAGCTTTAGTCTCAACAAGAGTAAACTCATGGAATCAATTGTTGGTTGGTGAGTCAATATGTACATATATCCGGTTCATTCAATGGTTCTAAACTAGATGGGATTAGCAATTGGATTCAAAGCTATTTATGTGTACTGATTGTAAGTTTTGACTTTTGTGTGAAGACAACCAAATTCAGATATATCTAGAACTATTTAATGCCACCACATTAGACTGCCCATTCTTTCACTTGGAAACCAGTGCCCAATAACAGACATGTAGACTTATGCATAACAGCTGGTATAGATATTCCACAGGGATGTACAATCCCATTAATCCAGATTTTAAATTGGTTTAGAATCTAATATGAGTGCAGTAATAATGTAGTCTGACAGCGCATTAACCGCCATGGCTCAATGCTATGGAATTCTGGGACATGTAGTTAGCTCTGGTGCCATAACAAACCACAAATCCCATGTTTCCATAGCATTGTGCCATGGCAATGAAAGTGGAATCAAATTGCATTAATTCTTCAGTGCAGATCAGACCTTGAGCACAGCTCTAACAATGGATACAAGCACAGGAATTGCTTTGTTTGTGTGACAGAGAGGCAAGGCAATAGGTGAAACTCCCTGAAATATGGCTCACCAACAGAACCATTAATTCTGCAAGCCACTTCTTGGGTTCCATTATCCAATGGTCTTCTAGCTACCATTTGATGTAGACTCAGTTGGATTCCTAATGTTACAAATTTGCCTAGAAATAAGAACTGCAGGCCCAGACTAAAAGAACTGTTTTTGAAACATCTGGCATCAAGTCTAGCTCAAGAGACCCTAATCATGGACTATAAATTCCAAAACATTTTAGGAATGAATTTCCATCAGGGGCTCTTTCTCACTTCATAATTATGATTCCACTTTAACTGCCATGGCAACATCCTATGGAATCTGGGGATTTGTCGTTTGGTGAGGCACTATAGCTTTCTAACTGATAATTCTTAATGTCTCCTGCCCTAAATTGCAAATCCTAAGATTCCATGAAAAGCAATTTTCCAAATGGCATCATGTCCCAAAATGTTAGCCCATTCTTGGGTACATGGGTCTAGTAGGGTTTATTTTTCTCTGCCCCCATACGTGGTAGTTACCTTGTTTCCATTCTTCTAGTCATAGGCTGTATTTCAGAGCAAGAAACTGGCAAAACTATCTTTGAGTATTCCTTGCCTAAGAAAACTCTAAACATTCATGGGGTCACCATAATTCAACAGGCAACATGAAGACACATACACACAGAGAGAGTCGCCGTGTAGTTGTTAGCATTTCACCTTGCTGTGCTGTCACCTTACTGCCAAAATTTGAATGAGAAGTACTTGATGCAAAATTTTCCCTATCCTCTCCCTTCCCCAATGCTTTTTTAGCTGATGGTTTAGTACAAATGAATGAGCGAATGATAAATGCAGTGTATTTTTTCTAATCTGAGTGTTGTTGTTCCATAAAATCTGATCTAATGTGTGCACTGACCTTGACAATGTGCATGTGCTGGTTTCTGCAATGTATCCCTTCTTAATATGTCCACTCCACCCCCTGTGCATTTTAATACTTCCAGCCATCTGCTTTACCTTGGCAGGGAATGCAAGACAAGCAAACAAGAGACCATGATAGATCTATATACTTCAGGTCACCGTCATCCAGAAGCCTAAATTATGTTCGTTAAAACCCGTTAGCTACATCGAAGCAAAATGAAGTCACTAATAGGACAGAAAGAAAGGAGAGAGGCTGAGTGTAATGGAGATGTGATTATGGATGTCACTGTAGGAAGCAGAAATGGCTAGAGAGAAAACAATTGATGCTGCTGAAATGCAACATTTCTCTGAAGATGCCAGCCACAGATGCTGGCGAAACGTCAGAAAGAAACTCTTCTAGAACATGGCCACACAGCCCAAAAAACCCACAAAAAACTATAAAAATACAACATTCATTGTCATAATGTAAAGAGTCCATTATTGGTATCCATGTGAGTTGATTGTGCAAAGTAATCGGGTTTCCTGTAGTTCCAAAGGAGTTACCAACATAGGAATGTCTGTATGATTTGCTCACCTTGGAAAAAAATTATTTCTCTCTCTCTCGCTCTCTCTCTCTCTCTCTCTCTCTCTCTCTCTCTCTCTCTCTCACACACACACACACACACACACACACACACACATATATATATATATATATATATATATATATATATATATATATGTACGTACGTACATACATACACACACACTAAACTAAAAACCCCAGAATCTCACAGCCAGCAAGTGGGACATGTCACCTCTTAACCTTCTTATCTCCAGGCTAAACATACCCAGTTCCCTAAGCTATTCCTCATAGGGCAAGGCAATAGCCTCATTCCCCACCCCCAACCCCATCCCTACGAGAGCTCCCTTCTTTCAGTCAACATACCCACTTGTTCCTGGACAAAACAGAAAGGGGGAATGGCCTCTGATCTCACTTAGATCAGAAATAAAACAAGCCTTTCCATTAGTGAAAACCAATTTGGAATCCAAGTGAGAAGCAAGTAACAGGGTGGCACCTTCTTGGACTCCTCTAGACTGCCAAATAATTCTCCACTTTACTCACCCCCACTCTCCACCAGGCACAGAATGGCTTGGGTGGGCTACAGTTGCTCTACAGTATGTGGTGGTCAGTGAATAGCTGAAATTATGTATGTATGTATGCAAGTGTATTTATGAATGTATGCAGAGAGAGAGAGAGAGAGAGAGAGAAGCACGTACACAGACCGACACACACACACAGGTTGAATCTCCCTTATCCAAAATACTTGGGACCAGACGTTTTGGATAGTTTCAAATTTTGGAATATTTGCATATACATAATGAGATACCTTGGAGATGGGACCCATCATTAAATTCATTTATGTTTCATACACACCTTATAAACATAGCCTGAAGGTAATTTTACATGAAATATTTATACATAATTTTATACATAATATTTTTAATGGTTTTGTGCATGAAATAAAGTTTGTGTACACTGAACCATCAGAAAGTAAAAGCATTATTATCTCAGCCACCCATGTAGACGATTTTGGAATTCTGGATAAAAAATACTCCATCTGTATATACATATATAAAATAAATGTGAAGCAGTGCGGGAGGGGAGGTGTCCTACACATATTTAAAGGGTAAATTTGTTCTGTTGGAGACTTCCAAGATTGACAATTCATCCCTGAGAAGAGCATAAGAACGTGAGTCCGGGGGAATCTGGAGGAAGTTGTGGGTGACAAAAACAGATTTGGGGGGGGGGGGGCAACATGTGGGACTACACAGATCCTAAGAGGCCACACTTTCCATGCCAAATCATGTGTGTTTTTTGCTTCTCATCAAAGTTCTTGGTTCAGTTTTCAGTGCTACCCATGACCAAGTCCTGACAACAGGCTGGAAGAGAAGTTGGGATTCAAGAGCAATTCTAATCTAACATCTTGATTCTATAGATTGGCTCCAGGAATGACTCTATAGATCATCCATTCTGAGCAACCTGGAATCTAAAGCACTATTCTTAGAGCATCATTATTGTATTCCCTTGTGTTCTGGTCAGAAAAGGTCAGCTTGAGGTGAAGAGATTCCCTTTGACTTTCCAATGCTTTCCCTTTCAAGGTAGTTAGAATTTATTGCATGATGCATATCTTTTTGCTTGAGGGAATGGACATAATTCATACAAATTAGGGCCTTGGTGCCCCAGATAGGAAAAGGTTACTGTTGTAACTAGCAAAACAGAGAAAATGAAGCCATTTCTAAAAATAGCCAAAGGTGTATCTCTGTGTGGAGAGCCTGAAATGGGAAAAGTTGGGGGAAAACCATTAAAGGGAAGCAATGGCAAGGCTGAAAGAAAGCACAATATGCATTGTATTTGTTATGGGGGAAAACTATAGTGTTTGTTGATTTCAAATAAAAGTTGAGGGAAAGACATGTTAGAGGTTTACAGAGTTGAGAACAAGGGTGGGTGAACAAAAATGTGTTCATTTTTATAAGAATTTACCAACATTCACAAACAACCTCACATTCATGAGATTAATTAACTAGTGGCCTCCTGTTAGTAGCACACATAGTTAAAGGTTAAATTATATCTGCATACATTTTTTCTTTTGGTCAGTTCCCTTCTTCCCTCTGCACCAACTTACTGTAGAGCCACTACAGGCTTCCACCATGGCCATTCCACACCTGGTTGGAGAGCAAGAGGTAAGATTCAGAGAAGCAAGCATCTGTGATATGAAATTGAATTGATTACACCATCCATCCACTGAGATCTCTGGAGGACCTTAGCAGATTACAGTAATCATTTTGCATCTAGCTACAGGGACATAGCCAGACACTTGTCTGATCTCATTCCACTCTCTATCAAGCACAGAATGGCTGGGAAAGTAGGCTGCAGTGGCTTTATAGTAAGTCTGGTGTCAGCAAATGGCCAACTATAACATTTCTCTATAAGGAACTTCTGTGTTACACAGAGCCATACAGGATGCCAGTCACTAAGTCCAACTTGGGTCTGAGTAACTTACTGTCTTGGTCAGAATCTTCAACTGACTGCACAGTGACCAAACTCCACCTAATAAAACCCACCTTTTAGCCAACACAGTCATTTATTGGCCAGCAGAGAGCCAATAGAGGCATTTATTGGCTGTCAGAGAACCAGGGGAAGTGAAGAGGCATCTCGCTATGTTCCTGTACCTAGATGCACAGTAATGCAACCATCCTTTGGGACTTCTGGGGGACATCAGGAGATTCCAGAGGATGTTGGTTTCTGTGTGTCCCACTATAGCAGGAGTATGTTTGTGGCCCTTGCTCCTCCCTAAAACTCCATTTTTTAAAAAAGGGGGGCATGGCTTTATGTCAATTTCTTCCCCTGAAACATATAGAGTCTCCCTGAGTGAAAACATATGAAAACATGCCTACTCCCAAAAATAACCCAGAACTCAATATTAACCTCACCCGCTCCATAACCTCCATTTTATTGTGTAGTCCCTTTCAAAATGGTGGTAGGAAGTAACACAACATTGCTTGCTGTTGCTATTTTGAGATGAGGAAGAGGAATTGTAGAGGTATATGGGCTTGCTGTATGAGGGGTCTCTGGGAGGAAACCTCAGTGTGTTTGCTTTAGTAGCAGTCATCCTGCGTGTGTATATGTGCCTTTACATCTCTTGTTGACTTATGGTGACCCCGTGAATTTCACAGGGTTTTCTGAGACAAGGCGTACTCAGAGGTGGGTTTGCCAGTTCTTGCTTCTGAAATACTGTATAGCCTACAGCACCTGGTATTCAGTGGCAGTCTCTCATCCAAGTATTAACCAGGGATGCCCTTGCTTAGCTTCCTTGATCAGATAGGATGTGGTGTCTTTATGGTAGTTAAAATATGAATTATTTTGTTTTTGGTTAATCTCTGTTGAATCTTTATCCTGGAAGCAGTACCTGTGTTTACTTTCAGCAGTCATCTTAGCTAGTTCCAAGATAATAGAGACTACCAATTAAGGAGAGAGACATTTCATTTTGGAAAATAATGGGTTAATTTAAACTCACCTGTGTGTGTATCAAATCACTTTGGCTTTCTGATAGTCTGAAAAAAGCTATGTAAGAAAGATACTTCGCAATGGAGACCAGAAACTTTTAATTCTACTGGAACAGAAATGTTGCCCTGAGTAAGAATTATCTAGCATATGCTCTAAGAAGCTGGAAACATTGTTTTCATGTGAACATATGAAGCACCTTTAAGCTGCCCATTTCACATGTTGAGTGAACTCATGGAGACATGAGGGGGCAAGATGTCTATGAATCATAGAATCATACAGGTGGAAGATACAACAACAGCTATCCAATCCAACCCCCTGCCATACAGGAAGACACAATGAAAGTGCTCCTGACAGATGGCCATCCAGCCTCTGAGCCTGACCCAGAATTGGGGGGGGGGGGGGGAGAGCGTTAATGTTTTCCAGTACATTCTCAAAATCCACCAGCAAGCTGACTGAGGACATATAGCAGTTGTACTCCAAAAGAAAAAGTAACTTTCTCAAGCTCTGCCCTGACATTCATACATGTATTTAGAGGTCAGAACAGACTGTGCATAGCATGGCTGATTTGGAACCCTGAAAAGTCAGTGCATCAGACAAATTCTGAAGTTCGGCTCCTTTCTCTTGGACAGATCTGAGGGTGAGACTCAGGGACAGTTGCTAGTCCAAAATAGAGCTTGATTGTGGTGTCCCTCAGGGCGCCATCCTGTCCCCGATGCTATTCAATATTTATATGAAGCCGCTGGGTCAGATCATTCAGAGGCATAGAGCATAGTGTCATCAGTACACTGATGACACCCAGATATACTTCTCCATGACCAGGTCATCAGCTCAGACTTCAGATGGCGTCTCTCCTCTCAATGACTATCTCAGAGCGGTAGTGGATTGGATGAGGAAAAACAGATTGAAGCTGAATCCAGACAAAACGGAGGTACTGACAGTTACAGGCCCAAAACCAGATTCGGGAATACAGCCTCCGGTTCTGGATGGAGTCACACTCTCCTCTAAGGACTGTGTTCACAGTCTGGGGGTACTCCTAGATTCATCACTTCACATGACTAGTCAGGTGAATGCGGCGGTCAGGAGTGCCTGTTATCAGCTTCAGCTGATACACCAACTGCCCCCTTATCTGGATATGAGGGATCTGAAAACTGTGGTACACGTTCTGGTGACCTCACGTCTGGATTACTGCAATACACTCTACATGGGGCTACTCTTGTGCCTAACCCGGAAACTGCAACTGGTACAAAACATGGCAGCCAGGTTAATTACTGGTACATCCAGGAGGGACCGCCTCTTCCCGTATGACCCCCTGTGCGCCCTTAGGTCCTCTGGGAGGAACCTGTTGCAGCCAATGAAGACCAGGCTCTCGCAGACTTCCCAGAGGGCCTTCTCTGTGACCGCTCCCAGACTTTGGAACGGCCTGCCGGATGAGATCCGTCTTATTACCACTCTTGCTGCTTTTAAGAAAACAGTAAAGACGGATCTCTTCCGGCAGGCCTTCCCAGAATAATTTCCCGGCAATGGTGGAGGTCTGCTACCCACCCCTCGATCTGCCACTGTTTGTATACTGCCCAAAACATTGTTTTATTTGTATTTATGTTTTAAAATCATTTTAATTTTTTCTTGGTTTAATCTAGTTTTAAGGGGTGGGAGGGTTAGGATGTGGGATTTGGGAATGTTTTAATTGCTTACTGTTTTATAAGGTTGTATGCCGCCCTGATTGCTGAGCAGAGGGGCGGGTTAAAAATAAAGTTTATTATTATTATTATTATTATTATTAAGACCCAGCAGCTAATTTTCAGCACCTTGGATCTGCCACACTATCCCACCCCATTTAAAAAAAAAAAACCCAAATCTGGAAGTGACCATGAAAAGAGGTCCTACTTCAAGTATTGTAAAACTCTTTGGAGAGACATTTGTTGCTTCTATTTCTAGCTAAGCGTGCTTCAATTTATAAAGATCCTATGAATGAGAGACTGCCAAGAGAACCAGTTATTAACAGCCCTGCTTAGTTCTTTCAAAGTCAGAGTTGCATCTTTCCTTACTAAATCAATCCAACTGTAGAGTGGCTGTCCTCTTTTCCTACTGCCTTCCACTTTACCATGCATTATAATCTTGCAGTTTATAGTCCGTGATATCTACAGAATTCTCCTCCAGTACCACATTTCAAATGAATTGGACATTAGAGTAGACAAACAGGGGTTGTGAAGAGTTATACCTTGTTTTAAAGAAGAATTACCATTCCTAGGGCTAGAGTCAGTCGGGGAAAACTTGTGTCATAAAAATGGGTGGTGGACCACATATGTCTCATGGGATATGTGATTTCTACCCTTGTTCTAAGACCTCAGGTAAAAGTCTTTTTCAGTCTCAGAAATACTGAAGATTAAATTGGATATTTTTAGCATGCAAAGCATGTGCTCTGGAACTGAGCTATGGCCTCTCTGTAACATGCATTTCTCATATCAATGTCTCCTAAACCTACTTTCTTCCCCCCCACCATGCCCCCCTTGCCATCACTATCTCTCCTTTTCATTTTAATAGAGAAATCCCTTTAGCAGGAAAGAAATCACTGTGGGACAATTTGTTTACTTGCCACAAGTATATTAGCTATAAAGTAGCCAATAGCACATTACACATTAGAAAGGACTTTAGAGAAATGGAATGCCACTGATTATCCCTAAAGGGGCTTTAAGATGATGAGACACCAAACCAATTAAATTTATTTGGTTTATAGAAAATTGGTTGAATCATGTTCAGGTTTACAATATTTGCATTCAGAGACCTTGCAACATCTGTGTAATGCCAAAGATTTATTTGTGGGAAAATATAATTTGTGTGTGTGTGTGTTCATGTGCATGTGTATAGTAATTCAGCTTCTCTCCCTGGGGTAGGAGAAAGAAACATTTAAACGTTTGCTATTTTGGAAGGGGAAGGGATTGGAGAAAAACTCATTTTTTTCACACTAGAAAATCTTTTGTGCATGAAAAAGAAAACAGTTTCCTGAAAATTCAGGGATGTAGTTGTCTCTATCAAATAAAATATTCTTTCCATCAATATTCTCATGGTTGGATTTTTTAAATGTGAAATACAACTGTGTCAGCAAATCATACACTCTCAGACTCAGAGGATGGCAATGGTGAACCCACTCTGAAAACACTTGCCAACAAAACCTTGTGATAGGTTTGCCTTAGGGTCACCATAAATTGGAAAAGACTTGAAGGCACACACAAACTTCCTTATCCTTGTAGAAGATAGTAAGGATCAATGGCAGCTGGTGTGTTCCATGTCATTGAAATGGTGGATCCATTTCCAGGTTTTAACCATCTTTAAAGCTGCTGTCCTTTAAAGCATTGATTAAAGCCTGGACTAGATACTCCACTCCACCAACTAGGGAGGTACTAGTTGCCACTGGTAAGAATTGACTATGGCCTAAGCCAGGGGTAGGCAACCTTTTTGAGCCGGGGGCCAGATTGCTGTCCCTCAGACAATTGGGGGGCCGAAGCACAATAAATAAATAAATAAATAAATAATATGCATGCACACTCTCTCAGCCCCAGAAAAGCCATGGCAAAATCCCTGTGGAGATTTTGCCAAGAAAACCCCAAGAACAAGTAATAACAACAATAATCATTATCATCATGGAAACAACTGGAAGGCAGGCCCACAAACAAGCAGGGATGCATGCACACTATCTCAGCCCCAGAAAAGCCATGATGGCAAAACCCCTGTGGAGATTTTGCCAAGAAAACCCCAAAAACAAGTAATAACAACAATAATCAATATTATCATGGTGGGCGGCAGCGGCGGCAGGACCGGCCAGGAGCTGGTCCAAAGGCCTCAGGGGGGCACATCCAGCCCCCGGGCCTTAGGTTGCCTACCCCTGGCCTAAGCCGACAGGCAAGATAGCATAGGCCAAGCCCAGGTCAGTTCCTGGGCCAGTGTTGTGATGAATGGGTGTTTACACCATACCAGGGAGCTTCTGTCACTGCTACCATGCATCGCATCTTCTTTGAAGATCTTCATCATGGCCCATAAGCACTGAAATTGGGTACCTGGCTATACCCACATGGCCAGGCACCTCCATCCGAATTCACAAGCCATAACAGGGATCTTCAGAGAAGTCATGACAGCAAAGGCAGATAAGGAGCATGAGGGGTCATTCACTGGGTCAGCTGATGCTGTGGAATTCCAAGGAAATGCCATGACAAACAGCAAGTCTTTTGATCCATGCTAAGGCCCCTTTGGGCTGGGATTGGGCTGGAACCATTGGATTGGCATCCAGATTGGCCGACCCCAGCCTGGAACTAATGGCCGGCATCATCAGTATAGGATGATGCCAGGCCTGATATGAAAATTTACTTTGAGGCATGTTGCTTTGTCTGGCTTATGGATTGGTTTCTTTTAAAAAATAAAGAAGTGTTAATGTTAGGAAGGGCAGATTTAAGATTTGTGATCCATGCCTTTCTATTTTATGATAAAATTAAAGCAAATAAAGATTTTGAGAACCATTATGTTCGAAAGACTCCTATTTCGAGTCTGGAATAGATATAAGCCCATATTGTGTAATAATATACCTTTTTGGACTTCTACTAATGAAGCACTATTTGAGAGAGAGAGACTACTAGACCCTGATGTATGGATAACATATAAAGATTTAATTAAAATTAGTGGAGAAACTAATAAAATGGAATTTAAAACACAGGAAGAATTGTTATTAGAAGGTTATAATTGTGGATGGTTTCTCCATAGGCAGCTCAGAGAAAGATTTATAAAAGATAAACATGAGAAAGGCATAGGGAAAGTGGACAAAGATTTTAAAAGATCTTAGAACAAGAGAAGCAAGTTAAAATATCCCATTTTTATGATTTGTTGTTGAAATTGAAACAGGAAAATGAGCCTATTAAGGAAAATATGATTAAATGGGCTATTGATTTAAAACAAACAATACCATTGAACCAATGGGAAAAGTCTTGGTCCCATAGAATTAAATACTCTCTGAGTTATGAATTAAGAGAAAATTTTCATAAGATGCAGCTGCGTTGGTATTTAACACCAACAAAACTGGCAAAAATGCAAAAGGGTGTAAATAAGCTGTGCTGGAAATGTAATAGAGAAGATGGTACTTTTATACACTTATGGTGGAACTGTATGATAGCGAAGACCTATTGGAAGAAGGTGCATGCGATTGTGAAACAAATAGTGCCGTCTATAGGGAAAATGGATTCTAAGTTTTATCTTTTAGGGATGATAGATAATGAGATGTTAGAGAGTACTTATGGTAAATTGTTATTTTATGTATCTACCGCGGCAAGAATGGTATACGCAAGGAAATGGAGAAATAAAGACCCTCCTGAGGTAAAGGAGTGGCTTTATAAATTGATGGATTACATGTTAGCCGACAAATGGACTCTACTCCTGAGAAAGAAGACATAGGAGAAAGGGAAAAAGACCTGGGAGCCATTTAAATTTTTTCTTGAAAAAAGTGAATATGTAGAGTTATCTGTTAAGTTATTAAATTTAATAATAATTAATTTAAGTTTTGAACATAGCTATTTATAGTTTTTAAGATTTAAGATTTAAGAGGTGGAGAGATTTGAGTAAGATATTGAGAGAAGAACCAAATTACTTCTCTTTATGGTTTATTTGGTACCTGAAGTCGAAGATGTCAAATTTTATTATAAGATATGGTGTGTCTAAATGTAGGAGATGATGATGATGAATGTAACAAAGCTCCTTATTCGAAGGTCAGGAAGTCATTTTCTTTTTCTTTTCTCCCCACTGTGAATGTGTTTGTAACTGTATGTTTCATATTTCCTTTTTGTCTGTCCTATATGTTTATATGTTTTTCTATTTGTTTGGCTTTTTTTCTTTTTTTCTTTCTTCCCCCCCCCCACTTCTTTTCTTAGTTTTGTAGTCTTTTTTATTAGCATAATTGTGTGTTTTTTTTAATGTGGTACATTGTATGTTATGTATTGTGTGAAATGCTGTAACTTTTTTTATTAATAAAGTTAAATTTATTTTTTTAAAAAAAGTATAGGATGATGCCAGGCCAGGGGGAATGTGGGCCTTTGGACCCATGTGTACAGTCCTTATATTATCATCCAGACCTCAGCTTTGTACTCAGAAGGTCTCAAGTTCAGTCTGTTCTGACTCAATCTGAAGGATCTTGTAGGAGACGGTAAGAAATAACTCTGCCTAGTATGCACTTCCAGCCAGGAGGACCATACTCTATTCAGTGACCTATAGGGCCAATGCAGATGGCCCGAAAGGGGCAGCACAGATTCAACCCAGGAGCAGCGGATCAGGGCCACAGCAACCACATGCCGTGGCCCCTATCCTGCTTTTTGCCACCCCCTTAGAGCATCAAAGAGCTGCTCTAAGCTGCCACTGCAGCTCTTTTGCACCCTTTTGGCACAGCATGTGTGCACACTGTGCCAAGAGAGCGTCCTGATGCCATGCACCTTGTGGATGGGTGTGCAGCATCAGGGTGGAGTCAGGGCGGCCGGCGTGCAGCTGCCCCACCCCAACTCCATCCTCCTGCCAGTCCTTTGTGCTGGTCTGCATCTGCCCATAGTCTCATCTGGTATACTTTTCCCCATTATGTTGAGAATCCCCATTCTAGAAACATTGTCCTTTAGGTTATATGAGTTCTAGAGCATCTTCATCTTCCTGCAGGAAGAAAGGCAAAATATGTGTGTCATGATCCTATGACAGATCATAATGTGCCCTGCATCCAGGTGGAGTGGGGGAATACATCAATACTCTGCCCAGGGTCAGATGCCTTCCAACATTTCACAGATTAAACCTGGGACACATGTGTCCAAGCAACATCAGAGTGTGGTAAAGATGACAAAAGTTATTAATGAGGAAGAACATACAAGCTTGGAGAGGCTGCAGCAGTTTGCTCCTGCCTGAGCCTATTGGGAAGGGGCAAGACTCTACCCCTCCTATCCTCTGGTGTGGTATGGTGAGAAAATGCCTGAAAATGTAACAGAATGACCAGTACCTCTATTTCAGATGGCTACTGGCTATTTGGGGTCAAACACACTAGTTACTCTAAATTTGGGGCAGGGGGTGACAATGAGGAATGTGGCCCTTTAAATTTCTATGGACTGCAGTGTATCCCCACCACCACTGATAATTGCTCACTCTTCTTCAGAATTAATGTACCAAAGGCTCACATCATTCCTTTCCTCCAAACCAAGAACAGTGATGTCCATTGTTAATCATTGTGAGGCATGATTTGACAGGGGAGGAAAGATATGGAGTTAGCCTGGTCCTTAGTCATGCTGATGCCTCCTGCTGTTCCAGACTATATGGATGTATGCATGGAATGATGAGTAATGGCTCAGAAGGAAACAGAGTGGCAGCACAGAAGTATTCTTCCATTGCCAAGGAAAGCCAGTAAGCCAACAGTGGCCCGATGAGCAATGTCCAGAGACTGGAAACAAACAGTGGAGAGCCACAGAGAATATGATCAGTGCCTAGTAACAGTGGCATCACTAGGGTTGGTGTCACCCCAGTGTGTTTATTCATGCTGTTATCCCAAGGCAGATTTTAGATTTGGAGGGGGTCACAAAGGGCCATCCAGTCCAACCTTCTGCTGTGCAGAAGTGCACAGCTAAAACAATCCTGAGAGATGGCCATCCAACCAATGTTTAAAGACTTCCAAAGAATAAGAATCCACCACATTCTGACAGTATATTCCACTCTTGTACAGTTCTTACATTCAAGATGTTCCAGCCGCTGTCTAGGTAGGATACCTTTTCTTTTAATTTGAACCTAATGATTCATGTCCTAGTCTCTGGGACAGCAGAAAATACACTTACTCCATTTTCCACATATTCCTTCAGATACTTAATGAAGGTTAGCATGTCACCTCTCAGTCTTCTCTTTTCCAAACTAAACATGTCCAGCCCCATAAGCTGTCCCTCACCCATGCTGTTTTTCTGCATTTTTTTTTCCTGCCTCACTCATTCACATTTATCCACATGGTTTTAGTTTTGACCCAACTCTCCAATTTATCAAGGTCATTTTCAATTCTGATCCTGTCCTCTAGAGTATTCACTATCAGCTGCCACCAATCAGCAATTTTTATAAAACTGCCTTCTATTCTATAATCTAAGCCATTTATAAACATCATTTATAAACAACATCAAGCCCAAGACAGAACCCTGAGGCACCCCACTATTAGTAAGCACTCTCTTAATTCAGTTGATCAACCAATTATGAATCCACCTAACAGTAGAACTGTCTAGCCTACCGTTCACCAGCCTGGATATCATGGAGGACCTTGACAAAAGCTTACTGAAATCAAGATATACTGCAACCACAACACTCCCTGATCTACCAAGCTTGTAACTGTCAAAAAGAAATATGAGTAATTGGGCATGACTGTTTAATGATCTACTCTAGACTTTTTTCTGGTACAGTAGTTCTTTAGTATTTGTTGGGGTTTAATTCCAGGACCTACCATGAATACCAAAATTTGTGGATGCTCAAGTCCCATTATATACAATGACATAGTAAAATGATGTCTCATATATAAAATGGCAAAATCAAGGTTTGCTATTTGGAATTAATTTTTTAAAAATATTTTCAAGCCATGGATAGTTGAATCTGTGGGTATAGAGGGCTCAGTGTATTGACATGAAGCTGACTGATTGGTAGTTGTTCAGATCCTCTTTTTTGCCCCTTTTTGAAGAGGGAGATAACATTTGTCTTCACCCAATCTGTTGGGACTTTTCCTCTTCTCCAAGAATTCTCAAAGATGATCAAAACTGGCTCTGAGATTAGACCTGCAAGTTCTGTTAATGCCATTGGATACAGTTCATCCAGCCCTGGAGACCTGAATTCATTGTAACTCAGCATTCCTCTTTACCTATTCTGGTTTGCATCACCTTACTGCATAAATACTTAATGATGTACCTCTACATCATTAAGTATTTTCTTCTGATAGATAGATAGCAATGATAGGAGTTGAAGTCCAAGACACTGAGATCAACAGAATGGCAAGGCTGAATGATTAATAGTGCAATTGGAGCTGCTGGTGATGTCTCTCACACATTTACTTCTTACAGTAGGAAGCTCCTGGAAAGAAGAGGATCTGCAGTTCTCTCTCCCATTCCTCAAGGATTGGTAGCATGTACTGTCTATCCCAATCTCATTTTCCAGCTCCAGGGCAAGATAGGTGGTGTGTTGGAGTCATATTTCATAGAGAAGCCTGAAATGCCTCCTTTTGGCTTGAAAAGAGAGCTTGAATGTGGGCACAAAGTAGGGGGGCAGTTTGGTTACTGCTTCATGATTTCAACCACCTTAGTGCAACCTTGCAGACTGGAGTTGGAATGGAAAAGGCAATGATGATTGGCTGTTGAAAAAGAGGAAGACTACATTACAGATGGATTGACTCAATAAAGGGAGCCATGGCCTTTTGTTTGTATGCACTGAGCAGGACTATTGATGACTGGCTCAGAGGTCTCTCATTCACAAGGTGATCAAAAGTCAAAGCCAATTTCACCACAAATAACAAACATCTCCAGAGGTGGGTGACCAAAATGGTGAAAGGTCTGGAAACCATGCCCTATGAAGACTGGCTTAGGTAGATGAGTATGTTTAGCCTGGGAAAGAGAAGGTAACCACATTTAAATATTTGAAGGGATGTTCATACTGATGGAGCAAGCTTATTTTCTGCTGCTCTAGAGACTAGAACATGAAAGCAATGTATTCAAATTACAGGAAAAGAGATTCCACTTAAACATTTGGAAGAACTTCCTGACAGTAAGAGCTGTTTAAGAGTGGAACACACTGCCTCGGAGAGTGGTAGCCTCTCCTTTGGAGGTCTTTAAACAGAGACTGAATGGCCATCTGTCTGGAGTGCTTTAATTGTGTTCCAACTCTATGACTCTAAGAACAGCAACAACCACAATCTACTCCAACTAGTAAAGGATTTCCAAGGTTGATTATGGGAGCATTCAGATTCAATCTCATTCTACCCTCATAGTCTGAAAGGTTCCCAGCCAGAACATGCTGATGATCTGAGCAAGTATGACCATACTTGGAAAATTTCATAATAGATACAGAGCTACATGGGAAACTTCCAGTGGTGGATCCATGTAATTGGCAAAACATAATCAAACTTACAGAGAGTAACCCAGTACCTCAAAGACCATTAAGTGGTTTTTGCTTTAAACCTTATTGGGATTATTTTACTGCTGGCCCCTCAAGGGGATTAATCAGCCCAACATTTACAGCTTCTCATCAATTTACCATCTGCATCTCCACCTTTAACAACTTGACATAATGCATTTACTGGACATTTTGTCATTGCGGTATATTAGGGAGATGTTTTTGTTAAAAAGCAGCTGGCAGGAGACCATAAACAATAACGTTATAACATATTGTTTATCATTGTGTTAGGATGAGGAGTCGAACCAAGACCACTAATGCATTTCAGCATTAAGACACATCGTAATTGTTGCTGGAAAGGCGAAAGGTTACCCTGCTAATAATATGCAAATGGAGGCTTTACTGTGCATAATGAATGATCACGTTAGATTAAAGGCAGAAATTTCCTTTCATAGTACTTGCAATAAACCTTTTTGCGCATGGTTAATAATTAATTTAAAAGAATTACCATTTCTGTGAGCCAGGATACATTATTTATTAAATGTAATTAAAGTATTTATTAGGCAAGTAATAAGTGATGGACAAGAGGAGTGTGAGGGTGGTAACATTTGTATTTTATCAAATAACCCTGCCCTGTGTTTGAAAACAGTCACAGTTGTCTTGGTTGATTGGGTTAATGTATTAATTATCATCAGAATTATAAAGATGATGGACAGACATAGAAATCCATCTTCCTAACCCAACTACCATCACACTGGATTGTTTTGATGTGTTTATTTACATGATTAGATTAAATTTTAATATTGAAACTCCAGATTCAAATTCTTCTATCTCACTGTTCGTTTCTTTTCACAACTTTGATAATAAGATGTTGCATGCAAACCTTGAGGCTTTCTTCTGAGATGTGAACTTTCTCATCAATATTCAGTCCCCAGCTGTGAATCATTCAGCAAAACTCCACAGTCTGATTCAGAATCGACCAGTCATGTCAAACACATGTGTAAGTTCTCTTATACATGCAGTTGTAATTTTTTGCCTTTGCATAATGAATTTATTCATTCCATGGTTGCATAAGCAGAGTTCCAGAAGTATAATCACTTCATATGCAACTGTCTATTCTTGGATAGTGCATAACTAATTGAAAAAGACTTCTGTGTGTGCATGTGCATTTGCATGTGCATTAACTGCCCTCAAGTTGATGCCCAACTTATGGTGACTCTATGAATGAGAAATCTCCAGGACCCCTATCCTCAAGAGCTCTGTTCAGGTCTTGCAGACTCAGAGCTGTGGCTTCCTTGATTGAGTCTATCCAATCTGGAATGTGGTCTTCCTCTTTTCCTACTGCTTTCTGTCTTGCCAAGCATGATAACCTTCTCTAGTGAGTCACATTTTCTCATGATATGGTGATAGGAAATACAATGGCATTGACAATCATAACTTTAGAATTCAGTGAAATATCTCTGCATGATCATAGAATCATAGAATCATAGAGTTAGAAAAGACCACAAGGGCCATCCAGTCCAACCCCCTGCCATTCAGGAACTCCCAATCAAAGCATCCCCAACAGATGGCCATCCAGCCTCTGCTTAAAGACCTCCAAGGAAGGACACTCCACTACTCTCCGAGGGAGTGTGTTCCACACTGTAGAACCGCCCTTACTGTCAGGAAGTTCCCCCTAATGTTGAGGTGGAATCTCTTTTCCTGGAACTTACATCCATTGTTTCGGGTCCTAGTCTGTGGAGCAGCAGAAAACAAGCTTATTCCCTCCTCAATATGACATCCCTTCAAATATTTAAACATGGCTATCATATCACCTCTCAACCTTCTCTCCTCCAGGCTAAACATTCCCAGCTCCCTAAGTTGTTCCTCATAGGGCTTGGTTTCCAGACCCTTCACCATTTTAGTTGCCCTCCTTTGGACACGCTCCAGTTTCTCCACATCCTTTTTGAATTGTGGTGCCCAGAACTGGACACAGTATTCCAGGTGAGGCCTGACCAAAGCAGAATAGAGTGGCACTATTACTTCTCTTGATCTATACACTATACTTCTACTGATGCAGCCTAAAATTGCATTGGCCTTTTTAGCTGCTGCATCACACTGTTGACTCATGTTCAACTTGTGGCCCACCTGGCTTACTAGATCCCTTTCACATGTAGTCTCGTTCAGCCAGGTGTCCCCCATCGTATATCTGTGCTTTTCGTTTTTCCACCCTAAGTGCAGTACCTTACATTTCTCCATGTTGAATTTCATTTTGTTAGCTTTGTCCCAGCTTTCTAGTCTGTTCAAGTCATTTTGAATTTTGATCCTGTCTTCTGGGGTATTACCTACTCCTCCTAATTTGGTGTCGTCTGCAAATTTGATAACTATGCCCCCAATACCGTCATCCAAGTCATTAATAAAGATATTGAATAGCACTGGGCCCAGGACAGAGCCCTGTGGCACCCCACTGGTCACTTCTTTCCAGGTTGAAAAGGAGCCATTGTTGAGCACCCTTTGGGTTCGGCCAGTCAACCAATTACAAATCCATGTAACAGTTACTTTTTCTAGCCCACATTTTACCAGCTTGTTTGCAAGAATGTCATGGGGAACCTTATCAAAGGCCTTACTGAACTCAAGATATACTATATCCACAGCATTCCCTTCATCTACCAAGCTGGTAATTTTATATATATATATAAAAAAAAAAGATTAGATTTGTCTGGCATGACCTGTTTCTCTGAAACCCATGTTGCCTTTTTGTGATTATAAAATTACCTTCCAGATGTTCACAGACTCTCTGTTTAATTATCTGCTCCAGAATCTTTCCTGGTATTGATGTCAGACTAACTGGATGACAATTGTTGGGATCCTCTTTTTTCCCCTTTTTGTAGATGGGGACAACATTTGCCCTCCTCCAGTCCACTAGGACTTCTCCTGTTTTCCAGGAGTTCTCAAAGATTATTGCCAATGGTTCCGATATTACATTTGCCAGTTCTTTTAATACCCTTGGATGTAATTCATCTGGTCCTGGAGACTTATATTCATTTAGATTAACCAGGTATTCCTGTACTATCTCTTTACTTATTCTGTGCTGAAATTCTCCTATTCTGTTCTCTACTCCATTATCCTCAGGTTGAGCACCCTTTGCCTTTTCTGAGAAGACTGAAGCAAAGAAGGTGTTGAGTAATTCTGCCTTTTCTCTGTCCCCTGTTAACTTTTTGCCATCTTCTCCACACAGTGGCCCTACCATTTCCTTCTTCTTCCTTTTGCTGTGGACATACCCAAAAAAACCCTTTTTATTGTTCTTAACCTCTCTAGCAAGCCTGAGTTCATTCTGCGCTTTAGATTTTCTGACTTTACCCCTACAGATGCTAGCTATTTGTTTAAATTCCTCTTTGGTGATTTCCCCATTTTTCCATTTCTTATACATGTTCCGTTTAAAACTTAGTTCAATTGCAAGTTCCTTAGTCATCCATCCTGGCTTCTTGAGACACTGCCCATTTTTCCTCCTGATTTGAATGGTTTGAAATTGTGCCTTCAGTATCTCCCTTTTGAGAAACTCCCATCCGTCTTGAACTCCCTTCTCTTTTAGTATTCCTGTCCATGGGATCACCCCCAGTATTTCTCTAAGTTCAGTAAAATCAGCTTTCCTGAAGTCTAGAATGCGTGTCTGACTATGCCTGGCTTCTCCTTTCCACTGTATAATAAACTCCAGGAGGACATGATCACTCCCACCTATGGATCCAACCACATGCACCCCATTAACTATGTCTTCCCTGTTAGTTAGGATCAGATCCAAAATAGCTGACCCCCTTGTTGCCTCTTCCACCTTTTGGACAATGTAATTGTCTTCGAGGCAAGTGAGGAATTTGCTAGACTTTGAGGATATTGCTGAGTTTGACTTCCAGCAAATATCAGGATAGTTGAAGTCACCCATCACTACTATATTTCTCCTTTCTGAGTGTGTGGTCATCTGTTCTAGAAAGGCATCATCCAATTCTTCTACCTGAGTCGGGGGTCCGTAGTAGACTCCTACACTAATAACTTCCCTGTTGTTCCCCTCCCCTTTAATTTTTATCCAGATGCTCTCCACCTGGCTTCCAGGACTGATGTCCTGGATTTCTTCACTGGTGTAAATATCCCTGACATATAATGCTATTCCTCCTCTTTTCCTGTTTGACCTGTTTCTCTTGAAAAGGTTATACCCCTGTATTTCTACATTCCAGTCATGAGACTCATCCCACCAGGTTTCAGTGATGCCTGTTATATCATATTTGCTTTGTTGTGCTAGGAGGTCAAGTTCATCTTGCTTATTTCCCATGCTCTGTGCATTAGTGTAGAGACATTTAAGACCATATGTCCCCCTTACTTGCTGCCTGTGTGAGGTTTTTTGCCTCCCACTGTTGGGTCCCTGTACTGTTTGCCTTGTTTCCTCTATGACAGTTTGACTATTTTTTCCAATCCTTTTGTCTTCCAGGACGCTGTCTCCCTTCCCCACGTAACTCAGTTTAAAGCCCTCCTGATCAAATTATTGAGACTTTTGGCAAAAACGTTTCTTCCAACTGGCGTGAGATGCAGCCCATCCCTTGCCAGGAGTCTGCTCTCATGGAACCGCAGCCCATGATCTAAAAATCCAAATCGTTCTCGACAACACCATCTCCAGAGCCAATTGTTGACATCTGCTATTTTTCTTTCTCTTCCTGGACCATGCCCTTCAACTGGCAGAAGAGACGAGATGACAATCTGTGCCTCCATTTCCTTCAGCTTCTCACTTAGAGCCTCATAATCCCTTCTGATGTTCTGAAGGCTGTGTCTTGCTGTGTCATTCGTTCCCACATGAACCAAAAGGAAGGGGTATTGGTCAGTAGGCTTGACCAGTCTTGTCAGCCTCTCTGTCACATCTCGGATCTTTGCCCCAGGGAGACAGCACACCTCCTGAAACATCTTGTCAGGCCCACAAATCACTGCTTCTGCAAGGAGTCCCCCATCACAACCACACGCCTCCTCTGAGGCATAGCAGCGACTGTTCCCTGTGGTGGAACTCCCAGGGTCCCCTGCTCTGTCCCTGAAGTCTGCCCATGCTGCTCTTCCTTGTCCTCCTTGATAAGGGAAAGAGCTTGAAATTGATTCTGTAGCTGCAAGCTCCCAGAACGATCCCTGGTCTCCCTTCTTCTGCGTCTGACATTCCTCCAGCTGTCTACCTCCTGTGTATGTGATGTGACCTTCTCTTCCCCAGCAACTTCCTCTGTGTGGTCCCCATCCAAGACTGTTCATTCCGTTCTGTCTAGGAAAGCCTCTTGCTCCCTAATATGCTGAAGTGTAGCTACCCGCGCCTCCAGCTGCTGTACTTTCTCCTCCAAGAGGGCTACCAACTTGCACTTGGAGCATGTGTAGTTCCCCACATCTGTAGGTAAGAAGACAAACATCCCACAGGTATTGCAGGTGACGGCAGCAGTTCCTTCAATGTCCATACTAAGTCTTAATTAGTACCTGAAAGAGGACTACAGCTTTCCTCCTCAAAGAAAATCCCTCGCTAACACCAGTGTTAAAGCCTGCTGATGACCGGAACTTTTCAACAATTAGTAGTGGTTATAAAATTTTGGGAGCAGTTGTATACAGCTAACTGGCTAGCTCTATTTCTGGGGCTCTGGCAGCAGTTGTATAGAGCTAACTGGCTAGCTCCACCCCCTATTTACTCGCAAATGCGACTCAACAAAGCCCCACCTGCTCAGCACAATCACACTCTCTCCAAGTGTTTTTAAAAAGAATTTAAAAACTCACCCACTCAGAATGGCTGCCTGGGAACTTTCTTCCTCTTTCCTAGCAGGAACTGGCCTAGAAAGCCTCCTTCACCTTCTCCTTTCCTGGCAGAAACTGCCTGGAAAGCCTCCTTCTCTTTCTCCTTTCTTTCAGAAACTGGCCTGGAAAGCCTCCTCCTCCTTCCCCTGTCCTGGCCTAAACTTACCTGAAACTGGCCTCTGGGAGCAGTTGTATAGAGCTAACTGGCTAGCTCCACCCCCTACTGACTCGCAAATGCGACTCAACAAAGCCCCACCCGCTCAACACAGTCACACTCTCCCCAAGTGTTTTTTAAAAGAATTTAAAAACTCACCCACTCAAAATGGCTGCCTGGAAACTGCTTTCTTCCTCGTTCCTAGCAGGAACTGGCCTAGAAAGCCACCTTCTCTTTTCCTGGCAGAAACTGCCTGGAAAGCCTTCTTCTCTTTCTCCTTTCTCTCAGGAACTGGCCTGGAAAGCCTGTCCTGGCCAAAACTTGTAGTGGGAGTAGCTACAGCCAAAGCAGCCACCACCACACTGGCTTGGCAGGGAACAAACAAGAAAGTGATGGCCAGGAGGATCTGGTAGCAGAGTAGCCACCTCGGCAGACCAAACTATGGTCCTGTCCTCAACTACAGCCAGCCTCAGTTCCCACAGCTGCTAGGGATGGAAAGGGTGAGCTGCAAACAGCAAGGCCAGCCACAAACCTTCCTGTAGTTGAAGCACCAGCAAAGCAGAGTCCAGAAATCAGCGTCAGTCAGTCTAAGGTCAGGGCAGGCAGCAATCAGCAAAGGTCCAGTCCGGTCCAAGGTCAAGGCAACAGAGTTCCACAAGGCAAGAGCGAGAGGCACAAAGCAGGAAACAAGGAGCCACACTGACCGTAGTCTCCCAAAGAAACTACAATAAGTCTTAGCACTGAGGAAGCCTCTTGCAACTGTTTAAATAGTCAAATCCTACCTCAGTGCCAGCTGAGGCTTGTTCAGCAGCTGCTTTTCAGCTAGTCTCCTGGACCTGCGACTGCCAGCACTCTCAGCTCTCCTCTGCCTAAAGGAAGGCACTGGCTCTGCTGTATCCTCCTGCTTCTCCCCACTAGGCAGCTGAGCCTCCAAGGAAGGAGCACTAGGACCTGGCTGCTCTGGGGCTGGGAGAACCGGGCTTGGCTCAGACAGAGCAGAAGGAGAGCCAGGTGGAGCCTGTATCTCTTCCTGCTCTGGGGCTGGGAGAGCAGAATGAGAACCAGGTGGAGCCTGCATCTCTTCCTTCTCTGGAGGAGACCCATCCTCCTCCTCGTCCTCCGAGTCCTCCTCAGGGCTGACCATGACAGGTCCCCACTGTTGCCACTACACCTCTTCCCTCTTCCACTGGAGGAGGGCCGGATCGAGTGTCACCCCTCTTCTGGGGTGTCACCTAGTGCAAGGCATATGACAGCATCCCCTAATAAGACCACTGCTCTCTAGAATGGTTTCATTCAATGTGCTGAATCCATAACATATTTTAATACTTTTTTTATTTTTTATTTTCAGCATATTTATAGGGACTTACTAAGGGGTTATGCAGAAGGGCAGGAAAAGGTAACCTGAAGTTGTCTTTTCCCTAAGCTGCAGCAACTGCACTGTCTACCCTGAGGTTGCCCTAAATGGGAACGGAGTAACTGCACTGGGGGGAGTCAATGCAGCTTTTCCGAAACTGTATTGAAGCCCCAGCAACTGCACCGCCAGCCCCAAGGATGCTGCAAAGGGAGACACAGCAACTGCATGGGCCAGCAGCGGCTGCTTTAATTTTTTTTTGTTCTCAAATGCATGTGCACATGCACAGGACCATCTCTCCACACCTGTACATCTGTGCAGGAAAACATCCCTGCGCACCTGCACAGGACCTATTATAGGGTGGTATACAGTCTGTCACTCTCTGTACAAAGGTGACTGAAGTTCGACATCCCTGTGCACCTACACAGGATCTGTCATACACCCACATATCATGCAAAGATTCGCTGACCTCCACTTCCCCCCAAAGAGTGGGTACAGTAGACAGGTGCCACTGTCTGATTGTGCCACCCTTGGGGTGAAGGAATGGGTCTGTCAACTGAAAACACACTCCATCGTCCTCCACAAAACATGTCCCACACAGATCTGGGGGGAGGGGAGAGGTACATGCAAGGGAGGTTTGTGTGGACAGACTTGATACATGCAGCTGGTGGTTATGCAAGGGACATGGTCAACAGGACACACGGACAAACATTACTCCAGGAGCCTTCCCCCCCCCCCCCTTCATGCCAGGAAGTGGTGTGCAGGTCTTCTGCACACTTGCACACCTGCACAGAAGAGGTCACAAAAGCCTCTTTCATGCAAACTGCTGTGCTGACAGCAAGCATACATCCAACAGAATGCATTTATTGTTATAACAGAGAACAGTTGCTAGGGCGCATGCGTAGGGTTACAATTAGGGTTAGCGTTAGTGTTACAATTAGGTTTAGGGTTAGGGTTCTAATATTCAAGTAAACCTGTGCCAGTGCATCCACACCTGGAAGCATAGGGAGCTTTAAATTAAAGCTTGCATTGTAGGGCGCATGCTCTAGATTGCCGAGTCAATTTCCACCGCATGTGCAACAGTGCATTTATATGGTCGTTTTCTGGTGCATGTGTCACTGCATATATATATATATATATATATATATATATATATACACACACACACATACATATGCGAACGTGCGCATCTTCACCAAAAGGGCAGAAAAAAGTGACTCCTTTTTGGAGCGGCTTTTCTCGGCATATGACAGCTAGAGGACACTTTTCCGAATACTTTTAGGCATGCGTTGTCTAAAGGCCACACCTACAAGTCACCCTCAAAGCACCCTTTTGCCCATCTGCATAAACCCCAAGGGCCTCTACAGACGGGCGGCCGTGGGCCACCCCGAGAAGCCAAGGATTGGGGCCGAACTGCCCTACTCCTCGGCCCCAATCCACTCTTTGGGCAGCCCTGGAAGGAGCACTAAAATAGTGCTCCTTCCTCAATGCGTGGAAAGGGTGCTGGAAGAGGCGGCACGCACCTCTTCTGCGCCTCTTCCGTCGCAGCGTGTCTGGACGCTGCAACAGAAAGATGTCATTGGAGCACTCGCCGTGTGCAATGGCGGGCGCTCTGATGATGTCCTCAGGAAGGGGTTGGGGCACCCAGTGCCCGACTGCCCCTCCACTTCCTTGGCTCAAAGACGGCACTTTGCGCCACCTGCAAAGCCCCTAATTTAGCTTTTACTTAACTTATGTAACCAGAAAAATGACTTTAACAAAGTTACTTAAGATAAATTAATTAAAGAAATTCCTTAATTTATTTAAATTGTATTAAGCAAAGGAATATCCCAGCAAAAGGATACACTGACTGAGTTGAAGCTTATTATTGATTTGATTTGATTTATATCCCATCTTTCTTCATAAAGAGGCCAGGAAACAGCTGACCAAAACCACAACACAACACATAAAAATATCACCCATTCTGAAAAATCAATGGCACATTTCCCTATATTCCCAAGGTTTGCACAAACAATACTTTTGCAACTGGCACCTAAGATGAAAGTCGTGTGAGGAAAAGCTGAAAACTCTAACTGTAAACAGTGAGTTGAAATTCAAAGCTTCCCCAAAATCTGTCTCAACTCAATCTCTGACTGAAAACTGATGAAATCAAACATTGTTTAACTTGATTTGTTGCTTACATTTCCCTATGACTTTCCTCCCAACTTGCACAACTGTGACAAAAGTAGTAGGTTTTGAGAAGGCCTCATTTCCACCTAGCCAAGTTTTGGTGTTAATTAAATTACCCGTTTGATCTTCACAGTCTCTGCACAAGATTCGCTGGGGCACCACAAGGGCAGCCCCCTCTTTTAACCTGACATTTATTTTGATTCATTTTTGCACAGGGTGTTTGAAGCACAGGGCAATACGATGGAGCACAAAGGAAATGTGATCTAACAAGAAAACCACATTTTTGCTGGGACTGTAATGCAAACAAACCTAGAAAAATGTCTCTCACACACTGTATCCAGCTGTGCTGGCAAATCCTAATCTGAAATAACCCTACAAATTCATAATTTCTCTAACTGATATTCTCACTGCACCAGCTCAGCCCAACAACTTTTCAGTCTGGAATGTACCCTGAGCAGTCAGACGGCTGGAGGCAAGAAAGAGAGACTTTTACTGCCATGCTGTAAAGGGTTTTAGGCATATGCTCAGACCTCCAACATTTTACTAATGAAAACTGGGATAAGCGGCCAATGAACATCTATATGTTTGTAAGATGGCAACAGTTATCAGTGAGGAAGAATGCATAAGCTAGGAGAGGCTGCAGTGGTTTGTTTTTGCCTGAGCCTACTGGGAAGAGCAAGCTTCCACCTGCCTTTCTCCTTTCCCTTTGCTAAGTTCATCCAGTGCAATCTACTTTTGTACTTTGAACTCAGTTTGCAGCAATTGAATACAGGGGAAAGTGTGGGAAGGGGAGAAAAACTGGGACATTTTAAAAGCAATGGGTGAAAGTGGATGACTTTTCCTGCCAAATCAGGACAGCTGGAGGGCTCCAGACTCCCATGTGACAAACATAATACTCCACAACAGACATAATACTCAAAGACAATGCAATTCATGATGGGTGGGAATTAAAACTGAATCTTGAAGGCAGAATTGCACACCATACCAGTGAGAAAGGGAAGTGAGAAACATCATCAAAAACCAGGGCAGCTGCATAAAGGGCTTTCAGAGGAGCTAAGATTTAAGGGGAGCATGTCCAAGAAATAGAGCAAGAGGCAAATCACCCAAGGAAGGATACCAATGAGTAGCCAATGTTTGCAGAGATCTGATCAAGTGGGTTAAAGCTGAAAATGGGATCAGGCTTGTTAAAAGAGGTTAACAATAACAAAAATATCTGGTTGTTTTTTCAGCTATGTTTGGAGTGAGAAGAAAAAGGAAGCAGTAGATCTACCGCATGGAGAACAAAGAGAATTGTTAATGGTTGGCAGAATGAAAGCAGAACTGCTCAACTACTACTTTCCCAAAAAGGAAACCAGATTCAATTTGTGAAAATAAAGTAAATGGTGTAGCCAGGAGGCTGCAGCCCAAGATAGCCAAAGAGGCAACCCAGGAACATCTAGTTATTTTAAGTGAATTCAGGTTTCCAGGGTCAGATGCACTGCAACCTGAACCATGGCTACTAAAGGAACATCCAGATGGAACATATAGGACACTATTATCTCTGTAAATTCTTGGAGAACAGGTGAGGTCCTTGCAGACAAAGGATGGGAAAGCATTGTTCCCATCTTCAAAAGAGAGAAAAGATGCCCTAGGTAACTGGCCTGTCAGCCAGCTTGATGATACCAGGAAATGTTCTCAAACAGATCATTAAGCAATCACTCTGTAGTGCTTACAGAAGGATACTGTGACTAGTAAGAATCAGCAAGACTTTTGATGAGGTCCCCTATGATACTCTTGGAGGCAAGAAGCCTAGATGTTGCTATGTAGCTGGCTGATGGAGACCCAGTGTGATGTAGGGCCTTTACAGACTGCCAGATAAAATGCAGATTGAGGTCACTTTAACTGTTCTGGCTCAGTGCTAGGGAATCATGGGAATTGTATTTTTTTCTGGGACATTGGGCCTTCTTTGTCAGAGAGCTCTAGTGCCACAATAAACTACAGTTCCCATGATTCCTTAGCACTGAGCCAGGGTAGTTAAAGTGGCCTCAATCTGCATTGTTTCTGGCAGTCTGTAAAGGCCGTAGTTTTTTGAGTGTTGAACTATGGGGGGTTGCAGACTACCAGAAATAGTGCAAATTGAGTCCACTTTTAGGGTTAGGGTTAGTGCTAGGGAATCATGGGAATTGTTTGTTTTTTCTGAGACATTGAGCCTTCTCTATCAGAGAACTCTGGTGCCACAATAAAATACAGTTCCCATGATTCCCTAACCCTAACCCTAAAAGTGGACTCAATTTGTACTATTTCTGGCAGTCTGCAACCCCCCTATGACTCTGGAGACCAGAGTTCAAATCCTGGATCATCCATGAAACCTACTGGGTGATTTTGGGCAAATCATACTCTCTCAACCTCAGAGGATGGCAATGAGAAGCAGAGGTAGTCCAGTCTGGTCCAAGTCACCCACAGTTCAGTACACAGTACAGGTTGGCAGTCCAAATGGTAGTCTAGTAGACTAGTCAGGGGCACAAGCAGAGTTCAAGGCAAATGGTCATGGAACACAGCACCATTTTTGCTTCTACTAAGAAAGGTTGGTTATCAGCAGCACTTGTCGGGGGAAGCTGCTGGTTTATTTCATAAAATCATAGAATCATGGAGTTGGAAGATACTTCAAGGGCCATCCAGCCCAATCTCCTGCCATGCAGGAACTCACAATCAAAGCACCCCGACAGATGGCCATCCAGCCTGTTTAAAGCTCTCCAAAGAAGTAGACTCCACTACACTCTGAGGGAGTGTGTTCCACTGTTGAACAGCTCATACTGTCAGGAAGTTCCTCCTAATGTTGGGGTGGAATCTCTTTTCCTGCAGCTTGCACTCATTGTTCTGGGTCCTATTCTCTAGAGCGAAAGAAAACAAGCTTGTTCCATCCTCAATATGACACCCCTTCCAGCCACTGATTAAAACCCTCCAGCCTCAATTGAAAAACTTCCAAAGAAGGAGCAGAGCTTTGGTGACCACCTGTTGGGGATGCTTTAACTCTGGATTCCTGCATTGGACAAGAATAGACTATGGTTGGTGTGTCTTCCAACTCTACAATTCTATGTGTCTGCAAAAATCTATGGCAGCTTTCCACAACCAAATGCCATTGAGAGGTGTTGGACTATAGGTTCCAAAATTCCACCAGCCAGTTAAAACTGTAATCCAGGGGTAGGCAACCTTTCCTCTTTAAGGACCAAGGGACTTCAGCTCCCAGAAGCCTCAGCCATGTTGGCCAATAGTCCCATGTTGGCCAATAGCTCCTGGGATTCTGGGAGCTGAAGTCCCTCGGCCCTTAAAGGGGAAAGGTTGCCTACCCCTGCTGTAATCCAACAGTTAAGGAAGATATCCTTAACTGGGGAAGCTGCCTTAGCAATGTCCTTTATGTTGATGTCCTACACACACACACTTCAGCTCCTTTGCTTTAGATTTAGAAGATGGAACTTGCTACTTATTTGGAAATTACTAGTCTTGGAGGAAACATCCTTCTCCTCGTTCTCCTCCCTTCTCAGTAGCACCTTGATTGCTCAAGTTATGTCACATACCTAAAGCAATTAAGCCAAAGGCTTAATGAGAAAAGTAGGATTTTCAGGGAGAGGAGACATCTCATACATTTATATCTAAGGCTCTGGAGAGTATCAAATGGGGAAGAAAGCTGGGAGTAAAAGGCATACTGCTGGCAAAGTAGTGTGATTGTGCTCATAGAATCATAGAGTTGGAAGAGACTACAAGGGCCATCCAGTCCAACCCCCTGCCATGCAGGAACTCAAAATCAAACCATCCCTAACAGATGGCCATCCGGCCTCTGTTTAAAGACCTCCAAAGAAGGAGACTCCACCACTCTCCCAAGGAGTGTGTTCCACTGTCGAACAGCTCTCACTGCCAGGAGGTTCCTCCTAATGTTGAGGTAGAATCTCTTTTCCTGTAGCTTGCATCCACTGTTCGGAGTCCTATTCTCTGGAGCAGCAGAAAACAAGCTAGTGCCCTCCTCAATATGACATCCCTTCAAATATTTAAACAGGGTTATCATATCCCCTCTTAACTGTCTCTTCTCCAGGCTAAAAATACCCAGCTCCCTAAGTCGTTCCTCATAGGGCATGGTTTTCAGACCCTTCACCATTTTAATCACCCTCCTCTGGACACGCTCCAGTTTTTCAACATCCTTTTTAAATTGTGGTGCCCAGAAATGGACACGGTATTCCAGGTGAGGCCTGACCAAAGCAGAATACAGTGGCACTATTACTTCCCTTGATCTAGATACTTTACTTCTATTAATGCAGCCTAAAATTGCATTGGCCTTTTTAGCTGGGGCATCACACTGTTGACTCATGTTCAACTTGTAGTCTACTAGGACTCCTACATCCCTTTCACATAGTTTCCTTAAGCCAGGTGTCCCCCATCCTATATCTATGCATTTCAATTTTTTTGCCCTAAATGCAGTACCTTACATTTCTCTGTGTTGAAATTCATTTTGTTAGCTTTGGCCCAGCTTTCTACTCTATTAAGGTCATTTTGAATTTCATCCTGTCTTCTAGGGTATTAGCTATTCCTCCTAATTTGGTGTCATCTACAAATTTGAGAAGCATGCCCCCTATTCCTTCATCCAAATCACTGATAAAGATGTTGAATAGCACTGGGCCCAAGACAGAACCCTGTGGTCACTTCTTTCCAGGATGAAGTGGAGCCATTGCTGAGCACCCTTTGGGTTCGATCAGTCAACCAGTTACTAATCCACCTAACAGTTGTATTGTTTAGCCCACATTTTACTGTCTTGTTTGCAAGAATATCTTTGGGAACATTATCAAAAGCCTTACTGAAATCAAGATATGCTATGTCTATTGCATTCCCTTCATCTACCAAGCTGGTCATTTTATCAAAAAAAGAAATCATATTAGTCTGGCATGACTTGTTTTTGGGAAGCCATGTTGACTTTTGTGATTATGGCATTCCGTTCTAAATGTTCACAGACTCTCTGTTTAATGAACTGTTCTAGAATCTTTCCCAGTATTGATGTCAGACTAACTGGGTGATAGTGGTTGAAATCCTCTTTTTTCCCCTTTTTGAAGATGGGAACAATATTTGCCCTCCTCCAGTCTGCTGGGACTTCTCCTGTTCTCCAGGAGTTCTCAAATTGCCAGTGGCTCCGAGATTACATTTGCCAATTCTTTTAATATCCTTGGATGTAGTTCATCTGGTCCTGGAGACTTAAATTCATTTAGGTTAACCAGGTATTCCTATTCCTTCCTCTTTACTTATTTTGTGCTGCATTTCCCCTATTGTGTCCTCTGCTCCATTTTCCTTTGGTTGAACACCCTTTTCCTTTTGTGAGAAGATTGAGGCAAAGAAAGTGTTGAGTAGTTCTGCCTTTACTCTGTCCCCTGTTAGAATTTCTCCATCTTCTCTGCACAGTGGCCCTACCATTTCCTTCTTCTTTCTTTTGCTACAGACATACCCAAAAAAGCCCTTTTTATTGTCCTTAACCCCTCTAGCAAGCTGAGCTCATTCTGTGCTTTGGCTTTCTTGACTTTAGCTATGTGCTAGCTATTTGTTTGAATTCCTCTTTAGTGATTTCGCCCCTTTTCCATTTCTTATACATCTCCCATTTAAAACTTAGTTCAGTTGAAAGTTCTTTTGTTATCCAACCCAGTTTTTTGAGACATCTCCCATTTTTCCTTCTCATTGGAACAGTTTGAGATTGTGCCTTCAGTATCTCCCTTTTGAGAAACTCCCATCCATCCTGAACTCCCTTCTCCTTTAGTATTCCTGACCATTGGATCACTCCCAGTGTTTCCCTAAGTTTGTTGAAATCAGTTCTCCTAAAGTCTAGAATGAGTGTTAGAGTGCCTAGCTTCTCCTTTCCACTGTATAAGAAACTCCAGGAGAACATGATCACTCCCACCTGAGGATCCCACCACATGCATCCCATTTACCAGGTCATCCCTGTTTGTTAGGATCTGATCTAAAATAGCTGATCCCCTTGTTGCCTCTTCCACCTTTTGGACAAATAAATTGTCTTCTAGGCAAGTGAGGAATTTGCTAGACCTTGAAGTATTGGCTGAGTTTGACTTCCAGCAAATATCCGGATAGTTGAAGTCACCCATCACTACTACATCTCTCCTTTCTGAGTGTGTGGTCATCTGTTCTAGAAAGGCATCATCCAATTCCTCAGTCTGACTTGGGGGTCTGTAGTAGATTCCCACAATAACTTCCCTGTTGTTTCTTTCCCCTTTAATTTTTATCCAGATGCTCTCCACCTGATTTCTAGGATTTAAGTCCTGGATCTCTTCACAGGTGTAAACATCCCTGACATATAATGCTATTCCTCCTCCTTTCCTGTTTGGCCTATTTCTCTTAAAAAGGTTATACATCTCTATTCCTACATTCCAATTGTGAGACTCATCCCACCAGGTTTCAGTGCTGCCTATTGTATCGTATTTGCTTTGTTGTGCTAGGAGATCAAGTTCATCTTGTTTATTTCCCATGCTCTGTGCATTAGTGTAGAGACATCTAAGAGCATGTATCTTCCCCACTTGCTGCCTGTGAGAGGTTTTTTGCCTCCCACTGTTGGACCCTTGCATCATTTGCCTTGTTCTCTCTATAACACTTTCCAGCCCATGATGTACTCCTGTCTTCCACAATACCTCCAAGATACTGTTTCCCTCCCCAACATGACTTAGTTTAAAGCCCTCCTGATCAAATGTTTGAGACTATTGGCAAAAATCCTTCTTCCAACTGGTGTGAGATGCAGCCCTTCTCTTGTTAGAAGTCCACCCTCATGGAACTTCAGCCCGTGATCTAAGAATCCAAATCGGCATCATCTATGGAGCCAGTTATTCATGTCTGCTATCTTCCTCTCCCTTCCTGGACCATGCCCTTCAACTGGGAGAAGAGATGAGATAACAACTTGTGCATCCAGCTCTTTCAGTTTCCTACCCAAAGCCTCATAATCCCTTTTGATATTCTGAAGACTGTACCTTGCAGTATCATTGGTTCCCACATGGACCAAGAGAAAGGGGTAATGGTTAGTAGGCTTGATAAGTCTTGTCACACATTTTTGCCCCAGGGAGAAAACATACCTCCCAGGACATCTTGTCTGGCCCACAAACCACTGCTTCTGTACCCCTCAACAAGGAGTCCCCAACCACCACCACACACCTACTTTGAGACTTAGCAGTGGCTGTTCCCTGCAGTGGTACTCTTAGGTCCCCTGCACTGTCCCTGAGGACTGTCCCTGCTGCTCTTCCTCTTCATCCTTGATAAGGGAGAGAGCTTCAAATCGATTCTGTAGCTGCAAGCTTCCAGAAAGATCCCTGATTTTCCTACTTCTATGTGTGAGGTTCCTCCAGGTGTCCACCTCCTGTGTGCATGAAATGACCTCCTCAACAACTTCCTCTGTGTGGTCCCCATCCAAGACCATTCATTCTGCTCTGTCCAGGAAAACCTCTTGCTCCCTAAAGTGCTGAAGTTTAGCTACCCAGGCCTCCAGCTGCTTGACTTTCTCTTCCAGGAGGGCTACGAACTTGCACTTGGTGCAGGTGACTTTCCGCACATCTGAAGATTTTCAGACACATTGCGCTAATCCAGGACTTAACCCATGGGACCATGAATGGTTTGTTGCTGGAGCATTGCTGGTTCTCCATGAGCTAAGATCTGAATAAGCTCGACGTTGTATGAAAATCTTCAGCATGATCATGCTACTTTGCTGGGATTATGCCTCCCCCCCCATTTTCCCCCATCTGACTATCTCCTCTGTCCCCTTTAACTCTGGAGGGAAACAACAACAGTAATGACAACTCAAGTGCCATATCCAATGCATGCATTCACTACAATTAATCTAGAGTCCATGAACACTGGTCTGGTGTGTATGTATGTTTTAAGATAATTGATTCAAAATGCTTGCCAGGATTTAGTTTTTCAAAACACTTTCTGTATCATCAGCCAATGTGTATGAACCTGTGCTATTTTCATTATCACCCAACTATAAACTTCCCCTCAGTTCATCCAGAATTTTGACTGGTCATGCTGAAAAACATTTTGTGTTTTAGCACATCATGAATCCTCTTTATGCCCTGCTCTCGATTTGCTCTCATGATTGTCGCTTTGTCTCCCAGTCTGCCAGTGCATTCTGCCAATCCATCTATATTTGGCAGGGAGGCCAATCCAACAGCGCTTTTTAATTGCTCTGCACAAAATGGCATCTAAACACACAGGAGTCAGCTATCATCCAACAAATGCCAGGGTGTGTTCTTCTTCCTCCATCTTGATCCCTTTTGCTTTCCCTGACACCTCTTGCTGACTGATTGAGATACTAAAATGCCTCCTAGAATTTCTGGGACCAAATAACCAAATAACATTGGGTTTCTGTAAGATAATTTCCAGGGATCATGCCACACATTGGAAACTAGCCCTTGACATGCTTAGGTGGCTGTGTGAGTTCGACACAAAGAGAAGAAAAGATGGGTAAAATATTCCTTGGTGAGAAACTCCATGATTCAAAAGGTGGGAGTCAACATAGAAGACAGAGAGCTTGACCAATTTATAAGCTGAGGCTGAGGCAACAACAAATTAGCCTTTGCTAACGTACTAAGTATATTATCCAAGTGTGAAATTATTTCCTGTAAGGATAAGGGTTGAGCAATGCAGGATCTGTTTTTTGTTTTTTTCCCCTTTTAATTGAAGCAAAATCATAATTTATTTTTAAAGCCTGTTTTGTTTAGGGGGGTTTTTTTGTTTGTTTGTTGTTTGCTCCTTCTGTTAAATGTTATAAAGTCTCTACACACAGAGATGTCGGTGGGAGGGGGGAGAGAAACTGCACAATGTCAATTACATTTGCTGAGCGGTATATCTTTTTTGGAGTATGTGTGACCTTTTTCTGTTTGTCATTTCCTGGGCACCACACCAAGTGATCCCCTCAGGACTGCTGGCTTTGTGGAGCAGGGCCCCCAGCAGCGGGACTGCAGAGCTGCGTGTTTCTGGGATGGCTGCCAACTTCCAGATAATTGCCATCAGCGGGAAAGATCGAGAGAAGCTTGGCGGAGTCCATCTTTTTTTCTTTCTTTCTTTCTCCAGATTGGTTAACCCCTTTCTGCCTCTCTTGCACAAAGTCACAAGCACAGAAAAATTCAGTCCCAAAGAAAAAAAGAGGGGGAGGTGGGATAGGAGATTTTAAAAGAAGGGAATTACAAGAAGGCATCAGCAACCAATTCAGTCAGGAATACAGACTCTGAAGGATCTCTTCCTCCATTTGGCAAAGCCAGTGCCCTCTCTGTTTTTTCAATCATTACAATGCCATGTTTAGCTTTGTAATCTGAGTGTGGGTGTTTCCATTTCATATATGGATGGCAATGAAGTGGCTGGCAGTGATTGGCTCAAGGCCTAATTAGACATTATGGAGGGATGCTTGGTGCTTGCCAACCCAAGTCCCCCTGGCAAAGGCTAGCACAATCTTGTACAGCCCTATGTGGAAGGTCTTAGGGAGCTGGATATATTTAGCCTGCAGAAAAGAAGGTTAAGAAGTGGCATGATAGCCCTGTTTAAATATTTGAAGGGATGTCATATTAAGGATGGAGCAAGCTTGTTTTCTGCTGCTCCAGACAGCAATGGATGCAAACTAAGGGGTATAGTGTCTACATCAAGGGAAGCAATAGTGCCACTCTATTCTGCTTTTGTCAGACCTCACCTGGAATATTGTGTCCAGTTCTGGGCACCACAGTTCAAGGAGGATGTTGACAAGCTGGCATGTGTCCAGAGGAGCGTGACCAAAATGGTGAAAGGTTTAGAAACCACCAAGCCCTATGAGGAGAGGCTTAGGGAGCAAGGTAGGTTTAGCCTGGAGAAGGTAGGGGGGCATGATAGCCCAGTTTAAATATTTGAATGGGTGCCATATTGAGGATGGAGCAAGGTTATTTTCTGCTCCTCTAGATTAGAAACTAGGACATGGAGCAATGGATTCAAACTACAGGAAAAGAGATGTCACCCCAACTTTAGGAGGAGCAGCCTGAAAGTAAGAGCTGTTCAACAGTGGAACTCACTGCCTCGGAGTGTGATGAAGTCTCCTTCTTTGAAGGGTTTTAAACAGAGGCTGTATGGCCATCTGTTGGGGGTGCTTTGATTGTGTATTCCTGCATGGCAGGGGTTGGATTGGATGGCCCTTTTGGTCTCTTCCAACTCTAGGATTCTATAATTCTGAATACACAATCTACAGTTGTATAATTGTGACTGTTGTGTATTCACAATCTTTACCTGGCCCCTAGTTTAGCAGCTATGCAGGAATTGTGAAAGTATGTGACTGAGGCAAGTACAGGTACATATGAGTAAACAAAGTAGTTGTGTTCCTGGGCATTGCTTCTTTACCAGAACACCTGGTTTTAGAAGCAGAAATAACCTGGAAAGAATAGGGGATAGCTTCTTGTATTTTTTTAAAAGAGCATTTCAACATGTTTTAGAAAACATTTTCTCCAAAACTAACAATATACACATATGAAGTGAAACATTCAGGAAAGATAAACCTTGCATAAGTAAGTGTAAAAACAGTTTGAACCTTCTAGAGACCACTTAAAGGCATCATCCAAAAGGCACTGAAGGATGATTTTGTCTTTCACCAGCCTCTATTTTTCTTATGATTTCCACCATGGAGGCCAAACTTTATGTGGTTTTTAAAAAACATACTGGGGATAGCTGGTGAGGCAAACTTATCTCCCCTTTTCTCTCTGTTTTGGTGTTCACCCATGTTCAAGTAATGGATTCTATAGGCAGTTGCCGTTTCCTTTCCTATTGTAGACAGGCACACCCAGCTTCAGAATGATCAGCTAGAGAAGAATTCTGTTCTTTACCAGCTGACGTTCCATTGCATTACTTACTGTAATCGCAGTGCTGCAACCTAACTCCAAAGTCAATAAATAAGATAAATCTCCATCATCATCGTCCCAATGCCAATGGTGTCAAAAAACATACAGCTAAAACAGAGGACAAGAAGGACAAGGGAGGGCAGGTGCACATAAAAAGACTTGATAAAAAGTAGTTTCTTTGGCAAAAATTTGTTAGCTGAAATATACCTGTAATCCATTTGTCTCTGCACAATTCCAGAAGGTAAGGGATTGGTTTTATTTACCTTGAAAAACACCTGTGCAGATTATCAGAGGAAAAAAACTGCACAAGAATTAGTCTGAATAAAGCACACAATGAATCCTGTGCAAATATGCATCTTTTCCAAACTCATGACTTTTCTGGGTACTTTTCCTATCCCTACTCCAAATTTAATGAAGATAGCACTGTAGCAACTATGCACTGTGGCTAAATTCAGCTTAAATTGTGAGGTGATTGTGCCAGGGTTTTTAGACAATGTGCAGACTTTCCCTTAGTCTGTGCAAATTACAGAAAAGTTTTGGAGGGTGGGGCTCATGTCCTTGTTCTCATGCTTGTGTTAAGAGTATCTGCAGATGTGTGACCTTCCTCAGTATGGTTTCTTACAAAGTAAAAAGGCTGAGATTTACCAAGGGTTAGTATTCTTTAAGTATGCAAGGACTGGGATGAGCTGATACAGAGGTAACAACAATCAGAAAAACCCAGCAGAAAGAAGTTATACTGTAAGAACTCACACATCTTCAGATCAATCTGGAATCGCTCACCATTTCATTATTTTACACTAGTTGGTATGTGCTGACTTACAAAATAGACTTACCAACTTATTTATTGACTTATTAAGTTACCATTGCTTTAGTGTTGTATGTTGTAACCTGCCTCGAGCCGTGAGGAGAGGCGAGTAAGAAATCATCATCAGCATCATCATCATTATTATTATTATTATTGAATCTGCTGTAGATTTGACCACCATCATAGTCAGGCCTGTAGGTCTGACACATGAATCAATTGTTCATTATTTTTGTAGACTATATTGTGCATGATACCTTCACCTGAAAAAAAATTATGATTGAAAATATAACCATTAAATATCCAGCATTGTTAAGAATTAAGCATTAAGAATCTAGCATGATTTTTTTTAAATACAAAATTCTCTATCTCGGTTATGTGGCATATCACCAAATCCCTCTTGGGTTCTTGTCCTATCCACATTTTGTGTTGGGTTGCAAGACATTCATTAGACCACTTGTAGGGAATTTGTGCACATTTAAGGAAAATTAGTACAGAGATGTACTTTCGTGGCATTCTTCGCGTCCACATTTTTGCATGCCCAAAGGGTTTTGTGTGTATTTTTTTTCAAGTGTATGCCTTTTAAGCCATTTATGTATCCTCTGAAATACAGTTGCAAATGTATGTATTGCAGAGACAGCCCATGGTTTGCCTAATGACCAGTCTCGGGAGTTACAGGAGTACATTGGCTGAGAATTACAAACCAAATGAATTTTTTTCCATCCCTAATTAGGAGAATATATATTTCTTTCAACAAGACTTGGCACTTAATTGGCTTCAATATGTGATCATGTTGAACCATCTCATTGCATGTTTTTAATCAATCCTAGACGTTGTTATGGGACATCAAAGCAAAGGCAGCTGTGGTGTTGATGATGTCTTAAAGTAGTTTTTCCAATTGGCCATTCTATTATGGATACAATTTTATGATCAGCCCAGCTTTACCTTCAGTTGGACCCAAGAATAAAAATGATCTTGTGACTGTTTCCATTCCCAATTTGTAAAAAAGCCAACCAGAAGTGGTAAAAAGGAACTGTGGTGTGGTTTACATGCTCTGTAAATGCCACACAGCTGTGTTATGAGAAGACAGGGCTGTGCTTGTATTCAGGTGGGAAAGCTAAAACAAGTGGCTGTGTTTATTTGAGAGCCAGCCTTTCCCTGATTCAAGGTCTAATTACAATTGGTCTCAGGCTATCAAGTATATTGACTTTCATGATGAAATCTTCTCTTTCCATCCAGCCTGAAGCATTTGAGTCTCACATATTTACAATATTATCATCTCCAGTAATATTAACCATAAATATATCTTAAAGAGAATATTCTTGTTTCAGTACTAGAGCTATGTTTGCATCAAAATTCCAATTTTGTAGCTTTTCAAGAATGGTTGGGGACTTCAGTGTATCCTGCTTTAAATTTCCAAGTTCCCCCTGGTCAGATAAATTGATTCTGCTTAGAGAGAAAGGAGGCAATGTGTCTTGCTTTATAGAGGGTGGTGTGTTGTTTTTATCAGGGATAGCGATAAAAATTGTGAGTTGGTTTGTTCTTATATCCTTGTTATTTGCCATCAAATCAACTTTGTCTTATGAAAACCTGATGAATAACACACCTCAATGAACCTTGGTCATCAACTGCCCTGTTCAGGTCTTGTATACTCAGTTGATTCAATCAATTCCCTTGAAATGTGGTCTTCCTCTTTTCCTACTGCCTACTGCTTTACGTAGTATTACAGTGGACCCTTGGTATCCACTGGGATTTGGTTCCAGGACCCCCCATGGATACCAAAATCCATGGCAAGCCCCATTATATTCAGTGGTATACTAAAATGGTGTCTCTTTTATAAAATGGCAAAATCATTTGCTTTTTGGATTTAAAAATATATATTTTTAATCCATGGATGTTGAATCTGTGGGTGCACAATCTGTGGATAGAGAGGGTCAACTCTACTGCCTTTTTCATATTCCAGATCATTTCATGAGATGTCCAAAGTACGACAGCCTCAGTTTAGTCATCTTGGCTTCTAGTGAGAGTTCAGGCTTTATTTGCTCTAGGACTCATGCATTTCTCTTTTCAGTGGACTATGGTATCTTCTCCAGCACTATATTCAGTGGACTATAGTATCTTCTCCAGCACTATATTCCAAATGTGTTGATTTTCTTTCAGTTTTCTTCATTGTTCAGCTTTCACACTGAAACAAAAGCAAGCCACACTCTCTTAGCCTTAGAGGAAGGCAATAGCAAGCCCCCTCTGATCAAATCTTTCCAAGAAAACCCTGTGATAGGTTTGCCTTAGGGTTGCCATAAGTCAGAAATGACTTAAAGACACAACAACAATTCAACTGAAGGATTATGTAGTAAAATTGCAAGAGGGGTGTTACATTGCACACTCAGGGTATGATCTTGATCTATCCTTTCTGCAGCAGAAGCAGGCAGAATCCATTCCCAGGGCTAAGGAGCCTCCAAGGCTGTTTTGAAAGCCCTCAAGGCCTCTTGATGCCCTCGGCTACCATTTTTTCTGGTCAAAATATGGACAAATTACTTCCCCTAGTGGAAGCCTCCTGGAGTAGCACATCACCTTTTAAACAGGCTGCAACCCCTTCTCCCATACTATTCAACACTTTAAAATGTTTTGGTCCTATGCTGGGGAAAGGGGACATATAAATAAAATGTATCCATCAATCCATTTTTCAGAATCAGAAATGGACTTCCAGTCACATCTGGTTTGCATTTGGGGCAGTCCATGCAGCCGCTAGGAAGATTCTAGGAGCAGCAAATTGGACCCTAGATGGACTACAGATGCCCACTCTTGATTTACCTTTGATTCTGGGCCATTTCACACTACACAGTTATACTGCTATGATCCTGCTTTAACTGTCAAACCAATAGCCTATAGAATCCTGAAGTTTATAGTTTGATGAGGCCCTGGAGTTCTTTGGCTGAGAATTCTAAATAACCCAGGATTACATAGGATAGAGTCCTAGCCATTAAAGTGGAATCATACTGCTATAATTGTATACTGTGGCAGTAAAAATACCTACATCTACACTGCAGAATTAATGCAGTTTGATACCATTTTAACTGGCATCGCTCCATACTATGGAGTTCTGGGATCTATAGTTTTGTGAGATACTTAGCTTTCTCTGTCAGAGAGATGTGGTGCCACAACAAGCTACAAATTCCAGAATTGCGCCATGACAGTCAAAACTACATTAATTCTGCAATGTGGCAGCAGCCTCAGTTTTCTCTTCTCCAAGCTAAACGTACTCAATGCCATTAGTCATTTCTCATACGGATTGGTTTCTAGACCTTTGATTCTCTTAGTCACTCTTCTCTGGGCACATTCCAAATTGTCAGTATCCTTTTTGAACTGTGAAACAACCACTGCTTTCTTTGTCAAGATGTAAACCACCCAGGAATGATGCTGCAGTTGGCTTGTTTCTCCTACATGTAAGTGTTATGTGAAAGCCATAAGCTGATATAAACCATAGTTTTTCCAAACTTTGATTTCTTGGTCACTTGACAAGCAGGTGTTGTACATTCGTATGAAACAAAAGTAGCTGTTAAAGATGGATGATGCACTTGTATCATTTGGCATGTGATACAACAGTTTGGGAGATAAAAAGGGAAAGTGAATAATTGGCTGGTGTGTTTTGGAATCTAGCAAGATTCTGCTAAATTTCTGGCATGTCTGTCTCATGAGCAACACTAAAAACAGACACATACAAATGAGAAATACGGCATACATAATGGCAAGATACATACGTTTGTAATTCTGCTAAATTTCTGGCATATCTGTCTCAAGAGCACCACTAAAAAAAGAACACACAAATGAGAAATATAGCATACATAACATAAAACTTTGCATTTCATCATTAACTTTTAGATTGTCCCGCATTAGCTTTAGATCAAGTGTGGATGAATTTTTAACCAGAAAAAAAATGCTGTAGTGTGTGCTGTAGTGTTATCCAGATTCATAGAATCATAGAGTTGGAAGAGACCACAAGGGCCATCCAGTCCAACCCCCTGCCATGCAGGAACTCAAAATCAAATCATCCCCGACAGGTGGCCATCCAGCCTCTGTTTAAAGACCTCCAAAGAAGGAGACTCCACCACTCTCCGAGGGAGTGTGTTCCACTCAAGAACAGCTCTCACTGTCAGGAAGTTCCTCCTAATGTTGAAGTGGAATCTCTTTTCCTGTAGCTTGCATCTGTTGTTCAGAGTCCTATTCTCTGGAGCAGCAGAAAACAAGCTAGCACCCTCCTCAATATGACATCCCTTCAAATATTTAAACAGGGCTATCATATCACCTCTTAACCATCTCTTCTCCAGGCTAAACATACCCAGCTCCCTAAGTCGTTCCTCATAGGGCATGGTTTCCAGACCCTTCACCATTTTAGTCGCCCTCCTCTGGACATGCTCCAGTTTCTCAACATCCTTTTTGAATTGTGGTGTCCAGAACTGGACACAGTATTCCAGGTGGGGCCTGACCAAAATAGAATACAGTGGCACTATTACTTCCCTTGATCTAGATACTATACTTCTATTAATGCAGTATAATAGATACTATACTTCTATTAATGAACTATAATAGAATAGAATTGTATTGGCCTTTTTAGCTAGGGCATCACACTATTGACTCATGTTCAACTTGTGGTCTACTAGGACTCCTAGATCCCTTTCACACGTAGTCTCCTCAAGCCAGGTGTCCCCCATCTTATATCTATGCATTTCATTTTTTTCCCTAAATGCAGTACCTTACATTTCTCTGTGTTGAAATTCATTTTTGTTAGCTTTGGCCCAGCTTTCTACTCTATTAAGGACATTTTGAATGTTCATCTTGTCTTCTGGGGTATTAGCTATTCCTCCTAATTTGGTGTCATCTACAAATTTGAGAAGCATGCCCCCTATTCTTTCATCTAAATCATTGATAAAGATGTTGAAGAGCACTGGGCCCAGGACAGAACCCTGTGGCACCTCACTGGTCACTTCTCTCCAGGATGAAGAGGAGGAGCCATTGCTGAGCACCCTTTGGGTTCGATCAGTAAACCAGTTACTAATCTACCTAATAGTTGTATTGTCTAGCCCACATTTTACTATCTTGTTTGCAAGAATATCATGGGGGACCTTGTCAAAAGCCTTACTGAAATCAAGATATGTTATGTCTACCACATTCCCTTCATCTACCAAGCTGGTAATTTTATCAAAAAAAGAGATCAGATTAGTCTGGCATGACTTGTTTTTGAGAAACCCATGTTGACTTTTAGTGATTATGGCATTCCCTTCTAAATTTTCACACACTCTCTGTTTAATGAACTGTTCTAGAATCTTTCCCGGTATTGATGTCAGACTAACTGGCAATAGTTTTTGGGATCCTCTTTTTTCCCCTTTTTGAAGATGGGGACAATGTTTGCCCTTCTCCAGTCTGCTGGGACTTCTCCTGTTCCCCAGCATTTCTCAAAAATTATTGCCAGTGGCTCCGAGATTACATTTGCCAATTCTTTTAATATCCTTGGATGTAGTTCATCTGGTCCTGGAGACTTAAATTAATTTACGTTAACCAGGTATTCTTGTACTTCCTCTTTACTTATTTTGTGATACATTTCCCCTATTGTGTCCTCTGCTTCATTTTCCTCAGGTTGAACTCTTTCCTGCTATCTAAAGAAAAGTAAAGATATGGTGATTCATTTGTGCTTCTCCCACATGATTGATTGATTGATTTGTCTTATATCTACCAACTTTCTTCCAAAACTGGGACTCTGGACAGCTCATGACAAACAATTAAAACACATACAAATAAATACACAAAGGAGAGCCAGCATGGTGCACTGAGCATTAGACTACAACTGTGGAGAACAGGGTTTGAATCCCCACTTCCCTAGGCAACCCTGAGCAAGTCATACAGTCTCGGGGGGGGGGGGGGCAAAGCCTCTCTAACAAATCTGCTGAGAAAATCCTGTGATAGTTTCTCCTTAGGATTGCCATAAACCAGAAATGACTTGAAAATATACAGCAACATACCTGAGTTAGGACTTGCCTGCATACAGTTGTATACATAGCATTATTTGGTTTTGATCATTACCTTTGATTTTCTGATTATGTTATGTTATATATTTTATTTGAGGTTTGAAAAATTATGTACTGTTGTTAGAGTATTTACCCTAAAAGACTGCTTATGAAGCTTTCAAATGAAAAAAATGGGAGGCAGATCTTTTTATGACAGGTACTCTACCCATTAATGGCAATTCCTGTCTTAAGTGCTTAGATGTAATGGAATATTCACATCCACTCTGTGGAATCATCATCCAACTTAGCTCATGGATTCTGGAGAATGCTGATCTAATGGTGGCTGGAATTCTGTTGGTGACATACACATATGGAAGCTTCCTCCTTTGGCTGCTGTGCAATGGACATATTCAATTCATGGTTCCATAGAATTCTACAAGTGCAACCATTTCACATGAGTTGCACATTCTTAGATGGTGCATTACTATCCATCAGTACCATCAGTGTGCCACTTTACTCACAGAAATTGCACAAATGGGCACTGTGCATTCCCCATTGTACAACAGAACATTAACCAAGCACACTGGCAGATATATTTAACAGAAAGGCAATGTAGCAGCATGACTGCATAACTACTTGACCATAAATTTTCACTGCATAAGCATCATGTGAGATTTTGGCCTGGGTGTACATATTTTAGCTTCATCCAGATTGGATTACTGATGTGTTCTACATTTAGAAGGGCAAACCTTTCCATTTCCAGGCCATATGACTTTTGCATGTGTTCACCAATAACACATACAGCAGGGAACATCAGCAGCAACTGCCTGGGGGAAAGAGGGAAGATCAGGGAGTTTCTGCCCTGTTTGTTAGTTTGTGGAAAACCTGGCTGCTCTATAGAACATGGAAATGGCCTACATGGTTGACACTATTGTTCCTAAGTGTCCTCTTCCCAATGATAGAACTAGGAGCCTTTTCATACTTCAGAACTGTAGTGCTACATTCCATTTGAACGGCAATGGCAACATCCTATAGACTCCTGGTATTTGTAGTTTAGGGAGGGGGTATTTAGAACTCTCATCCTCTAAACTACATGGTCTAGGATCTTATAGGATGTTTCTATGAGAGTTAAAGTGGAATAGAGGGCTATAATTGTGCAGAGGGAAAGGGGCCCAAGTCAACTATGTCCAATGCACCTGTTCCAGTGACAGCACTTTTTTATGCCTTGATTATATTTCAGATAGACTACTGCAATATGTTCTACCCTCATGGAGCCTGCAGAAACTCCAGCCAATGCAAAACATGGCTACTGCCAGTGCACATAGCATTCTTGTGAACATATCACTCTAATACCAAAAGATTTCCAGTCATGGCATTTGGCAGCTGCTATGCCAGTGGCAGATGATTTGGTGCTCAATTTTAGCCTGAATTTTAAAGGACCTATCTGAGGTGTGAAACTGCAAAATAGTTCCAGCACTTTGGATAGTTCCTTTAAAGCTCAGCTGCCTTTGATCTGCACTGGTGGCCGATTGCTTCCTGGGCCCAGATTAAGGTGTTGGCCTCAGCATTCAAAACATTAAACAGCTTAAGGCTTATCTTACTGAAGAACTCAATAGTACAACAAGGGAAGGGGAAATACATTTGTCTTTTTCCTCTTGTTTCACCCCAGGCAAGCTTGAAAATTTTCCATGATTCATCTAAGCTAGCTAACTTGTATCCTGCCCTTCTCCCATAATTGGGATACAAGGCAACATATTTTATACTGAAACACCCAGACTACATTTACACTGCATAATTAATACAGCTTGACACCACTTTAACTACCATGGCTCAATACTACAGGATTTTGGGATCTGCAGTTTTGTGAGATGTTTAGCCTTCTCTGTCAGAGAGCTCTGATTCCACAAACTACAAATCCCAGGATTCCATAGATTCAACCAGAGAAGCCACAGCCATGAATCTGGAAGAGCTGAGCAAGGTAGCTGAACTTGCAAGTGTCTCATTTATAGGGTCAGCATAAGTCGAAGTCAACTTGAAGGCACACAACAACAAACAAGTTGTTGGTTAAGTGGAGTTATATTCTTTAGAGAATTAAAAAGAGCAAATGTCCTTTCCCCCATCTCAACTGATCATCCACTATGTTGAAACTTGGGAGTGTAGTCCAAAAATATAACTTTTTGCAAGTTCTGTAGCATATTCCATTTTCTAGCTGTAACACCACTTCTGAACTTTATCAAGTATCTAAAGTATCTGCTTCAGCTCTTACTTAGTGTTGGGACTGAAAACTGTCTGACTATGATCCAGTCAAACTGCTGGAAAATCATAAATCACCTCCAGCATAGCCACACTTGTGTCAAAAGGGTGGACTCTGCTACTGTTTCTCTGTGTATACCAGTACAGCCAATTGATAGGGATGGAAAGAATGTGCAAAATTATTTGGAAAATGGTCGGAAACATGGTTCGCAAGTATGAAGAAACCTAGACTGATAAGTTTGGGATGGATTCTGCACAAAATTCATACATGGGGGCAGGAGGTTGCACAGAAAACAGTGGATTTTTGTGCATAAATTAGCATTTTTGGTGCAGAAAGTGTTTCTTGTGGAAAAATACAGTTCTGGATGCAATTTGCAACTTTTGCACAAAACAAGTCCCAAACTAGAGCAGTTTCTATATGGGGTTGGGGGAATATTATTTTCTGCACAGGAAATAATAGCTCTGTGTAGAATGGCTATTTTCTCTGCAGAAAATGCTGTTTCCTGCACAGAAACTGCTGCTTATTCTGCACAATTTTTTTGCATAGAATAAGACACAAATTGCAAATAGTTTTTCAGAAGTAAGGTTTTTCTTGATGTGTATTTTTAATATGTTTTAATATTTAATTGTTTAATACGGTCTTAAGCAGTGGATGGGTTTGGGGATTTTAGGTTATTCGTGTACCTGTATTATATGATACAGAATTTTAATTGTAAGCCGCTCCAATTGCTTGTCAGTAGGGTGGGGTATAAATAAATTTTTTTATTATTATTATTATTATTATTATTTCAAAGATTTCCTTGTAGTGGGAGCAAAATTGGTAAAATTAATCATTGCTTTCTTTGAGAATTAAATTAGTGAAGAACTATATCCCTACCAGCTGGCATTTCCATTCCAAGAGCCTACTTCTGTAGTCAAAACATGTCCTGGAACGGTCTTGTGGACAAGAAGCAAAGACAGTATACTCGATGCCCCCTTGTGCAAAAGTTGTCTGGCCCCTATATCTAGATATATTCAAACATTTCAGAGTCTAGTGGAGTCTCCTTCCTTGGAGGTCTTCAAGCAGAGGCTGGATGGCCATCTGTCGGGGATGCTTTGATTCGGAGTTTCTGCATGGCAGGGGGTTGGACTGGATGACCCTTGTGGTCTCTTCCAACTCTGTGATTCTATGATTCTATGATTTTGTTTTCTTTTGGGAAAAGCTAGATGCAAAAGGAATTTTAAGGCAGCCCAAAAGCTTTCTGTGTATCACCAGACTAGTCATATTATGGCATTTTCAAAACTAGGGTCCTGTAGATGATGGAAGTAGTGATTGCCAAGCTACATGGCAAATTGATCAAGCATTAAGCCAATTGTTTATCTAGCTCCTAGCAGTCCTCTTAGTGTTAGTATCTCTAATAGGACAGATTTCCAACAGAAGAAGATACTGTCAGAACTGCAAGGCCTTCAGCTTTTCAGGTAATATTTACAAGTCAGATTGGGAAGAAAAAGCTACATCCTGTGGTTTGTAACAGTTTTAGCCTTTTTCTGTTGTTTTTAAACTGGTGATTTATTTATCCTGTTTAAAGTACAGTTGCCCCTCCTTTTTGCAGGGAATCCATTCTGGATCCACCTACCCCTGCAAAAAGGAAAAATGCAAATATTCAAGCCCTATTGGCTTCAATGGAGGCCTGTGTCTGCAGGGGTGAGTGTGCACCACAGGCATGCACCGTATTTTGTGCCCCTCTGTTCATCCTTCACAGATAAGCAAGAGTTGACGACTTCAAGTCCACAAAAATGGAGATACAACTGTATTCTGTTGTCTTTAACAGGAAGTGTTTTAAACTATTTATGTTGTTTTAATTGTATGCCACCCTAAGATCTCATGACAGAGGTTGGGATAGAAATATCTATCTTTATTTTATTTATTTTTACTCTACAGCATGAAAGCAACTACCGTAAATGTAATCAATAAGAAGATAACACAAGTGTCTACACAATGACTTAGAACCTTAATATAATAGATTTGTGCTTATAACATTAAGTTCTCTAGATCTATTTTTAAATGATGTATTTACCTGGGAGCAAGCTTTTGCAAAAAGCAGGAATGAGAGCATACTACTAGCAGCAATGTGTCATTCAAACTGCTTTCAACGGGAGTTCATGAAGTTGATGTTGTTGTTGTTGGACTACAGTCTCAGAATCCCCCCAAATAATTTCTCCAAACTCTGGGTTCAACTCTCCAAAATCAGTTCAGAGGTTCATCTTGTTGAAGTGGTCTCTTGGGGTTTCTGTGCCCATGGAGCTGTGAATCCATTCAGGGTTTTACCTATCCAATGTGTTGAAAACTATTTTGTAGACAAGATTTAGCATCCCAGAAAGCTCCTTTAACCTACACACTAAAACCCAAAGCAGATTCAGCACCTCACTGGCATAATAGCCATCAACTGCCATTGTTTACTTCACCAAGAGTAGGCAAATTCTGGATGTCCTGGAGCTATTTCACCTTCAGAGTCCATGCCAAAACCCTTCAGATGAAACAGCAAGCAAACCTAAAATTTCTTCTGGTTAAAATAAATAAACAAAAATTTTTGACAAATTAGATCAGCAATGGAAGCATGCTACTGGCAACAATTTATATTTCAAACAAATCTTTCTTACCTGTATTCCTTCATTGTGATTGCCATCAAGGGACCAGGAGAAACCTAATATTTCCAATTATTCAGTTTTTCCTAGGCTGCTCCCTTGAGTCTCTTTTAATTATTCTGCTCAGAGGTACCAACAAGATGTTCATGCAGCTGGTAATTCTTACTAGATCTATATTTAATGTATAACTGATTTGTTTAGTTGTTTTCATATTTAGAGTGCCACAAGTTTAGAATAGACTGAGAAGGCTCTCTCCCACATCTTCATTCAACATGCCTGTGGTGGATATCTTTAAATTCAGGCAGGTTTATACAAGGAAGTGATGTGGTAGCTTAGTGGTTAAGATGGCAATTCTGATGATCAGAAGATTGGAAGATTGGCAGTTTGAGGCCCAGGTGCTGCATGATGAGGTGACCTCCCATCACTAGCCCCAGATTCTGCCAACCTAACAGTTTGAAAGCATGCAAATGCATGTAGATAGATAGGTACCACTTTGGTGGGAAGAAAACAGCATTTGGTGTAGTTATGCTGGCCACATGACCACTGGATTTGTCTTCAGACAATGCTGGCTCTTCGACTTAGTAACGGACATGAGCACCACCCCCTACAGTTGGTACGACTAGACACTCATGTCAAGGGACTACCTCTACCTTTACATTTACATTTTTATACAAGGACCTGCATAGTCTGACCAAACCTGGGACATTTTGAATATAGATTATGGTCCAGATCCATCTAGAGTAGATCCAGTGAATCAATGGGTTTTACTACTCTAACTGAAATGCCAAATATTAAACAACTAAACAATTCCAGCCTATGTATTTTGCCACTGAGCTGCAGCCCTTCCTGAAGAGCTTGGACTAGAATTTTGAACTTAACACCTTCATAGGCAGTTCAGGTCATTGCTGTTCTTCATTCATCTGATGAACACAATAAAAGTTGGTGGAGTGTTTGTGTGGGTGCATACACCTTCAAGTCACCTGATGACTTATGGCAACCCCATGAATTTCATAGGGTTTTCATAGGCAAGGAATACTCAGAGGTGGTTTTGCCAGTTCCTTCCTCTGAAATATAGCCTACAGCAACTGGTATTCATTGGTGGTCTCCCAAGTACTAACCAGGGCTGACCCTGCTTAGATTCCAAGATCAGACATGATCTGCTGGTACCTTTATGGTATTTAAAATATTAGCATCATTTTGTTTTGGTGCAAACATTCTTCTCTGTTTGATCTCTGTTGATTCTGTGTCTTGGAAGCAATACTTGCGTTTACTTTTGCATGTCACATGCAACATTTCAGAAATTGATTTTTGATCATATCCACCAAACCTTCTTTGTTATTATTCAGGAGTAACAGTCAAAGTGCTATATGACTTTAGTAATATTTGTATGTATATGCCTTCAAGTCATCTGTCAACCTGTAGAAACCCCATCAATTTTATAGGGTTTTCTTAGCCAAGAAATACTCGGAGGTGGTTTTTCCCATTTCTTCCTCCAAAATATTGCCTATGGCACTTGGTACTTGTTGATGATCTCCCATCAAAGTACTAACCAGAGTTGACTCTGCTTATCTTCCAAGATCAGACAGGATCTGCTGGTGCCTTTACAGTAGTTAAAACAATAGAATCATTTTGTTTTGGTGCAAACATTCCTTTTTTCCCTGTTTGATCTCTGTTGACTCTGTGTCCTAGAAGCAATACCTATGTTTACTTCCAGCAGCAATCTTTGCATTTCAAGATAATATGGACAGCCAACCAAGGAGAAAGACATTTCATTTTGGAAAATGCTGGGTTAATTTAAACTGTACTCTGTGTGTGTGTGTTTTCAGGTCACCTGTAGACTTATGACAAACCCATGAATATCACTGGGTTTTCTTAGGCAAGGAATACTCAGATTTTTGCCATTTGCTTCCTCCAAAATCTAGCCTACAGCACCTGGTATGTGTGGGTGGTCTCCCTGCCAAGTACTAACCAGGCCTGACCCTGCTTAACTTTCAATATCAGGCAAGCTCTTTTGCCTTTAGGGTGTTTAGTTGATGGAGACAGACAGCCAAACCAGAAATTTGGCTTCAGACACATTCAAGGACTTTGTAACTAATAAATAGTTCCCAGCATATGTCATAATGTGGATCCAGCATCACTTGGGTCTCGAATAACAAAGTGTGTTTTATTCAGCTTGGCAGCAGATGGGACCCAGTGAAGAAAGTTCTGAACTACTCTAGAAAGAAAGACAGGAACCTGAGAGCAACAAATCTAAAGCAGACCAAACAGAACGGCACCCTAGAGGCTTCCTGCTCACACAACAACAGTTTCCCACAGCCATAGGTTTGCAGGGTGTTCTCCCATTTCTCCTGACATGAGACAGATGTTTCCAGACAGAGATGGTTCAGTTTTTGTGCCGCAGTCAGAAAACTGGGGAGAAATCCTGCTATATTGGTGGGGCCCAGTGGGAGACTGGCCATACTGGCTAAAGGAGTTCTAGATATTGTAATCCCAAAGTATAATGTTCCAGGGTATATCAGTAGTTCCAGGGTCTATCAGTCTGATGCACTGCAGTACAGCAATCAGTGCAAGAAAGTTTAGATCCTCCATTTAAATTTCCCAGAATTCTGTAGAACAATGCTGTATCGAGGGGCATGGTGGGAATTTTAAATGGCAACTTGTGCTGGCGGTCTCTTTCTGGACATAGTTCAAAGGACTTCTTATGAACTAAAAAAATCCTACATGGCTTGGTTCCAGGCTATGCAACAAGGCTCTCTCTCTCTGCTTATGAGCCTACCTGGCCCTAGAGATTTTCAGGGAAGGCCCTTCCTTCAGTCCCATCACCGTCAAAGTTACAATTGATGAGAACATGAAACAGGGACTTCTCAGTGGCTGCCCCTAGACTTTGGGATTCCCTTCCTAGGGAGGGTAGAATAGCCCATTCCTTGGTTTAACTTCTGTTGGTGATCAAATACTTTTTATTCTAACAATGGGACTTTACAGACTGCCAATAATGGTGCAGTTTGAGGCCACTTTAACTGTCCTGGCTCAATGCTAAGGAATCATGGGAACTGTAGTTTATTGTGGCACCAGAGCTCTCTGACAGAGAAGGCTCAGTGTCCCAGAAAAAAATACAGTTCCCATGATTCCCTAGCACTGAGCTAGGACAGCTAAAGTGGCCTCAAGCTGCATTATTTCTGGCAGTCTGTAAAGGCCCATTGTCTTTACCAAACTTTGATCCTCCAGATGTTTTGGATTTCAGGTCCCAGAATTCCTGATTGTTGACCCAACTGGCTAGGACTTCTGGGAGCTGAAGTCCAAAATACCTGGAAAACCAAAGTTTGTGAAACACTGTTCTAATAGAATATAAGAAATGACCATTTTTATGCTCTCTGGAGAGCCAATGTGGTGCAGCGGTTTGAGCTTTGGACTACGACTCCGGAGACCAGGGTTTGAACCCTGGTGGCACAGTGGTTAAATGCCAGTACTGCAGCAATTCACAGCCACAAGGTTGTGAGTTGGATGCCAGGCAGGACTCCAGAGTCCAGTCAGCCCTCCATTCTTTCGTTGGTTGCTAAAATGAGTACCCAGCTAGTTGGGGGCAATTGGCTTACACTTTGTAAATTGCTTAGGGAGTCCTTAAGTGCACTGATAAGCAGTATGGAAATATATTTGCTATTGCTGTTACTATTTGAATGCCTGCTCAGCCATGGAAACCCACTGGGTGTCCTTGGGTTAGTCACACTCTCGCAACCTCAGAGGAAAGCAAAGGCAAACCTTCTCTCAACAAATCTTACCAAAATAACCCCCATGATAGGTTCATCTTAGGATCCCCATAAGTCAGAAACAACTTGAAGGCACATAACAACAACAACAATAACAATAACAACAACAATGAGAGTGCTGTCTTGTTATAAATTGTACTGTTTTGAACTGCTTCTTATCCTTTTTAAGTGTCTGCTTTAAATTATTTTAATATTGTTAATAGTTTAATGTTGACTGTTTGTCTGTTTTTAACTATACTGGAAACACCTTAATTTGTAGGCCACCCTGACTCCTATTTTGAGGGGAAAGGCAGAGGATGAATACTGTTTAACAACAACGACAACAACTTCACTTCACCAAGCTTGTGAGGCAGTAGGCTTTAGTGCTGAAGCAGAAGCCTAGCAAGTGTCGGAGGGCACATTTTTATTCTACTCCTCAGTCCCCCTCCCTAAGATATTTGTATATGAAATGGTGAAACCACTTTATCTTAGCAACTTATTAGTAGGTATTATTTATCTGAGAAAATAAACCCATTATGCTCTGTCTCTTCCCCTAAGGAAAAACACAAAGTGATTAATAGAAAAAATTCAGCCATATTTCAAACAATCTTGCAAATGCAAATTAATAAACCATGAAAACAAGAGCAATTTTAAGAACAGCCATTACAAAAAACCAAAATTAACATGAAAAAACTAAGAAGGAAACTAACATGGTGGGGGAGGACTACATAGGTAATGGCTATTAACACTTTAAAACAAGGGTAGGCAAAGGGTTTGGAGCCCTCGAGGGTCAAAAATGGTGTGGGGTTTTTTAACATATTCCAAAATGCCCCCCAAATGTCCCTTAGGCTACCTCCTCTGGCCTCCCACAGTTGCCCACCCCTGCTTCAAACTAAATGGTTGGGATCCAGTTCAACAGTTATGCTATTTTAATCTTACAATATTATACGACTTACAATTTTGTAGCTATTGGGGAATTCACATTTATGGCTGTGAATCCCAAAAATCTACCTGGATACTTTGGTAACCCCTCAGTAAAAGCATTTATGAGGCATTGGAGATTGGTCACCATGGGTTCCAAACCTTGTGGATTTGAGGATCCCTTATTTCTATGGTGGAGCCCCTAAGAGACCTACCCTATGTCTTACAAGTTAATGGTGTTTAGGAATATATATAAGAATATATTCTTATTCTTTAATTTTATTCAATTTTTATTTCTTTCATTTTTCTGGAGTGGCCACAGAGCACCTGGGAAGTGCATGAGGCACCCTAAAGACTCCTTGGAGCACAGGTTGGGAACTCCTGGACAGATCATGGATCCTTACCAACTACAGTGTCTTAGGACCTTATCACACGGGGCTCAATGCAGACAGAATCCAAACGAAATCCCGACCTAATACGTATTATTTTTCCATGTGTCCACACGATGTCGCACAGAACCCCGACAGAATGAGGAAAGAACCGAGATCTTTTGAATTTCGGTTTCTTTAGGAATTGCAATTGCGTGACGGGAATCATTTCGCTTTTACCGTAGGTATGAAAACCCAATACGTATTGAGGAGCATTTCCCCAATACGTATTGGGGAGCATTTCCCCGCCTGTGCTGCAAGGAGGACATCCTCAGAGAGCCGGCTGTCTGGGGAGGACCTCCTCGGAGCGCGGACCCTATGCGGGGCCTCGCTCCAAGGAGGACGTCCTCAGAGAGCCGGCTTTCCGAGGAGGAGCTCCTTGGAGTGCGGACCCTGCGCGGGGCCTCGCTCCAAGGAGGACATCCTCAGAGAGCCAGCTCTCCGAGGAAGACCTCCTCGGAGCGCAGACCCTGCGCGAGACCTCGCTCCAAGGAGGACGTCCTCAGAGAGCCAGCTCTCCGAGGAAGACCTCCTTGGAGCGCGGACCCTGCGTGAGACCTCGCTCCAAGGAGGACCTCCTCAGAGAGCCGGCTCTCCAGGGAGGACCTCCTCGGAGCGCGGACCCTGTGCGGGGCCTGCGCTCCAAGGAGGACGTCCTCAGAGAGCCGGCTCTCTGGGGAGACCTCCTCGGAGCGCAGACCCTGCGCGGGGCCTGCGCTCCAAGGAGGACATCCTCAGAGAGCCGGCTCTCTGGGGAGGACCTCCTCGGAGCGCCGACCCTGCGCAGGGCCTCGCTCCAAGGAGGACCTCCTCAGAGAGCCGCCTCTCCAAGGAGGACTTCTTCGGAGCGCGGACCCTGCACAGGGGCTCACTCCAAGGAGGACATCCTCAGAGAGCCGGCTCTGTGGGGAGGACCTCCTCGGAGCGCCGACCCTGCGCGGGGCCTTGCTCCAAGGAGAACCTCCTCAGAGAGCCGGCTTGGGAAGGGGTGACAGCCGTGGCAAGTGACAGCCGCGGCTGTATTGCGCATGTGCTAGAAGAGCATTTCTAGCACATGTGCAGGATTTTCTCACTTGTGTGTGAACGGCAAATACGGTTCCCGGGAGCGCTTTCCTTAAAAGCGCGATGAAGGTAATTGCGTGTGATAGCCATTTGCGTATTGTGGGGTTTCGTCCGGTTTATTACTGGATTTATTCTTATTTCACTTTATTATCGCTTTGTGGGCCACGTGTGATAACGTCCTTAGTGATACCAAAAAAGATTATCTATCAGAGGTTGTGTGTGTGTATATATATATACAGAGAGAGAGAGAGAGAGAGAGAATGTTACTAGTGACCCCTGGTCTAGACAGATCACATATCCTTACCAATAATAGTGTCTTAAGTGATAACAAAAAAGATTATCAGGAGTTGTATATGTATATACATACAGAGAGAGAGAGAGTTACTAATGACACAGGCAACTAAAATGTAATGATACATTATATTCAACAACAATATCCACCAGCTGTGAATTTCTACCATAGAGGTTCCTTATTCATGAATATCCATTGGAAGCTGATTTGAAACAAGCCAGCATACTTTATTAGAAGTTATTTATGGACACTGTCTTTGAACTTTTAGTTCTTTGTACTGCCTATTATATTCATAAAGCTGGAAATAGTAAAATTTGAAATATTGTTGTGGCATATAATGTTTGGGTGATTTTGTCATTAGTAATTGTGGGTATATATACCTATTTGTTGCTATGTGCCTCCATCAGGTCATTTTTTACTTATGGAAACCCCAAGGCGAACCTATCATAGGGTTTTCTTGGCACGTTTTTTCAAAGAGGCTTTGCCAATGCATCCCCTGACTGATTTGTTTGTTGTCTGTTGCTGGTAAGAATCCTTGATCTGGTAACACCATTGTTCTTGTTAATTAGATTAAGAGTACCTTGTGGCCATCTATACCTTAGCATTGGAGATTGGAACACTGAGAAATGATGTTCTCAGTACTTTTCCAGACAGTGCTTTCCCAGTGGCATGGGAGAAGCAGTTCTAGTAAGACAAAGGGGTGCTTCAGCTCCCTGTTCTCAAGGCACTGGGAACATGCTGCAAATATTATTTCCCAGTATCCTGATCTCCAGAGTCTCAGAAACACTTCAGTCGGGGTATTGCTAGGCTGGAAAGGCAGGTACGGGGGTTATTGGCAGTCGTAACTACAGTGATGGACCTCCATCGTAGTTATGATGACAACACACACCTTTCACTGTTCATTTTTTCTTCTACTTGGCTTCCAGACTTTTCCACCAGGTCTCAGTTGGAGACCAAGTCTCTTCTGTGTGGATATGTTACCTTTCAGGGGAAATAGAAGTCAGTGATGGGAAATCATTGGAAAAGATGCAGCAAGACCCATTTGAAAACTTAATATCTGATTAGAGAGATGCCTTCTTAAAAGTACTGTCCACCCAAACACCAAGTGGGTATATCAGATTTCCCTTGATCTCTCCCAAGGTGATTCCATACTCCATTCTGCTGACAGAGAACCAACTTTACAAACAGGTCCTGAAGAAATCAGACATGAAATCCAAGGGAGGATCTGCCATTATCAGGCAGTGTTTATTATTTATTGCTTTGTTCTAATGCCTCTGTACAGTAAAATATTCTCATGGTAGCTTATCGGTAATAAAAGCCAGCCATAAAATGAAGTCATTCATTAAAATGGTATAATTAGAGTTGCACTAGTTTCATCAGGAGCAGCCTGAACACCAAACTAGAAAGCATATGAGTTCTGGACAAACCAAACAATAATTTCACCAGAAAGGAGGCCCTGTCCATGACAGTCCCTTACCTCAGGAAATGTGAGCACCTAGGAGGGGCATCTAAATGAAGGTATTAAGAATAGTGGCTATAATGTTGTACTGTTTAAGTTCAGGGGGTGTAACATTGAGTTCAAATGCCTTGGTGGAAGCTCTGTTAGTGACACCTTGATGTTAATTGCCATTTATAGTGACCCCATTAATGAGAGACTTCCAAGTCATCCTGTTATCAGTGCTTCTTCTCAGGTCTTACGGATTCAGGGCAACTGTTGCTTCCTTGATTGACTCCATTCACTTGCAATGTGGTCTTCCTCTTTTCTTTTTCAATATTTTGAAATTACCTACAGGAAATCCAAATGAATACTTTGTGTCTCCAAAACAATTTTATTTAACTATCTTCTTGTGGTCTTTCTTTTTTCCAGTCAAAGCAAAAAAGGGGCCACTTCTTTTCTGTTACATAGCCATTGCTATCACTAAAAAAACAAAAAACTGAACCACTTCTCCAAGAGAGGTCCCACTTCCATGAGTCAGCAAGGCTTTCTGAAATCTTTCTCTTGGGTTATTTATACAAGGGACAGGTTACCATGTAGTGAACAATCGTTTCCACCTGAAACTGACCACAGATAGATAGCCTGTTTTCAAAAGGCAACTTATTATAGTGTCCTGCTAGAATTGCATTTGGAAGAGATTTACAGTACACAAGATCTTGACCGCTGTATGTTTTAAGAGCAGCAATGGCACTTTCCATCACTTTTTAAACAGAAGAGCTTGCATTCAGCTAGATATACATGTTGTAGTCATGTGGGGGACAAATTGTTTGCCGTAGCGCAGCAACATATTCTGCTGACAGAGATACATTCTGCTGACAGGCAAGTGAGGAGTTGCACATGCAGTAATGTTGCACATTGTGGGTACCCATTGTGCACTGCATATTGTGCATTTCACAAGGCACCTGGTCATTGAGATGTGTTGTACAATACTGCTATTCTGCATGGGTTGCATAGTGCTGTTGCAACAAATCTCCACATGCAGATATTTATGCTAGGCTGAGGGGATGTCGGATTGAGGCCAACATCTGTTTACAACCTGATAATCTGACTACTTGTTAACACTGTCTGGAAGCAACAGCAAATGATCCCCTGTTTTGCCTTGAAGGGACACTACTCCCCTTAGGAGGTTTGCCAGATCCAAGTTCAGCTCCCCAGTTTCATTTCATAAACATAGCTGAGCTCAGCTGAACTTCTGATCCCCTGGAACTCTATTCTGCTCTGAGGCTTTCACATCAAACCTTCTGCCACATCCCCCTCCCCTCTCATTTTCTTCTGGAACAAGGTTAAGCCTTCTAGGAAACAATGATAGACAGAGGACAGGACTGGATATTGTACAACACCACAGATTCCAATCTGAACATCATGGAGTCCTGGGTGATCACAGGAGGTGTGCAGAATCTCAAGTGTGAAAAATGGCCTTTTGTGAAATGTCAGCTGGTAATAATGCAATGTAGCATATCAAGGAAAGCTGATGAGGGTGGGTGAGGCAGCCCGTCTGTGGCTGTCTGATAAAGGAAAGGTGCCGTTAAGTGGGGATTTTTTTTCTTTCCTTAATTAATAGATCTTGCAAAATGCTGTAGCAAATAATCCAGAAAATAATGAGAAAACCTGATGATTAGATTGCAAACAAAGACCACAGGCATTGTGAAGGTAAAAGGGGAGTCAGAAGACTTGCAGCAATAGTGGGCAAGCTCAAATCACCCTGCAGCCATTTTGCTAGCCCCAGGACCCACCAGGGGACACGTCATCCTCATCAAAGGAAAGTGGAAATGTCTGGAAAGTCACCTTCCCAACTGAAAAACAACCATTTCCTACATGTGGCCAACCAATATCAGCGTGTGTTCAAAATGACAGGTTATTAATGAGGAAAATACACAACCTAGGAGAGGCTGCAGCAGTTTGTTTTTGCCTGAAGTCTTGTCTGCACTGGCGAGGGTACTCTAAGGGCAGCCCAGAGTATTCTGGCCCTTCAATTGTCACCCCTCCAGTTACCTTGGTTTCTGTCCCTGCATGGTAGCAGCAGTCTGCACAGGCATCCTTCTGGGCCACAGGTCACTTGCTTCTTAAATCAGAATAAGGTGCCCAGCAACAGTCATATGCTGAGCACCTCATTCTGCTTTCAGAATGGGCAACCCAGACTGGTGGTTTATTGCCAGGTGGCCCAGCAGGATGCCCATGCAGACAGCCACCATGGCAAAGGGACAGAGGGCTCTGGATGTTCCCAGAAGATCCAGAGCAACACATACATTTTTAAAATCCATTATAAGTGTGTTGTGTCCTGGTTAGGAATCAGCATGTGTTTCATAGACTACAGCAATGCATTTGATTGTATAGATGATGAAAAGCTATGGAATGCACTCAAAGACATGGTGAGGAATCTGTACCAAGGACAAGAGACCACCGTCAGAACAGAATTTGGGAAAACAGAGTGGTTCCCAATAGGCAAAGGGGTCGGGCAAGGCTGCATCCTATCACCCTACTTGTTTAAATTATATGCTGAAAACTTCATAAGAAAAGCAGAATGAGAATCAGAAAAAGGAGAGTTAAGATAGAAGTAAGCAACATTAACAACTTAATTATTGTTGTATTTTATTGTATGTTTTAATTTATAATTGATTTAATAATTTTTAGGGGGGGATTAGATTTTACAGTTGTATGTATATTTGTTCTTGTTAGCCGCCCCGATTGATCTCAAAGGGGCGGGATATAAATAAACTTTATTATTATTATTAAGATATGAGAATGACACCATAATATTAGCAGAAGACATTCAGGAATTGGAACAGTTAATAAGGAAGATCAAAGATGAAACTGCAAAGGCAGGTCTGATGCTGAACATAAATAAAACAAAAATAATGACCACAGAAGAAATACACAAATTCAATGTTGACAACGAGGAAATTGAAATAGATAAAGAATTCCCATATCTAGGATCAAACATTGACCAGAATGGAGACTGCAGTCAAGAAATAAGAAGAAGACTAGGAATGGGGGGCGGGGGGGGGGGGACAGCTATGAAAGAACTGGAAAAGATACATGCACTGGTAACCTCACGACTCAACTTCTGTAATGCACTCTACATGGGGCTACCCTTATACCTAACTCGGAAACTGCAATTAGTACAAAACATGGCAGCCAGGCTGATCACCGGAAGATCTAGGAGTGATCATATTACACCGATTTTAAAATCTCTCCACTGGCTGCTCATTGGTTTCTGAGCACAGTATAAGGTGTTGGTAATGACATTTAAAGCCCTACATGGCATGGGCCCAACCTACCTAAAGGATCACTTCTTCCCATATAATCTGCCCCGTTCCCTCAGGTCCTCTGGGAGGAAGCTTCTTCAATCAACAAGAACCAGATTGACGGCAACCTCCCAGAGGACATTTTCCACCACTGCTCCCAGACTCTGGAATGCCTTGCCGGAAGAGATCCGTCAGATATCTAGCTTAGAGGGCTTTTAAAAAGCCATCAAGACGGATCTCTTCCAGCAGGCTTATCTGGAAGAAAGCTAGTTTGAGACCTGATCCTCCCCCATTTGATGCCCCTTTTCCCCCCAAGACGGTTTTTCTGAGGGATTAACTTGCCCCTGTTGTAATCTGGGGGTGCTTTATTGCTTTATTGTTTTATTAATTTATTATGTTATTGTTTTATTGTTGTTTTAAATCGGGTCGGCAACCTACGGCCTGGGGGCCGGATCTGGCCCTCTGAGGCCTTTGTTTTCCAAAATGGCAGCTGCGACTCACTCGCACATGCGCAGTACACCGGAAGTACTGCGCGTGCACAGTGCCATTTCCCACCCACCCACCCTTGGCCCGCAGAAGACCTGGGGACCCCCAGACTGGCCCCAGGTAAGAAAAACTTGCCGACCCCTGTTTTAAATATTAGATTTTATGCTGTTGTGATTTAATTGTAATTTTAAGGGGTGGTTTCATGTATGTTACAATTTGTGGGATTGTACTTTTAATGTAAGCCACCTTGATAGCCTCAGCTAAAGGTGGGGTATAAATAAAATATTATTATTATTATTATTATTATTATTATTATTATTATTATTATTATTATTACTATTATTATTATTATTACTGAAGAGCAAAGACATACAACTAAGCACTAAAGTCAGAATCATCCAGGCCATTGTATTCCCAATTACCATGAACGGAAGTGAGAGCTGGACAGTGAAGGAAGCAGACAGAAAGAAAATCAACTCATTCAAAATGTGCTGCTGGAGAAGAGTAATTAGGATACCATGGACAGCCAAGAAGACAAACAAATGGGTTCTTGAACAGGTCAGACCAGGACTCTCCTTGGAAACAAAGATGATCAAGTTCACACTATCGTACTTTGGCCACATAATGAGAAGGCATGGGTCACTAGAAAAAGCAATAATGCTAGGAAAGGTAGGAGGTAGAATAAAGAGGAAAGCCACAAACCAGATAGATAGACTCAATCAGGGGTTAAGGGCAAAGGCTTGCAGGATCTGGGCAAGGCAGTGGAAGATAGAGATTCTTGGAGATGTCTCATCCATAGTGTCACCATGAGTCAGAACTGACTCGAGGGCAGCTAACAACAACAATGCCCTGGCTCTGGTGGGGAATGTGCCAGATGTGGTGAGGACTGTCTGCACCAGAACTGGGATTTAGGCTGTGCATCATTCGGACATGACAACACCAGAACAGGGGGGAATTAGGCCTTTTGGCCCATTCCAATAAGGCCTGAGTCTACTGAGAAGGGCAAAATTATTTTTGTACTTTGAACTCCATTAACAGTAAATGAAGTAAGCTGAAGACAAAAGGGGAAAGTGTGAGGGGGAGGAGGAGGAACCTTTTGAAAACTGCTGGAAAACTGAAACAACAGAAGATTGATTGGACTGTACGACTGCATGCAGAATTTACACTAAGCACCTCCTGTGTAGGATCTTGGCCATTGCAAGTGAAAATGAGAAAACAAAATATTTCAACTCACTCTTCTCGCTCCTTTAATATGTGTTTCTTATGCCACACTGAGGCTGCATTTGCAATGCAGAAATAATGCGGTGGAATACCATATTAACTGCCATGACTCAATCCTATGGAATCCTGGGGTTTGTAGTTTTGTAAGATAGTTGGGGTATTCGTTGTATGGGGTTTTAAACTGATGTAAGCCGCTTAGATTGTCTTCATTTAAGCGGGGTATAAATAAATTTTATTATTATTATTATATTATATTAGTTAGTCTTTTCTGTCAGAAAACTTTGGTGCCATAACAAACTACAAATCCCAGGAGTCCATATCATGGAGCCATGGAAGTTAAAGCAATGTCAAACTGCATTATTTTGGCAGTGTAGATGCATCCTCAGAATATATTTAAGACATAGCCAGGTGGGGTGAGCGGAGAGGGTGGGTAGGTAGGTGAAATATGAATGTGCCCAGGACAGCCAAAAGCAGGCCATTCCAGAAGTCCCTTTCAAAGGTTTTATTCCCTTAAGGAGCAAGCAAGTTGTGGACTCCAGCCAAGCCAAGTAGGAGGACTAAGGGAGACATGCTGGTTATGGTTGATTTGTTATACAGTTGTTTCTGATTTTTAGAGGACAGCATATTTAAATATATTTATTGAGCTGGATTCACATTGAGAATTTTAATCCATTAGAAACGTGCCAGAGGAAATAATAGATAGCTGCTGTTATTATTATGGGATCAAGAGAGGAAAATATGTTACGTACAGCGCTACTGGCAAGGTGACCTCCGTTGCTATTCAGGCTGAAGGTGCTGCTTTTCTAGTGTCTTGCATCCAAGTACAGAATGTATTTATCAGGAAATCTTCATCCTTTGGATTGGTCAAAAGTGTGTCCATTATGTGCTGTGCCAGTCCAGAACTCCATTGGGCCAAGGGTGGCTAAAGTGTGGCCCACATCTGCCCCCCAAGGCTAATTTTGAGGACTCTTATGGCACTCCATCTCCAATGGCATCCACTCCACCAATTTTCTTTTTTAAAAAATTAACTTCCCAAAGGAATTTTGAAGAGAAAAGAGGAGACACACATCAATATACTCAACAGACGAATGGTTCATTAATAAAAAGCTCAGTGTGTTTCAACCTGTAAATGCTGTCCAAGACCTTTTTCAGAGCTATTGGAAATTTAGCTTCAGAAATTCCTGGAGCCAAAATATTGTAAAGTTTCAAACAGCCCATGAAGAAGACTTTTATGAGCATATCCAGCCCAAAATATATTGGGCTTCTTAAATTAAACCATTCATCCACTGAGCACCTTGAAATGTCTGTCCTGTTTTTGGCGGATTATATTTTCGGCGGATTATATAAATTTCCCAAGGCTTTATTTCCTTCAAAAGCAATTGCAATGCACCTTCCTACCAGGCTGTTTTTGGCACAGGAGAGTCCATTTTATAGCCAAGAACTCAACTGGAAGATTTTTTTTATTTTTTATTTTTATTTTTTATTTTTTAGAAAGTACAATTGATCCTCCATAGCCACAGATTCTTCATCCATAGATTCAACCAACCATAGTCTGAAAATATTCACACACATCCATCCCAAAAGCAAACCTTGATTTTGCCATTTGATTTGTCATTTTACAATGCCATTGTATATAATGGGACTTGAGTATCCATGGATCTCGGTATCTATGAGGGGTTCTGGGACCAAACCCCAGCAGATACCAAGGGCCCACTACAAAGAAAAAATGAAAAAATAAAAATACAGACCATTGGGTTGAGATGAAGTGCAGCAATCCAAAAACCAATGAATACCCTTCAGGTAGTCACCCACTCTGCTTCAGAGGTTGAACTACATTTCCCTGAATCCTACAGCCAGCATGCTTTTCTGAGTACTTTTTCAAATTTTAAATAGAACGACAACAAAAAGGGGGCACTTTTTTATTTATTGACAGAATCTGACTGGAGAATAATGTTTGAAAATATTACTGATCATTATTTCATCCATAAACCAGGTAACCAAACATTATATATATAACATCACAGTTATTGATTCTTCCTATAGTTCAATGGTCACACATCTTGCACTGACCCATGCTGCAAATGAAGACAAATTAATTAGTGCAAGGGTTTTCACAATTGAACTGGGATCCTGCATTGGAAAATCAATCATACAGTTCTACCTGTCAAGACCATGTGGCACCCTGGTCTGGAAAATGACATGAATGTGGCCACTGAGAGGAACTGGAGCAATGGTGACAGGGTTACTACACTTCAAGTGGCAGGTGCATGAGTTAGCATTTGGTAAGCTGTGCATCATGGGAGGTCTAATGCAACATGCACAGTGGATGGGACAAGCCAGGTATGCATCAAAAAAGCTAGTAAAATGTAGGATAGACAATGCTTTAGCTGGATTTGTAATTGGTTGACTGACTGAACTCAATGGGGGCTCAACAATGGCTCCTCCTCATCCTGGAGAGAAGTGGGGATGAAACCAGCCAGGTTTCATTAGTGCATGGCTGTCACATGTTACCAAGAAGATCACCTACAGTATATATGGGAGAGAGGTAGAATCTCCGTTGTTCGTTAGTTGTGGTTGGTGAATGGCAAAGCACTTTCTTGGCCTCTATAGCTGTGAGTATTCAAGACAGACGTCTGGTACTCTGTGTATCTTTGTAAATATTTGCAAAAAAGATTAAAGCCCTCACTTAGTGATGTCTCACTGTCCAGCTATTCTTTTCTCCAAGCTGAAAGCAGCACCTGCATGTGGGAGGATTTTTCCTGTGCTGTCTGGAGCAGTATTCTTCACAGAAGACCATCTTCTGGGAGTTCTTACCTATGTGCTTCAACTCTGTGTGTGTGTATGCTAGATCCCGCTTGTCTGCATACCTCAACCAAATGGTGGAATTATGATACATATCCCATTCCCACTTTCTTCTTGTGCCCATCCCATAGCACATTTAATGGCCGGAGGATAGGAAAGCATTTCTGAGAAGTATCTGGCCATGTGATAACAGCCAAATGCACAAAAAACCCAACTTCCAGGGCCTCTGGAAGACTCCTGGAAAGATGCTTCCAGCTATAGTCATATGGTACAACACTTCCCAACTGAACCCAACTTTCTTTTGGCCAACCATCCAGACTCTGTTTAAAAACCTCCAAATAAAGAGATGCCATCATTCTCCATGGCAGAATATTCTATTGTTGAACAGATGTTACCATCAGGAAGTTCTTTCCAATTTTGAGGTGGAATATCTTTTCCTGTAGTTTGCATCCATTGCTCCATGTCCTAGTCTGTGGAGCAGCAGAGAACAAGCTTGGTCCTTCTGCAACAAGAGATCTCATAATACAATCTCATAAGTTCTCCTATATGTAATGTATCCTATATTTCTCCTGGTTGAAATGCATATTGTTAGTTTTGGCTCAGCTTTCTAATCTGTTATGGTCATTTTGAATTCTGATCCTGTCCTCCAGGGCATTAGCTACCCCTCCTAATTTAGTGTCATATTTAAATTTGATAAACATGCCCAAGTCATTGATAAAGATGTTAAATAGCACTTGACCCAAGACATATTGTTTTGGCACCCCACTAGACACTTCTCTCCAGGCTGCGGAGGAGCCATTGTTGAGCCCCCATTGAGTTCAGTCAGTCAACCAATTACAAATCCAGCTAAAGCATTGTCTATCCTACATTTTACTAGCTTTTTTGCTAGGATATCATGGATAATTTTGTCAAAGGCCTTCCTGAAATCAAGACATGCTACATCTACAGCATTCCTTTCATTTACCAAGTTTGTGACTATCAGAGAGAGAGAGAGAGAGAAAGAGAAGATTACTCTGCCATGACTTGTCTTTGAGAAACCCATATTGAATTCTAGTGATCCTTTCTAAGCACTTAAAGACTGGCTGTTTAATGATCTGATCTAGAATCTTCCCTAGTATTGATGTCAGGTTGACTGGGTGGTAATTATTTGGGTCCCCTCTTTTTCCTTTTTTGAAGATCGGGACAACATTTGCCCTCCTCCAGTCTGCTAGGACCTGTCCTGTTCTCCAGGAAGTCTCAAATATTATTGACAGCTAGTTGACTCTAATGGGACATACATTTCCATGAGTGTTCTTATGCTAGAGACTAAGGAAGGTCCAGGAATGTGAAGGCTACCAGGTGAGCAATGTATAAGGGAGCTCTCCCAGCACATCCACATGGTTAAGGGAACAGGGAGAGAACTATGCTTGAGCAGCATCTAGCAGCTGCTATGTAAGGAGGTATTAGATACCTCTTTGCACAATGTCATAGAATCCTAAGTGTTGGATGGGCCCTATGGGCCATCAGATCCCCAACCCCTTGTTCAGTGCAGGATCTCCAACTAGAGCTTCCCAAAAGGTAGCTTCACAGCCTCTTTTTGAAGAAATCCAGGGGAAAACCCTCTCTAGGCAATTGGTTCCATTGCCAAACCATTCTCACTGTCAAGACATTATTTCTAATGTTCAATTGAAACCCCTCCTGTTACAAGAGGGTTGTCATCCACATGAACAATCAGTGTCCATGGGGGGCAGGGCGGAAGTATGCTTAAAGAGCATCTGTCAGTTATTGCACAGCCTGGACAAAATAAGGAGATACTAGATACACGGACTAACCATTTTGATGTGTTGGAAAAGCTTCCTTGTTCATCAGGCTAAGTCTCCCTTGTCTGAAATTCCAAAATCCAAAATTGTCCACATAGGTGGCTGAGACAGTGATACCTTTGCTTTCTGGTAGTTCCATGTACCCAAACTTGGTTTCATGCAAGAAATTATTTAAAATATTATGTATAAAATTACCTTCAGGCTGAGTGCATAAAGTATATGCAAAACATAAATAAATTTCATGTTTAGACTTGGGTTCCATCTCCAGGATATCTCATTATGTATATGCAAATATTTCAAAATCAAAAAAACTCTGAAATCCGAAACACATCAGGTACAAAGCATTTCAGATAAGGGAAACAGCCTGTAGTACTGGGTTAAGGGCTCTACAGATGGCCCTAAGGGGCGGCTCTGTGATGCCCCTGGGAGCACCAGATCAGGGCTGCGGTAACCACACACCGTGGCCCCAATCCAGCATTTTGCCACTCTAAAAAGAGCTGGCAAATGCCGCTCCTTTTTTGGAGTGGCAAAAAGCCACCCTTGCCGCTGTGGCGGTGGCAGCTTTTCTGTGCTCCATTGGTGCAGCATGTCTGTATGCTGTGCCAAGGGAGTGCCCTGATGCCACCCACCATGCAGTGCGTCAGAAACTGACATCTTTTTGCATGTTTATTTGGCTCCAATCCTAAGACTTTCCCACACTTGATCATAGATTAAGGCCTTTGCTTTCTCTGTGACTTTAGTTTTGGCACCCACACAACAGATAATGGGACTGTACTGGAATGTGTTCTCTTCCTCTCTAAATAAAGTTTGGCTAAATCTTGGATGTCCCTTTCAACTTCAGTCTTCATAGCTGTCTGGTCTTGAAAAACCCCAAAGAGTTCTTGCAGCTGTTGAGAAAGAGCTTTGATTTGTTCTGTAGAAAAATCATTTTTAAAAAAAGAACTCAAGGAGTAAAAGCTTTTCTCAAAGTGTATGTTGTTAGAAGCCCAGTGATTTCACTCCTTTGGCTAGAATACAAAGTGAACTCATCTTCATCGGTGCCCTTTACTGCTATTGCTTTATTTCTGCTATCTCCCTGTAAATGCAGTTTGAGTAAAATGTGAGGAAGATGGATAAAATCCTAATGGTTCAGTAGCTTATTTTATTGGACTGACTCTAAGGACTTTACCACATGCAACTTTTAAACTCCCATAAAGGTTAGATAATAGCACCTTTAGTGATACCTGTCACATGACTCTGTCTCTCTCTTGTTGCTGCCTTGTCCTCCAAGCATAGTTAACCTACATCTTCCCACTGATGGGAAAAACCCATCAATAAGCTTCCAATGGTGCTATTATAGTGCTGGTCTTCAGGTATGGTAAGGACTGTACAGTCCTGTCATGTCAATGTCTTCTCCTCTCCCCTTCCCCTTTCCTATTCCAGAATAGCCAGATAGTTTTTTGTTTACTTTCAGTGAAAATATTGTTTACTATTTTATTGTATTTTATTTTATTTTATTTTATTTGTTAAATCGCATTATCATAACTTCTGGAATTGCATTAACAATGAAGGGAAAACCACACACAAAATTAAAAGGTGTGCTGGGTTGAACATAGATCAAGGAGGGAGGGTTAAGGATGAGGATAGAAGAGAGTGCACAGGCCTAGCAATGGCCTGGTAACACTATCAACGGGACGTGTGGTAGGAACTGCTCCCATAACAGGATATATGCATTTCCTTTCATTAATGCAATCACAGCAAGAACAGGAGTCATGTGACAACATCCTAATAAGAGTCCCATAGGGATTCTCATCAACCGATGATTGCAATGTCAAGGGATGACTTGCCAAAGTGCTCACTGTACAAAACGGTGATTAAAAAAGATTAATGCAGCCAGAGGAAGGAGTTTATTGCACAGTTAATTAAATCGGCTTACCTGATCTGGTTTACATTTTAAATTGGGCTGCATCCAGAGTCTATCGCAAAGATTTAGCCACTGAAATTACTGCCCGAATCTATCTCGGATCCATCTCCACTCCCAGGGCTGCTTCAACAGCCATTTTCTTTGAGCCAGAAAACTCCCAGCTTTGAAAAAAGCCACACTGAGTGCCCCTGGGAGTGGGCATGGAACCGGGTGGCAATTTTAGCGGCAAAATCCTTGTGATAGGCTCTGGATGCAACCCGATTTAAAATTTAAGCCGGATCAGGTAAGGTAATTTAATTAACTGTGCAATAAGCTTCATAGTCTGGTCAAGATGAGTACAGGGAACAGTACAGTCAGCCCTCCACACTTGCAGCTTTGACTTTTGCAGATTTTATTATTCACAGATTGGATTGATATGTTCTCTCTAGAAACCTCTATGTCCTCCAGCATGACTCAGCTGGAAGTTTACCATAAAATAATGCTGGAGCACCTAGAAATTTCTAGAGAAAACACTTCACTAAGCATTTGTAGGTCTTCCAGCACAATTCTATGGTCAACCTCTGGCTGATGTTGACTATAGGGTTGCACTGGAGGACCTACATATTCCTAGAGGGGTGTTCTCTCAGTTTTAAAAAAAACCTGGTGTGTGTGTTTTGTTGGCTTTTGTACTTTTCCCACTTTCACAGGGGTCCTGTGTCCCTAACCCCAGCAAATATGGAGGGCCCACTGCATAGGGATAGGGATAGATTCCTACACCACAAAAAAATGAAAAGCAGGCCAACATGCTCAAGCAGCCATTTCATCCAAAACTAATCTACAAATGTGAAATGGCAACCAGTTCAGGAAGTCAGTTGCATAGGAAAACAAACTGAGCAAGCTTGTTTTCCAAAATGCATCCAGGAATGATTTTTTTGCTTTTACCAACTTCCACCTTTCTTAGGATTTCCCCTTTGATAGCCAAATATAGAGATTTATACTTCTGCAATATGCTGGGAAGAGCTGGTTGGTCATGCTTCCTGATCTTTCTTTTTCTCGTTCCACATGAACAAGACACTGAGTCCATCAGTTTGAGTTCAAACTATCTGAAGGATGCCATCTTGTGAAGCACCATCTCTGAGTCCAAATCTGATCCTGCAGTCCATGAACATCAGTATTACATATACACAAAATAATACACAGTTATAAGAGAAATGTTTGGGGAATCAATTTAAGCTGTAAATGCTTATATCCATTTTTTAAAAGAACAGTGGAACAGAGCATACACATACGCTGTAAGTGGAAGCTGAAAAAACACCAGGAAGAATAATTAAAAGAACAACAATAACAAATATCATTCCCTGAAAGCCAAAAATAATAATTACTTTCCTCACTCTCTACCACCCCCAAAAGAAATCTAATTGAAAATAATGCATCCATCTGCCAAGTATATAGCCTTTGGGGGTGAGAGAAAAATATACTAACGAACAAATAACTCCATATCTATACACCTCTGTCTGTGAAGAAACACAAAATTGGAAATAAACTTGTGGGGGAGGGAGCAGAAAGCAAACTGGAAAAGTCAAGATTTAAGCTAGAGGTGGAAAAAGCTGGCAAAGCTGGGTCATGGAACAGTCAGTTCACTTTCCTCTACCTCAATATTTTGGGTACAAATAATGGTGAAGGAATTATTAGTATGTGCCCCCAGGAAATCCATGGTGGATATGTGGCTTCCATGTGAGTGGGGTAATGAATCCACTCTGGGTTTTAGTGTGAATTTTATTGATTATCTCCAAAATAACTTTAGTGCCTTGAATAGTAGCAAATGAAATACTAAGAAAATTCACTATCCCATTTACATGGAAACCCACAGCTACCATAGCTTCCATCAACAGAATGGATAGCACTGACAGATCAAATCCCCCATTTTCTCACAAATAATATGTTTAGCCTAGGAGCCAGTGTGGCATAGTGGTTTGAGCATTGGACTAAGACTATGGAGACCAGGGTTTGAATCCAAGCTCGGGTATGTAAACCCACTGGGTGTCCTTTGGCAATCACATTTTCTTAGGCTCAGAGGATGGCAATGGCAAACCTCTTCTGAAGAAACTCACCAAGAAAACCCTGGGATAAGGTTGCCATAAGTCAGAAACAACTTGAAGGCACAACAAATCCCAGCCACAACTGTGAACACATGTCAGTGGGCAGTAAATTCTCCCTGTATTTTGATCTAAACTTTAAAGAAGATATCCGGAATGCTGAACTCTTTCCCCGAAACATCATCACATTAGACAGCTGCTATAACTTAAAACCTATGCTGGGTTCTGATGTGGCACCAGATACTGGCCAACACACAGGGGACATTTTCCTTTTCAGACTTTTCACTTGCTAAGACGTAGAAGCTACAGGATAGACAGGGCATTGTGTAATAAGGTATGACCACAGATGCTACTGTCCTGCTGTAATTCTGCTTTGGCAGCCTTGTATCATAAAGTTATGGGGCAGTTCTGCAATGCTACCTCATTGGTTAATAGTGATGTTGCACAATTAAATGTGCATTTCACATCCATGCACAATGCACATCAAGGTGAAACTGTGTCCAATGTGCCTCCATGTGAAACAGCAGCTCTTGCCAAGCACTGCTGGAGTAGATTCATGACTCCACCAGCATAGCTTCACCTTCGGTCTGACATGCTACATCTCATTGTGTATCCACACTGCAGAATTAAAGCAGTTTAACACCACTTTAACTGCCATGACTCTGTCCTAAAGAATCCTGGGATTTGTAGTTTGGTGAGGTACCAGAGCTCTCTGACAGACCAGGCTGAGTACCTCACCAAACTACAAATCCCAGGAGTCTATAGGATAGAGTCATGGCAGTTAAACTGGTATCAAACTGCTTTAGTTATGCAGTGTGGATACACCTTCAGACACAGTTTGACCACCTCATCTCCTATTTTGAGATAGCTAGGCCTAAATCTTAACCCAATAATTTAAACCCCAAGCATGTCTTGTTGATTTTAAGTGAACTTTATTTCAAGTAAGCATGTCTAGAGACAAGTTGCTTGTCTGAGAACATCAGTCTATTTTCCCATTTTTCTGCAGCACCTTTTCACCATTTTCCTATGACACTTTAGATGCATCTTGCTGTCAAAAGGTTTTCCCTGGTACTCAGCATAAATTTCCCTTTCTCTTAATTTAATCATGCTGCTCTGCAATGGTCCTATCTATCACATTAAATAATACCTCATCCTCCGCATTGTTAGCACCCTTCAAAAATACTTGTTGACTGGTCTTTTCTTTTTCCTCCTTAATTGCCTCTTGAATGGCAAGATACATATTTTAGCTCTTCTCAGCCTTCCTAATAAATCAGTTCCTTAGGCTTCATGATCCCTTGCATTATCCTGCCCTGAACTTGTTCCAGTTTACTGAGATCTTTCTTAAGCTAAAATATGTGTTTAGTTTTCAAAAACAGAACATTTCACATTGCAGATTCTTCAAGCATGCTTTTAACCTAATCTTCTGGGCCCATTGAAGAAGGTCTCTCAACACTAACCTGATCTGAGTTATTGAGTCTGAAAGTAGTCAATACAGAAGCATAAAATGTGTTATTTATTTAATACAAGAGAGTGCTGAAAAGTTCTCAGCCTGACCCACTTCCCAAAATCTGAGTGTAATTTTGTTATTATAGTGTGAAATAATGTTCTCTTGTATTGTAAACTGCCAATTTGCAAGGCTGTAGTTCTAATTTCTGGATTTTTTCAGATTATTGATAGAACCATGTCAATGAAAAGTGTGGAATTTTCAAGTGCTGAAGTCAGGGTTGTCATGAAGTTCCTGTTCCTACAAAAGAAAATGGCAAAGAAAATCCATGAGGTGTATGAGGCAAACATTTGAGTGACAAGTGTCCATCATACTCAACCGTAAAGAAGTAGTGTGCCAAATTTCTCTGTGGAGATTCTGAGACTAAAGATGCAGCAAGGTCTGGGAGGCCTTCAACAGTGTCACCTCCTGAAATGGTTTTCATGACCTGATTTTGGCAGATTGCTGAATCTCAGCTAAAACAATTTCTGAGAGAACGCATATATAGAACGCATGAATATAAAACGCATCTATATTCATGAGCAATTGACTATGCAGAAGCTGTCAGCCAAGTGGGTGCAAAAATGTTTGAATACTGACCAGAAACAAAAGCAAGTGGATCCAAGTTGATTCGGCAGCATTTGGAGAGATCTAGTAATATTTTTTTGGGAACAACTCATAACTGTTGAAACATAGTTACATCACTATGATCCAGAAGCCAAGCAACAATCTTTGCAGCGGATGCATTTGGGTTCTCCACAGCCAAAGAAATTCAAGACTCAAAGGTCAGCAGGAAAGGTCATGGCCCCAGGATTATTATTGGGGGGGGGGATAAGGAAGGTATTTTGATGACTATCTTCAGAAGGGCCAAAGAATTAATGCAGAATACTGCTCTAATTTGCTGTACTGATTAAAGGTGCCATTGAAGGAAAAACAGTGAGGGAAGCTGTGGAAAAGTGTTCTCTTTTTGTAGGTCAATGCACCTACTCACGGGGCTGACAAGATGATGAATATTTTGAAGAATTTGGAATCTTAGTACCCAGATCACCCATCCTATCACCAGATCTTGATTCACTATTTCTTGTTTCCAAATTTTTAAGAGAGTTTGAAATGAAGGGAATTTTTGAATGATTCAGAGGTGACAGCTGTAGCAGAAGGGTATTTCAGTGACTGGACATCAGAATATTTTTGTGAAGGGTTAAAGAAACTTGAGAAAAGATATGCCAAGTGTGTCAAACCTTGGGGTGAATGTGTGGAATACCATGTGAGTTTCTTGGCTCTAGATCATCCCTTTCTTGATGGGGATGAGAAGTTTTCAATACCCCATTTTAGTAATAGCAGCTACTTTGGGGAGGGGAGAGTCTAGGAGAAGATACTATCTGCCATCAAGCTATCCAACATAATCCTGGGATTTCTGGGCTGAATACCTCACCAAACTACAAATTCCAGGATTTGGAACCATGACAGTTACAGTGATATCAAACTGCTTTATTTCTCTAGTGTGGCAGGTCTCTTATAGTGTATCTGCATTGTAGATATAATGCAGTTTGACACCACTTTAACTCCCATGGCTGCATCCTACAGACTCCTGGGGTTTGTGATTTTGTGAGGCACCAGCACTCTTTGGCAGAGCAGGCTAAAGAGCTTATAAAACTACAAGTGGCAGGATTCCATAGAATGGGGCAATAGCACCTAAAGTGGTCTCAAAGTACATTATTTCTACAGTGTAGATGCACCCACAGACTTCCCCCTTTTGCCTTTTAAAAGCCTCACCACAGTATCTCCTGGCTTGACCCCCTCCCTCAAACTATATGAAAATGTCATTCATCCATACTCTGATTATCATCAGAATGGGCTTCCTTTTCCCCATGCAGCTGATGCCTAGTAAAGTATGTGGGTGGTGGAGAGTTACAATTGTGGCAATAGTGTCACAGTCATGACTCCTTGTCTGCAAAGCCCAAAAGGCCTGTTTTCCCCTGGTTCTGGTATCGCCTTGTTTGGATGATGCAAGGCCCAAACGTTGGTTTTCGTGTGAGCAGTCCAGATGACATTTGATACATTCAGCACCAGAATTATGGTATAGCACCCTTAAGATGAAGTTTAAAAACATACCTCTTGCTCTGGCTCTTCTCGGAAGGTCTGCCGTCTTCCATTTCCACACCACAGTGGCTGTCTGCACTGAGCCACCTAACATATCAGCCACTGTCACCAGTCATTCACTCTGAGGTCAGAATGAGGTGCCCAGCCATGTGAGTATCTTGTTCTGACCTCAAAAGCAAGCACCCTGCAGTGGCAGCAGATGGGCCTGGCAGCTCAGCAGGACACCGATGCAAACAGTCACCCCACAAGGAAATGAAGGGATAGGTAATGGGGGATGTTGAGTCCACTCCGAGGCCAGGATACTCCAGGCTGCAGGTTGTTCTGACATCAAAGCCAGTGACTGACAGCAGTGCCAGGCAACTCCGCAGGATGCATTTCAAACAGCTGGCCAGCATCTCAGTGGAGGGCTCTGGATCTTCCTGGAAGACACAGAATAAAAAGTAAATTATTTTAATGCATGTTATGGGTCTTTCAGCACTGGTGCTAAAAGTGCTGGGTGTTGTCCAGTCTGTTTGTACCAAAACTAGGGCTTGGGCCATGCATCATCCAGTCTCCACGCTCAGAGGACACAGGGAGGCTGATTTATTTGGCCCATGCAGATAGTGTCAAGGTTTCACAATCTACTAGATGTTACCAACTGAAGTTTTGAACCATCAGTGATTCAGATTCCATCCAAGAATCTAGGGATTGTTGATGATGGATAATGTTGCTTGTTCCCAGTAGTATCGCTTTTTGTAATTGTGCTCTTTGGCAATTTCCACACCACCAACCACAGTAAATGCCTGTACTGCAGCCACTCACTCATAAACCACAAGGTTGCGAGTTCAATACTAGCCAGGGCTCCTTCTGAGGTTGCTAAAATGAGTACCCAGCTGTTGTGGGGCAATGAGCTTACAGTTGTAAACCGCTTAGACACTCCATAGCACGGTATGAAGCGGTATATAAATGAAGCTGCTTTTGCTTTGCTAGAACTAGGACGTTATCACATGGAGAGTTGCGGGGAGAAAGTGGAAATAAACGGGATGAGCAGAAGACTTTAATTTACGGGATTTGTCCCATTCCACTTCGTCTGATAACTAAATTCGAATTTAAAAGGGGTTTAATTAGAACAAAAACCTGATCTTTTCAAATCCTCAAAAATCCTGAAAATGAAAAGATCAGGTTTTCGTTAGAATTAACCCCCTTTTAAATTCGAATTTAGTTATCAGACGAGGCAGAACGGGACAAATCCCGTAAATTAAAGACTTCCGCTCGTCTCGTTTATTTCCACTTTCTCCCCGCAACTCCCCATGTGATAACGTCCCTAGTTGTTGTTGTTTTTTTCCCAGAGGCACTGAATTTCAATCAGTAGATCTTGATATTTTATAATATTTCCCTTCTCTTTTGTCTTCAATTATTCTGTCCCCTGGGATTGCCATGGCTATCATCCAAAACTTCTCCCCCACAACCATAGTTGTGTCTGTCGTACAATGTTCCAATTGTAAATCTTAGAGTCCTGTGTGATTTTTACTTCACCATTTTCAATAACTTTTTCAGGCTTAAGGGCCTTTACAGACTGCCAGAAATAATGCAGCTTGAGTCCACTTTAACTGTCCTGGCTCAGTGCTAGGGAATCATGGGAACTGTAGTTTTTTCTAAGACATTGAGCCTTCTCTGTCAGAGAGCTCTGGTGCCACAATAAACTACAGTTCCCATGATTCCTTAGCATTGAGCCAGGACAGTTAAAGTGGACTCAAGCTGCATTATTTCTGGCAGTCTGTATTAAGTTCTCACCAATTCTTTCAGGATGATCAGTCATATTTTTTCATAGGTTCCAATGGAACTTTGCAGACACTTTATCAAGTTATTTCTTGCACAAAGTAATATGGTGCAAACAGATATGCAAGTCTGAGTTCCAGAAATTTCTGAAGTTAAATTTTGAACAACCTCTGAAGAAGACCTTTGAGAGCATAGACAGGCCAAAATGTTTTGCGGTTTTTATTAATACATCATTCATCCAACTCTTCTGTTTTCTTCTGTCCAGACACTCCCCAGCTTTTGTTTCTTTTATACATTAGCTCAGCCAGGGCCATTCTAGTACTGTGGACAACAGATCCAATACCTCCTGGTATTCATGCTTGATGTCCTCAGCTTTGTGCATCTCTGACCTTTAGATTGACTCTGGGCTAACCTCTCTGTCAACTCCACTCTCGACTTCACACTCGACTAAGGACTATTTGCTTTGTTTGTCTTCAGACTGTCTGAATGATGCTTCTGCTTCAACATACACTGGTATCACTTTGAGATTGGTTTAGTTTTTACCTGGTCAGCATCTGCAGGCTAGAGGTATATTCCCATGGGCATCACTAGGAGGTGCAGAGAGTTCAGACCACACCAGGAGACACCTGCCCTCCATTCTTACCCAGTACCTCTCTGCCTGCTGCTGCTTTTCCTTCTGCCACTCCCTCCCCTTCCATTCTCTCCCCATATTATCTCCACTGGGGTGACTGCCTCTCTGGGGGTAACAACATGAGTCACCACATTGGGGTGACACCATCCCTAGTGATTCCACTGTATTTGCCCACTTTAAAACAGGACAATCCCAAGTAGATAGATCTGAAACTATACCATGATTATAAGTCCATATCAATTCTGATTTGAAGACTTCATCTATGGACGTTTTCATACACAAACGTCCCATCCGCCTGGAGCCATTCCGGAACGGAGCCTTCCGCTCACTCCGGAATGGCTCCAGCGGCAGCAACCTAATTCCTTTTAGAAAAAGGAATTACAACTCCGCCGCTGATGCCGGAGTTAGAGCTAAAGGGGGCAGGGCTTGCTGCGACGTCATGTGAACACGCGCAGCAAGCCCCGGACTGACACCGGCTAGCGCCGGGGATGGCACCGGAAGGGGCAGGGCTTGCTGCGACGTCGTGTGAAAAATTTGACATTTTGCCGGAGTGGGGCCGGACGGAGGCCGGTTAGCGTCCTCCAAAAGCCCCGTGTGAAAACGTCCTAAGACTAACTCTAACAGTACTTAATCATGAGTCTGGCATTCCAGATAACTAACTGTTCTCACTATTTCTTCTCTTCTCAGCCAGTAATAGTCCAGAAATATTCTGCCTTGAAGAAGGAGACAAAGGAGGGAGCTTTATCTCAATGTCAGAGAATATATTCCTAAGATTTATGTCAAGAGGTACCTCACCAAAAGTCAGAATTCATTTCACAGAGTTTATCACTTTTTCTTGCTGAAGAAGCTGATTCTGTCTTAAAATACTGAGCAGCAAATCTCTTGATAGCAGCTACCTGCCACACAAGATTTCAAGCAGTTGAAAAGGGGGTCAGGGAGGCACCATAACAGCCTGTGAATAAGCACACAGCATTCTTGGAAAGCTTGGGTGAGGATTGGAAAACCTATAATTTCCTAAGACATTGATGAACTGCTACTCCCATGAGCTCTTACCATTGGCCAGGGTGACAGGGACTGCTGGAAATTCAAGCCCAACAACATCTGGGAGGTTACAGGTTCACCACCACAAGAGAGTTAAATAATACCTGGGTAGCTGGGAAAGGAAAGAACATGAGTTAGGATAGAATTGGATATATCTACTAGTTTAAAAATAAATAGATGGCATCCTGTTGTTGTTTTACACACATGTAAGTACTGGAGGAGAGTTCTACCAATAACATAGACTGCTAAAAAGAAAAACTGATGGGTCTTAGGGCAAATTAAGCCTCACCTCTTACTAGAATTCAAGATGACTAAACCAAGGCTTTCATACTTTGGGTATATCATGATATGATGTGCTCACTGGAAAAGACGATAATACTGGGAAAACTGGAAAGTAGAAGGAAAAGAAGACCAGATTACCAGTGGATTGATGCAATCAAGGAAACCATGGTTGATGACTGGGGATCTTGGAGGTATCACATTCATAGGGTCACCATAAATCAAAGTCAATATGATGGAAAATAAAAATAAAATTCCCTTATCATTGTACATTTTTGGCTGTTGCTCAATATATGTGCTCAGTTTAAAAAAAGTTAAAGGTAGTCTCTTGACATGAATGTCTCATCATAACTGACTGTAGGAGGTGATGCTCATCTCTGTTACTAAGCCAAAGAGCCAGCATTGTCCAAGGACTGCTCTGGTGGTCATGTGGCCAGCATGACTGCACCAAACACTTTACAGGTGCATAAATGGAGTTCCCCATGTATAACTGTTAAAAATGCAATTTCATATTTGTGAATTTGAAAATGTTATAACTACTACTGAGGGCCTGCAGTGGAACACTTGGCTCATGGATAATGCACAAACACCCAGCACATTTGCAAATATGCAATTGGTTTACAATGTCAGTATTCAACAGACGAGTGGTGTAGGGCAGTTGTTCTCAGCTTGTGGTCCACAGGCTCCCAGGAGGCCTCAGTGTCCTCACAGGGGGTCCACGGAGGCTTGAAGTTGGCTCAGCCCACCTTCTCTTTGCAGTGGAGCAGCCACATGACAGGAATCAAGGCAAAAACTAGATGGCTGGATGGGCCTATGCTTTGCTGTTCAATTTGTTGCAGCTACAAACTGGTCAGAAGGATGAAAAGAAAAGTCTTTCCTCCCTCTCCAGCTCCTCTGAAGGAAAGTTTAATGGATGGCCTAATTTTTAATGGTTCAGTGTTCATGTGCTGTTGTTGTTACTGTTTATTGTTCTTGTTGTTCTTGTTGTTGTTTGAGTTAAGCCCTGGGGGCCATGGCAACAAAGGATATTTAGAGGGGGTCCCTTGTAAAGAAAAGGTTGAGAACCACTAATGTAGTGCAATTACTTCTTAACTTCATGAGTTTAGATTTATACACTATGCAGGCATGACATAGGATCTTGAGTTATGGACATTGTATTTATTATATGTATTACTGCAAGATTTTCTCTGTTACAAGTGGTTATTGTTATATGCCTTCAGGCTGATCCCTACTTAGGCAGCCCTAAAGTAAGCCTATCATGGGATTTTGTTGGCAAGATTTGTTCAGAGGGAATTTGCCATTGCCTTCCTCTGAGGCAGAGAGAGGGTTACTTGCCCAATGTAACCTAGTGGGTTTCCATGACCAAGAGCTCATCTACATTTGCCGGAATACTCCAAGATGCCCCCAGAGTATTCTGGCCCCAAATTCCACCTAAATTCCCTTATTACCCGCTGCAGCAAAATGTGGTGACAATGGACATCTGCCTTAACATGGAGTGCCTGCAAGCTGGTTTATGCCACCACTGTGGCATGAGTCACTCTGAAATGAGAATGAGACACCCAACCTCATTCTGATCTTGACTTGTGCCCACACAGCAACCCAGCAGGGACACTCACAGTGACCGCAAGGGGAGGCATCCACCCATTGTCACTGCATTTTGCTCCAGGTTTTCTGAAAAACTCAGAGTAAAACTTAACTTTTTTAATACAGGGTAAGGCGTGGAAACCCCAAATCAGATTTGGGCATTGTGTAAACAGCTCAGACCTGATGTGGGGCTTAGGGTCTGCATGGTGTAAACAGCATGCAGCCAGCCCAGGGGGTAATTTGGGGTATATAGGGATGCAGTGGCTTAGTGGTTAAGACGCCAGTTGGCAGTTCAAGGCCCAAGTGCTGCATGATGGAGTGAGCTCCCGTCAATAGTCCCAGCTTCTGCCAACCTAGCAGTTCGAAAGCATGCAAATGCAAGTAGATAAATAGGTACCACTTCAATGAGAAGCTAACAGTGTTTGATGAAGTCATGCTGGCCACATGACTAGCAGAGCAGTCCTTGGACACCACTGGCTCTTCAGCTTAGAAATGGAGATGAGCACCACCCCCTGTCCTGTGTTTGCAAGACCTGAGCAGAGCAACTGATGACCAAGGATTCTGGAGGCCTCTCATTCATCGGGACACCTAAGTCAAAGTCAACTGGATAACAAATAACAACAGCAACATTAGAGCTTTGCGTTACATCCAATTAGAGACTGCAAGGAAGGTTTTAAAAGAGATGAAATGTTAGCATGCTGCTGCCAAGGTCATATTAAAGGCAACAGCAAATGCCACCAAATGTTTCTGAATTTAAGAAGCCTCTCTTCTCCCACTCCCACTAAGCCCATTGTAGGTAATGGAAGCTGTTTATCTAATTTGAACAGATCGCAGGTGCTAATCCTTCTATGATTAGAGGCTAGCTGGTTGAATTAGACCCATATCTTCAAACTGGGTTTGGATGAGGATGTCAGATCTTTGGTGGGAGGGATTGGCGGGGGAAGGCCAGCTGCTGCCTAAGTGAAGCAAATAGTTTTGTCCTTTGAGCAAAGATAAATTTGCTATTGATTTTTGGCTTAAGAATGATGTGGGCAGTCTTTATAATTCCTGTCATGTTTAGAGAGCTATTATTTTAGACATTAGCCATCTCTGGAGTGGTGCAAGATCCAGTATATCATGTCAAGACCTCCGGTTCCAGGGCTCAAAGCAGAGCTCGTGATAGCACAAAGGGACAAATACCTGTTTCTCTCTTTATCCCACATTTGAATTTTTTTTAAAAAAAAATCCAAGCTCTTTGCCATCCCGCCTTTCTATTGGGAGAAAGGTGGGATATAAGAAAATAAAATCATCATCATCATCATCATCATCTGATGTATGAAGAAATTTGCAAATTGTGGAAAGTTCTTTTTTTAAAAAAAATGAAGCAAACAAAATTCTCAACTATTTGCACTCGACAGGATCATGTTTTACCTGCCTCCCTGCCATGCAATCTTTAATTATTATTATTATTATTATTATTATTATTATTATTATTATGTTGTTGTTGTTGTCAGTTGTACATCATTACCACATGGGGCCAACTTCACAGCAATCATGTCTGTTTTTTAAAAATCAAAACGTATCGATTTCAGAGTAATCATTATCACATGTCTTCGCAATTGCACAATTGGGGCTGTTGCTGCCATCACACTCTCTTCCTGTCTCCCACTTAACCCCACCTTTTTATTTTTATTGTAACTTTTTCATGCAATTCTAGAGCTCTGTTATTGTGATTTAAGTTATTTTAAAAAGAAAAAAAAAACATAAAGGGAATCAGCCTCCTTGGGGATAGCAAGGGAGGGACAAGTGGAGAAGAGAAGATACTGACACCAGCTTCACAACAGAGGGTCCCAGTTAACAGTGAGAAGTTGGGACATCTTCAGGGCCAAAATAATCTAAGCTGCTCCTGGAGCATTCTGGCCCACGGAGACACTACCTGACTGATGAAGGTGGTGAAACAGCCATATAAATCCTGGGAATAGCTGTCTTTTTAAAGAATGCATGGAATCAGATTCTCCAACTCAAGATCATTAAATAATAATAATAATAATAATAATAATAAATTTTTATTTGTAACCCGCCCCTCTGCTTGGCAATCGGGGCGGCGTACATCAATTAAAATTACAGTTAAAATCCACATTCTTACCCTTCACCCACTACCCTCCCCCCTTAAAACAGTATTAAACATAATAGAGTTAAAAACAGACATATAACTAAAATAAATAATAAAAATAAAACAAAATGCCACTCTCGGTGGAGAGATCAGATAAGTGGCTCAGCTGTGCATATCCCTGTACAGAATTATTCTGGGAAGGCCTGCCGGAAGAGCTCCGTCTTAATTGCTTTCTTAAAAATGGTAAGAGATGTAACAAGGCGTATCTGATCCGGCAGGCCGTTCCATAGGTTAGGGGCAGCGACTGAAAATGCCCTTAGGGAAGTCTGCTTGAATTTCGTTTTTGGTTGTAAGAGCAGATTCTTCCCCGCTGAACGAAGGGCACGGGGGGGGGCTCATACGGGAAGAGGCGGTCCCTAAGGTAAGATGGACCCAAGCCATGTAGGGCTTTAAAGGTCAAAACCAACACCTTGTACTGCGCCCGGAAACTGATTGGCAGCCAGTGGAGGGATTTCAGCACAGGAGAAATGTGCTCCCTCCTAGATGTACCGGTAATTAATCTGGCTGCCATATTTTGAACCAACTGAAGTTTCCGAGTTAGGCACAGGGGTAGCCCCATGTAGAGTGCATTGCAGTAATCTAATCGTGAGGTTACCAGCGCGTGCACCACAGTTTCCAGGTCCTTCCTGTCCAGGTAAAGAGCTCAAGGTATACTGATTGTTCATCTTTAGAAGTGCATTTTTCAGCAGTACAGTCTGACTGGTTAAGAAAAACAGCAATTTCTTAACCAGCAATTGGCACAGTAACTCTGCCACAGAGAATTAGACACTGTGGTGGATCATATTTTGCTATGTTGTTGGATTCAAGAAATAGTATATCAGGAAATATATAAACTTCACTTGGGGCTGAAGTACAGGGCCAGTGAAGCACACAGCCAGCCACAATCGGGCTGGGACCACAGTGACCGCATGGCCCACTCCCAAAGTGGGTCACCACTGTAGTCCCAAACCAGCACGACCATGAGCCAGATTATATATGCTCATTTTCTATTTGGTCCAAAGGACTGGATCATGACACTGAAGTGGCTTCTGGCCACTTTAGGGGCATATGTCATCAGAACGTCACACCTCCACAGTGGCCAGAAGCTGCCTTATTTGACCCTTGTGTTTTGGCCCCTATGAAGATGGATACAGAAGTGTTTCATTAATGGTTGCAAAAACTGTATTTGTGTTTGATATATGCTTCATTTGCATACAGTCAGCTCTCCATATCCACAAACTTTTTATCCACATTCAAGCTTGAAAATATATAAATTCCAAAAAGCAAACCTTGATTTTGCCATTTTATATAAGGAAACCATTTTGCTCTGCCATTGTATTTAATGCAATCTGAGCATTCACGGATTTTGGTATCCACAGAAGGTCCTGAAACCAAACCTGAGCAGTTACCAAAGGCCCACTATACGTTGTAATGCTTAGAATACCTTGGAGCAGATATCTAGATCACACATTTTATAATGTTTATTTATTCTTTTCACCATCCTCTTTTTGATTTTGCTGGGTATGGTCACCCTTTCTAGTGTGAAAGGACCCCAGGACAGATGTCATGAGTGGAGCTGCATCTGCATTGCAGAATTAATGCCGTATGACACCACTTTAACTGCCATGGCACAATGCTATGGAATTCTGGGATTTGTAGTTTTGTGAGATATTGAGCTTCTTCTCTCAGAGAGATCTGTTGCCCCACCAAGCTACAAATCCCAGGATTCCATAGGACCTGACAGTTAAAGTAGTGTCAAACTGCATTCGTTTTGCAGTGTAGCAGCAGCCTGAGACTATAAGAGCTTGACTGTTCTTTGCAATTTTCCATGGAAGGCACACAGCTTAGATCTGAAGACTGTCAAGCAAACACTGATTGTAATGCTGATTGCAATCAATACTACCCCAACTCCAAAGCTGGGAGAAAGATACAGCTCAATCCACCATGAGTTTCAAGCACTTCAGGTAGTTGCGTTACACCCTATGACACAGTGATTCAAAATGACATCCAGCAAAAATCGTAAAGCAATATCACCAGTCTGTGAAAGTAATGCATGCATAATAACATTTTCCTTGAAATATACCGTTTTAAAAATTAAAAATGCCACAACAATGAGAAAAGACTGTCATTAAGTCAAAATATTCAAAACACCAAAAGAGCAGGTAATACGATCAGCTGGAGGAGAATGAGTTCTTGGAATACTGCGAATATTTGTTTAAACATTAGTTTAAAAGATAGCAATTATCAGGACTTGTTTTGTGGATGGACGGTAGGGGGGTCTTAAATAACATTCTCTCACACAGGACACACACCTCTTCTCATCTTTTTAGGTAAATCATTCTTCCAGCTTGGAGAAAACTGGCTAATTAATTTGTTAACTTAATTTTTGATTTTTGATTTAATTTTTCTCTAAATATGGTCTGCCTGTCAAGATTTCCTGATTATTGAAGTTTATTTTATTCTTTAAATGGCTTTGTTATTCTTAGGCCATTGTTATTAATTAAAGTGCATTGGCTGTTCCTCTACCAAATTCAGTGTCTGGGAGGCCTCAGGAGTAAAAGGATTGGGACTGGAAGACCATTTTAAATGGACAGGAAAGGAGATTTGACTAAACTTTAGGAAGAATTTCTTGACAGTAAGAAAGGTTTGTCAGTGGTCATTACCTTGGAGGCTGGGAGACTCTCCTTTGTTGGAAGGATTTAAGCAAAAGGTTTATGGTCATTTGAAAGGATCCTTTAGCTGTGATTTCCTGCAGTGGCAAGAAGGTTGGTCTACATAATAATAATAATAATAAAAGTTTTATTTGTACCCCGCCTTTCCAGAAAACTGATCAAAGCGGCTTACAACATTGAATAAGACAATCCAAAAATACAATACAAGTTAAAAGACAAGTTAGAAAAATCAACGGGGAGCAGAGGTAAATCACGACAGTTAGGGGTAGGACAAGGAAGATCAATATCAAGTCCAGGGTCATACACAGGGGCAACAGACAAGAGTTTTTACATCTAGGGTGGGAACGCTTGCTGAAACAAATATGTTTTTAGGTTCTTTTTAAAAGAGACCAATGACGCGGTGGAGCGAAGTTCGGCCGGAAGCCTATTCCAAATTGTGGGGGCTACGATGGTGAAAGCCCTCTGAGAGGTCCTGACTAGATGTGATTTTGGGACCTCTAACAATTTAGTCCCTGATGTTCTGAGTGTACGGGGCGGATTGTACGGAGAGAGTCCAAGTACCCTGGGCCCAAGCCATTTAGGGCTTTGTAGGTCAAAACCAACACCTTGTATTGAGCCCGGAAGCGGATGGGCAGCCAATGAAGGTCTTTCAAAATGGGTGTTATGTGGTCAAACCTGGACTTACCGGCGACCACCCTGGCTGCCATATTCTGCACCAATTGTAGCTTCCGGGATTGGTACAAGGGTTGCCCCATGTAGAGCGCATTGCAGAAGTCCAATCGAGAGGTTACCAGTGCATGTACAACAGTTTCAAGGTCCTTACGGTCCAGATAGGGACGCAGCTGGCGTATCAGTCGAAGCTGATAACAAGAGCTCCTGACCGTCGCGTCCACCTGAGAAGTCAGCTGGAGCGACGAGTCAAGGAGCACTCCCAAGCTGCGCACCAAGTCCTTCAAGGGGAGCGTGACCCCATTCAGGACCGGGTGACAGATCTCACTACCCAGAGCCGGGGAACCTACCACCAGTACTTCCGTTTTCCCTGGATTCACACTGAGTTTGTTTTCCCTCATCCAGCCCATTACCGACTCCAAGCAGGCATCAAGAGGAGAGATGCCATCCTTAGTTACTACATGACCTTTGGGATCCCTTCCAACTCTAACATTTAATGATTCTATGATTCTAGCTATTGTGCCTGGCAGATGATGGACTGAATCCAAACTTTTCCATCCACAGAAGCAGCCTGCAGTCATGGAAAAAGTCTTCAGTCAATAAAAAGCAAGTAGAAATTTCTTCTGTAAACGGAGCAGTCAGTTCTCATCCAAGCCCCTTGATTTTACCACAGTACCTTATGGAAACAAATAAACCACCATTACAAATTGCAATACCAGATGAGTTAGTCATATTTTGACAACCAAAACAAAGCAAATAAAATCAATCCAACAGGAGTTGTTGTTGTTTTAAATCCTTTGTCACATCTTTGACCTTTCAAATAACCTTCCACTTCCCACCTCCCCAATGCCAATTAATTCAGTTATAAAGCCGATCATTCTTCCAGGTACTGCAGAGTGTAACACGTTATCATTTTACAATGTTCTCCCTGATTTGTGGTGCAGACTGTGCACTCCTTATGGGGAATTGGTTGGCAAGACTTCGCCAGCAGCTGGAAGTGATCATTACCAAGCAAACTGTCTGTGCAAGAGCCACATCTGGGAAAGAGTTCTGCCCCGATTTTAAAGCCACCCTAATGAAGAAGGGAAACTTGCCATGGACTCGATAGGCAAAAGAAAGGCAATCTCAACAACCAGTTTATTAGAAGAGCTGGAACAAGAAGCATATGCTGGGGTCGGAGAAGAAAGGGGAAATTAATTATGCTGGCTGGAATGGTTTGCAGCCGTTCTCAAGGAAGGAACATCTTTGGAGAATATGATGGGAGAAAGATTCACTGTGCATTGAAGGAAACTGAGTGTCTCCTTAGGGAGTTAGCTAGTGTTTGGTAAGGAGGTAGAATAAACATTTTCTCATACTCAGTAAAAAGATCACCTCGACATATCAAAACAATCTGTTGGGCAAATGGTTAACTTCTGTGATATTTTTCATCCCTGTGTGAGACCAGGTGGTGACCCACCTGCTTAAGCTCCCTTATAGATGTGATTGGATATTTTTGCCCAATGTGCGATGTCTACATTCAATTGACAGTTGTAGACGCAGAGTTGCACATGTCATACCACTGCACATGGATGTCCATGCCAATTTGGATGTGCATTCTGTTGTCTTGGTTCAGTTGCACAAAATTGCTGTTTCAACACAAAGGTTGTGTAGCACAATCAATACATATTCTGCATGTGGAGATTTAAGCTACACGACTCCAATGTTGGCTCTCAACCAAAGTATTTTGTGCAAACTAACTTTTGGGAACCTTTTGCAAACATCCTCTGAAATGTGAGAAATGGTTTTTAAAAACTGCAAAAAAATCTCCTTTCATCCAGCAAGGAGAAAACTGTTGATGTGTTCCTTTGTACACATGAGAACAGAGGAAGCAAAACTTTACATCTCTACTGTTTGACCTGAACTATTAAAGGCTGCAGATGTAAGCTTACCATAAGTCAACATGGCACCAAAAGAAACACCAAAAATATAAAATTCCATGTTGGACACTTTCCAGTGAAGAAAGCTAATAGGAAGAAAATCTATTCAATTGAGATATGGTGTTGGAGAAGAGTTCTGCAGAAACCATGGGCTGCTAAAAAGACAAATAAATGGATCCTAGACCATACCAAGCCTGAACTCTCCCCAGAAGCCAAGATTACTAAACTGAGGCTGTCATACTTTGCTATATCCTGAGAAGACATGATTGTCTAGGAAAGACAATAATGCTCAGCAAAGTAGAAGGCAGTAGGAAAAGAGGAAGACCACATTCTATATGGATAGACTCAGGGGCTAACAGATGGCCCAAAAGGGCCAGCTCTGTGCCGCCCATGAAAGCGCCCATGAAAGCGCCAGCAACTGCACGCCGTGGCCCTGATCCAGCACTTTGCCACTCTAAAAAGAGCTAGCAAATGCCATTCCTTTTTACAGTGGCAAAAAGTTGCCTTTGCCACCACAGCAGCAGCCTTTCAGCACTCCTATGGTGCAGTGTGTATGAACGCTGCACCAAGAGAGCGCCCTGACACCACCCGCCATCTGTTTGGGTGGGTGGCATGAGGATGATGTGGGGGTGGAGTCGGGGTGGCTGGCATGCAGTCACCATACCCCCACTCCACCCCCAGGCTGGCCCTTGTGGCCAGTCTGTACAGCCCCTCCATCAGGGAAGCCACTGCCTTTAGGTCTGCAGGACCTGAGCAGGGCTATTAAGGATAGGGTGACTTGAAGGTCTGTCATTCATAAGGTTGCCATAAGTCAAAGTTGACTTGATGACAGTTAACAACAAATGCCAAACACTACATTGTGGGGGAAGGGGTATAAGCTGATCTTTTCCATGACATACCAGTTTTCCTCTGTGTATACGTTTCTTTGTTTATGAAGGTCTATTCTGTCACGTGAGGCCCCACCACTAGGCCCTACAGCCCAAGCTCTGATTGACTATTTCATATAATTAGACATGTAGCAGCGATTGCATGAGCCCAAATGAGAAGACCATAACTTGGAGCCTGCCCAAGCTCTGTTCTTCAGCGGAGGCCCTTGTCTCTATCCCACCGCCTTTACAGGCAGGGCTGGTGAGAACATGTGAGAAGGCCTTCTCTGTGGCTGCTCCCACACTTTGGAACTCCCTCCCTAGGGAAGTTAGGATGGTTCCTTCTTTATTTTCCTTTCAGCAACAGGTTAAGATGTGTCCTTTCTAACAAGCCTTTCGAAAATTGATTTTTGGAAACATGGGGAAACTGATTTTAACAAAAATGACTTTTATGGTGCTTTCCTGTTTTTAATCTGCTTTAAAGTAAGATTTGAATTGGTTTTAATTCCATTATTTAATAGTGTTTTAATCCTGATTTTGTATGTTTTTAACTATTTGTGTTTAATTGTGTTCTGTCATTTTGTAAGCTGCATTGAGTCCCAGATTGAGAGAAAGGTGGAATATAAATATATAAAATGATGGATGCATGGATGGATGCATGGATGGATGGATTCCGGGATCAGGAATAGGCATGCTTCTATCAGACTCTTGACATATTCTATCATCATACAGGTATTGCTGTGATATATAAGCTAGTTTTATATTTTTAATTCTCAGTCAAATTTTTATTGCTTTTGGCCAACAGCTGTTGCATGAAACAATGCCACAATAACAACAAAATACAACAAAATAATACATATCATATATCCAACATAAATCGTATGATTATACAGGAATTTACAATTTGCAAAATTTAGCAATTAAAATTTAAAATAGTATATAAAGTTATTAAATGTTACCATTACAACTTATGGCCATCTAAGAATTGGAGGCACTGCCTTGCAGTGGTTCAGTTCATTCCTCTCGGGCAGATCCCAGAGGGTGAGGCTTGGGGATAGTTGCTCTTCTAGAATAGAGATTAATTGTGGACTCCCACAATTCTGTATGAAGCCGCTGGGAGAGATCATCCGGAGGCATGGCGCATGGTGTCTTCAGGACACTGATGACACCCAGATATATCTCTCCATGGCCCAATCGTCTGCCCAGACTTCATATGGCATCTGTCCTCTCAATGATTGTCTTAAGGCGGTAATGGATTGGATGAGGAAAAACAGATTGAGACTGAATCCAGACAATACGGAGGTACTAACAGTGACGGGCCCGAAACCAGGTTTGGGAATACAACTCCCAGTCCTGGATGGAGTCACACTCTCCTCCAAGGACTGCGTTCGCAGTCCGGGGGTACTCCTAGATTCATCGCTTCACATGACTAATCAGGTGAATGCGATGGTCAGGAGTGTCTATTATCAGCTTCGGCTGATACGCCTGCTGTGCCCTTTCCTGGAGACTAGGGGTCTCAAAACTGTGGTACACGCCCTGGTAACCTCACGTCTGGATTTCTGTAACACACTCTACATGGGGCTACGCTTGTGCCTAACCCAGAAACTTCAATTGGTCCAAAATATAGACACTAGGTTGGTTACGGGAACATCTAGGAGAGAGCACATAACACCTGTGCTGAAATCTCTCCATTGGCTGCCAATTAGTTTCCAGGCACAGTACAAGGTGTTGGTTTTGACCTTTAAAGCCCTACATGGCTTGGGTCCAACTTATCTCCGGGACCGCCTCTTCCTGTACAATCCCCCCCACGAACTTCGGTTTTCTGGGAAGAATATGCTATTGCCTATAAAAACTAGGCTGTCGCAGACCTCCCAGAGGGCCTTCTCTGTTGCCGCTCCAAGATTATGGAATGGCCTGCCGGATGAGATCCGTCTTATTACCACTCTTGACTTCTTTAAAAAAGCAGTAAAGACGGATCTCTTCCGACAGGCCTTCCCAGAATAACTCTCCCGCCACTAACAGAGTTGGGTGGCTACTGCTCCTGCCACTATTGAATCATAGAATCATAGAATCATAGAATCATGTTGGAAGAGACCGCAAGGACCATCCAGTCCAACCCTCTGCCATGCAGGAACTCCCAATCAAAGCATCCCCGACAGATGGCCATCCAGCCTCTGCTTAAAGACCTCCAAGGAAGGAGACTCCACCACATTCCAAGGGAGTGTGTTCCACTGTCGAACAGCCCTTACTGTCAGGAAGTTCCCTCTAATGTTGAGGTGGAATCTCTTTTCCTGGAGCTTGCACCCATTGTTCCAGGTCCTAGTTTCTGGGACGGCAGAAAAGAAGCTTATTCCCTCCTCAATATGACATCCCTTTAGATATTTAAACAAGGCTATCATATCACCTTTTAACCTTCGCTTCTCCAGGCTAAACACCCCCAGCTCCTCCTTTAGACATGCTCCAGTTTCTCCACATCCTTTTTGAATTGTGGTGCCCAGAACTGGACACAGTATTCCAGGTGAGGCTGGCCAAAGCAGAATAGAGTGGCACTATTACTTCTCTTGATCTAGACACTATACTTCTATTAATGCAGCCTAAAATTGCATTGGCCTTTTTAGCTGCTGCATCACATTGTTGACTCATGTTCAACTTGTGGTCTACCTGGACTCCTAGATCCCTTTCACACGTAGTCTCGTTCAGCCAGGTGTCCCCCATTGTATATCTGTGCTTTTCGTTTTTCCACCCCAAGTGCAGTACTTTACATTTCTCTGTGTTGAATTTCATTTTGTTAGCTTTGGCCCAGCTTTCTAGTCTGTTCAAGTCATTTTGAATTTTGATCCTGATTTCTGGGGTATTAGCTACTCCTCCCAATTTGGTGTTGTCTGCAAATTTGATAACTATACCCCCAATACCGTCATCCAAGTCATTCATAAAGATGTTGAATAGCACTAGGCCCAGGACAGAGCCCTGTGGCACCCCACTGGTCACTTCTTTCCAGGTTGAAAAGGAGCCATTGTTGAGCACCCTTTGGGTTCGGCCAGTCAACCAATTACAAATCCATGTAACAGTTACTTTTTCTAGCCCACATTTTACCAGCTTGTTTGCAAGAATGTCATGGGGAACCTTGTCAAAGGCCTTACTGAAATCAAGATATACTATATCTACAGCATTCCCTTCATCTACCAAGCTGGTAATTGTATCAAAAAAGAGATCAGATTTGTCTGGCATGACTTGTTCCTCTGAAACCCATGTTGACTTTTTGTTATTATGAAATTACTTTCCAGATGTTCACAGACTCTCTGTTTAATGATCTGCTCCAGAATCTTTCCTGGTACTGATGTCAGACTAACTGGACGATAATTGTTGGGATCCTCTTTTTTTCCCTTTTTGAAGATGGGGACAACATTTGCCCTCCTCCAGTCTGCTGGAACTTTTCCTGTTCTCCAGGATTTCTCAAAGATTATTGCCAACGGTTCTGATATTACATTTGCCAGTTCTTTTAGTACCCTTGGATGTAATTCATCTGGTCCTGGAGACTTATATTCATTTAGATTAAGCAGGTATTCCTGTACTATCACTTTACTTTTTCTATGCTGAAATTCTCCTATTCTGTCCTCTGCTCTATTATCTTCAGGCTGAGCACCCTTTGCCTTTTCTGAGAAGACTGAAGCAAAGAAAGTGTTGAGTAATTCTGCCTTTTCTCTGTCGCCTGTTAACTTTTTGCCATCTTCTCCACAAAGTGGCCCTACCATTTCCTTCTTCCTTTTGCTGCGGACATACCCAAAAAAGCCCTTTTTATTATTCTTAACCTCTCTAGCAAGCCTGAGTTCATTCTGCGCTTTAGATTTTCTGACTTTAACTCTACATGTGCTAGCTATTTGTTTGAATTCTTCTTTGGTGATTTCTCCATTTTTCCATTTCTTATACATGCTCCATTTAAAACTTAGTTCAGTTGAAAGTTCCTTAGTCATCTATCCTGGTTTCTTGAAGCAGCTCCCATTTTTCTTCCTTATTGGAACTGTTTGAAATTGTGCCTTCAATATCTCCCTTTTGAGAAACTCCCATCCATCTTGAACTCCCTTCTCTTTTAGTATTCCTGTCCATGGGATCACCCCCAGTATTTCTCTAAGTTTAGTAAAATCAGCTTTCCTAAAGTCTAGAATGTGTGTCTGACTATGCCTGGCTTCTCCTTTCTACTGTATAAGAAACTCCAGGAGGACATGATCACTCCCACCTATGGATCCAACCACTTGCACCCCATTAACTAAGTCTTCCCTGTTAGTTAGGATCAGATCCAAAATAGCTGACCCCCTTGTTGCCTCTTCCACCTTTTGGACAATGAAATTGTCTTCAAGGCAAGTGAAGAATTTGCTAGACCTTGAGGATTTTGCTGAGTTTGACTTCCAGCAAATATCAGGATAGTTGAAGTCACCCATCACTACTATATTTCTCCTTTCTGAGTGTGTGGTCATCTGTTCTAGAAAGGCATCATCCAATTCTTCTACCTGAGTCAGGGATCTGTAGTACACTCCCACACTAAGATCCCTGTTGTTCCCCTCCCCTTTAATTTTTATCCAGGTGCTCTCCACCTGGCTTCCATTACTGATGTCCTGGATTTCTTCACTGGTGTAAATATCCCTGACATATAATGCTATTCCTCCTCCTTTTCTGTTTGGCCTGTTTCTCTTGAAAAGGTTATACCCCTGTATTTCTACATTCCAATCATGTGACTCATCCCACCAGGTTTCAGTGATACCTATTATATCATATTTGTTTTGTTGTGCTAGGACAGGGGCCGGCAACCTATGGCCCCTAGGCCGGTTCCGGCCCAGGGCCCTGCGCTTACCGGCCCAGGGGAACCCCTGCCGCCGCCACCACCTGCCGCCACCACCACCATGCGTTTCGGTTGCTGCGCAGCCGCGTGCACCGCGACTGCCATTTTGTTTTCCAAAATGGTGGCCGCAACGCGTTTGCCATTTTGGAGAACAAAATGGCAGCCGCAACATTCGCAGAGGCGGCTGCGGCAGCGCACGCAGTGGCGGTGGCAGTGCATGTGGGGGTTGCACACAGCAGTGGGGTTTGCGCGCACGCGCATGAGCACATACACCGCCATTCCCCCCCCCCCCAGGCCCATATGCACGGGTTTTTTGCCTCCCACTGTTGGGTCCTTGCACTGTTTGCCTTGTTCTACTATTTTTTCCAGTCCTTTTGTCTTCCAGAACACTGTCTCCCTTCCCGAAATAACTCAGTTTAAAGCCCTCCTGATCAAATTCTTGAGACTGTTGACAAAAACATTTCTTCCAACTGGAGTGAGATGCAGCCCATCCCTTGCCAGAAGTCCACCCTCATGGAACTGCAGCCCATGATCTAAGAATCCAAATCGTTCTCGGCGACACCATCTGCAGAACCAGTTGTTGACATCTGCTATTTTTCTCTCTCGTCCTGGACCATGCCCTTCAACTGGCAGAAGAGATGAGATGACAATCTGTGCATCCATTTCTTTCAGCTTCTTACCCAGAGCCTTGTAATCTCTTGTGATGTTCTGAAGACTGTGTCTTGCCGTGTCATTCATTCCCATATGGACCAAAAGGAAGGGGTTTTGGTCAGTAGGCTTGACCAGTCCTGACAGCCTCCCTATCACATCTCGGATCTTTGCCCGAGGGACACAACACACCTCCCGAGACATCTTGTCAGGCCCACAAATCACGGCTTCTGTCCCCCTCAGCAAGGAGTCCCCCACCACGACCACACGCCTCCTCCGAGGCTTAGTAGCAACTGTTCCCTGTTATGGGACTCCCAGGGTTCCCTGCTCTGTTCCTGAAGTCTGTCCATGCTGCTCTTCTTTGTCTTCCTTGATAAGAGAAAGAACTTCAAATCGATTCTGTAGCTGTAAGCTCCCAGAACGATCCCTGGTCTTCCTACTTCTGTGCGTGACATTCCTCCAGTTGTCGACCTCCTGTGTATGTGAAATAACCTTCTCTTCCCCAGCAACTTCCTCTGTGTGGTCCCTGTCCAAGACAGTTCATTCTGTTCTGTCCAGAAAAACCTCCTGCTCCCTAATATGCTGAAGTGTAGCTACCCGTGCCTCCAACTGCTGTACTTTCTCTTCCAAGAGGACTACCAACTTGCACTTGGGGCATGTGAAGTTCCCCACCTCTGTAGGCAAGAAGACAAACATCCCACAAGTATTGCAGGTAACGGCAGCAGGTCCCTCAGTGTCCATACTGAGAAGTCTTAATTAGTCCCTGAAACAGGACTACGGCCTTCCTCTTCAAAGAAAATCCTTCAACTAAACACCAGTGTCAAGGGCTCCTGATGACCTAAACTTTTCACCAATCGCTGTCAGTAATTAAAAATAAATAAATAAATAAATAAATAAATAAATAAAATTTCACGTGCCATTAGGCGCGCCACTCTGAGAGGAGTTGTATAAAGCTGGAATGCTATCTCCACTCCCCAGTGACTCACAAGTGTGACTCACAGTAGCTCCACTCTCCTCAGCAACAACATACTCTCCCCAAGAGTTTTTAAAAGTTCAAAACTCACCTCCTTAGAATGGCTGCCCAGGAACTGCTCTCCTCCTCCTCCTCTCTAGGAGGAGCTTGCCTAGAAGAGTCTGGAAGGCTCTGAGAGGAGTTGCATAAAGCTGTACTGCTACCTCCACTCCACAGTGACTCACAAGTGTGACTCACAGTAGCTCCACCCTCCTCAGCAACAACATTGCTTGTTTCAGTTTTAATTATTGTAGATCTATTGTGTTATTTTAATTATTCTACTAGTTTAATTCAACTTTTATGGGGTGGGTGGGCTAGGGATTGGGGGGGGCAGAATTGTTTTAACTGTTGTCTTGTTTTAACTTGTATGCCGCCTCGATTGCTTTGCAGAGAGGCGGGTTAAAAATAAAATAATTTATTATTATTATTATTATTATTATTATTATTATTATTATTCTCTGCTATACAGTTGGCCCTCCGTTTTCACAGGAGATCCATTCTGGACCCCACCCCTGCAAAAACAAAGACTCGCCAATATTCAAGCCCCATGGGCATGCATGGGCACATGCCTGCGGGGGCACGCCCAATTGATTTTAACAGAGGTCGCTCCTCCATGAATATTCAAAACCATGGACCTCCAGTCCACAAGAACAGAGGGCCGACTGTATATTTCTTTCTGAGTTTTTTGGCTGCTAAAGCATACAAACTACTCACCAGGTCACATATTTGTTCATATCCACTAAAAGGTAGTAAACCACTTCTTGTGGGCGCTGGTAAGGACTAATTTCAAGGACTCTGGCATATTCTGTCATCAGACAGGAATTGCTGTGATATATAAGCAAGTTTAACTGGGTACTGTAGTATTTTAGTTATGCAAAAGTATGATGGGAGGCATAGCACTAATGGAAATAACTGATGGTGTTTCAAAGGGATGCTTGGCGCCTGATGCAGGAATGTGCATATGTGTGGGGGTAGTTTTGGCAAGTTGGGTCAGAAGACAATATGTAGTTAACTATTCTTAACTATTCAAAGGGATCTTGTAACACCTTTGAGAGGGAGCAAAAGATGTTGTAGAATAAACTTTCTTAGACTTAGTCTACTTCTTCAGATGCATCTGAGGAAGTAGACCAAGGACGTTTTCACACGGGGCTTTAGGAGGACTCAATCCTACCTCCGTCCGGCCCCACTCCGGCTCCATTTCCAGCTCTTCACACACGCGCGGCGGCAAACCCCGCCCCTTCCGGTGCCATCCCTGCGTCCGTCCGGCTCCTTGCTCCGTGTGTTCAAACGCACAGAGCCGTAAGTCCGGCCTCACTCCGGCCGAAAGACCTGTAACTCCGGCTTCAGCGGTGGAAAGGTAATTCCGGGTGTCAAAAGGAATTAGCCTGCCGCCGCCGGAGCCATTCCAGAATCAGCGGCACGGCCCGTTCCGGAATGGCTCCACCCGGCTTTAGGGAGGGTAGTTTGAAAACGTCCCAAGTCTGTGAAAGCTTATGCAGCAACATCCTTTGATTTAAGAATTTCCTTAAATCAGGAAATTCATCAAGATTTCACTTCTCTAAAAGTGATGGGAAGGTAACCCTTTTCCTCCTTGATGCTCAGGCTGTCTGATTTCAGAAGAACACCTGCCTGTCTCATCAAATTTCATCCACTTTGTTTGCACTGGCAATTGTTCATCCCATTAGATGCTCTCCTCAATTTCTTTTCCATTTAATAGTGCTGCATTATGGATTTTGTAGTCTTCAGGCTGAACAAACAATTGCAATAATGAAGATAGCTTAGCTCAAAACAAAGTTGAAATGTGTTATAAAAATGCAGGAATTTTTGAAAATGTCACCTGTACAAGTGTGGCTTGTTTCTTTGTTTAGAGTTAGCAACTTGAGAGAGATCCAGTGTGGTGTATTGGTTTGAGCATTGAACTTCCACTCTGGAGACCATGGGTGAGACTCTCTGCTGAGCCATGGAAAAACACTGGGTGGTCTTGGGCAAGACACACTCTCTCAGCCTCAGAGGAAGGCAACGGCAAATCCCCTCTGACCAAATCTTGCCATGAAAACCCCATGATAGGTCCACCTTATGGTCACCATAAGTCAGAAACAACTTTTAGGTACAAAAGAACAGCAAGAAACTTTAGTGTGCCTATACTCAGTAGTTACTAGTTCACATGTCTCTATAAGAGTTAAGGCATAGCAAATATTCATGTCATTTTCTGTTAGTTGGCCTTAGTCACACCCTCCTTCTTCCGGCATTAATAAGTCTGCAGCTTATTTGTTGTTAGCTCATTGTGACCCCGTAAATGAGACATCTCCAAGCCCCCTATCCTCTCCCTATCTGCTCAGGTCCTGTAGGCTCAGGCTGTATCAATCATTTCTGTTGGCCACTGTTTTGTTTTCCATATTCATTGGTATATTTTGGTTAACACTGGAGTTGATTCTGTTTGTGTGGTTTCAAGTAGTTCAGTTGAGTCTGAAGCTAGGCTGGACTTGTTCATCCTCCATTTTGTAGTCTTCTCTCTCCTCCATGCAATCTTCCCTCTTCTCTATGTTTGAAGAATTTTACAGAGCTTCTCACCATCAGATGTTATAAAAAAAATTAGTATTTCTAAGAAAACCCTCATATGTTTTTACAAAGAAGTCTATTGTTCATTTTATTTCCCTGTTAGATCCTGCGGTGGAACAGGTGTGACTGGTTGTTGCTCACCTTCTGATCTCAAACATTAAATACATTGATTAGATACACTATTATTTCTCACATTTACAACAGCTTTAAGGCATATTTAAAAAAAAAAAAAAAGAACTGGTGGATTTCAAAGTGACTGCCAAATTATTTGATTAAAATTTGCAAATGACAGAGCAACAATAGCCACTCTGAGAGCCTTTGTGGCTGAAGAGTGGGGTATAAATACTCCAGATTAAAAAAAAAAATCAGTCTGAACCGGGGGGGGGGAGGAGCATAGGAAGAAGTTACACTATTTCTTAGCTGCCTTAATATTCCAGTTAAGTCCTTTCACAATGAAAATATTCATTACGCTAAGAATCCAGTTATGTATAGTGGTGGCAAAAATTCCCACTGCCCTACAACTGACCTTGCACTATGCAGCCTTAAGGGAACAGCATTAGATTACATTCAGCCTACATTCAAGAGCCTGTTAAGACCAGCCTTGGTCCTCTCTCATTTCTGGACATTGTTGATCTTAAGTCTTTTGAGAGTTTCCTTTTCCACTGAAACATTTGTTTCCCGGCATTTTATTACCCCAAAAAAACATATGCCAACTTTAAAAAGAGGTTACTATTGGAGGGGGTGGAAAGAAAGCTGGCCTTTTTAAAAATGTTTGTTGCAGTTTTGTTTCTTGAAAATGTCCATTCCTGCCCCCCTGCCCACAATTGAACACATCAAAATGATTGGGCCTCACCATGGCAATTATTCAGTGATTCCTGCATTAGTAGAAGAAGCCTATTAAAGTTAGCCATGGCAGGGGGACAAACCCACTGGCTTTGATGGATTCTACAACCTGTATATAAACAGTGGGGAAGAACCCAGTCCATCACCCTTCTAAAGCTGCTTGTCCAATTCAAAAGCTTCTTTTACTGTTTTTCTCCCTGTGTTATTGTTCTTGCATTTGCTGCTTGGTCCTGTCACTCAAATTAAACCAAAATGTCAAATTGCTTTCAGAGGATCCACTCAACCACAAGACCCAAAACATACTCCGCATTCCTTCACACAACATGTGTTTTTGAAAGCTTCTATTATCTTGCATGGCCTGGTGCTGACAGCAAGGACCACCATTTCCAAGAGTTGTGCATAATCCAAGATGGACAAGTTCTTTCACTGTGGAAGGTCTGTGGATATAAGGAACAGCTGGAAGTTGCGACAAGACAGTGCAAAACAACCACTCAGTCGGCAAAGGATCTGCATGCACCTATCAGTGGAAAAAAGTAGAATTATTTTATGCTAACAGATGCTCAGAGAAACAATGGCTGTGCTCCTACATCAAGGCTGCATAATTTAACTCTCCACATTTGAAATGACCCATGGATGATGCTAAGCAATTGTTGTGCTGAAGGGCAACATTGTACAACCAAATAGTCAACCAAATGTACAGCTGAAAGAGGATGATCACCAGTTTGGTAAGACAAACAGATAATGGTTGGAATTCACTTAGAGGCATATGCACACATAAGTTATGCCAAAAGAGTCACCATTGCACATTGGACATATTCTGCTGATAACAGCAGAATAGGAGTTGTGCAGACAGTATGTTCACCTGTGCCTTGTCTCTGCAAGTTGTGCATTGTGCATTGTGGTTGTTCATCCTATACTTTGCATTGTGGTTATGCATTCTGTATTGTGCATTGCAGAAAGGCACCCAGTCATTGACATGTGTTGTATAATCTTGGTTTTCTGCATAGAGGGTACATAATGTTGCTATGGAATATGCCCAGATGAAGGTGTTTGCATTGTGCTAATTAAATCCTGTTACCATGTATGGATGTGAAAGCTGCACAGTCACGAAAGAAGATAGGAGGAAAATCAACTCATTTGAGATAATGTGGTGCTGGAGAAGTGCTGAGGATCCCATGAACAGCCAAAAGGACAAACAAATGGGTCCTAGAACAGATCAAGCCAGAGATATCCCTAGAAGCCAAGATGACAAGACTTAGACTGTTGTACTTTGGACACATCATGAGAAGGCATGAATTGTTGGAAAAGACAATAATGTTAGGAAAGATAGAGGGAAGTAGAAAGATAGGAAGGCCACATGCTTGATGGATGGACTTTATTAAAAAGACCATGAATATGAGTTTGAGTTTGCAGGAGCTGGGCAAAGCAGTAAAGGACAGGGGGGGCTGGAGATGTCTCATCCATAGGGTTGCCATGGGTTGAGACCAACGCGAAGGCAATTAACAACAACAAAAAAGAGGATGCTGGACTGAGGCCATCCATTGACTGACAATATGCCTCTGCTCAATGGCACACTCTTCTGTCACGAGCTTGAACTAAAGGCAAATGTTACACATCAGGGGGAAAATGTCTAATTCCACAAGGGAAGTTATGCATACATAAGACCCCTGCAGGATTCCAGCCAATGTGTAACTAAGAAATAAAATTTTTCTTTATATATCAGTGTTGGCAAACTGCTGTCCCTCCAGATGGTTTGGACGTCAACTTCCAGAAGCCTCAGAAACATGGACAAAATGGTGAGGGATTATGGAAGCTGCAGTCCAAAGAATCTGGTGAACCAGAGGTGGACCTGATCCATCTCCTGTATTCCCTTGGGCCAACCCAAGGTCTCTTATTTGAACTATGGGTGCATGCTGATCACCTCATAGTATCTTGCCCTCTTAGGTAATGACACCTATTTTCTTTTGCTATCCCTTACCTTGGAACAAATGTAAAATCCTTTGATACAATTGGTCTACCCTAGTGTGGGCTAATTGGGTTGATGCCCATAAAAGTAATTTTTTCCAAGTCCCGTTATAGATTTTGGAGTTTTTAAGCTTATTGTTGCATGCTCCATGCTTCCTTGCATGGCGAGAAATTTCAGTTGGATTCAGTTATCTAGGGATGAGAGAGGACTAAGAACCTGTGGTATTTCTGAAGCTATTTGATTTGCAAATATAAACACATAAGTAGAGGCAGACCAATACAAAATTTCAGAGGTCTGCACATGAGATCCTCATAGATATATCCTGAACAGCACAGTAGCTTCGGCATGGTCTACCCTGCTTTTGTTTCAAACTGCAAAACCACCATTGCTTGTTGGCTTGTTTACATGTCTGCCTCCCTCTTCCTCCTCTTCCTCCATCTTCTTCTTCCTCTTCCTATCCTCCTTCTCTTCTTCATCTCTTTATCCTTCTCCTTGTCCTCTCCCTTTTTGTCCTTTATCTCTCCTTCCCTCCCACACACCCTTTAGCTGATATGTGCTGCTGTGTCTTCTCTCATAAGTGCGGATGAGCACTTCATTCAAATACACAGATAGATTCTCAATTACTCCTGAGGAAATATTGACCAACTTTTATACATGATTAATGATCAATGATCACTCTACCAAAGGAAAGCTTTGTCAAGCTGCTGCAGCATCACTAATTTCTGTTAACTTATGATTGCCTTGTTTCTTATATCTATGGCACCATCTGAGGCTATGTCAACCTTTCATTGACCTCTTGTCTCCTCATCACCCTTCATCTTCCTCAAGATATAGCCCATGTCTCTACACAAGCCAGAATACTCTGGAAGCAGCCCAGAATCTTTGGGCCTCAAAGCTGCCCCAAAGTTCCCCATTACCTGGGCACTCTGAAGCAAAGCTGGGTGACTGTTCACATGTGCATCCCATTATGCTTTCTACTACCACCACAAGCATGTTTGCTCCCTCTGAGACCAAAAACAAGGCACCCAGTATCAATCACATGGCTTGGCATCTCATTCTGACCTCAGAGGAAGCAACTGGCAGCAGTGGCAGTGGGTGGCATAGGAGGACACATTGTAAACAGCCACCTGGCACCACTCCAGAGGGCTCTGAATTGTCTGGGAACATCTAGGGCCAAAGGTGATTTTTTTTTTAAATAGTAATAGCAAGCAGCAAAAGCAAGTACATTTCTATACCACTTATCAGTGAACTAGCACTCCCTAAGCATGTAAGCCAATAGTCCCCAACAAGCTGGGTACTCATTTTACTAACCTATAAACGGATCGAAGGCTGAATGGACCCTGGAGTGCCTCTAGGATCAAACTTACAATGTTGTGGCCGCAGTACCAGCATTTAACTCACTATGCCACCAAGGCTCCTTTTTAAGGAGGGTATAAAGCTGGTTCAGTACTGAACTGGCTGTACATCATCAGGACAGTTCACATCAGTATTGGGGATTAGGCCCTGCATCATCTGGGCTGATCATTTAAGTACGGGGGGAGGTGTTATTTGGCCCATGTAGACATGGTCATAGAGAGACTTTTCCATTCTTACTCATTGTTAGTAAAGGGATAGGGCACTGGGCATGATTTCTGGAAGCATCAGAGGTTGAGGCAAAACATATGCAGATCTGAGCATCCTGGACACTGATGTGGTCCAAACATGGAAGTAGAAACAGCTTTTTCATAAACCTGGTGAGTGAATGAATGTGTCTATCTATGTCTATGGCCAAGATCCTGCATAGGGATTGCACTGTGTAAACCTCCACATGTACATTTGTGATAATGGTAACATTGCACAACTGATCCAAGGCACCAAATGCACATGTGCACCTATGAGCAATGCACATCCCTGACCAATGCACAAGTATGTGCAGTTCACCGCATGCTCAACTCTACTTCTGGAACCTTGAATTGAATGCCACTGCTGTGTCATGAGGGAAGTTACTTACACTTGCTTAGGATTCCAGCCTATGAAAACATAGAAAAATAATGCATTATCATTATAGAATGTTATTAAAATATACAAAAAAAACCTGGAATATAGTATTATAGGAAAAACCCGTCTGTGAGCTATGAGCCCCAGCAACTTCAGTTACTTTCAGAGCAGGAGTAAGAGGAGACCAAAGTAAGTTTGTAAACACAGGTTTATTATGCTGGCAGTCCCAAAGGAATTAGCATTCCAAAGTTTGGGGTCTTGAACAGAAGAAAATGGCTTCATTTTATACACCTCCAAACAAAGAAGTCCAATTCTTACACCTCATTGGATACTTCAAGCTTTAAACATATAGAATCTCAAGCAATGAGAATAAAGATTTCAGAATACATTATAATCTACTTAACCACATTCCAATGCTCTCTTATCAGCAAAAAGATGGTACCATGGGGCCCCTTTGCACAGAGGGGCCCCATGGTACCATCCTAGATTCCAATTTTAAAAACAGTTAAACAGTGATCACACACACTGAATATTATGCAGAATACTGTTTTGGTGACTCATGAGAAGTTTGAGAGATGCCTAACTTTCATGGGTGGGGAGTTCCACAGCCAAATTTGGAAGAATTGTCAATGATTCTGTTTTGATATTATAACCATGACAGGAAAACAAGTTTTTTAAAAATAATAATAATAATCTTACAGCTGGAGGAAATGTGTGGTAAAATGTTGTGAATAATCATTTGCTAATTTGCTTTAATCTTATTTCAAAACAGATGGTTAAGGCTATTTAGAACTCATGTCTTAAAGTCATGTTCCCTTTGCAGTAATTATATATTCTGAGTCACTTTTCTTTTCCTTTTTTCTACTCTTGTTCTTAGAACAGAGCTGAGCAAAATCTGGGGGAGTGGAGAGCACATTGTACACTTGAACCTAAAAGGGTCCAAACTGTGCTCCTACTGAGCCAGATTGTGCTCCTACTGAGCAAATCTAACAATTAGCATGGTGGCAAAAAAAAGCCATAATTTAGTTTTTAAAAATATGCATGGAAAGTATGTGCCCTTTTTCCAAGTTAAATCATGCTTCTGAAAGACTTTGGGAAACACAATCCATCTTGAAAACAACACCTGTTTCCCTCACTTTACAGGTAAATTCTAGCCTTTTTCTGGTCACTACTGTCATGTGCAGGAGTGCAATGGCAAATTTAGTAATGGCAATGGGGCAGGAGAACTGCAAAATTGGGATGATATATACAGTTCATGGAGAGCTAGTGAGGTGTAATGGTTTCAGTGTTGGACTACAACTCTGGAGACCAGGGTTCAATTCCCAGCTCAGCCATGAAACCCACTGGATGACCTTGGGCAATTCACATGCTCTCAGCCTCAGGGGAAGGCAATGGCAAATCTCCTCTGAACCACTCTTGCCAATAAAACGCCATGATAGATTCATTTTATGATTGTCCTAAATAACTTGAAGGCACACAACAACAAGAGCTTTTATGGCTTGTGTATTCCCACACCCTTGTCTTACAGGTTTCTATTCTAGACCCCTCTAGGCTTTCTTAAGGGATTTCTTACCATTATGGAGGTTATCACAAATTAGTTTGTTAACTTTGGGCCTTTGCAGACTGCCAGAAATAGCGCAAATTGAGTCCACTTTGAGGGTTAGGGTTAGTGCTAGGAAGTCATGGGAATTGTTTGTTTGTTTTTCTGAGACATTGAGCCTTCTCTGTCAGAGAGCTCTGGTGCCACAATAAAATACAGTTTCCATGATTCCCTAACCCTAACCCTTAAAGTGGACTCAATTTGCATTATTTCTGTCAGTCTGCAAAGGCCCTTTGTTTGTATCTTCAGGTGACAAACTCCTCTGAAACAGAGAACAATCTGGAAATAAGAAGTTTTCCTTAAGAATAAAGGTCTCCTCTTGCGATTTGTTCCTTGAGATTTGGAGCTGATCTCAGGTGAGGTTCTGGTGGACCAATACAAAAGAGGAGAGTAAAGAGGAGAAAAGGTAGAATGAGTGCTGGGGTGTGTGGAAAAGAAAAATGACAGCAAGAAACAAAAAGAGTTGAAGGTGATAAATGTATGTGTGTAGAATCTGAAATATGAGAGAAAAATGCAGAGTCCATATTGTTTTGCTGGCAAGTAGCAAACCTACTACCTTTTAGTGTTTTAGCCTGTGAGTGAAATCACAGAAGTGGTTGATAACACATTGTGGGGCCTTAGAGATTTAAAATTGTAGTGTTAATAGAAAAAAGGATTTGGGATGCCTAAAACAACAAGCAAAATAACATTTAAATAGTGTATGACATCCTTAGAGGTTGGGGGGGGGTATGATTTGCCATTCTGAAGCATTTCAGTAAGAGTTTGGGGATTGGAGGGGATCCTAGGGGGCCATGCTGGGAGCCAGGGGTGTGGTAGAGAAAAGGTGGGGTAAAGAAAATAGAAACTCAGAGTTCACAAAACACAGGTTGCCGTAGACTTTGCACCCCTGAATTACACCCTCCAATCTAAGATAACTGAGCCTTGTGTTGCCTGTCTACAAAATATCTTAAGAAAAGAATGCTTCAGAGTGGGAAATGAATGGTAGGTGTTTGTGCTATATTATGTATCTCTGCACACTAGACAACCTTACCTGCTCTCTTTTGCTTTCATGACACACTACAAGATTTGCAAGATGAGCCAATAATTTGGGTGGGGGAAATGCTAACCCAGGGGTAGGCAACCTTTCCCCTTTAAGGGCTGAGGGACTTCAGCTCCCAGAATCCCAGGAGCTATTGGCCAACATGGGACTATTGGCCAACATGGCTGAGGCTTCTGGGAGCTGAAGTCCCTCGGCCCTTAAAGGGGAAAGGTTGCCTACCCCTGTGCTAACCTGAGTGCCAGGTATAGGAAACTAGAATATGATAACCTATAGGGTCACCATAAGTTGAAGTCAACTTGATATCATTTAACAACAAGACTGAAAGAATAAAGGGATTAAGGGAAATTGACCAATAAAGAAACAAAAGGGGGTGGAGAAGAGGAGAAAAGTGGAACAGCACTGGAGTGAGGGGTAGAAAGGCCTTTCTAACGCAAGTAAAGTTGATATAGGAGATTATCACACCACCCATTCCCACTGGGATAGATGCAGATTGTAACCATAAGAGACAGATCTTATCAGACAGCCCTGTGGCTGGGCAGTAGGCAGCCCATATCCAATCCAGGCTTCTTCTGCAGCTTTTCAAGAATGGTCGATGAATGGGGACCATAAGTGAAAAGGCAGCCACCACCATTGTTGCAAAGATAACTGAAAATCCACAGCAAAACATGAGTTATTTAAATGCTCATAAGGGGCAGAAAGCTCCAAATCAGGTTCAGGCATCATGAAGACAGTCTTGACCAGGGGTAGGCAACCTTTCCCCTTTAAGGGCCAAGGGACTTCAGCTCCCAGAAGCCTCAGCCATGTTGGCCAATAGTCCCATGTTGGCCAATAGCTCCTGGGACTCTGGGAGCTGAAGTTCCTCAGCCCTTAAAGGGGAAAGGTTGCCTACCCCTGGTCTAGACCCTGATTCAGGTTTTTGGCTCTGTGTCACATGAACAGGTTGCAGCAATCCCAGTGGGAATTTGGAGTAGATCACCATGTAGACAAGGCCTAGGACAAAGTTTGCTAGATTCATAGATGGCAAGCCTGAAATATGAAGCCAAACACAATATAACTATCAAATTTCTCATCCAAAACTACTGGAACCATCTCTATGTATTTTTCCCCCACCCCAACAGCTGAAAGCCTTGGGATTTTAAAAATGAGTGCCTTCATATTCCATTCCCTTTCATCTTAGTATTAGCTACATGCTGCCCTCTTCTTTGACTTCTTTAAGCTTTCAAAGGAGAGAGACAGATATACCCTCATTTCGCTTTCATTTTGCTGAGATTCAGTCATCATGCAAATCAGTATTGGGCAAGAAAACCTGGAAGAGTGTGAACTAATCAAAAGTGCCAGTCTTTTAAATGTTTAGATTGGAAGCAAACTAGCAGAAGGCTTTCTGGAACACCTTTCGCCACCTTTAGAAGCCTGGATCTTCCTTAATTTTCATTACTTAGCTCCAGATTTCTGCCTGCACCTCAACCATGATCGAGATCCTGTATCATGTTTATATGATAGAAACATCCACACAGAATTACATGGTGATTATGCTACTCCACCCTTCTTCTGAATAATCGATGTTGCATAAACTTATTGTCTATATTATTGTCCTACTGATTGTCTATATTATTGTCCTAGTGTGCAATGGGGAACAATCCCAGTGAAGCAACTGCTGCACTGAAGATACCGGCAGGTAGTTACGCACCATCCCAAGAATGCACAAATGCATATGCAAAGGTTGCACATGAGGGATTTCACTTATATAGCTGTGAACTGAAGACCAGACATGGCCAAAAAAGTACAAGAACATGTATAAGAGAACTTATATGTTTGTAAAGTACCAATAGGATTCCAGCCTATGGTCTAATCTGCACTGCAGAATAATACAGTTTGACACTACTTTAACTGCCATGGCTCAATGCTATGGAATTCTGGGATTTGTAGTTTTGTCAGCTATTTATCCTTCTCTATCAGAGAGCTCTGGTGCCACAGCAAACTACAAAGTCCAAGATTCCATAAAGCCGTGCCAAACTCCACACGGTGAAGGCGCGCTCCGGAGGCTGCGGAGGACTGTTTCCCTCTCCCACAGCCAGGAACACAGCTGAGCGCTGCCCCGCCCTCCGCGGCTGTTAGGGCTAACACCTTCCCTACTAATTCACCGGTGATTAGTTTGCGGCTGGAGAAACTGGGAAGAGTTAAAACCCTTCCCCAGCAACATCTTCCCCAGCAACTACGTAATTTTTATTTCATATGTATTCTGTATTTAAATTGTATAGGGTCTTGATATTGTATAATTTTAACAATTGTCTTTTAATTTGTTGATTTGTTTGAAGGGTGGGGTGGGTGGGGGCTGGAAGGAGGGATGGGTTTTGATTGATGTTATCTTTGAATGATATTGTTTAATTTGTTGTAATGTATCGTTGTTGTTCACCGCCTAGATTGGCTTGCCAGAGGGGCGGTATACAAATAAATCATATTATTATTATTATAAACTACATTATTTCTGCAGTGCACATTAGATTGAAGTTTGCAGTGCTACCCAATTTTAGGAATATGATTCCACTTTAACTGCCATAGCAATTGCCTCTAGAACCTCAGAATCTGTAGTTTAGGGAGAGGCATTTAGAATTCTCCACTGAAGAACTCTGACGCCTCACTAAACTACAAAACCCAGGATTCCACAGGAGGGAACCATGGCAGTTAATTTAGAACCATAGTCCTATAACTGAGTGGTGTGAAAGGTCTGCAGAATTTAACTTCTGGTCTCTTCTTGTTCATTCTTCATTTTTGTCAACGATTTGTTGCTGTTTATTCAACATTTTGGAGGGCCTCAGGGGCAGATAATTTGCTCTCAGACCTGTTGTAGTCACTAACAACCTGAATCTAAGGGGTCTTTCATGCTACACAGTTATAGTGCTATGATTACAGTTTAACTGCTATGTCCACATCCTAGGGAATTCTAGATTCACAGTTCAGGGAGGGATATTTAGAGCTATAGAGTGCTGCATCAGAGTACAAATCCCAGTATTCCATACAGACATGGCAGTTAAAGTGGAATCATAGTGCTATAATTGTGTGGTGGGGAAAAATGGTCTGTATTCTGTAGCTGGAAAACCTACTTTGCAATCCCCCACCCCCTAAATGTTCCTCCTCTGCATTCATGCATTGCTTTAGTAAACTCCACACCCACCCAGCTTTATTAATTGAAATGTATTCTGTACTACCTTCAGACGATTACTCTGAAAGCATATAATGAATAACCAGCAACATGTCTCTAGATTATCCCATCCTCCTCCATGCATAATTATTCAGACTCATGCACACTCCAAAACTATGGTATCTTTTTGCCCATTATCCAGCTGCTGTACTAATAATGGCCCAGGCAGCCATAACAATGCTTGGTTTTCATGAGGCACTGTAAATGAGAAGTGCTCAAAATGACACGTTTTGATTAGCAGGATAAGCAAAGCATGACATACAGGTAACCTGAGTGATAAGAAATGCCCAAGGCACCTCTCCTCCAAATGATTTATCTCATCATCAGGATCGGTTAAGCCAAGGTGATGGTCTTTGATGAGATTTGAATAATGTAAAAGGAGATACTCTTCTTCTGCCAGTGATCTAGACAATCATAAATGGTCCAGCAAGGAGAAAATAGAATGTTTATCTTGATATTCAGCTGGAGTCTTAAGTTTGGCCAGTGCTGGAGTTAGCCCGGTTTGACAAGGGAGAAGATGAGTGTTAATATTTATGTTTATATATTTATTTATTTTGGACTGCAACTCCCAGAATGTAAAAATTCAGCACGGCCAGTGGCTGTATGAAAAAGTAACATTTCCAGATTTTCTAGATTCCTCTATTTTCTGATATCACACATATTCAGATTTGTTGAAATCGAAAGGGAAGCAGCCAAGCACTACTCAAACATCCTATCTCCTCTCTTTTGGAAATTGTCTGCTTCAATGCTTAGCAATTGGAATCCTTTGATATCCAATAGCAACTCTTTCATCTCAGGCTAGGATGAATGCTCCACAAAATCTCAGGCACAGGGGGGTCTAGATAGAATTCGTGGTGACACTATGCCACTGTGATCTCTGACTAGAGTCCCCAGCTCTATCCTGTGACTTTTCCCTTTCATAATGGTTGAGTCTATCCCTCTTCATTCATCATTGGAGCAGCCTCCTTTCAGATAATTATCACCATTGGAAATCCTTGTGTTTCTTATCCAAGCTAACTACTCCTAAGTTCTTGTGTGTATGCATGTATGTTAAGGTGCTTTTGTATGTTTGATCCTCTGTGTATGTGTGTGCTTGCTTATTGGTTTATTTTTCTCTCTTAATAAAAGTACCATTCTTTTGGAAAATTGCTGTCTCTGCAGGAACTGTTCCCTCTGTCCCCCTGCATACAATGGGTTCAGAACATATTTATTATTTTTGAGCTAATTATAAATTCCCCAAGGTCAAGTTCTTATTACAATATCATCTGAAGAATCAAAATTCATCTAGTAAAACCATCATTTTGAAATTCTCTAACTGGACTATTTCCATATTAGACTATAAAGTTTACAGTAAATACCCAGTTGCAAAACAAACAAAAAAAACTCCATATCATGTTTGCTTCTTCATTTCAACATAAATGTTTCCTCCTCTGCTTTATGTATTCTTGGGTAGGATCTTTATCATTTGTGGTATTTTTAACTGTGTACATTTCCGTTCTTTAAACAAACTATTTTATTTTCTGTGCTTTAATATTAATAATTATTTTTATTTTTATTACTTCTTTAGAATTGTTGTATCCAGCTTCTTGGCTTTTTTTATAAGATTATCATCCACAGTGGTTCTCATTAACTCAGTACCCAAAAGAGCCATGTTCAACCAAAACATGTTCAATGAAACATGGAGCTGCAGACATGAATGTCAATCAGCACAAGCAACAAAAGTTTTTAAAATGTTTTCCAAGCTAATTGAGAGTTGCTCACAAATAGGTACTGTAGTTTTTAAGCATCTGGGAGAATATCTAAAGGACAACAGAATGCCCTTGCTTGTGGATTTTGGTTTATGTCTACAGAAACAAGAAAAGATGAACCAATCTTGAGGCCTATGAATTCTACAAATGGTTCTACAAATTGCTGGGAAGCCAAGAAATGCTGTTATAGCTTTTATCTTCTCAGCTATATCTCTGATATTTACAGAGCACTTTGCTGAGGGAGGCCAAAGGTAAGCTGTCTGATCTGTAATGTGTACAATTATATATATTTCTGGGTTGTCTGCCCTGACTTAAAAGCAGCAAACTCAAACTCAGCTGGTGTCCAAGAGATTAAGCCAATTTCAGTCAATATTATGGATCTTGAAATGATGTCAACAGCATTAAATCAGCATGCTTCTCATGTCCTCCCAAAATCTTTGCTAAAGAAGATACTGGGGCAGCCATCTTGTTTCTGGAGTTGTTTCAGCTGTTGCTAAAGCCAAGAGATTTCTTCTGTAAAGTGTTTTCCCCCTTTCTCTGCATCTGTCATAAGCTCATCTGGAAGGATGGTCTGAAGAATCTATGCTTGCTGTCATTTACTGCAGGAATAAAGTGTAGAATTAGATTGATCCCAGGCACAAATAGGACTGCATGTGAGATTCTATGGATGCAGTCATTTGAGCATTGGACTAGAACTCTGGGCAACCAGGATTTGAATTCCTGGGGTATATCTACACTGCTGAATTAAAGCAGTTTGACACCGTTTTAACTACCATGACTCTATCCTACAGAATCCTGGGATTAGTAGTTTGGTGAGGTATTCAGCCTGCTCTGTCAGAAATATCTGGTGCCTCACCAAATTACATGGCAATTAAAGCAGTGTCAACCTGCTTTAATTCTGCAGTGTGGATATACACCTGGTCAACCATGGAAACCCATTGGGTGCCCTTGGGAAAGTCATATTCTCTCAGCTTCAGAGAAAGACAATTGAAAATCTCTGAATTAAATCATAGAATCAGAGAGTTGGAAGAGACCACAAGGGCCATCCAGTCCAACCCCCTGCCATGCAGGAACTCAAAATCAAAGCATCCCTGACAAATGGCCATCCAGCCTCTGTTTAAAGACCTCCAAAGATGGAGACTCCACCAACCTCCAAGGGAGTGTATTCCACTTTTGAACATCTCTCACTGTCAGGAAGTTCCTCCTAATATTGAGCTGGAATTTATTTTCCTGTAGCTTGCATCCATTGTTCTGGGTCCTAGTCTCTGGAGCAGCAGAAACCAAGCTTACTCCATCCTCAATATGACATCCCTTCAAATATTTAAACAGGGCTATCATATCACCTCTTAACCATCTCTTCTCCAGGCTAAACATCCCCAGTTCCCTAAGTCGTTCCTCATAGGGCATGGTTTCCAGACCCTTCACCATTTTAGTCGCCCTCCTCTGGAGATGCTCCAGTTTTTCAACATCCTTTTTGAATTGTGGTGCCCAGAACTGGACACACTATTCCAGGTGGGGCCTGACCAAAGTAGAATACAGTGGCAACATTACTTCCCTTGATCTAGATACTAAGTCTTGCTAAGAAATCCCATGATGAGGTCATGTTAAGGTTGCCATGAGTCAAAAATGAATTGAAGGTACACAACAACAACAAAAGCACAAAAAGTAACAAAATTAACCAGTTGCTGCTGTTTTGTAAATAGTCATATTGTTATGTCCTCATTACTATCAAAGCAATATGTAAGAGTTACCACTGAGGATTACAAGATGTTACATCCAAACTCTGAAGCAAACAAACTGGGTTTGTTATGTCCCTTTACACAAATAGTAGTGGCAACACCCCACATTTTATTTTCACTATTGTCAGTGTGTAACTTTAATATTGATATGCAAAGGGATAGGCTCCAGTCTACAAAAGCTCATGCTACCAATTTCTCTCTTTCTGTTAGTCTCAAAGGTGCTACAAGACCCCTTTGATACTGATGTTCCAGACTAAAATAGCTATGTCTTCAAATTCTACTACCTTTAATGTGGATGTTATTATTGATATATTGTAAATATTTAAAAACCAAAAAAAATTAAAAACCTGACCACCAAGAGTTGGTTAACATTCTGTTGCCCTCGGCATTTTCTTCTATTTTCATCTTTCCCTATCTTCTTTTGCTGCAAGGTTGTTTTGTTTTAACACATTTTAACACCACAACAAATTAAATAAAATGTCTCATTATCCTACATGGCAATGATCAACCTACTTTCCCACTTGAAAAGTTGGCCCAGTTTTATTTTTTGTATCTTTGGGGGTGGAGATATCTTCAAGGTTTGATGTCCAAACAAAATCAGACAATAAGCCTGTGTTCCTGTCTTGCACACAGGAGTGAAAGGCCAGATCTGCTCATTACAACAAATATTTACAGGAGATCATTAAATTACAATCTGGGCTCAGAAATGCATCGCATGGCACATGTGATTCTAATTAAGGGTTGTTGGGTTTGTCTGTATTTTTGTTAAGTTCCTCGAAAAAGTTATTGGGGAGGCACTTAGCAGAATGGTTGACGTTTCTTCTTGTTATGAGCACTTTGACAAACTGTAGCAAAGGGAGGCTGCAAACAGCTCTTCCAACAAATGTATATGTGTGTGTCTGCGTATATATAGTATGTCATATATATATGAGAGTTATACAAGGGCTCTTTGTTTTCAATATAATCTATGTCCAAAATTTGTGACTATGATTTTGTTTATAGGAAATCCTTTATAAGGTTGGTTTAGTGTTTCCATATGGAATTCACCCAGGACTACTTTCTTTTTCTCTCACCACCCCACCCCACCCCCCATCCTTCCTTTCTTCTTCTTTTTTCTGCTTTTTTTTCTTATTATTTGGATAAGGCTGGAAAAAAGTGAACGCGCATTCCAAAGATGCATAGTCATTCCAGATCAGATTCAAGAGATCTTGGCAGGAGTTGAAAAACACAGATGCACTGTTTTAGGGTCTCCTGCTGTGTAACCTCCAGCTGAGGCTGTCTCATTGAAGCACTTTGCAAAATCATGAAAAACCCTATTAAAGGCATGAAATACAATACACTGCATTTTTCCTGGCGAACTTTCCCTTGAACTATCCATGAAGATTGAATTTAGCTGGCTCGTTTATGCTCCCAATTTTATCATATTGTTTATTACATGATCTCAATACATAATAACCCATTCCCAGCATTTGATCTCTTGATCACACGGTTGAAAAGTTTGAGATGCTGTCACACTTGCGTAAACCCAGCATTCCATCCCTAAGTATCATCCCAAGAAACAGAAGACGGGGGCTACACCAATGAGTGGGCAGAGCCAAGGATGCAAGAGCTGGTTCTATATTGGCGGCTTCCCCACCAATCAGAAAACTAGATCATAAAATTATGATAAATATAAATAAGCAGCTGCCAATAGGCCTGGCCTTCCCTTCCTTTCTTTGAACTGCTACAGGCAGGCCTTTGTTAAGAGCCCTGCTAAGGCTTTGTACAGAACCCTGTTTCATAGACCTATTGCAGCCTAGACGACTTTCTTTCTGGTGACTTGCTCTTTCGATGCTTGCAAATTACAGCCAAGTTTCATTAATTTGACGAGGGATCCACTCTTTCATCAGTTCTTCCTGCCTATGAAATTCACTTGGGACTGCACGCTTGCCTATGGAAGGAGCATACCTTCCCTTGAATTAATGGAACTTATCTGTGTAATTTGTAAAAATGGAAACAGCAGAACATTGTCAGTTCTTCTTCCTATAAAGCAGGGACCGGCAACCTACGGCCCGGGGGCCAGTTAAGGCCCCGGTCCCTGGACTTACTGGCCCAGGCTGAAGGTTGCCGCCGCCGCGTGCCGCCACCGCAGCACGGTTTTGCCGCTCTGTGGCCGCGCTCGCCACAACCGTCATTTTGGAAATCAAAATGGTGGTCGCAACATGTTTGAGCATGCGCAGTACTCTTGCGCATGCGCAAACGCGTCGCAGGCAAGGCAGCTATGGCCGCGCGCACTGTGGCGGCAGCTGCGGTGGCAGCGTGCGTGGGGGGCGCGCACGGCGGCGGAGGGTGCACATGCGCGCGCATGAGCGTGTGCACCGCCATTCCCCCCCCTCGGCCCAGCCGAGACCTGGGCTACAGGAGACCAGCCCAGGTCTTAAAAAGGTTGCCTTCCCCTGCTATAGAGGCTTGCTTTGGACTGCTCACATGTGTATGCATGCACTGATTCCAAACCAAGCTGAGAAGGAAAGGCACTGTTGACTTATGGAAGCTCGCTCACTACCTTTTCCCCCCTCTCTGTGTGACTGAGAACCATCTTTGCTCCTTCAGTCTGTGTTCTGAGACTGTGGGCTACAGTATTACTGCATAGTTTTTGTGCTTATAAAACAGTATACAGTATAATATATGTACAATATTGAACCAGTGTGTTGTAGTGGTTTGAGCATTGGACTACGACTCTGTAGACCTGGGTTCAATTCCCTTCTCAGCCACGGAAACCCACTGGGTAACCTTGGGCAAATCACATACTCCCAGCCCGCCCCGGCCCCCAAATAAAACTGTGATAGTTCCACCTTAGGGTTGCCATAAGTCAGAAATTACTTGAAGCCATGCAACAATAAGCAACATACAGTAATATACTGAGAGCAGGACATTAAAGGTAAGTTTTTTATTCATTTTACTTTTTTTCATTTTACTTTAGTGTGTTATTTAGCTTTTGCACACATTGTATATCAAATTATCAGTATATCACTTGCACAAAAATGATTTATAGTGTGTTATTTACATCTTTCGGCAGCCAAAATGCATTTGCAAACAAAAAAGAAAACTGGGTTCCACTTTTCAACCAATTCCAATTTCTGATAGTCGCCCCCCCCCCCCCATCCCTTACCCATCAGATAAGCAGGGGCTTCCTGTATTTTACAAATAACTACATGGAACTTGAAATAGCCATCAAAAATGAATAGGAAAAATATATGAACAAAACTGCAGTGGGAATGATGGGGGCCTCAACAGGAAGGGGGGGGGAAGACCCCTCATCTGTGAGTTAAAAAGGTCTTCTTTTCTGACAACATTTACAGCTGAATTTCCTGGGTTTGATAACAAATAGGTGACTGGCAGAAGGGCATTCTGGAGTAGGGGTGTTTGCTTCCAAATTTCGCCTTGGTTTTTCAGCCATTTCTTACCTAGTTTGTTTCTATGCTTGAAGAATTTAATTGTTGCAGTCTCCAATATGAAACAACCTGATCCACACTTCCTGGACTCACATATGGATCTGAACTTAGGCCTCATTCATATTGTTTTAAACTAATTTGCAAATCAGATTAAACCAGCTTATATATGCCTTGTTCACACTCGAGTGGATTTCAAACCCGATTGTGTTCGGGTTGAATCAGGGTGAATCAGCACAAGTTCTCCTGAACCAGTTCTTTTGAAGATGGATCTTTTAGATGTTCTTTGGAAAAGAACCAGTTTACAACCGTGCTGAACTAATGTGAATGCATTTCTGATCACATTTGGGTCATCCAGGGAGGGAGGAATAATGAGCAGAAGGTGGGCAGAGGGGTGGTACCCATCCCACCACAATTCTTGGCAAACTACAATTTTTTTCCCATCTCAGGGCTGCCGTGGGGCTTCTGTGGGTCTGTGGATTTCCAGCGCAGCCACAAGTGGTCCCTTTCAATCACACTGTAGTCCCGATCAAATTGGGCAGCTGTTTTTCAGTCCTGCTCAAGAGGTAGAGCAGGTAGGGGGGTTGTTCTTTGGAGGGGCATGGTGCAGTGTGATTTTTTTTTTAATTGACAGTTTCTGTGAACTGTCGGATTTTTGTGGGTTCACTAGAGGGAGTCATGGGTTCCATGACAGGAATTCTTCCCTGCCCTGGCATGCATTGATCCGTGGGTGCCTGGCCCAGATGTCGGGGAAGTCAGGGGAGCCTATGGGTGCATGTGTGTAATCAGTTGTTGCTTCCATAGAAATAAAAATCGTCCTGCATTCTCTCTGCTTCTAGCAGCCCATTTCCCCATACAGAGAAGAAAATGGAGGAGGAAGGTGCGTGTGTGTGATCAGCTGTTGCTCCCATAGAAAAAGAAATTATCCTGGACTCCCCTCTGCTTCTAGCAGCCCATTTCCCCACACAGAGGAGGAGGAAGAGGAGTGTGTGCATCTTACACACACACAATACATAAACACATACACACATAGAGGCCCATGGACATAGCAACAGCTGATGCACGTGGCCACACCTCCGAGAGCTTACGTAACTGGATCATCATATGATTAACATTTTTTTTTTTAAAAGACCTGGATCAAACACATCCGAGATTGAGAATCCATTTTGTTGCAGAGCTAAAGTAAGGGTGAACGTAAACCAGAGAGGCATTTGGTAATGGAAAATGTAGTATGAATTTCATTTCAGTTCAAATTGATTCTAAGATCCCAGATCTATTTGACTCAAACACCGGGTTTTTGCAAGTGTGAATAGCACCTTAGTTAATCCTTGGCTTTCACACTTCCCAACTATTCGGATAATGATGAAAACTGCATCCAAATACACTTAGGAAAAGAACACATTTTGTGACAAAATATATTTAGAAATGCCTGACTTGAGAGGAGGTTCATTCATAAAGCTGCATTATAGAAGGAAAATATGTTTTAAAACTTAATTTAAAGACTATTTAAAAGTGATTTTTGGAAACATGCACAGTCATCTCCAGACGCATATATACTTAAATACATGTATTTCCTGCCCGTCACTCTGAAATTTTTTTCCTTGTTTATCTAGATCAGCCTTTTGTAACCTGATGCAAACTTATATCAGACATGCAAAGGGATCTTGTAGCACCTTAGAGACTAACTGAATGAAAGAAGTGGGTAGCATGAGCTTTCATAGAATTGACTCTACTTCCTCAGATTTTGGACATATTGGACTAAAATTCCCATCATCCCTTGACCATATTGGATGGTGGTCATTGTGGTTCCACACAACTGGAGGGCATTGGTTTGTAAAAGACTGAGCTAGAGCCTCCTGCTTCCCAACTTTCTCTGTTTTGTTGCACATCGATAGCTAGACCAATAGAGTTCTCAATCTGGGATACTCCAAACATTATGGTGAGGGCTTCTAGGAGCTGAAATCCAAAACAGGCTAGATCAGTGTTTCTCAAACTTTGGTCCTCCAGATGTTTGGGACTTCAGCTCCCAAACTTCCTGCCCATTTGTCATGCTGACTGGGGCTTCTGGTAGTTGAAGTCCAAACCATTTGAAGGAGCCAGGATTAAGAGGACTGGGATAAATGTTGCCAGAAATGTTTTGCTGGCCATTATGGATAAAGAGGGATGCAGCAGCTTAATTGGTTAAGACACTGGCTCTGTTGATTGCAAGATCAGCAGGTTGGCAGTTCGAGGCCCAGGTGCCGCATGATGGGGTGAGCTCCTGTCACTAGTCACTAGTCCCAGCTTCTGCCAACCTAGCAGTCTGAAAGCATGCAAATGGAAGTAGATAAATAGGTACCACTTTGGTGGGAAGGTAAACAGCATTCTGTGCAATTATGCTGGCCACATGATCACAGAGTAGTCTCTGAAATGCTGGCTCTTTGGCTTCGTGACAGAGATAAGCACCACCCCCTATGGTCGGATCCGACTTGACAACCTTGTCAACGGGGAATACCTTTACCTTATTTTTATGGATAAAGAACTGGATAGTCGATATAGATCACTTCTTCGATCTATGACAACAGCAGCAAGAATATTGTCTGCTCAAACTTAGAAACTGAGGCATGAGTTCTAAAGGATAAGCCAACTGAAGACTTTTGAAAGCTTGGAAAGCATTTGTAGGCTTTTTGAGCAATTAGAAATCTAGTAATGTAATAATCTGCAATGATGGCTATTAGTCATTTTAGCAGGATTATTTAGTTGGAGCTCTAATGGTAGAATATTAATTTTGTTCTCTTTGAGGGGTCAGAGCCCCACTGTGTATTATTTGTGCTCTTTTTTCTGTCTTTTCTTTTCTTCTTTTTCTTCTTTTGCCCCCTCCAATTTCTTTATTCTTGATTGTATATTATTTTGATTATAAATTAGATTGATGTGTTAAAAATTAATCTAAAAGAAAGGACTGGTCTAGATGACTTCAGGCAGCTCAGCTGTTCTTTGTATACTCACCACTCCCATTTCATTTACCATTTACACACACACACATTGTGGATGGAAAGATAGAAACATGTGTCTCATTAAGCATCCCCATCTTCTCTCTTCCTGCCATGAGATTTTCTTTTACATCTCCAGCAGCAATGGATAAATCCCAGGATGCTATAGGATCTGGCTTGACCACCACTCTCTACACACCTGGCTTCCCCAAGCACCAGTCAGCACATCTAGCTGAGATGCGCAAAACACCCTTGAGAAATTTCTCTAATCCTATCTAAATTTTTTGGACCTTGTTCAAAATTCCTGCAGATGTTCTGGCTGAGTAGCACCTTCCAAATTAATTTCAGCTTTCATTTGAGACAAAAATGGAGTGGCAATTCTGATTCTAGCAATATACTGGTGAACCAGTGATGGATGGTGTTCTTTCAGTGTAAGGCTGAACTGCTGATGTTGGCTGGATGAGCAGGAGGGGTCTTGTCTTCTTTAGGATTGTGGAGGAGAGTTCCTGTTCTCAGTATGTACCTATGTGTCTGTGTTTGCGTGCTGCCTTCTCAATTTTTGTAAGCTTTTTTAAAAGAAAATATCAACACACGACTTACAATAATATAAAACAGCATATATGGAAAACTATACCTACATAACACACAATCTAACAAACTACACAAAATAACTAAAAAAGGAAAAGGGGAATGCATATGATTTCCAACTTACTAGCTTATCAAATTGTTATACTTTATATATGAGATACACTTCTACATATTATTCCATTCTATGTTCTATTCTATTATATACTATATGTACTATACTATTCTACTGTTCTTCAAATCCTAAGATTATTTCCCCCAATATTTTTTTCATAAACCCAATGATCAGTTCTCATTCTTTAAAAATTATTAACAGACTTTTCTCTAATCAAATTCAACAAGTTCATTTCAGCAAGTTCATACAATTTCGTCAACCATTCTTGTGGTGGGTTATCCTCACCCTTCCATTACTGCATGCATTCTAGTGGTGTAATAATGTATTGGGCAATTTCCATGTTTCTTCTCCATCTGTTCATCTGTTCTTAAGTCAATCTGTTCATGGGTTTTTTAAATAATAATAATAATAATAATAATAATAATAATAATAATTCAGCCTGACTTTTTGTGAATGAAGATTTCTCATGCACATTTTAAGATCATGGAATCATAGAGTTGGAAGAGACCAAAGGGTCATCCAGTCCAAACCCCTGCCATGCAGGAAGATGCCATCAAAGCACCTTCAATGGATGGTCATCCAGTCTGTGTTTAAAAACTTCCAATGGAGGAGACTCAACATACTCCCATGCAGTATATTTCACTGCTGAACAGCTGTCACCATCAGGATGTTCTTCCTAATGTTTAGGTGGAATCTCTTTCCCTTCAAAGCACACATGGATGCATTATGAGCATTATATAAATTATATAGATGTTTCACCTTAAGATTATATTGCCCTGTTATAAAAAAGGATAGCCTAACCCAGCATCCACCAATTTGTCAATTGGGTTATACCTCCCATAGTTCCTGGCTGATGGCCATGTTGGCTGGGGCTAATTAAAACATACTTCCAAAACATACCATTTGGTCAGATAGAATACACTGCCTCAGAGAATGCTGGAGTCTCCTTCTTTGGAGGTTTTTAAACAGAGGCTGGATGGCCATCTGTCAGGAGTGCTATGATTTCATATTTGTGTATGGCAGGGATTGGACTGGAAGGCTCTTGTAGTCTCTTCCAACGCTATTACTCTATGATGCTATGATTTTCTGTTACTACATGCCATAAAGTTCAAATATTAAGAGAGCTGTTGTCCCTGATAAGCTTCTTTCCACCCCAATGTGGTAGCAGCTAGTGTTTTATCAGAAACTATAATTGTTCCAGAACTTAGCTGAAACATGTAATGCTGCTACCCCTTTTTGCCAATTTGTGGGGAGGACATTGTAAATAGTGGTGAAAGTGTGTATCTTTTCAGAGTAAAAGCCATCCCAAAGACCAAAATGGCATAATCACAAGACCATTTCAAAATATTGACAAGAAGCATTGTCTTCACTCTCAGCAGGCTCCATGAGCTCATATAGCCAAATCTGATTATCCATGCAGCATCATAATGTTATCACATTGTTATTATGGCCCCAGTACAGGAAAGAAACAATCATTTGGCATCCTGTTGGTGTTTTACACACACGTAAGTCCCTTTACACATGTGGCTGCACTTTTTGCCAGAGATTAACATCCCTATTTAGTTCACAGTTGCATAAGTAGAGTTCCATGCACGTTGTTGTTGTTAACTGCCCTCGAGTCAGCCCTGATTCGTGGTGACCCTGTAGTTGAGACATCTCCAAGATTCTCTATTCTTCAGTGCTTTGCTTAGGTCCTGTAGATTCAGGCACATGGCCTCCCTGATTGAATTTATCTATCTGCCATGCAGTCTTCCTCTCTTCTGCCTTCTACCCTCCCTAGCATTATTGTCTTTTCTAGTGAGTCATGCCTTCTCATGACATGGCCAAAGTACAAAAGCCTAAATTTTGTCATCTTGGTTTCCAGGGAGAGTTCTGGTTTAATCTGTTCAAGGATCCATTTGTATTTTTGGCCATGCATGGTATCCTCAGCACTCTTCTCCAGCACATCTCAAATGAGTTGTTTTTCTTCCTGTCAGATTTCTTCAATATCCAGTTCTCACATCCATACATGGTGATGGGAATATAGTGGCTGGGACAATTCTAACTTTAGTGCTCAGTTGTAGATCTTTATATTTTAGGATCTTGCCTAGTTCTTTAGTGGCTGCCCTTCCCATTCCTTGTCTTCTTATTTCTTGACTGCAGTTTCTGTTTCCATTTCCATTTTGCACGTAAGTATCGTAAATGCAGTTGTGCATTCTTGGATAGTGCATAACTGTTTGTCAGTACCTTCAGATCACAACTTGATTCAGTGGAATTGCAGAAACAGCAAGCACATTCACAGATAAGGCAGTTGGTTGCACAGTGCTGATGTTCAGAAGGTCAGAAAACACATCAGGCCCATTGAAATCCTTCTTTCACACTGAGTTTGCTGGTTAAGATTTGCTATAGCTTAAGAAAATACATAGGCTAGAAGCCTGTTTGTGTCTTATGCATTTGTAAGCTTCACTATGGAAGTTGTGCCTGATGTGGAATGTCCACATTCAGTTTAAGCTATCACATCTGAAACTGTGTACATATGGCTACTGTGAATGCATGTGAACATTGTACATAGATCATTGTGTATGACTGCACACATGCATATTGTTGTCTGTTCAGTTGCACATGTGTTTACTTGGTTCAGACATACAGTGCTGCCATTCAGCACAAGGATTGCACAGCACAATTAATGCATTAATGCCCCATGTGGAAATCTATGGTACTCAACCCTGATATAGATTCTCTATCTAAGCCAGGTAACAGGCTTTCTGCTAGTATGGTCTGGAATGCTGTTTGCTAGACCCAACTAGAATGCATCTTTAGAATCAATGGTTGAATGGTGCATCAATTCTTAGTCAAATCCAATTGATTCAATGGCCTTACCCACATCAGACTAACAATAAAAGTTAGACCATGATAAAATGCCACTACAACAGGTATTTGCAAAAGTCAGATTTCCCCATATGAAACTAATAGAGCCATGAAAAGTTCTCAAAATGACTTCACTCCATTGAAAAGTACCATGTCAATTATTCCTTAGATTACAGGGTTTTTCCCCTTGGCCTGTTTCTCGCTCTTTAAGTCTTTGTACTCAGGTCTGAAAAGCCCTTCTAGCTTTCAATTTCATATATACATTCGCTATAAATATATTGAGCCAATCCCGAACCTGTTATTCTTGGACTACTTTGCTTTGTTTTCCTAGGGCCATTTTATATTCTGTATTCACAACAGCCCCGTGAGCAATTAAAATCCACAAGGATCCCTGATGTTCAGCAGAATGAAAGCTGACCTCTCCCCTTTTGGAATGTAGTAATCTTCGACCCACTTGTCTCAGCCTACAAGCACAAGCCAAATAGTCCAAGAAAAGCACAGCTTAATATGGAAACTCCCTATTTGACTGAGAGCAGTTTGATATTCTTAGTTCATTTCCTATTGAGCTATAACTCACATCATAAAAAACCATAACATGAATTTGTTGCTTTCTTTCTTTCTTTCTTTCTTTTTTATTTTCGTTTTCTTTTCTTTTCTTCTTTAATGGCAGAGAGAAGGAAGTCCCTTGAGGTAATTCACTTTGTTGTTAAAATTGTCCCTGGGATGTAGGCAATTACAATCTCTCACATGTGCAAATCATACCAGACTGAGAGACGTAAGATTTTTAATAACCCTTTGTTTAAAACGACATTTATTTTTTAAAAAAATATCTGCAGGCTTAAAACTAAATGAATTGAACTTGTAAGCAATTTAGTTTGCAAATAATCAAAACGACCCAGTATCTGAACTCCTGGGACATAATCCTGCATGGGAAACCTTCCCATAGATTGTGCATGCACACTGAAAGATTCACCCAGGCTGCATAAAACTTAAATGTTTCCATCAGCCAAGAAAGAAGAGGTAGTCATCCAAGTCCACATGCAACAGTAACTGGATCACAGTTTCTACAATGGAGACAAACTTGATTTCCTTATTGCAGCTACTTTAGTAGAGCAGAATCCTGTTGGTGACTTATGCATGTGTAACTTCCCCTCTGGGCCTGCATTTTTGTCCGATGAGGCAATGTCCACCATTCAGTGCAAGGCTAAGGAAACATAGTTCTGCACACTTTGCCACTGCACATGGATGCGTTGTGCTCAGTGATGTGCATATGCATTGTGCATTGGTGTGCATTGTACACTGAAATGCATGGATGAGCATTTGCATTGCACATTAATGCAAATGAGATGCTATTGTGTATTGATTGTATGGATTGGCATTCATACTGATGCACATGGATGAGCATTGTATTAGATGCCTGTGGATTTAATTGTACAATGCTACAGTTCACTAACAAGGTGATGTTGCAAAACTGTCATGTAATTGTGAGTGTCAAGTTACACCCTGTCTTCTTGATGTGGGATCTTGGCCATAGTGCATAGGCACAAGCCCCAGAGAGCACCAGTTAGGGAGTGGAAATGTTACTTTTTTATTATAGCTCCCAGAAAATTTTAGCCAGCATGGCCTTAGCCAGCTTAACCCCAAAAAATTACTTCTCCAAGCTCAATGAGAGCTTTGAATATACCTCACTAAATGTAGTAGATGTGTGGCTGGGATTTGTTACTTTAAGAGAAAATTGGTACCAGAAGGAAAAATAAAATAGAAAGAATAGAGAGAAGTTCCTGCACCACAAAAAAGAAGAGCAGTTCAACGTGTTTCAGCCAACTTTGTATTCAAGACGAGTAATATGTACATGTAAAATGAAACAATCAAGTCCATTAGTAAACAAAAACATTTTGAATCTTCTTGAGACCACTTGAGAACTTCTTCCAATATGCATCCAGGCATGTTTTTGTTTGTTTGTTTATTTGTTTGTTTCATCAGCTTTGTGATTTCCATTTTGGTGACCAAATTTATAGATCTATGCTTTTTAAACATGCTAGAGGTACTTGGTGCCTCTGGCTGATCTGCTCTCTCCTTTTCTTTGTGTTTTTCTATTCATGTATGCTCAGTAAGGGATTCTAGAGGCAGCTGTTGTATACTTTGCCTGTTGTAGGCAGGCACAAATGTCTACAGGATCAGCTAGCACAGAATCCTCCTCTTTCCGAGATCAAGCTTTATTGTGTTGCTCTCCAGCCCTCTGACATCCCTACTATGCATTTAGTCCTCCACATGTTCAGGTAAACGCCTGAAGAGGCTTAATGAGTAGTGAGAAGCTGGTAACAGGCAATAAAGAGCCAAAATCATGGACAGCTCCCAGGAGAATTTGAAGCTGCTTTAGAAAAGCAGCAATGGACTATGGGCATGTCTACCTGGGCAATTAATATTGGTTTTCCCTGGCCTCACCACAACCTGTCCAGACAACATGGTCAAAGTCCCAATTCAAGTAATAATAATAACAATAATTTTTTATTTATAACCCGCCCCTCTGCTCGGCAATTGGGGCGGCGTACAACAAATTAAAAAGACAACAGTTAAAACATTTCTTAATCCCACACCCTAGCCTTCCCACCCCTTAAAACTAAATTAAACTACTGTAGAATTAAAATCAAGTTAACACACTTGAAATATAATAAAATCATTACCAGCAAATGTATCATGGCGGCAGGAGGGGTACGTGGAAAATCACATCCCGTTCGCTGGGCGGTTATTCCGGGAAGGCCTGCCGGAAGAGATCCATCTTTACTGCCTTTTTAAAGGCAGCAAGAGTGGTAATAAAACGGATCTCGTCTGGCAGGCCATTCCATAGTCTGAGAGCGGTCGCAGAAAAGGCCCTCTGGGAGGTCTGGGACAGCCTAGTTTTTGTTGGCTGTAACAGATTCCTCCCAGAGGACCGGAGGGCGTGGGGGGGAACGTATGGGGAGAGGGGGTCCCTAAGATAAGATGAACCCAAGCCATGTAGGGCTTTAAAGGTCAAAACCAACACCTTCTACTGTGCCCGGAAACTAATCGGCAGCCAGTGGAGGGATTTAAGCACAGGTGTTATATGCTCCCTCTTAGATGTTCCAGTAATTAACCTGGCTGCCATGTTTTGTACCAGTTGAAGTTTCCGGGTTAGGCACAAGGGTAGCCCCATGTAGAGTGCATTGCAGTAATCCAGACGTGAGGTTACCAGAGCATGTACCACAGTTTCCAGATCCCTCATGTCCAGATAAGGGCGCAGTTGGCATATCAGCCGAAGCTGATAACAGGCACTCCTGACCACCGCATTCACCTGACTAGTCATGTGAAGCGACGAGTCTAGAAGCACCCCCAAGCTGCGAACACAGTCCTTAGAGGAGAGTGTGACTCCATCCAGGACTGGAGATCTGGTTTCGGGCCCGTGACTGTCAGTATCTTCGTTTTGTCCAGATTTAGTTTCAATCTGTTTTTCCTCATCCAATCCATTACCGCTCTGAGAGGAGAGACGCCATCTGAAGTCTGAGCCAATGATCTGGTCATAGAGAAGTATATCTGGATGTCATCAGCGTACTGAAGACACCGCACTTCATGCCTCCAAATGATCTCACCCAGCGGCTTCATATAGATGTTGAATAGCATCGGGGACAGGATGGCGCCCTGTGGGATGCCACAATTGAGCTCAATTTTGGAAGAGCAACTGTCCCCGAGCCTCACCCTCTGGGATCTGCCCGAGAGGAAGGAACAGAACCACTGAAAAGTAGTGCCTCCGATTCCTAACTCTCTCAGACGATCCAAGAGGATGGAATGGTCTATTGTATCAAAAGCAGCAGAGAGATCCAAGAGCACCAACAGGATCACACTACCCCTGTCAATGCCCAGGCAGAGGTCATTGGTCAGAGCAACCATGGCAGTCTCCACTCCAAATCCCGTCCTGAAGCCGGTTTGAAATGGATCGAGATAATCGGTTTCATCCAAGACTGCTTGGAGTTGGGAAGCAACTGCCCTCTCGATCACCTTGCTTAGAAAATGTAGCAAGGAGACTGGTCTATAGTTGTTTCTATCCAGCGGGTCCAGGGAGGGTTTTTTCAGGAGTGGCTTAACTGCCGCCTCCTTCAAGCAAGATGGTACCATACCCTCCCTGAAGGACGCATTGATTGTATCCCGTAGGAATACCCTCAATGCGTCTCCCCCCCCCCCCCCCCCGGACAACCAGCCAAGATGGACATGGATCGAGAGGGTAAGTCATCTTCCTCATTTTCCCAAGGAGCTTGTCCACATCATCGGTACTCACAGATTGAAACTGATCCAGTAAAACACCATCAACAGAGTTGCTGGACACCTCATCTATGAATTCTGTTAGAATAATGGCGTCAAAGTGGGCTCTTATCCGAGAGATTTTATCTGCAAAGAAGATGTTAAACGCATCACAGCAGGCTGTCGTTGGGTTAAGTAGGGGATTTGGTGCCAGAGAAACCTTCGTCAGCTCCCCCACCACCCTAAACAGCTCTGCTGGGCAAGACTCTGCAGACGCAATACGTGCAGAACAGAAAAATTTCTGCACTGCATGCAAAGCCTCCCGATAGGAGTCAAGATGCATCCTATGGAGAGTTCTATCGGATATGAGCCAAGTCTTCCGCCATTCGCACTCTAGTCGTTGTCCAGCTCGCTTCATCCTCCTAAGCTCCTCTGTATACCAGGGCTTTGCATGCAGCGCAGTGTGGACTATCCTCATATGCAAAGGCCAGTTCCACACCAAATCTGGGCCATCCTTGCCTTAAAGTGAATTTTAAAAATCTACCTTTTGGTCCCAATCTTCCAGGAAACTCCAGAGCACTCCAGGCAGCTGTCTACACACAAGTTCCACTGTACTGTCTGGCATCACTGCCACTGGAGTGAGTTGCTCCTTCTAAAGCCAAAAACAAGGTGTCCAGCCATGTGATTGATGCTGAGTGCCTAATTTTTGGTCTCAGAGGGAGCAACTCACACCAGTGGTGGTGACACTAATGGGCACAGTTGAACGTGTGTTTAAACAGTCACCTGGCATTGTTCCTGAGTACCCAGGTAATAGTGGGAATTCAGGACAGCTTCAGAACCAGAATACACCAGGAGCAGTCCAGAATATTCCAGTTGATGTAGATCCACCCTAAATTACAGAGTGGTCTCTAGTGGCTTCCTTGTTAAGCTGAATCTGCTTTTGATCTTAGGAGATTATTGCATTGATTTTAAAACCAGTTTACCTGATCTGGTTTAAAACTTAAAGCGGTTGACATCCTGATCTTATCAGAAAGATTTAGCCACTGAAATTGCTACCTGGGTCCATCCCATGTCCAACCCCTCTCCCAGGGCCACTCTGGTGGCCATTATCTTAAGCCAGAAAACTCCCGACTTCAAAAAGAGGCACACTGAGCTCCCCTGGGAGTGGGGATGAACCCAGGATGGAGCCGGATGGTGATTTTAGTGGCTAAATCCTTCTGATAAGATCAGGATGCCACCTGCTTTAAATTTTAAACCAGATAAAGAAGAAACTGGGAAGAGTAAAACCCTTCCCCAGTAACATCTTCTTCAGCAACTATGCAATTTGTATTCAATTGTATTATGTATTTAAATTGTACTGGGTTTTTATATTGTATATTTTAATAATTGTCTTTTAAATGGTTTGATTTGTTCTGAGGGGTGGGGTGGGTGGGGGTGGGAAGGAGGGATGGGTTTTGACTGACATTATTTATTTGCTTTGATGTTATTTCTGTTGTTGTGATTATTGTAAGCCACCCCGATTGCTTGGCAGAGGGGCGGGATATAAATAAAAATTATTATTATTATTATTATTATTATTATTAGGTAAGCCAGTTTTAAAATCAATGCGATAAGCTTCTCAGTCTGACATCCTGTTGGTGACTGATGAAGGAGTAACCAAAAGATGCACCTATGTACTTTAGCGTAGTTATGGCAGATGGAGGAATTCAGCCATCTATCTGTTTTCTGGGTGGGTGGCCTTTTCAATTATCATTCAGTGGCCAGAGTAGAATGGTGAGGGGGCAAGAGACAGACAGAAAGCCAGGTGGATATGTTTCTGCAGTCAACAGCAGGAAGTATGTCTGGAACTCTCAGTCATCCTGTGGAGGTGCAGGTGGAAGACATCATCTCCCTATGGGTGGCTGCAGGGACACAGCTGGATGGCTTCCTTGCTGCCCCTCATCCTCCCTCCCATCCTCCCCTAGCCATTTAATGGCTGTGAAGACAGTACTCCAACCAAAGAACAGGCCAATGGTTAGGATTTTTTTTATTATTATTATTATTTTTAAATAAAATTTTATTAAGATTAAAACATGAAAAAAAAACATCTACACACATTCAAACATCAGACATAGCAACACATCGAAACAAAACACCCTAACATAACAACACTTACACTTACAACTCGACACACAAATAAAATGACTTCCTAGCTGGAAAAGATCTGATTGTTATCGCACATTCAATTAACACTTCTATTAATGAAACTACTTAAATATAATGTCACACTTTTAATGTGATTACTCCTAATCTAACCTTACATCACTTGTGAAATATTTTTACTATATACTCCATACTCGAACTATTTTATCACCTCTAACCCCTTACCTACCGGAATTAATCCATCTCAATTAAGAAAAACGAGTCATTCTCAGCATTCCAATAATCAATCAATAGTTTCCATTCATTTTTTACCATTGCTGTATCTCTTTTTTTCATAACCGAAGTTAATTTTTCAATCTCCAATGGTTAGGAATTTTAAACCACACTTGTAGTAAGAGAATAGTGCCTTTGGCAGTAATTGTTGCATGACCCCTTGCTGCCATGCCTCTGAAGCGTTGTTTGAGGACATCTTTTTATTGATGGGAAAACCTATCAATATGTGGCCAATCATGCTGCCACCCCATTACTCCACAGTAGTGATAAGTGAGAATCCATTTCAGTCCTAATCTTGAGCAGTTGTGTGGTGTCAGTCTCTCCTTTTTCTACTCCTCTCCCCCAAGCAGCCTGTTTTCTTTATCTTTTAAATTTTCTTTTCTTTTTTCTTTTTAATCGCAATCCCATCACTCCAGAATTGCATTACACTGCATTTACATTAAAAAAATAATGAAAGTGAAAGACATGCTAGGTAGGGCATATGGCAGGAAGGCAGAATTAAGAGGGAATGCAGAAGACCATCGATGGCACATAACACCCTCATTACACTATTGAAGAGAGGTGTGATAATAAAAACTCCAAGAGTGGTATATATCTCTTCCTTTAAATAATGTGATTGTGGCAAGAGCAAAGCAAGACCAAGTCCCATGTGATAAAGTCCTTAGTGAGGGAGCTGTAGCAGATGGAGGTGCAAAATTCCTCCATGTACCATAACCCAAATTCAATACACATGTATAACCTTCACTTGGCCTTCTCCCAAGTTTGTTGGATCACTGGTATCCTCACATTTGTTGGGGGGGGCTGCCTAGGCTTCCAGTTAAGCAACCTCTAAAATAGAGTCTCTCTCAGCCTCAGATGAAGGCAACGAAAACCTCCTCTGAACAAATCTTGCCAAGAAAACCCCTTGACAGGGTCACCTTAGTGTCGCCATAAGTCAGAAACAGCTTGAAGGCACCCAACAACAACAAGATGACTAGCAAGCAAACTGACAGCAACAAACCAGTCACATGTGAGAACAACGGCATTGCAAAGCTGTCCTCTAAAAGCTTGGGAGAATAAAATAGACTTTGCTTAGTGACTCAGAGTAACAAAAGTAAATCCTGGGTACAGGTCTTTGGGCAGTGTTTTCTAATGTTGGGGGTGCCACAACTAAAAAGGCTCTGCATGAAGAGCAGTAACACAACTATGTCAGCCACCAGGACAATCGTACAGACATGGATAACCTGATCGATTATCCTAGACAAGAACTATGCATGGAAAGCAAGGAAAGCCACAGATGGATTTTTTTTTAAAAAAACCAACTTAAACTTAAATGGTGTTATGATTTCTGGTAATAAGATTACACAAAAGTCTTTAATTTTCTTAAAACAGTTTTGTCGTGCACTGCCAGATGCCAAAGGAGCATTAATTAATGAGGTTTATATTTCCAGACATCTTGAGAGGATTATCATATGAAGAAGAAGGGGTCGGGGTGGAGGGGGAGCGAAGCAAGAAAACTACCTTGAGATAACCAAGTGTGTGCCACTTAGGCTTAAAGTGTGGCTCCCGCTGCGATATGGGAAAACGTTATGCAGAAAAGCACCTGCGCTCATGGTAATACAGCTCAAATAATTGGCTTCTCAACAGACTTCAGCAATTTGACACAGACGGAGCAACAGTTACCTATCTGCATTGTAAAGCACTGCAGAAAGCTTAGGTGGCTCTGGCTGCATCTGCACTGAAGAAATAATTGTTTTGACACCACTTTACCTGCCAAGCCCAATGCTGTGGGATTCTGGAGATTGTAGTTTGTTGTGGCACCAGAGCGGAGCTGAAAGCAGTTGCTCAGAGGGTTGATGCTTTTCTGATGCCAGGCTTCTGATTTTGAGGGAGCTATGTTATTGTGTTGAAGTGGGTGACTCTTTCCACATGCCTTCTCCACATAATAATCCCACATTACCCTACACAGTGCTTTAGTGACTGCTATTTTTTTCAATCTTGAATCAGGTAAGCTTGGAAATAGCTCCTTTTTGGAGCTACAGCTTCCATAATACTCCAGCTATCAAGGGGCCCATTCGTACCGCACAATCATAGCACTATTACTGCACTTTAACTGTCTTGGCAACATTCTATGAAGTCCTAGGATTTGTAGTTTGCTGAGGCACTAGAGCACTCTGCCTGGAAATTATAAATGCCCTTTCCTAAACACCAAATCCCAGGATTACATAGGAAAGAACTATGTCAGTTAAAGTGAAATCATAGCCCTAAAACTGCCTTGTGTGAGTGGATAAGAGCATTTTTAATGGTTATTGGCCAATTTTCAGGTGGTGATATTGTTGTTTTTCCATTGATGTAGAGATTTTGGAAGGTTTATGAGACAAAGCCATTGGATTGTGTGGCAGGTTTGAGCCACTTTTTTCCTGGAAGATTGCTGATGAAAAGAAATTTTTAAAATGGGTCTGGGGGCTTTGAGGAGCTTCAAGGGGTTTATGGACTACAGCGGTGATTTCCAAACTCGGATCTTCCAAGTGTTTTGTACTTCAGATCCCAGAAGCCACAGCCATCTTGGTCAGTAGTCTGGGATTCTGGAAGCTGAAGTCCAAAGTACCTGGAAGGCCAGAGTTTGGGACTCATTGAACTACATAATATAGGCTCTTGTGCATGTAGAAATGTGGACAATGCAATGAAAATTAAGAAGAGGCAAGCTTCCAAAGGTAGCTGAGGGTGCCCTGAAAAGCCTTTTGTGATAGTATGCTTCCTACCTAAACATTCGCCTCAGCAATGCCGATGTCTGCAGATATGAAAGATGCCATAGATAGAGCTGTCTTAAACCATTATCCTAATGTAGAGACATCTTGTAGCACCTTTGAGACTAACTGAAAGAAAGAAGTTGGCAGTATGAGCTTTTGTGGACTTGAGTCTACTTCCTCAGATGCATTTGACCAAATACATCTGAGGAAGTAGACTTAAGTCTACGAAAGCTCGACATACTGATTCTACAGACTAAGACAGCTATATCTTTAAATTCATAAAATTCCTAATATTTTATGTCATAGAATCTATGGCAGGGGGGAGATTGGAGGGGGGGGAGTGTGATGACTATGAGAGCCACTTGAAAATATCCAGGTAGTATGATAGGTTCATCGTAGACTCGTCATATGTGAAAAATGACTAGGAGAAACACAACAAAGTGTTTCAAACTAGACAAAAGATGCAGGACAGTTCTTTGTTAATGACTCGCACTTGGTGACATTTGAAGGCTGGCAATGAAAAACATTGAAGACATATCAACCTTTGATTACAGGTGTTCACCCTGTGACTGTCCATTCACACAAACAATTGCCATCAAGTGGGAAACAAGTATGTGTGAACCAGACTACAGATCATTTGGAAGGGGGAAAGGAGGAAGGAAGGCTATCTGATCAAAAGCTGGACTGAATGAACATAGGCTTTATATACGGTAATGCACAGACAGAAAATACATAACAATGTGGGTTTGCTAGCTGATAGATTAACCTTTGTATCTAAACTGGTCTGACATTTAAAGGGGAGGGAGAGAGGAAGAAAAAATTGGCTGTATTTTGGTCAAACTGGAGCAGCGAATGTAATAAACAAAAGAATAATATAGGTCCATTTTCTCTGCAACAACTCGAGACTCTAGCTGACTGTCAATCTATCCCCTTCAGAAAGACCAATTTATTTTTTTAATGCACTTCAGCTATCGCTCCAACCTGCCAAACCAGATGTATACTCTCCACACTGCAGTCCATAAAAATAAAAGGTCAACTATTAATTGCCTTCAGATTAGCTTTTGTGACTTCCAGATAGACCTTTTCACAGCCATCACATTTAATTTTTTTTATATTCCAAAAACTCTCTATCCAGAAAACATAACTCTCTGCTTTTTTCCCCTTCTCCCCTGTCATTGATTTCCATCAAAGAGATCATTAAAGCAAAATGAGCATGAAGATGCAAATGGGAAAAATGATGGCAAGGAAAGTCATAAACATTATAATGATAACATATATATATATATATATATATATATATATATATATATATATATAAGTCCATAAACCTCTCCAAACCCTGAAGATATCTGAAGTGTATCTTTTTATACTTCGAGCTTCCCAATGTATAACAGCCAAAGGAAATGAATTTAATTACACTGCTAACCTTACCTAACCCCAATCAAGACATAGGTAGTAATGAAAGCAATTATGTTCATCCAAAGGAAGAAGCACTGGAATGTCTTGATTTTAATAGAAGGGGATAAAAAAGACATGGATTGCAGTGCACCTCTCACAGTAGGGCTGGTGAGCAAAGTTGTTTTTCAAAGGGCAAAGATAGATGTGACATTTCTGGAGCAGAATGGTCAATTTAGGAGGAACCTCACTGCAGACAGGCCAAAAATACCTTTCTTTTTCAGTATAAAAGAAGGATTTCAGTGGGCCCGAGTGTTTCCTGAAAACTTTCCAATTTCTTGTACTTTCTCCTGGCTGTTCACTCATCTTTCTGACAGTTGCTCCCGTGCCTTTCTCAGGTGCTACTTTCACATCTTACCTGCCGTGAAATTAGAGGCAGGCTGAGATACAGTGATGGGATATGCAGTATCAATATATAACAATCAATATAAGTTAATGGGTATTGTAGATGGTATGATAACAAAATAGTGGAGGCAGGCATGGACCAAAACACCTAAGGTCATTTAGCTGGGAAGAAACTTGAGGAACGAACAAAGATGGGGCAGTATAGGAAAGGAGAATTGTTTGGAGTGTGTAATGAATGAAATAGCAGCTCACCCATATTTTGAAATTATGTATGTTTTAATTAGGCATTGTTAACACTTGTTATTTAGTTCTGACAATGAATATCTCCAGTGTGGAGCTATAGGGCCTCAGCAGATGGCTTATTGAGCCGTCTTGGAGGCCCGGAAGAGGAGGAGCAGCCACACACACGGCGCTCCTTCCTCTTCCTGAGGTTGCCCTCGGTGCTGCCGACCCTCCGCATGGCCGCCGCGCCGAGGGCAACCTCCCGCCGCAGCGTCCGGACATGCTGCGGCGGAAAAGACAGGGAAAGTACGCCCTACGCATTTAGGGCGCACTTTCCCTGTCTTCTAAATGGAGCGCCAATTTGGAGCTCCTTTTAGGGTCACCGCAGGAGTGCCACGGTGTGGAGGCTGAGGTCCCACGGCGCTCCGGACCAGCTGCATCCCCCCATAGTTACTGAATAAAGGTTTGCTGAGTTTTAACTAGTGAAACCTAAATTTCTGAACTTGGTTAACCACTGGACTTGACAGACTTTGTCCAAAGGCCCCAAACCTAATAGAAACACAATTCACCTGTGTTACAATCAGGTGAGAAGTTTGTCTTTGTCTTCTTGCAGCTGATGCCCAGCAGTGTAGTTTTGGGGCGAAGTTACAATAGTATCACAATGTAGCAGACAATGTAGACCTCATGAGTACAGAACAGGTCCCTAGATTTATTCATCTTCAACTATTCAGTATTCACAATGTACTAATGTACTAATGAAGTAGCTGATGTAGGACACTGGCCCCAAAAAATAAAAATAAGAATAACCCACATTTATATCCCACCTTTCTTCCCAGGCAGTTGATGCCTGCTGAAGTAGGTTGGAGAGAGGGAGTTACTATCATGACAGTAGTGTCACAATTGTGACTTTGTGTCATGGTCAGCCCTGAGGAGGACTCCGAGGATGAGGAGGAGGATGGGTCTCCTCCAGAGAAGGAAGAGATGCAGGCTCCACCTGGTTCTCATTCTGCTCTCCCAGCCCCAGAGCAGGAAGAGATACAGGCTCCACCTGGCTCTCATTCTGCTCTGTCTGAGCCAAGCCCGGTTCTCCCAGCCCCAGAGCAGCCAGGTCCTAGTGCTCCTTCCTTGGAGGCTCAGCTGCCTAGTGGGGAGAAGCAGGAGGATACAGCAGAGCCAGTGCCTTCCTTTAGGCAGAGGAGAGCTGAGAGTGCTGGCAGTCGCAGGTCCAGGAGACTAGCTGAAAAGCAGCTGCTGAACAAGCCTCAGCTGGCACTGAGGAAGGATTTGACTATTTAAACAGTTGCAAGAGGCTTCCTCAGTGCCAAGACTTATTGTAGTTTTCTTGGGAGACTATGGTCAGTGTGGCTCCTTGTTTCTTGCTTTGTGCCTCTTGCTCTTGCCTTGTGGAACTCTGTTGCCTTGACCTTGGACCGGACCAGACTGGACTGGACTGGACTGGACCTTTGCTGATTGCTGCCTGCCCTGACCTTAGACTGACTGATGTGGATTTCTGGACTCTGCTTTGCTGGTGCTTCAACTACATGAAGGTTTGTGGCTGGCCTTGCTGTTTGCAGCTCACCCTTTCCATCCCTAGCAGCTGTGGGAACTGAGGCTGGCTGTAGTTGAGGACACTTTGGCCTTTACCGCATGAGAAAATAAAGTTGAAACTGATCAGGAGAATAGTCACTTTTTCAGTGCCTCTCCACTTGATATCATAGCACTTCTGTTCTCTTCCCAAGGGGAGATGGTTGTAAAGCATGCCTTTTGCTGAACAGGAAAAATCCATTCAGCAAAAGGCATGCTTTGATGACCATCTCCCTTCAGGAAGAGAATGGAAGTGATAAGAGGCATGAAGAGCAGCATGGAGAAAGCCACTACTCTTCTGATCGGTTTCACCTTTCTTTTCTCATATGGTGAAGTCCTAAGTAGCAATCATTAATATGGAGTAGTATTAGTATGGAGTAGTATCTAGATTTACTTATCCATAACTCCATAGTATGGAGTAGTATCTAGATTTACTTATCCATAACTGTTCTGTATTTATAACTACTACTTAGTCACAATTATGACACTATTGCCACTATTGCCTCTCCCTAGTATCAAATATTTGGTGGGGGAGCCTTAGCGGGGGACCCCAAAACAGTCCAATGAGAACCAGGTTGGTATATGGTCATGAAATGATGACAAACTGGTGAGGAGAAGAGAGAAAACTAGGCAAGAGAGAAAATGGAACAGAGTGCTCTTAACCAGTGCTTCTCAAACTCTGTTCCTCATGAAGTTTTGGACTTCAACTTCCAGAACCCCCAGCCAGCATGGCCAGTAGCAAGAATTCTGGGAGTTGAAGTCCCAAATATTTGGATGACAAAAGTTTGAGAACTACTATTCTAAACATAATCATCCTGCATTACAACATTTGTGTTGCAAGTAACACTAGTAGATTCCATAATCCTACATCAAGAATCCTTTCTTTTTCAGTGAGAAAGAGAGAGTAACAGTAACACAAGCTTGATTCCAAAACAAATGGTGCTGCCCAAATTCTGAGTTCCTTGGAACCTCCTTTAATATCTTTGGGAGGACTACAAAAATTCTATCCCTCCTGTTTCCAGACTCCCCATTTCTTAAGTATTTGCAGCTCAATAGAGTTATTGCTTCCGTTAAAGTTTGCTGATGTATGAACCAAAGACCACGTTGCCCAAAAAGAACTGGAAAACACTCCTTCTCTATCTCCTTATTCCTTCCAAAATACACACATTACGGTATGTAGGAGTCACACTCACAGTGCCTGGGCTTATTCCATGCCTTAGTGGCCAAGCAACTTTTTAAAAAAATAATGAAACAAAATTCTACTGTGGCATAGCATTTGCTTCTATTGTGGCTGAAATGAATTTAGGGAGAAACAGTTGGATTTTAAATCTAAATTATCCTAGGTTTAGTTCACTTGCACACAAAAATATAGAGTTTTCCAGCCCACCCAAAAGAATATGAATGCTGATCCAGCACAGTAGGAGTGCACTAGAAGCCAATTGAAAAGAGAAGGGATAATATGAAAAAGAGATGGTACTCCCTGGGATACTCTTCAATCCAGTCTAGAGATGAAATTCTTCATTAATTTTGCTCTCAAAAAAATCCATGAGTAATTTTAGTAAAAAAATTTCTAACTGCGAGAAAGTCTTCAAAAACTGCAGTTTTCAAAGTCACAGTTTAGGACTTACTCCACACGAAATCTGCATGTTCCTTTGGGGGGGAGGGAATAGCACTTTCTGGACAGGAAAAAAATTGCCTGCTCAGAAAACAATATTTCTGCATTCTATGCAGAAAAGCCATTTCCTGCATAGAAAATCCTGAAGTTGTGGACTTAATCTGTACAAAATTCACTTCCCCCCCCCCCCCCCCATGGAATAAGAAGATAGGGTTGCCTTAGCATCCCCATAAGTTGGAAATTACTTGATGGCACACAACAAGAACAAAAAGGAAACAGCATTTTTTGCAGACAGCATTTCTGCATTGAAATACTATTTTTGCATAGAAAATGATATGTACTGTCCAGAAAATGCTGTTTTACACTCATACACACAAAAACTATCTGAAAATTTGGCACAGGATAAGTCCTAAACTGCAAAAATTCTCACCAGTTTAGGATTCTCCTTGTCAGGTTTTCATGACACCCAAGAAACATATTTCCAATCATTTTCTAGGTTGTTTTTTGTTTTTGTTTTTCAAATATTCCTTCCACCTCTATTCCAGTCTGACCTCTGAAGTCCTTCCCCATTCATTTTAGTTTACAGTCCAGGGTTGGAGCACATCTCTAGCATGCCTATATTTCTGACCCTTGGGTTCTATCACTTACCTTGCCCTTTTGCCATTAAGATTCCTCCCTGGATCAGGTAATCGGGACAAAAAATTATTCTATAACAAGTAAGTTAGACACCTAGTGTTAGACTGGCATCACACACACAACACAACATGGTTTACATTTGTTACATTAATGGTTTATGTTGCTAACTGGTTTTAATTTTATGATGGTTTAATCACCTTTTTACTTTTGCATGCTATGAATTTTTAACTATAGTTGATTTAGGGGGGTTGCAGACTGTCAGAAATAGTGTGAATTCAGTCCACTTTTAGGGTTAGGGTTAAGGTTAGGGAATCATGGGGACTGTATTTTATTGTGGCACTAGAGTTCTCTGACAAAGAAGGTTAAATGTCTCAGAAAAATAACAATTCCCATGATTCCCTAGCACTAGCCCTAACCCTAAAAGTGGACTGAATTCACACTATTTTTGACAGTCTGCAACCCCCCGTAGTTGTTAGCTGCCTTAAGTCCCAAACTGGGAAAAAGGTGGAAGAGCTAGTGTGGAATAGTGGTTTGAGTGTTGGACTGCAACTCTGGAGACCAGGGTTCAATTCCTGGCTCAGCTATCAGAACCCAATGGGTGACCCTGGGCACAAGTCACATGCTCTCAGCCTCAGGGTAAGGCAATGGCAAATCTTCTCTGAACAAATTCTGCGAAGAAGACCCCATGATAGGGTCACCATAATTCAGAAACGACTTGAAGGCACACAACAACAACAAAATTCATATTAATAATAATTATAACAACAATATCTGGGGTGTGCTGTATTTTTTAACATTGTCTTAACTGTTTTTTTGTAAACAAATGTTTATAAAATTTTATTTAATGGTTTTATTAACTTTATCATATGCCTTATTTTAACTATATTCCATATTAACTTATATTGTTAGCCATATTGGGTCCCAAAGTAAATAAAATACAATTAAAGAGCAAATAAAAGGCTCCCATACACACATATAACACGCATGTATACACCTTGCAGGATGATTGGACAGATTACAACTTCCTATATAAGAAATTATTTGAATGCTTGAGTGAAATATGCATTCATTACGATGAAGTCAATTTTCACTAGAATAAAGATGCACAAGCAACTACACACAGATACATACATACACATACACACACACATCCCTCCTGGCTGATAAATTATTTCTATAATTTTGAAAGTGTGAGCCCAAAAGGGCAAGAAATGATAGGCATATAGCTGTTTAGGCAATGTAATGCAGCAGCCTTCAAAAAACCTTCACTTGATATCCTGCTGCATCTTTTAAAAAAACTGTCACAACTGGAAAAGGCATGGAATTTGTCAAGCTAAATATTATCACTTGAATGTTGCAACAGAGAAACAACCATTAGTTTTACGTGGCAAGATTTCTGGGTTGGCTGAGGTTTGTCTGTATGCATGTGTTTTAAAAATCAATATTTATGATCCATGAGGAACAATTACATCTGTGGCAGAATTAAAAAATAAAGAGATATGAGCTGTTTTACACCTGCCTTACATGGGAAGCTATGACAACCAAGAATGCTGCCAAATGCATGTGTTTTTGAAGCTGCTGGGAAATGTGTAGTGAATGTTTGCTTTCTAAAGGATGCATTATAGCTACAAGAATTACAAGTGAGCAGAATGCAGAATGCTACTGCTGTGACTGTACCAGTGATTTTTTTTTTGTTGTTGTTGTTGTCCTGGTGTATCTCAGTTAGCAAAGTAGAAAATTTGGAATCAGAGGCAGAAATAATATGGAAAGAATAAGGGTAGGTTCTGATACCACCAAAGAAAGAGACAGAGAGAGATTCATATCAACATGTTTCAGCAAACTTTATTTTGAAAACTAAGGGCCTTATCACATTACAAAAGAAAGATGAAAAGCAGCGAGATAGAAGCAGCTTTCTGATTACTTTCCCACATGCCCACAAAGCACTTCAGCTGTACTGCCGGGGGTGATGATCATAAATGCATGCCTTTTGTCCTGCTGGAAAAATCCATTTGGCAAAAGCCACGTGTTTATGAGCAGCTCCAGCTAAAAGGAGAACGGAAGTACTACGACGTCATGCAGGAAGCTAAGGATAAAGCTGCTTCTGTCTCATTGCTTCTCATCTTTCTTTTGTAATGCAATAAAGCCCTAACAAAATGCATGTGTGACATGAAGCAGCCAGGTCAGGTAAGCTTTGCATAAGTAAACAAAAACATTTCATCCCCTTTCTAGATACAATTTGAAGGCTTCCTCCAAAATAAATCCAGGGATGACCTTTTCTTTTATTGGTCTTCAGGTCTATACTTTTTTAACATGCTGGGTATAACTGTCCTGCTGTTCATTCAAACTCAGTAATGGGTTCTGGAGGCATCTGCTGTTTCCCTTGCCTGTAGTAGGGAAGTGCACACATCTGCATAAGGATCAGTTCTTTCCCAGTTCAAGCTTTGTAACTTTATTTATTTATTTATTTATTTATTTAATAGCGCTCCTTTATCCCAGCAGAAGATTATTTACTGCAGACACACTGCTGCAAACCAGCACTGAAAATCTGACTTTCTCCAGCCCTCCTTCACCAGTCTCCCAATATCTGGATTTTGCTAATAGCACAGTTGATCATCTGTTTCTATATGTTTCAAATTCAAAGCAATAAAGGATGTTGTTGTTTTTTTCAAAAAGAAAGAAGAAGGGAGGAAGGAGAAAAAGAAAATAAACATGGCCCAAAATTCTGTTTGTGTATGAGACATGTAAGGCACCTTTGTTCATGCATATGTAGATGCACATGCAGATTTGATTGTGCATTCAATTGCACATTTAGGTATGCATTCAACTTTGCCATTTGACAGAAATGCACAGCACAAGTAATACATAACTCCACATGGAGGGAATTATGCTATGCAGTTCCAGTATAGGATCTCAGCCATGGCTGATTAGGTGCTAGTAGAAGCATTTGCATGACCTTGATTGTATACATATTTAATGCAACATTCATTTCATTTATTTTCATTTGAATATTTATACCTCGCTCTTCTGCCACAAAGGCTCTCAGAGTGGCTTACAGATTGTTAATTAGACAGTTCCTTGCCCTCAGGCTTACAATCTAAAAAAAGACATGACACAAAAGAAGAAGGGAATGGCAATGGGGAATGGGATCAGGTCTTGCAGATACTGCCGGTTCTTCTTTCCCTCCGAGGCCAGGATGTAACTTAACTTATGATGAAACTAGAAATAAGAGTACTCCAAGAGCCCCCATCATCTCTTGCAAACTCAGAGCAGCCATGGCGTCCTTCACTGAGTGGATCCATCTGCACTGTGGTCTTCTTCTTTTCCTACTATCTTCTCCTTTTTCCAGAATTATCATCTTTTCCAATGAGTCATGCCATTCATGTCATGTCTAAAGTATAATAGCCTCCATTCAATCATTGTGGCTAAGCATACACCAGAACAATTACATTTGTTCCCAAGTAATGGGCAACAAAATTTTGATCACACTCGTTGTGCAAAGACCCATTAGCTCTATCCATCCAGTTAAAAAGGAGAGAAAGGGCTGCATGTGGCCTTGCAAAAGGATTGTGCAACTATTTTTGCACTAATGTGATGTCCTCAGGGAGACCTAGTGTGGTATAGTGGTTTGAGTGTTGGACTATGACTCAGGAGACTAGAGTTCGATTCACAGCTTGGCCATGAAACCCATTCAGTGACCTTGGGCAAATCACATGCTCTCAGGGGAAGGCAACGGCAACCTCCTCTGACCAACTCTTGCCAAGAATGGGGGGTCATCATGACTTTTGGGTCATCATAAGTTGGAAACAACTTGAAGGCACACAACAATAGCAGCAGCAGCAGCAGCCGTGTCCTCAGGTGTAAAGATATATCATTGAACACCAATGTCAGAATTTACCATGCTTTCATATTTCTATGTATGTATGGTTATAAGAGCTGGACAGTGAAGAAAGCTGATATGAAGAAAATCAACTCATTTGAAATGTGATGCTGGAGGAAAGTTCTGTCGATACTGTGCACTGTTCAAAAGACAAATAAACAGATCCTAGAGCAAATCAAGCCTGAACTCTCCCTAGAAGCCAAGACTATGCTGAGACTATTAGACTTTGGACACATCATGAGAAGACATGACTCATTAAAAAAAAGGTTATGCTTGGTAAGGTAGAAGGCAGTAGGAGAAGAGGAAGACCACCCTACTAGTAGAAGCCCTGAGACTGCAAGACCTGAGCAGGACTGTTGATAACAGCATGACATGGAGGTTTCTCATTCATAGAGTTGAAATAATTCCAGGCTGGATTTGATGGCAATTAACAGTAAAGTGTCCCCAAGAGAATTTGAGTCAACATCTGTAGATTTAGTTTAATTTTTCTCACACAATGTAATAGCCTTACCATTTGTAAAAGAGACTTTCTGGTTTGATCCAGGAAATAAAATAATTAAGCAGAGACAAACATGGATGAGAGTAATATGGAGGCAGTGAAGGTTACATAAAAGGAGTCTGATGGGAGCATAACATGGGTGTCTGCCTTTTTTGCAGTACCCCTAAACCAGTTTTACAGCAAAAGTTCCTGCTGTTCTACCATTTGTCATACTTTTGGTGGCCACAAGGTGACAATGCAGCCATCTACTTAGGAGAGGTTCAATGACTCAAGGGAGCTTTCTTCCTTATCCTATAAAGAAGGTATAGGAAACCTTTGGCTTTCATGATATTTTGGCCTACAATTCCCATACCATCAGCAATGCTGTGTGGGGCTAGTGGGAACTGCAGGCCAAAATATCTGGAAGGCCAGAGGTTCTTCACCTCTGCTATAAAACTTCTGGCCTGACTCACACTCACTTAATCCTTAATATATTTACCTAGACCTTGTTAGTAACATTCAGCATAGAAAGAGGAAAATCTCCCCTCCATATTTATACATCATTTCAATTTACATCCAGACCAAAGTTTCTAATTGGTGGTATTAAGCACAGTATGTACAGATCTGAGGGTCTGTATTTGCTTCAAAAGGATTGACTGAAAATAGAAAGAGGAAAGAGTGTGTAGAGTCTGTAAACTGAATAAAATTCTGTTGAAATCCTGCATGATCTGGATCTCAGTTGTTTGATGCACTGAACAAAAAATATTGCCCGTCTTCCACTTGTGAGGCGACTCAAGTGTGTCTATGCTAGCAAGCTCTCACTAGAGGGAGCAAGAGCATCATATGTTCTAGACACCATTGCAGTGAGATTTTTCAATATTTCAATTCTGTATTTGACCTGTTACTACCAATAATTCAAATAAGAAAGCTGCACCATAGCTCATAACAAAATAAAAGATGCAGGTGTTTTTTTCATTGAAGAAAAAAATGTCCAGCCAATTCAATAGAAGAATTTCAGTAGGCGTAAGGTACCAACCAGATTCCTCTGCATTCAGCTAAAACTGACACCCTACATCCTACTTGTATAAAGTAAATTCCCACTCTCATAGGAGATTATCACACACCTTTTTTTGCCTGATCCAGGCACAGACTTAAACGGGTGAAAATGGATTTTATCAATCAAATCAGAACAAAGGAGATAATAAATGATAAGGAAGGGAGATTTGTTGGTATTGAAATTCAGTTAAATGGGGGGGAAAACTTTAGTAGTAAGCGTATATGGCCCTACTGAGAGCAAAGGGAAATTCTATAAAATATTATTCACTCAAATAAAAGATCTGAAATATGATTATTATGTATTTATGGGGGTCATTGACCCCAAGGTAGATAGATGATCCAGGAAAGGAATAAAAGAAAAACAAGGGAAACTACCAACCTCATTTTTTGAATTTCAAGAGTTTTTTTCCATTATTGGATCCATGGAGACAGAAACACAAGGATTTAAGAGATTATACATTTTATTCAACCCCTCACAATTCAGCATCGAGAATCGATATGTTTTTGTTATCAAATGAGTTGTTTAAAGAAATTAAAGATGTGGAAATAAAAATAAACCAAATTTCAGATCACAATCAAATTGTCTTGGAAATAAAACAAGCAAAACAAGATTGTTATTGGAGACTCAATGAGAATCTACTTAATGATGAAAATATTAAAAAACAGCTCAAAAATAAAAAATTAAAAAAATTAAAAAAAAATTAAAAAACAGCTCAAAGAAAAATTAAAATGGTATTTCAAAGAGAATATCAGTGATGAATTAGAAATAAAAACAAATTGGGATGCATCAAAGGCATATATACAGGGATTTCTGATTAAGAAGAATTCAGAAAAGAATAAAGCAAGGAAAAAAAGAAATTGAAGAAGTCTCAGAGAAAATACACAAACAGGAGGAGAGATTGATGAAAAACCTGAATAATAGGAAAATTAAAAATGGGCTAAAATTCTTGAAAAAACAATTGAAAAATAAAATGACAGAAGAATTAAGCAAAAAATTAAAATATATTAAACAAAAACAATTTGAAGGGAGAAATAAAGAAGGGAAATATTTAGCATATAAAGTTAGAAAGAAAAAAGAAAAAAGCTTAATAATGGAAATACAAGAGGGGGATATAAAATATACAGAAGAAAATGACATAATGGAGATATTTCTTAAATATTATGAATATTTGGATAGAGAAACTAATGATATAACTCATCATAAGGGTAAGATAATAGAGTATCTAAAAAAATTAAGGGAGTTGGAAAAAATAAAGAGTTAGAAGAAATATTGAAAAAGATATTTCTATAGAAGAAATCACGGAAGCTATAGATGAGGCAAAAAGTGGGAAAGCCCCAAGTCCTGACAGATTTTTGATGTGCTACTGTAAAACACTTAAAGAAGAACTAGTAGAACCATTACAGAGAATTTTCAAGGACATAAATAAAAAAACGGAATACCAGAGACATGGAAAGAGACAAACATAGTACTATTAGCAAAAGAAGATAAAGACCGGACATCTGTAAAAAATTATAGACCAATCTCCCTATTAAATTCAGATTATAAAATATTGACTAGTATAATTGCAAAAAGGATAAAAAAGATTTTACAAAATTTGATACATCACGATCAGTGCGGCTTCCTCCCTCAAAGGCATATAAAACAAAATACAATAATTATAATTGATTTAATTACCCCTCCCTTAATGAGGGTTTCTAGGCTTCACTCTTGAAATATGTAATTAAGAACTGCAGCCGCACTCTTGAATTGTTTTTTATATATTATTGTTGTAAATTACATTGTATGTTTTTACTCTGTAATTTATTTAATAACTTTTTAAGGGGGGGAAAGAACTAGATTTTATTATTGTATGTTATATTTTATTGTTGTTAGCCGCCCCGATTGATCTCAAGGGGGCGGGATATAAATAAATTTCATTGTTGTTATTATTATTATTATTATTATTATTAATTGAATATTATGATAAAAACCCTGGGACAGACGCAGCAATGCTTTTCCTGGACGCAGAAAAAGCATTCTATAATCTGAATTGGCAGTTTATAATATACCTATTGGAAAAACTAAATTTTGGAGGGAATATTACAAATTGGATAAAAAAGATATATGATCATCAAGAGTCTGGATTGGGTTTGTGATGCAGCTGAGTTGGGAACAGAGGCATGCAATAAGATCCATTTTCACTCATTTAAGTCTGTGCCCAGCCCATGCTTGGATCAGGTAAAAAAAGGTGTGCAATAATCTCCATAGTTAAGCAGTGGTTGCATGAAACCACCCCTTCACTGAATATCAACATTGTACAAATAACTGTTTATCTGTGAATGTGCTTGCTGTTTCTTCCATCCTGACTGGTGCACTGAAGTCACTGATGATTAACTTGGCACCATCCAAGAATGCACAGTTGCATATGTGACAGTTACATTTGTGGAACTCCACTTACACTGCTGTGAATGGAATCAAATATTGCTTGGCCAGAAAAATGCAACCATGTGCATAAGGGAACATTGTTATTGTTGTTCACTGACCTCAAGTCAACTTTGACTCATAGTGACCCTATGAATGAGACGTTTCCAGTCCTCCCAATCCTCAACTGCTCTCTTTAGGTCCTGAACAGGCTGAGACCCGTGGCCTTCCTGATTCAGTCTACCCATCTTGCAAGTGATCTTCCTTTCTTTCTTCTTCCTTCTACCTTGCCTAGCATTATAGTCTTTTCTAATGAGTCATGCCTTCTCGTGATGTGACCAAAATACAACAGTTTCATAATCTTTGCTTCCATTGAGACTTCAGATTTGATGTGTTCCAGGGCCCATTTGTTTGTCTTTTTGGCCAACCACAGTATCCTCAGCACTCTTCTCCAACACCACGCCTCCAAGGAATTTATTTTCTTTTCATCTGTTTTCTTCACTGTCCAGCCCTTGTATCTGTACATGGTGATGGGGAATACAGTGGCTTGGACAATTCTAACTTTAGTGCTCTATTGTATATCTTTACATTTTAGGATCTTGTCTAGTTCTTTCATTGCTGCCCTTTCCATTCCTAGTCTTCTTCTTATTTCTTAACTGCAACTTCCATTCTGATCAATGTTTAATCTTAGGTATGGAAAGTCTTTAACTATTTTGATTTCCTCATTATCTTGGTTGCATTTATGTAGATCCTTTGTGGTCATTATTTTTGTTTTCTTTTTTTAAAAAAATTTAAATTTTTATTAGACATTTTAAAACCAATTAATATAAACATCAAACAACAATTATACATATTACAATGAGACAATATAACACAAATCGTAGACAATAAAATAAAATAATAATCATAATCATAATAATAAAGAAAGAAAAAACGTAACACACACACGAAAAAATAATAAATAAAAAAATAAACACAAATTGACGGACCACCACCACCAACAGCAACAACAAAAAATATATATACAAATTTAAAAGACTTCCTCATATCCCCTACTGATTGTTCTTATAAATACTAAATGTTTCCTCTAGCAATACTAATTGATTTCCTATAATATGTTGCCACTAATTACATGATCTCAATTACCTCTTATTCCCGATACATTTTTTAACCTTATTCTATACATTCCCAATATTTATTTTTACCTTACTCTATACATAACTACAACTTTCTATTTCTAAAAGACTTCATCTTGCAAAAGGAATAAACGAAAATACAGAAATAAATAAATACAAAAAAAACACAGCGTAAAATACAAAACTTTCCTCCTATTAAATTTTCCTTCCTTTAACTTCCCTCTTTGCATTAACTGTTATAAAATTATAAATCCTCCAGTCCTTACCCAAATTTTTCCCCATTTCTGTTCAATATATCTAATAAACGGATTCCATATATTTTTAAATTCTTTTAGCGGTTTTTTTTGTACCAACTGCGTGAGTTTGTCATTTTCCATTATATCATACACTTTCCATATCCAATCTTCAATATCCGGTATTGTTTTTTGCTTCCAATTTTTGGCATATGTCAATCTAGCTGCGATTATTAAGTAAAATATAAGTCTTCCATATTCCTTTTCAAGCTTTTCCTCTTCATTTACATTAAGTAAATACATTGCTGGATCTTTCTTAAACGCTTGTCCTAAAATTAATTCTAATTCCGTATGAATCATATTCCAATATTTTTTAGCTTTAGCACATTCCCACCAACAGTGGAAATATGTCCCCACTTCTTTCCCGCATTTCCAACACATATCATTTTTTAATGTATATATCTTTGCCAATTTGAAGGGTGTCAAATGCCACCTGTATGTCATTTTGTAAATGTTTTCTTTTAAGTCATAGCTAACTGTGTATTTCATTTTTTTTGTCCATAGTTTTTCCCATTGTACCAAGGTTATTGGTTTCCCAAAATTCCTAGCCCATTTAATCATAAATGGTTTCACATACTCCTCTTCCATTTCTAATTCCAATAATAATTTATATTTTTTTTTAATTGTATGTTCTTTATTTGACTTAATTATTTTGACAAACCTAGCATCCGCATCCTTGATATTATTTGATCTTTTATCCACCATAAATCTTTCTTTCAACTGATAATATGTGAACCATGTGCAATTCATACCCTCCTCTAATAATTGATCACGTGATTTCAGATTCATCTCTTCTTTTTTTATTAAATCTTCATATGTTACCCACTTTGAATTTTTCAATGGGGTTATTCTGAAAAAAGCTTCATTAATTGAGGCCCATTTTGGTATTCCAGGGCAGATTCTAGGTTTTATATTTAACCAAACTTTTAGCAGAGATTTCCTTAAATAATGGTCATTAAAATCTCTATTCACTTTTATCTTATCATAAAAAAGATATCCATGCCATCCATAACGAAGATCTATCCGTTCCAATTCTAATTGCCTTTCATTTTCAAGTTTCAACCAATCCAGGACCCATTCCATAACACACGCATAATAATAGATTTTCAAATTAGGTAAAGCCAATCCCCCTCTATCTATTTGATCATTTAGTATCTTAAATTTCACCCTAGGTTTTTTCCCCGACCATAGAAATTTAGAAATATCTTTATGCCAATTTTTGAATGGTTTATCATTTACAATAATGGGGATGTTTTGAAATTAAAAAATCATTTTGGGTAATATATTCATTTTAATCGTTGATATTTTCCCTAACCATGAAAGTTCTAGCTTTTTCCAATTCTCTAAATCTTTTTTAATTTTCTCCCATGCACTTTCATAATTGTTTTTAAATAGGTCTGAATTTTTATTTGTCAAATAAATCCCTAAATATTTTACTTTTTTTTCACATTTGAAATTCGATTTGGTTTCCAATATCTTTTTTTCTTGTTCCGTCATATTAAGTGCTAAGATATTTGTCTTTTCATTATTTATAATTAAGCCTGAAACTTTACTGTAATTTTTTAATGTTGTCATTAATTCCTCTATATTATCTATTGGATTTGCTAAAGAAATCATAAGGTCATTATTTTTGTTTTCTTTATGTTCAGCATTAAGACTCCCTTTGCACTTTCTCCCTTGACCTTCCTTAGTAAATCTATGATGCTTTCCACTAATATTATAGTGTCATCCGTGTATCTTACATTGTTGATATTTCTTCCTCCTATCTTTACGTCTCCTTCTTCTAAGTCTAAACCTGCTCTTCCTATGGTATTTTCTGTGTACAAGAGGAACAAGTAGGGTGATAAAATACAGCCATCCCTGACTCCTTTGAAAACTGGGAACCATTCTTTTTCTGCATATTCTTTCTGACAGTAGACTCTTGCCCGAAGTAGAGATAAGGTAACATACATTTGCAAAAAGTGTCAAAAAAAATGCAAGCCCATTTTTATGGTGCTGAATAATGGTTGCCATCTATTCTTTTCTGAGAGGCTCCTCCTCTTCAGCAGCTACATGGAAAGCACAATATGGGGGGAAGCAGACGGGTGGCACGAGGCTGCCCCGGGAAGCTGCGGATTGGGGCCGAGGTATCCGCACTCCTCGGCCCCAATGCACTGCATCCCAGGCCCAGGAAGGAGTGCTAAAATAGTGCTCCTTCTGCAAGATGCCGAAGGTGTGCTGCAAAAGGCCTCCGGCGCACCTTCGGCACCTCTTCTGCTGCAGCGTGTGTGGACGCTGCAGCGGAAGTGCGTTGTCGGAGCGCCAGCCATGCGGAGGGCCGACCGCTCTGATGACGTTTTCAGGAAGGGGTTGGGGCACCCAGCGTGAGGCTGCCCCTCCCCTTCCTGGCCTCGAAAACGGCGCTTTGCGGTCTTCTCCATGCTAGAAATACCTACACCCACTAACCCAGGTTCCATACAGATTCCTCCCATTCTTCCAATCACATGGGATCCCAAAGGGAAGGAGGACCCCAAAGAAAGCAAGAGCCAATATCCTTTATTGTACGTATACATCAGGGGTAGGCAACCTTTCCCCTTTAAGGGCCGAGGGACTTCAGCTCCCAGAATCCCAGGAGCTATTGGCCAACATGGGACTATTGGCCAACATGGCTGAGGCTTCTGGGAGCTGAAGTCCGTCGGCCCTTAAAGGGGAAAGGTTGCCTACCCCTGGTATACAGTGTGCAACCACATGGTTAAATGAGGGTTGCACTACACCACCCTTTTGCTGAATATCAACATTGTGCAACCAATTGTACATCTGTGAATGAACTGGCTGTTGCTGCGATTCTACCGAATCAAGTGATACTTTGAAAGCACAGGGAAGTCTCAGGTTAACCAGATGTCCTGCTTTTCCAGGGCATGTCCTACATTTCAACTCTTTGTCCTGGAGGAATTCCATGATATCTTCCATTTTGAGCATGACCAAGAAGCCCATTGAGTAGCACCATGTTTCCTGTTCTCCTTTGAGAAATTTGTATACTTGGCAGCCTGTTCTTGCTACAAATAGAGGAATATGATACATTCTTCTTAAGTTCTTTTTTCTAGAACCAGCAACAGATAAGACTTGCCAGCAGAGCTCAGGGCACATTTGTCTCCTGGAGGGGAAAAAGAGATCAAATGTATTAGGCAATGGGCTGCTGGAGGACACACTGCAAACGTTGAAAGGTTGTTGTTTTTTTCTTAATTTCAGCACAATGGACAAATGAAAGGAATAATTTTAATGTAGATTCAGTCAAAAGTTTGTTGCTAGTAAAGTACAATTTTAAGCATTTGTCTTGCTCAGAGTTCTATAAATATATTGCAAGCCAACAAGGCATTTTAACGAAGATAAGTTCATCAGAAAAATACAACTTGGTACATAATAAAATACGCTATATGTAATATAGCTGCAAATAAACTGTATTAAATAAAATTTTATAATTTCAATTTTATAATTTCATAATTTCATAATGAAATTATAAATATTTAACAAAACGGTCTAAGATGCTAAAGAGAGAAATCAAATAAGGACTCAATCTAATAAATTGGAATGGTCAGGGAGGGAAATTCTTAATAAAAGCCTCAATCAGTTTGATAAAGAAGGTAATATAGAGTTGGAACAATGTTCAGGAAGTTATTTGTCGATATGTATGTAAGTATGTATGCTTTTTTTTAAGGGGTGAGGGGGAAGTATGTTTATATGGTAATATATTTAGAGGCTTGTGTACAGATATTGTTTGTGTGTATATATTGTTGTATAAATGGTTAGGAAGAATGGCTATGTAAGTATGCTTATGCTATGGATTGTCTGTGTTGATATATTTGTGTTTATATTAATAAAGTTTATATAATAAATAAATAAATAACATTTTATTTATATTAGAGTTTTTAGCTTTTATTTTGTAATGGCCTACATTTTCCTTGAATTTTCTACATTTTGCAGTGACTTGTCTTCCTTTGTAGTTAAGACATCTGTCACCCTGAGAAGTAGTTACACATCATCCAGGAATGTACAACTGCATATGCAATAGGTACACTTGTCAAGCTCAACTCATACAGCTGTGAACTGAATATACATATTAAGCCCTGGCTAAAAAAATAATAACCGCATGGGTAGGGGAACTTGCATGACTGCCAAACACTGCTAGGATGCCAGTCCAGTGTGCATTTTGCTCTCTCGTGTTCTACTGCTGGAAGATAAATAACAAGGTGTATAAGAGGTATCTGTCTTGAGACAAGAAGAGTTTCCTTGGAGACTACTTTGACTACAAACACCATACTGCACGTATTTTCAAGCAACAATTGTCTGCATTCATATACTTGCTAAGGACAAATGCTACTGTGCCTGTGCTGGGACACACTGAGAAGAACTGGAGGGGTAAGAAGAGATAAATGTCTTCTTCTATTGAGCATGAGTTTGTAGCAACTCTCGATGTAGCCAGCTCACAAGCAACATCACTCAATTCTTCTTTGTGCATAATAATCATCACAGATCATCTGGCTTCTTTGTATGAGCTATTGACTATACCTGTGATCTAGAACTTTCCTGGCCTGCTTTTCTCTTGTCTTGTCTTACTGCAGTTTGTTGCTGTTTGAAATGCAGAGATGGTTTGTTTCCTTGTTGTCTTCCCTTTTTCAAAACGGGACATAATTATGAGTTTTCAATAGTGCAGCTGACCTTGGTCTACAGTCTAAAGCCTCACAGTTTAGGGGCCTTAAGGTTTGTCTGCATGGTTCAGGATACTCCAGGGGCAACCTGGAGTATCCGGGCCACAGTGCTGGCTTAACCTCCCATCATTACCTGGCCCCTCTTTCCAGCACTGGGGTGGCTGTTCACATGAGCATCCTGCTGAACTGCCCAGCACAGCTACCACCACCATGAGTCATTTCACTCTGAAGTCAGAATGAGGTGCCAACAAGGATCACATGGCTGGACACCTCTTTCTGACATCAGTTTGAGCAACTGGTAGCAGTGGAGGATGTGCCAAGAAGCTCAGTGGAATCCTTTTCAAACAGCCAGAGGGCTCCAGATCTTCCCAGAAGATCTGGAGCAAAAAGTAACGTTTAAAATTTGTTATACTGGGGGTATGGCCTGGTTCTGGTGCTGAGCATGCCAGATGTTCATGCCAGAACCAAGATTTGGGCCACATAGACTCCCCATGGAGAGGATGGTTTATTTGTCCACTCAAATAACACCTCTCTAGGATTCTCTAGGTCCTCCAGCATCATACGATCAACCTCTGCATTAAGCATACCATATAATCATGCTGGAAGACCAAGAAAATGCCTATAAGAGAACTTTTTTTTTCCAGACATGGATATGTGAACACACAGGTACTGGTCCCAAGGATATGGGAGTCACACTGTTTTTAGAATGGTGGCATGATTTAAGTGAGCTTAAAATGAAGAACTGCATATGCTCAAAGTATTTGCTTGTCATATCAGGACTGGCAAATAGATAGATAGATAGATAGATAGATAGAAGATAGATTTCAGTTTGGCAGCATCACAGCCCAAGGGTTTCTGAGGTGCTGCAGATTGGAGCACTGGGATATGAAAGCCAAGATCCAGTTCAACAATTGTGAATACATAATTTTCAGTTACTCATTCGCAACTGATACATATGCATAATACTTACACAGCCCCTAGTTTAGGGATCATGTAAGGACCAGGAAAGTCCCATAAACCCCACTTAACAGTAAGCAGCTGCTGTGAACAACAGCAGTCTGTTCTCTTGTTAATTGGGAAGCAACTGTCTGATGTTTTAGCAGTGGCGTTCCCCGACTGGTTGACACCTGGTGTGGGGGGCAGGACTTCTGAGGGGGTAAGACTTCCGGAGTGGGACTTCCAGTGGACTCCCGAGTGGCACGGGAGGCCACGCAGGCCACATGAATGCAAGCACGTGGCCCCAGGGACAAGCCCTGCAGCCTCAGAAGGTCCGGGGAGATGCCCTACCTCCTGGGGACAGGCCCTGCTGTCCCAGGAAGGTCTGGGGAGAGACCCTGCCACACAGGGAGAGGCTCTGCCATGCCAGGAAGGTCCAGAGAGATGCCCCACAGCCCAGAGGGGCACCCAACACAGGCCCAAGCAGCTCCCTGTAGCAGTGCTTAGCAGCCTCCGCACAGGCCTAGCACCTGTGGGGGGGGGGACCAACCAGGTGTCACCCCCTCCTATGGTGTCACTCCCATTCTTGGGTGTCACCCAGTGCAGCCTGCACCACCACCCCACACCACCCAGTGATGCTACTGTGTTTTAGAAATATTTTTAAAAACCACTTTTCAATTATTTTCAAATATTCTTTCCATTCATAGTGCAGAGTAATTTGTTAAATCTGGAACAGCAGGGGAAGGGAAGAAGGGAAATAAAATGTGAGTTGTGTGGCAATCTAAAGTACTATCTATAAAGTCCTAAAATGTGCCTTCATTGTGAATAAACATAACTTGGATTGGCTGCTAGCAACAACTGGTCAGAGCTCCAAAGATTAGCTTTTTTTAGACTACAACTTCCAGAGTGCTGGCTGGAGGACTTTGAGAGTTGTGAGTAAAAAAAAGTAATTTTCCTAAGCAACACAACTGGAGACATGAAGATATATCATCTAGAGTAGGAATAGATGAATCTGTAAGATTCTGAAGTCCAGAACAGAAATGGAAATCTGACTTTTGGGGGCTACAAGTTATGAAAGATATCTCCTAGAGCCTGGATGTGAGACAGTTGTGTTCTTCTTAGGTCCCTAAATCAAGCACTGGAAGAACTTATGGCTTCAACTATGCCCGAATATGCATGTTATAGGTGTCAACTTCAAGAAAACGTATTTTTGGAAATATAGGCTCAGATCCTATGTCTGGGTGGTGTAATGTAACCCCACATGTGGTGTTATGCATGAATGGTGCTGTGCAACCCTTGTGTTGAAGGGCAAAGTGGTGGTAACTGAACTGATACAGCAAATGTCCAGTCAAATGCCCATGTGCAACATGTACATCTATATTGTTGCACATTTGCAAGTAAAATGGTGCCATATGTGCAGCTCCGTTTCCACAACTGACCTGAATGTAGGTATTCTACATAGGGCAAAAATGTTCATAGGACAACTTCTGCTTGTGTGAGACACCAGCAGCATTCCAGTCATGTTCAGTTTGCATTAATGTACAGTGGGGTTAGGGACACAAGAGCCCTGTAAAAGTAGAAAAATTGCAAATAAATAAAAAAAAATTATTATTTTTTTACCAGAGAGAACACATCTCTAGGAATCTCTAGGTCCTCCAGCACAATTCTATAATCAACATCTGCTAGAAATTGACATGGAATCACACTGAAGGACCTACAAATGCTGAGATACGTGTTTTCTCTAGTAATCGCTAGGTCCTCCAGTGCAACTTATGGACATCTTCTGGCAGAGTTATGTTGGAGGACCTAGAAATTCCTAGAGAGAACATATTAATCAAATCCACAAAAATAAACTCTGCACAAGTCAAAACCACTAATGTGGAGGGCTGACTGTATATCTGTAGCCCATATCCATAGCTAACATACTTTCCCTCCCTCCCTCCCTCCCTTCCTCTTTTCTTTTCTTTTCTTTTTCTGCTTCTCCCCTTTCTTTTCCCTCTTTTTCTTTCTACTTATACTTTTAAAACCTTTCTTTTTAAAGTCTCTAAATCCTATATTATGCTCTTGTGGTCCCTCCTCTGTGCAGGACTCTCTGACGAAATGTGCTCTGGGATGGGGCATGTTCTCCAGCTATCCAGAGCAGGGTTTGGGGAGTCCTTGGTTGCTGCAGAAAAGGTGATATTGCAAAAAAGACCCTATTAAGTAAACTGGAACTTGGGGAATTTTCAATATTAGTTCAAATGGGAAGCGGGAGGTATAACCTATTTGTACGCAGGAGGAGGTGATAGAGAACTCTCACAGAGACAGAATTCTTCCAATTTATTGTACTTTTATTGAGGGGAAAATCAATTAGCAACACACACACACACACACACACACACACTTAATCTATGGACTATTAGGAAGGGTTTCAATTATGAAATGGTTACCAAAGATGTGGTGCTCCTGATGATGGAAAATTTCTCAGCTATTCACAGAGCGATGGTCAAAGGGGGGGGGGGGACAGTGTGAGGGATACTAGTAGAAGTTTCAGAGAAACATAAATTCCCTCTTTACACTTCAGACTAGCTCAGAGAAAAAAGGATTTTTGGAGTCCTTATATAGCCCACAAATAGCTTCAGGCAAAGGGTTCAAAAGGTGCCGAATCTTCAAAGGATTGCTTTGAGATAGATAGATTCCAGAGGTGAGAATGGCTTTTTCCTCTGGCTCTTGTCATGAAAACATCCTGGGCCATAAATCTGCTGGAGAAGGGTGTGAATGTTTCCTGATTGCTATTCCTATCTCACTGCTTTGATCTGTGTTTCAATAAGGTGTCTATGTGGTTTCTCTGCCTTGAATCTATGGCTGCCTTGGTAGCTCTCATCTACAGCTCTGCATAGGGCTATGTGGGGGGGGGGGGAGCGTGCGTACCCAAAAAATATGGCAAAATCAAGGTCATTTCTCGTAACATACCCATTGCTGGATTCTGCTCGTGCATGAGCAAGAGTCATTTCTTATTGCAACCATATATGCTCCTAGGTCCCTCCCTGACATGGGATAGATTTTGTATGCTTGTCATTGTTTAATTCTGCAGTAGTTACCACCTTGCTTCTTTTGCATCCTGCCCAATGCACCAAAAAAAGTGATTTTTATTCCTTGGTTAAATTTATGGCTGCCTCTGTATGCAGTCTACCTTGAAGATGAACCTGTCTTTTTGCCGCCATAAATAAGCCATTTTTTTATTAGACAACTATCTGCTTTATAGGCATGAACTCTCCCAAAGTTGAAGTACATCTCTGTTAGCTTCTTCCAGGTGCCAGATGCAAAACATGTTCAGCCAGCCATAAATCCAAGATGAGTTTTACAGTCACCTCTGCACACATGCCTCCATCTACTTGCCAGCTGTATTGCTGCTGAACCAAAGCATATTTCAGGGAAGGGGGTAGGCGTCTCTCCTTCATTGCTTGATCCTTTAAGGGAAAACACCTGGGCCAAGATCCTACATTGAGATGGGGTGTAATTTTACACTCACATAGTTACATGATGAATGGGCCCATGTGGTGCAGTGGTTTGAGTGTTGGATTACAACTCTGGAGACCAGGGCTCAGTTCCCAGCTCAGTCATGGAAACCCACTGGGAGACGTTGGGAAAGTAACATGCTTTCAGCCTCAGGGGAAGACAATGGCAAATCTCCTTTGGACAAATCTTGCCAAGAAAACCCCATGATAGGTTCACCTTAGGGTTGCCCTAAGTCAGAAATGACTTGAAGGTACACAAAAACAACAACAACCTATATAAACCAAGGCACAGAATGACAAAAGCAATTGCAATACTGTACCACTAAATGTATACACAAATATGAAACAAACAATTGCAAAACTCCATGCACATCTGCGTGCACAGTTTGCATTTTGTGTCTGCATGTGCCACCAAACGTGCAATGGGACTGCATGCATAATGGGCCTACTCTTCTTCTGAAACTTTCAAATGAGTATGGATACTCACATCAGACATAAATGTTCAAATGCTCCTGTAGGGAAATGTACATGTGTATATGTCACTAACAGGATGACAGCCCTGGTTTGAAATCACTAACTCAGGCCATTACCACACAAGCCCCGTTCTCTCCACAATTGTGTCAGTTTTTTTAAAAAATGGAAACATACTGGTTTCAGAGCAGCCATTATAGCATGTCTTGTCAATAAGGTGACTGGGGGTGCTTTCCATCTCACTCTCTTCCTCACTACCCCTTAACCCCAGTGGATCCAAGCACACAAAACAGTTTGAATTGCTATGTGCTTTCATTATATTCTGTAACTGAAAATTCTTCAGTCCTGTCAATAACACCATGCTGTGAATAATAATAATAATAATAATAATAATATATCCCGCCCCTCTGCAGAGCAATCGGGGCGGCTTACAACATTAAAATTTCCATACAGATATATTAATGCAATCTAAACAGAACATAAAAATCCCAAATCCCACCCGTCCTTTAAGAAGTAAGAGTTCTTCTTATTCCAGGCCCGATGGTGCTGGGCCTAGTGTCTCTCCCCCAGATTTTAGTTTCTGGAATAAAGCTTTCTCTATAAGCGAAACTTGTGCCTCTGAGCTGAAGAGATCCTGTACCTGACATCAATGTCCAATGCGCAATGATGTGGACAGCACACAATATGCAATGATGTGCAATCAATGACACCACATGCAAAACTCTGAGGTTGTCAATGGATATGGATATTTTGTGTTGGTCAGAAAAAGGTACAACTGTGTGCATAGGGGAACTTAATGCATGCATTAAATGCCAACAGGATGCCAGCCGTTACTTTTTGAAGTACAGCTCCTTGAATCTCCCAACCAACATGTGATCACCAGGTTTGGAGGGAGAAATTGCTCAGTTGCAGAATCCAGTTCCAGACTGAATTATTGGAGGGAGCAAGTTGATAATCGCTATTTTGAAGTCCCATTAATTTCAGCACAAGAATTAAAAGTGCATTGCACAGTCTCCAAGAGAACCTGATGGGAATTAATGGGGTTCCCAAGTTTGGCCGGCTCATGCTTGCCCCTTCTTCATTCCACCTAATTTGCTTTTTATTGCTTTCAGCATATTTTTATTTATATGTTAAGAGTGTGATGAATTCATGTTGTGGTATAGATTAATCTTTGCAAATACAGACCATGAAGCAGAATGTCTGCTGTTAATTCTCCATTTCATCCTGACTTTTAAAACAAATCCATGATGTTCCAAACCATTTCTTTGCTGTTAATCCAGTACAGCAATAAATCTCTATGAAAGGAATTGCATGAACATATCACACCATGGATATACCTGCACCATTTGGTACTGACAAGAAAATAGCACTTTGGTTTTGTATGAATACCCCTCTATGCTGAGAACCACACTTTCTTTAAAATTTCTATTGTAGGGAGAAAAGAGAGAGACGAAATTCTCTGTCACAGATATGCCTATGAGGGAATTGTATAGTCCTGGGGCTCGTTTTAAAATTATTTTATTAATTTTCAGCATTGTATAATGATTCAAATTTTACAATACATTTAATAAATGTAGCATATTTCCAATTATGACTTCCTTTTCGTAGTCTTTCCATATAGACATAAAGTTATTTTTCAGCTATTACTTTCCCAGGCCTTTGCTGCTACATTGTGTATTTAGCTCCAAATCTTATCGCATTATTTTAATTGATTATGGAAACAGCATCAAAGAAAAGAAAAATAAGTTCTTTTAAGTTCTTTTCCTTTTCTCCTTGTCTATAATGACACTTGGTATTTCAAATTCTTCAAGACTCATTCTATGTTTACCTCATTAACTCTTATTAGCAAAACTTGGAACTTAAAGCTTAAAAGTAACATGTATTTTCTTCTGTAGATGTTTTGTTTTTATCCTTCCCCCCCCCCCCCATTAAATGTGGGTGAAATCTACAACAAATAAAGTACCTTATCTATTTAATTTTAGTTTTGATTGGAAGTTTATTCCTGTCTTTATACTTTAATCTTCATATAACTAATTAATTTTCATTTGTATTTCCCATCTTTCTTTCAAGTACTCTATTATTGGTAACCATCCCTCTATTGTGTTTGAATTTGGTTTATCTTTAATCTTATTAGTTAATACACTTGTCCCTCACTGTTTGTGGTCTTGCCGTTCATGTCCCTCGCTCCTTTGCAGATGGCAAACAGTGAGGGACAAAATAGTGCATGCACTTGAGGCACGTGCACCATGCTGCACGCAGAAGCGTGTCCCCATTGAAATCAATGGGGCTTCAATATTGGCAATTGTCGCAATTCGCGGAACCCCCCACGAATTGGGATGGGTGATTGTATATCTATTTCTCTCATTTCATATATTTTCTGGACCCATTCCTCCATTTGTGGTACCTCTTCTTACTTCCAATATTTTGCTAGAGTTATTCTAGCCACTGTTGTTAAATAAATGTTAATTGGAGATTTTTAAAAAGAGTCTGGATGGCTATCTGTGGTCATGCTATAACCATGAAGTGTGAGATACATTGAATGCATGAACACAACATAAGGAAGATCTATTGAAGAGTACATCAGGGAAGGTGGAACAAGGAGAAATGCCTGTTGCCAGTCAGAGTAGAGAATACTGGGTTAAACTGGAGTAATCATCTTGACTCAGTGTAAGGCAGAATCCTATCATCTTCACAAAACCAGAGATGAATTTTCTCTTGCATGATAAACTCTGGATTTTACATTATCACCAGGACCCTCCTGGGCTGAGCTGAAAAAAGGATAACATGTTCGAAAAATCAGATTTTGTAAATACTCCATGTATTGCTCAATGTGTGTGTGCCTTCAGGTCACTTGTTGACTTGTGGCTACCCCATGAATTTCTTAGGGTTTTCTTTGGCAAGGAATACTCAGATGTGTTGTGTTTTTTTCCCAGTTCCTGCCTGCAACAACTGGTATTCATTGGCAATTTCCCATCCAAATAGTAACCAGGACTTATCCTGCACTTAGCTTCCAAGATCAGATGGGATCTGATGCCTTTAGAGTATTTAGCGACTGAAGCAGGACACCAGGAACTGAATGTTGCTACCAGAACATATTTACCGTATTTATTATTTCAAGGGTTTGCTTTTTTATATATTCAGCCGGCAGAGGGAGCCAGAGACAAAAATGTTAAAGTAAAATAAATTGAGGTTACAATTAACAGGAAAAGACTTCTAAGCCTACACATGCATACAAATTTTCCTGCAAATCAGTCTCCAATATACCAATTAATTTCTAGGTCAATCCCTAACAGTCATGTTCAATTATTAACAAATCATGATTTTAGTGAATTTTACAGTCTGATCTGTTCTAAATGTGACATTCAGTAAGCAATAGGTTTGTTGTTGCTGCTGTGTGCCTTCAAGTCATTTCTCAGTTGTAGTGAAGCTAAGGCAAGCCTAAGGCAAAGCTTAGGTTATAGCAAGGTATAGTGAACCTAAGGCAAAACCTGCAGCATAGTTTTTGTAGGTTTGTTCAGAGGACATTTGCCTCTGAAGCTGAGAGAATGTGAGTTGCCTAAGGTCACCCAGGGTGCAACTACAGTGTTGAAATAATGCAACCACTTTAAACGCAGTAGCTCCAGCCTATGGAACCCTGAGTTTTGCATGTTTACAAGGTTTTTAGCCAAAGAGTGCTGGTGCATCACAAAACTACAAATCCCAGGATTCTGCAAAATGGAGCCATAGCAGTTAAAGTGGTGTCAAACTGCATTATTTCTACAGTGTAGATGTCCCCTCAGTGGGTTGTGTTGTCATAGTACCTGTAACATGGTCATCAGTGGGCTACAGAGACTTAGGGGGGTTGCAGACTGCCAGAAATAGTGCAAATTGAGTCCATTATTAGGGTTAGGGTTAGGGTTAGGGAATCATGGGAACTGTATTTTATTGTGGCACCAGAGCTCTCTGACAGAGAAAGCTCAATGTCTTAGGAAAAAAAACAATTCCCATGACTCCCTAGCACTAACCCTAACCCTAAAAGTGGACTCAATTTGCACTATTTCTGGTAGTCTTCAACCCCCCTTAGGGGCTATGCAGATCGGCCTAAAGGACCAGCCTGGGGGTGGAGTTGGGGTGGGGCGGCCGCACGCCGACTGCCCCAACTCAACCTCGACGCTGTCCTGATGCCTTCCTGGTGCAGTGTGTACATGCACTGCACCAAAAGGGCATGGAAGAGCCACGGCACTGGCTCTTGGGGTGGCCTTTTGCCACCCCTAAAAGGAGTGGTATTTTGCCACTCTTTTGGGGGCGGCAAAGGGGAGGATCAAGGCCACGGCATGCGGTTGCCATAGCTCCAGTCTGCCACTCCCAAGGGCGGCTCTGTGCCACCCCTTTAGGTGGGTCTTTAAAGGTCCTTACAGTTCTATATATATCTCTAAAAGGGATACTGAGACAGAGGAGATTATCACATGAAAGCTTATCATCAGTAAAACATCCCTAAATCATCCAGAAAGTGTGAGGGTGTGCTAGCCGGTCACACTTGTCCCCATTATTAAATTGTTAAGAAGATGTCCCCTCGTCTCTCCCATCATTAAAGCGTTAGCAGAGTCACCATTTCTCAATAACAGGAAGTTCCAGTTATTGAGAAATGGCGGCTCTGCTAACGCTTTAATGACGGGAGAGGTGAGGGCACACTTCCATGACAACTTAATAAAGGGGACAAGCGCAATCGGCTATCACACCCTCGCACTTTCTGGCTGATTTAGGGACGTTTTACTGATGGTAAGCCTCCGTGTAATAATCTCCAGAAACAGAGGCTGCAACCTCACTGCAGAAATAAGGCTGTTTGACACCACTTTGACTGCCAAGGCTCCATTCTACAGAGTCCTGGGACTTTTAGGGGGTTTGGAATGTTTAGCCTTCTCTGTCAAAGAGCTCTGGTGCCACAATAAACTACAAATCCCAGGATTCCATCAGAGTCATGACAGTTAAAGTAGTGTCAAACTGTATTGTTTCAGCAGTGCAGATAGGGCCAGAGACAGAGTCAGAAAATGAGATGGAGTTGCAGATAGAGAATGAGACAATTAGATGGATGATGATGATGATGATGATGATGATGATGATGATGATGGGACACAAACTGGCTTACAGCATAGCCATGTCAGCTGCATCTTGACAAAATGCCGGCTTATGACTAACATCATCATGTATCTTTTTCTCTTCTGTATGATTTTTTTTAACACCTTTGCCTGATGAAGAATCCAGTGGAGCTTCCAAAGCTTGCAACACGTATTTCCTGCCTTTTGGTTGGTCCAATAATGTATCACTGTTTTGTGGAGTTTAGATGTTATTATGGCTTACAAGTCTTTTTTTAAACAGTTTTAAATGTTCATAATACAAAAGTCAAAAGTGATTTAACTATTAAAAAAACAGTCAAAAACATCTATCTTTTTTTTTTTTTTACAAAACATTTCAAAACCAAGAATAGAAAGAGAAAGTCATTCACCTGTCTGCAGAATGCTAGTAAGGACAGTGCCAGTTTAATTTCTCTAAGGCTGCACTCGCATTTGGAAATAATCCAGTTTGGCACCACTGTCATGGCTCTGTCAGAATCCATGGGCATGGTTCTGCCCTGATTGGTGTGGTTGATTGGAAAGGATGTATGTATTGAATATGGAAGTGTATTGAATACTGATTGTATGCATGAATCATGTCTGGTCCCTGGGTATGGGAAGTAGCAGAGTGGACAAATGGTGGGGGGGGGGGGGGAATGGTAAGCAGATTGAAGGGATTTATGGTTTTATGACTCTGTCCTTCCTGCAGTGATCCTGGGATGTAGAGGAAGAAAGGGCTCTTGGAATTTACTTTGATCTGGCTCAAAGGCTGAATGCCAACAGCCAGAAAGGGAGGCTGAATAGTTTGAGTTCTAATATTATGGTATGGGGAAGGGACCCTTGGTTTCGGCAAGAACACTCTACTGGTGATTTCAGTCCTGATGTCCGGAATAAAAGTCTTTTGTTTTTTATCACACTAAGATGTATTTCTGGTTATTGGGAACTGAGTCCACTGGTTCTGACAGTCTCAATGCGACATAATTCTGGGATCTGTAGTTTTGTGAGACATTTAGCCTTCTCTGTGAGAGAGCTCTGGTGCCACAACAACCTACAGTTCACAGAATTCTGTAGCATTGGTCCATGGTAGTTAAAGTGCTGTCAGACTGGATTATTTCTGCATTGTGGATGTAACTAGAGAAGACAGAACCAGAGCCTGGGGGCAGCAACTGATAAGTCCCTGTCCCATTTTCCCCACCAGAAGTACCCGTGAAGGTGGTGGGACAGAGATCAAGGTCTTCCCAGAAGATCTCAAAACGTGGGCAGAACAGATAAGAGAACATAAGAGAACAGAACATCGTCTAAGGAAAGTAAAGCTGGCAACCCTAGTTTGAGCACCCCAATAGTGGTTGAATTCACAGGGATTCCAAAAGCCAGGTTTCCAAGAGCTCAGCACTCCAAATCCTCTTCCAAGATTCTCATATGAGAGAATATGATCCTGCAAATAACCTAGACCAGAGACTGAGACGAAATAGAACAATAGCTATATATAGATTTTATTGTCAGTTATTTCCATATTTATATTTGTGAATGTTATTGTTCGCTTGGCCTTATCTTCTTCTGTAAACCTTTTTAATTCCTGCCCCTTGTAAAAAGCCAAGAATTATTAAAACATGCTGTCCTCAGCCATGCTAGGGAGCTATGAGAAAAGCAGGAACAAAGGTGGCTGAATTTCACTGTGTCAGACAACATGGCCCCAATTGATCAATGATGTGTGCAATTTTGCATCCTTTTGCAAGATTTGCATGGGACTGGAGGCCTGGATCCATTTTAGGCTTTGTTAGTCCATTTGAGTCCCAGTGCTAGATTCTAAAGATGAAGTTGGTGAGAATGATGACAATTATTATGTGTGTATTGTTATTATTATTTGTTGTATGCCTTCAATTCATTTCCGACTTACAGCATATACCCGCAAGACCATGAAGTCTAAACACTTGAAACAGGAAAATAATAAAGGTGACAAAAATCAATGGGTCAAATGGTTGAGGAATGAGAAGAGAAGAAGCAGCGGTTGTCACTAGGGTTGGCGTCACTCGGTGTGGTAACTCATGATGTCATCCCCCCCATCGACCTCCTCTCATACACCATACCATACAGAATCCTTAGTCGTATTTTTTGTACTAACTTTACTCATAAATTGTAATTCTCATATATCGCTGAATGTAATGGTAAAAGTTATGACATGAACAACTGGCAAAATTAAAATTATACCTTTAAATTACAATATCATATGCACAACCTAAATGTATCTACATGTACATCGTGCCGTGTGGTTAAAGTAAAAATTTGGTAAGATGTGGTGGTGTTTTTTTTAAAAAAAGTAAAATAATATTTTTTTAAAAAATCAATTTTTTTAAAAAAAATAATTTTAAATGTCATTTTTAAAAAACTGGGGTCTCTCCTTTCTCCTCCCACTAACTCTCATCCCACTAACACAATTTCTTCAACATTTTAAAGGGATGCAGGTGAATGCCTCAGCTGGTTTCTACCCAAAGGCAGATGTTTGGAGACCAATGGTGTCACCCCACCTTAGGGTGCCACCTGGTGTGTTCTGCACACCCTTCACCCCCATAGTGACACCACTGAGAAGAAAGAGGAAGAGAAAGAAGAGGAAAGGGGAGAAAGAGAGAGAGAAAAATGTATAAATTAGGGGGAGAAACAGTCTGCCCCAAAAGGGTGGATTGGGGCCACCCTGGAGCTGCTTACCTTGGAGCTGCAGTAAGCACACACCATGGCCCCAATCTGTCCCATCGCTGGCCCCAATAGGAGCGGAAAATATCTGCTCTTATGGGGCCAGTAAAGGGCACTCTGGAGGCATGTGATCACCCAGTGTGACTTCCAGGCATCTTGGGGGGGTGCAGCATCAAAATGCCATGCCCCCAAGCCAACTGGATGCTGGATTTTCTGGGCCATCTGTTTGGCCCCTATGTCTCCTTTTATTTATTTCTTGAAAATAAGAAATTATTTTTTGTTCTTTGTTACAAGTAACTCTAAGGCTGAAATCCTTTTTTTCTTTGTTACAAGTAACTCTAAGGCTGCTTGTATAACGTAAATTTGCTTACTCATAACTAAAGGGTGAAACAGATCAACCCTTTTGCTGCCTTCCAGGTGGCTTGGGAGCATGGCATTTACATGCTGCACATTCCCAAACCGCCTCTAAATTGTAACATGGAGGTGGCTTCATGACGCTCTGGTGTCACAGTGTTTACATGTTGCACACCTCCGGAGCATCATAAAGCCAGCTTCTGGCCACGGCGCAGAAGGAAAAGCCGACTTTTTGCCACCGAAAAAGGAACAGCTATTTGCTGCTCCTTTTTCAGGCAACTCCAAGGTGGATTTGGGCCATGGCATGTGTTTGCTGCATCCCCAATCCAGCTTCAGAAGGGGTGGCTTCAAGCCACTCCTTCTATTGGACTATTTCACCCCTCGGTAATGATAGTGCTATTTTATTCTTCTGCTTGATACTAACACTGTCCATGCCATAATGTATCTGACAATATGCATTTACTCAATGGAGCAAGATGCAATGGGTGAATAGTTATGTATCACCAAGAACGTGCACCTGCATATGCATGATTACTTCCAGAACACCACTTTCACAGCTGTGAACATTATGCAGTGGCTCAAAAAGTACAACCATGTGCCTAATAGGACTTATATATGCGTAAAACACCAACGAATACCAGCTTTATCAATAAGTAAATCCTGGTTGTTATATAAATACCATATGGCTAATCACTGCAGTATTTTTCCTTGTATGTATCCCATACTGTCCGGCATCCTGTTTATAACATATGTATATGTAAGTCATGTTACACACATGGGAAGGTTAATTATTTTTCATAGCACAACATATATATTCTGCTGAGAATGGCAGAAGCAGAGTTGTTTATTCTGCATTGATTGTGCATTGCACATTGCCATTGTACATTGCACAACATCACAGTGTGTGCAGCATGGAGAACATCATATTATGCCTGCCAGGTGGCTGTTAAAGATGAGGAGCATCTCAGGGGAAAACAATAGTAACTCTAATTCAGCACTGCAAACATAGCCTGTCATCCTGTTGGTGCTATCAGTTCTTTTATACATGTGGTTGTACTTTTTTGGCGAAGGCATCACATCTGTATTCAACCCACAATTGCATAAGTGGAATTCCACAAAGATAATTGTTGCACGATCAAGCCAGCATGGTGTAATGATTTGAGCAATGGGCTACAACTCTGAAAACCAGGTTTTGAATTGCCCATCAACTATGGAAACCCATTTGGGCAAGTCACTCTCTCTTAGCCTCAGAGGAAGGCAAAGGCAACCCCCCTCTGAACAAACATTGCCAAGAAGCCCCCATGATAGATTTGTTTTAGGATCACCTAAATGGAAATGACTTGAAGGCACACAACAGCAACAAAACTGTTGCACATGTAGGACCCACTTATGAGTTCCTTCCACATGTTTCACTGGGATTCGAGGACAGCAAACATGTTCACAGGTCCACGATCCATGGCACAGTGTCAAGATCCAGAAGGATAGAGCAACCAACACTCAACCACATGGGTATAAATTTACATTTACACAAGAAAAGTGTAAGATCTCACCCATAACAAAGAAGTCTGTATTAAAAGTGGGTCCTCAGTCCTGAGAACCTTGGAGATTACTTAATTACATCCAAGATATGTGCAGGACTGATTGCAACTGATAACAAAGGCCAAAGTTTTTTATTCATGCCAAGGTTGCCTCTCTTTATTAACAGTCTGCTCAGGCTCCTCCCTTTGAATTACAGGTTGATTGTTTTACAGAAAAAGAATCTAAGCTCAGTCTCCAGGATCAACAGTTGCAGAGGTGTGAAGGTAAAAGAATTTATTGGCTGTGGTGAGGAGGAACTAGCATTCCAGGGTAATACCATGGTTTGTTACATAACATGCTCTATTGTGTCCAGGGTGTCTGCAAGACCGTCTCCTCCTGTATGAACCGGCCCAGAAACTGAGATCTTTACCGCTTGCATGTCCCATCCCTCAGAGAGGTTAGATTTTGAGTATTCAAGACAGGGCTCTCTCTGTAGTAACCCCTCAACTGTATAACTCCTCTCAAATGAAATCAGGTTGGCTCCATGCTTCTTAAGAATCCTTGTAAAGAATCCAGAAAGTAAATAAAACTGTAAACCTGGTCTCTGGAGGGTTTTTTTAAACTGCAGGGATTTTTTCCCCAAATTTGCTCTTAAATGTGTGTGTGTGTGTGTGTGTGAGAGAGAGAGAGAGAGAGAGAGAGAGAGAGAGAGAGAGAGAGAGGGGGGGGGCATAGTGGTTTGAGCATTGGATTAGGACTCTGGAGACCAGGGTTCAAATCCTGCATCAGCAGTAGAAACCTACTGAGTGATCTTGGGCAAGTCACACTCTTTCAGTCTCGAAGGATAGCAATAGCAAACCCCCTCTGAAGAAACTTGCCAAGAAACCCCATGATAGGTTCGCTTTAGGTCATAATAAATTGGAAATGACTTGAAAGCACACAACAACAACTATGAGAGAGAGAGAGAGAGAGAGAGAGAGAGAGAGAGAGAGAGAGAGAGAGAGACTAGAATCCTCCTGGTGTTGTATATGCAGTTATATTCCTTTACTCATTGACAACAAACAAACATATGAAGTTCATGATTGTTTAAGTGGAGTTGACCATATGATCATATGCAGTTGCACATTCTTAGTGCATAATACCTTCCAACGTCCCAGTTTGGCAGAAACGATCCCAATTAATCCTCTGTCATCCCACTTTCTTCTCTTGTCCTCAGGTTACTTCAGTTGCTGCAAACTGAATTAAAAGTGCTAGTCTGGATTCCATTAACTCAGCAGAAGGGAGAGGAGAGAGGAAGAGAGATTTTTTTTTAGCAAGGACAATCCCAGTTCATCCTCTTTCATCCCACTTTACTGCAAATTGAGCTCAAAGTGCAAACATATCTAGCAAGAGAAGAGGAGAGGGCAGAATCTTCCCCTTCCCAGTAGACTCAGGGAAAAGCAAAATGTTGCCTCTCCTAACTTGTATGTTCTTCTTTATTATGATAATAACATTTGCCATCTTGAGCACGTTCTGGCATTGCTTGGCTACACGTGTCCTGGTTTCCATCTATGAAATGTTGTGGAGCATAACTATTTGTCAGTGCCTTCAATGTACCACGTGATTCACTGGGATTGTGGAGACACTCACTGTTCCTTCACCTTTGCAATAAGCTAGCACATTAGCAGATACCAATTAGATTATATAATGCTATTATTCAGCAGAAGAATGGTGCAGCAAGTAGATTTTACATTATGGAAGCATGATGTAAGATCTGAGCCATTGTTTTCATATATTTTAAGGGTGTTGGTAGGCAGGAAAGTGTTTAATAAATAACAGAGAAATAACCACTGTTCACCTACTATTATCCAGGGGATGAAAACAAACAGTGGACCAGAGATATATCTCAAAGGCTTCTGCTGTAGACTAAGACCATGATCAAGCCATACATGATGGGCAGCAATTGTGAGAGAGGGGGACAAAATCCCAAACTAGTGTTTTGTGCCTTTTCAGAACCAAAAGAAGCAAAAACTGAGGAGCATCAAATGAAATCCACAGAAGAAACAAGAGTCACATCTCAGAAAAGAATCATGGAATCACAGAGCCTTATGGTTGGAAGCGGCCTCACAGGCCATCAAGTTAAACCCTCTGCTTGTGCCCACCAGTCCACCTATTAGCCAACAGTCAAGCACACTGCAGCTGTTTTTATTAGCACCCATTGAGTGGAAAAGTACTTTGCACTCAAGTAATACAGCAATGGGGTGGGGAGAGGAGGGGACCAAATCTTGCCCATTCCAATAGGCTCAGGGAAAAGCAAACTGCAGCAGCCACACTTAGCTTGTCTGTATTTCATTAATAACTTCCCCCAGCTACGCCAGTTTTTATCTATATAATACTGGGGCGTATTTCCAAGGGGTTCTTCCAGAAGACGTTGTGGGTGAGATGGCCACAGAGAATGCCTTTTCTGTCCAAAGCTGTATTTTGTGCTGACAAAACACAAAACTCTCCCAGCATTCTTACAATGGAGCTATGGAAGGCGACAAATATTATTTCTTCCCCAGCTGCATAACAACAACCAGATGTCAGAAGGAACACTCCTCCAGCCAGGTTGTAGCTGGGAGACAGAGGTACACCTTGGTGCCATCTGTCCACCATTGTGCAGCATAGAGGAAAAGAGCCATCATCATTCTAGACTACTCTGAGATAGCAACAGATGTTCCCCCCAGTTGCACAACAGTATATTTTCCCTTCCTGGCCACAGAATGGCACTGACCACTGCTCTTCTGCAGCTTGTGAACCATTGTTGCATAAGGAGCTACTAAACACCTCCTTACACAACATTCAGAAAAGTGTGTTTTATGCTGGATAACTCATCAACATAAACTATCAGATAATATCATCCTGAACACCTTCTAGCTCAGTTCTGGCTGCTCTGGCTATTGGTAAGGGTTCAAAATATTGATCTAGAGTCCTTCCAGCTTGTGATGATGTGATTAAATTTTGCCAAGGAAGCATGGAGTGTTTAGATCTGCCTTGATTCCTCCCCTAGCATTTGGCTTTGACATTGCAGACTTACTGTTTTTCCTCCACAAGACATCTTGCTTGGCATTCAGTTTTTATACAGTAGTCCCTCCTAATTCATGGACTTCCAGGTTGCGGTCTTGAATTTCTGCAGACAGGAAGCCAGGAGGGATAAAATGGCATATGTGCCAAGTGCGCAGCCATTATATCCAATGGGACTTGGATATTTGCAATTTTTCAAATTTGCGGGGGGTCTGGAATGGATCCCCTGCAAATCGGGAAGGACAACTGTATATCTTGAAAGGACAAGTTTAGTTCAGCCAAATTTAAGTCCTGTAGGTTTCAACAGGAGAATCTCAATGATTCACTTAGCTGTCTCAGAAAGGGTCCTAACACATTTGGCTGAACTGTGTTGTGAGTGCCTCTATATCAGTATAATATCAGAAATTACTTGATGGTAGACACAAAGGAGTTGGAGGAAAACTACATAGATTCCAAGAAGAAAGGGTGATTTTTGTAAGCTACTTGGTCACTCAAAAAAAAAGGGGGGGGGGGAAGAACAAGGCAAAGTGTTCTTTCCCTAATAATCTTGGGGAATCTGGGTGTCAATTGGAGGAGAGCTGCCCTGCCATGATGATTTGGTCTATGTTCCAAGTTGTTATGGGCAATATAAAGTGGTGTAATGCATGTGCTCTTCCACTATCAGTCTCCCTGCATGCTCTCAGTAAGCAATAAACTTGGCAGAGCAGACAAGCCTTCTGGCTGGACAGCAGCTCAAGGTAAGAGGAGCTGGCTTTTCCTTGCTTTTTTAAATGTAGAATCATAATTTAATTCTATAATGTCCTCCTCAGGATTCTTTTAGCCCCCCAATTCCTCACCCTGCCCCTGAATTCTTGTTGGAAGATGTTAAAAAGTCTTGCAAAAGAAGCAAAATAGAATGAGGCAGTGCAGCTCTGGTCAGTAAGTGTCATTGAACTTAGTGAGATCCTTGTGTAAACTTGTGCATAAGATCCATGGCCATAGACAAGCTCCAAAGCTTGTGCAGTTTTCCAATGCAAGACAATTGTCCCACTGCCAGACCAAATGGAATGGCAATCCTAGGCATATTTTACAGTGGGGTTTACTTCTGAGTAAATACACTTGAGGTTCTGCTCCACAGCTCATGTCTCTGCTTCTCTTATTATTACCCCTTAATAGGGCTAAAGAAAAACAACTGGTTGGAAGAGATAAGAGACAGAAAGGGAGAGATGAAATACTTTAAAGCTGAGATAAGACTTTGGAAGCTGAAATGTTTTGCAGTTCTATTCATGCTGGATCTTTCACAGGGCACAGTCTGGGGCTTTAAAGAAATGGCTTTATTATTTTAAGGCATTCAACTTCATAATGACAAATTTTGAGTGGATTTTCCCTTGCAGGAGAAACGGTTTGTAAGATTTGCTGAGACATGGAATGCTCTATAGTTGTGACATTTTTCTGCTGTAACTGTTCAGCAGCATTACCAGGAAAGGGGTTTAATAGAATTCAGCATAACAGTGCTGTTTAAATAGAGATACAGCCAGTGCCCTATAACAAGGTTGAACCCTGTAGCCCACATTTTTGTTGTTGTTGTTAACTGCCCTTGAGTCGATCTCGACTCATGGCGACACTATGGATGAAACATCTCTAAGACCCTCTGTCCTCCACTTCTCTGCTTAATTCCTTTAGCCCCATACTCATGACCTCCTTCACAGAGTCCATCTATCTGGCATGTGGCCTTCCTCTCTTCCTACTTCCCTCCACCTTTCCCAGCATTATTGTCTTTTCTGATGGGTTCTCCCTTCTCATGATGTGTCTGAAGTACAACAGCCTCAGTTTGGTCATCTTGGCTTCCACTGAGGTTTCTGGCTTGATCTGCTCTAAGATCCATTTGTTTTTCCTTTTGGCTATCCATGGGATCCTCAACACTCTTCTCCAGTGCCACATCTCAAATGCTTTGATTTTCTTCCTATCTTCTTTCTTGACTGTCCAGCTCTCACATCCATACATGGCAATAGGGAATACAATGGTTTGTATGATTCTGACTTTTGTGCTGAGTTGTATGTCTTTGCATTTTAGAATCTTTTCTAGTTCTTTCATAGCCACCCTCCCCATTCTTAATCTTCTTCTGATTTCCTGATTGCACTCCCCATTTCTATCAATGTTTGATCCCAGGTATGTGAATTCTTTTACTATTTCTATTTCTTCATTGTCCACATGTGTCCATATATATGTCCACATGTGGTCATGTAAATCCCCAAAACTTCTATGGACACAAACAATCCAAAATGAAATGTTTTCAGAAGAACAAAATGCCCAGGAGGAGCCCTGGTGGTGCAGTGGTTCAATGTCGGTACTGCAGCCACTCACTCACAAACCACAAGGTTGCGAGTTCAATACCAGCCAGGGCTCAGGCTCGACTCAGGCTTGCATCCTCCTGAGGTCACTAAAGTGAGTGCCCAGCTTGTTGAGGGCAATTAGCTTACAGTTGTAATCCACTGAGACTGCATAGTACGGTATGAAGTGGTATATAAATGAAGTTGCTATTGCTATAGCTATTGCTATAAATTGCCCAAAAACCTGGGGCCACACCCACATTGAACATCAAAGTACCTTCTAATACCTACCCCCACACAAAACTACAAATCTCTGGATTCTACAGTATTAAGCCATGGCAGTTAAAGTGGTATCAAATGGCATTATTTGTGCAGATGCAGCCTTGCACAACATTCAGAAAAGTGCATACATTGGGTAACTCTCCAGCATAAACTTCCAGATGATATTGCTCTGAACACCTTCTAGCTCAGTTCTAGCTGCTCTGACTGCTAGAAAATAAGAGAAATTGCTGTTTATTGGTCTGGAAAGGGGAGCAACTGTCAGAGGTCAGGGGGTGCATTCAGTCTTTTAGTTACAGCATTCAGCATCCATTGCATCCTACTACAAAAAATAATGTCTAGCAGTGAGTTAACTAGAGCTGGTGTCACCCAGTGTGGTAACTTATGGTGTCTCTCTCTCTCTCTCACACACACACACACTGACTTCCTCCCACACCACACCATACAGAAAACTTAGTCATGCTTTTGTACTAATGTTACTCATAAATCATAATTCCCATATATTACTGAATTAAATTAAATTAAATTAAATTAAATTAAATTAAATTAAATTAAATTACAATATCATATGCACAGCCTAAATGTATTTACATGTACATAGCTTCATGTGGTTAAAGTGAAAATTTGGTAATGTGTGATGTTTTAAAGAAAATTTTAAAAGAATAAAAATATTTTAAATTGGTTTTTTTTTTTAAAAAAAATTAAATTAATTTTAAAATAAAATTCTAAAAAAAAAAAAAAATTAAACCTGGGGCCTCTCATTTCTCTTCCCAGTGAGCTTTGCCCCACTCATACCATCTCTTCAGCATTGTACAGGGATGCAGGTGAATGCCACAGCCTATGTCTTCCAAAAGGCAGATGTTTGGGAAGTAGTGGTGTCATCTCCTCCTTAGGGTGTCACCAGGTGCACCCCACACAACCCATACCCTCCTAGTGACACCCATAGCCTCCAGTATCCTCATCCAAATAGCTTATTTCCTTCAAAATAAACATAGTAGACCAGAATCCTGCTGGCACACTATGCCAGTAGCTCACGTTCTTTAGAGGTTGTCCACACTGGCAAAATAAAGAATCTTCAAATTGACTTGAAGCCAAGCCGTGCAGATGGCATACAAGGCTAAACCAGGTGGAAATTGACTCAGACACTGGGCGATCTGGGGCCAAAAGTTGGAGCAAGAAGAAACTTCGATACTCCGTCATAACACAAAAAATGTGGATCATTGCATGTGTATATAAACGGCCTTGTGCCAATACAGGACTGTGGGGAAGCAAAAATGCAAAAGTACAACAAACAGGGCAGGTTGCCAATATTGCAATGGATGTAATTACAACAGAGACAAACCAGACAGTCTGAAGAGGGCATGGGGTGAAGGGGATACATATAGGGGTACCAGTCCTCAGAGCAAGAGGGAGGAATCTCAGGGCAAGAGCAGTGCTTTGAAAACAGAGTGCATACCTATTCTTCTCATCTGTTGGGCTCAATGCCTTTTATTTGTATAGCATGCCCTGTGGAACTGTGGTTTATGATGAAGGCATCATGCTTAATGGCATCACTAGGTACACCCTATGGCATGCACCCTGTGACATCACAAGGCGTCATACCTAGGTTTTAGGAATCTCAGGGCCCAGGATAGTCCTGGCTTGGCAATACTAGCCTCCTTTTCCTCTTGGGGCCACTGGCATAGTTACACCAATGGAGCAGCTTAAGGGGATTCTAGTCTTAGCATTAAGCATCCTTCTTCAAACAGAACTTTAACATCACATTTTGGGTAGGCCTGCCCTGCCATGAAGTAGATAGCTCCCTCACCCTTGATGTATTTTTACCTGTATATCTGGTTTTTATTATTTTCATTAGGTTTGTTTACTTTTAAAAAATGAAGTTATTTACAAGCAAAAGGTTGGAAAGGGTTGAATGACTTGGCCTCCTCAGCCTGTTGTTAAACTCCTCACTTGCATGTGTGCTGCACTTCTTTTCACCTGATGCTTTGCAACTAGAATTGAGACGTTGCTTTTTGCCTGGGGATTCCTTCACTACAGAGTTACAGCATTTTGAAGCCACTATAAGTGCCATGATGGCTTCCTACAGAATCCTGGGATGTGCAGCTTGGTGAGGCACTAGAGCTCTTTGTCAGAGAATACTAAACATCTTATGAAACTAAAAATCTCACAATTCCCTAGGATGCATCCACGGCAGTTAAAAGTGATACTGAAGTGCTTTATTGTATTATGTGAGACCACTGTTACAGGTGGCACCTTAGATGGAGGTCTACCAATTCTAGGGGAACTGGGTTGGCCTCACAATTTTGTGATCAATAGGTGGTGGCTGGTAGATGCACCACTGTGGCAATAGAGGATTCACACTGGATTTTACTGTTGCATCTCCAAAGTGTATATGATGAATTAGAGTCCTGCACCAGAAGAGTTCCCATTGAACTTGGAGCAACTGTGGGAAGAACGGTTGTAAAAATTACTTTCCCTGCATACTTTCTGTGTAAAATGCCACATTTTTACACAGGTTTCAGAGTTCCCAATACATGTTTCCTGCACCCCCAAAAAGAGGTATCTGTGCAGGAAAACCATGATTATTTTTATATCAAATGAATTTTGTCCCACCATGTCTCAGAGTACAAATTATGCTTAAAAATTGCACAGACACCCTGTTTTCTCGCCAAGCAGGGACAAAAATGCTAAAGTTGCTCATCCTTGCATACAGGAATGAAAGAAATGAAAATTTCCATTCCTAGTGTAAACCAGGGGTGAAAGTTTAAGCTTGTAGAATTTCCTCTGTTTGTTACCACAACCGCACTAGGTTCATCTGATGTGAAATAGCAGTGTGGGTGGGTGGATGGATGGGGGCAATATATTCTAAGCACTGAGGGAAAGGGTGTCTCTGGGCATATGTTGAGTCCAGGAAATTGTCGATGATCACCAAAATCTCTGGTTTTTCCCCATTCCACGATCCCCCTGCATCTCAACAGCCTGGTTTAGAAGGGGGGGGGGGTAGATACTTCTTGTTTGTTGTCATTATTCATTAGTTGGAAGCCATTGGCTTGAATCTTGTTTTTAGTCTTAACTGGGGCAGACCCATTGAATCAATGGAATTTACTGAGGTGCTTGCTCATCATTCAACAATTAATTCCACAGTCCTAGCTCTAGTTGGGACTAATGAATAGGATTCAGGCTAGAAACTCCACTGTTGAACAGCTCTCACTGTTGGGAAGTTCCTCCTAATGTTTAGGTGGAACCTCTTTTCCTGTAGCTTGCATCCGTTGTTCCGAGTCCTATTCTCTAGAGCATTTACAACATGACCATTCATTTTCCCAGAATTGTTATGCACCCTACTGCAATTATCATTCTTCACTTTCATAAAGAAGAGGTGTAATCAGCCATGTCCCAAAAAAAAATTAAAATTAAAATGTCATAGAATCATAGAATCATAGAGTTGTAAGAGACCACAAGGGCCATCAAGTCCAACCCCCTGCCATGCAGGAACTCAAAATCAAACTATCCCTGACAGATGGTCATCCAGCTTCTGTTTAAAGACCTCCAAAGAAGGAGACTCCACCAGCCTCCGAGGGAATGTGTTCCACTGTCGAACCGCCCTTACTATCAGGAAGTTCCTCCTAATGTTGAGGTGGAATCTCTTTTCCTGGAGCTTTCATCCATTGTTCCAAGTCCTATTCTCTGGAGCAGCAGAAAACAAGCTAGTGCCCTCCTCAATATGACATCCCTTCAAATATTTAAACAGAGCTATCATATCCCCTCTTAGCCGTCTCTTCTCCAGGCTAAACATACTCAGTTCCCTAAGTCATTCCTCGTAGGGCATGGTTTCCAGACCCTTCACCATTTTAGTCATCCTCCTCTGGACACGCTCCAGTTTTTCAACATCCTTTTTGAATTGTGGTGCCCAGAACTAGACACAGTATTCCAGGTGGGACATGACCAATGCAGTGGCACTATTACTTCCCTTAATCTAGATACTATATTTCTATTAATGCAGCCTCAAATTGCATTGGCCTTTTTAGCTGAGGCATCACACTGTTGACTCATGTTCCACTTGTGATCTATTAGGACTCCTAGATCCCTTTTACACATAGTCTTGTTAAGTCAGGTGTCCCTCATCTTATATCTATGCATTTTTTTATTTTTATTTTTTTGCCCTAAGCGCAATACCTTACATTTCTCTGGGTTGAAATTCATTTTGATAGCTTTGGCCCAGCTTTCTAATCTATTAAGGTCATTTTGAATTTTCATCCTGTCTTCTGGGGCATTTGCTATTCCTCCTAATTTGGTGTCATCTGCAAATTTGAGAAGCATGCCCCCTATTCCTTTATCCAAATAGTTGATAAAGATGTTGAAGAGCACTGGGCCCAGGACAGAACCTTGTGGCACCCCACTGGTCACTTCTCTCCAGGATGAAGAGGAGCCATTGCTGAGCACCCTTTGGGTTCGGTCAGTCAACCAGTTACTAATCCACCTAAAATGCAACTGTGCTCGGTCCAAGAACTAATTTTTCACCCCCAAGACCCTCTGAGAGCCACACAGACTTACAAAATGTCCCCACAAAACCCCCACAAAAAATGAGTGGGCTGCAATCCTGCATTGTCAAAGTAACTACAATGGTAGACCTCCATCATCCTAATTATGTTGGCAATGCCATCCCTCAAATCTACCTTTCCAACCTGGCAGGACCAAAGCATTTTTGAAGCACTGGGGATCAGGGCACTGGTAAATGACATCTTCAGCACTCTTTGAATCCTGGGATACATCAAGAACAGACAGCCGGGCAGACCATGGGAGGTCCTATTGGCTTCCTTCTTCGTTCTTTTCCACCAGCAGGGAAGACATTTTTATTCAGGCGGGCCTTTGCATTTTAGTTATGGAGCAGTAGTGTGAGAGAGAGAGAGCCAGCAAGGTGCTGTGGTCTGAGTACTGGACTCAGACACTGGGCGATCAGGGTTCAAATCCCCACTTGGCCACTGAAACCTCCTGGGTCACCTTGGTCAAGTTACACTCTCTTGGTCTTAGAAGAAGGCAAAGACAACTCTGGTCTGAATAAATCTTTTCAAGAAAACCCTATGATAGTATCGTCTTAGTGTAGCCATAAGTTGCAAACAAGTTGAAGGCACACAGCAATAGTGTTTGTATGTAGCAGCTAACTGTATTTTTAATCTTTCACTAATAATTATGGTTTACATGAATTATAAACTTTTTTTAATTATATATATTAAATTATATATAATTATATATATATAATTAAATTGTATATTAATTGTATATAGATATAAATTAATACCTATATACAATTATATATATAATTTATATCTATATACAATTAATTCCATATACAATTAATTCCATCTATATACAATTAATTCTATATACAATTAATTATATATATATAATTAAAGGCCTGAATGTTTTGCCTACTCCTAATTAAAGTAGAACCATTGAATCAATGAGATTTACCTACATATTGGCTCACCACTCAACAATTGAATACATGGACCTACTCTTGTTGGGACTGACCAACAGGATTTCAGCCAATATTGGCCTTTAATTCTTCTTTTAACTTTTGTAATAACTAATATTTATTTATTTATTTATTTATTTTTTAAAAAAACTAATATTTTAGCTTAATCTTCTTAAAAATAATTGAATGCTATCCTGGAAGAAAGGTATCATATAATTTTTTAAAAAAATAAACTGCTTGCCTGAATGCACTGTGTGACCAGGAGAATACTACCGATATCATTTGACAATGCTCCAGTGCTCCAATCTGCAGTGCTCAGAAACTTTAAAGTCAGGGTGATGCCAGGCTGGAAAGGTAGGTTTTGGGGGGAACATACTATTGTTCATGTTCGTAAACATGAATCTTCAGCAGTTATGATGTTGTACATCTACCTTATGATCCCATTGAATGCCAGCTGGTGGTTTTTAATGTCAAAAATGGAAGGGCCTGCAGACTGTTTAAAGTGCTGCGCTGTGTGTGTGTGTGTGTATGTGTGAATCTTTTATTGAAACTTTTTAAAATATGTTTTGAGTGTTTTTAGTGTTTGAGCTATTTTTAATCATGTTTTTAGTAATGTTGATCTTTAATTCCTTTTTAACTTTTGTAAATTAATGTTTTCATTAGATTTTTTTTAAAAAATATTGTAAACTAATTTGGATCCTCTTTTTGGGAGAAAGGCAGGAGATAAATACAATTAATTAAATAATAAAAGATAAAATTGCTGCTCCTGGAGGCTTCTAGGAGAGATAATTCCATATATATATATATATATATATATATATGGCCAGAAGGTGGCAGCTCAGGTAGTCTGGACATATTGAGAGCTTCAAAAATAGCCTGAGGAACCACACGTAGCCTGGGACTGCACTTTGCCCATTCCTGGTCTATAGCAATTCTCCTAGAGGTCTACCAGCTGATGCCCAACCCTGCCATAATCTAAAGAAGCACAGGGACACCTGACCAAGTGTCTGTAAAATAATAAACTACTTGCCAGGGCAGAGCGAGAGCAAGTTCTCTGACTGACTTCCTTCTCCCTGCCCTTTGTCACACATGCAATGCTAGGAAAGATGGATGGATGTTCTCTCATCGACAATCCTGGGCCTTCCACCATCCCAGTCCCATCAGATACATCATCAGATGGACACAAGCCTTATGACTCTGAATTAAAGAGCCATCACTGGTCAGCGTGTGCCCAAGACCCCTCTCAAAGCATGCCACTCTTGGAGAGGCTGGAAGCCCAGGTAGGCATACTTTGAATGTGGCCTCCAGCTAGAGTTCAGGTTCAAAAGTTAGGTAGATAGAAGTACTAGTTTTATCAAGTTGATGGCAGAACCTTCAAAACACTCATGGATGGTTGCTTCTCCCTGGCCTGCTGATTTCTGAATTACTTCTAGTCATAGTGCAAAGAAATGCAGAAGACTTGCACTGGATCATGCTATCAACCTATCTAGTGTAGCAGTCTATACTCAGATACCTATGGAAAGCCCACCAGCTAAACTTGAGGGCAATGGCACCATCCCCACTTCTGTTCTCCGGCAACTGGTGTTGCGAGGTATACCAGCTCCGATATCAGAGGTAATAGCCATCATGACTAGTTCACTTCCTTCCATGTACTGTTTCCAGATGAGATAGAGCAGGTGGCCACAAGCAAGAGGGAATTTTCATTGATGGCACCCTATTTGTCAAATGCCCACATGGCACATAAAGCACAGTGTTTAGGGCACAACATGAAGATGTTTTAATTCCTCTAGCCACTGGTGCCAGTATTATTTGGGGGTTATATAATGGAATGCTTTTTTTTCATTTAAGCTTATCGCATGGCACTTAAGGAACAGGAACGGAACGGAGCAAAAACGCATTTTACTGCACAGGAGAATGCCACCTTCAAAAATTATCCTTCAAAAATTGGCTGCCAGGAACATCTGGGGAATGGATCGGGGACTCCTGGCAGCATCAGTGGCGCTCTCCCATGCAGTAAAATGCATTTTTGCTCTGTTCCATTCCCTTGCGTTCCACTCTGTTCCAGTTCTTTGAAGTGCTGTGCAATAAACTTAATTGTTTCCTGTCTTGTTTTATTCTTGAGTATTATTCTGTACTGTCTTTAGTCATTGCTTTCTTGTTTGTAATATGTATATACTACACTCATTGTCCCACTGTCAAATAGCTCTTACTATCAAAATGCAAGCTTGCTCCTTCCTCAATCTTTTGTCATTGTTGTTGTGTGCCTGCAATTAGTTTCTGACTTATGGTTACCCTAAGGCAAACCTATCATGGGGTTTCCTGGGGCTGAGAGTATGTGACTTGCCCAAAGTCACTCAGTGGATTTCCATGGTTGAGTGAGGAATCAAACCCAGATCCCCAGAGTCCAACACTCAAACCACTACGCCACTCTGGCTCTCCTCAATATGATATCCCTTCAAATATTTAAACATGGTTATCATATCATCTCTTAACCCTCTCTTTCCCAGGCTAAACTTATCCAGCTACCTAAACCACTCTTCATAAGCATGGCTTCCAGACCTTTCATCATTTTGGTCACCCTGCTCTGGGAACTTTCCACCTTGTCTATATCTTTCTTGACACAAACACACACAAAAGCCAGTGTGGTGTAGTGGTTTGAGCATTGGATTATGAAGATCTGGGTTTAATCTCTCTCAGCCATGGAATTCCCCTCTCGGCTATAGAAACCCAATGAGTGATCATGGACAAGTCACACACTCACAAACTCAGAAAACCCCATGACACCTTCACCGTAGGGTCACCATAAGTCAGGAAGGACTTGAAGGCACAAAACAACAACATAATATATACACATATATACAGACAGACAGATGTATCTGCCCAGTGAACTGAATATTAGCCATACTAGTCACCAAATTACACCAAATGTGCAAAAATTAAAATAAATTAAAGCAAATGAAACAACCTGAGCCCTAGTGATCACTCTTAAAGTGGTTTCATTGAACCAATGGAATTTATACAAATGCTATTTTAACAAGCTATCATTGTCTCAATAGGTCAACCCCAGCACAGAAGGACTAATAGTAGGATGCAGACCCATGAATGTGATCAACTTCACTAAAAGTGCAATACATAAGGGATGTATGTACATACATACATACTTAGGCATAGATAGTCTCCATTAAAGAGAATAAGTAGTGCAACCCCATAGGTAAATTTCCTCTTTTTCTAGCCTGTTGCAGCTTTAACAACTAAGAGTCCTGTGGCATCTTTAAACTTGGCATGTTCTGCCAACTTTTATTTGGCAAAGCTGTTTTAGGACAGAGGCCCATCAGCATCTGATGAATAGGGCAGGAATCCACAAACGTGTTTTGCCAAATAAACTTGCTAATCTTCGAGCTGTCCCAGAACTCTTTGTTGATTATTTTGGCAACAATCATAAATAGCTGTGAGACATTGCAACATTATTGCTTTTGTTTCAGGAGAATCCAAAACTCAAGATGGAAATGGAAACCACCAGAGAAAAGTCCAACAAAATACAAAGTCAGAAAGGGGGATGCTGGGACCAAATCTGCAAACTTCTGAGCTACATCACAGGTGATATGAAGGCATTTGGAGACTGGCTGAAAGGTAATAAACATATATAAGACACCACCTGGGAGAAACAGTGTGACCCTCTGTGGAGACATATGGAGAAGAAAGCCCTTTTTATTTATAAAACTATTAGGTAGACTTTTGGCTCAAAGTCCTAGTGGTATAAATCCACATATATTTTTGCAAAATGGGGTGGGAAGGCTCTAGTAGAGTTTGGAGGGTTGTATTTTTGGACTACAGCTCAGAGAATCTTACAACATCAGGCTGGGGGATTTGGGGAGCTGCAGTCTAAAAAAGAACAGCTGGAACTCGATATTGCAGTTTCCTGATTCTGTAGTTTCTTGCAGTTTCTAGGATTCCTATCCTAGAATATAAGAATATGCTTAGAGTTGCAGATCTATAACTGTTCAGTAAAACTATGGGCTTGGTAGGGGTGGCTCTGTTCTGCCCCTGGGAGCACCAGATTGGGGACGCGGCAACCACACACCACAGCCCCAATCCTCCTTTTTGCCACCCCTAAAAGAGCAGGCAAATGCCACTCCTTTTGGGGATGGCAAAAAGCCACCCTTAGAGCTGCCGTGGCAGCTCTTTTGAGCTCCTTTGGCACAGCGTGTTTGCACGCTGTGCCAATGGGGTGTCCTGACTCTGCATGCCATGCAGTCAGGCGCATGGAGTTGGGATGGAGTCAGGGCAGCTGGCATGCAGTCTCCCTGCCCCAACTCCACCCCCAGGCCAGCCTAAAATGCCGGTCTGCATTGGCCCTCTGTAGTCACTATGTAAACGCCACTCTAGCACTTAAGAGCAGCTGGATTGGGCAAAGGAGAACCATTCAGCTTGCAAAAGGAGATGCAAGGAAGATAACACTTCCACACCACCACCACTAGAGAGTGAGGCTGTGACAATCAGAAGCAGGACCTGTCACAAGTCCTGCTGCAGTGCCACTTGTTGACAGGAGGGTGGTGGAAAAGTAATCCTCCTTGTGGCCTGATCGCCAGCTGAACAGACCTCCTTCACCCGATCCAGCTGCAGGCTGCTAAGGTGGGCTGGGAGGGTCAAGCCAAGAGACTTAGGACTTTATCACACAAGGCTAAAAAGTGGGATTTTAACAAAATAAATCTTCTTTGGACAGTACTTATCACATGATGCCATGTCCATCCTGCTGCTCCCTTGCATTTCCTTCATCACTGTTGTGCACTTTTTCATTGACAGACAAACCCCATCAGTAGATTCCCAGTCTCACTGCTATTCCACTACTGCTTTCATGAGGTTCTATTTCTCAGGCAGCCACATGGTGTGAGTGAGCATGATTTTGCTCCTTTCCCTCTCTACCCCCCCCCCATAGCAATTGCAGTCACAAAAAACTTCCTGAGGTTGGCTGCTGTGTAAATATTCACACTGGGTGGCGGTTGGCAGCAGCAATCACTTGCACAGGGTTGCTGTGTGAATGTACACACAGGAGCCCTGCATTTCAGGAAGTGGGAGGAGAAGAAATTGCAGCTGTAAGCACCTCCCAAAGCCACCTGCTATGTGCACATTCACGCTAGCTTAGGAATGGAAGCATACTGTGTACACATTCACACAGCAGCTGACTTTGGGAGGCAGTTGGCAGCTGCAATCGCTCATTCCCACCCTTCATTCCAGAAAGTGGAGTTTGGCAGTATAGAAAACAGGTCACATGATCTTGGATCGCCAAAGCACTATAGTGGGGAAAAGTGTGATAAGAAATTATGCCAAATCAGCATGCTTCCATTCTTAAACTAGTACGATTGTGATGGGACATCAGAATGATGTGATAAAATCCTTAGTAACTAAATAGCCAATGTAGAATATCAACTATCTTTTCCAAGCCCTAGGCTTTAGGACTCAAATGTCCAATTGAAATGTAAGTGTATCTTTTCTGGAGTATATTGCATATTTTCATATGAATGTAAATGTACTTTGGTGGAACCCAAATACCAATGCTTTCTGTTGTTCCACTATCTTCCTCATAACCATCAAGACAGAGAGTAACTGTCCTTTTCCCTTTTTTAACATGATCTCCTCCCATTGTGTCTTTTGATTTTCTATCCCAATTAACTTTTTATCAATTTTCCATCTTTCATACATTTGTCTATGTAAATACCAATAGCATGTTATACCTATTTCTCTAAGCTCTGCCTGCGATTTTATTCTAGTTTCCCCTTCAGGGTTAGTTCTTAATAAGTCTGAGTATAGCAACCATTTAGCTCTTCCTATTCCTTCTTTGTTAAAGAAAGCTTCATGGAGAGAACAACTTTGAGGTATCTTGCTACAGAGTCTTATTTTTAACTTTTCCCATACAACCAACAGTGCTTTTTTCACAATATGATTCTTAAATTCCTTATGTACCTTATCTTTGCCGTAGAAGATGTAACCATGCCACCCAAATCTCATGTTCCCCCCTTCAATTGCTAAAAAATTTTCTTCATTTAACAGTATCCATACAGAAAACCAATTAAGGACCAATGCAAAATAATACAATTTCAGATTTGGTAGACCCAAGCCTCCTCTAGCTTTACAATCGCACATAATCTTTTGATTGATTCTGGCCCTTTTCCCTCCCCAAACAAATTTCAATATATCTGTTTGCCATTTCTTTAAAGGCTTAAGGATTAAGGATTACTGTAATGCACTTTACCTGGGGACAGTTTTGAAAACGGTTCAGAAATGTCATCTGGCCCAAAGAGCTGCAACCAGACATTTGAGCAGGACTGGTTACAAGGAGCACATGACCTCCTCATAACAGCCCTACTAGCTACTGGCCTGTTTCCAAGCACAATTCAATATATGAGTTATGATCTATGTCCACAAAGCCTGCCACCATAAAAAATTTCACCAGGCAATAAAAAAATCAGTAAGGTTTCAGAAGTTCACCATTCTAGGTCAAGACTAGATATGTTTATAGCATCAAAGGCATTATTACCAAGAATAAAAAGTATGGAGATACTAACTAAAATAATATCAGACCACCACCCAATTAGATGGGAGATGGAAGAGAAAAAGATCGAATTTACATGGAAATTAAAAGATCATTTGTTAAAAAATGAAGAAAATGTTACTAAATTAAAAAAGGAAATGAAACAATATTTTGAGGAAAATATAACAGAAGGGATTAAAAACAACACAATCTGGGATGCCGGAAAAGCAGTAGCTAGAGGATATTTAATTAAGTTAAACATTGAAGAAAAGAAAAAAAGGAATGAAGAAGAGAATAAACTTATGAGTGAAATCAAGGTGAAAGAACAAGAATGGAAAAGAAGTGGTGATAAAAGATTAAAAATAGAGATACAAAATTTGGAGATGAAATTGAAAACATTTATAATAAAAGATATGGCAAAGAAACTTCAATATATTAGACAGAGACATTTTGAAATGGGAAACAAACCAAGTAAACTAATGGCTAATATGATAAGAGCAGAGAGAATAACTGAAATACAGTTGGAGGGGAAGACTGATTAGACAAGAAGAAATTAAAAAAGCATTTGAAAGTTATGAAAATTTATATAGAGCATATGGAGATAGAGAAAAGGATAGAGAAAAAATAGGGGAGTACCTGAATAAGCAGAAAATACCATATCTAAATGAAGATCAGAAGAAGGAATTAAACAAGGATATAACTGAGAAAGAAATATCAAGGGCAATCAGAAAAATGAAAATAGGAAAAGCGACAGGACCGGATGATTTCTCAAGTTTATATTATAAAAAGATGGAGGAAATTTTAATTAGACCGTTAAAAAATGTATTGAATGATATAAAGAACGATGGCATTCCAGAATCATGGCAAAACGCATATATCTATATAATACCAAAAGAGGATAAAGACTGTCGAGTAATTAAAAATTATAGGCCCATCTCTCTGACAAATATAGATTATAAGATCTTCACAACAATCATTGCAGAACGTCTTAAGAATATTATGAGTGACATTATCCATAAAGATCAAAATTGATTTTTACCAGGGAGATCTGTAAAAAACAACGTAAGAACTGTATTGAATATTATAGAATTTTTTGAAAAGCATAATGAAAGGAAACTTGCAATGATTTTTGTGGATGCGGAGAAAGCTTTCAATAAAGTGAAATGGGTATTTATGGAAGAAATAATAAGAGCAATGAAGATGGGGGTAAATTTTGAAAAATGGATTAAAGCGATATATAAGGAACAAAAAGCAAAGATACTAGTTAATGGGGGGAAAACTAACAATATTAAAATTGAGAATGGAACTAGGCAGGGATGCCCACTGTCCCCATTATTGTTTATTTTGATTATAGAGATATTAAACAACAATATTAGAGAAGATAAGAATATAAAAAGTATAAATATAAAAGGTCATAAATATAAAATAAAAGCATACGCTGATGACCTGGTTATATTTCTTGAGGATCCAGTTGAAAATATCCAGAAGACAAAAAATACCTTACATGAATTTGGACAGTTAGCAGGCTTCAAGGTTAATCAGGACAAAACAGCAATAATTACAATGAATATGACAAGAAAAGAAGAAGAAGAATTACAAGAAATATCACAATTTAAAGTAGAGAAAAGAATTAAATATTTAGGAATAACTATAACAAAAAGAAACGCAGATCTGTTTGAAAATAATTATATTAAGAGATGGAAAGAGATATGAACAAATTTTAGTAAATGGTCAAAACTTCAGATTTCCTTGTCGGGAAGAATTTTGTTGATTAAAATGAGTGTTCTCCCGAAATTGATGTATTTATTCCAAAATATACTGATAATTCATAATGAGAATTGTATAGAAGAATGGAGAAAAGAAATAATGAAATTTATTTGGCAAGGGAAAAGGGCAAGGATAAAATGGACTAATCTAATAGAGTCAAAGGAGAAAGGTGGTTTTGCTGTACCAGACCTAAAATTGTATTTTTATGCTAATTGTATGGTCTGGTTAGAAGATTGGATTAAACTTGAGGATGACAACTTATTGAATATTGAAAGCGACAAGATGGAATATGGTTACCATGCCTTTTTATGGTATGGGAAATTGAAAAATAATAAAAAATTTGAAAACCACTATATTAGAAAAGCGCTGCTGCCAACATGGAATAAAATTAAGAGACAATTTTATAGGAAAATACCATTATGGATATCTCCACAGAAGGCTTTTTTAAATAAGAGTAGAAATAGTAACAAAGCTTGGATAAGATATAGGGATATTATAATTTGGGAAGAAGCTAAAGGTCTAAAGGAACATAAAATGAAATCAAAAGAACAATTGGAAGAAGAAGGGAAAATTAACAATTGGTATATATATATCTTCAATTGAAAAATAGATTCAATGTGGATAGGAAAGATGAAGGATTTGAAGAAAATAAGACGGATTTAGATAAAATAATTGAAAATAAAGAAGGTCATCATGTATCGAAGAATTATAAGATGAAGGATTTGAAGAAAATAAGATGGATCTAGATAAAATAATTGAAAATATAGACGGTCATCATGTATCGAAGTATTATAAGCTGTTTAGAGAAAGATATCTTGAACAAGAAATGATAAGGCATGTAATGATATTATGGGCTAAGGATTTAAATGAAAACATTCATTTTGAACACTGGGAAAAAGCTTGGAAAGGGACTAACAAATTTACTTTATGCCAGGATCTGAAAGAAAATTTCTTGAAGATGATGCACTGATGGTATTTGTACCCAACTAAACTTAATCGGATATATAAGACGGGATGTACAAATTGTCAAAAAAATGAAGGGAACTTCCACCATATGTGGTGGAAGTGTACATTTGCAAAAGAATATTGGAGAGCAATTTACTTAAAAATTATAGAGATATTACAGATTAAAATACCATGGGATCCAAAAAAATTCTTTTGAATATGATGCATGAGGTGGAAAAAACTATTGAGAGAAAATATGGCAGGATTTTGCTGTATATGGTGACAATAGCAAGAATATTTTGTATGAGAGAATACACTTGAGGGAAGGAATGTATATGGATATTTTAACAGCTTCTCTTCAAAATAAATTTGTTGATAGGAGAAAGAAGCAATGGATATTAGTTCAAAATTATGAGTTAGAATATAAAGAATGTGAACAATGATAGAAGGAATGAATCGAATAGTGAAGGAAAAACAGAATTGGTTGAGTCAAAAATTTGGTGATTCTTCCTGGTTACTTTATATCTTTTCAAATTAATTTATAAGATGCGGTAATCGTAAAAGATAAGATTTAAAAGGAATAATTATAGAAAATTTGTAGAAGGAATATATCAAAGTCCTAAGATAATTTTGATTAGAAAGAAACACTAAATGTTGATTTAAATAGGGAAAAAGTCATTCGGGAAATGGGAAATCTGAAAAAAGAGGCAATGATGATCTGTGTATTTATGTGTTTATATGTTTTTAATGTACGTTATATGTTGTATTTTGTATGTTTGTAGATAGGTATATGTATGTTTTGGAATTTTGTCTGCGTATATATATATATATATATATATATATATATATATAATTTAAAAAAAATCAGTAAGGTGGGAGCCAGTTTTGCCTCCCTCGAAAGCAAGTTCCAGAAAGTAGGAGAAGCCACTAAGAAGGACTTGTCTCATGCCTCCACTAAGCATATATGTGAATGGGGCAAGGCTGAGAGAAAGGTCTCCCCTAAAGAAGACAAATCCTGGCTATCTATGGGAGAATATATTCAGATAGTCTAGATCTAAGATGTTCAGAATTTTATGGCCAGAATTCTGTTGGTGTCATATGTTTTATTGTTGTTGTTATTTCTTACCTCCCCCTCCTCAAGAATCGAGATGGCGAACAACAACAAATCAACAATGAACAACATATTAGTTAAAACACACAACAGTTTAAAAGGACAAATAAGACATATGCAATTTAAAACAGTCCACATTTAAAATCCAACATCTAAATTCACAATTTAGAAATTGTTTGGGTAAGCCTGCTGGAAGAGACTGGTCTTCAATGCTGTTTTAAATTCGGACAGCGTATTCATCTGTTGAATCTCTTCTGCCAGGTGGGCACTGAAGAAAAAAGCCCTCTGGCTGACAGTGGCCAACCTAGTCCAAGCTGACTGGAGTAAATGTCCACCAGAGGACTTGAGTATACAGGGCAGATTATATAAGAGGAGGCAATCCTGTAGTGGACCCAAACTACATATATTTGCATCTATAATTTCTCTTATATATAACAGGGGTTGCAATCCATTCCTACTTTATTATTCGGCGTGGTTGTACTTTTATGGTCATTGCATGATGAACATTGTCAGTTCCTGGCTGTGCAAAGGGAGTTCCACATATAAATATTTCACTTACAGTTGCACATTCTTGGATGGTGCCTAACTATCCCTCAGTGTGAAGTCAAAGGCTTCCACGGCCGGCATCCATGGGTTTTTGTGGGTTTTTCAGGTTGTGAGGTCATGTTCTAGAAGAATGTATTCCTGCCGTTTTTGCCTGCATCTTCAGAGAAATGAAGATGCTTCAGACAGAGTCTTCACAGTTGTGTAGTGTGAAAGGGCTCTAGGCACAATTTCAAAATTATTATATGGCTTCCTTTCGGACCCCAAGGTGGATCTGCTTTCATAGCCAGTCCTGGTGCTAAGTTTGAAGTTGGCCTTTATTTTATCACATAAACATATCAAAGCCAGTGTGGTGTGGTGGTTTGTGTGTTGGAGTAGGACTCTGGGAGATCAGGGTTCAAATCACTGCTCAGCCATAGAAGCCTACCAGGTGACTATGGGCAAGTCACAATCTCTCAGCCTTGGAGGAAGGCAATGGCAAACCCCCTGCACATAATGTCAAGAAAATCCTATGACAGGTTCCCTTTAAGATTGCTATAGTTTGGAAATGTCTTGACGGCACACAACAATAAACATATCACAAGATATTTATTCCTGGGTGTCTTTCTTTTGTCCTCTCTGTCCCAGTTCCAAGGCATGTATTTATCTTGTCTGAATTCCAGTGCACAGTTTAAATGATATACAAGGAGAAGGGAAGGTGTGTGTATTGCAATCCCATCACAAGCTGGATGAAGATGCTCATACCATCTGCCATTTTAGATGTAACCAACATAGATAAGCCCTTCTCTTTTTAAAGCATGAACTTTTTAAAGCTGCTGTTGCACGGCTCAGTCAATCTGCCAACTGCACAATGTTTTTACAAACGATAATAAAAATGTGTCATATTTTACAACTCCCTGTCTATGCTAAGAGCCTTGCCAGATGTTGCAGGAATTACAGAAACTGGCAAGCATCCCAATCCATAAACATATTTTTTTAAAAAAAAATGTAGGCCAAATTCCACATAGCCAACTTAGGGCATGTCCGCATGGGCCCATTAACTCAGTTTACCCTCATCCTCACGGTGACAGGTCCCACAATGCAGGCCAAATCTTTGATTCAAGTACAGACTGTTTTCATAGCAGATGGGCAGTTTTGCACAGAATCTACCCTTTCCCTCTCTTAAACCATGTACAAAATAACTCACTTTATGCTCTAGAATAGATTTTGCAGCAAAATCTGGAGCACTTCACAGTGATGCCAGGCAGCTGTATACTCACACATCCCCACTGTGTCGCCCACTGCCAGCTCCTCTGGATCAGTCCCTCTGAGGTCACAATGAGATGCCCTCATTGTGCATCTAATATCAGATGGAGAAGGAAGACAACAGTAGTGTCTAGACAGCCACCCGCTGTGCTCCAAAGTACGAAGGTAATAGGGGAAATCCAGGAGCAGCTCCAGGGTCAGAATACTCCTGGAGTATTCCAACCAGTGTAGATGAGTCCCTAGTTACAAACACATAACTAAATAGTCTCTTCAAACCAACCTTAACAGCCAGCAGCCACTCTGAGCGATGGGGTCTGTTATGTTGTCAGTTGGGGCACAGCAGGATGACATTTCCAGCCTCCTCCCACCAGTCATCTAGCATGAGGAGGAGTTGAACAGGGGTCCTGTTTCTGATGGTCAAAGTCTTTCTCACCGGCAGGAGGGGGCTGGAAACATCTTACTGCATTGCAATTGCCAGCAGAATAATTCCTCCATTGCTCAAAGGAGGACAAGGCATTGCAAAATGTAGGACATTCAAGGAAATTGTAGGCTATTACAAAATAAAAGCTAAAAACATTAATCTAAATCATTATATATATATATATATATATATATATATATAAACATAAATATAAACACTCATATAAATTCATATTTCTTAGTCATGCTCAAAATGGAGGACATTTTGAAATTCCCCCTGGATAGAAGGTTGCAATGTAGAGCATGTCCTGGAAAAGTAGGATGTCTGGACACCCTGCTTCCATCCACATTTAGAGTACTTTGCATATGTGTGCCGTCTGTATGCTCATATGTGGAGAAACCATCTTAGCACATCTTGTTTTCTCTGGGGATATATTTCAGATAAGCCTGTATTGTTGCAGTTCACTGACTGGGCCCTGCGTGGTGTGTCTCAGGTGATGTTTGTCAGCAATCCACTTAGTGGTCTGATCATGCTTGTTGGATTTCTGGTGCAGAGTCCTTGGATGTCCCTCACATGTTGCATAGGTGTCATTGTCTCATCTTTAACAGCACTTGTCCTAAGCCAAGAAAGGTAGGTTTGACCTTTACTTAATACAGAAATCCTTTAATTCTTTTCTTTCTCCTTCCTTCCTTCCTTCCTTCCTTCCTTCCTTCCTTCCTTCCTTCCTGTCTTCCTCTTCCTTCCAAAACATAGACTACTAAAGGCCTAAGCAGACTGCCAGAAATAGTGCACATTAAATTGAGGCACTGCCCTGGCTCAGTGCTAGGGAATCATGGGAACTGTATTTTTTTCTGGGACATTGAGCCTTCTCTGTCATAGAGCTCTGGTGCCACAATAAACTACAGTTCCCATGATTCCCTAGCACTGAGCCAGGGCAGTGCCTCAATTTAATGTGCACTATTTCTGGCAGTCTGCTTAGGCCCTAAGTCAACAGAACCTATGAAAAAGACATGGGATTGAACCATGTTGCTAATCCTAACTTGACAGTGTATGTATGTACCTTCAAGCTGCCTGTCAACTTATTGTGATCCCATTAATTTCATAGGATTTTCTTAGTCAAAGAATACTCTGAGGTGGCTTTACCATTCCCTTCTTCAGAAATATAGCCTACAGCACCTGGTATTTGTTGGTGGTCTACTATCTATGAACTAACCATGGCTGGTCCTGCTTAGCTTCCAAGATCAGATGGGATCTGGTGTCTTTAGGATATTTGCAAGGCCTACATCTAGAGTAGATGCATATAGTCAATGTGATTTCCCTACAAGCTGACTCACTATTCAACAGTGGATTCAATGGCTGTACTCTAATTGGTATTATCAATAGGATTTCAGGCAAGGCAAGGCAATACAGTCAGCCCTCTATATTAATGGATTTTTTATCCACAAATTCAAGCATCCACAGCTTGAAAATATTTGGAAAATATATAAATTCCAAAAAGCTAACCTTGCTTTTGCCATTGTATATAAGGGACACCATTTTACTATGCCATTATATATAATGGGATTTGAACATCCATGGATTTCAGTATCCACAGGGGGTCCTGGAACCAAAGCCCAGCAGATAGCAAGGGTCCACTGTACTGTCAATAGTCTGCAAATGAATACCCCAAAGACACCAGATCCTATCTGATCGCAGAAGCCAACCAGGATTAGCCATGGTTAGTTCTTGGATGGGAGATGGCAAACAAATATCAGATGTTATAAACTATAATTCAGAAGAAGGAACTGGCAAAACCACCTCTGAGTACTCCTTGCCTTAAAAAAAAAAATCTATGAAACCATTAGTCGACGGATGACTTGAAGGTATATACACATACACAATATTATCAATTAAATATCTTGACAAAATGTTGCAACAATTAAATATAAAATTACTGTAAGCGCTGAAACTCTACCATAAGAGGCTAAGAGTGAAATATGAAATGAATGGTAGTTGTCAGGTACTTGTAGCAAAGAACCCTCCAATTATATTTTATTTTAGCTAGAACACAAAATGGTCTTGAACTCAGCACATGTTGCTTTTCAGGAAAGGCATCTGAAACTACCTGCTGGTAGTTTCTACCTATAAGATTTATTTTCTGTAAGACTCGTTATCTTACAAAAGAGTAGATAGGAGTCAAGAAAAATTCAACAAAACCTTTTCAGCAGCTTACATTGCTGCCAAAACAACTTAAATACCTGCAATGAATCAAGCTCACACCTTAATCAGAAAAACATCTGACTGAGCTGAAATGTAATATCAGGGGTAGGCAACCTTTCCCCTTTAAGGGCCGAGGGACTTCAGCTCCCAGAATCCCAGGAGCTATTGGCCAACATGGGTCTATTGGCCAACATGGCTGAGGCTTCTGGGAGCTGAAGTCCCTCAGCCCTTAAAGGGGAAAGGTTGCCTACCCCTGTGTAATATAAAATAAATCTATTGTACTATAACCAACACAAAAACAAATCTATAAGAGAGGGTCTGGAATTAGTTAACTATGGGACTCTACAGACGGCCCTTTGTGCCATCTTGGAGGCAGGGAAGGGGATGGCAGCCACATGCCGGGCACCCAACCACTCCCCAAAGACGTTCTGATGGCGCACACCATTACACATTGCGCGCGCCATCAGAACGTCCTTCCGGCACAGCATCCTGACACGCTGTGCCGGAAGGGATGCAGAAGAGCCATGCAGCGGCTCATGGGGTGCCCTATTTGCCAGCTCTGAAAGGAGCGGCATTTTGCCACTCTTTTCTGGGCCAGCAAATGGGAGAATCAGGGCTGCTGTGTGTGGTAAACTTAACTGAGGATGCATCCACACTGCAGAAATAATCTGGTTTCACTCAGCTTTAACAGTCATGGCTCAGTGCTATGGAATTCTGAGAACTGTCGTCAGACATTTAGCCTTCTCTGTCAGAGACCTCTGGTGCCAAAACAAACTACAGCTCCCTGAATTTTGTAGAACTGAGCCATGGCAGTTATAGTGGTGTCAACCACCTTATTTATGCAGTGCAGATGCAGCCCCTGTAACCTCTCCTGCCCCAAACCCCAAAACTTGATGGAAGCATCAGTTATCATGCTGCAGTTCCAAGCAGAACCAACTTCCTTCTCCGCATGCAGCTGAAACCCAACAAAGTAGGGGGGGTTGCGGAGGGGGGATAACAATCATATTCACTAGTGTCACAATCATGACTGCCTTTGCAGACTGCCAGAAATAGTGCAAACTGAGTCCACTTTAAGGGTTAGGGTTAGTGCTAGGGAATCATGGGGATAGTTTTTTGTTGTTGTTTTTTCTGAGACATTGATCCTTCTCTGTCAGAGAGCTCTGGTGCCACAATAAATACAGTTCCCATGATTCCCTAACCCTAACCCTAAAAGTGGACTCAATTTGCACTATTTCTGGCAGTCTGCAAAGGCCCATAATATGTACTAGTCACAACAAATTAGTTTCCATCCAAAACGTTTAAGCTACTACCCTGAAACACAGAAATAAGCATGCATTATTGACATTTCTAAGATGGAGAGTGGCTCAGAAAAGATCACCATCTTTTACAATCATATCACCCACCTTATCTATTTCATGGATTCCATTGACCCAGTCTTGGAATGGGTTGTTTTTCATCTGGTTTCATATGGGTGGACTTGTGTGGTTGTGAAACACTCAGATACTGATACTACTGATTGTGGGGCGGTGAATAATCATAAAATCATAGGAGATTATCGCTTGGCTTTTTAAACTGGTTTACCTCTATCTGGTTTAATCTTAATTCAGGTGGCATCCTGATTTTATCAGGCTTTTTTGCCACCGAATTTGTTGCCCGAATAAAGCCGGGGTGCATGCCCACTTCCAGGAGCACTCCTTACAGCTCTTTTCAGATCCAGGAGTTTTCTGGCATAAGAAAATGGCTGTGAGGAGCGGTTCTGGAAGTGGGGATGGGCCCAGGCTATATTTGGGAGGCAAATTTGGTGGCAAAAAAGTCTGATAAGATCAGGATGCTACCCAAATTAAGATTAAACTGGATAGAGGTAAACCAGTTTAAAAAGTCAAGCAATAATCTCCATAGAATCATAGAACCATCCAATCCAAACCCCCCCCCCGCCATGCAGGAATACACCATCAAAGCACCCCCGACAGATAGCCATCCAGCCTCTGTTATAAACCTCCAAAGAAGGAGACTCCACCAAACTCCAAGGCAGCATATTCCACTGTCTAAATGCTTTTACCATCAATAAATTCTTCCTAATGCTGAGGTGGAATCCCTTTTCCTCTAGTGTAAATTCATTGCTCTGTGTCCTAGTCTCTGGAGCAGCAGAAAAGAAACTTGCTCCTTCCTCAATTTTGACACCCTTTCAAATATTTAAACTTGGCTATCATGTCGCTTCTTAACATTCTCTTCACCATGCTAAGCATACCTAGCAGGATATAAACATCAGAATTATAGATAAATAAATTCAAAGACATAACCATGCTGGTCTGAGGAATCAGTGTGCAAATGGATCTTGTAGTACCTCTGAGGCTAACTGATAGAAAAAAGCTGGTAGCATGAGCTTTCATAGACCTGTCTACTTCCTCGGGTCCATGGGGTGGAATGGAGGATCCAGGGACTGACTTATATATAAGCAGGCTGTGTGCGAGAAAATGACAATTGAAATGCCAAACGTCATTAAAACTAAGCTTGTCACCTCATTTCAATACTCACAAAGTTTGGCATTTCTATTGTCATACTCTCACACACAGCCTGTTTATATATAAATCTGCCCCTGAATTCTCCATTCCACCCCATGGATCTGAGAAAGTTAACTGAGGTCTAGGAAAACTCATCCTACCAGCTTCTTTCTTTCCATTAGTATCAAAGATGCTACAAGATCCCTTTGCACACTGATAAATAAATATTATGCTTGTTTACCTGTACTCAGATGAAAGTTACTGTTGATGATGATGATGATAATGATGATGGAATACCTTCCTCTTGGAGGCTTGGTTGATGCTGTTATTGGTTTCATTCCAGGTTAAAACTTGGCTTTCCATTAAAGCCTTTACAACAAAATCAGAGCATCCTAATGTGTACACATACAGGGTTTTAGACTGTTTTAATTTTTTTTAATTATTCAACTTTTAAATTATTCAGCTGTTTAATATTAGGGGAGAATTTTTGACTAGTTTTTGCTACTTTAAATTTTAAATGGCTCAAACTGATTTTATTGTAAACCTCACAGAGTTCTTGTGATATTGGGCAAGATCTAAACGTTCTAATTATAGATAAATAAATACAGGTTGAGTATCCCTTCTCCAGAATTCCAAAATCCAAAATACTCAAAAATCCAAAATTCTCCACATGGGTGGGTAAGATAGTGGTATCTTTGCTTCTGATGGTTTGGTGTACAGAAGGACAGGTTGCATACCTGTAACGATATTTCTTCGAATGGTCATCTGCAAATTCACTCAAATGGGTCATTCTGCACCTGCACAGAGCCATTTGGAACCTTCTTAGAGTTATTAGAAGCGTTTTGGCGGTTTTGCCCTCTCTTAAACTGCCTTATTGGCCGGTTTCCTGCCTAAATCCTCAGTTCCATGGATGCCAAAGCAGCAGCCCAGGATTGAAGGAGAGGCAGGGCACCACTCTGAGGTGAAGATGGGCAGGATTTGTATGAATTCGCAGATGACCACTTGAAGAAACATTGTTACATGTATGGATCCTGTCCTCCTTCTTCGTGGTCTCTGCAAATCACACAAATGGGTTAGACTGACAAGCTTTGGTCAGTGGAGGAGGGAGTGCCATGCCAATAAGACGGCACATTGCCTCAAACAAAATCATCATTTGTGAGTTTGAGCCCCAGGCATGTCAATATAGGGATGAACAGTCCCGCTAATATGATGACTCTACATGAGTCGAGCTGAAATTCCAATACTGAGATGAAGTGGAAACAGTCACCAATGCAGGTGAGAACATGCCCAGTGGCAGAAAAAACAGGCTTGCCAGCTAAGCCGTATGTTGCACAGACTGTTGATAGACCCTGATGGACTGTGATAACCTAGCAGATGTATCTAAGGTCAAGTGAAAAACCTCTGACCTAGACAGCATAGGTTTGTTAGCAATGGAAAATATGCCAAGCTATCCAGTAGGTAGAGAAAGAAGTTCACTATTGCAAGCGGTAAAGGAATAGTAGACAAATACCGCAACAAGAAGGATCCAGGAGATGAATGTCTGTCTGATCCAGGAGATGAATAGAAGCCAACACGAAGGGCAACAGACTTGCAACATTGTGAGGCTGCACAAGTCATGACATTGGCAATCGGGAAAAAGGGGCTTACAAAGCCCTCAAATTTGAAGATGTGTCAGAAGGGAATCATTCAAGTGGGAAAAGGACAATGATCTGATAAAGCCTCTAAGCCATTGTTTGAAGATTATGGCACTGACAGACAAAGCTTAGATAATAAATAATCGAGGGATAAGTGTCCCTTGGACATAGAATGTGAAATAGACCATCTGCGCTCAGCAATGAGATGGTTGGGCATCACCAGCAAGGGCGGCAGAAACAAGTGTCTGCACTACAAAGTGGGCAGTAGGATGTCTGGATGGTCCATTCATACAGAGGGAGCCTAATGGCATCAAACTGGAGAAGCTCCAGTAGCAATTCCTGGAACAGTAGTGGACATCAGAGAGGGGGAATAGTACCTCATCTAGTCACAACAAAACACTGACAACAGGGAACAATGAGAATATCACAATATTCAATTGTTGTGACCCACAAGACACGTTGTGTGTGAACGTAATGTTTCAGGCCAGGGGTAGGCAACCTTTCCCCTTTAAGGGCTGAGGGACTTCAGCTCCCAGAAGCCTCAGCCATGTTGGCCAATAGTCCCATGTTAGCCAATAGCTCCTGGGATTCTGGGAGCTGAAGTCCCTCGGCCCTTAAAGGGGAAAGGTTGCCTACCCCTGTTTCACGCTATCAGCATGAAATATGCAGTTATTGGTGAAAATGCCAGAGAAAATAACTGGCTGGTGTGATGACTAGAAGACTAGCCATAGCATTATAAAAGTAAAGGAATTCCACAGTGTCAAGTAGAAAGAGATCCCAGTGGGAATGTTATCCCATCCCGTGATGTCCTGCAGAGGTTGTATCAAGGATAACAAGGCTTGGCAGGAACGGTGAGAGCGATAAGCAACAATATACCAGGAGTGATATGGTGTCAACCCAGCATGAATGGGTTGTGAGAAGAAGAATTTTAGAACAGGGGAGCTGAAATAGACCTTAAGAGCCACAAAGTTCAGCTCCTAGCCAGGTGTGAAACCCTTTATTGTATAGATTTGGGGTGTAAGATGAAGCATGAAGTACTCTGTTGTAGGGCACAATAATGGGGGGAGCACAGGCTTCCCTGTATGGAGAGTGAACTCCCAGGACATTTGCAAAGTGCACAGTTAGCCTTGGCAGGATTGCAGATGGAGACCTGAAATATCATGACCTCACCAAAATGACACCTTGAAACCAGAGGCTTGGGAGAACCAAATGTTATGATACCATCTCAGCCTGGAGAGATGGGACAAGTATGCATGTCACAAGATCATAAAGTGTCCACAGGGATGGACAATTCTGTGAAATGGAGGCTCGAATCAGAGGGATGTCCCCAGAGGGTGTTCCTGCCCAGAACAGCAAATGGGAAGAACTGACGCAGTTCCCATCTGAAATGAGGCCCAAGAAGATTGCACTGAAATCAGCAATCTATATGAGATGAGCTCATCCCAGTTAGAGACCAAACAGTTGTTTGCCACATGTTTCATGGATGTGAGTGGTACTGACAAGAACCCTTTGGAAGGGTAGTGCGTATGGGGCATAGACTTGTATTCCTCAATACATGTAGTGGCCCTTGGAAAGAAAACACCAACCTCATTCACTGACACTTGTACAGAGGAAGTGAAAAACATTCCTCTGTCATGGAGGGAACAAATACATCCTAAAAGCCACCAATAGGAAGGAAATAAAGGCATTAATGCCAATCTGAAAAAAGGGGGTATGACCATCCCAGTAACACTCATGGCAAACCTGGAATGGCAATGGCCCTCAGTATGGGAGTGTAATCATGTCTTCAATTTGGTAGTCTAAAGGAAATGTTGGTATTGATCCCATTACAGGGGGACCAAGGACATCCCAGAATATATTTGTATCAAGTGAGTGATACAAGAATATTGCTTGGCGTTAGAGGATGAGTGATGGTACCAAAGTCCCCCATGGGGGGAACAAGATGATTTCAATCATGCTGATACCGAGCGCATAATGGTAGTGTCCCTAAGTATAGAGGGAGCAAACCAATCATTGAATTTGATCCTCCAGTCCTGTGTGAGTGGAGTATTGTCCGTATCAAAAGTGCGCTGGTGAACAGAGACAAAAACATGTCCTCATAAGAATGTAACATGCGAATAGTGGTGTCCTCCTTCAGTATAGAGGGAGCACCACTTCCTCCAAATCAGCTATATAAGGATACTCATGATATCAGGTCTTGGCATGGAGGCAAATTTGACGCTGCATATCTGGCTAATGACTACATAAAGACTTCTCCTCAGAAGTACGATGGACCTTAGCTGAGCATGAAGCAGGGCAAGTGGCCATAAAAGACATTTTCTTCAGCTGTAAAAATGGCCTTAGCCATTGTTAAGCACACCAGTGAGCCAGGTGATGTTTTAAATGTTTCCCCTCAGGATTACTTTCAGAAAGAAAAATTGTCCCCAGGGTACAAAGGAGCATGCCAGAGAGGTGAGCATCCATTTTAGAAAAAATTACCTCAGCGGGCATTGAAATAACTTCACCTCAGAAATTAAATTAGCATGTAAGAATGCGATTTCTCAACGAAATCGCAGTGCTTCCTCTTAAATATGAACAACGATGTTAAAAAAATAAACTCTCTGAAGAGTTCCTCTAGATGCGACAGTGGCAGATAAAAGAAACTGAGGGTTTAGGTGGGAAACCAGCAAATAAGATAGTTGGAGAGTGGGCAGAGTTACTGCCAAAATGCTTCTAATAGCACTAAGAGGGTTCCGAACGGCTCTGCGCAGTCACAGAATAACCCATTTGTGTGATTTGCAGAGACCATGAAGAAGAAACTTTGTTTCATGCACAAAATTATTTTAAAACATTATGTATAAAATTACCTTCAGGCTATATTTATAAGGTCCCATCTCCAAAATATATCATTATGTACATATATACAATTATAGGTATTCCCCCCCCCCAAAAAAAAATCCAAAATCCAAAACACTTCTGGTTCCAAATATTTCAAGTAAGGAAGACTCAACCTGTATTAATATTGTTTTCCTGTACTCAGATGAAGGTTACAATTGAGCTTATTTTCAGTTCCACCAAACATCTGAGTTCTGCAGTATATGAGATTGGTACTTTGAAAACAAAAAGCTAATTCTATTATTCCATGGAGAGAGGAATAATATGAGAGTATCCTTATCGAAAAATTGGCTAATGTAAGAAAATGCCCAAATCCCCCAGATATGCTATTTCACATCTGAAGTGGCTATTTCTTTGGTGAAGAAATGTTCTCTAGTTTGATTACATATTCATATTTCCCCCTTTATTACTCAGTGTCGTTTTTCTCCAATGGCTACTACTTCAGTGCCTGGCGGTTTTCATTGGTGTCCACTCATGTGACTATGCTAGAAAATCAGCTGATATGTTTGATATTTCACCATTTACAAGTAGGCAACCAGGTTCTGAACTATTCAGGAAGGGCAGTCATTGTCTACTGTCAGTCATTGTCCTAACCTAGGGCAGAAAATCAAGGTTTTTTATGTTATCAGCACCAGGGGTAGGAAGAAGCCCATTCGGTAACCAGTTACTTTTCACAGTGATGGACTAAAACAGATCTACTTGGGGAGCTGTAACAGCCACGGCTGAAATTCATTACTTTTCAGTAGAATGAAAATGGGTTGTTATAATAATAATAATAAAATTTATTTATATCCCGCCCTATGGTAACCCAATCAGAGCAGCTTACAAGCATAAAAACATATACAGTACCCAACCCCAGAAACCCCTCCCCCCCTTAAAACAGTATTAAATCAATAAATATTAAAACAAACAATTCAATTCAGTAAAACAACACAAACCAATATATAAACCCAGCGGCCATGATCCTAACCATCCTTAGATGGGGCCACGTAAGGATCACTGGGGTGGGCATATCCGAGGCCAGAGAAAATTTTTAATCTGGAAAGGCCTGCCGGAAGAGATCCGTCTTGACAGCCCTTTTGAAGCTGTCTAACGATGTTAGCTGACGGATCTCGTCCAGCAGGTTGTTCCAGAGTTTGGGGGTGACAGCAGAGAAAGCCCTCCGAGAGGTAGCCGCAAGCCTCGATTTTGGGGGCTGCAGCAAGTTCCTCCCGGAGGACCGGAGAGCGCGGGGAGGATTGTATGGGAGGAGGCGGTCCCTGAGATAGCTTGGACCCAAGCCATTTAGAGCTTTAAAGGTAATAACCAACACCTTGTACTGGGCCCAGAAGCTGATAGGCAGCCAGTGGAGGGACCTCAAAACGGGGGTGATGTGATCCCTCCTAGATGTTCCCGATAAAAGCCTGGCTGCCATATTTTGTACCAGCTGTAATTTCCAAACCAAGCACAAGGGTAGCCCCATGTAGAGCGCATTACAAAAGTCGAGGCGTGAGGTTACCAGCGCGTGCACAACAGTCTTGAGATCCCTTACTTCCAGAAAAGGGCGCAGCTGGCGTATCAGCCGAAGCTGATAACAGGCGCTCCTGACCGTTGCATTAACCTGATTAGCCATCAGGAGCGACGAGTCAAGGAGCACCCCCAGACTGCGAGCACAGTCACTGGAGGAGAGTGTGACCTCATCCAGGACTGGAGGTTGCAACCCAATTCTTGGTTTCGGGGCCGCTACCATGTTACTCATAATAATAATAATAATAATAATAATAATAATAATATTTATTTGTATACCGCCCAATGGTTACCCAATCCGGGCGGTTAACAGCATAAAAACAATACAAAATATATCCCTCCCACCCTTAAAACAATATTAAACAATTCATTTTAAAATCAATATAACAGCAACAATAAAATAAATTAATTGCAGTTCCATTACCTGGGGTAAGTGTTGACTCAATTTGAGCAATGGAGGGAGAAAGGTCAGATCAGCGGCTCTTTTGTGCTGCAGCTGGAAAGATTTCCTTTCTAATTCAGTGGACCCTTGGTATCTGTTGAGGTTTGGTTCCAGAACCTCCCATGGATAACCAAATCCGTGGATGCTCAAGTCCCATTAAATACAATGCATAGTTTTTTTTTAAAAATGATCTCTTATATAAAATAGCAAAATCAAGGTTTGTTCTTTGGAATTTACATATTTTTAAAATATTCTGAAGCCATGGATGGTTGAATCTGTGGATTTAAAAAAAAATCCATGGATATGAAGAGCTGACTGTATCATTTCCATCTCTCTCAGCATTTCCAAGTTGCAATATCTGAATTGACTACTTGGGGGAGCCAGTGATCATTTTCCTGTATTTTTTAGTAGCACAATAGTAACAGTAATTTTTCTGTAATAAGTAAATCAGTGAGAGCCAACCTGGTGCAGTAGTTTGAGCATTGGACTATGTCGCTGGAGACCAGGTTTCGATTCCCTGCTCGGCCATGGAAATGACTGTATGACCTTGAGCAAGTCATACTGTCTCAACCTCAGAGGGAAGCAAAGGCAAACCCTCTCTGAAAGAATCTTATAGCAAGTACACTTCTATACCGGTTATATATCTTCCCAATAAAACACCACAATAGGGCTGTGTTAGGGTTGCCATAAGTTGGAAATGATTTGAAGGCACACAACAACAGCAGAGTAATGTTTATGGGCTGCAGTAGCAGTAACAAGCATTGGCTTGTTGGGTAATAAATCAAATCTCTAGTTCTTTTAAAAAGTAATGTTTCAAGCTCGGCCAGCATGCAGTGGCCAAACAATTTCAGTTCTTACAATAAGAAAATAATAAATCACTATGCATCTTTGACTGACTATTTTTCATCCTGATGCAGGTCAGCCATTGCTGCAGGACTCTATGGCTACAATGGAGTCCTGGTGGGGATGCTCATGGCTGTCTTCTCAGACAAGGGAGAATATTATTGGTGGCTGTTGCTTCCTGTGATTCTTGCATCCATGACATGGTGAGTCCAAAGGAATTACAGGCCTTTGCAGACTGCCAGAAATAGTGCAAATTGAGTCCACTTTTAGGGTTAGGGTTAGTGCTAGGGAATCATGGGAATTGTTTGTTTTTTTCTAAGACATTGAGCCTTCTCTGTCAGAGAGCTCTGGTGCCACAATAAAATACAGTTCCCGTGATTCCCTAACCCTAACCCTAACACTTAAAGTGGACTCAATTTGCACTATTTCTAGCAGTCTGCAAAGGCCCTACATCTTTAAATATCTTGCCTTTCTCCCAACACAGGAGAATTAGAAATAAAATACAACTTTTAAAAATGTATAATACAAAAGGTATTTTTAAAAAATCATTAAATAGACAATCCTATTAAATTGGAAGCTGGTGTGGTGTAGTGGTTTGTGTACTGGATTATGACTCCAGAGACCAGCGTTTGAATCCCCACTTGGTCATGTAAAACCAATGGGTGTCCCTGGTCAAATCACACTCTCTCTGCCTCAGAGGAAGGCAAAGACAAGCCCCCTTATGAACCTGAGTCAATAGCCTGGCTGTAACATTTTGCAAAGTTTCTGAACACCCTGTTTGGGTATTCCTCTTCACAAAGGATTGGCCCATGGATTTATCACTGCAATGGCAATAGTTCCATTCTAGATTCTGTTGCCATTCTTTCCATAACTGCTCCAATCTGAACTACAGCTGTTCTGGTACTGAACTAGGGACTGTCACCATTGCACATACAGGAACTTACATGGATCTGAACAAATCTTGCCAAGAAACCTCCATGATAGGTTCATCTTAGAGTCACCATAAATCAGAAATGACTTGAAGGCACACAACAACAACAACTCCCTGATTGTAATCTGACCTTCCTCTCATATCAGGGATAGGAAAATTCATGGAGGACAGGAACCAGTTCCCTCCACCAGGCTACATCCCCTCACCACCTGCCAAAAAAATAATAATAATAATAACCCAGCAAGACCAAATACCTTTGTTTTCCTCTGCAGCCCCTCTCAAAATGGAAATCAGAAGTGATACTGACTCACTTCTTGTCACCCTTTTGAGAAAGACCACAGAAAAAATAGAGAATTTGAGTGTTGCATGGGAATTTTAATGCCTTTTCACACATTTGGGGCATTTTTAAAAAACAATTTGAAGGCAAAATTTGCTTGAAAATTGAAGAGTGCTGTTTTTCCAAGGGACTGATGGAGGAACTTAGCAGCTACAAAATTGGGTCCAGAGTCCACATGTGGTCCAACCCTGGTCTGTATGCTATGCCATGCCACACCTGCTTAAACAGCTAAATATTCTCTCTTTTAACTTGTTTTATTTTCCTCTAAGATGATTTCCATTGAATTGGTTCTGCAAACTGCTATGAACTTGTTTGCTTTCTCTTTATTCTAAATTTGTATGCATGCATATTTTTTTTCATGACTACACATATAAAACGTCACATTGAAACACATTTACAACATGACCATTCATTTTCCCAGAATTGTTATGCACCCTACTGCAATTATCATTCTTCACTTTCATAAAGAAGAGGTGTAATCAGCCATGTCCCCCAAAAAATTAAAATTAAAATGTCATAGAATCATAGAGTTGTAAGAGACCACAAGGGCCATCGAGTCCAACCCCCTGCCATGCAGGAACTCAAAATCAAACTATCCCTGACAGATGGTCATCCAGCTTCTGTTTAAAGACCTCCAAAGAAGGAGACTCCACTACTCTCCGAGGGAGTGTGTTCCACTGTTGAACAGCTCTGACTGTCAGGAAGTTCCTCCTAATGTTGAGGTGGAATCTCTTTTTCTGTAGCTTGCATCCATTGTTCCGAGTCCTATTCTCTGGAGCAGCAGAAAACAAGCTAGCACCCTCCTCAATATGACATCCCTTCAAATATTTAAACAGAGGTATCATAACCCCTCTTAGCCGTCTCTTCTCCAGGCTAAACATACTCAGTTCCCTAAGACGTTCCTCGTAGGGCATGGTTTCCAGACCCTTCACCATTTTAGTCATCCTCCTCTGGACACGCTTCAGTTTTTTGACATCCTTTTTGAATTGTGGTGCCCAGAACTAGACACAGTATTCCAGGTGGGACCAATGCAGTGGCACTATTACTTCACTTGATCTAGATACTATATTTTTATTAATGCAGCCTCAAATTGCATTGGCCTTTTTAGCTGAGGCATCACACTTTTGACTCATGTTCCACTTGTGATCTACTAGGACTCCTAGATCCCTTTTACACGTAGTCTTGTTAAGCCAGGTGTCCCCCATCTTATATCTATGCATTTTTATTTATTTATTTATTTATTTATTGCCCTAAGTGCAGTACCTTACATTTCTCTGGGTTGAAATTCATTTTGTTAGCTTTGGCCCAGCTTTCTAATCTATTAAGGTCATTTCAGATTTTCATCCTGTCTTCTGGGCCATTTGCTATTCCTCCTAACTTGGTGTCATCTGCAAATTTGAGAAGCATGCCCCCTATTCCTTCATCCAAATCATTGATAAAGATGTTGAAGAGCACTGGGCCCAGGACAGAACCCTGTGGCACCCCACTGGTCACTTCTCTCCAGTATGAAGAGGAGCCATTGTTGAATACCCTTTGGGTTTGGTCAGTCAACCAGTTACTAATCCACCTAATAGTTGTATTATCTAGCCCACATTTTACTAACTTGTTTGCAAGAATATCGTGGGGGACCTTGTCAAAAGCCTTACTGAAATCAAGATATGCTATGTCTACCGCATTTCCTTCATCTACCAAGCTGGTAATTTTATCAAAAAGAGAGATCAGATTAGTCTGGCATGACTTGTTTTTGAGAAACCCATGTTGACTTTTAGTGATTATGGCATTCCCTTCTAAATGTTCACAGACTCTCGGTTAATGAACTGTTATAGAATCTTTCCCAGTATTGATGTCAGACTAACTGGGCAAAAGTTTTTGGGATCCTCTTTTTTCCCCTTTTTGAAGATGGGGACAATGTTTGCCCTTCTCCAGTCTGCTGGGACTTCTCCTGTTCTCCAGGAGTTCTCAAAGATTATTGCCAGTGGCTCTGAGATTACATTTGCCAGTTCTTTTAATATCCTTGAATGTAGTTCATCTGGTCCTGGAGACTTAAATTAATTTAGGTTAACTAGATATTCCTGTTCCTCTTCTTCATTTATTCTACACTGCATTTCCCCTATTGTGTTCTCTGCTCCATTTTCCTCAGGTTGAACACCCTTTTCCTTTTGGTAGAAGACTGAGGCAAATAAGGTGTTGAGTAGTTCTGCCTTTTCTCTGTCGCCTGTTAGAATTTATCCATCTTCTCTGTGCAGTGGCCCTACCATTTCTTTCTTTTGCTACGGACATACCCAAAAAGCCCTTTTTATTGTCCTTAACCCCTCTAGCAAACCTGAGCTCATTCTGTGCTTTGGCTATCCTGGCTTTATTTGTTTGAATTCCTCTTTAGTGATTTCGCCCCTTTTCCATTTCTTATTCATCTCCCGTTTAAAAATTAGTTCAGTTGAAAGTTCTTTTGTCATCCAACCCAGTTTCTTGATACATCTTCCATTTTTCCTTCTCATTGAAACAGTTTGAGATTGTGCCTTCAGTATCTCCCTTTTGAGAAACTCCCATCCATCCTGAACTCCCTTCTCCTTTAGCATTCCTGACACGGGATCACTCCCACTGTTTCCCTAGGTTTGTTGAAATCAGTTCTCCTAAAGTCTAGAATGAGTGTTTGACTATGCCTGGCTTCTCCTTTCCACTGTATAAGAAAGTCCAGGAGAACATGATCACTCCCCCGCTAAGGATCCCACCATTTGCACCCCATTAACCAGATCATCCCTGTTGATTAGGATCAGATCTAAAATAGCTGATCCCCTTGTAGCCTCTTCCACCTTTTAGACAAAGAAGTTGTCTTAGAGGCAAGGGAGAAATTTGCTAGACCTTGGAATATTGGCTGAGTTTGACTTCCAGCAAATAGCCAGATAGTTGAAGTCACTCATCACTACTACATCTCTCCTTTCTGAGTGTGTGGTCATTTGTTCTAGAAAGGCATTATGTCACATAGATCCTCTCAACAGAACAATAAATTTGCTCTCTTTTGCTCTAACAACTGGTGCTTCTCAAACAGCAGCAACAAGTCATGTGTCCTTTTGTTAGCATTTTCTCCTGCCTTTTTGAAAGAAAAAATGATGACAAGGTCTTCTTCTTTTGAGCTTTCTCGTGATTAAGATTTTGTGAACAAACAAAACATGATCAAATTTGGGAAGTAGTTCACTGCAGTAATGAACATTTTTTGAAAAAGGTAAAGGTTTCTCCTTTGACAAGGTTGTCAAGTCATGTTCAACTGTAGTGGGTGGTGTTCATCTCAGTTACTAAGCCGAAGACAACTCTGTGATCATGTGGCCAGCATGACTGCACAGGACGATGTTACCTTCCTAACCAAAATGATACCTATTTTTCTACCTGCACTTTTACATGATTTTGAATTGCTAGATTGGCAAAAGCTAGGACTGGTGACGGGAGCTCACTCCGTCACATGGTGCCTGGGCCTCGAACTGCCAACCTTCCCATCTTGCTATCATCAGAGTCAGTGTCTTAACCACTGAGCCACCACACCCCTAGTATTGAGCATTAGGGAAAATTAAAAAATTATGTGGTTGGGAAAAGTTGACAGGTTTTTGAAAATGCAGTTGAGAGCGGGTATGGTATTGGGGGTCTTAATGTCTTTGTAAGTGGACTCACACCTGCTGGAATTAGAACTGGGCAATTCTGTAATATCTGTATCCAATAGAGGGCTGCTATTACATTATGCATACATGCTGCAGTAGCTCAAGTGTTTAAAACACTGACTTTGTTGATTGCAAGATCAGCAGGTTGGCGTTCAAGGCCTAGGTGCTGCATGATGGGCTGAGCTCCTGTCACTAGTCCCAGCTTCTGCCAACCTAGCAGTTTGAAAGCATGCAAATGCAAGTAGATAAATAGGTACCACTTCGGTGGGAAGGTAAACAGCGTTCTGTGCAATCCTGCTGGCCATATGATCACAGAGTAGACTCTGACAACGCTGGCTCTTTGACTTAGTAAAGGAGATGAACACCACCCCCTATGGTCAGACATGACTTGACAACCTTGTCAACAGAGAATACCTTTACCTTTACCTTTATTAAATTATTACATAGTAGAGCCAGTAAAGTGATCAATGTGCAGTGGGACTGATACACAGAAAGACCAATGCACAATGGGATGTGCATCACATTGAACTTAATGTACATCACATTGCGCATTGCATAATCCCAGTTCATATTAGGCACCAATGGGCATTGGGCATTCTTGCATGTTAAGCATCTTTACAATTCAGTAATGGTGTTTCTTAGTGCCTATGCTACAAAGCTAAGTATGTGTAAACTTACATAATATAATAGGTCATATAGGATGGGGGGGGTTAAACGCAGAATAATTTAATAGCTGTTTGTTGTGTGCCTTCAAGTTGAATCTGACTTGAGGTAATCCTAAAGTGGAGCTATCATGGGGTTTGCTTGGCAAGAGTTGTTATTCATTTCGTAGGGAATGTTTCCTCTATATATGAGGAGGTCAGAGATATAGCAATGCAACCAAAGTATGACTAGCTGCCAATACTTTCTGGGAATGGCTTGAATGTCCCATCGTTTATAGTCACTCCAGGAAGTACTAGCAGTTGGCCACAGTTTGTGGCTGCATCACTCCTTATTAATTCAATGAAGCAAGCAAACAAGTAAGCAAGCAAACAATAGAGTCATTTGCTGCTCTGCACCACAGAATGCCTGTTTAAAAGTTTTTAAAAATAGAGGTTGGGTGAACCTCCAGGCATTTCATATACAAGGTAAGAAGCAACACACATACATACATACATACATACATCAAGACATCCACCAAGTAATTAACGTTTTGTGCAGATCAGTTATCTTTTTGTTTAATTCTAACAGACGACCATGATTAAAAATAATTTTAAACAATTTCCTTTTGTTTTAAAGTGTTGTTGTTTTAATGATAGCTTATTTAAAGCTACCATGTATTTTAAGACATTTTTTTGTACTAATTTTTCATTAATGTACCTTGTTTTGATTCATGTGGGAGCCGCTTTGGTCTCATTCAGGAGAAAGCAGGATACAAAATTAAATAAATAAATAAATAAATAAATACACATTTTCCTGAGACATCCAAAGAAAAAGGGCGGGATAGCTTACTTAGGAAATATGAACACAACCAATAGAAGAGTTCTAGGTGTGGTCATTTTTCGCTGTATCACTCTCTACAATGCTAGAAAGACTGAAGGAAAATTGCATTGGAGGGGCAAAATACCTACTTAGGAGACAATGCCCTCATTCCTCCTCACCGCTGCCCAATAGCAACACCCCTCTGCATGTGCATAGCACAATATTTTATGAATAGTTGTCAAGGGGTGTGAGCTAGCATGGTATAGTACTTTGTGAGTTGGACTAGGACTCTGGAAAACCAGGTTTCAGATTCCTGCTCAACTATGGAAATCCACTAGATGACCTTGGACAAGTCACACACTCTCAGATTCTGAGGAAAGCAATGGCAGATCCCCTCTGATGAAATCTTTCCCCCCCCCCCTAAAAAAAAAAAAACCTTAGGAGAAGGTCACCATAAGTCAGAGTTAACTTGAAGGCATACAACAAGAACAACAGTTGTCACAGGAGTGAGAGGGAGTGAGTTCCTAGCCTTCTTCTACACATGTAACAGCATCTTCACTAGTCAAAATATCAGCAAATGAAATTTTCATATCATGGAGGAGAAGCACTGATACGTAGCCACATGTCCTAACTTACAGGGGACAGTCATCTGTTTGAAGACATCTTATCTTTGAAGGTCTGTCCCGTTCAAATCTAGTTAAATGATAATGAGCCACAAGCAAAGAAAGTGGAGACCTTTAAGTTGCAAATGAACAGTTTCCTTCTCAACAGCAGGCTGAGCTGGCACAGTGGTCACTGGGTTATAGATTATAGCCTTTTCCATTGTGGTGGCCTGTATTCTATTTTTATTTAAATTATTATAATTTCAGTGGTTTCAGCTATATGTAAATTAACATATTTAAATTAAATTATGTAAATTAATATATGCAAATTCTAATGCAATTCTATGTCTCTGGGATCTTTTTTCTACTTTTTTAGTAATGCCTTTACTCTTGGGGGGAAGTCTACATCCCACAAGAGAATGAACTGCTGATACCCAAGATATTACATGAAGCAGGTTGAGTGTTAATGCTTCATCCACTCAGTTCCATATCTCATATATGTCTTTTAGGAGGGTGCAAGGGGCTATTCTCTAGCCCACTGAACCTTGTCCAAAATCTCCTTTCTGCCACAGCTGTCAACCCCTGGGAGAAATCACTGTTACTGCATACCAGTGTGGAAGGGAGAAGAGGAGAGGCAGTTCAGATGTCAATGAACTGGATTATCTCCATTTGGAGTGAGGAGGAAAATGGAATGCACTCACAGTTGGAGCACACCCTCCAACTCCTTCTCCTCTGAGGCATATTGGTTGAATTCCTTCCAAATCTCTCCTTTCCCCATCAGTAAGCAGCAGAGGACTTGACAGCTGACAGAGGGGAGTTTGGGATGCTGGGAGAAAGGCTACAGAATAGCATCATACAATCATAGACCCTTAGGGCCTTATTGCATTACAAAAGACAGACAAGAGGCAGCGAGATAGAAGTGACTTTATGCTTACCTTCCTGCATGATGTCGTAGTACTTCCATTCTCTCTCCAGAGGGAGTCAAATGGATTTTTCCAGCAAGAGAAAAGGCACACATTTATGACTGTCTCCCTTGTCTTACTTTTGTATTGAAATAAAGCCCTTAGATTTGGAAAGGATCTCATGGGCCATCTAATCCAAACTCCTGCCATGCAGAAATACACAATTAAAGCACTCTTGAAAGACACCCATCCAACCTCTGTTTAAAGACCACCAAAGAAGAACCTTTAGGCAGTTCATTGCACTACTAAACAGCTCTTATAGTAAATATGTTTTTCCTAATGTTTGGATGGAATCTCTTTCTTTGTGAAGTACACCCCTCTAGGATTAGGGCTGTAAGACTCCTATGGAAGTGGAAAACCCACAATTAAAAAACAACAACACTACACTCATTCCTCCACATTTGCTGGGGTTAGGGGCACAGGACCCCCATGAATGTGGAAAAACTGCAAATAACAAAAACACTATGTTTTTACCTGAGATAACACCTTTCTAGGACTCTCTTGGTCCTCGAGTTCAACTCTGTAGTCAACATCTGCCAGACATTGACCTTACAATTGTGCTGGTGGAGCTACAAATGCCTAGTGGAGTGTTCTCTCTAGGAATCTCTAGGTCCTTCAGTGTGACTTTTGGTTAAAGTTGACCATAGAGTTGCGCTGGAAGACCTAGATATTACAAGAGATAAAATATTAATAAAATCTGTGAATAATCAAATTGTCGAAAGTCAAAACCACAAATGTGGAGGGATGAATGCACTTTTTTAAAAACTTGAGAGAACATTTCTCTAGTAATCTCTGGGCCCTCCAGTGCAACTTGATGCTCAACATCCATCACAAGCTGACCATCGAATTGCACTGGAGGACCTACAAATGCCTAGAGAAGTGTTTTCTCTGTAGGAAACTCTGTTGTGACTCTATGATCAACTACTGGCAGAGTTTTGCTGGTAGGCCTAGAGATTCCAAGAGAGAATGTATTACTCAAATCCATGGATAATCAAATCCACAAAAGTCAAAATGTGGAGGGCCTATTGTTATTTGAATAGCACCTTGCACACCATCCCAAAAAAGGCATGTGCATGTAAGCAACACTTATGTGACTAACTTGATTCCGGCTAATGTCTGAAAACCAAGTTGGCACAGTAGCATGGGCAAATGGAAAGGTTGGCTGTCCTAGTATTCATGAAAAGGGTTCCCAATCCAAAGAAAAAAGCCCAATGAAAACTAGCATACTCGGTAGCCACAAAATACTGAGGGCCTTTGCAGACTGCCAGAAATAGTGCACATTAAATTGAGGCACTGCCCTGGCTCAGTGCTAGGGAGTCATGGGAATTGTATTTTTTTCTGGGACATTGAGCCTTCTCTGTCAGGGAACTCTGGTGCCACAATAAATTACAGTTCCCATGATTCCCTAGCACTGAGCCAGGGCAGTGCCTCAATTTAATGTGCACTATTTCTGGCAGTCTGCAAAGGCCCTGAGTGTCTGTTGGGAAAGAAATGATGATAGGGCACTTTGCTTAGCTGTGACTTCTGTTCTTCTTTTCCAGCCCTCTTTTCACAAGTGCTTTGGCTTCTCTCTTCAGTAAATGGGACCTGCCCGTTTTCACTTTGCCTTTCAACTTGGCTCTGAGTCTCTTCGTAGCTGCCACTGGACACTACAATCTGTTCTTCCCCACAACGCTTATTCAGCCAATAAACTCAGTACCCAACATCACTTGGCCAGAAGTCCAGGTTTCTTTGGTAAGACAATTTTAAACATGTGCATATCTGAAACGTGAGTGGAGACTATCAGAAAGTGGGGATCAGAGGGAATAATTCACCTCTAAATGAAAGACTATAGGGCTAAAGCTGTGTGAGAATCATTGCATTTTGGTTGCTAGAGTTAACAGGACAGGGGTATCCCAGCCCCTGAGATCATACCCTCCAACTGTTCTGATTTGGCAAGTACAGTCCCAAATAATCCTCTGTTGCCCCACTTTTTCAGCTGCTATTAAAATGTCCAGCTTTCTCTCACAGGCTTTCATTTTGCCTCCTGTGAGCAAATCTTGCCAAGATTTGGCAAGATTTGTTCAGAGGTTTGCCATTGCCTTAGGGTTGCCATATGTTAGAAATGACTTAAAGGCACACACAACACACACACACCTGTTTGTGTCAGTGGGTTAGAACAAGACGAAGGAGGGCAATTGGTAGTATTGTTCCTAATAGTGTGGCTGGTTGTCCCAGAATGTGGTGCTGCTGCATTGCCTGCTGGGTAACCCTACACATCAATCAACAACCCCAAAGGTGGAGCCCAGAGGTGACAGATCTGTGGGGAGAAGGCTTTCCTTGAGATCCTCTCCCAGGGCTTAAATATGAATCTTGGATCAGATCCAGCATGGTGTAGTGGCTTAGAGTACAACTCTAGAACCAGGGTTCAATTCCCCACTTGGCCATGGAAACTCCAATGGGTGACCTTGGTCAAGTCACACACTCTCAGCCTCAGAGGGAAGCACTAGCAAAAACCTCTCTGAACAAATCTTGCCAAGAAAATCCCATGATAGGTTTGCCTAGGGCTGCTGTAAGTCAAAAACAACTTGCCCACAACATTAACAATGTAATGCATACAGTTAAATTATAAAGACAGGCTTAAAACACATTGATATAATATAAAGAAATAGCCCTCTAATATAGTTTAGATTAAAAGGCCTGTCTGAATTTTTGAAAAATCTCTTCACATACGTAGTCTCTAGCACACTCTAACCTACAAAATGGTGTTTATTTGTTTCTCGTGACAACCCCACTGCCATGCAACACCACAGTGTTGGAAAAGTGCCTTCCTACGCTATTGGAAATTTTATTGCCATAATTTACTTGTGTATGCAGTTGGGACTGCCTAGAGCTATAACCACCTGATTAGGTGTTATAACATCTAAGTGATCCTTCCAAATTCTGAATTTAGGAGACGATGCTTTCTTGCTGGAGATTTGTTCTTAAGGGGCTGGGTTACTATGGAGTAAGCATGGTCAGCAAATTTGGAGAGCATCCAAAATCTGCCTTCTTGCAAGCATAACAAGAGCTATGAAAAAGATGGTGATGGCGACAATGATGACAATGATGATGACAATGATTGTCATCATCCCCATTTTCCACACAGAAAAACAAACACTTACATGCAGACATATTTTCCTGTTACAGCTCCACATTCATAGGCCTAACTAAAACAAATGGCTAGCATAATGGCCTCAGCCCAATGTCACTTCAGTGCACCATAAATATCTACATGCTATGCTGCCAAATATACTGAAACATTCTTGAAGCTGCCTCACATGCCATTTCAAACTTTATGTATTGTTGCTGGAATAGGAGACTGTGGGGCTGTACAGACGGGCAAAAAAAGTTGCTTTCAGGCTGACTTGGAGGTGTGGCATTTAGATGACGCACACCTAAAAGCCAGCAGGAAAGCTACCTCTAGGTGCCATATGCCGAGAAAAGCCTCTCCAAAAAGGGCACTGGAGATTTAAAACAGCTGTATAAATGCACCATCGCACATGCGACAGAAATTGAGTCAGCAAACCAGAGAATGCGCCCCACAATGAAGACTTTAATTTAAAGCGCCCTATGTTTCCAGGTGTGGATGCACCACTGCAGGTGCACTTGAATATTAGAACCCTAACCCTAATTGTAACCCTAACCTTAACCCTAATTGTAAAGCTAACCCTAATTGTAACCCTACGTATGCGCCCTAGCAACTGTTCTCTATTATAATACATTATGTCGCATGCATGCATAGTCTGCATGAAAAAGGCTTTTGTAACTTCTTCTACACAGGTGTGCGGTGTGCATAAAACCTGCACACCACTTCCTGGCATGCTTAGGGGGGGCTCCTGGAGTAACGTTTGTCTTTTGACCATGTCCCTTGCATGACCACCAGCTGCATGTATCCAGTCTGTCCACATAAACCTCCCTTGAGGACGACAGAGTAGGTGTCTTTTCAGTTGACAAACTCGTTCCTCTGCCCCAAGGGTGGCATAATCAGACAGTAGCACTTGTCTACAGCACCCACTACTTGAGAGAAGCTGAAGTCAATGAATCCTTGCATAATCTGTGGGTGTATGACAGGTCCTGTGCAGGTGCGCAGGGATGCCGAACTTCAGTCACCTTTGTACCCAGAGAGTGACAGACTGTATACCAGCCTATGACATGTTCTGCATAGGTGCACAGGTGTGCAGGGATGTGTTCCTGCGCATATGCACATGCATCTGAGAGAACGAAAAAAAAATAGAGCAGCTGCTGCTGGCCCATGCAGTTACTCTGTTTCCCTTCGTGGCATCCTTAGGGCCAGCAGTGTGGTTGGTGGGACTTCAATACAGCCTTGGAAAAGCCTCATTGACTGCCCCCCAATGTGGTTGCTCTGTCCCCATTTAGGGCATCCTTGGGGCAGTCAGGGCAGTTGCTGCAGCTTAGGGAAAAGGCAGCTTCATGTCACCTTTTCCTGACCATCTGCACAGCCCCTTAGTTATGTCCTGGACACCAGCCAATAACCTCTTAGCTCTTACTACCTCCAAGGACTCATCTGCACTTACCAGAATACTCCAGGCTGCCAGAGTATTCTGACCCTAAATTCACCCCTTTCCTTAGTCTCTTTTCCAATGATCATGGGCAGCTGCCTTCCCACACTACTACTAGTCAGGATGGCTGTGTATTACCTCCAAGGAGTGTAAGTTTCTCAATACCAGTTGAAGGGGAATGTAAGCAAGCTTCTGGGCTTCCCAGCACCCTCTGGATAACCAACTGAATGCTGGACTTATGGAGGTCTTTGGTCTATCCAACATGGCTCTTCTTATGTTCTCCAGCATGCCATTCCAAGGATAACTGCTTCCACTTTTCTTCTTCTTCTTCTTCAGATACTACTCTTTGGACGTTTTCACACAGAGCAAAAAAGGGAGTCGTTCCTACCTCCATCTGGCCCCACTCCGGCTCTGTGCAGGAAAAGTTCACATGACGTCGCAGCAAGCCCCTCCTCATCCTTCGCCATCCCTGCGCCATCCCTACCTCACTCCGGGGTCTTGCTCGACGTGTTCAAACTACGTCGCAGCAAGCCCCGCCCCATGTTGCGCAATCCCTGCTCCATCCCTGCCGCTAGCCGGCTTTAGCGCCATCTTTTTAATTCCTTTTTTAAAAAGGAATTACAGGCGCTTCTGCCGGAGGCAATCAGGAGTCATTCCGGCGGCTGCTGTTTTCGCCGCCGGAATGACTCCTGATGGCTTCCAGGGGGCTTCCAGGCGGCTTTAGAGCCGCCTGTGTGAATACGTCCTGTGTTTAAACTCTGGCTTCATCTGCACTGCAGGGACAATGCAGTTTGACACCATTTTAACTGTCATGGCTCAATGCTATGGCATTCTGAGATTTGTAGTTTTGTGAGACATTTAGCCTCCTCTGTCAGAGAGCTCTGGTACCACAACAAATTACAGTTCCCAGAATTTCATAGCACTGACCCATGGAAGTTAAAGGTGGTGTCAAACTGAATTATTGCATAAAGGGAACTAAAATCCACCCTGTCTATGTCACACCAGTGGAGGCAACACAATGTGTGACAACATGGGAGAAACATGGCTTGGAAATATTTCTCCCTATAAATATTTTTTCCCCAAAAGCAAACTTTGATTTTGCCATTTTTATGTAAGGGACTATTTTATTATACCATTGTATATAATAGTACTTGAGCATCCAAAGATTTTGGTATCCACAGGAGATCCTGGCACCAGACCCCAGGGGTCCACTGTACTTCAGTTCTTCCATCTTCCATTCCAGTTACCATTTTTAAACAGTCTTTCCCTTTCTTTCTTTAGTGCAGGTGGTAGAGGCTCAAGATACCATCAGCAGAGCTCATTTTGTGGCTGTTTTAATTCAAATAGCTGCTCTCTCTTGTGTAATGGGGACCAGCCTTTACACAGCACATCAGGATCTTGAAATCTTCATTCCGTGCTGCCTTTCTGTCCATGCTGGGGCAGAGGTTTACAAAAGACACTATAAAATAAATACATATCAATAAATTGCCCTGAGAGCTAGTTTCATAGTCCCATTATTTTTCTTCCCATAGCTCCCTGCATTGCTTGCCCAGGTAGCAGTAATGAAATATTTGGAATATGCAAGGAATGTACGTTTAAGACCCAGATTCTCATAAAACAAGCACTACTCTGTTGATGGGATTGCTGCCATGCCCCTTTTTCTCAGCGGAAAATTACAGCTTAGGCCTTCGAGTTGTAAGTCAGTTTTGGAATTAAGACCAGCCATCTCCCTGTTTCCACAGGGAGCAGTATTTATGTGAGATTAACAGGTTATTAGAAATATTTTTATTCTTATCTCCACAAGAGACTTCAAAAGTGAATGCCAGCATCCTTTGGAAAAACGTTCCCCAATGACTTAGCCAAAAGCGATAATGAGTTTTCAGCTGTCACGCTGAAAGAGACCCACTGCACCGGGCTTTTAATTTAATTTAAATAGGAGGCCTTTGTTTCAGCTGTCAGCTCATCACGGTTCAGATTCAGAACGTTAGCGGCTTGACACTAGTTGGTTGTTTCAAAGAATGGAAAGGCGCATGCTGCCAATTCGGGGGTTGAGAGTTCAGTGAACAAAAGCCTAGTTCACAAACTCACCAGGACAGATATGGAGGCTTCATTTGATGGAGGAACAACATGAATGCCCTTCACCTCCCCTACACAGATAGATGCAGGCTCTATGTTCCTGACTGCCCATGCAGCAGTATCAAATGAAAACAACTCCATATCTCACACACACACACACACACACATTTTTAGGATAGGGAAGGATAAATTGAATCAGTGGCATCATTAGGGGGGTGTGGGGGGTGCGGACTGCACTGGCTGACACTCAAGAGGGTGTTGTTACCCAGTGAGGTGGTACACCGGAAGTGGCTGCAGGGCAAGAGAGAAAGGCATCTCATCCCTTTCTCACTTGTCCACCAGCTAGCCATGGCAGTCCCTTGCATTTGAGCTCTAGCATGGTTGCAGCCCCACCAGAGCCCAAACAGACCTCTGAGAGCCAAGGCAGTCTGCCAGCCGGGCACCAGGTGACACCAACCCCTACTATGCCACTGAACTGAATGGGATGGCCTCATGAAATGTTCCCCACAACTCTGCATTCACAGCTGCCAGCATGGCTGATGGTGAGACAGGGCCTTCTCAGTGGCTGCTCCTAGGTTCTGCAACTCCCATCCTAGTCTGGGAGACCAGACTGACCACCTCCTTCCACCAGCAGGGAAAAGGCTTATTCCAGCAGTGTTTTAATCATAGAATCATAGAGTTGGAAGAGACCACAAGGGTGATCCAGTCCAACCCCCCTGCCATGCAGGAACTCTCAATCAAAGCATCCCCAACAGATGGTCACTCAGCCTCTGTTTAAAGACCTCCAAAGAAGGAGACTCCACCATACACCAAGGGAGAGTGTTCCACTGTTGAACAGCACTTACCGTCAGGAAGTGCCTCCTAATGTTGAGCTGGAATCTCTTTTCCTGTAGCTTGCATCCATTGCTCCGGGAGCAATTGCTTGCATCCATTGCTTGCATTCATTGCTCTAGTCCTGAAGGTTTTTAAAGAAAGGGCAGTAGAGGGTGCTAAATTGTTTTTAGTGAATTGTATTTAACGGTGTTTTTCCTTTTCAGGTATATGTTTTAAATTGTTTTAATAATAATGAATGGTTCAATTTTGTTGCAATGTTGACATGTGTATGTTTTTAGCTATCTTGTACTTGGCTTCAGTTGCAAGCTACCTTGAACCCCGATTTTTGGGGAAAGGTGTGATTGATGATGATGATGATGATGATGATGATGATGATGATGGGTGGGTGTTATTGAACTGCAGATCCCAGCAGTATTAGCCAGGAGAACCAGTGGTGAGGGCTGCTGTGATTGACATTTCAGTAACATCTAGGAACCAATAAAAGTCCCTATTCTGATAGGCAGGAGTTGAGAAAGTTCACCCTAAACACACATGAAAGAAACTTCTCTTGCTTTTCCAGTGACCTTAGTGTTTTGGTAGTGCTTCCCTCCTATTAGCCAAAAGTTCAAAGCTGCCAGACTTTAAACTAATAAAGCTACAAAGACAACATAGGAGATATTATTGCCCTCTTAGTGATCAAGGATGTCCTAGTAATCTGGGTATGGTCAAAGACAAGATTCCAGGCAACAAACCATTCATATTGGGAGTTGGACTGGATGACCCTTGTGGTCTCTTCCAACTCTATGATTCTATTATTTTATATTATTCTATGAACATTGATACAGAATCATAGAATCATACAGTTGGAAGAGACCACAAAGCCATCCAGTCTAGCCCCCTGCCATGCAAGAACTCAAAATCAATTTGGAAGCCTATGCCACACAAAGTTCACTTTTTCCCTTTCAATTCTTGTTCCACAGCTTTTCCAGTCTATCCCAGTAGGAGTTGGGCAAGTGTATGGTTGCGATAACCCTTGGACAGGAGGCATTCTCATGGTGGCTCTGTTCATTTCCTCCCCTCTCATCTTCATTCATGCAGTGATTGGCTCAGCGATGGGGATTCCTGCAGGTATGAAAGATGCCATAGATAGGGGTGCCTTAAATCATTATCCTAATATTTGATGTCATAGAATCTATGGTATAGAGAACCAGTGAAGCTATGGAGTTATTATCTGCCAAAGTTGCCAGGTGATGCCACACTCTGTCAGCTGAACAGAGCTAGATTTTGAAAGCAAGCTGGGAAGGAGGGAAGGAGGGGCTTTACCTTTCAGGGAAGAGGTATGGATCCCTAGAAACATGAATGCCCCTGCTAGAACTTGTAACTAGTTACAATAACATGTATTAGCTGACATCCTACATCTGCTATTCATAACTTAGATTTGTGTATCTGTAACTACTCCTTATTCAGCCATGCTCTGTAATCATTCAGCATCTGGCTTTGGAGACATGGTCAGATCAGGGTGATCAGATGTCCTAACCACAAAGGAGGACAAGGCAACGAAATATAGGACATTCAAGAAAAATGTAAGATATTACAAAATAAAAGCTAAAAACACTAATATAAATGTAGGTTCATGCTTCTCAGTCATGCTCAGAATGGAGGACATTTTGAAATTCCTCCTAGACACAAGGGTGAAATACAGGGCATGTCCTGGAAAAGGAGGACGTCTGGTCACTTTGAGTCATATACAGTCAATTCTCCTTATCCACAGATTCCTTATCCATGGATTCAACCACCCACAGTTTGAAAATATTTTAAAATACATGTAATATATATTACATTAATATATATTAATACATTAATATATATTCCAAAAAGCAAACCCTGATTTTGCTGTTTTATATAAGGGACACCATTTTATTATGCCGCTATACTGAATGGGATTTGAGCATCCATGGATTTTGGTATCTACCAAGGGTCCTGAAACCAAACACCAGCAGAAACCGATGGCCCACTGTACTTCTCTAATTCCTCCTACTCTTCACCAACCACAGAATGACCATAGGGAGACTGAAGCAGTCCAACAGTAAGTCCAGGTGGAGTTTAAGTCATTGCACAGAGTGGAAGGGAATATCGGCCTCCTCAATGAACACCAAACCCTGCCTAAGAAGCTACTTCAGGATTATCTAGCATAAATCTTTGCACGCAGAGTTATGCATTGATTGTGCTACACAACCTTTGTGCTGAATGACAACATTGGGGAACCAGATGCACAACGAAATGTGCATTTGGATGTACAACCAAAGTGCATCTCCACGCGCAACACCACCATATGTGCAGCTTCACTTCCAACATGTTGAACTAAAACATTGCGCACAGAACAAAAATGTGCAGGTGCTTCTGTAGAGCAATGTAGAGAACACCAATAGGATTCTGGCCATTGTTTTCAGTGCCTTTCATAGAATGCCTATATTGGGGGGAACATAGTCTTGTGTGGATTCTGCAATGAAATATGACTCGGGGGAGCTAAAACACCCCATCCTTGTGCATGTAGCTTTAAAAAAACTTTTTTAAAACCCCCAAAAGTAGCTATTTTAGGGCCTTTGCAGACTGCCAGAAATAGTGCAAATTGAGTCCACTTTAAGGGTTAGTGTTAGGGAATCATGGGAACAGTATTTTATTGTGGCACCAGAGCTCTCAGACAGAGAAGGCTCAATGTCTCAGAAAAAAACAAACAATTCCCATTATACCCTAACCCTAACCCTTAAAGTGGACTCAATTTGCACTATTTCTGGCAGTCTGCAAAGGCCCTTAGTTACTTTTCATAAATGAGAAATAGATGTTACTTTTTAAAGAAAAAAACCAACATTATAACAGTAACAATTACTTTTGTAGATCTTTGAAAATCAACTGTGACTGATTATTACATTTTTAAAAATGATCCATCTCGTGTTCCCTCAAGAATTCAAGAAATAAGCAAGTGCTTTATTTGCCTTCTGCTGTTCCTTGATTGTTTCTGATTATGTCTTATAAAATGTTGAGGAAGTCCATATTCAATCCAAGTTTGTAGAGGGAGAGTTGTAGATATTGTCCCATTCTACATGTGGTGCCATTACTCATTGTACATACAGATAAATATTGTACATTGCATACCCTCCAATATTTGATAGATGAAAACTGGGGCATGTATAACCAAACAACATCAGAGTGTGCTCAATATGGCAAAAGTTCTCAGTGAGAAAGAATACACAAGTTGGGAGAGGCTGCAGCAGTTTGCTTTTGCCAGAGCCGACTGAGAAGGGCATGATTCTGCCCCTTCCTCTCCTCAGTTTGCAACAATTGATGTAAGCTGAAGACAATGGGGAAAGTGGGAGGAGGAGAAAGAATTTTGAAAGCAGCTGAAAAGTGGGATGAGAGAGGATTAATCAGGACCATCCCTGCCAAATCAGAACAATATAGCATAGCAATTGTACATTTCATATCTGTTTGAACATTCAGTTGCACAGTGTTGCAATTCACCAATCAACATGTAAATCTATGAGTGTGAACTTATAGTTTACCTCCTTGATGTAGAAATTATTTAAAATAATTAGAACTTGTGTTTCTAAAACATTGTGTATTTATGTAGATTGTTAGCCACTTTGGGTGCCTATAGGGGAAGGCAGGCTACACATCAAAAAAATCAAATCCAAACAAGATTTCAGGCATAGGGGAATATCTGTGAAGGTGCTAACACTTTTTCATTTCTATTTTCATTACGGTTATGAATTAGCCCAGCACTGACATATTTTTTTCTCTATCTGTCCTCTTTGCAGCACTGAGTCTGGCCTCTCCTTTTAGCAAAATTTATGCCGGCCTGTGGAATTACAACAGCTGCCTTTCATGCATTGCAATTGGAGGAATGTTTTACGCCCTCACCTGGCAGACATTTTTATTGGCAGTTGCCTGTGGTAGGTACCCACATTTATTGTTGGATTTTTCCCCAACATAAGATGCTACTTTGTTTATGTAATAATATTATATTATTAATTTATTTATTAATTAATTAACTTTTATTTATTTAAACTATTTATTAAACTATTTATATCCCATTATATATATGAGGGCCTCAAAGCAGAGTACAGAGTGCCCTCCATATTCATTGGGGTTAGGAGCATACAACCTCTGGGAAAGTGGGAAAACCGCACATTAAAAAAAAACACTACACTTTTAGGTGTGAAAACACCTCTCTAGGAATCTCTAGGCCCTCTAGTACAACTCTGTGGTCAATATCTGCTAGAAACTGACCATAGAATCACACTGGAGGACCTACAAATGTCTAGAGTAGTGTTTTCTCTAGTAATCTCTAGGACCTCCAGCACAACTCTATGATCAACTTCCATTAGAGTTGTACTGGAGGACCTAGAGAGTCCTCGAAAGAACCTATTAATCAACTCTGCAAACAATCAAATCCACAAAAGTCAAGGCCACAAATGTGGAGGGCCAACTGTACAATAAAATCAATTAGAACAATGAAGTTAAGTATTGCCAAAATGCTATTCTCTAACTTTAATAGCAAATTTAAAGGCTTATGTGATAAAATCCCATACCAATAGCAACAGCAATAGCAATAGCAAGTACATTTCTATACATTTCTATCAGTGAACTAGCACTCTCTAAGCAGTTTACAATGTGTAAGGCAATTGCCCCAAAACAAGCTGGGTACTCATTTTACCAACCTATGAAAGGATGGAAGGCTGAGTGGACCTTGGAGCCCTCCTCTAGGATCGAACTTACAACATTGTGGCTGCAGTACTGGCACTTAAACAATGCACCACGAGGGCTCCTGGTCCACAGTTTAAAATATTAAAAATAATAATTAAACACTAAAAGCACATCAAACCATTTAACACTTAAAACAGTACCAATAAAAAGCAGCTGGATGAAATTAAAACGACACACATGTACCAATGTGAAGGACATCAATCATGCCCCAAAACCAGAGGAGAAACTCTCCTGCAAACCTCATTTCTCAGGCAGGTATATATAGGAAAAGGCACTCCTTTCAGTATTGAGGTCCCAAGCTATTTAGGGCTTTAAATGTCATAATCATCACCTTGAATTCAGACCAGAAGTGAATTAGCAGCCAGTGCAGCTTTTTTGAGACCAGTTGTCTATAAGGTACTGTAGTTGGCAATCTTGCTGCTACATTTTGTACTAGCTACAGCCCCAGATGGAGGCAAAACCAAACTCCTTCTGAACCAGTCTTGCCAAGAAAATTCCATGATAGGTTTTCCTTAAGGTTTCAATGAGTTGGACGTGACTTGAAGACACACAACCCAACACAAACAGTGTCTGAGTCATCTTCTAGAGCAGCCCCATTAGACTGCATTGCAGAAATCTAATCAGAAAGTTCTCAGTGTATCAACTATTGCAACTCTACATTATTCCTATCCAGAAAAGACTGTAGCTGGCAGATCAGTTAGACCTGGTCCCAAACTTCCTAAGCTTATAGTAGGCTGGGCTAGATTTAAACCAACAGTACCAGAGACAGTGTCACTTTTCACTGTGCATTGACTCATGGCATGGTTAAACAAAGCTTCTGCTCACTGCTGTTTTGTTTTATTTTTGCTATGCCTTATATAGGCTTTTTTCCCCTCCTAGGAAAGTTGGGGGAGGGGAGATAAAACCCAAGCATTGCATTTTGGCATTTTTATTTTTATTATTTTTATTTTTATTTTTTGTGGAAGTTTAAGCAACTCCAACCCACAATATATATATTTTTTAATTGTTGAGTATTTGAGGGCTTTCAGGATGCTTGCATGTAACTTGAAATTGCACTTTTACCACCCATTTTGGTTGATTTTTTTGCAAGGACATCGTTCAGCATAGTGAACCAAATATATAAGTGGTTCTGGGCACCATAGTTTAAGGTGGATGTCAACAAGCTGGAATATGTCCAAAGAAAGGCAACCAAGATGGCAAAGGATCTGGAATCTAAGGCCTGTGTGGAACAGGGTTTGTTTTGCCTGGAGAAGTAATGAATGTGAGTGATTTGATAGACATCTTTAAATATCTGAAGGCCTTTCATGAAGAAGATGGGAAGAACCAAGACCAGTGGATTTAAATTACAGTGGATTCTAGGTAAACCTTAGAAGAAAATTGCTGATGATAATGGTTGTTCAGTAGTGAAACAGATTGCCTCAGAGGGTGGTGAACTTTCCTTTGTTGGCGGTTTTTATACAGAGGTTGTATGGCCATCTGACCAGGATGCTTTTTCTGGGGCTTTCCTGCTTTGGCATGAGGTTAGATCCCTTGCAACTTTTAAGCATTCCACTGGTTTACTTTTTGTCTCTCCTCTTGGCACCCCAACATCCTTGGCTTCATCATACCTTCTGGAAGGAATGCCTCCAGTGTGTTATTTTCCTTTCATTCTCTGAATGTCTGGTTGTTTAACACAACAGAGTAAATGCTATTACTAATTTCTATAGCTTTTATCACCCTATAGACTGCTTTATAATTCTTATCTCAGGCTCACACTGTTCTGCAGATCTTTGCAAATTCAGCATATATTTTTTTCATGTGAAGGAAACACATACAAACATATGAATATAGGAAGAGCTATGCTAGACCAGACCTATGGCCTATCTAGTCCAGCATCCTGTTTCTCACTGTGAACATGTAGGTGCTATGCAACACCCTCAGGCACAACATGAAGTCCGCTGCACCCTCCATCTCACAATCTATAGCAATTGGTCTACAGCAGGGGTAGGCAACCTTTCCCCTTTAAGGGCCGAGGGACTTCAGCTCCCAGAATCCCAGGAGCTATTGGCCAACATGGGACTATTGGCCAACATGGCTGAGGCTTCTGACAGCTGAAGTCCCTCGGCCCTTAAAGGGGAAAGGTTGCCTACCCCTGGTCTACAAAGGCATATTGTCCCTGATCATGGAAGTAGAATATAGTCATTACCATTGATCTCTATAATAGCCTTATACTTTATTTGTTGTTGTTGTGTGCCTTCAAGTCATTTCCAATTTATGGCAACCCTAAAGTAAACCTATCATGAGGTTTTCTTGGCAAATCTCTTCAGAGAGAGATTGCCATTGCCATCCTCTGAAGCTGAGAGAAAGGTTTACATGGCTGAGCTGGGATTCGAACCCTGATCTCCTGAGTCATAGTCCAACGCTCAAACCACTACACCACACTGGCTTATGAATTTGTTTAATCCCCTAATAATCATCATCAACAGCCTTATCCTTCATGAAAATGTCCTGTCTGCAGGTCCATGATTTAAACCATGTTTTTTCACAAAACAAGGAAATGATCCAACCCTATCTAATCTTGTCTAAAGTCCCATTGATTTCAGAGTCTTCAGTACATGCATATTATCTTTCCTACTGAAATAGAATGGACTTCAAAGTGTCCACATCATGTCCAATGGATTGGTATTTTTCAAAATTGGTGACTAACAAATGGATTAATCCCCCCCCCCAAAAAAATCCCTAGACCTCCCCCCCCCACCTCCTTAGAAGCAAAATTAAAATAACTCATCTTCCTTCCCATCCAGCCCATATCCTGCTCCATTCTGGCATCTGGCACCATACAGAATAATAATTTAATTTGTCTGTTCATCTTTCTGCAGCCCTCTTTACTGCATATGCAGGAGAAACCCTGGCGAATATGTTTTCTGTGGTAAGTTTTGCTGGTTTTAAGAACACAGGAACAAGGAGTGAATTCATAAAGATGCTGTCTTATTGATAAGTTTATCAATAAAGAGCAAATAAAAATGAGATGGTTGCGTTCAAAAGAATGGGGGGAAAGCAATCATGCTCCTGAGCTGGCTGATGTTACCAAAAGTCAAACAAGAATTAAAGATTCAGTCCATAGTAATCTTGACTGCTACCATATTGCAGAATTAATGCAGTTTGATACCACTTTAACTGCCATGGCTCCATGGCTGCTTTACCTGCTATGGCTCAATGCTATAGATTCTGGGATTTGCAGTTTGTTGTGGCACCAGAGCACTAGGAGAGAGAAAGCTAAATATCTAAAAAAACAACTACAAATCCCAGAATCCCATAGCATTGAGCTATAGAAGTGTCAAACTACAATAATTCTGCAGTGTGGGTGCAGCCCCTGTCAGTCAGGTTTTCTGAGTGTTTTGAAACCCATTTTTCAACAGGAAAACTAATAATCTGAAATAGTGTTCCCACACCTGGTAAAGAAAGAGGGAAGAAGGCAAGGTTTCCATTGCCTCTTGTTACTCAAAAAGGTGGAGGGACTGGAGGCCCTTTAGACATTTGGGGCAATTATTTAGCAGAATGGACGCTTTGAAAGAGGCTGGGTAATTTGAGGATCATTTTCACTTATGTATCTCAGTACTGATGTGAGAGAACTCTAGGTGTCATGAAATAAAGAAAGTCTTATTTTGAAATCCAATATACACATGATAGCAATTCAGACAGATACACCATACAGAACTAACGGAAATGAGGTATGGAAATTGGATAGCAGAAACTGAGGGTTGTAAAGGGGGTAATATTTACCTAACCTGAACAGAGGAGAGCAAGGAAAATGGGGTACAGCTCAGAGGGAGACATAGTGAATGACAAAAACCCTATGTCACATACAGAGCTATTGCTGGAACTGATATTTATACCTGATATCTACCCTTTGGGCTACTTTGTGATATCTTGCAACGTAACAAAGATCTGGTGGTCTTCCCATGGAATCAAGAATCGGGTTCTGGAGTGACTGATGTTTTTAACCTCTGATTCACAAAACAGTGATTGGATTTTCCCAGAATAGCTGGACAGGGAATATAGCAGGGGTTAGGTATGAGACATTGGCTTACTCATCTTGGTGCAATGAGGCCTCTTTTTTTTCTCTGGGTGCAAGAGGATATGAAGGAAGCCTAGGGGAGAACGTAGTGATCAGCATGCCCATTTAGCTTTTTTCTTGATACTACCTAGGTCCTCCACATGTCTTTGGGTCTACACTCCTTTCCCATGGGAAATTTCCCAGTATAACAAAGGCCCAGGAGCTATTGGCCAACATGGGACTATTGGCCAACATGGCTGAGGCTTCTGGGAGCTGAAGTCCCTCGGCCCTTAAAGGGGAAAGGTTGCCTACCCCTGTCTTAAAGCATGCCTGGCTCTATGTATGAAAATATGAAGAGCCTCATACACAGCATGGGAATGCTGGGTGTGCTAATACCCCACCCCAGGGGAATAATATGTTGGCAAAGATTTCCATTGTGCCAGTGTGCTTATGGGATCTCATCCATGGTAACCTACTGCCTTCCTTTTTGTTGTTTCAATTGTTACCACCACCACCACCACTGTCCTCTTTCATTTCATTGTGGGAACACTCCCCTCAAAAATAGAGTGAACCCATGAAATGAAAAAAAAGGAGACCAGCAGTGCCACAGTGCAGATCTTTAAAATGCTATTGAATAGGGAAGAAATCTTCCCTTCTTTCCTGTTGACTGTACCTTAAATCTCTGCCGTTGAACTGTACAAACTAATCCTAACATGATTGTTATTCTGTTTCTCTTCAGTTTGGGATGCCGCTGGGAACCTGGCCATTCTGTTTATGTTCACTCACATTCCTGCTCTTAACCACCACCAACGATGCCATCTACAAACTGCCTCTCTCAAAAGTCACTTACCCAGAAGCCAACCGGGCCTATTACTTGACCAGAAAGGAACAATGCCCCAAATCCACCTGTGATGTGTAAGAGACACAATCCCCAGGGATTTATTCTCTTGTTGCTACAAGAAAAACCCATCCACATTTCCCAAGGAGGCAGAGGAAAAATACAAAATCAAAACAAACCAGTCCCCCCCCCCCCCATTTATGCTGTAAATATATTTACTTGAGTCAGAAAGGTTTGAAATTTAGTACATACCATTGGCTCTCAATATCCACTGGGGTTTGGTTTCAAGACCCCCACTGGATACCCAAATTTGTAAATGCTCAAATCCCATTATATACAATGGCATAGTAAAATGATGTCTCTTACATGAAATGGTGAACAACCATTTCAAAAAAGTGTGCTTTGGGGACTTTAAAAAAAAAAACATTTCAAGCTGTGTTTGGTTGAATACATGGATATGGAGGGCCATCTGTACTTCCAAATAGAAGTGAACAGAATTTCCAATTTACCTACAAAGATTCAGGACATTTATATAGCAAATGAGAGTTTAGATGAAGAAGGGTCAACTGAAAATACATTGACTTGATCTGGTCCCTGGAGTGACATGATTTGGAGACGCCAATTTTAAATCACATAGTGATTTAAAATGTCTACTGCATTTCAACTTGCTTTCTTGGCACTAAGAATATGAAGATTTTTTTAAAAAAAAATTAAATTAAACAGGAGCCTTGGGAGCAAAAGGAGAGCATGAAGATTCTAGGTCAAAAGTACAAGTGGAAATAGAAAGAAAAGTCAGCAAGGGCAAGGAAATTAGATGTACCTGCAGCTGACACTCCTACGTCACAACACCAGCAGAAACAATAAAGGAACCACAATGAGACATTTTTATGAGCCACACTAGTTGACATGAGTGTGGCAGATATTGGGGTCTTTAAAAGTCAGTTTCCAAAAGAATAAACAGAAACATAAAAATGTAGAGACAAGGCCAAAAAAAGACCAACAACCCATGATTAGCGGTATGTTATTTGGATCTAAGAAAAAGAAGTGGTAAGTGCAACATAGAAGCCTACCACTGGCATAGAAGCCCACATCTGGGAAATTATTACATGTAGCCTTCAAACATAACAATGAATATAAACAAGAATTATATTAATGAAATAGAATTTTAGGTGATACTTTTCACATGATGTCACCTCTGGCCCGTAGCTGCTGTGTATGCCAAGTGTAGTTAGGGCAGCCTTTTTAATTGATGGGGGACACACGTCAATAGCTCCCAATTCCATGGTGGTCCCAGGACTCCTCAAGTGTGAAACATTGCTGCTAGGGCAGTTGTAAGACTGGCAGTCATGTGGGGTCACAGTCTTCTCCTCTCCCCTGTCCCCCCTCGCCCTTGCTATTCCCAAGCAGTCTGATTTGCTTGTTTTGTTTTTTGTATTTCTTTTCTTCCTTTTTTTTAAAACCTTAACACACATTACCAGATCTGTAGAACTGTGTTTGGAAAAGTAAAAAATAGAACAAAATAAAACAGAACAAAACAGAACAAAAGGCATGCTGGGTAGGGCATAGGGCAAGGACATGAGGTTAATGGGGACTGTGGAAAAAAGCATGTTAATTGCAAAGGCATGTGATAATAACTACTCGCAAACTGGTATATTTGCATTTTCATTAATATGCATGGTTGCAGCAAGAATGGGGCTTGTATGATAATGCACTTGAACTGGCATCCTGTTGGTGTCACACACATATGCAACTTTTCTTACATATGCAGTGGTATGTTTTTGACCATTGTGCATTGAATTTTATGGTTAGTACTTGGCAAAGGAATACCACGTGCTGTACACTAAATTTCAGAGGAAGGCACTGGAAAACAAACCCTTGAGTATTCCTTGCTTAAGAAAACTCTATAAAATCCAGGCGGATCCATTCTGGAGTCTGCCACAATGTGACTTGAAGGCATTTACACACACACACACACACACACACACGTGTAGATTTTAGAGATTTAGAGCCTCGGCAGACGGCTTATTAAGCCGTCTCCGAGGCAAGGGGGAGGAGGGGCAGCCGCACGCACGGCGCCCCTTCCTCTTCCCGAGGTCGTCCTCGGAGCCGCCGGCCCTCCGCACGGCCAGCGCTCCGGGGTCAACCTCCCGCCGCAGCGACCGCACGCGCTGCGACGGAAAAGTCAGTGAAAGTGCGCCCGACGCTTTTAGGGCGCACTTTCACTGACTTCTGAAAGGAGCGCTATTTTTGCGCTCCTTTCAGAGGCGCCGACGGTGCGCCGCGGTGCGACTGCTCCAGTCCCGCGGCGCACTGTCGCAGGGCATCTTGGACGCCCTCGTCTGCTTCCCCCCATAGCCATGTTAGTCTGGAATATCAGTATGCAAAGCGATCTTGCAGTACTAACTGTGCAAAACATGAGCTTTCATAGGCTTGGTTTACCATGCATCTAAGAAGTAGACCAAGTCTACAAAATCTCATGCTACAACTTCTCTCGCATGGTTAATCTCATAGGTGCTGCAAACTCCCTTTACACACAAAGGGGTTTTAGACTATTCTTCAAATCATGGTTTGGAATTTACCCTTATTTGCCATATGGACAACTTGGCAAACTTTAGTTAGGAAAAATCAGAAAGGTGGCCAGAAACCCCCTGAGAATCATGCTTTGGATGGTCACGTTGTATTTATATTTTACTATGTTGTAACAACTAATATAATTAGTATATCTTAAATGAAATGAGTGTGCCTTAATAAACTGTGTGCTAAATAAAGTATAGATAAAATTAATGAGTTGTGGTAGTTGCTTTCCCTTCTGCTTGTTTGGATGGCAGAGGTTCCTCACAAAGTGGGAAATTGGTGTTTCCTCTTAGAAATTCTTCATTCTCTCCCTTTCATGTATTATGAGCTATCTTCTCTGCTTTTCCTTCAAGTGGTAACATCTCCTAAACACCAAATATTATAAGGATATAAAACCAGTTCAGCTGAATTGAAAGATGAATATGGTAACCAAATGAGGCTGGTGCTTTTAGGATACAGAAGCAATTAATACACCAGTGAGTGAAAGGAATGACAAGATTTATTAAGCTGCAGGCAAAACATACAAATGTTAAATAAAGTCAAGTCTCTTCCCAAAGCAAACCCCAAGAGTAACCCACATCACCAATCAGCAATTGGGAACCTACAGAAATACCAGTAGATACTGTTGTTGATGAGTGCCTTCAAGTCGTTTCCGACTTATGGCAACCCAAAAGTGACCCTATCACCAGGTTTTCTTAGCAGGTTTCTTCAGAGGGAGTTTGCCATTGCCATCCTCTGTGGCTGAGAGAGAGTGGCTTGCCCAGGATCACCCAGTGGGTTTCATGGCTGAGCAGGGATTCGAATCCTGGTCTCCATAGCCCAACACTCAAACCACTGTGCCATATTATACCCCAGGTCAATGATGTGCAGCACCTTATGGTCTCCACTGAGATATCTGAGGGCAACGCTATGGGGGTTTATAGACAAAAACTCTTCTGGACTATGTACATTCTTGCACTCTCTATCAGTAATACTTGTTTTCTGTTGGACATGTGCTTCTGATTAATAGCATCTCTGTCTAATGTTTATGCCTAACAAACTAGTACTGCTTATTCTGATAACTGATAAAGGTTGAGTATCCCTTACCAGAAATGATTGAGACCAGAAACATTTTGGAGTTGGGATTTGTTTTCCAGATTTTGAAATACATGTAGTATGTACTCATGTATATTTGTGAACCTGGAGAGAAACTCAAGGCTGGATAGAGACATGAGTATCTGTGAAATGGCAGGAGGTATGGATTCACGCCAAGCACTAGGCTTGGATTCCCACCATTTCACTGATCTTCAGTCTCATTTCCAACCTCATGTCTTTTTTGTCACCACAGGCTCCTTCCACTTTTGAGATAGAGGCTGCGGCACAGCTGCTCATCTCTCTCTCTCTCCAGCCTTGCATCTCGTTCATTCAATACTTGTGTTGTATATGAGACGTGAGGCTGGAGAGACACTGAGGATCTGAGAGATGAATGAGTAGGAGTGCCACAGCCACCACCTCGAAGATGGAAGCAGGTGGCTTGCGGCAAAAAGTTTTAGTGTTTGGAGGTTTTCAGATTTCTGGATTAGAGATGCTTAACCTGTATCTATACTTATATCCAGTGGCGTCTTGACAAATGGTTGGTACAAGTCCTTCCCCCTATCTCAAGGCCATGCTGAGCATGTGAGATAAATATAATAAATATAGTCTGTAAATTTAAATATGAAGATAGAGATAGAGATGAAGATAGATAGATAAGGCCAAAACTAACCATTAGCTGCAGAGGCTTTTAGGAGAAATAAGATAAGGAAGTTAGCATAAGAAGCCAAGAAAACCATCATAATGGGACAATTAACATATGTGTTGTTTAAATTGTTACACTTTTGATTTGGTTTGATTTGTTTTTTATAACACTCTTTGTCACTGTCCTAGGTTGCATCTACATTGCAGAAATAATGCAGTTTGACACCACTTTAACAGTCATGGCTCCATCCTACACAATCCTGGGATTTGTAGTTTTGTGAAGCACTAGCACTCTTTGGCAGAGAAGGCTAAAGACCTTGTAAAACTACAAATCCCAGGATTCCATAGGATGGAGCTACAGCACTTAAAGTGGTGTTGAACTGCATTATTTCTACAGTGTAGATGCACCCTTACTGTTTGTTATGGCATGAAATCTGTGCAGCAACCTTTGGCAGATTTTACCCTTAGAGCCAGCCTCTAAATCTTTTAAGCAAATGATTAAAAGTGTAAGCTGCATACCTAAATAGTATGTATAACTTTTCATACTGTACCATAAAGCCCACATATGTTAGAATGCAATGAAGATTTTTAAAAAAAAAATGAAGAAAGAAAGCTAAAATGTTCTTAGCTACACTAAGCATTTAAAATGTTCTCAGCTGGAGACTAAACATTCCTTGAGCATCCTTAATCTGATCTGGAGAAGATTCATAGGGTTCAGAGTTAAAGAGTTTTGAATAAATGTAATGCCAAAAATGCTGGTGGGAGGGATTCTTAGCAAATTGCAGCAAGAGGCAGAAGAGAGATTTGGAAGTGGAATTTTACAGCAGTTGCAGTAACATTTCAAACTCCAGGTCCAAGATATAGCTATAAATCTAAATCCTATTGTTAGACCCAATGAGTGTAGCCTCGCTGAATCAATTGCATTTAGCTATATGTTGGCTCATAATTGAACTGGGACTAACCAAGAAGTTTCTGGTTATAGTAATATTATTGGAGACATTTGTTGTTAACTGCCCTTGAGTCGATCTCTACCCATGATGACCCTATGGATGAGACATCTCCAAGACCCTCTGTCCTCCACTGCTCTGCTTAAATCCTGCAAACCCATACCCATGACCTCCTTAATAAAGTCCATCCATCTGGCATGTGGCCTTCCTCTCTTCCTGTGTCTCTCCACCTTCCTCAGCATTATTGTTTTTTTCCAAAGAGTCCTCCCTTCTCATGATGTGGCCAAAGTACAACAGTCTCAGGGGGGAAGCAGACGGAGGCGCCGGAGACGCCGCCGGACGGAGCCCCGTGGGAACGCAGCCTCCGCACCCCGGCGCTCCTGCGGCGTCCCTGGAAGGAGCACTAAATCAGCACTCCTTCCACAAAACAGGGAAAGTGCGCCCTAAAAGCGTAGGGCGCACTTTCCCTGCCTTTTCCGCCGCAGCGCGTCCGGTCGCTGCGGCGGGAGGTTGCCCCGGAAGCGCCGGCCGTGCGGAGGGCCAGCAGCTCCCAGGGCGACCTCAGGAAGAGGAAGGAGCGCCGCGTGTGCGGTTGCTCCTCCTCTTCCGGGTCTCGCAGATGACTCAATTAGTCATCTGCTGAGGCCCTCAGTTTGGTCATCTTGGCTTCCAAGGAGGTTTCTGGCTTGATCTGCTCTAAAATCCATTTGTTTGTCCTTTTGGCTGTCCATGGGATCCTCAGCACTCTTCTCCAGCACCACATTCTCTCAAATGCATAGATTTTCTTCCTATCATCTTTCTTAATTGTCCAGCTCTCACATCCATACATGGTAATAGGGAATATAATGCTTTGTATGATTCTAACTTTTGTGCTGAGTTATATATCTTGGCATTTTAGAATCTTTTCTAGTTCTTTCATAGCCATCCTCCCCATTCTTAATCTTCTTCTGATTTACTAATACTAATACTAATAATAATAATAATAAAATTTATTTATACCCCACCCCTCTGTTAAAACAATTGGGGTGGCTTACAACAATTAAAATTACAGCAAATACAAAGCAAACCCTAGGACCCTACCTTCCCCCCATTAAAAAGGCATTAAACTACACATTTTAAAATTAATATAAAATCTCAAGGAAAAAAATTAAAATAATTAAAACAATTAAACAGACTACTGACTGCAGTCCCTATTTCTATCAATGTTTGATCCCAGGTATGAGAATTCTTTTACTATTTCTATTTCTTCATTGTCTAAGTTGAACTTTTGCAGGTCCTCGATGGTCATTATTTTTGTTTTCTTTATGTTCAGCATTAAGCCTGCCTTTGCACTTTCTTCTTTGATCTTCCTTAGTAGGTATTCCAGGTCTATGAGGTTTTCTGCTAGTATTATGGTGTCAGCAGCATATTTTAGACTGTTGATATTCCATCCTCCTATTTTCACTCCTCTTTCTTCTGTGTCCAAGCCTGCTTTTCTTATAATATGTTCTGCGTACAAGTTGAGCAGATAAGGTGAAAAGATACAACCTTGTCTTATCCCTTTGCCAATTGGAATGATTCTGTTTCTCTGTTTTCTGTTCTGACAGTAGCCTCTTGTCCTGAGTACAGATTCCTCATCAGGACTATCAGATGTGTTGGCATTCCCATGTCTTTAAGGGCATTCCATAGCTTTTCAAGATCTATGCAGTCAAAGGCTTTAAACAGACAATGAATTTGTCTAATAACATCTAATAATGCCACAGCCCATTTCTGCCCAAAGGTAGATGTTTAGGGACCAGTGGTGTCACTTAGGGGGTCACCGGTACAGTTCACACCCTGTTAGTGACATCCCTACCTAGGTCCTTCTGCCATGCACCTGTGCTTCTTGCAATTCTGTGAGAGCAGATCATTCAGCAGGCTCTCAGTATGAATAAATAGAAAACTTCCTCACTAGAATTTCTGCCTGTGTTGGCAGTTAAAGCTTATATGAATGATTGGGTTTTGTTTTTTTTAAAAAAAAATACAGTTCCTGAATAGTTTATTGAAAACCAAAACCTAGCTATTGCTGTAACCCGAAGTCCTGTAATTAGCAAACCCCATAAGTTTGGGGGCCCTTTCAGAAGTCCATAGTCCATAGAAAGATGGCACACAGTGATTCTGTCACCACAGAAACCAGGATCCCTGCCACGTAATGGAAGATGGCTTGCTGCCCAGGACTTGATAATATTGAGCACAGCCTTCTCATGCCTTCCCTACTTTGACATTCAGGACTTCTCTACCTGTGTGAGGATGAAATATACACAAACAGAAAGCTGGCAGAATTGCCTTTCAATACCAGACATTACAGCGAAAGGCCTGCTGGCAGGTTGGCTGAGTGGAATTTTCCCTGCTGGGGAAATTCCACTGCCCTTTTTAAAATAAAAAATAAAAACAATAACTGTTATTCACCTTCCACAATACCACAAAAGGGCCAGACAAATTTTATAGAACACAAAAGCACACAAGTCTACCATTTACAACATTTCGAAATGGGGCAGGGTGCTCTATCAACAGGGGCGCAGTCATTAAATATATATATATATGAGAAATCTGTGTGGAGATTGAGGAAGATAACCAGGATAAATAATCATGAATAAGCAGATAACCAGGAGGCTTAAGGAACCAGGAAGATAAGGAGGATGAATAAGCAGCACACAGACTCTTTGGTCTGAACATGAAGATCAGCACGTTTATGGTTGATGGGAAGGAAATGCACAGAAGGCAGGCTCCAAGGACAATGCTGGACCTAACATGAAGTACAATGAGGCAGTTGCCTCAGACACAGGATCTCACTAATGGTGGTAAATTTGCTATTTATTCTACCCTGCCACTGTGGACAGTTCCTGCTGCAATGCAAACCTTGCTATTTCCTAATTCCAAGGAATCCACCCAATGCAGTTATTATGGGAGTCCAGGTAATTTTTCTGGCCATGACTCTCTTATAAAGTTGCCAGGCCATGAGGTCGCCAGGGCAAAACCTGAAACCTAGGTGCTGTCTGCTATTAGAACCCCTGCATACCCCACACTGTATTAGAGGTCCTCAGATTTTCATATCTCATGTCTGGAGATAGCATGTTTTTGAGAGATCAATGACCTTTCAGGAACACTAGGTCAGGTTCCTAGGAGAAAAGGAACGTGTCCCAAGGCATGTGTACATCCATGTAAACAAGACCATCAACTCTAAATGTGTTAATTAAATGTTCCTTCCTTCCCTAAAGTCATCTGCATTTCCTCTTGCAACTTGAGATAAAGGTTCTCCTGACACTCAAAACAGCAAGCCAACTTCCCTGCCTACCACCTGTTGTGTCCTCAGCCAAAATTCTTCATCCATCCATTGCTGAGATATCCTTATCCAATCACTGTTTTGCCACACTAAAATTAAAGCCATCAACTAGTCCAGAATCTCTTTGTCAATTCCTGGGGAAAGACATCCAGCCTTTCTTGCCTGACCAGATAGCCCATCACTTGTGGCTAGTTTTAAGGTATAAATATGGCTCCAGAACCTAACCTCTGCACAAATAGCCAACATACACTTCCACATTCTGTTCTGTGTCACCCTCAGACCTCCCTGTCTGAGCCACTCTAGCTTTCAGTGGTCTACTCACCAGACAGATAATTATAACTTCACTGCAAACCTCTAGAAACATTGCTATCCCATTTCCATATTTCCATTTCAATTAGATCTGTATGCTGTGTCTGTCTGAATTGCTGTCTTTGTGTGTGATCACACTCTGCATTTTTCTAAATAAAACCTTCTTAATTTACCCAAAACTTGAGTACTGCTATAAAAAGGTGCAAATGCTCCAAAGATTACCTAAGCCTCTTGAAAAATTTAATTTCTCCAACACCTGAAGTAACACTACTACAAATTATGCAGTTGGTGAGAAGCCCCAATCCCCCCACCTGTTCTTTGGGTAACACTTTACTGCCCAGGATACTCCATGGGTAGTCCGGAGTATTCTGGCATTGGAGCTACCCTGATCTCCTTCCATTAGCTGGCCATTCTAAAGCTGGGTGGCTCTTCACATACATATCCTTCTGTGCCACCCAGCATGGTGAGTCACTCGCTTCTGAGATCAGAACTAGGTGCTCAGATCCAGTCACATGGATGAGTGCCTTGTTCTAACCTCAGAGCAAAGGAACCCATGGCAGTGGCCATACTGGACAGCACAGCAGGACACATATGTAGACAGATGCTTGGCATCAGAATGAGGGGCTCTCAATCTTCCAGGAAGATCTGGAGCAAATGGTATGTTTTTAAAATCCACTTTAGCAGTGGTATATCCAGACTGTTCGTGCCAGACTCAAGGATTGGGCCTGTATCATCCAGATTCCCCACCAAGAGGATGGGGGGGACAGTTTATTTGACCAGTGCAGACAGTTTATTTGACCAGGACAGCCCTGGAGACATCATTAAGATCTGTGCATTAAGTACCAACCACAGTTGCTCATAGCTTGTAACTGAAACACATACATACACAACAGCCCCATCACCATATTTTCCTGTTTGAGAATTAGGACAGACATCTTAGCTTAAAATCAAGTTGAAATGAGAGGACTATGCCTTCTCATTTACTTAGGGGAATGGGATCAGGAACATTTAATTAGCCTACTTGTTTCTAACCAGAAGGTAGATGCAGAGCAAGGGAGAGGGTGAGCCCTGGCACTGCAGTGACAGGGAGGGAAGGAGTACATACATATGAATTTATCACACGGCACTTTCAGAAATGGGAATTGAACAGAACAGAACGGCACAGAATGGGGTGAGAACGCAAGTTACCACAACGGAGAATGTGATGGTGCCACCAGGAGTCCCCAAGCCGTTCCCCAACCGTTCCTGGCAGCTGATTTTGAAGAACGATTTTGAACCGTATTCTGCAAAGCTTTTGCCAATATACGAATAATACATGGCACACACATACATATTAAAATGCAAACAATTACTATTAGCACAATAACCAAAAACACTTGTTTTAGCCATGTAGCTTCAGGCAGCCTTATGCTCCTTTCTGGCTGCCAATCATGGAATAAAGAATCAGGCTGATAACACTTCAGAATCGTTCCACAAAGTAAAAAGGACTCACATGTTTCAGACAGGGTATGTTCACTCCTTTTTTCTTTTTTCTTTTTTTTTTGTCTTCCTTTACCGGAAGTTGTTTCAACAAAATCTGACTTTTGGGGTTGTATAGGTATTAATCTTCCCATTATGTATGTCCCCCCTGTGATATTTAGAGGCTGATTTGAATATACTTTAATCATAATTCCTAAAATTTTATGGGGACTTGCTACCATGCTCAAAATTCCACCAACTCCATATATCACTATTAAATGGGATCTCTCTATAGAGGCAAGAAGACAAAATCTGAGCTGCCAACCTTCCTCCTTTTAAACACATTGTAAGGATGTTGAGTAATCTAGCTAAGCCTTCCCATATATTTGTATCTGGGTTCCATTGTTGTGAATAAAGGGAAGTGCTCCCAGCTATTAGACTTAATTCAGTCACAACCATCAACCCAATCTAACAGTGTTTAACCGAACCTGAGGTAAATGGTATCTTTTGAGCCATTCTGGACCAATGGTTCAAATACTCTCACAAATTGAGATCAACAAAATGGTTCTTCAGAGGTTCTCCTGGGGCAACAATGGCTCCAACTACTGTTCTATATCTTTCTATTTGGGAATTGGTCTCAATCTTAGGACTTATTCATTCAAGAATTCTAAACTACCAGGCTAGGGTGCTAAAGACAACAACACAAATTATTCCTATGATTGCTACCAAATCTTCTTGATCAGTTTCAGACATATGTTGAACCATGTGTAGATCTACCAGTTTCCGGTTTGTGGCAGAAGCAGGGTCTATCCCTCTCTCGTTGCAGATCTCGCCATACGCGGGGCAAACAGCTTCCCGTGGGTGTTTGCAGTGGGGCCTGGTCTGAATCTTCTTTCTCCTTGGATGGATTCTTCAGCAGTGTGTTAACACACCCATTCCTAGTAAGGCAGTTGCAGGGCTATAGTTGTTTCTTCAATGTTATTTTTAAGGGGTTCTGAGGGACCCTAATAGAGAACCAAACTGGACTAGCCTTTTTAATTCTTGTCCTACTGAGAGTTTGTCAGCTTCTTTAACTAATAGGGCAGTAGCTGCTATTGCCTGCAAACATCCTGGCCATCTTTTCGCCACTGAACCCAATTGCTTGGAGAGGTAAGCCACTCGTGTCTGTGTTAATACTTCTATGGCCATTCCCTGCCTCTCATGCACATACAGGGTAAAGGGCTTGGTCACATCTGGCAATCCAAAAGCAGGTGCTTCTAATAAGGCTCTTTTTATTTTTCCAAATGCCTCTTGTTGTTCTGATTCTTAATTCATCTCTGAATATTCCAGGCCCTTGGTTGCTTCATACAAGGGTTTTGCCAGCAAGCCACAACTGGGGTTCCAGATTCAGCAAAACCCTGCTGCTCCCAGTGATGGTCTAGGCTCTGCAGGTGGGCTGGTTCTGCTGTTAACAGCAACTGTTCAATCAGGATTTTCTGAGGCCTCTGTATCATGGCTTCAGTTTCCTGATGATCGTTTTCATGCAGCTTTTGTTCTCCAGTTCTCTTTGGCTGTTATTTGCACTGCCAATCCAGGAACCACTATAGTTTCCAAAAGTATATTCACTGGCATAAACAATCTCCAGGATGACTTTACAATCATAGGCTCGATGGATTTAAAACAGGTCTGCAGGGAAAATTCTTCAGCAAGCAGCATGTTCCCATAAACATGGCACATAAATAGTTAATTGCTGTCCCAAAGTGAATTTGCTAGCTTCCTGTACCAACAGAACTGTTAATATTTCAGCTTTTAAACAGCCAGACCAATTCAACACTACATAATCTGTTTGACTTTAAAAGTATGTCTCTGGCCTTTTTACAGACACCAAGAATCTGATTTATTTTTTTCTTCCCTTTGTTCCTTGTTTTCTTTGTGCTTTGCTCCTGCCAATATACACATGGTTTTCAGCTGGAGGTGGCCCCCTCCAGCTCTCTCTCCTGTCCACGTTATGTTCTGGACAGAAGACCATATCTATTACAATAAAATATAAAAAGGAAGTTGTTAATTGTCATCTCATTTCGCAACCTATAACTAATACTTCCAATAGTTCATTAACAATAAGTACTTATTATTTGTATTGATAATTCTATGTCTTTCTCTTTCTCACATAAATATTTGTTTCTCTTGTTCTCAAAATAAAAATCAGATCTACATTCTTTTCCAGTAATCTCTATAATATAATACCATACAGTTTTTTCCGGCTGGAGGAGGACGGGCCAGGAGGCCCTGAGGAAGCGGCGGAGGAGGCAAGCGGCGGCGGCAGCGCTCCCTCTTAAGCCCCCACCCTTCAGCCAACGCCACCGGCTGGAGGAGGACGGGCCAGGAGGCCCTGAGGAAGCGGCGGAGGAGGCAAGCGGCGGCGGCAGCGCTCCCTCTTAAGCCCCCACCCTTCAGCCAACGCCACCGGCTGGAGGAGGACGGGCCAGGAGGCCCTGAGGAAGCGGCGGAGGAGGCAAGCGGCGGCGGCAGCGCTCCCTCTTAAGCCCCCACCCTTCAGCCAACGCCACCGGCTGGAGGAGGACGGGCCAGGAGGCCCTGAGGAAGCGGCGGAGGAGGCAAGCGGCGGCGGCAGCGCTCCCTCTTAAGCCCCCACCCTTCAGCCAACGCCACCGGCTGGAGGAGGACGGGCCAGGAGGCCCTGAGGAAGCGGCGGAGGAGGCAAGCGGCGGCGGCAGCGCTCCCTCTTAAGCCCCACCCTTCAGCCAACGCCACCGGCTGGAGGAGGACGGGCCAGGAGGCCCTGAGGAAGCGGCGGAGGAGGCAAGCGGCGGCGGCAGCGCTCCCTCTTAAGCCCCCACCCTTCAGCCAACGCCACCGGCTGGAGGAGGACGGGCCAGGAGGCCCTGAGGAAGCGGCGGAGGAGGCAAGCGGCGGCGGCAGCGCTCCCTCTTAAGCCCCCACCCTTCAGCCAACGCCACCGGCTGGAGGAGGACGGGCCAGGAGGCCCTGAGGAAGCGGCGGAGGAGGCAAGCGGCGGCGGCAGCGCTCCCTCTTAAGCCCCCACCCTTCAGCCAACGCCACCGGCTGGAGGAGGACGGGCCAGGAGGCCCTGAGGAAGCGGCGGAGGAGGCAAGCGGCGGCGGCAGCGCTCCCTCTTAAGCCCCCACCCTTCAGCCAACGCCACCGGCTGGAGGAGGACGGGCCAGGAGGCCCTGAGGAAGCGGCGGAGGAGGCAAGCGGCGGCGGCAGCGCTCCCTCTTAAGCCCCCACCCTTCAGCCAACGCCACCGGCTGGAGGAGGACGGGCCAGGAGGCCCTGAGGAAGCGGCGGAGGAGGCAAGCGGCGGCGGCAGCGCTCCCTCTTAAGCCCCACCCTTCAGCCAACGCCACCGGCTGGAGGAGGACGGGCCAGGAGGCCCTGAGGAAGCGGCGGAGGAGGCAAGCGGCGGCGGCAGCGCTCCCTCTTAAGTCCCATTTCACAGCTTATACTACTGATAGCTTGATAATCTGTAGTGAAAGTGGATTTGTGGTTTAGCTGTGAAATAGACATAATAATCTCTGTTCTGGCTAAATTAAGTCTTGTTGGTGTTTTTGTTTAGATGTATCCTTTATTGCAAGGCGTACCTTGTATATAGACACCCAAATTAGGGTGTTTATCAATGCTTATAGTAAGGGGAGGGAGTTAAAGAACTCCCTACTTCAGGCCTCTGGGAAGAGGCCTGACTGACTGGGGCCTATAGGAGGTGGGAAGAGAGAAGGGATACTTGTATAACTTCTCTATTCAGCCGGGGGGCAGCCACACCCTTACTTAAGGAGTGTGCTGAAAACATCCAGCAACTGAAACAAGGTACGCAAAATAATTTTTTTTGTGTATGCTATCTACAATTAAATGTCTATTTGTGTTATGGTTGTGACTTCACAGGGGAGTCTCTAAAACAATAATATAACGATTGAAGTTTAGGATTGATTAAGAACAATAGATACCCTGAAAGTGGACAAAGTTATCTAAACAATTTGACTGTTATCGATATATTGTAAGAGCTTCTTTGTTGGTAGAGTGGAGATAATTAAATATAGGCTGGTGTTGTAATAGAAGACTTAAAGTAGAGGAAAGTATAATATAATGTCAATAACTACAAGACTACAATCAGCAAAATTACAATACAGCAGAAGAGGATCTATAGAAATGCCACCAAAATCGCAGGAGGCAGCTCAAATGCAGACAATGTTTGAAGAGCTCTTAAAAAATTTTCAAAAAGAAATAAGCCAAGAGTTAAAAGATCATAGAAAAGAATCTAATGATAACTTAAATAAAGGTTTAGATAAATTTGAAAAGAAATTAGAGGAATTAACGAAAGAAATATCTATAATGAAAACTGATCAACTTATCATTAAAAACAAAACACAACAATTACAAGATGCTACTAAAAAATTAGAAGAACAACAAAAAGCGGATGAAAACTCAATATTGGTACAGGAATTAAGATACCGTGAAAAATGTCTCAAACTTAGAGGACTAACGGAGATAGCGAATGAAGATTTGTATACCAGAATTATACCAGCCTTGGCGGGATTTATGGAAACATCTGAGGAATTTCTTGAAATGGAGGTGGATAAATTATTTAGAATAAACTCTGAAGTTGCTAAGGACAAAAATTTACCGAGAGATATTGTTATTCGCTTCGTAAGATCCAAGGTGAGGGATGATCTCTTACAAAGGACTTACAATGAAATTCTACAAATAGAGGGACAAACTATAAAAATATATAAGGATATCCCAACAGCAATATTGAGGAAAAGACAAGCATATAAGCAATTGACCAGCTTTTTGTTGAAATATAATATTCGGTATTCATGGGATAAGGTTGAGGGTGTTGTATTTAGATATAAGCAGAAAAGATTCAGGATAAACTCAAAAGAAAAAGTGGAAGAATTCCTCAAAAGAGTGGCTAGAGAAAAAGATTACAATCAGGAAGATAATAAAACAGAAAGAAGAAACTATCAAACGACAATAAGTAGTCAGGAAATAAGTACAGGAAAGGAGCTGAAAGAAACTCAAATACTTGGTGACGAAACAAGGTAGCATACAGAAGAAAAGGAGAGACAATCAGTAATATACAGTGTATAGAAATTGTATAGAATTTGTAGTATTCTTCTTAAGTTGTAATTTTAGTTTGAAACTTGGAAATAAATAAAGAATGACCAAAATTATCAATCTTCTTTCATGGAATGTTAAGGGTATAAATAGGATATGTAAGAGAAATAAGATTTTTCATTATTTGGAAAAGAAAAATTTGGATATAATTTGTCTACAAGAAATAAAAATAAAACAGCAAGATGCGTTCTATGTTAAAAATTATAAAATGGGACAGTGCTTTCATTCACTCCATGAAAAAAGTAAAGCAGGAATAGCTTTATATATAAAAAAGACAATCCCAGTAAAAGAAATCTGTAAGGATAATGAAGGCCATTATATAGTTGTTGAAATTTCTCTCCCACAATATAGGATATTAGTGGTGGGTATTTATGCACCAAATGAAAACAATTCTAAATTCTTCAAAAATCTACATAAGGAATTGAGTAAACTTAATTTTGAGGAAATACTGTTTATGGGAGATTGGAATGGGGTATTGAAGCCAGAGGTTGATAGATTGGTGAAAAATAGAGAAAAAAATAAATATGGAAAACTACCCAAATCCTTTTTTGATATGAAACAGCAATTGGATTTATATGATGTTTGGTCTATGACTCAAGGAAAGGACCCAGGTTTTACATATTACTCAAGCCAATATGGATCCTTCTCAAGAATAGATATGTTTATGGTCTCAGTTAATATACTCTTAAAGGTTAAAGAAATCTCTATATTAGCTAGGGCAGTATCTGATCATAACCCAATTGTAATGAGTCTGGAAATAGGCCAAAAACAATATAACTGGAAATTAAAAGCGGAACTTCTTTGTGAGGACGGATTTGTGGATGAAATAAAAAGAAATGTTAAAAACTATTTTAAGGAAAATAGTGTAGAAGAAACCAAAGCTAAAACGATTTGGGATGCACATAAAGCGGTCTTAAGGGGAATATTCTTGAAAAAATCGAAAGAGGTAAAAATTGCACAAGTGGAAGAAATTAAATGGTTGGAAACAAAAATAAAAGAAACCGAAATGAAGTTGATAAAAGATCCCTCCTCATTAGAGATATTAAATCAGATAGAATATTGGCAGAAAAAACTTGAAAATACCTTAAACAAAGAAATCGAACAAAAAAAGAGGAGAAAAAGACAAGATATATTTGAATTGGATAATAAGTCAGGGAAATGGTTTGCAAATAAACTAAACAAAAAGCCAGGGATAAGAACTATTATAGAGATAGTTGATGAGGAAGGTAAAGCAACAGTTCAAAAGGAAATAATAAAAAAATTTCATCAATATTTTGCAAATTTCTATAAGGAACAAAAAAATAAAGATCTAAAGAGAAGGAGGTTTGAGAAGTTTTTTCAGAATATAAGTTATATGAAATTAACTGATGATGTGAGAGATAAATTAAATAAGGATGTAACGGGGAAAGAAATAGAAGAGGCTATTCGGAAACTCAAAATAAAAAAATCACCAGGACCAGATGGATTCACTTCAGAGTATTATATTAAGCTGGTAGATTTGTTGATAGAACCATTAAAAAATACGATTAATGATATAGTAATAAATGGAATCCCGGAATCCTGGAAATTAGCAGATATAGCGCTAATCCCTAAAGAAGGAAAGGACAATAAAAAGATGGAGAATTATCGACCGATCTCCCTGACGAATACAGATTATAAAATATTCACCAGTATTTTGGCAAATAGATTAAAGGAGGTGTTGAAAGAAAGAGTGCATGAAGATCAAGTGGGCTTCTTGCCACAGAGGCAAATTAGACAAAATATTAGAACTGTGATTGATACTATAGAGTATTATGAGCAAAACAATGATAAGAAATTGGCATTGTTATTAATCGATGCTGAGAAAGCTTTTGATGCCGTGAATTGGGACACCATGTTTCTCATTCTAGAGAATCTAAATTTTGGCGATAAATTCATAACATGGATCAAAAACATATATTCAGGACTAAAAGCTAGAGTAATTGTAAATGGAGAAAAGACTAAAGAATTTAATATTTTCAGGGGTGTAAGACAAGGATGTCCTATTTCCCCTTTATTGTTTCTGATAATAATAGAACTACTCAATAACAATATTAGACAGAATAAGGAAATAAAAGGCCCCAAAGTAAGAGGCTCAGAATTTAAGATTAAGGCATACGCTGACGATTTAATTATATTTCTGGAAGATCCTATATGTAGTATAGATAAATTGATGACAACTTTGGAGGAATTTGGGGAGTATACGGGATTTAAAGTAAATAAGAATAAATCAGTAATCATAACTAAAAATTTATCAAGTGTAGAAGAGGAGACCTTGCAACAAAAAACATCATGTAAGATTGTTAAAAGGGCTAAATATTTAGGAATATATATTTCTAATAGAAATACCGAACTATTTGATCTAAACTATACAAAAACGTGGAAGGAAATTAAAAAAGACTTGATAAGGTGGACACGACTAAAGCTTTCACTTTATGGAAGAATAGCTGCATTTAAGATGTTTGTGTTACCAAAGTTAATCTTTCTATTTACTAATTTACCTATAATTCACAATACTAAACCTTTTTCGGTATGGAATAAAGAAATGAAAAAATTCATTTGGGAAGGGAAAAAACCTAGAATTAAATGGAAAATTTTAATTGATAGTAAAGATAATGGAGGATGTGATGTACCGGATTTGGAATCATATTTTCAGGCTTGTGTATTAGTATGGATACAGGAGTGGATCAAGAGTAAAAATAAAAGATTGTTAGATCTAGAGGGCCACGATTTGAGATATGGCTGGCACGCGTACCTATGGTATGATAAGGAAAAGGTGCACCAAAAATTTTCACATCACATAATAAGGAGAGCGCTTATAAATTCATGGACAAAGATAAAATCTAAATTTTATAGGGGTATTCCAGGATGGATGTCACCTCAAGAGGCTATGCTAAGTAGATTTAAAACAGTAACAAATTGGTTAAAATATGAGGAAATTATCATACAGGAGCCACAGGATGGTACAATCAAATTAAAAGAATTGGAGATAATTAGAGATAGAGACCCTGACCTAACATGGTTTCAATACCATCAATTACAAAGTATGATGATGACGGATCTTAAAGTACAAGGAATATATCTTGTAAAGAATGAATTGGATAATATTTTAATAACAGATAAACCAAAGCTGATAGCTAAGTTATATAAGGTATTACTGCAAAGAAAATTAGAAGATGAGGCTGTTAAGGAACATATGTTACACTGGGCAAGAGATGTTGGTAATGAAATTTCCTTGGAAAATTGGAATAAAGCCAGAAAAGCAACATATAAATTTACAAGTAATCAAATATTACGAGAAAATTTTTTTAAGTTAGAAACTAGATGGCATCTTACTCCTAACAGATTGGCAAAAATGTACAAAAATAACAATGACATTTGTTGGAAATGTAAAAAAAGCCAAGGTACCTGGATTCATATGTGGTGGTCTTGTCCAGTGATAGCTAAATTTTGGCATATGGTACATAAAATAATTATGGAAATAACCAATACATCATTTGATTTCACTCCTGAAATATTTTTGTTAAATATGGTACAAATGATACAAGGTCTAGAAAGGAAGAGAAACTGGAAACTAGTATTATATATGATAACTACGGCTAGGATACTAGTAGCTAGTAAATGGAAAACAGAAGAAATACCAGTCATGGATAACTGGTTGTTTAGATTAATTGACATCGCAGAGTTGGATGGAAAAGAACAGTTACAGGATGGGAAAACAAAGAATGAAATTAATAATATGTGGGATCCATTATTCACTTATTGTAAAAAAAGATGGGGAATATAACATTTTAGAAGTTTAAAAGGATATGTATTAAAAGAATTAATATATGGGAAAGATACTCTAAAAAGGAAAGTTGAAATTAGAGAGGACAAGAGAATCTTGTAAAATAAGAAGTGTTGAATGATAAAACTAGTTAACATCTTATAGACGGGATATATCAATGACAATGTATTGTATTGTATAATTAGTCAAAACAGAGTTGTATTGATAATACCGATTTATAAGCCGGACAATTGTGGATATTGTGGTTTTGATATATAGCTTTGTAAAATATTTATGTTATAATAAAAAAAAAAAAAAATCAGATCTACATTCTTTTCCAGTAATCTCTATAATATAATACCATACAGTTTTTTCATGTTTAATTTGCTATTTCAACACCATCTTGTTTTCAAATAATCTTCGATTGGAGACCAATCCCTATCCACTTTCTCCAAATCTTTTTGATTTAATAAGGCAGTTAATTTATCCATGTCCTTCATTTCCATTAATTTCATCAACCAGTCATCCAAAGTTGGTAGTTGTTGGTTTTTCCATTTCTGGGCAATGAGTAACTTTGCTGTTGTAGTCATATATAGAAGAATCCTCCAATATTTCTTTTCTGTAACTGGGTTTAGTTTGTTTAACATATTCAACAAGTAAATTTTTAGCCTTAATTCATACCTAATCTTCAGAATTTATTTTATTGAATCATGTAAATTTTCCAGTAATTTTTTGTTTGCATTTCCAACATTTATTTGATTTAGTATTATAAATTCTTGCAATCTTTGCAGGGGTCAAATGACATCTTTGATCCATCTTCCAAAAGTTTTCTTTCAAATCCTAAGACTTAGTAAATTTCCCTGTCTTTTTTCTAGCATAGTCCCAACTCTTCAATTCAATTGTTCTTCCTAAATCGGTTGCCCATTTGATCATATTATCTGTCACCACCTCTCCTTCCTGTTTTTTTTATCCATAAGCATCTTATAAATTTTGCTTATTCTCTTTTTTTTTCTGGTTCCATCAAAATCTTATCCAATTCTAAAGGTTCATCCTCAAATTCTTCTAATTTCAAGTCCATTTTGAATCTTTCTTTTAGTTGAGTATATAACAGCCAATGTACTTTGAGGTTCAGTTGCTCTAATTCTTCCATTGTTTTTAATTCCCACTTGTTTCCTTCAGTTTTTTTCAATACTTATTTATACCTCAGCCATGTTTCTAATGCTGTCCATTTACCAAAGAAAGCTTCGTGAGGGGATACCCATAATGGAATTTTCCTATATACTCCTTCTTTAATTCCCTTCCATTCCTTCAAAAGCGATCTTCTTACAACGTGATGATTAAATTCTTTATGTACTGTTGATTTCCCATACCACAGATAACCATGCCACCCAAAATGATTGTTGAATCCTTCAGTGTTCAGTATCTTCGTATTCTTAAGCAATATCCAGTCCAACAACCAATTGGGTGCATTGGGTTTGTGGTATAGTTCTAGATCTGGTACACTTCTTCCTCCATCATTCTTATGTCTTATCATTGTTATCCAGTTAATTCTTGATCTTCCCAATTTCCAAATAAATTCTCTCAAAGCTTTGTGCCACTTTTTAAATGGTTTTGAACTGTGGATAATTGGAATGCATTGAAACAAAAAGTTCATCTTGGGTAATACTATCATTTTTATAGCTTCCACCCTGCCCGTTAATGTAAGATTAAGTTTACTCCATTTTAATAAGTCACTTTTAATTTCTTTCCATTTTGTTTTATAATTATTGTCAAATAAATCAACATTTCTTTTGGTAAGCCAAATCCCTAAATATTTGACCTTATTTTGAACTATACATTTAGTACGTTCTTCCAAATAATTGTCTTCTTTTTTATGCATGTTTTTTGTCATTATAACTGTTTTCTTTCGGTTTATTTTAAAACCTGCCATCTTTCCTAATTCTTCTATTTTTTTGGAAGACATCAATAACTTGCTGTTTAGGCATATCTAATTCATCTTTTTAATAGTTCTTGTGTTAAGAACTTGTAATCTTGTCTTCTCCTCAGAACTTCCTTTGGGACATCTTTGTATATTTTGACTGTTTTTACATCTATGAGGAGATCTTCTTGATAACTTTTTTGTAAGATTAGTTCTTTTGTTCTAGACCTTATAAAGGAAATTACTACATGCCTTGGCACATTTCTCTCTCTTGCTTTCATTGAATTAATTCTAAAGTTCTTGTCCGTATCTCTCACAATTTCTTGTTTCGGTATCCCAATAAAGTCGGCTATAGATGTTGTTATTTTTTCAAATAAATCTTGATTTGGAGCCTCGGGTACCCCTCTCATCTTCAAACATTTCTCCCTATAACGGACCTCTTGTGAAACCAGTTGGTTTCAATCCCAGACTTTCATTTCACCCATTTCAATGAACCCCTCCTGTTGGCCTAGGTCAGGATATTGGGCCTGGGGTTGATACACATGATCCCATATATGGCCTTGTCCCCTTGAGAGACCCCCCATTGGTTACTTTGGTTACATTGTGGGCATTCATTCCTCCAATGTCCTTCTTGTTTACATAAGGCACACTGATTCCTTCCTAATGGACCTTCTCTTCCTCTTCTGGCACCTTGGACTCTTCCTCCTGTGCCTCTGCATCCCCGTCCTCAACCTCTCTGCCAGGCTATGCGGGACTCAGTCAAGGCAGCAGCCAACACCTTGGCTTCTGCTTCATTTGTTGATTCTTCTTCCTCTGTTCTTCCTGCTCTTGATTTACATAGATTTTCTGAGCAATCTCTACCAATTGGGATAAATTTGATCCCAAGAACCCATCCAACTTTTGGATTTTTTTTCCCTAATGTCAGGATTGCTCTGTGCCACGAATGCCCCATTTATCAATTTTCAGTTCTCCTCATCCTCCAGTTCCACAGGAGTAAACAGTCTATAAGCATCTAGAGGTCTTCCTAAAAATGAAGCTGGGGATTAATTTGGTCCTTGGATTACCTCAGCTGGTTTGGACATATTCATTGCCTTAGACATCCCAGCTCGCATGGCTTTTATTATTAGAGTTTGATAAGCTTGTAGATGCCTCAGCCCTTCTGTATTGTTAGGGTCCCACTTTGGATCATCTTCAGGGAAATGTTCTCCCATCCAATCTTTTTCTCTAAACCTTGCAGGTTTATTAGCTTTACTCAGCTGCCTTGCTTGCCCCAAAATCCACTCCCTATTTTCTAGATCTTTAGGGTCTACAGGGGTGTATTGATGATAGGCATCTAACAGTCTCTCCCAAACTGACCTGCATGTCATTGGGTCCTTACAGGACATCTGCAGGTTTAGTCATATTGACAGGTTTTGACATTCTCATCTTCATTCCTTTTAACAATAACTCTTGATGCTACTGCAGTTGTCAGTAACCACCCTACCGATTATGATCCCAATTGGGATTCTGCTCTGGAAGGTGTTCCTTTTCCAAGTCTGGCATTTACAGTTTGGGGTTTCCTACGGCCCCAAAATATACCTGTCAAATGATTTCTTTGTCTAAGGTTCCCTCAGGTGGCCATGCCACTCCAAATGAAGGCCATTCCACCTTGCAGAGTGCATACTCAGTTTTCCTGAGGACATTCTTTTTCCTCCATAATCCCCATTAAAACCTTTCTTAAAATTCTTTAACATACAATCCAGTGTATACTTCAAGGTCTAACAAATTCCTCACTTGCCTCAAAGACAATTTCATTGTCCAAAAGATGGAAGAGGCAACAAGGGGATCAGCTATTTTAGATCTGATCCTAACCAACAGGGATGGCCCTGGTAAATGGGGTGCAAGTGGTGGGATCCTTAGCGGGGGAGTGATCATGTTCTCCTGGACTTTCTTATATAGTGGAAAGGAGAAGCTAGGCATAGTCAGACACTCATTCTAGATCTTTAGGAGAGCTGATTTCAATAAACTTAGAGAAACACTGGGAGTGATCCCATGGTCAGGATTACTAAAGGGGAAGGGAGTTTGGGATGGATGGGAGTTTCTCAAAAGGGAGATACTGAAGGCACAATCTCAAACTCTTCCAATGAGAAAGAAAAATGGGAGATGTCTCAAGAAACCAGGTTGGATGACAAAAGAACTTTCAACTGAACTAATTTTTAAACAGAAAATGTATAAGAAATGGAAAGGGGGCAAAATCACTAAAGAGGAATTCAAACAAATAGCTAGCACATGTAGAGGTAAAGTCTGGAAAGCCAAAGTGCAGAATGAGCTCAGGCTTGCTAGAAGGGTTAAGAACAATAAAAAGGGCTTCTTTAGGTATGTCTGTAGCAAAAGAAAGAAGAAGGAAATGGTAGGGCCACTGCACAGAGAAAATGGAGAAATTCTAACAGGGGATAGAACTACTCAACACCTTCTTTGCCTCAGTCTTCTCACAAAAGGAAAAGGGTGCTCAACCTAAGGAAAATGGAGCAGAGGACACAATAGGGGAAATGCAGCACAGAATAAGTAAAGAGGAGGTACAGGAATACCTAGTTAACCTAAATGAATGTAAGTCTCCAGGACCAGATGAACTACATCCAAGGATATTAAAAGAATTGGCAAATGTAATCTCGGAGCCACTGGCAATAATCTTTGATAACCCCTGGAAAACAGGAGAAGTCCCAGCAGACTGGAGGAGGGCAAACATTATCCCCATCTTCAAAAAGGGGGGAAAAGAGGATCCCAACAACTATCGCCCAGTTAGTCTGACATCAATACCGGGGAAGATTCTAGAACAGTTCATTAAACAGAGAGTCTGTGAACATTTAGAAAGGAATGCCATAAACACTAAAAGTCAACATGGGTTTCTCAAAAACAAGTTATGCCAGATTAATCTGATCTCTTTTTTATATAAAGCTACCAGCTTGATAGATGAAGGGAATGTGGTAGACATAGCATATCTTGATTTCAGTAAGGCTTTTGACAAGGTCCCCCATGATTTTCTTGCAAACAAGATAATAAAATGTGGGCTATATGATACAACTGTTAGGTGGATTAGTAACTGATTGACTGAACCCAAAGGGTGCTAGGCAATGGCTCCTCTTCATCCTGGAGAGAAGTGACCAGTGGGGAAAGCAGTGGAGGACAGGGGATCTTGGAGATGTTTCATCCACAGGATTGCCATGAGTTGAGGTCAACTGAAGAGCAGTTAACAACAACAAGAATTTCCCTTAATCATGTAGTTGTACATTTGTGGACATGATATAACATCTGTATTCAGCTCACAGTTGTGGAAGCAGAATTCCACAATTGTCACTGTTGCACAAGCAAATCTGCATTCTTGGATGGTGTATAAATGTTTTGGTGCCTTCAATGTACCGGTTGCTTGGTACATTGACAGATATGCAGTTGATTGTACAGCTTAAGTATCCCTTATACAGAAATCCAAAATACTCCAAAACTGAAAACTTTTTTCGTGGGTGGCTGAGGGCCTTTGCAGACTGCCAGAAATAGTGCACATTAAATTGAGGCACTGCCCTGGCTCAGTGCTAGGGAGTCATGGGAATTGTATTTTTTTCTGGGACATTGAGCCTTCTCTGTCAGAGAGCTCTGGTGCCACAATAAATTACAGTTCCCATGATTCCCTAGCACTGAGCCAGGGCAGTGCCTCAATTTAATGTGCACTATTTCTGGCAGTCTGCAAAGGCCCATAGTGCACCTTTGTTTTCTGTTGATTCAGTGCTCACAAACTTTATTTCTGGCACAAAATTATTTAAAATATTGTATAAAATTACCTTTAGGCTATAAGGTGTATAGGAAAACATAAATGAATTTCCTGTTTAGACTTGGGTCCCATCTCCAAGATGTCTCATTATGTATATGCAAATATTCCAAAATCTTGGGGCGAAAATCCAAACCTGAAACACTTCTGGTCCCAGGCATTTCAGATAAGGGAACCCCAACCTGTACTATGTCAGTATTCAGATGAAATATGACTTAGAGCACCCGGCCCGCCGAGGCCTGCTGTTCGGCCCCCGCCAACCCCCGAAGCCACCCCCCACTGACCCCTGCCACCGCCGCGCGCGCTGCCACCACGCCGCAGCTGCCATTTTGTTTTCCAAAATAGCAGCCGCAACTCATTTGCGCAAGCGCAGTACTCCTGCACATGCGCGGACGAGCCGCGGCCGCCATTTTGGAAAACAAAATGGCAGCCACAACTCATTTGCGCATGCGTCGAGCCGCGGCTGCCATTTTGTTTTTCAAAATGGCAGCCGCGGCTCGTTCGCGCATGCACAGGAGTACTGCGCATGTGCAAACGCGTTGTGGCCACCATTTTGGAAAACAAAATGGTGGCCGTGGCATGCATGGCGGCCATGCAGCGGCCACACACGCATGCGTGAACGTGAGCGTTACCATTTCCACACACACACCATCGGTTCGCGGAAGACCTGGGGATCCCCAGACCAGCCCCAGGTAAGGGGACCTTGCCGACCCCTGACTTAGAGCATTGACTCCTGGTGACTCCCATGAAGGGTGACCAGATGTCCTCCTTTTCCAGGACTCCATGTCCTACAGTTCAGCCTTCTGTCCAAGAGGAATTCCAAAATGTCTTCCATTTTGAGCATGACTAAGCAGCATGAATTTGTATTTATATGAGTGTTTTTAACTTTATTTTGTAATGTCCTACATTCTTCTGGTATGTCCAACATTTTGCAATGCCTTGTTCTCCTTCGTGGTTATGACAGCTGGTCACCCTGCTCCCGTGTCAATATGATAGGACGTTATCACGCGGGGCCAAATCCACACAAAATCCACACAAAATCCCGACCGAAACCGGATTAGTGGCCCGTGTTTTCACACGACGTCGCACAGAAAGTGGACAGAAAGTGGACAGAAATGAGATCTTTTGAAATTCAGTTCTTTGGAGGAAATGCAAATGCGCAATTAAGATACTTTCGCAATTAAGGTAAAATCGCTGTAATGTGGAAAGCAAATGCGCATTTGGAAGGGGGATTTGGAAGAGGGTCGCATTTGGAAGAGGGTTGGCGCTCCGAGGAGGTCCCCCTTGGAAAGCCGGCTCTCCGAGGAGGTCCCCCTTGGAAAGCCGGCTCTCCGAGGAGGTCCTCCTTGGAAAGCCGGCTCTCCGAGGAGGTCCTCCTTGGAAAGCCAGCCCTGCGTAGGGTCGGCGCTCCAAGGGGGACCTCCTCGGAGAGCCGGCTTTCCAAGGGGGACCTCCTCGGAGAGCCGGCTTTCCAAGGGGGACCTCCTCGGAGCGCCAACCCGATGCAGGGCCGGCGCTCCAAGGAGGACCTCCTCGGAGAACGCTGCGGCAGGAGGTCCTCCTCGGAGTGCCGGCCATGCAGAGAGCCGGCTGCTCCGAGGACAACCTGGGGAAGGGGTGACAGCCGTGGTGAGTGACAGCCGCGGCTGTAGTGCGCATGTGCTAGAAGATCATTTCTAGTACATGTACGGGATTTTCTCACTTGTGTGTGAACATTAAATGCAGTTTCAGGGGGAGCTTTCCTTAATTGTGCAATTAAGGTAATTACGTGTAAAAACCATTTGCGGTATCAAGGTTTATTTTCGGTTTATTTTCGGAATTTGTCATTTCCGGTTTATTATCGCTTTGTGGGCCACATGTGATAACGTCCATAATAACTCTGCTTTGGGTTTTAGTCCAAACATTAAAGGAGCTATGGAAAGATTTTGGAAAAGATTCAGCACCTGAAGTAGGTCTTACTTAACTACTGGTCCCACTGACATGAAAAATGCCAGCTTCTGCCTCCTTAGAGCCTCTTCCTCCGGCCAGTAAATTTGTAATTGAAATGAACTTTGTTGAAGGGGATTTTTTCCTGGTCTGCCTCTCTTAGGCACTATCATATGTCAGCTCAGTGACTTTTATTTCACATTATCACTACTGCTTCTCCCTTTGGTCTTTCAAAAGAAAACCCACCTCTATTTTTTAGAAGTTGGACTCAGGTCTACTCCACCATCGCCTCCTTGTGGGAAAATGTCATAACAACACAGTAATGCCGGGCAGTTGTTGTTGTGTGCTTTCAAATCATTTCCAACTCACGGCAACCCTAATGTGAACCTATAATAGGGTTTTATTGGCAAGAGTTGTTCAGAGGCCAATAGCATCCAGTTGGTTTCATGGCCGAGCGAGGAATCAAACCCAGGTCTCCAGAGTTATAGTCCCACATTCAGACCATCAAACCAGGCTTAAACTCTCCCTAGAAGCCAAGGTGATTGATGTGAGACTCTTGCAGGACATATCATGAGACAACATGACACTTAGGAAAAGACAATAATGCTTGGGAAAGCTGAAGAGCGTAGGAAAAGAGGAAGACTGCATTACAGAAGGGTTAACTCAATCAATGAAGTCTCATCCTTGGGTTTGTAAGACCTGAGTAGGGCTGTTTGTTGGTGTCCAGGGCTCTTGGAAGTCTCTCATTCATACAGCTTCCATAAGTCAAAGTCAACTTTACAGCAAATAAGAATGAGATTTGCTAAACTGACCTCGCGAGAGGCCAAGCATTCACTTTTAAAGGTAGGCCCATTGAGATATCTTGGCTCTCCTCTTTTTAGGAATCAAAAGATAGTGTTGGGAAAAGAATTGGGGGATAGTCCAGTGGGGTGAACATCAAGCTTTTCAAGGCAAGGAAAAGTATAATGGAATGGCTGGCAGAACTTGTTCAGAGGTGGTTTGCCTTTGCCTTCCTCTGAGGTTGAGAGAGTGTCATTTACCTAAGGTCACCCAAAGGTTTTAAACACAATGAGTGGGGATTCAAACCTTGGTCTCCTGATGTCCTAGTCCTTGCACAAGATGCCAGCCACTGTCTTTTTATTTCAATAAAAAAGCCATAAAATAGCCATTTTGATCCCTCCCCTCCCTTGTTTGTATAATATACCACAAGCTCAAGAACCTTGCTAAAAATAAAGTTGGCAATGTGGAGAACAGGGGACTTACTATAAGTCTCTCTACCACACATCAGAGTTACCTTGCCACTTCCCAAGCCATGTGTGACAGTTGGATAGTATGAAGAAGAAACAAAAATGCAGAAACGCAGAATTATTCCTACATTTGACGTTATTTTCAAAATTACATAGATATATTTTTACACTTGACCTGTTATGGATTTCTCGAGAGGTGGCTATAAGATGTTTCAGCACTCCCTCTACAAAAGCAAAGGGAGAGAAAAAGAGCTACTCTTGGACCTCAGGTTCATACCCTCCAACTCTTCCAATTTGGCAGGGACAGTCCTTAAGAGGATCCCCTCTTATCCCACTTCTCCAGCTGTTTTGAAATGTCCCTGGTTCATTTTCCATCCACTTTCTCTCTTGCCCTAAGCAAGGAGGTTCTTCTCTGGGATTCGGAAGCAATACAAAACACCCCTTGTGGTTGCAAAGGCTTATGATTTATTATACACTCAGTAAGCTATACAAAAGAATGTGCATAAATCATACCAAGCAAACTCCTCCATTCAGCTGCTGGGAGCCCTGGAGAAAGAGCATTCGAGTGGACCCCTCTGTAGCCACCAAGAGACACGGCACCTGAAGATCCGTGCTGAAGTTCCAACTTAGTGTCAATATCTTAGGTGTTTGTATAGATTTTTACTTGTCTGTCTCTTGATGACTTAGCAATCATCTACACCTGGGGTGTACGTGTGATTAGGATCCAAGATCATGCCACCCCAAGATCATACCCCTCCAAGGCCATCAATCCTAGCCTTGAGCCTATCACCACTTCAAGGTCATTGATCAAGCTGCTATCTCTTTACAAGAGTTTAAGTTTCCTCCTTCCACTGTTCCAGCTACATCTTATCTTTTAGAGAAGTTTAGGCTGGCAAATATACAGTCGCCCCTCCACATTTGTGGATTTAACTTTTGCAGATTTGATTATTCACTGATTTGATTGATAGGTTCTTTCTAGGAATCTCTAGGTCCTCCAGCATGACTCTGACAGAAGTTGACCATAGAATCAAATTGGAGCACCTAGAGATTCCTAGAGAGTAAACTTCATTTGTAGGTCCTCCAGAGCAATTCTATGGTCAATGTCTACCAGATGTTGGCCACAGAGTTGCAACGGAGGACCTAGAAATTCCTAGAGAGGTGTTCTCTCAGGTAAAAAAAAAAAAAGTCATTTTTTATTTGTGGATTTTTCACTTTCATGGAGGTCCTGTGCCCCTAACCCCACTGTACAAGATACATGATTTAGTGGAATCAAAGCAAGGTTTTGCTCAGAGAAGTGAAGACCCATTCTGGTGGCATGGTGGAGAAGAGTGACAGGCCACTACATCTCCTTGATGCACTATGTTTTCCAGGGGTTGTCCATACCCTTTCTCATTTTGCCCTCAGCTTTCTACAATTGCTGCAAATTGAGTTGAAAGTGCAAAATGCCTATAACACAGCAGACGCATAAAAATGTGTCTGAATTTTCATTTAAACTTTGGATCCTCAAAGGGTGGGGCAAAGTAAACTTGAGACTTGGAAAATGAGGGAAACTAAAATAGATGAATTCATCTATCTGCTTCACATGTGTGGGGTTCAAATACACTCTCTCCAATCTAATGTCCGTGCTCTAGCCACTACACCAGAGGTTAGCAAAATGAAACCCTAGAGCTGCATGTGACCCTCAAAGGCTGTTTCTGTGGCCCTTTCACATGTCACTTTTTATTGGAAAAAATAAAAAGGCAACTTGGGTCCCAGTCTTGGGAGTAAAGCAGGATAGAAATGAATATAATAATAACTTGCAACAATTCACCTTTTAAACAGGTCGCGGGGCCCCTTCATACACCCAAACTGTCCTGATTCAACAGGCACAGTTCTGTGTAATCCTCTGCCATCCCACTTTTTCAGCTGATTTTAAAATGTCCCATTTTCTCCCTCCTCCTCTTACTTTCCCTCTTCATCTCTAGCTTTCTTCAATTGCTGCAAACTAAGTTCAAAGATAGGCTGAGACAAAGGCAAACTGTTACAGATTCTCCTAGCTTGTGTGATCTTCATCATTAATAACTTTTGCCATCTTGGTCATACTCTTTATTGCTTGGCCACACATGTCCGAGTTGAAATATTGGAGGTTATGGAATTCCAGCCTCCAAAAAGACGAAAAGAATGAGATGCAATAGTGTAACTTCAACTTATGCCATCATAATTTGCAAACAGAGAAATTATAGAATCTGTTTCTATGGATTCTGTATCCACAGGTTAAAAAAAATATCCAGGAAGCAGACCTTGATTTTGACATTTTATACAAGGGACACTATTTTACTATGCCATTGTATTTAATAGGACTTGAGCATCCACAGATTTTGGTATCCATGGGAGTTTCTGGTTCTGGATCCAAACCCCAGCAGATACCAAGCGTTCAGTTTAGCAATGGTTTTAATCAAAGCCAATAAGGTCGTTTAAAAAAAAAAAAAAGAGCCAAAATTTGTGATCTCATTTCTGTTCTTTTATAGGAGTAAAGTTTATTCACTCCCTGAAATGGTGGGCCGCATGTACTACAACTAGTAATGGCTGATGGCTTCCATGTCAATTGATCTGCCCTTTAAAGTAGCAATCTCAGCTACTGAACCATATCCCTAAAATGCATTCAGCTCCTCAGGTGATTCTTTAAAATATCAGACGACAAACCTTAGAGCAGATTCCTTGAAAGTTCCAGCTATCATTAACTACAACCAAGTTGTTATGAGAATTATCTGTGCATTGAAGCAAACTGGTTTTGACCTAGGTTAAGCAAAATATCCTAAAGGCACCAGATCCTGTCTCATCCTGGAAGGTAAGCAGGGTCAGCCCTGGCTAGTACTTGAATGGGAGACCACCAATGAATATCAGGCACTGTAGGCTATATTTGAGAGGAAGGAACTGGCAAAATCACCTCCAAGTATTCCTAACCTAAGAAAACACTATGAAAGTCATGAGGTCACCATACACCAATAGGTGATTTGAAGATGCACACAAACACAAGCAAGTGACATAGATGTTAAACCTAAATCAATTCACTTTAGCCTCACCCTGGCTAAAAAATAAGAACTGGGAAGTGCCTTCTTTCTGCAGCTTTTCCACTCATCATAGTATGGATAGTGAATCAGAAGGGCCATTTTCCAACCAGTCAAATTAACTCATCTCTTCCAGAGTAAGGGAAAGTCCAGCTGCCACGATTCTGCAGCAAAGAAATTGCCATTTTAGTATTTCACCCTATTGTGAACACAAGGTAGATCAGGTCAGACCAGGAAACAAACTTATAGCAAAGGAGACAAAAGATGGGAAGCAAAGGTTTCCTTCTCATCTGTTTGCTTTGCATTGTGAAGACAGGTGAGTTTTGTTTTGGCAACTTTCTCTCTCTCATGCATGCCGATCTTGCAATTGCTTACTCTCCAACAGTCCCAATTTGGCAGAGACAATCCCAATTTTTCTTCTGTCATCTCACGTTTTCTGCTGCTATGAAAATGTCCCAGTTTTTCTCTCCTCCTCCCACTTTTGCCTGTCATCCTCCGGTTACCTCAGTTGCTGCAAACTAAGTTCAATGTGCAAAAGTAGTTTTGATCCTGCTATGTCAGACTCCTTCTAACCAGAAATGCAAAGCATTGACCTTAGGACTTTAAATACACTGAGCATGTTGCGATCAGGTTTCTTGGTTAACTGGAGAGGCTTGCTTTGCTTCTAGGTATATCTTCCAAAGGCTGGTCAATGCACGTCCCTACAGAGGTGACTGGTGAAATTGGCAAGACGGTTGCCTTGCCTTGCACTTTCACACACCCACACTCCACCTACGACAAAACCCTGACTGCCATTTGGCGGGTCAAGGAGCCTTACAACGGGACAGTGATTTTCAAGTGCATTGCGCACAGCTCCAGTGACTTCTGCAGAACCACCGTTGGCTTAAAGAACAGATACAAGCTCTTGGGGAACCCGAGACAAAACAATCTTTCACTCCAGATTGATAACGTCGCCTGGAATGACAGCAACAAATACTTCTGCCGAGTTGAATTCTCTGGGGATCTTCACGACAAGTATGAGAGCCGGATGGGAATCAGGCTCCACCTCATAGGTGAGAAGACCTTGGCTTATAGTCAATTGTTAGCAGTGTAAGGGTGGTGAATTTTTGGTGGTTGTCGCTGTTATGTGCCTTCAAATGGACTTCAAATGTTGGCAACCCTATCCAAAAATAGGATAGGGCTTTGTGATGAATCCTATTGGTATAAACTAAAGTAAATCAATTGAATCGCTTACTCTCCAACTGTCCTAATTTGTCAAGGACAGCCTTGATTAATCCTCTGTCATCCCACTTTTTCAGTGGCTTTTAAAAAGTCCCAGTTTCTCTCTCTGTCTCTTTGTCCTCTGTTTTCTTCAGTTACTGCAAACTGAATTCAAAGTGCAAAAGTAATTTGCTCTCCCTTTACCCAGCAGCGGAAGAATCCATTTTCCCTAAATGTCCCCTCCCCCAAACACCTCTAGCAATGGTTCCCAAACTTTGGTCCTCCAGATGTTTTGGACTTTGGCTCCCAAAATTCCTTACTGTTGGTCAAGATTCTGGGAGTTGAAGTCCAAAACAGCTGGCGAACCAATGTTTAGGGATCACTGCTCTAAGGACTATGGGGGCATTTTGACATGTTTTAGACACACACACCTGGCTATTTTAGGCCTAAAAGATTATTTTTATTTTTTTTTAAAAAAGAAAAGGAATTACTGGAAGTAATTTCCAGTTGACTTCCAGTTTTCTAAAATGCTGCTGCAAGATGTGGCAAAAAAGTCCCCAGGGTGGGGTGGGGGGAGAATGGGGGAAATCACAAAAACCTTGACTCCTGGGGACCAAAGTCTTGGTCCAGAGTGCTTGCAGGTCATCCCTGCTGTAGGCTCAGGCAAAAGCAAACTGCTGCAGCCTGTCCCAGCTTCTGTGTTCTTCCTCTTTAATACCTTTTGCCATCTTGATCATTAATATCTTTTGCCATCTTGGTCACTTCTCAGGTTGCTTGGCCACATGCGCCCCAGTTTTCATCTGTAAAACGTTGTAGGGCCTGGGATCAATGAGATTTACATATTTACATGTTTAACAATGGATTCAATGAGAGTACTATAACTGAGACTACCAAGGAGATTTAGGAGGACTTTATGGAGGGTGGAAAAGGTTTTGTTTGTTTGTTTGTTTGTTTTTGTAATTGCATTTCTTGCTTCCATTATTGTTGCTGTTTGCTTTCAAATCCTCCGGGAGCCCCAATCATCAATAGTCCTGCTCAGGTCTTGCAAATGCGAGGCCGTGGCTTCCTTCTTGAGTCAATCCATCTGGAATGTGCTTTTCCTCTTTTCCTGCCGCCTTCCGCTTTACCAAGCATTATTACATAAATTTTCATTATCATCTCTTCAAATCTGCCAGACTGCTACATGGAAAGTTAGTCCACAAAATAAACTTTTCCAAGCTCTACATTCGGCTGACCTTTGTGGAACTCTTTCCTGTTAGGATACACAATCAATTTAGTTCAATACACATTTATTGTGCATGATCATAGGTCGTCACAAAAAAAGTATAGGCATGGAATAAAAATAATAAATTAGTAAAAATAGATTACACTTTCCTTTGCCTCACAGGCAGTGTTGGAGAAAAAGGTAATTTTTTCGACTCCCTCTCCCCTGCTCCCTGGAATTCCCCAGAGTGATAGTCCAAAATGTCAAATTTTCCAAGCTCTGATGTGTAGTTTAAGTTGAAGCTGCACTCTGCATTGCCTTGGACCCATAGCCGCTCCTGATCTTTATTATTTTTACTTGTACTTATGCAAAGTAGAATTCAAAGGCATACCGGTAGTTGTGTTAGTGTGGATCCATATGCAAAAGGACCTTGTAGCACCTTTGGGACTAACTAGAGAAAGAAAATGATAGCATATAAGCAGACCACTGTTAAAACTGAATGTGTCACTTCATCACCACACCCACAAGTTTTGCATTTCTACAGCTACTCACATGCACAGCCTGCATAAATAATCCAGTTTCTCTCCACTTTAACTGCCATGGCTCAACTCTATAAAATTCTGGGAACTGTAGTTTGTTGTGGCACCAGAGCTCTCTGACAAAGGAGGCTAAATGTCTCGCAAAACTACAATTCCCAGGATTCCATAGCACTGAGCCATGGCTGGTAAAGGGTGTCAACCTGGACTATTTCTGCAATGTGGATGCAGCCTTTGAAAGCTTATGCTACCAACTTCGTTCTTTCAGTTTAGTCTCAAAGGTGCTACAAGATCCTTCTGCATACTGATCCAGACTAACATGCCCTTTCTGCATGGGCCTTCCCCCATTCCCTTGACGGGGAGACCAGACAACACATGGACCAAAGCCCAGTTCTGCTGCAAGCAGATTGGACAACAGCCTTCCTGTTCAGCACCAGAACCAGGTTTTCCCCCTCTTACCCCAGATTTTAAAAATTTACCAATTGCTATGGATCTTCTGGAAAGATCTGGAGCCTCCAATGCTGACGCCGGTCAACTGTCTGAAACGTGCCCTGCTGAGCTGCCAAGCATGTCCGCCGGTGCCACCAGTCACTTGCTCTGAGTCAGAAAGAGGCATCTGGCCATGTGCCTATCACTAGACATCTCCTTCGGACTTCAGATTGAAGCCACCCATGGCAGCAGCAGATGTGCCAGGGAGCTCAGTGGGATGCGCATGCGGTCAGCCGACTGCCGTCAGAACAGAAGGCTTTAGATGGGGCTACACTCCCCCTGAAGACATAGGTTTGCAGTTTGGGGGTACTCCTGAAGTTTGGGGGTACTCAGCTTTGAACCTAGAGGCCCAGTCTCCGAGGTGACCAGGAGTGCTTTTGGACATTTAAAGGTTGTGCTCCAACTGCACCCATTCCTTGAGACGTCAGATATGAGCACTATGGTATATGCCTTGGTTACATCCCGTTTGGATGACTATAATGCGCTCTACTTGGGGCTGCCTTTGTTTTTTGTTTGTTTGTTTGTTTGTTTGTTTACCATCTAAAAACAGAAACCAAACATATACATAATAAACAATCATCGGAACATCCATATCACCAGATTAACCCCCCCTTCGTCTCTTATTCCTTGTTTCTTCTAATAATCTATTTCCTTCTTGTCCATATTTACTTGTTTGTCCATAATCCTTGTTCCTTGCAAATCTCGGACTTCTCCTCCCATTTCTTTCTTTCTTTCTTTCTTTCTTTCTTTCTTTCTTTCTTCATCTTCGATTTCTCCTTTCTTATTGTTTAATAAATTACCTAATCTGGCTGTTTCCAAACATTTATACATTATAAGACATTCCCTAATTTAATAGTAACAATAGTAAGTAATGATCGGAAGAGCATGAGTAAAAAGGCAGAACAGCTAATTGATAGATTCAAGGAAAAGTGATCTTTCCATTTTTGTCCTCTTAGTCTTTCCCTTACTCATCTTTGTCCATCTCTCTTTTTTTTCCTCCTCCCTTCCCATCTTCACTCTTCTCCTTCTATGTCACCCTCACTTTTCTTTTTAATCTGCTTTCTCCACGTACCCTTTCCTACTTCTTTCTGTCCTATACCTCAACCTAGTTTTTCCTATCCCTCATACCTTTCTCACTTACTCTTACCCTCTTCACATACCTTCTCCTTTTATATCTTCTTTTTCTATCCTCCTTTAAAACCTTGTTGATATACCAATACATCCTCCTCTTCCTTTTATCCGTCTGCCATCTTACTCCTTCTTTCTCCCTCCATTTCCTTCTTCCTTACTTCCTTTCTTCTCCCTTTTTATGATTCTCCCTCTTTATTTCTTCTCCTTCCTTCTTTTCTCCTCTCTCTATTACTGTTCTACCCCTCACCTTTTTTTCATTTCTTTTTTTTTTTTTTTCATTTCTTCATTTTCTCCTCCCTCTTTCTCTTTCCCTTCCTTTCCCCTCTGCCCCTGACTTCCCACCTAAGATATTAGGTAATCTTCCATGCTTATTAGCTCTAAATTTCTTTCTATTTCCCCTTTACTACCTTTTTGTTGTTGTTGTTGTTACGGAATTGCTACATTGCCTTCTTCTATCATTATTTTCCCCTCTTCATAAGAATTTATTATTATTTGACATTTATTTTCCTTTCCGTGGACGTTATCACATGGGGAGTCGCGGGGAGAAAGTGGAAATAAACCGGACGAGCAGAAGACTTTAATTTACGGGATTTGTCCTGTTCCACCTCGTCTGATAACTAAATTCGAATTTAAAAGGGGGTTAATTCGAACGCAAATTAACCCCCTTTTAAATTCAAATTTAGTTATCAGACGAGGCGGAACAGGACAAATCCCGTAAATCAGGGGTAGGCAACCTTTCCCCTTTAAGGGCCGAGGGACTTCAGCTCCCAGAATCCCAGGAGCTATTGGTCAACATGGGACTATTGGCCAAAATGGCTGAGGCTTCTGGGAGCTGAAGTCCCTCGGCCCTTAAAGGGGAAAGGTTGCCTACCCCTGCCGTAAATTAAAGTCTTCTGCTCGTCCAGTTTATTTCCACTTTCTCCCCGCAACTCCCCGTGTGATAACATCCCATGTTTATTTGTGTCTCCCCTTCTCTTTGTATTGAAAGCTTCCTTTGAATAGTGTTCAGAAACTACAGCTGGTTCAAAGAACTGCAGCCAAGCTGTTACCTGGAACAGGTTACAGATACCATACAATGCCCCTGTTGAAACAGCTCCAATGGCTGCCAGTTTGTTTCTGGCCACATTTCAAAGTGCTGGTTATGACCTATAAAGCCCTACATGGCTCAGGTCCAGGCTATTTGGCAGACCATATCTCTCTGTATGAACTGCCCCAGGCTTTGAGATCTTCAGGAGAGGCCCTTCTCTCTGTCCTACTACCATTACAAGCACGGTTGGTACTGGGGATATGAGAGAGGACCTTCTTGGTGGCTGCCCCTAAATACTGGAACTCCCTTCCCAGAGAGACCAGAATGACCCCCCACTCCTTGTTGTCTTTCCACCGGCAGGCTGAAACCTTCCTGTTCAGACAGGCATTTAAAACAAAGTTTTAAAAGAATGGGCTGGGGTGTTGTATTGTTTTAAAGCATTTTAAACACTTTTAAAACTGCACTTTATTATTTTAACATACAATCTGTTTTAATATTCTAATAATTTAATTCTATTTTAATGTATCACTTTGTATGCTTTTAATTGTACTGGGGTTTTTTTAATATTGTAAGCCGCTCTGAGTCCCAGTTTTGGGGAAAGGTCAGGATATAAATAAATATAACAACTACAACAACAACAACTACTACAACTTTACAATGGGGGAGATTCAGGGCCAGTATACTCCGAGCTGCTCCACCCCAGTGCAGACAGGGCCTATGTCTTTGAATTCTACCATTATGAAAACGTTTTATTCATTGTTTTTCTGTCCCCAAAGGCCCACTTTTCATCTTTAAAAAAAGAAAAGATTAAAAATAGTTTTAAAAGCCAATGTTAAAATGCAAAAGCCAGGTAGAATTGTACAAGGACTTTATCACACGGGGGAAATCCCATGCAGAAATGGGGTTTTAAATCGAAAAAATCCTACAAAAGCAGATAGATTTTCACACGATGTCGTTGTTAAATGGTTGTTAACCAGAACGGAAAGTAATCAAAAGCCGCATCTTTTTACTTTCGGAAAATCCTGAAAGTAAAAAGGAGTGGTTTTTGACTACTTTCCGTTCGGGTTAACAATAATTTAACAACGATGTGTGTGAAGATCAACCTGCTTTTATGGGTTTTCCCCAGCTTTTAAATCCCGTTTCTGCACAGGATTCCCCCCCCCCCGTGTGATAAAGTCCCAAGTTTTAGTAGCCTGTGAAAAGCTCAGCAAGGATGAAATGGGGAGAGAGGAAGTTCCCCAACTGAGCTACTGATACAGAGAAAGCCTTAAGGGTTCTTAGCTGTTTTGTGCTTCAGCTCCCAGAAGCCTCTGCCAATATGGCAATGATGATGGATTCTGGGAAATGAAGTCTAAAACATCTGCAGGATCAAAGGTTGAGAACCATTTCTCTAGGGTGGTGGCACGCGTGCCCTCTCTGGCACACGAAGCCATCTCTGAGGGCACGCGGTGGCCACAGAAAGTAGGGGCGGGGGGCAGGTGCATGGCCTGGCTCCTTGTTGCGGCTCGGTTTGCCTCAGGAGAACTGGGCCACAACAAGGAGGGGTGGGGAGCCACGCACGGCTGGCCCAGCTCCTTGCCGCAACCCGATTCTCCCATGGAAAACCAAGCTGCAACAAGGAGGGGTGGTGCGCAGCCCTTCCAGCCAGAAGCCCCACCCCTTATGACCAGTAGACCCACACCTTGCTATGCTATGGGATTCTGGGAACTAGTTTTGTGAAATTTAATGAGGCCATCCATGGGGGTTTCTTGGCAAGATTTCTCCAGAGGTTTGCCACTGCCTTCCTCTGAGGCTGAGAGTATGACTTGCCCAAGGTCTCCCAGTGGGTTTCATGGCCGAGCTGAGATTCAAGCCTTGGTCTCCTGATTTGCACGCTCAAACTGCTGGCTCTCTTTGTTCTTATTATTGTGCTGCACCTTCTGTGCTTTATTATGCTTGTTGTTGTTGTTGTTGTTGTTGTTGTTGTGTGCCTCCAAGTCATTTTCAACCTATGGGCCCAGAGCACCCTCCCTCCTTTCCGAGCACTGGTTCCTGAAGACCCTAAGGTGAAATTATCATGGGGCAAGCTTTGTCAGAGGGGGATTTCCATTACCATCCTCTGAGGCTGAGAGTGTGTGACTTGTGCATGTGGTGCTGTCAAGTCATTTCCAACTTATGGCAACCCTAAGGTGAAACTATCATGTAGTTTTCTTGGCGAGCTTTGTCAGAGGGGGGTTTGCTATTGCTAGCCTGAGGCTGAGAGAGTGCGCCTTGGGGTTTTCCCCTGGAAGTCCCCCTTCCTGACACCGGGTGACACTCAGTCTCTAAAAGGTTCACCATCCTGCCCTAGGGGATTATGTAATCTGCAGAATTATAGCAGTAGATGCTACTATATAGCTCTTGGCTTCATCCTCTGGAATTCTGTTAGTTTGGTGAGATAATTAAGACTTCCCTGCCAAAAAGTTCTGGTGCAATGTCTTTGAATTCTGCCATTAGGCAAAGTTATGGGGAACAGGACTTGTATGATATGCTATTTCATCTGTCTATCATTTTCTTTTTAATCGCTGTTTTTAACAGGTTTTAATGTCATTGACAGTTTAATTTCTGTTTTAATTTCTGCACGAGGAAAACTTCAGTTGTGTTTGCTTTAACTAATGTAAGCCACCTTGAACCCCAGACTACTAATTATTAAGCCATAATGGTTTATTATTATTATTATTATTATTATTATTATTATTATTATTATTAATCTAATAATCCTATTATTAATCCATGCGGAAAGGCAACACACAATCAGTTCCAATTCTGCAGCCTTAAACTGAATATGTATATTCTGCCTTGATCAAAAATATCCAACTACAGTTGCCCCTCCCAATTCACGGGGATCCGTTCCACCCTCATCCCCACCCCATTTAAACTAATGGTGTGCACGCAATGCCGCGTGAGGCATGCACAGCCATTTTACCTATAGCCGCTTGTCCTTCCCCGTACAGAGCGAGACCGCAGACCCGAAGTCCGCGAATGGGGAGGGACAACTGTACTTCCCTAGAAGAGTTTAGGTATACAAAAGATACCAACAAGATTCTTGCCTTTATGTTTTGGATAGCACCTCCCAGAATTGTGAACATCTCTGTCCAGATGGACCAGGCTCATGCTTTCCATGCCAAATGTACAGCAGAAGGAGAACCGCTCCCAACTGTAACATGGACTGGTCCTGTATCTGACAATATGACTTCAGTCTCCAGAACCTCCCACCAGATAACCAAGGAACTTCAGCACTTGATTCATGATGGGAAATACACTTGCACCGCCATCAACAGCCTTGGCCATGCGGAAGGGGCAGTGTATTTTTACAAATTCAAAGCTGGGAGCGGTTCTTGGATTCTCATCCTCTTATTCGTAGCTTTGGGGGTTAAACTACTGGCTCTGCTGGTGATACTAGGAATTGGTGCATTCTGGAAGGGAGGTAGGTATATCATCATCATCACCACCACCATCATCATCTTAATTTTCAATAGATTTTTAAAGTACACTTACAAAGAACAGTGGAAGGGACAATGAGAAAATCCTATTGTTACTCCCAACTAGAATAGTCCCATTAAATCAATTGGATTTACCAATGTGTTGGCTTGTTATTCAACAATGGATTCAGTGGATCTAGTTTAGTTGGGTTTAAACAACATATAAAAAGTGTCCCTTATTTGAGGACCAGAAGACGTTTCCCTTATACAGCAGTCAGGTGTCCGCTATTTGAGGGTTGGAAAGCTTTTCCTCTTATATAAATTGAACAAGATGTTAGGGAGGGAAATACTGTATTTTGAGGTGCAGGCACTTGTGCATCCTGTAATTTATGTAGGTGGACAATCTGCTAATTTTACAGAGAAATGTATGGCTAAGTTAACTGAACAAGATTGTGGCAACAGCTGCTTTCTGATTACGCCATGAATGTCCACAGTCTTTGCTGTTTTGAAATCCTGCCAGCATTACTGGAGGAGCAAGCAATTCTCTCAGCCTGCCACCATACCCCAAGAGGCATGATCAAGAAAGAGATTTACTGTCTGAGGGCTTGTCTAGACTGTATCAAAGTCTGAATAGACTCCTGCCCCTACGCCTGCCCTGGAGCCAACCCACATAGCTTATCTCCACAGGGGCAGTCAGGGGGATTGTCAGTTTGCGGTCGGCAAACTACGGCCCGCGGGCCGAACTCAGCCCGTCGAGGCCTTGTAACCGCCCCATGGCTCAACTGTCCCTGTCCCTGGAACGCAAAACGGTGCTGCCGTCGTGTGCATGCGCTCGCGACGCACGGTGCTGTTTTGCATTCCAAAATGGCGCCTGCTGTCGTGCGCATGCATGCACGCCCCCCATTTTGGAACACAAAATGGTGCCCCATGCTTGCACACGCATGCGCACGACGGCGGGAGTAGTGTGCATGCATGTGCACCTCCGGTGCCACATTTTTCCCCTCTTCGGCCCGCCAACGATTGGGGGACAGCAGAAATGGCCCCACCCCCAAAAGGTATGCCCTGGTCTACACCAATTATTCCCAAACTTTGGTCATCCAGGTATTTTGGACTTCAGCTGCCAGAAGCTCCAGCCAGCTTGGCTAACAGTCAGGAATTCTGGGAGCTGACATCCAAAACATCTGGAGGACCAAAGTTTGGGAACTACTACCCAATTGTCCCTGCAGAGTTACACTACCCATCTGTCCCTGCACTTACACTATCCAACAGTCTACACTACTCAACTGTCCCTGCAGAGAGTTGCACTACCCAACTGTTTACACTACTCAACTGTCCCTGCAGAGTTGCACTACCCAACTGTCTACATTACTCAACTCTCCCTGCAGAGTTACACTATCCAACAGTCTACACTACTCAACTGTCCCTGCAGAGAGTTGCACTAACCAACTGTCTATATTACTCAACTGCCCCTTCAGAGAGTTGCACTAACCAACTGTCCCAGCAGTTACACTACTCAACAGTCTACACTACTCAACTGTCCCTGCAGAGTTTCCTGGGTCTGCCACCACTGGCCCCTCTACCTTTCAAAACTTTCAAAGCCAAGATAAACCCTGGCAGGTGCCACCATGTGCCACCATGTTTTATACTCATTTTCTTCAGAGCTTGCTCTCACAGGTACCACAATTTCTGGGCCAGTTCCCAGCCTGAATGATGAGGTTTCTCCCTCCTCCTCCCTTGACAGTGCCACATCTGCTGGCACACCCATCACTCTGAGGCAAATGAAGTGTCCAACATATGATCTGGGCACCTTGTTTGACTTTAAAAGCAAGCAGCTGTGAGATGACAGTGATGGTGCTGCCGAGGGAGGAGGGGAAAATCTCATTTTGGGTGCAGGAACTGGTTCAGACATTTAAATAGTGACCCCTGTCAGGACGAATTCTGGGGGGAAACTTCAGGTTGTAAAAACTCATTGATAAGGTATCCTGAATCTGGGGCAGATAGGGCCATGCGTTGTATTGCCCACATGTTGTGTGGCATTATCCCCCAGGATCATGGAGGTTGTGCATTTTTAACATTTTTTTAGTGTAGACAAGCCCTTAGTTAGAGTGTGGCCCTAGTCTATTAAGGACCTGGGTCTTTGCAGGTCCTTAATGTTTCTCATTTGAACATCTCACCTGAATAACAATGTTTTAGCAACACTAACATTTCTGTTTTTTGTCCCTTGCATTGCAGATAGTTTTATGGCTACAAGTACTCTTTCACGGTAAGAAACGCTTGCATTTCACCTTGCAGGGTTAACATAAGTATGTTGCTAGCTTTTATCAGTCCACAGAGAAGTTTCAAATTGTACCTGTAGTTTGCAGTTTGAGTATCAGAAACAAGAGGAGGATTCTGGCTGAAATCTGGCTGGCCCATTATGCCAGCGCTTGTACTTTTTCGGGGGCCACAGTGTTGGCAAGGGCAGAGAAAAACTGCTCTGGACAGCTTATCTCTGCAATGCCTTCCTCCAAGAATGGGCAAAATGCAAACTGTGGGCCACATGCAGCCTTCAGGGCCATTTTTGTTACCTCCAGGAGCATAAAAATGCTTACAAGTGTTGGGGGGCATTTTTGTCACACTTTGGACCTCCTGGGACATTTTAGGCCCAGCATAGGCCTTTATTTAAAATAGAAAGTGAATAGGAAGTGAGCCCAAAATATGGAAAAATGCCCCTCAAACCCCCTAGAAGGTGTTGGGGGTGTGTGTGTAAGCATTGGAGGGCAGGGCTTCAGGCTCCAAATTCTCCTGAGGAGCTAATATGGTTCCTTAACCATGTCTTATTTCCTTCATAGCCACTGCACCCACGGCCCTTTTTCTACTGCCCACACTGGCATTGTTGTGTGTGTTAGTCGTCCCTGACTTATGGCAACCCTAAGGCAAACCTATCATGGAGTTTTCTTGGCAAGATTTGTTCAGATGGGGTTTGCCATTGCCTTCCCCTCAGGCTGAGAGCATGTGACTTGCTCAAGGTCACCAGTGGGTTTCATGGCCAAGCTCTGATTCGAACCCTGGTCTCCAGAGTCATAGCCCAACACTCAAATCACTACACCATGGTGGCTCTCACTGGTATCCACTTGAAATCATATCAAACATGGTATCCAAATCCTGGTAGTGCATTATGTTGGCATGACTGGTACTGTTTTGCCAACATAATGCACCACCAGGATTTTGATATCATGTTTGATATGATTTCAAGTGACAGGGATGCAATGAATCCTTGATGTGCTAGATTTCCATTTCATTAATGAAGGAGCTCTGCCTCATCTTGTCTGATACTGTCCTGTGATTCTCCAGACATTTTGGATGTCAACTCCCAGAAGTCCCAGCCAGTATAGTCAGTGTTCAAGAACTCTGGGACCTAAAGTCTTAAACATCTGAAGGACCAAAGGTTGAGAACCACTGCTGTAAAGTACAGCAGACCTTTCCTATCTTTGGGGGATCGGTTCCCGATGACCCTGCAGATGGCAAATAACGTGGATGGTTGTGCCCATATTAAGTGGCGGTGAAATTCCCACAGAGGTGTCAGCACATCCATGTGCATGTGCTGCCATTGAATAATATGGGGAGTGGCAATACATGGGCACTCAAATCCATAGGTCACCAGCCCGCCAATTCAAAGGGTCCATTATACCTCTGCATTTTGAACTCAGCTCTCAGAAGTGCATCTTTAGCCAATAGCTGTCGAACTGCAGACTTAAACATCCAAATATTTCCCTAAAGGATAACTTTAGAAGATGGGGAAATGGGAGTATGCTGGGGTGTTGGTTGGGGTAAAGATCTATGAAATATAGGAAGCCAGCTAACACTAGGCAGAACTCTTTGTCCAGATGGCCAAGTATTATATACTCTCCAGGGCTTCAAATAAAGCAGGGATGGACACCATGTAGCCTGTCAGGAACTGCTGGACTGCAATTACCATCAATCCCAACAAGCATGGCCAAAATTCAATTAGGAGTCTTGCAGTCCAAGTTGCCATAAAGACAGAAGGCCTTTCCTATGTATAAGCTACTTGGTCTTTTAATCCAGAGTGGGAATTGTGCTGCCTTCCAGATGCTAAATCATTCATCACTGTTGGCTATGTTGAAAAGGATTGCCAAGGGCTGCAGTCCAACAATATCTGCAGGATCCATGATTCCCACCCACTTTGTAACAGAAGAGAAGGGCCTTTTCTGTTGTGGCACCCCAATAATGGAATGCCCTTCTCTTCATTTCAGTGCCAAGTTAAAAAGACAACTTCATTAAAGCCTTTGGTGGTCTAATATTAAATCTTATTGGATATGTATATAGTTTTACTTGCTTTACTTTGTTAGGGGGGTCTAATATATGATTTGAGACTGTAAATTATTTTTTACTGCTTCCTACTTTAAATTGTTTACACTGATCTTCTTGCATGCCACCATGCGGTCCTTTGGTATAGGGCAGTGGATACACATTCATTCCCTCCTCACTGAAAGGAACCCTCTGCCATCAGATCACTTCTGCTTTCTCAAACATTAGTAGATATGTCAGCTTTCATATTTTTCTTTGCAACCCGAAAGTGCACAATAGAGAGACTCCATGATTCTGGATGTGATACTATGGTTGGCAATTCAGGATAATCTCAGGCTCTTGAGTTTTCCAGGCCAAAACCTGAGACCTGGGGACAGCTCCTGGTGACAGCATTAAACTTTACGTATTTAGTAGCATCTACTGTTGATCACGGTTTATCATTCAATCACATTTACACAAAGAGATTAAACAGCTGAAGGTGCTGTTGTCAAATTAAAGTGAAATGAGATTATTCCTTCTCACCTACTTAGGGAGACATATAAGGGACATTTAATCTAGCCTACTTACTTCTAGGGAATAGCCAACATGGATAGTGGTTTGAGCACTGGACTTTGACTCTGCAGACCAGGGTTTAATTCACAGCTCAGCCATGAAACCCACTGGGTGACCTTGGGCAAGTCACACACTGTCAACCTCAGAGGATGGCAATGGCAAACCCCCTCTGAAGAAAACTGCTAAGAAAACCCCATAATAGGTCCACCTTAGGGTTGCCATAAGTCAGAAATTACCTGAAGGTACACAACAACAACACTTACATCTAGCCAGAAGGTTGCTGCAAAACAGAGTGAAGGATAAGTCCTAGCATCGTAGCGACTGGGAGGGAAGGAACAAGTTAACTAAGTGAATACATAGCCCCCTGGGGAGTCTTTGTAAATTGCATCAACAAACCAATTAATCCTTGGAAACTATAGCAAGCTGCTTGCTCTACTAGCTGTTTGCTCTACTTGCACACAGAGCTTTCCTCTTGCTTGAAGCTTGGAGCTGAGTCCCTAAAACTGGAAAATTTGCACCCTCATGGGAGATGACCCATGAAAACTGAAGAATCCAGACCAAGTCCTGAGATCTGGCAACCCTATGTGATGCCATGGCTTTCCTCTTGCTCCGTTTAGGTAGCAATTTTCAGCTGTTCCGCTCAGCTATGCCTTCTTTGAGAAAGGTAAAATGTGTTATCACCAACCTGGCTGAACAAAGAGCAGACGGGAAATCAATTATTGACAGGTGCTGGGAAAGAGAAGGATCATCCAGAGGTCGTGTGTCTAAACAAGTGTACAGTTTTCCATGTCCTAAAAAAATAAAGGATGTCCTTGGGACTTGGGCAGAATGGCTAGCAATACACCATTCATCACAACACAGCAGGATCATTGGCACAATTGATGCATCTGGCTTGGGAACGGGGCTCTTTTCAAAGGGCTCTGAAAATTCAGGACAGAAACAGCTTTGATGGCTGATGAAATTCAACTGTCTGTGGTCACGGCCCATAAGTCTCAATCTGGATGAGTAACAACCCATTAACAGCACCACTGTGATGTACAAGAAGATGGTGAAATTGATGAGGAACACTAGCTATGGGAGCACAACTGTGACCCTTTAGATCATACATGGGCTGCATATGGCCCCCAGGTCTATTTTTCTGATCCCAAAACCCAGCAGGGGTTTTTTAAAATTCTGTGGGGTTTGGAAGCATTTTTGACATGTGAAGTCTGGACCATTTTAGGCTCAGGAAAAACTTTTTTTGGAACCAGGAGTGACTTTCCCTGAAAAAAGATCTCCCCTGGTCCTAAAAAACTTAGGGCCTAGAGAGTGTTGGAGGGTATTTGGGGGCAAAAATGTGGAAATTTTTTCCCCTGTGGTGGGGAATATTGCCTCTCATAGTTGCTCACCCTGCTGTAGATATTGTTGCATATAAATTCACATCATCCATGACTTTTGGCAACAGTAGTTGGGGCTGATGGAGGTCACAAGCCAACATCTAGGGAGCTTCAGCTTTCCTAGCTAGGCCAACAAACCTAGGTACAGGGTATAAACCAGAATTAAATGATTTATACCCCACTTTGTTGTTGTTGCTGTGTGCCTTCAACGTGTTTCCAAATTATGGTGACCCTAAGGCAAATCTATCATGGGGTTTTCTTGGCAAGATTTGTTCAGAGGAGGTTTGCCAATGCCTTCCTCTGAGGCTGAGAGCATGCAACTTGTCCAAGGTCACCCAATGGGTTTTTATGACCTAGTGGGGAATCGAACCCTAGTCTCCAGAGTTGCAGTCCAATACTGAAAGCACTACATCACACTGGCTCTCTTATACCCTCTACCTAGCTCTATAAACAGAAATAGCAGTAGAAGGTGGTGGCTTCCAAGTCAGTGGTGTGGTATATGCAGTCTCCAAGTTTATGGGTCCATTTCGGGACCTATTCTAGCTGCTGAACCCAATCTGCCAACTAGACCAACCACTTCAGATAACTCTCCTTTGAAGTTTGGACTTAAACCCAAAACTGCTTCACAAACAGACACAGGCATCGGGGCCACAGAAACAAATAACTGAAAATGGGGCTATCTTCCTGGAAAGTCTCAATCTCTCCCAATACACCCTTTGACAAAAGTGGTTTTCTACTGGCCAGCAACTCTTCCAAGCTTTGTTTTATAAAGATTGAAAAAATATATATATAATTTGTGAGAATTTGTGAACAAGTAGTAGCTTCTATACAACAGAAATGAGTATTTCCAGAACCGTATTTTTTATGGACAGTTCAATCCAAGTCTGGTATATACTTCTGTAGAAGAGTTAGGAACTGCTTCTCTTTTCTTGAAATCAAAGGCACATAAAAGTAATGGGGGTAAGTGAGTCAATAGGGATTTAACTTGATGGTACCTTTAAATATTCATCTGTCATGCCTTCTTTCTAACATGTCCCCTGGGAATAAGTAGAGTTCTGTTCCCCACAATTGGCATTAATGTTCATGTTTTCATCGGCAGGCAACAAACAAAGGAATCTCCATATGAAAACTTCAGTCGCACAATCAGCTCCATAAGCCGAAGCCTTCCTGAAAGAATCTAAAGTAACGCATGGATTAAAGATTGTGGTCTGTGCAAATGGTTCTCAGACTTTTGTCCTCTGGGCATTTTGGAGCATGGATCCCAGAATCCCTGACCATTGCCCGAGATGTCTGGGGCTTCTGGAAACTGGAGTCCAAAACACCTGAAGGACCAAAGTTTGAGAACCACTGGTCTATATGACTCTCTCCATTTTATGAAGTGATGTAGCAGTCCTGTAAGTTGTGCTTCTCAATCTATCTGGTGTATTAGACCAGCACTCCCCCCGCCCTCTGTTGTGCCAGGGACCAGTAACCACATTTGTGCCATGTTATGATTGTATTTCCATTATTTTCTGGAAACACAGTGCTAGGACTGGGACCAAACTACAGACCACCACCTTGAGTGGTGCAGCATGCAATGAACTCTCAGTTATTTTTATGTAGTACTATAACAACACAAAACTATAGCAGGGTGCAGTAGTATCACTACCGTTGGTGTCACCTGGTGTGATAACTCATGGTGTCCCCCCCATTGACCTCCTCCCATCCCACACCATACAGAAGGCTTAGTAATGTATAATGTCTTTCTTCCAATGTGTCTCATAAATCCTAATTCCCATGTATCACTATGTTGTGACATAAACAACTAGCAAATTAACATTATACCTTTAAATTACAATACCATACGCACAGCCTAAATGTATTTATGAATACAGTGGGCCCTTAGTATAAGCTGGGGCTTAGGTCGAGGACCCTTTGTGGATACCAAAATCCATGGATGTTCAAGTCCCATTAAATGGTGTGCCTTAAGTAATTTATATACTTATATGTGTCTTAAATTATACACACACACGCATACACTCACCTTGGGTCCCTTCTGGAAGAAAGGTGGCATGCAAATAAAATAACTAAAAATAAAATTGCAAAATTAGGTTGCTTTTTAGAATTTATACTTTTTTTGAATATATTCAAGACGTGAATGTTTGAATTCATGGATAAAGAATCCGTGAGTGTGGAAGGCCAACTGTACATAGTTTCATGTGGTTTTAAAGTTAAAATTCAGTAAGATATGATGTTTTTAAAGGAAATTTTAAAAGAATTTTAAAAATTAAGAAATTTAAAAAATTTAAAATTTTTAAAAATTTAAAACCTGAGGCCTCTTTCTCCTCCCACTGAGCCTTGCCTGACTCACACCATCTCTTACAATGAGATCCAGTGTTTTAAAGGGACACAGATGTTTCTGCCCAAAGGCAGATGTTTGGGGAGAAGTGGTGCCATCACCCCCTCTTAGGGTTTTATCTTGTGTGGTCTACACCCCCTGCACCCCCCTAGTGACACCCCTGGTGGGATGGACAAAGTGCAGCCAACCATCCAGATGTTGATAGACTGTAACTTCCATCATCCCTTAGCAATGGCTATGGTGAACAGAGCTGTGGGGAGTTGTAGTCCTGCCAAGATTGTCATCATAATCTATGACCACCACAATTTATCTTGTTGGGTACCTTTAGATCGTGTCTCATTCTCAGGCTCAATGATTTCACCGAATAATTGTGAGGATAAAGTAGAGAACAAGGAATCTATGACAGACTGGAGCTGGTGAATAAGAGTGTGACATAATTCATCTCTTTTCAATGACTATGTCAGTATTGGCTATATCTTTTTGTATGTTTGTAGTAAGCTTTGTAGCATATTTATGTATTTAAATGATATAAAATAAAACAAACATATAGATAGGGTGTATGGTCTGCTGATTAAGCAAAAGACCTTGTTTCGGTGGGTTTTATTTTCTTGAAAGAAGACATGTGTGGCATATGTTCAGATTTTATTTTAAAATAAATTACAGTGTCGTATTGGTAAATTAATGGTCCCATTTTGATAGAAATAAATAAAATAAAATAAAATAGCCTATTAACCCTTAATTTTGTTGCATGCCTTTAAGTCATTTCTTACTTATGGTGACCCTAAGACAGTTTGCCTATATGGGTTTTTCTGGAGCTGAGAGTGTGTGACTTGCCCAAGCCATAGGTTTCCATGGCTGAGTGGGGAATCAAATCCTGGTCTCCAATTGTAGTCCAACGCTCAAGCCACTACGCCATAAAGGCAACTAATTTTTTGTCCTCAGGTTTATCCACCTTCCTTTGCAGCAAATGTCCCAAAGTACAAAGCAAACCATTCACAGCTAGTGCCAGAAGGATAGTCCAGCATTTCTCACTGTTTATTTTCTGTGGTCCTTACAGACACAACCACTGTAAACACATGTTCTGTAAAAGCCACATCCAAAACAGCACTTCCTATATTAAAACTCTTATGCCAGATGCACCATATTTCCTGCATTTTCACAGGTTTGTTTTGTTTTAAATAATTAACACTGAGCCAAGTAACAACACAATTTTCTGCTTCCACCATCCCTCCCACTTCAAAAATATCAATAATAAAAGGGCAGCTATTTTTTGGTACACTTGTAGAAAACACAAAGTCCATCCCACTCACCTATTAGGTTTTTGCCAATACACCAAAGTTGCATCCAAAAATGCCTACTCGAAAATTTAGTCCACAAAGCAAGTTCTGAAGGTCCTGCCGCAACCACCTAATTTTCATAATTTGGCAAGATGAGAAAAGGAAATAGTTCAGAAATTTCAACAACAAACTATTGCCTAATGTTCAGTTACAAGCAATTAGCAATAAATTATCACAATGAATTCTGCAATAATTAGTTGAAGGCATCCAACATTATCTGCCAGAGCAAGATGCTGATGAGTTGGGAAAGGGACAGTTGTATAGAAAATCTTGAGCTATCTGGAGCTAAAAAGATGAAGATACAGCAGGAGAAAAATCCGTAAATATGCACACAATGCAGGAGGAATCTACGGGAGTAAATGAAACACCAACAAGGAATTATCCAAAAGCAGAACAATGTCACATTATTGATTTTTTTTTTTGGTGGAACTTAAATAAATAGCTATATCAGCATATCAGAATAAACAGAAACATCTGCCCAAGGCATTGTGTATGTGTTAAAATAAACTTGGCTCTTGTTTTCTCAGAAGGGAAGGAAGATAAAAATGCACTCGAATAAGGCAACAACAACAACAGAGAAAAGCAGAAATCAGCTTTAGAGGTCCAACAAAGAAATGGATAATTGTAATTCGTCATGCTTTAACTTTCAGATAGGTCATTCTGGAGTGTTATCTCAACCTACAAAGGAACATATAGGGTCACCTTCCACAGGATGGCAGTCCCATTCTAAAGCTATTTACTCAGAAGTGCCCAATTGTTTTCTATAGAAATCACTTTCGTGTGGAAAAACAGCTTAGCAGTGTCAGTTTCCAATAAGAAGGAAGGAGATAAGCTTAACCCTTTTTTGTATTATTGAGAAAATAAATCCAAAATCCAACGAATCCATGATTTGTTTTACCTAAAGGCACTGGAGCAAGTTTTTGAGTTGCACAGAGCTCTGTTCCAAGGGAAAATAATCCCGTGATTCTTGAAAGCTTGCTACTCTGCCTGAATAAATGGTCCAAATGATAATGTTCCTTGTTAAACTCTTTTGAACATTTACACATCTGAAATAAAATATATCTGCTCTCTTTTCTGATTCATTCAATCCATACAGCTTTGTTCTTTGCTTATTTTATCCTTCCTCTAACCTAGAGTAACATGAAAACTAATGACTTATTCCAAGCACATGATAAAGGAAACTTATGGAAGCACATGATAAACTTATGGAAGATCTCTTCCTTCCAGACATTCTTAAACAAATAAACTCAGCTTCTATCTGTTAAGACAGACTTGCATGTATAAAGTTTGCCTCTGTGACAGAGACTCCAAAGAATTCATTATTAAGAATAAACAGTCAAAAATATGTGTGACAGGTAGACAGAAATGGATTATGCAAAAGCGTAAGTTCAAGGATGGTCCAAAATTCCTATTATATACAAACTTAGCTTACACGTTTCACAGTCAAAATGGGGAAAAAAGGCACAAAAGCAAAATTAAACTGGAAAAGGACAGCAAAAAACCCACACTCTCACACATAATATGGCACTATTTCAGTAACAGCAATCATCAGCCTGAGTCCAGGAAAGTTAGGCTTTTGGATTACAGCTCAAGAATCCACCATCTGGCATGGCCATTGCTTTAGTCACTAGGGGATTCCGGGAGTTGTAGTCCAAAAATGTAACTTTTTCAAGTTCTGCTATCTTATCAAGTCTCCTTTACAAAAGCTTTGAAAAATGGTCGAGCTCCCCGCTCCAAGATGCCCAAGGCAGCCTGGCCAACAGTGGTACATGATGGGATTTGTAGTCCAAAAATGTCTGGGCAGGGCACAAATTGGCCACTTTGTGCTTCACAGCCTTGAAGCAAGATTCACTATGAAGGTCTCTTGTTGCAAGCTCCATTGAAAGGAAAAGAAACTCTCGCACTGAATCGAACTCTATGCTAAAAAACCAGCGAGATTTTTTTTTTCCCCTGTGGTAGAAATTCATGCAGCTTCTGGAACTTTTACAGCAGAACACTTGTTTGCAGACTTGCCTATCTCCACTGTCTCTTCCTTCCCCTTTGATGAAGTAGGACGCCTTTAATAAAGTCACTCTCGTGTGCAACATCACTGTCAAGTGTAAACGAAAGATAAATCCATGATTGTAACAAGAGGTGGAGCAAAGCCACCTACCCTCTCCTATTGCTATCGTATAGCATCCAAATAATGCACTTCTGGGTACAAAGTATTGACAAGGATGGCCAGAAGGTTATTCCCATCACGAAGAGAATGACGAGAATCCTTGATAAACTGGGAAGCTTGAGAGATCTGTTCCTGGTATTCTGTGTATTGTTTATTGGAAAGGAGGGAGTCAAGAGCATTCAAGGCCTGCCAAGATAAAAGCCAGAAAAAACAAGTTGCTTTATGAATGAAGGATACCATTCCAGAATGCAGAAATGTTACTTTTTTTTTTAATTAGAACTCTCAGAATTCCCCAGAACCCTCAGAATTCTGGAAGTTGTGGTCCCCAAAGTAATTTTTTCTCAGCTTTGTGGCATTCATGATCCAGGTGTTGCTTTTTAAAGAAGTTCAAAGAAACCTTCTGTTTAATGTTAGGAAATAATACTTAATGTTACAGCCTAGGACAATCTCCACATATGAATCTGCTTGCGTTTTGAGATCAAAACATTTATGGAACACATCTGGTCCCAAGCATTTTGGATAAGAGATACCCTGTACTGCAATATTTTTACTTGCCTTACTTTTTATGGTCTTGCTTCTAATTATTTTAAATTCTATTGAACCCTTTCTCTTGAGAGTAACTCAGTATCTGGTGAGAAGGATTCAAAGAATTGGACAGGAAGGGAGACGTACCTTAATACAAGACTGCAGGGGGATTTTTCTCTTTCTAATGAAAGCACCCCCTGAACATTTTTAGAATTTCCACCTTCAACAGGAGGAGAAGGAGGAGGAGATGGAGACATCCTGTATGTTTACTGGTCCTCTGAATGCGTGCAAAGCAGGTCTCATGAAGAAGAAGAATGAGAGACTTTGATACTCATTTGTACATGCCATTGTGTTATATTGTATTTTTCAGTATTGCATGTCACCATTGGTAAAGTCTTGGAACCGAAGAAATGGGATATGAATTTAACAAGGACAAGAATAAGTCTGAGACTCTCTTAGCATGTTCATGACAGAATCAAGATTTTTATTCCACTTTTACCGCAGTTTTTACTGAGGTCTTTATCTGGGATGGACTCTTTCAGAAACTGCAGGTGAGATTGCTCAGTTTAACCCGGGGGGGGGGGGGGAGTTGAAATTCAACTGTATTTGGAAGGCTGCACTTTCCCACCTGTGATTCAATGGAGTTGCCAGAGACTGAATCTAGTCCTGCTCCATGAACAAGGAATGATCTGTCATTCAGAGAAAGCCCCTTCCCCAATCTGGAGAAGAAAGACACCTTTGCTGATGTCCAATTGCTACCCATCCACTGCAATCTTTGCTTGCAATTCAACATCTAGTTTCCAGGCTTCTTTTGGGTCCTGATCTTCTAAAAGGATCTGTAAAATTTCTTGCAGAATTCTGGGCCCTTCTACTTGTTGGTTTCAAAATCCTATAGAGGAGACATAGATGGACCAAAACTATCTACCTGCTGAGCTTTGCCAGACAGCTGCAGCTCCACACCAGGCCTCAGCCGGATCTGATTCTCTACAGGAATCTGTACCAACAGGAATGCAGACAGGCTCCGGGAGACCACACGAAATCTAAAGAGAAAAGGATCAGACTGTTGTGTTTTAGCCATCTCCATCAAACTGAAAAAAACATACACCTCTTCTCTCATATGTTTCATATAAAATATATGTGCTTCTGGTCCAACTTTATTACTCCACTGTGTTACAATACACTGCATGGATTACATCCCTACTCAGTTACAAAGTTCAGTGAATGAGTGGTTGACACTTACTGAGAATGGTCATTCTTGCAAGGCTGAAGAAATAATCCTGCAAGGCCAAATTGGCATGAGGAATAAACCCATGAGTCGAGGATTGTATTTTCAGCCTCAGAGAGAATGACTTTGTGGCCATCTCACTACATCTTGCTTGCTTGCTTAATTATTTAATATCTTCTTTTCCCCTGGCATGACCCCTATCTCACAGGAGCATTATAAGGATAACACGAGACAGAAAGGGAGATTACTGTGAAAGCTGCTCTAAGTTTATTAGAGGAAGGGCAGGATAAAAGCACATAATGCAAAAATGCAACTTTAACACCATCACATTAAATCCTCTGAACAAGAAGGTAAAGGTCCCTGGGGATGGGGAAAATGATCTCATGGGAGGAATGATTGGATCTCTGTCATTTGATAACAGCTATATGACAAATTCTTGCTTTGAAAGTTTGTTTACATTGCATTACTGCTAGATGTCAAATACACTCTCTCTCACACACACACACAGAGCCTGAGGTTCCCTGGTTTTCTAAGTCATCTGAGGGCCTTTACAAACTGCCAGAAATAATCTAGCTTGAGGCCACTTTAACTGTCCTGGCTCACTGCTAGGGAATCATGCAAATTGTATTTTTTTCTGGGACATTGAGCCTTCTCTGTCAGAGAGCTCTGGTGCCACAATAAACTACAGTTCCCATGATTCCTTAGCACTGAGCCAGGACAGTTAAAGTGGCCTCAACCTGCATTATTTCTGCCAGTCTGTAAAGGCCCTGAGTTGGGTATCTTCTTCCTGAGCTTTCACCTGTTTGACAAAGGAGATCTCCGGCCCAGCCCAATAGCACCAAGTATCCCAGATGTGAGCCTCTCTTCAGCCAGGAGGTTCTGCCTGCCTTGCAGAGACATCAAGATCCGGACAACTGACTCCATCAACACAGCATCCTCCTGGTCCACTTGGAGGAGACAGAGCTGCAGGACTTTGTGCCACCAAAGGAACAGCTTGGCCTCATCTTTCGCAGAGCTTGCATGGCAAAGCATGTGATGCAGGGGAGAAACAGTATATCAAAAAGCCATAATTAGAAAGTGACCATTCCTTGGCATCATTCCCCATTATGTTGTTATTATTGTGTTTAAATATCATTACAAATTACATGGCACTGTTAAAAAAATAGAACAGACTCCCCTGTCAAAAGCATAAAATCTGTGTGTTCTTTTTAGAAGATGTGCAAAGCAACATCAATATACAAGGATAAAACAACTTTCCATTTTCTTTCTTCCCTTCTTCCTCCCCATCTCATTTTTTTCTTTTGTGTCATGACTTTTAGCTTGGAAGCCTAATGGGTATTAATTGTCTTGTCCAATTTGTTTTTGATGTGGAAAGCATTGTGACAGCCTTTCCCTCTGAAGTATGAAGGCTTGAGTATGAAGGCTTTAGATAAATTAACTAAAAACATCTGAATGTGCCTCCACCTTGTTCCATCTCCTCCCAATATGAATTGCTGCTATTGTTGTTTGAGTCTATCTCAGTGGTTCCCAACCACTGATCATCCATTTGTTTTGGACTTCAGATCCCAGAAGCCCCAGCAAGCTACTCCAAATCATCTAGAGGACCATAGGTTAGGAACAGAATGTGCTCTTCCTCTTTTCCTACTGCCCTCCACTTTACCAAGCATTAGTGCCTTTTCTGTAGTCCGTCTTCTCACGATATGTCCAAAGTATGACAGCCTCAATTTATTCATCATGGCTTGTAGGGAGAGTTCAGGCTTGATCTGCTCTAGGACCCATTTATTGGTTTTATTAGCAGTCCACAGAATCTACAAAACTCTACCATCCCATACATGCATCTGTATGTGCTGGAGAATCACATGCTCCCCTGGTGGCTGTTTAGGGCTTGTAAGGAAGAGGGTGAAACATATGGGAGCACCTCCGATTACACTTATAGTGTTATGATTCAGCTTTAACTGCCATTCCAGCATCCTTTAGAATCCTGGAGTTTGTAGTCTGGGAGGCCCTATTGCTCTTTGGCTACAAATTCTAAATATCTCTCCCTAATTTGCAAATCCCAGGATTCCATAAGATGCAGCCACAACAGATAAGTGGAACATAGTACTATAGTCATGTATAATGAAAGGATGCCTTCACTGGGTTTTGGCCTTTTTTGCACATGGGAATCAACTCATTTGAGATGTGGTGCTGGAGAAGAATTCTGAGAATACCATGGACCACTTAAAAGACCAATAGGTCCTAGAACATATCAGACCCAAACTCTCCCTAGAAGCAAAGATGACAAAAGTGAAGTTGTCGTATTTGGGGTATATCATGAGAAGGAAGGACACACTAGAAAAAATGATAATGCTTGGAAAAGTGGAGGGCAACAGGAAAAGAGGAAGGCTGTTTTCAAATACGTGGGAGCAACAGTTGTATTCATTGGTCCATTGTTCTTTCCTTTAGCTACTGGTACTTGAAACATTACTCTGCTCCAAGATTCCTGCGCTGCAACTTTCCTTCAGTGTCTTCTTTGCAATGTAAGCAGAGGCTTTCAGCTGCTGAGGAGAACTTCCCCAGTGGGTTATTTTTAAGGGCTTCCAAAAATAGCCTTGCTTGGTCAAAGCCACAATTTCCAGGGCAAAGCATAAGCATGAGACGGCTTGCCTCATTCACAGCTGGCCATAAAATGCATTGCTGGCTTAAGAAAACCACAAGCAGATTTAAGATAAATAAATGCTTCTTTCCACCTTGTGATCAGAGCTGAAAGCGATCAATCACCCATTGGGAACTGAAGCTCCTGTTGTTATTATGCACAAGGTCTTTATGTTCTTACTACTGCCTACATTCTGGTTAGTAAATACTGTCTCAGTTTTACACAGTGAGGCAGAAGAAAAGCTCAGTCCTTTGGAATCTGAATCTGCTTGGAACAAGGAACAAGTGGATTTCATTCACTAAAAATGCACCTTGGCTCTGAACTCAGAGGTGTAATTATAAAGGAAGGGGCAAAATGAAGACACTGTTCCCCCAAATAAGAATTCTAATCCCCTCCATGACATTTTCCTTCAGTGTCTAAATTTCTAGAACTGAGTAACTTAAACTTCAGTTGAGTTTTTACAAATAACAGTTTAAGGACCCAGAGAAAAGAGTAAGGAAAGGGAATAAGAATGCAGCAAATCAAAGTATTCAAGGTGTGAATGATTTTCAGTATCCCAGTCCTTGCAATGCTAGAAATTTGGAGACTGGAAGAAAATTCAGTTTTGAGGGGTAGAATTTTTATTTGCCCTTATTTTCCCCCTCCCCGTAGCTATACCCCTGACTGATCCACAACTGCTTTCAAATAAAACAACAGCTACAGAGAGCAGAAAAACTATGTATCTGGTAACTATCATGCTGCACCTAGGAACACAGGAAAATGTTTGATAATGAAGCAGGTGCTCAGCTTGGAAAAGGTTGGTTGTGTGTGTGTGTGTTTGGACAACAGCACCCAAAATCCTCCAGACAGCAAAGCCATGGGGAATTCAAAAGTTGGGGAGTGGGGAGGGGGAAAGAGAGTTTGTGTAAATTTCTTTTTAAAACAAATTCCAGCCATACAGGGTGGAGAGTTCTGGGAGTTATTATTCAAATAAAGTACAGTTAGCCCTCCACATCCACGGATGCTGTATCCCTGCTGCTGCCTGCCCTACTGTCCATTGCTGCCTGTTCTATTGCTGTTTTGTTGTTTTATTGTTTTAAATTGCATTATTGTATTTTAACTCTTCAATAGTTTAATCTTGTTTTAATGGGATGGGAGGGTTAGATTGTGGGATGAGGGAATGCTTTTAACTTTGTATGTTTTAATATGCTGTAACCCGCCCCGATTGCCGAGCAGAGGGGCGGGCTATAAATAAATTATTATTATTATTATTATTATTATAGTATCTACAGCTTGAAAATATTTTTAAAATATATAAATTCCCAAAAGCAAAGCTTGCTTTTGCCATTTTATATAAGGGACACCATTTTACTATCCATTGTATTTAATTGAGTATCCATGGATTTTGGTATCCACTGTGGGTCCTGAAACCAAACCCCAGCAGATACCAAGGGCCCACTATATCTTCCCCAAGCTCTGCAGGGAACTATGATTGACAGAGAGAATTTTTAAGAAATCAGAACAAAAGAATATCCCCAAGATTCACTAGCCAGGATCACAAATGCCATTTCCTTCCTCCTGCCCCCCAATACTGGTTTCTCCCCCCAAGCCATCAGGTGTCAATACCTGGGATACACCTGATCCAACCATTTGCTAAGCATCAGCAGCACTCTCATTTCATTGACCAGGGTCTGTTCAGAATTCAATTGCTGTAGCATATAGACATAGAGAGTCAGGTAGCCGCCAAGGGAAAGGCACTCCTGCAGGAAGTCTTCAGATGTGAGTTCAGGAACTTGCAAGGAGGCCACAATGGGCCCCCAGCCCAAATCCTGGTTGAGTGGAGCATCTGCATATAAAATAGGGGTGGTGAAAGAAAGAAAAAACACCATTAAGATTAATGGTCTGGGAACCCAGAAAAAACTTAAGCTCTCAGTTGTTTCACTGTATTCTTGGAAAACTAAAATAGCTCCCTTAAATTGGTCAAAATCAATGGATTCAGTTACAGAAGCTAAGAAGGGTGTTATTAGAAAAATATTACAAAATACTAAGGGTATTAATGGGGCCACATGGTACATCAAAAAGCCTCAACTTGGCATCCCAAACAAATGATCTCACATTAACATTGTGCACTATTTATGTAGACTAGTGCATGAAACTGGACCTAATTCTGTATAGTCCATTCTGTATGCCACGGGGGAGGGGGTCCCAATGTATAAAACACTGACATGCCACCTCTTCACCCATGAAATATCTGCTTGGCATCCTTTTACCATTCACATTTTGCTAGCTTATCTCCAGTATCTAACAGATGTGTATATAAAACAGACTCTATGAATGCTAAAATTTGCACAATGACATTAAATAAAAACATGTCATCAATGGGCCACCTTGTGCAGTAAAAGAAATAGCAATTTTTGGTCTCCCTCACCTTCATTAAAATAGGCTGTAACACATGCCTCTGTGGTCTCTGCCATGTGTCGGACTGATGCCAGACTCTGGCAGGCAGCTGTTAAGAGAGGCATGACCCCTAAACCATGCACTGTGCTGTCAATCCAGCCTCGTAAACTGACCCGGAGAGACTCGGCTGTGGAAATGCTGGCACTGTTCATCAGCATCAGGGCTTCTGCAAAGAGGTTACTTATGGCCAGGTGGCGCAACTGCAGGTCCGCATCTGAGACGGCAACAAGCAGAGACAAAAGAGAAATTGAAAAGAAGTTGACTTTGAAATGGCAGGAAGCAAAGGGGAAGGATGACTTTCCACATCAAGCTTAGGGCCACTGTAGAAGCCCCAGAGGAAAACAGATCTACTGATCTATTTCATTTCATCTCATTTCATTTCTATGCTTCCTTTCTCCCAGAAAGGGACCCAAGGCGGCTCACAAGATAAAAACATTTTTAAAACTTTACTATAATTTTTTTTAAAAATAATTAAAATCATCTAGTTAAAACAGTATAAAATTAACATAAAAACATACAAAAGTTAAGAACATAACTAAACACACACACACTATCATGATTATATATTAAAAAGCCTGCCTAAATAAAATCAGCTTGCCAGTAAAAGGAAAGCAGGGAGGGGGCCAGCCTAGCCTCCCAAGGACAGATATTCCATAGGGTGGGAGCAGCCACCAAAAAGGCTTTCTCTTGTATCCTCAGCAAGTGAGCCTGAGATGGTGGTAAGACTGATAGAAAGCCTTCCCATGAATTCCTTAGTGCTCTGGCAGGTTCATATGGGGACATACAGTCTCTCTAATAGTCTGATTCCCCAGGGACAAAGAATGATTTATTTCTTTGAATTTCCTAATTCTTCCCAGTCTTGACACTCCTGGGACTAAACCCAGGATTTTCTTAAGAAAAGCACTTGTCGTATCTATGGTCCAAGCCTGTGTCAAGTAAGGACGTATATTCATCTGTCTTGTTTTCATGCATATGAGTAAGAAATGGCACAATTTTTCTCCTTCCCTGAGGTATCTTCTGCTAAAATCAAGGAGGATTCTTGAACTTGCCAAGAACAATTTTTGCACAAAATGTACACTGAACAAAGTCTGTAAAATGGCACAGAACTATGACAGCAGCTGCCTTGTTGTGCGGACTTTTTAAAATCCAGAAACATCAGATGGGTTATCTGCATCTTTTTTGATCAACCAGCCATTCTTTCTGTGCTTGCTATATGTCTAGGCCAGGGGTCGGCAAACTACGGCCCAGGGGCTGAACCCGGCCCCTCAGGGCCTTTCAACCAGCCTGTGGCCAGTCCTGCCGCCGCCGCGCAACACCATTTTGTGTTCCAAAATGGCGCTCATGCACGCATGCGCACTACTCCTGGCGTCGTGTACATGCGCGAGCGTGGGCGCCATTTTGGAACACAAAATGGTGCCCCGCGCTTGTGCACGCATACGCACGACGCTGGGATTAGCACGTGCACCTCTGGCGCCGTTTTTTTTTTCCTTCAGCCCGCCGATGAGCTGGGGTTCAGCGGAACTGCCCCCCCCCCCCCCCGCAAAAAAAAGGTATGCCGACCCCTGGTCTAGGCTTTGCTTCACAAAGGGAAATGACATTAACTTTGAACAGGGATGCTTTGCACAAACTGCAGAAACCTTTACTAGGAGAGGGGGAAGTGCTAACTGTCTCATTCTGGCTCTGAAGACAAGCAGTCTCATGGAGATCAGCCATTTTTCAGCAGGCTGTCTTAACATGTTGCAAGAGCCTATCTCATACAGAATGACCAATTCTGTGAGCATTTCCTCCCCCCCTTGGTATAGAGATGAACAGAAGTACAAAGGGTGTAGCGTTTTGGTGGCAGATCCATTGGCCTTTTAAAGTGGTGGTACACATGACACAGCTCATGGCTCATACACAGGCCCTCTATGTCACCTTTGTGACCTCTGAATCCCCACCACCAGTCCCCCAAAGCCTCCCCAACTTCCCAGAAATGTTTTTTAGAATTTTGCTGCAATTTTGGCTCTAAAAAAACACACAAAGCCCCCTTCCAATGCATGAAATCTTGTTAAAATAACCTCACCCCAACCCCACAAGCATCTCAGAACTGCATAATACCTCCACTCCAATTCCTCCATTCTCCTATGATGTCCCTCTCAAAATGGCAACTGTAGAGGAAAACACAGGTATCTGTGGTTTCTTGGGAAGAAATGCAGCCTATCTAGAAGGCTGGGTGAAATGGGCCTGTTTTAAGTCCTACCAAGGAGGCAGAATGAGCAGATTTGGGCATCACAGATGAATTTCTTAAACATCATCCTTCTTCCCAACTCCTCACCATTACTTCAATCAGAATCTCCCACAGAGCCAACCTGGTGGGTTGAAGATGACAATATCATCTAGCAGCTTTGACATCTCCTGTTCCAGAGCTGACAGTGTAATCTTCCCACTTTGCTCCAAGATGCTGAGAAAATGAACAACCTGACGGATGTAGGCTCGGCACTTGAGGGTAGCGTCCTAGGAGAAGTTCAGCAGAAAACAAATACTGTCATCCAATCTTTTTTCATAGAAGATACTTAAATGATTGTTCTAACAAGGAAAGCAGAATTGTATCACTTGCTGCCTGATTATACAAGAAGATCGCTAAACAAAATGGTGGACTCACAAGATGCACATGGCTATCAGAAGAGGCGCCAAACCCTGCGGATGCCTTTAAGAGCTTCACAATCAGTTCGGCTGCTGGTTCCTTGGCGAGGATGATGGAAGGTGGGTAATGGCTGTTGAAATAGCTAATGATGTTTTCATAGGACAAGATGCTGATGAGCTGCCATGGAAGGGAGCTGGTCTGTCCAAGGAGATTGAGCAGCGGTGGCTCCTGAACAAATTTTGAGAACAGGCATTTCATTCATGCTCCAACAACCACACAGCATAGCACTGGGGAAAAAGGAAGCTGGATGCACATAAGTTGCACATTTGGGGCATATTTAGTTGTAGAATTTTACCATTCCACATAAGGGTTGCACAAATCAGTGTATAAAGTTGCGCTAAAAAGACTTCTAGGGACATTTGAGCAGTAAGAACAGCACTATAAATCATGGAACAGGGTGAGGGGAGGCCTGTTCCCTTTCAGATGTACCTCTTTGGTTAGAAGCTGCTCCTCTTTTGCCAGCAGAACCACCATATAGAGGAGACAAACAATCATGTCATGGGTTTCCAAAGGTGGGTCAGGATTCCAGGCACTCGAGAGGACACTGACCCAGTTGACTTCACATAAAACTGAGCCCAGGAATATGAAACAGCTTTTGGGACTGCCTCTTTCCACCTAGGAAAGAAATAAGTAATAAGATGCCTGTGCTGGATCAACACTGCAGTCTGTAGTGCTTATGAAGAGGAGTCCAACCATACTATTCTGTCTCACATGAACATCCTGATTTTTTTTTATTTTCCTCTCCAACATTTAGTCAGCATCCTGTACCCACTGAGTATGCTCAGTACATGTTGGACTGTTCCACCCTTGTCCTCCTCCTACTCGATCTTAGAGGTCTTCCCCACATTCCATGTTTAGCCTGCAACTAAACACAGACTCCATAGCTTGATCAACACATACCTCCTAGTTCCCTCCACATATCTTTTTGGCTTTATTTACCATCCAGTCTGATGAAAAGTTCTGGAGAACCTAAAAGCTTGCACATTTGTTGGCCACATAATCAGAGTGCCCTGTCTAATTGTATTAGATTTGTAATTTTGTTTTAAGTTAAATTTTAATGTTGTTATGGATTTAATATATTTTTAAGGGGGGTGATATGTCCTTTGTATTGTACGGGATTGTATTTTTAAATTGTAAGCCACCTTGGCTAAAGGCGGGATATAAAATATATTATTATTATTATTATTATTATTATTATATGAATTTTGAGACATGCTTCTCTTCAAAGATTTTTGTTTTTTGACCTTCTGTAAACTTTAACTGGCTGATGGATTTGGGGAGTGATAGTATAATCAGGTAACATTTCCAAACTCTGGAAATCACATCATGACCCTAATTCATCCTGTTAATTTTGTCACTCTCATCCTGCCATTCCTCTTGTGCAGCAATATGCTTTGTTTACCCATATGCTTATAAGCATTTATTGGAGAGCCAGCATAGTGTAGTGGTTTGAGTGGTGGACTAGGACTTCAGGAGACCAGGGTTCAAATCCCTGCTCAGCCATGAAAACCACTGGATGACTTTGGGCAAGTCACACTCTGTCAGCCTCAGAGTAAAGCAAAGGCAAATCCCCTACAAACAAATATTCTTTTCCTTTTTTCAAAATATTTTTAAAATTACTTTTTAAAAAGTCATTTATTAATTTGTAAAAGAATAACATCAAACAAAAATATTCTCTTCTCCTGTTATCCCCATCCCAGAAATTAATGCTACAACAAAAATAAATAAAAGAAATGAATGGCATAAAAATTCTAATAAGAGAGTCCATAGTAAGACATAACAGCCCAAATTCATCCTCCTCATTCAAACCTCTCTTCTTCTTTTTAAAAAACATTCTACCTTCTATTTCTCTGGGACATTGACATATGTGTTTTCATCCCTAACATATTAAATAAACAGATATCAATTTAAATGAAATAAATCTGGTTTAATTTTTCCTTTACTCAATGAGAGATTATGGGACAATTTTTCCATAACAGCTATAAATCATCTTTGTACACCAAACAGAGCATAAATAGTTGTGACCATCTTTCTACCTTTAACCTACTACCAACTGAGCTATCACAATGCCAGATATCACAATGTCCTTATATAAAAGTGTGTTATCATCTCTTTCAAAAAGATCTAGTAGGTACAGGAACTGGAACCTTCAATATAGAGTAATGTTCTTGAATAATTAAGTTCCAGAAGGAACTGACAATTGGACAGTCCCACCATTTATGCCCATAGGTGCTCCCTCTCAACAAATCTTGTCAAGAAAATCTTGTGATAGGTTCACCTTACTGTTGTTATGGCCTTCAAGTCGTTTCCAATTTATGGTGTTCCTAAGGCAAAGCCATCACAACAACAACAACAATAAGCATTTGGCTCTTACTTTAAAGAATTCCTCCATAAGTTGCCGGTCTGGGTGCATCTCCTTCCAGGGAAGGCAACCAAACTCACTGTGAAATGTGTAGAGAATATGCTCTGGCATTTTGGGAGCTGTACATGACTTGCAATAGTGCATCAGATGCAACCAAAGTGCCCCATGGTGGCTTGGTAACAGCTTATCTAGAGCAAAAGGAAAACAGGAGAGATGAAAGAAATACATGCACAGGGAAATGACACACAGATAAAAAGATGGTTGGGATCACAACAAGGATTGAAGAATTGAAGCAAAAACTGAGAGCCCAAAGGGCTCCCTCCCTTATTTCTAAAATAAAGAGTTCTAGAAGTCAGCAAGAACATGACAGAGCATATCTTTCCAACTCCTTCTCCTAAATTGGTTTTCCCCACATAAGCAAATGTCCTGTTAGAAAGCTGAGGAAGAAACAGTAACTGTACTCATGGGGATACCTTCTTCTGTAGTGACTAAAAGTACATGCTGTATGCTAGTGTGATGAGGGGTTCTACCAGCATATATCACTAAACAGATTCTGACCATGCAACCTAGCAGGCAGTATTCAAAATGGTGGCCTTAATACAAGTGGGCTTGATTCCGTATTGTCAGGAAAGTTATTTTCCTCAGACAGGAGATTAGATATTCCCTGCTAGGAAGCAAAGCTTCTGTGTTAGGCAGGCCTTAAGGCAGGGGTAGGCAACCTTTCCCCTTTAAGGGCCGAGGGACTTCAGCTCCCAGAAGCCTCAGCCATGTTGGTCAATAGTCCCATGTTGGCCAATAGCTCCTGGGATTCTGGGAGCTGAAGTCCCTTGGCCCTTAAAGGGGAAAGGTTGCCTACCTCTGCCTTAAGGACTCAAGTCTAAGGGCCTTTACAGACTGTCAGAAATAATGCAGCTTGAGGCCACTTTAACTGTCCTGGCTCAGTGCTAGGGAATCATGCGAATTGTATTTTTTTCTGGGACATTGAGTCTTCTCTGTCAGAGAGGTCTGGTGCCACAATAAACTACAGTTCCCATGATTCCTTAGCACTAAGCCAGGGCAGTTAAAGTGGCCTCAAGCTGAATTATTTCTGGCAGTCTGTAAAGGCCCTAAGTTATGTTCCACTGTTGGCCTTTCTTCGGGATGGGATGGACTCCCTGAAATGGTTTGCCAAACTTTGCACATGAACTCCATCATATTTTAAAACCCAGGGACAAAAGAACAAAGCATCACAGGTAGCAAAGAACATCTCAGTTTATAATTAAAGAACACCAGATTCCAGTCCCATCTAGACTTCCTAAATACAAGTTGAACTGTGAAAGGGGAAAGTTTCTGTTCTCCCAAAAATTTCAAATAAATTTGATAGAAACCAGCAAGTCAGAAATTGGGAGAGAGCAGCTGCTTCTTCAACAGCGATAGGCAAAAATGCTGAACCTAATTTGCACAAGTCTTGTCTTTGGGATAAGCAAGAGGGAGAGGCCAGAGTAAAGAAAAGTTGCTATTTTAAGGTTACAGTTCCCAGAATATTCCAGCCAGCAGGGATTATGGCTGTGGGTTCTGAGATTTATAGTTGGAAAAAAGAAACTTTCCCAAGCTTTGGGAGTGATGCACCCCAGGATAGCCTTCTTCACTTTTGAAGCACAGTTAGCTGAAGCATAAAAGAAAACCACATAATCAGGCTGTAACCAAGAGATCATCTAAGAAACAGTTTTGCTGACAGAGATTATATGCTCAAGCAGTATCTTAATTATTGTTAATGGAGACTTTTCCCTACCTTTAAAACTTTCATGCAAAACACCTATGCTGTATGCATATAACTGCACCACATCTGAAGCTACGGGAGTGTCACTCTCCAACCATGGGTAACAAGGCTGTTTGCTTTAAAAGAGAGAATGGGGGAAAGAGTTAACAAAGAAGATTTTACCCATTTACACCTGCTTCTCTGTTTCTCTGAAAAAGAAAAAAATATGTTTAAGGAATACACAGAATTCTGAGAAAGAAAGTAAGTAGCATGCATTTGCATAAATATAAGGATGAGATAGATCATCATGACTACTTCACAGAATTTCAGTTTCTGCCCTGTCACAAATATGCATTTAAAAGGCTTTACAAATTCATTTCTGGCTTCATCAAAAACAACATGCTGTTGTCTTCTAAAATAGACTAATTGGTTACCTGCTTACCTTGCATCTTCTCTCTCTATAACTTCAATCCAAGGTTTAAAGAGTTTGGTGATGACTAAATGCAAAGAATGCAGTGCTGGAGAAAAAGAAAATTACAGTGACATATTTTCAAATGCAAACATCAACTCTTTTCAGCAAGAGATAAACAGGGTTGTTTTGTCAGCGAGAGCACTACACAGACAGTGAAATTCTTTAGAACATATTCTGGCCTAGCTTTCAATTACTATTTTTAAAAAATGAAAGTAAGTTTACAGCCCTGAGGATTATAAATATTAGGCTCAAATGGAATGAGAAATGCCAATGAAATACTGAAAGCAGATTAAGCAGTTCACCTAGAAATCAAGTCACAGGGCCCAAGTCTCCAGCTGTTTCCCCTAATTAGAAAGAGCAATAATACAGCATACACAATTAGCAAACATTTGTCTCTGGGTGATCCCATAGCCTCTTCACCTGAGAGGAAGCCACATGGGAATTAATGTGAGTAGAAAATTTAGGATTAAACTGTAATCTAAACATACAGAGCTGCCTGAGATAGGGGGGAAGCAGACGACTGCTTCCGGGATGCCGCCGGACGGAGCGCCGGCAGAGCGGACCCTCCGCACCATGGCACTCCTGCGGCGTCCCTAAAAGGAGCTCCAAATTGGCGCTCCTTTTAGATGTCAGGGAAAGTGCGCCCTAAAAGCGGCGGGCGCACTTTCCCTGACTCTTCCGCCACAGCGCATGCGGTCGCTGCGGCGTGAGGTCATCCCCGGAGCCCTGGCCGTGCGGAGGGCCGGCGACTCCGAGGGCAACCTCAGGAAGAGGAAGGGGCGCCGCTCATGCGGCTGCCCGTCCTCTTCCGGGCCTCGAAGACGACTCTATTAGCCGTCTGCCGAGGCCCATAGTATCACACCATCAGGCCACTTTATCTGGCACTGTCTATTCTGACTCGCAACCATTTTTTGCAAAGACAGAAGACTCATTATAATGTAATGAATGAGTGGGTTCCGAGCTGCGTGCAATGCATTGATGTGGGAAGGATTTGGACATTGAAAGCGAGAAATTAAAAGGAATGCTGATTTGGCCAGAGCAGAAGGAATTTGCAAAACAAGAAGGAATTTGTACAAACAAGGTGTGCTAGATGCTCTGAGCTGCATCAACTGATAAGGACTTGACATGATGGCCCAGGATGTTTTAATATCAACAAGATAAGACACTAGTATGTTTTGAAACCATGGAAACCAAGGAAAAACATGCTTTCATTAAGAGAAAGATGAATAAGGTATAAAAGAAGTGGTCTACCAGCCTCACTTGTTGGCACCTACCCGGGCAAGGTGTCATCCCTACCTTCATGGATGCCTGACGAACATTCAGTGGAGGACTTTCATGAGTATGTGGTATGAATGTGTGTGTGCCAGAACTCTTGATACTTAAGTGATTGTCTTAATAAATGTTACATGCATAGTGTTTAAACCCAGATCTGGTTTCTTGCGTGTCTTTGTTGAAAATCCTATAGTCTAGGGTGGCTAAATTTCTCTCTGGATCAAAAGAACAACAGAGAACCTCAGTTCATGACTATAATACTACATGAAGTTGTCTTTTCCTGAATCAGATCACTGGCCTACCCAGTTCAGTACTGTCAACTCTGACTAGCAGCAAGAACACATCAAGATTTCAGGCCAGATTCTTTCCTGCCCTGCCTGAAAATCCCTGGTGTTCCCATCCAAGTATTAATCAGGCCTGATCCTGCTTAGTTTCTGAAGTCAAATGAGATCAGGTATGTATTCAAAGTGATATGGTGGTCTCCCAGCTGCAGGACTTCCTATGTGCAAAGCATGTACTCTGCCACTGAGCTGTAGTGCCTGAGAGCTTCTACAAGCAAAGCACAGAGCCCATATCTCTATGGTTTATATATGTCACTGAAACGAGCTTTTCCTGGCCCAGAGACTGCACTGCCTTGGCAAATGAAGCTCTGAACTGATGGAACCGCATGCAACATCTCTACTGAAGCTAAACCATTCTGGCCTTTGTTGATGCCTAGATGTGGGACTGCCTGGAAATCTTGCCTTAAGCTCCTGAATACATACCTGAGAGGAGCTTAAGAGTTTGGAAGACTCTTGGGCTCCAAGCTTTCTCCAGGTCTGGCTCTTAGAAATTCTTCACCTTTTTTGAAGCTTTCACAATGTGGTTAAAATAAACATATAAAGCAGAGGCAAAAGTAAAGCCCCTTCATCACTCTCCTCACAATGAGAGCAAGTCTCATGAAGAGCAAGCCTCCACTGTTTGTAAAGGCTCTCCATACAAATCAAAAGCACTGTTTTTTTTCAGTGACAGATCATGTTGAGAACCTCCATGATCTAAAGAGGCTCTCCTCTTTAGACATTCACTCTCCGTGTGAAAAGAAGAATGAAAGAAACAGTGAGAGTTCCCCCCTTCTTATGTGTTTATTTTAGCTACACTAAAGATGCTTGAATGGGGCTTTTGGGCATATCATATTCCACAGATGGTGACTGCACTCAGCACCCAGGTTGTCTACATTACCTGCCAGAACCCTACGGCTGCCCACTGGCTCTTGGGATAAGCTGATGACTTCTGAATCAATAAGGCGGTTGACAAGGTATTCCATGAAGTGGTTCACTTCAGCAATGTAGGGAGCCCATTTTGAAAACAACCCAAAGCTCTGGAAGTCTCGTGAAGATAAGCGCAATTTGAAGAAATAGTCTGAAAGCCATTCTATTGTTTCCATGACCTGGGAGGTGGACAAAGGGCAGGGGGAGAGGATGAAATTCTAAATGAGGATAGTTTTGAGAGTAATCTTATGTTTACCATTGCTATTCCACAATCATTAGGGAATCTTCCTCTCAGAACAGGCTACATAATCCATTTAGAGCTCAAATGGCCCCAATATTCTCTTCTATCAATCTGCATAGTATACAGTCAGGATCCTATACATAAGCAGTTCAATACTTTCCATGTTTGCCTGGGAAAGCAGCAACAGTGGCAATGAGAGATGGGGGTGCCCAGTTCTGAAGCACCAAAGAGTCTTAAATATGTGGCTTAGAAGTCTCTGCAGCAAAAACACTATGAAAGGGGTAGCTTGGGAAATCGCCTGCAGTCATGCCTCCAAGAATTTGTCAGCTCCAAGGACCTCTCAAAGTCCTAGGAGATGTATGTTGCTGAGATATGCTAATGATTCCATTAAGCTAATACTGGACAGGATCTTGAGCAGAAGTCTTTCACATCTCCACTGCAAGGACAGGATGATTACCAAATGATATGTATACAATATCTGTGCTTTAAACAGTCAACTGCTGCTTCCCAAAATACAACATTCAGGCTACTCAAGGACCTCTCTGCATTTCCACCCTTACTACCCTTCAACCCTAACTTCCTGCATACACTCCACTGTTTTGCATACACTGTTCTCTTTAGGAACAGCCTGAAAATTGTTCCTCAAGACACAAAAGCACCCCACCACATGCCAGCCACTCACCTGATCTGCTGAAAGAAATGGCTCCACAGAAGCTTGCAATGTGATGCTCTCTTTTGCCTCCTCATCCCCACTACCTTGTTGAGCTGCCACAGATGTGCAACCCAAGGCTTTAAGGGATGCCTTCCAACAGTCAGGGCTGAGAAGCTGATCTGAAGAACCTGCAGGAAACAAACCCATTCAGTAATAGATCAGAATTACATTGCAGCAGTTTTCTCTAACAAAGTGTCCTCCAGATGTGCTATACTATCATTTCCTAAAAGCATGACCATGACAGGAGTTTCCAAAACATCTGGAGGTGGAACCTGAATTAAAATCCGATACCAGAATATAAAGCAATGCTGTACATTTTCTACAATTCCACACACGGGCAGGAAAAAAGCAGAATGTGCCACTGTGTAGAGCATTCACCTTCCTGAGAATGTTTATAGTTTCCTTTCTTCCTTCTTTTTAAGAACACATTTCTAGACTGTGTCCTTAATCCAAGTTTCTCAACTTGTCCATGAACCATAAAGGGCTGCCCTGGGAATGCTGCTGACCATCTTAGGAATTGCTCTCTGCATCGCTGGGTCTGGGCATGAGAAACCATGAGAGGCAACTCAGAAGAGAATACGAGTGTTTGTGTGTAAGAGACAGGCATCCATGGCCTCTGTCGGTACAAGGTGTTGGTTATCACCTTTAAAGCCCTAAATGGCTTGGGTCCAAGCTATCTCAGAGACCGCCTTGTCCCATACAATCCTCCCCACGCTCTCCGGTCCTCTGGGAGGAATTTACTGCAGCCTCAAAAATCTAGGCTTGCAGCTACCTCCCAGAGGGCTTTCTCAGTTGCCGCCCCTAGACTCTGGAACGACCTGCCGGACAAGATCCGTCTGTTGACATCGTTAGACAGCTTCAAGAGGGCTGTCAAGACGGATCTCTTCCGGCAGGCCTTTCCGGATTAAATCATCCCGGCCTCGGGCACTCCCACCCCAGTGATCCTTATGTGGCCCCATCTAAGGATGGCGAGGATTACTGCCGTGGGTTTTATTATTGGGTTTTAATTGTTTTGTTGATTGTGGATTTTAAATTCTGTAGATTTAATACTGTTTTAAGGGGGGGGGGGGGTTGGATTGGATTATTGTATTGTTTTTATTGTTGTAAGCCGCCCTGATTGGGCCTCCAAAGGGCGGGATATAAATAAATTTTATTATTATTATTATTATTATAAACAAAAATTATTTAGCCTCCTTCGATTTCCTTGTTACTATTTCAAAATTTGTGTTTAAATACATTTTTCTGTGGAGAGGATCCCTTGATTTCATCAGATTCTCAGGGGGGATCTGTGACCCCAAAATTCTAAGAATCATTCCGTTACAAAAATCTGCCTGAAAGAGCATGACAAAATTTCAAAAGGCAGTAAGACTAAAGGTGGCTAGCAAGCTGCCCCCATCAAAGAAAAAATATGTAGAAAAGCAAGAGCTTCTTATTTCTTATGCAAAGTATAATTTCATTATGCAAAAATATAACTATTAATTTGCATATAACTCAATATAAAATCTGTATGATTCTATACAGAATATTCAGTGTTTTACTGGGAAGTACATCCCAAAGCTGCTTTTGTTTCTGCTTTAAGTGAGCAACCAAAAGCCCTTGTGGGCTGGGAGGCAATATATAAATAATTTAAATAAATATCAAATAATAAACAACCTACAGCTGCTCTAAAGTTGCTGGAAGAGGGAAAAGATCAAATTCCACATGTAGTCTTCTGATTCAATGGCCTTGAAAGCCCAACAACCAGCAGGTATCCTTAGGAAATGAATTTAAAATTCAATTTAAAACTGCTAATATTGCAATGCCTTTATGCAAATATATGGTGTGCGTGATACAGGAGAAGTGGGTAAGGAGATGCTTCTTTCCTTCCTGCCCATGAGAAGAACTTGAAGTATGAGGTAGGAGACTCAAGAGAGATAGAAGAAAATCCTAGTCAAACTGTGGAATCTGCTACTGCAAGAAGCATTAATGAGTATAAACTTGGGATAGCTTTCAAAGACAATTGGATGAGTTCATGGAATATGAAGTTGTCCATTGTTACTTTTTCTGCATTTTTCAGGACCATACAGTAATTATACTTCCCAACTAGTCATAGTGCCAATATGAGGCACTTGGAAAAGTTCCTTTTTGGACTACACTTTCCAGGATTCCCCAATTAAAATCACCACTGGCCATGCTGGCTGAAGATTCTGGGAGCTGTAGACCAAAACAAGGATGTTTGCTTTTCAAAACTAGTTGCTGGAGAAAACAGGCAGGAGGTGTTATGTCCTGCTTCTGGACTCCCTAGAAGACACTGGTCACTGTTGGAAACAAGATACTGCACTAGGCCAGCCATCTGGCAGATGCAGCAAAGCTCCTCCTGGATACTCATTATGTTCTTATTTGCAGAAAACTGGCTATGTAAGGTGTACATCACTAGGAACTTACTTTGCATGAGTAGTCTCAGAAAGCTACTGTAGTGGTCAGGAAACTGGTACTGGAGGAGGCAGGTCCAATGCTTGCAGAAGATAGAAAAAGGCATCAAGATGTCTTCCTCAGGTGCAAAGCCACAGGCTTTAAGGGCCAAATGGATGGATTCCAGAAGCCTGGTGCGCTCAGAAAGCGAAGGCCTTGAGCTGTGCAGCCACTGTGGGAGGTCAAACTGGAATGGAAGGGAGCACATGGTTTGCATAAATGGTATAGAGGGCAGAAGCTGAGAGTTAAATCAGAAGACAGGCTGGCAAAACAACAATAAAAGGAATGAAGTTCAAGAGCATGATTTCTCAATGTCTGAATGTTTCCTTCAAGTGAAAGGAAAATATAATGTCTTGTAGAAATATGCCCCCTGCTTTTTGGCTTTTTCATATTTTGTTGTGTTATAACCTGGAATTGGAAATTACCACTTAGAATCATAGAATCGTAGTTAGAAGAAACCACAAGGGCCATCAAATCCAACTCCCTGTCATGCAGGAACACAGAATCAAGATGTATGAAAGATGCTTCACACTTTTGAAAATCAAAATGGCCCTCTTGACCCGCAACAGATGACCATCCCTGGTTTTGGGACAGGCCCTCTCTCATTCTCTCTCTTAATCAGGGTCTCTCTCTTTCTCTCTCTCTCTCACACACACACACACACAGATTTTTTTTCTGAAGTGAGTGCACAGATCTGGAAGAACTGTGTTGTAATTACAAACTTAGAAAATCAGTATACCCATACAATCCTTCCCTTTAACCTTTAGTCAGATGGCTGAATGTGTGAATGCTCTCTACCTTTAAAAAGTAAAAAGAAGAGGAAGAGGAGGAGGAGGAGGAGGAGGAATGTTTTAACAACCTAGAAGTCACTTCCAGTCACTTTTAAATGTATTTTGCTGTCTCAAGAAAGGAGACAAAAGTGTTTATAACCAAAATTGCAGCCAGTCCACCCCTGGAGTCTATCTTTGGGTGGGGGGGAAAAAGGTTTTTCAACTGATTTTGTTTTTTTACAAATCCAGAGCGGGGGGGGGGGGGGGGTTAAAGAAGTCAAGGACCACATGGGACCCACTTCCACCCCACCAAGAGCTGCTTGCAATCTGCACCCAGCCTAAGGGCAATAATTGGAAACATCTTGCCTTTGTAAGCAGCATGAAGATGACATCGCTGTTGTCATCACCAAGGAAAGACACAACCTTCTCGTACAAGTTCACAAATTCCTCCGGGGAAGCAACAGGAGTGAAGTAAGGAGAGAGGAGGGTACAGAGCCTCCGGTTCTTCAGAATGGTCTGGAGCACCGGCTTGCATTCAGATTTGGTTCCTGCAATGAATACCTGGAAAGAGACGAAGGTAACGTATATACGTGTGTATACGATGACATCATGTATAAGTTGAAGACAAGTTTGGGGGCCAAAATTATGGATGTTGATATGACTCATGGATAAGTCAAAGGTAAAACTTAAGGGCAAGTAACAAAGGATGCAAAGGATGAAGCAAAGGAAAACGATGCTACAGAACTCACAAAATTCCAGTGGATGTAACTGTTTGTGCTCACCCTAAAGACTGGATGGATGAGGAGGGAACTACAGTAAATGGTGAATGTGTGGTGTGTGGGGGGGGGGGAGGTGATCAAGCATGGACAGGAGTAAGAAAATGTACACGTGTCAAAAAAAAGATGTAAAGGCAAGAGTTAAGGTACAGTATTGTGGATAGAAGGCCGAGTTGGGCAACGCAAGAGAAGCCCTGGCAACATCAAATAGGGTTGGAGATAAATAGGACAGTTGGGGGCGGTTAGTGTGTAAGTTAGAGTTAGGGTCTGTTAGTGGGAGACTCAGTAAAGAGCAGAACTCCAAGGGGGAGTTACTGTTATAAAGTATCCTGAGGGATATAAAGAGCCTTGGTAGCTGGTTTAGGAATAGGTTACACAAAAGATCTAAAGGAGGACTGAGAGGGTCCTGGGGTAACTAAGAAGTGTTCTCTGAAGAGAAGTATTTAAAGTAAAAAGTGAAACACAAACAATATGCAAGTGTATGAAACCATATTATCCTAAAGTATAAAGTATATCCCAAGTATAAGTCTAAGAAGTTATAACTGTAACAACACGTAACAAGAAAAGCAAGACCATGAAGTATCAACTGTATTAACCATCTCATACTAGTGATAGATACATTGTTCAAGTCAACTTTCCAACAAACTTCTAACATTGTTTGGATAAAGGCTTGTCTGGAATTCTAATAAAGAAACACGCTACCAACATTTTAAAAGATAATTTGAGATTAAGTCCCTTGAGAAAGTCAAAGCGATGAGTCCATTCCACCCATAGGTGCCATTGAATGGAAACAGGTAAGGTGACTGAGGGTGTCACCGTCACAAATTGGTGGCAGAGGTGGGATCGAAAGGCCCATGTTGTTGCCAACTAAGAAAAATAGTTTCCAAAGGTTACGTGGCCATGACGAGTATTTACTCTCATCATAAAGGAACCATCCCTTTCTCTGACTAGAGTGGCAAAAGGCGAGAGCTTTGTCCATCCCTGGAGAACCAAAAGGAAATTCCAACCCTCTCTATTCTCTTGGTGCCCCTTTGAGAGGAAGCGCCAAAAAGCTGCCACCTCTACTATTTTCCTATCCAGACATTCACAAATGCCAGAAGCACGGTCGAGGAAGAAAATGTTAAGGGGGTTGGTGCCTCTTTTGGCTTCTCCCGGGATGGACTAAGCTCTCACCTTTCACTACTCTACAGAGACTGGGATGCATCCTTTTTATAAGAGTTAAGGTGCAACACATACATTGACCCATGGCTAAGCCAACCCAGGTTTTTCAGGTCAATGTTTTCTTTATAAATTTCATAACTTATACATGAGTATATGCAATATTCCTCAGTGAACGGACAGCATTGTACAGACCTTGGCTTTGCCATTCCCAGTGAAAAACTATTTATCTTTGGACTATCAAGCATCAGCCATCAATTTCCCCATAACTGATTAGTGACATATATGTGTTGATCCGCTTATCACCCCAGGATGTGTTTCTCACCTATTATTATTGTTGTTGTTGTTGTTGTTGTTTTCCCCAATCATTGGACTTTTGTCAGTTTACAAAATATTAAATCCAGTACATATTAAACCATACACCAGTAAAAACTAAAACTTTAAAAGTTTGTTTTTTAAAAAAAAAAAGTTCTTTAAAAATCAGTCATTACAACCATTTAAAATTCAATGAAAGACAGTATTTTAAAAAAAACCAAAATTCATCACAATTGCTAAAAGCCTGATCAAACAGGAATGTTTTTACTCATTAATGGAAGGAAAGCAATGAGGGAGACATCAGCCTCCTTAGGGAGGAGATGCCAAAGTCAGGGAGGAGCCACCAAGAAGGTCCTCTCCCTTGTTTCCACGATTCAAGCCTGAAAAGGAAACGGGATAGAAAGAAATGGCCTCTCCTGAAGAGCAGTTGCTTCTCAACTACTGCTAAATAACCATAGTTAGGTCATTCCTTGATGGTACCTTCGGTATTTCAATTTCCCCATAATCCTTTACCCCTACCCTCCACATAGCCCTCAGATGATGATGATAATATTAATAATAATATTATAATAATTTTTATTTATATTTCACGCCTCTCCCTATGGATCGAGGCGGGATTACACAATTAAATGAATACAATATGCAAAATACAAACAATAAAAATAGGGAAATTAAACAACAGTAATAAATTATAAGAGCATAGAATATAATATAATAAAATAAATAAGAATAAAATAAAATAAAATAAAATAGCCAATCATCGTCAGACTCTAGAAGTCTAGAAGATCAGATGGATAGGCCCGCCGGAAGAGCTCCGTCTTAAGTGGCTTCTTAAAGGCATGTAGCGTAGTAATAAGACAGATCTCTTCCAGTAGGCCATTCCATAACATGGGAGCTGTGGCTGTGTACGATCTTTGGGAAATCATGCTGAATTTGGTTCTATGATGTTCTAATAAGTTCTTCCCAGATGTTCTGAGAGTGCGGGGAGGATTGTGTGGGGAGAGGCGTTCCTTCAAGTAACTCGGGCACAAGCCATGTAGGGCTTTAAAGGTAATAACCAACACTTTGCACTGTGCCCAGAAGCTAATCGGCAGCCAATGAAGAGATATGGCTAAAAGGGCCACCGTTGGGCCAATCCAGGAGCGTGGCGTGAACACAATGCATGCCCCTGGATTGCTCTGAGGCCGCATGGATGCCATGCCAGGGCCACAGAACATAGACCAAAACTGCTCTCAAAGAAGCAGTTTATTTCTGCTTCTTTTTGTGGCCCATTCAGGACCGCGGCATCAGGTGCCCTTGAGACCATGGCATCTGGTTGCCGCAGTCTCTCAGCGGTCCTGGGGCAGACCCGGAGTGATCTGTGAGAGAGCAGCCTCTAGCACCTCCTTTAGCCCCATCTGCTTCACCCCATAAATGATATGTGATACATACAAATATCTATGAGTTTGGGCTACATGGCATCCATTTAATGAAGCAGACTGGAATCCATGAAAGCTTAGGCTAAATAACCCTTTGGTCTGAAACCTGTTGATCAATTCAAACTAGAGTAGATTCAATGATTCAACTGTTAATACACAGGTAAATTCCATGGACTCAATGGTTCTGTCCTAGTGGAAACTAACAACAGGATTCAAGTCTAAGGAGACTCAAGGTTCACTGTTGTTTTTCCTATGGGTCCACCCTTAAGCTATGACTGAGGTGGACCATTTTATACAACAGTCTCCAGAGAGACCCCCCCTCTCCATGGATGCTTCATTCCACAGTGAGGATCAGGACCACGGCACACACAATTCTCCCAGGACATTTAGACCATCTGTGTCTTTTATGTTGCTATGTTATATTGCTATGTTTTCAATCTCCCCTTTGAAAAGACTCCCTCCCAGCACCCCAAAATTCAAAAATGAAGCAACTTTTAGTCAACTCCTCTTTTGGAGGGGAACAAAAGGCTTTGATTGGGCCTAAAATACATCAGGAAGGGATGCAATATCAGCAAAATGCCTCCCTTGCTATACTTTCAAGAGGGACCTTTTTCAGTTTTTAAAAAATTGGGGGAGAGGACGACTGGAGGCAGTTGAGGCCCTCTAAAGAGGGGAAAGAGAGTGGCTCCCAGACCCTCTGGAACAGGGATAGGCAACCTTTCCCCTTTAAGGGCCGAGGGACTTCAGCTCCCAGAAGCCTCAGCCATGTTGGCCAGTAGTCCCATGTTGGCCAATAGCTTCTGGGATTCTGGGAGTTGAAGTCCCTCGGCCCTTAAAGGGGAAAGGTTGCCTACCCCTGCTCTGGAACATACATACCTCTAGCCTGGATTGTACTTGCACTGTGTGGATTACAGAACTAAGAACCCCTTCTTTAGCAACATTTCCTGCAAGCCCAGGTGGGTCATATTCCTGGTTATGGCACTCCATTTGTGGCACACCCTTTCCTTGGAGGCTTGACTTGCACCAAAACTGGTTTCTCTTCAGAGCCAGGTCAAGACATGACATTTTATTAAAACCTTTGGGGCCTAATTTACTTTTAAGCATTTTTAGCCTTTTTAACCTGTTTTGACCTGTTTGAGCTGTTTAACATGTTTTTATCATACTTCAATTATTTGCTGATTTTACTTTGGAATCGTTTCAATTGCTCTGTCTGTATACCATCCTGAGATCTCATGATCTTGGTCCCTTCCGGGAGAAAGGAGGCATACAAATGAAATAAATATATAAATAAATGATTTTTTTTTAAAGTAGCAATAAATAGGTTTATGATCTTAAATTCCACAACTGTATGAAACTCACCAACAACCTCTGTATTAAGGGGAATTCTATACTGTTAAGCTACATTTTAGTTTGCTTGTTTTAGCTGTTTAAAATACTCCTTGTTGAATACAGAAGCTGGGGCTAAAGAGTCAAGAGCCAATTAAAATGTTCAGGATTTCAACAGCAACAAAATCTCATTTCAGAGCAACCTACCTGCCCCAGGATCTCGATGCAGGAGGTAAAGAATTGCCTGGTTGGAGGGTGACGTTGTGTTTCATCGCAAACAAATTCCACCACTGCAAAGAACAGATTGATCCCAATTCGATGAATCCCGGGCATAGACTGATGTTTATAGAGGTTTATTAAAGCTCTAAAGAAAACAAAAAGAAAAATCATATTTAGAAACACAGCAGCCAAAAATTGTAGGGAATCATCATTTATATATATATATATATATATATATATATATATATATATATATATATATATATAATATATAATATATATAATATGAAAGCCTTTTATTCAGTGAAGCTGAATTCAAGAGTTATACAGGCTGTTGTTGATGTCAGCCTCTACCACACTCCTGCTTACACAGGGAGATTTTGGACACTTCTGTGCAACCAGCAAGACTAACCAAGCACTTGCACAATGGTCTGCTATAGTTTCGTAGCCAACCTTTTTGAAGTACGAATCCTGTTCATGCTGCTTGGAAAATTCTAAGACTATAGTTGTCCAAAAAGGTGCCTTTTCTAAGCCATTTGAGTTCCCTGTCATCAAAGAGTGGCTGAGCCAAAGCCCAACCAGTGGCATCCAGTGGATTTCATGCCAATAGGGCAGTGTATCTACTCCAGGTTTTAGCATAAAGTTTAAAGGAGCTATCCAATTTGTCAAACCTGTTGTGAGGGTATGGCTCAGCACCTGGACAGCTCTTTCAAAGTTTGGTCATTGGAGGAGCTATGCAAGGTACTGAATTCATTCTGGGAAGCAGGTGCTGCACTGACATTGAAGTCAACATCCAACACTATTCCAATTCTGTGTTCAAGATTTTAATTATCAGAAGCAGAAAGAATCAAAGTTTAACCAAGCTAACCAACTTACGTTATAAAGTTCTCCATGTGAACAGCAGCTTCCACAACACTCACAGAAGGTGGCTTAGTGGCTTCTGCTTGCAGTTGTTTCACTTCTTTCTCCAAACCATGAAGCTGCTGACCAACAGCTTCATTTTTGTGCTTTCCTTCAAACTTAAAAGGAGAAAAGTAGTTACAGCAAAGCTCTTGCATAATTTCATCCACTTTTGAACACAGACACCAGGAAGGCAGCTAACTCAAACTTACCCCTGGAATTTTGAAAATCTGAACTCTCTTTAACCCTCATGTGCTGAGACAAAAGAACTTGCTTTGTGCAAGTAGCAGATATTTTCTGACCTCAATGATAATGTCAATGTATTGTGGGTTATAAAAATGCACCATGTCTAAATGGTTGTTTATTTGGCCCAATCAAGCAAGTTCATTCAAACACCTAGAGCCAGAAAGCACATGGTAGCTCACTGTAAAATAAAGGTAAAATAAAATCAGAGAAAAATTAAGAAAAGGTATGCATTGCATTGTTGGGTATCACCTGACCTCAAACAAGTATAATATATAATTATAATGAATTATAATCTCCTGCCCAGTGGGGAAAAAAATCTATTTCCTACCAAATGGTCCAGTATACAGATAACCACAGCAAAGCACTTCTGCTTTACTGCATTATGGCTTGCTGAAAAATGTCATGGGACTAAAGTAATTGAATGGCAAATAGTAGTAGCTGTAGTAGTAGTAGTAATAGTAATAGCAACAACAATAACAACAATAGATGTGTTCAGACTACTTTTGTGCCAGCTACTATTTAGGGGAAAAACTCTAAGTAGCAAATTCAGGGACACTTTACAACTGTGCTAATGACAGAAATCACCAAATGACTGCATCCTTGGTCTAGTTCTGTGTGGTTTTCACAACTAAACTTAATTTGGGGGGGGGGGGGGAGGTTCTGTCCTAATTTATGAGGGTTTACAAAGAGAGACAGAAAGAAAGTATTTAGTCCTCATTGATTAATGTGGGAGAAAGGCAAGAAAAGGCACAGGAAGCTGCTTGAGAGAGAATTCAAATTAGTCCATCCATAGGTGAGATACACATGTCCAAGACCACTTTTTAAAGCCTCCACTTCCCTCCCGCATATTGTACCTCCATGGGGTATAGCCTTCCTCTGACAGGCATGGCCCACACACTTCCTTTTAGCAGATTGCCTACATTTTTGAAAAACCAGTTTTATTTGGAGGGACTGGTGTAGTCCATAAAGAGCCTTGGATATTTAAAAAAATGGCTGCCTAGTCTCCAGAGCTTGCATATCCCTGATCTCACTCAGTAACATCAACACTTGCTTAGCTTGCTAGGATCATAGCCTGAAATGGTCTTTTCCAGTAACTACTACAACCTGATCCTTTTTCCTGGGAATGGCAAGTAGGGCCTTCTACATGCAAAGCAGTGAGCTACCATTTAGCTATGGCCCCAGCCCAAGATGAGAAGAAACTGGAGGGAGGTTGATTGAAATCTTTGAACAAGAAAAAAAGGGATTTTTGTTCTAACCTGGATTGTGACAAGTGAGGCTCCCTGGCAACCTTTGCCAGAACTCCCACGACACTCTAGTGGAATGATAACTTGTTCTTCTCTATTTGTATAAAGTTTTGGCAGCGTATCCAATATTTCATTGTTGAAAGCAACTTGTTGGGACTCCCGTAGGGCTGCAGATCTGAAAAATTAATAGCCCACATGTTTGTCAAGAAAGCTCTGGCTTGCAACCCTTCTCAGATGGTTAGGCTATCAGGTACTTGAGATGTTTTTATCACAAGGGGCATCCCATGTAGAGAATAGGAGTAAACGTACCCAGCTTATTTAAAAGCTTTATACACAGTACTCTGGGCTCTAAAGACAGGCCTGCAACAAAGGGAAGCTTTTCTCTCCTGAAGAAGAGAGAATTTGGGTTGTATTTAAGGGTACAGTGACTGAACACAAGAGGGTGGAATTGAGGTTAAGGATCCAAGCACAGCAGCAACAACATTTCTCACTTGGCATGGTGCTGCAGGATGCGGAGGTTGGTACGAGTCAGTTTTTTGGCTTCACTTGGACTGACCAAGCTAGCAGAAGATATAACAGGCACTGGAGCTTTCATTGGCTGAAGGGGAAGAGAGGCCTGAGGAACATCATATATCTTTAAACTGCTGGTAATTCTCTCCTTGGCTGAAAGAGAAGAAACACAAAGAGTTCACCAACTATCCCTGTTTCCCAGTTGGCTGACAGATTTAGAATAAGGATACAGCATGGTGTAGTGCTTTGAGTGCTGAATTATGGCTCTGGAGACCACAGTTCAATTCTCCGGTCAGGCAAAGGGTGGCCTTGGGCAAATCACACACTCTCAGCCCCAGAAAAGCTCATGATAGGGTCACCTTAGGGTCATCATAAGTAGGAAATGAAAGCACACAACAACAGCAGCTAAGAAATGTGTTGTTGTTAGTTGCCATCAAGTAAACTTGACTTATGGGGGCCCTACAAATGAGAGAACCTCCAAGAGCCCCAGTCATCAATTGTACCTCTTTTCCGTTGTAGCGGGACTGTGTGCTCCTGTGAGGTAAGGGCCTATGCTGATGGTAGCATTGCTGCTGCTAAGGCCTTCCAAGTCAGACAGGCTTTTGCTAAGGAGTCAGACTAAATGTGCCAGGCCAGCTACTGGGCAGCAGCAGTAGTGGCGTGTGACACTGGCAGAAGATCCCTCATAGAAAACCGTAGTGACAGTTCAGCTAACTCTTTTTCTTAATGTGCAGTAGGCAGTAATATACTGCTGAATGCCTTTCACTTCTAAAATCCTAGCGAAAGGAAGGTAAGCATAAAACATTTTAACCATAAAAATCAAGGAAATACCAATATGTTGTTGCTTTGCCTTTAAGTTGTTTCTGACTTATGGCAACTCTAAGATTATCATGGGGTTTTCTTGGCAATAGGAGGTTTGCCATTGCCTCTTTCCCTGAGGCTGACAGCATGTTACTTGCCCAAGGTAATGCAGTGGGATCGAACCCTAGTCTCCAGAGTCCTTGTCCAACACTCAAAACACTATACCACACAATTTAATACTACTTTCTAGCACATTCCCAGCAACTTACCCAACAGAGGATTAGTGAAGTCTGTTTGTGCTGACATAGTACTTAAGGCCACATGGGATTCTACTCGGGCTTGAAACCAGAGGTCTAGTGCTTCTTGGAATTCATGCTGAATACGTTCAACATTGACAAATTCAATCCACAAATCCTAGAACCCAAATAGATAAATAAAGAAGAGTTGGGCAAATATGGCCCATTCAGTTTTTTCAGTGAGAGCAATGGATCACACAGCTGCATCTGACACAGGCCACAGCAGAAATATAGAGCAGTGGCAACTGCTCATCTTTCTTCAAAGGGAAGCATCACCCTTTCTGTAGTTCCAGTTAAACTTCATCCACCACCTGTAATATTACTGCAAGGCATACCCAAAAGGGGAGGAAGGGAATGGGGTTTGGATATATTGTATTTTAAAACTGTAAGCCACCCCAATTGGTCTCAGAGGGGTGGGATATAAATAAATAAATTATTATTATTATTATTATTATTATTATTATTATTATTATTATTAGCCATGGCATATATATAGGATGCTCCCTCAACCCAAAGGAGCCATGCAGTATCCAGAAAGAAGTACCTACTGCATTAGTCAAGAACAGGTGGCATTTTCTGAAATGCAAGCCACTCTTCATTTCCGGGGAGGGGGGGGGGAACACTTTTGATCCAAATTTAAGGAGGCTTTCCTGGAGACCCATTTGAAATAAAATCAGGAGAATCACAGAATTGTAAACTGGGAAAGCACCTCATAGGTCACCTATTGAAACTTCCTTGCAATGGATTAAAAAAAAAAAACAGCTAGAACACCAATTGGGTGTTGGGACGGAAACTTATGGTTACATGCTTAGATGTTTAAATATGTATTTGTCTGGTTTCTTTTGTGTATGTGTATTTGTCTATGTCTATTATTTAATTAACTATTTAACAAAATAAATTTATATATTAAAACACCAATTCATTACCTAGCCTCTGGAGCAGCAGAAAACAACCTCACTCCATCTTCTACATTCTTCAGATATTTAAAAATGTCTGTCATATCACCTGATAACTCAGCTCCCTCAGCTGCCCCTCACAGGGCTTATTTTCAAGACCCTTTACCATCTTGGTTGTCCCCCTCTGGACATACTCATTTCGCATTCAGAACAAAAATATTAGAGGTGATTTCTCCATACCTTCTCAGTCTTCTGTTCTCCTGGCTAACCCTGTCCAGCTTCCTCAATCATTATGCTGGGATGCAGACTAAGGGGTATTCAACTTATTCTAACAGATAAGTTGGTGGAAAGTGTAACAGCCCACTATGTTGAGGCAGGGAGGAGAAAACCACCAAATCCATGAAACTATGTTTACTATACCATTATATTATACTGTACCAGTTTTACTACACAGAAAAAGACTGGATAGGATATCAAAGAGCATACACGCTAAACAAGATATAATGGCTGGAATCCTGTTGGTTAGTCCCATCTCATTGACTCCATTGTTGCATGGTTAGTCAACATGTAAGCAACAGAGTCTGGGACAATGGTGCCTGTCAGAAGAGCCTACTCAGAGGGCAGGTATCTCCAGTATAGTTTCATTAAATCCCCAAGTTGTTGGGAAAAGAAACCCAGATCCATATGTTTTTACCTGCTGGTTCTGCATGACCTTGGCAAGCCGGTGAGCATCATATTGCTTCGGTAGAGAGGGAATATATGTGTCCCCTTTCTGAAAGCTCTCTTCTTCCAGCCACAAGACATACATGTTGAAAAGCCTAAAAGCACAACAATAAAAGACTAAGCTTGCAGTGGGGGTCGAACTGGTTTTCACGTACACAGCCATACACTTGATGTTTACTGCATACACACAGACAAAACATCAACATGTGAGATCCAAATTCTATTCCTCCTGGTATTTAATGGCAAGCTTGGGGACAATTCCATGGATCATTCAAGCCATCAAACTGTCTTGCAGGGACTGGGTCTCCTAAGATGCTTAATGGTATCCTGAGTGTGCAGGTTAGCAACTGTCGACAACCCTTCTCAAAAAAAAGAGCTTGCTTCCTGTTGCCAATTGCCTCCTGTTGCCTGTGGGGAAGTGGGGACATCTCTAGGATCCTCAAAATCATTCAGAGCAACAAGAAAGCTCCTACAGGACTAACCAGCATCCTGCCAGAACTGTGTACTCCAGGTCATTTCCCAAAACACTTTGCAACATGCAGCAGAACCATGAAAGACAAGGTCAGCAAAGAAAGAGTTCTGTAAAGCTAGAATGTTTAAAAATCTATACCCCTACTATTGTATCCTGATGTAAGATACACTATTCAAGAGATGGATGAAACATGTTTTGCAAGTATGGTGGAACTGGACGAAACAGTGGCAGGTTCCTCACTCTGAATCATTGTCTCACAGGCAGTTCACAGAATCTTAGAGTTGGAAGGTACCACAAGGGCCATTTAATCCAACTCCTTGCCATGCAGGAATACACAACTAAAGCACTCCTGAGAGATGCCCAGCCAACCTGAAATTCCCAGGAAGGAACTTCAGGGCTTGCTCTTGCTCTGCAGCACCTGGATCAGCTGGAAGATACCTGAAATCATGCCAAGCCCTTCTTGAAAACCATCTGACAAAAAGCCTGCTGGCCTCCAGGACAGCCTATGCACTGTCAGTCTTGAACAAGAAATGGATTCAGCTTGCAACAAGTACAATTCAAAAAAGAAACCTCAATGAATCCCACTATTTCAAATGTAGGGCTCCCATACACATCTGCCTATCCAACCTCGACCAGAAGTGAGTAGACTGTGCACTACAGCTTGGATAGACAGCATTTTGGTCCACAATTGCAGACATACTCAGAAAAAGAGCCTCCAGTTTATGCTATATATTCCTTCCCAGAGATTACTGATTACCTGACAAGCTCCTTGTGCAGCTCAGGGGAGGTTAGGTATTCAGGCTTCACGGATCCCCTTTCCACTAAGTTTTCACTGCTACCTGCTGGGCTTTCCACCCTGAGTGCTTTGCTGGCTAAGTGGTGGAAGTCTGCTGCCTCAATCAGGCACTGTTTCAAGTCACTTAACAGGCTCAGGTGAGCAGGACTTTGGAAAAACCGTTTTCCAATGCAGCCATCTACAGGTAACCTTTAAAAAAAAAAGAAGAACCCTTGTCATTTACAGCGAACACAGGTGAGCACATCCCAAGAGGCCATGAGCTTCCAAAGAAAGAGAAAAAGGAGATATTTACATGTAATTAGTAAAAGTGAGTCATCATGGACTAAGGAAGGATGAATTCAGAGACATGGCAATATTAGTCTGGAATATCAGTATGCAAAGGGATCTTACAGAACCTTTAAGACTAACTAGATTACCGTACTACACTCTTATAGCACTGCTATTCCACTTTAACGGCGCTGGCTGCTTCCTGTTGCATTCTGGGATTTGCAGTTTAAGGAGGGGCATTTAGAATTCTGAGCCAGAGAGCTCTTAGGCCTCACTCAACTACAAGCCTCAGAATGCAATAGGAGGGAGTCAGAGCAGTAAAAGTGGAATAGCAACACTATAAAAGTGTAATGTAGTAAATATGTGAAAGAAGTTGTAGCATGAACTTTCATAGACTTGGCCTACTTCACTCCATACATCTGAGGAAGTAGATCAAGTCTACGAAAGCTTATGCTACAACTTCTTTCACATAGTTAGTCTCAAAAGTGCTGCAAGATCCCTTTGCATTAGGAAGGATGGTTCAGTCTACTTCAGAGCTTAGATACTTCACTGTTGTTTTATTTTATTTACATCCCAAATTTCTCTTGGGATGAGATCCAAGGCAGTTCATGGACTACAGCTCTCACAATTCTCCAGCCAGCATGGTCATGGACCCAGTGGCAAGGCTGCTTGGTAATACTGGGAGCTGTGGTCCAAAAAAATTATTATAAAAGCTGTGCTCTACCTGTGAACCATGTCACTTCTGGATGCATTTACGCAAAACACCACCCACCTCTGTCATACACAGATCAACCAATTTATTTCAAAATTCTTATCAATAATTCATGTATAATTGCATATTTCTAAGTGTGTTTCTTTTTCTCCAGCTCCCTGCAATACATTTTTCTTCCCAAAAAAAGAGTTCATTTTACATACATCATGTCCCTCTTTTGGGCTGAGAAATAATTGGAACATTTAGGAAATATGAAAGCCAATGAAAAATTAATCTACAATTTACAAACTACTCCAGGATGAATACATCTGGAAAGTTTATACTTGAACTCCCCAACAACAAATTCTTCAGCATCACTGTTATGTACCAGACATTTCACCTGTGTAAAATCTAGTAAAATTAATGCGATTTACAGAAGAGTGTTGAAAGACAGTTAAGTGAATGCTGTATAAACCAAAGGACATCTACACGTTCAATGATGGAAGGTGGACAAGGTGCTCGATTTCTGGTCAGAAGAATTTTCCACTTGATAAAGCATTCTGCACTGGCAGCTGATTATCCCCAACCTAAAAAACTATGAAATTACCTTATACAGAATAGACTATTTGTCCATGTAACCCAGTATAGTCAATGCCAGTGGTGGGAAAAGTCTGCCCTGTAGGTTGTATGTGTCCCCAACTGTGGGAAGCCCCCCACTCACCTAAGCCTACTCCATCCATCCGCAAGCCCCTGCCCTTGTTCATGTCAACTGGGAGAAATGAAAAGCAGCCCCAAAGAGGAAAAAACCATGCTCAATTGTACATTAGCAATCTTGGATCCCTCTAGGAGTAGTTTTCATTCTAACACCCACAACACATTCCCAGCCACCTTCTCAATACTCAAAAAATGCCAGAAATCCTAATTGAAAGTGATTTCAGGTTACTTCTGGATCTGAATTTTTGCCCATTTTGGACACTGTGCCCCATTGCAGGGATGAAAATTGTCCCCATCCCAAGCCCAACCCTTGGTCTGCACAGAGAAAAGCCTTTTGCATGCCACCAGACCCCTTAAAAAACAAAAGATATCAGTTATGTAAACCTGGCACTTTTTGCATCCAGAGCCACTCATTAGATTCAATACAGCAAACTGCAAAATGATAACTCACCCATACTGTGGCCCTGGTCGATGAAGGTAGAGAAGGAAGAATTTCTGCCAGATGAGAGGAAGGAGGGGATGATCAGCAGGCGTATTGAGGGCTTGATGAGCCCAACGGTAGATCAGAAGCCTCTGAAGAGAAGGCACAAGAGGCAACTTCAGCTGGGTCTGAGCTCTCTGGAAGAAGAAGAGATGCTTATTATGTTGCCTTCAAAAACTGGACAACCAAGTTAAATTTCATGCCATTATTAAAGACATTTGTCTTGAGAAGACATTTCTCTTTTACCTTTAAAGCCTGATCAGGAGTCAAGGAGTTGACGACCAACTCTCTTTCCACAACCCTACGAAGTTGGGAATCCTCTTCAAATATGGATTCCATATTCAGAATGGTCCAGGCAAACCAAATCTGTAAATAATAAAGAAAAGGGTAATAGCAAAAACAAGATAGGAAAGCCTAGCAGCATTTCCTCCAGGATGATCCTTCTAGACCAGGAGTGGGGAAAGTGTGGCCCCTGGATCTCACTTCCATGGCGCCTGGGGCTCCATAACAGTCAAGTCTCACAACCTCACTATTATTTTTTAAGGCTCAATTTTTGAGCAATTTATGCCACTAAACTGCAAATATTGGAAACATGTGAAAACACCTTTATCTCACTAATACAACCCATCAGAACCTGCTACTACTGCCTAATACCTCCACTGTCTTCTCCAGTCTCTCTCAAAAGGACAACACAACGTGACATGGGGTCACTTTCAGTCATCATTTTGAGAAAGACTGAAGAGGGAAAATTGAGGTATTTCGGCTTCTTGCAGGAGACGAGGAAGGGAATTGGCCCCAGGACCACAAACTATCCAAACCAGTTCTAGACCTCCAACCATGTCAAGTCACTTAAGGCAGGTATTTCTTCTATGGTGAAAGACAAAGTATGAACAATTTCTTTCAACTCTTTAGCTCTTCCTTACCTGTGTGGGATTAGCATTTCCCTCAATGAAAGAAGGTGTGATGTTGCCAGCCACAATCCAGCTGACTAGGGAAGAGAGTAGCCCTTTGTCACAATGGTAGCCCAAAGCATTCTGGATTGGACAAGAAAGAGAAGTCTAGTCAGAAAATACTGTGCTGTCAGAGAACAGAGTTTGGACCTCCAGCCTTGATGGATGAAAGGCAATGAGATTTAGGCAGCTCTACCTCTGTGCAGAATTGCAGCCTTATGCTGGAATTAAACACTACACACTTGAACTTTTAAAAGTACATTTTGCTCCATAATCAAACAACACTGTTTTAAAGAACATTTGACTTAACATTTGATGGATTACGTATGAAAGGAAAGACAGGAAGAAACACAATTCTTCAAAATGTAGCAATTTAATTCATTAACACAATACATGGGCGTAAAAACAAGAGGGTCTCACAGATACATAGTAAACAAGCACAAACCCAATTTTTCCAATAGAGAAAATAAAGACCTTCCCTAGGTATCATGCTGATGTGCTAGAAAATTACAACAGCTAGCATCCTTTTAGTTACAAAATCGTAAATTAGACTTTTGATCACATAACTGTTTCCTATTCAAATTTACACTCATGGTATCACTGCCATGAAACTCACCTTAAAAGCCAGTCAAATGTCCTAAACAATAGAGTTCTGTGCTGCTGGCAAAAAGGGTGCTGCAGGATAATTGGCAGGCTTTCTTTATCTATTTTTATCTATTTTATTGACTGTATGTCAGGGGTAGGCAACCTTTCCCCTTTAAGGGCCGAGGGACTTCAGCTCCCAGAAGCCTCAGCCATGTTGGCCAATAGTCCCATGTTGGCCAATAGCTCCTGGGATTCTGGGAGCTGAAGTCCCTCGGCCCTTAAAGGGGAAAGGTTGCCTACCCCTGCTGTATGTACAGCGCTGTGTAAATCTACAGCACTAAATAAATAAATAAATAAAGTGATCAACCCCCCCCTCCCACCAATGAGCAGTGGTGCAAGGAGCAGAAGCAGGAACTCCAGCAGGGTCCTGTTGCATCTCTTCATCACGACATCACTCACTAGCAGGAGGGGGATGGTCACATCCTAAAGCAGGGGTAGGCAACCTTTCCCCTTTAAGGGCCGAGGGACTTCAGCTCCCAGAATCCCAGGAGCTATTGGCCAACATGGGACTATTGGCCAACATGGCTGAGGCTTCTGGGAACTGAAGTCCCTCGGCCCTTAAAGGGGAAAGGTTGCCTACCCCTGTCCTAAAGCATCCAACTGACTAGTTCACACAGAAATCCATTGCTTGGGAAGGCTGACTGGCTCTTAAGATGGGTTTCAGGTGTCAGATCAGGAGCTGGAGCCTAGTTATGATATTGTAGCTATGTCTCTAATGTGTTTATAAGACTGCAAAAAGGAGGGAGGGACCACATTCAAATGTGTACAGGTTGAAACTCTCCTGATCCAGAATTCCAACACCTGAAATATTCCAAAATATAAAACTGTCCATACGGGTGACTGAGACAGTGACACCTTTGCTTTCTGATGGTTCAATGTACACAAAATTATTACAAATATTGTGTATAAAATCATTTTCTGGCATGTGTATAAGGTCTATACAAAACATAAATGAATTTCATGTTTAGATTTGGATCCCATCTGCAAAATATTTCATTATATGTATACAAATATTCCAACTTCAAAATCCAAAACTCTTTTGGTCCCAAGCATTTCGGATAAGGGAGACTCAAACTGTACCAGCAGCACAGAGCTGGGAATTTTTAAAAGCTACTCAAAGCACCATTTGGGAAAGCATCCTGGGATTATTTGATCCACTGCCCATAAGTGAGGAAAGGTGGATTATGCATACCTTGTATTGCTGGTAGAGTAGCTTCTGGACACAGTCCTCTTGGTTGAACTGAAATGCAGCTTGGCATAAGTGATCCATCAGGCAGAGATTTGCTCTCTCCTTGTGCCAGAGTGGTTGACTGGTGAGGGCCTGGACCCAGAACTCCAGGACAGCAGCTGGCCCAATGCCACTGGGCTGGCTGCTTATATAAACATGACTCTGTCAAGAGAAAAAGGTAGAATGATAAAATGGTTTACTGGAATACAAGTCATAGGGAGAAGAACCCTTAGGGTGGTACAACTAAATGCTGGCTGGGATGAGTATGTGGATCAGCAGTCTGAAAATGCACAGCAAAAAGCACTGGCGCCCACTGTCCAGGGCCCGAGGCTCACACTCATCTTTAATACAGTCAAGTCCTTGTTAATGCACTATTTAACCAGCATTTTACATATTTTGTTTTACTCAGTAGTTGGAAAATTTAATTGTTATGGACTACAACTCCCAGAATTCCCCATCAACTGGCTGTGTTCAGTAAGGGATTCTGGGAGCTGTTATCCAAAGTGAGCAGGGGTGGGGCAGTTTTGTTTTTGTTTTTTTCAAACTCTGCTCTTGCCTACTGCTGTGCTCTCTGGCAGACACACAGTTAATAATGTTGGTATCACCCCTGAGAAGAGCCTTCTTCTATTCAGCAGAATCCTTATCCAATCAAAGCCTCTGTTAGACCCCATTCACTGGGGGCATCAGGACCAAGAAGGTTGACACAGATGGCCAGATTATCAAATCTTGCAATTCAACCAGATTCTCCTGTACTGGTATGTCTCAGGTCTCACCATAAGTGAGGGAACACTCAAAAGAAATGCTCTACTACTCCATCCCAGTAATGCACTTCTGTAAACAGAAGACACAAGCAATGATTTTGATATTAGGCACCAATCTCTACTCTCTTTTTGCAACATACATTCTGTACTGCATGGATTGATCTGAATGAGATGGAAGAATCCACCTGAGGTGATGAGTATTTAGGGCACCTAATTTCTTCCATCCAAACTCCTGACCTGTATCATGCAGTTGAGCAACTTAATGTTTTCGCCATAACTTGTCCCAGTTATGTGCTGAGCCACCTTCTGTGTCACCTGCTGTGTCACTCCTTGTGGAACACCACTATCCAGTTGAAGGAACTGGTGGAGGTATGACAGAAACCTAGGGGGGGAAAAACAGACAAGTTGCCATCAAACTCCCTGGACACAGGAGCAGCTGTTTCAGTGCATGCATGCATGGACACATAAGGCAATATGATCCATCACAAAGAGCTCTTGGACTCAGCAGCAGAAGTAGGGTGTAAGATCAGGAAAAGAATAAAGGATTCAGTATTTGCTATCTTCTAAATAAGAAGGTCAAAGAAGCATTTGGACATATGGGTAGATAAACAAATTATATTCTACTCCCCTCCAGATATGTTAGACTAGAATTCCCACATGCCCAGCAGAGCTGAGACTATTCATCTGGAGGTTACCAGGTGGGGTTAGCCTCTCTCATCCCTTCAGTTCATTGTAAATATTTCTTCAGATAAGATCTGGATAAGGAACATAATAATGAGCAGGTAATATGGAAATTCTAATTGGACAAGCCAGAAGCTCAAGATATGGTTAGAATCTGCAATAGGGTTTTTGATCAGCAAAGATTACAGGGCAATCTCCCAATATTTATAATGTCTTTGGACAACAGAGGCATCTACCACCCTCCTCTTAACAAGGTCGGGGCAGAGGACCTCAGGTCTTGCCTGTTTCTCAGAACAGATTAGATTCCTATGCAATCCAGTTCTATGCAACTCCCACCCATAGTTCTAGTCCCATATCTATCATAAAAAATCAGAAAGGGGTGGTCAACATAGTAGCAGAACTTTGCACAGAGGAGGCTTCAAGACCAGTATCAGGAACCTTCAGGGGGATCAGGAGTATAAAAGACTCTTGAAGGCATTGGATGTCAAAAATAGTAAGGGTAATACTAGAATAAACAGACCATACTTCAGTGAAAAAGCATACAGAAAGATGCAGCTTCAAGTCTTGGAATCTACCACATGGTCAAGATAAGTGGAGAACAGCTTCTTCCTGACACCTCTGAGCAAAACTATCAGAGAGGGAAAAGCTGAGCTACAGACAAACAGCTTGACTTGATATATGAGGCAGTGCCCTAAATCCTAGGACTACTCCCTGTAAAAGGCCATCAGGCAGACATTACCTAGGGTACTTTGAAAATTCAGCCCCACATATGTCATTCTAAGCTCCTTAGAGGCATGGTAAAATAAATGTGATAGACAGAACATGTTAAGGAAAAAGCAACATGGGATATACAGTAATAGAAATAAAAATATGTATGTGAATGTCAAAGTGACTAAGCAGGAGCAATCAGGAAGATACACAGGTGAAAAAGATAATATAATTAAGAAGCCTTGAGAGCCAAGGACAAAGTTATAGAAGGTATATTGAGAACACCTGTGATAGATTGCAAACACCTGAGACTCATTAAGTGGTCAAGGTAAAGTGATGAAACACTTGGGTTGGTCTTAGGTATGGGATGATCTATGTGGACCAATCAAGATGTATGTACACACCCACTGGGTGGAAACTGACTGGTGGGTGGTGTCTAACAATGGCTATAAATTGCAATGTTTGCTAATGTACATTGTGGTGTAGTGTGGAGTGTTGTGGAGTAGTTTTGGAGATATTGTGAAGTGTAGAGATTGTGATTTGTAGGGCATATAGTATTTGTGTGTATATAGTAGAATAAAGTAGATCTTTTATATAAGACTACTGAGTTGTCTGGTGTCTTGAGGGAAGATACAAGAGCCAGAAGAATCCTGGAGAAGTTTGGAGACATCTCAGGAAGAAGGGTGAGAAGGCTTGGAGAGTTTGTCAGGGTCTTCAGCCTATTCTCTGAAACTCTGCTGCTTGGGAAAGAAGCATCAACCACTGATCAAAGCTGGTCAGCTCTGCTGCATAACAAGGTGGTGAGTTAGAGCCAGAGGTGAAGAGCTACAACTCCCATCATCCCTGACAAGGGTTATGGGCCCAGTTACTAGAGCAACCAGCATCCACAGAACTAAAGGCTATTACTCACCCCCTCGGGGGTGGCGGACCCATTAGAATGGTCCGCCCTCGAAGGCTAATGGAACCAATTGGTTTCCAGAAAGCCTTAGAGGGTTTAATGGTTGGCAACGCCGGTGATTCTGTTGAAGCCCTGGTGGACACTTGGAACATCGATCTCACCAGGGCTATTGACACAATCGCTCCCAAGCGTCCTTTCCAGCCCGCTTCGAATCGTAAGCCCTGGTATACCGAGGAGCTTAGGAAGATGAAGCGTGTTGGACAACGACTAGAGTGCGAATGGCGGAAGACTCGTCTCCTATCCGACAGAACTCGCCTTAGGAAATATCTTGATTCCTATAGGGAGGCTTTGCGTGCAGTGCAGAAATCTTTCTGTTCTGCACGCATTGCGTCTGCAGAGTCTCGCCCGGCAGAGCTGTTTAGGGTGGTGGGGGAGTTGACGAAGGTATCTCCTGCGCCAAACCCCCTACTTAACCCAACGACAGCCTGCTGTGAGGCCTTTAATATTCACTTTGCAGACAAAATCTCTTGGATAAGAGCCGACTTGGACGCCATTGTTTTGGCAGAATCCGTAGATGAGGTATCCAGGAACTCCGTTGATGGCACTTTACTGGATCAATTACAATCTGTGAGTACCGATGACGTGGACAAGCTGCTTGGAAGTGTGAGGAAGACAACCTGCCCCCTCGATCCTTGTCCATCATGGCTGGTCGTCCAGGGGGGGGACGCGTTGAGGGTGTTCCTCCGGGACACAATCAACGCGTCATTCAGGGAAGGCAAGGTACCATCTTGCTTAAAGGAGGCGGCGGTTAAGCCACTCCTGAAAAAGCCTTCCCTGGATCCCCTGGATAGAAACAACTATAGACCAGTCTCCTTGCTCCCTTTCTTGAGCAAGGTGATCGAGAGGGCAGTTGCTTCCCAACTTCAAGCAGTCTTGGATGAAACCGATTATCTCGACCCATTTCAAACCGGCTTTAGGACAGGATATGGAGTGGAGACTGCCATGGTTGCTCTGACCGATGACCTCCGCCTGAGTATCGACAGGGGTAGTGTGACCTTGTTGGTGCTCTTGGATCTCTCAGCGGCCTTTGACACCATAGACCATGCCATCCTCTTAGATCGCCTGAGGGAGTTAGGAATTGGAGGCACTGCTCTGCACTGGTTCCGTTCCTTCCTCTCGGACAGATCTCAGAGGGTGAGGCTTGGGGACAGTTGCTCATCCAAAATTGAGCTTAATTGTGGCGTCCCTCAGGGTGCCATCCTGTCCCCAATGCTATTTAATATTTACATGAAGCCGCTTGGTGAGATCATTCGGAGGCATGGAGCTCGGTGTCTTCAGTACGCTGATGACACCCAGATATATCTCTCCATGACCAGATCATCGACTCAGACTTCAGATGGTGCCTCTCCTCTTGATGACTGTCTTAGAGCGGTAATGGGTTGGATGAGGAAAAACAGATTGAAGTTGAATCCAGACAAAACGGAGGTACTTGCAGTCACGGGCCCGAAACCAGATCTGGGAATACAGTCTCCAGTCCTGGACGGGGTCACACTCTCCGTAAAGGACTGTGTTCGCAGTCTGGGGGTTCTCCTTGACTCATCGCTTCACATGACTAGTCAGGTGAATGCGGTGGTCAGGAGCGCCTGTTATCAGCTTCGGCTGATACGCCAGCTGCGCCCTTATCTGGATAGTAAGGATCTGGAAGCTGTGGTACACGCCCTGGTAACCTCACGTCTGGATTTCTGCAATGCACTCTACATGGGGCTACCCTTGTGCCTAACCCAGAAACTTCAACTGGTACAGAATATGGCAGCCAGGCTAATTACGGGAACATCTAGGAGGGAGCACATAACACCTGTGCTTAAATCCCTCCACTGGCTGCCAATTAGTTTCCGGGCGCAGTACAAGGTGTTGGTTTTGACCTTTAAAGCCCTACATGGCTTGGGCCCATCTTATCTTAGGGACCGCCTCTCCCCATATGACCCCCCCCCGCACCCTGCGGTCCTCTGGGAGGAATCTGTTACAGCCAATAAAAACTAGGCTGTCCCAGACCTCCCAGAGGGCCTTCTCCGCAACCGCTCCCACACTTTGGAATGGCCTGCCGGATGAGATCCGTCTTACTACCACTCTTGCTGCTTTCAAGAAAGCAGTAAAGACGGATCTCTTTCGGCAGGCCTTCCCAGAATAACGGTCGGCCCTTAAAGGGGTCCCCATTTGTCTGTCTCCTCGGAAAATCTTGTTTTTAATTTATTGATTTAACTAATATTGTATTTTAATTATTCTTCGGTTTAATTCTATTTTAAGGGGATGGGGAGGGGGGAGGTAGGGGTTATGGGGAGAGGGAATGTTTTAACGTTGTTCTGTTTTAACTATTGCTGTCCCCCGCCCCGATTGCCTAGCAGAGGGGCGGGCTACAAATAAAAATTTATTATTTATTATTATTATTATTAAGCTGAAAGTTCCAGAGAGTGGAAGAAGGTTTTGTGGAGCTTTGGGAGTAAATCATTTTGTGTTTTGTCTGCTGTGCATACTCAGAAGGACTGTGTCAAATTGAGTCACTGCACAAATTAAGATGGAGATCCTAAAGTTTAGTAAATTAAATAGAAATAACTACTCTACCTGGAAAATATATGCCCAATCTCTACTCATAAAGGAGTCTCTGTGGTCGACAGTTGAAACAGGGCTGGCAGCTGATGCTGATGCAGCCACTCGAGAAAGAGACGCTAAAGCAAAAGCATGTCTTTATCTAATGCTAGAAGAAGACTTGATTAACGACGTAAGAGATAAAATGTCCGCCAAGGATGCGTGGGAGACCTTGCAGAGAATACACACTCCTTCAACTGCGTTTGCAAAAATGCTTTGGTCTAAAAGAATTTACAGACAAAAGATGACTAAAGGACAGTGTGTGATAGAACATTTAAAAACAATGCGAGATTTATTTGTGCAAGCTGAACTGAGAGGAGTGGAAATTAGCAAAGAGCAGCAGTGTTACATTTTACTAGAATCGCTAGACTCTTCTTGGGACAACATTACAAATAGCTTGCAAAATTTGCCAGAAGCTGAGCTGAACAGAGACTTAATTGTTGCCAGAATATTGGAAGAAAACTTGAGAAGAAAGTCTGAGCAGGGTGACTCAGCAAGTTTAAGGACTGTGCCAAAACAACAAACAACACCTGATCTACGAAAGCAGGAAGAAGCAGCTTCTACAAGGGAGCAACGGAGGTGTTTTTATTGTAAAAAGATTGGTCATCTACAGAGACAATGTAAACAATTCGCTGCTGAGAGAAGCAAGCAAGGAGAGAACAGATGGCAGCCGCGGCAGTATCAAAAACAGTCCAAACCTCCATTTTTGAAGGACAGTGGTAACAAAAAGGGGTTTGCAACCATGATTAAGGAAAAACAAAATGCTAATTGTAAATGGTTAATTGACTCAGGAGCATCATCTTCAATACAATATTAATTTGATAAGTAATAGAAAATCAGCTAATGTAAATACTGTAGTTTTAGCTGATGGGAAAGCGCTCAGTACTGTAAATCAAATGGGTACAGTTTTCATTCCTGGGCTAAAGGAAAACTTTAATGTGTTACATATAAAGGAGTTAGAAAATAATTTATTATCAGTGAGCAGGTTAACAGACAGAGATTACACAGTTATATTTGAAAAGGACATGTGTAAGATAAAATTGAATGGGGAATTGCGAGGCATAGGCTTGAAAAAAGATAAGCTTTATTATTTGGAGGACAATATTGATTGCTACAGGGTTGAAAATGCTAATAACATAGACAATAGTCCAATTCACAAAGACTGTATACATGAACTCCATAGAAAATTTGGTCATGCTAGTTTCAAATGTTTAAAGAAGTTAATCAGTATGTGTCCAGATTTAAAAGTTGCTGAATGCAAAAATCACTTAGATTGTACTGTATGCAATCAGGTAAAGGTCAGAGCTTTTCCAGTAGCCAAGAAAACCAAAAGAATTGCTCAAAGACCATTTCAGTTTGTACATGCAGATGTTGCCCAAGCTAATTGTTTATCTTTAGGGGGAAGCAAATATTACCTAGTAATTGTTGATAGGTTTACAAGGTTTGCTTTTGTAAGAATATTGAAAAACAAATCTGACGCTGGGCAAAGTTTAAAAGCATGGGTGAGAATGGTGGAAAGACAATTTGATATTAGAGTAGGCACCATTGTTACTGACCGGGGAGGAGAGTTTCTAAGTAATCAATTGTTTAATTGGTTTCAAAAGGTGGGAATAAGGCATGAAACTACTAATCCTGCTTGTCCTAACGAAGATGGTTTAGCTGAGAAAAAAATACAAGATATAAAAAGAATAACGGCTTGTTTGATGGCAGATGCAGAGGTAAAAGATAGTTTCTGGGCAGAAGCAACTTTGACAGCAGTACATATTAGTAACAGACTGTATCATTCTGAAATTGAAGACATTCCCTACAGGGTATTGTATGGGAGAGTGCCAAATTACAAATATTTGAGAGTCTTTGGACAATTTGCTCATGTTTTCATACCAGCTTGTTTCAGGAAAAAGGGAGAACCCAAAAGTAAAAGACTTAGGTTTTTGGGCTATTCAGGAAATAGCTATAAGTTTCATTTAGGTGGAAGAGAAGTGCAGTATTCCAGGTCTGCAAATTTCGAGAGACATGCCGGTTGGGACAAACTGCATGCCAATAAAGAAGTTTTCTTGAGGTTAGGAAGTTCAAATGAGCCAGAAACACAAATTGAACCAACTTCAGGAAACGGAGGGGTTTCAGTTAAGCCAGAAGCATCAACTAGCAGTAGTGGTAGCTCTTCTGATAATGAGACACAGTCTAGACCTATTACTACTAGAATGACTGAAGACAAGAGATTTAGTCATAGAACTACAACTTCCAGTACAGAAAGTGAGGATGAAAGAGCCAGATCAGCAGAGTTTATTCCCAGATGTAGTCACAGAGTTAGAAAGCCTCCAGATAGGTTTGTTGTGACAAATGCAAGAGCTTGTTTAGCAGTGGAAGAGCCTGAAAGTTTTGAAGAGTTGGAAAGTTTGTCTAGAGAAGAACAGGAAAGATGGATTGATGCAATGGATGATGAGTTTGGTTGTCTGGTAAATAAAGATGTTTTTGAAATAGTTGATAGACCCAAAGACAAGAAAGTAATTGGTTGTAAGTGGGTGTACAAAAAGAAAGAAATGCCAGATGGAAGTATTAAGTATAAAGCTAGGTTAGTAGCTAAGGGTTTTGCACAACAGCAGTATGAGAACTATGACAAGACATATTCTCCAACTGCAAAGCCAGAAAGTCTGAGAATGGTTCTGGCTGTAGCAGCAAAAAGGAATTTAGTTGTAGAACATTTTGATTTTGAAACAGCCTACTTGAATGCTAGTTTAGATGAAGAGATATTTATGGAGCAGCCACAAGGTTTTGAAGAAAATAGTAGTCAGAAAGTTTATAAATTGAAAAAAGCATTGTATGGATTAAAACAAAGTGCCAGAGCATGGAATTTGTGCATTAATGATGAGTTAGCTAAACTAGGATACAAAAGGAGCATTGCAGATGCTTGTGTCTATACAAAAGGAGACATAGTGTTAGTGATTTATGTAGACGATTTATGCGTGGCAGCAAAGTCAAAACAGGAAATTGAATCAGTAAAAAGAGAATTGTCTGAAAAGTTTGTTTTAAAAGATCTAGGTTTATTGAAGTCTTATTTAGGTATTGGTGTTGAATGGACAGAAAAAGGACATTGTTTGTTAAGTCAGAGAAAGAAAATTGAAAATTTGATTGAAAAGTGTGGATTACAAAATGCTAAAATAGTAAGAGCTCCAATGACAATTGGTTTTGTATCTGAAAAAACAACTAGAGATTTTGAAGACAAGACTTTATTCAGGAGCATAATAGGATCTTTACAATTCATATCTTGCCACACCAGACCAGACATTTCATATGCTGTAAATGTATTGTCCAGAAGAGTTAATGATCCAAAAATTGAAGACTGGACAGCAGTAAAACACTTATTGAGATATTTGAAAGGAACTCTAGATAAGAAATTGATAATTAGAAACAGTCATTCAGATTTAGATTGCTATGTAGACAGTTCTTTTGCATCAGAATTAGGAGACAAGAAGTCAGTTACAGGAATAATAATCAAGTACAGTGAAAGTCCAATAGTCTGGAGAAGTAGGAAACAAACAAATGTAGCGATAAGTACGACGGAAGCAGAATTCGCAGCTTTAAATGAGATAGTAAATGAGGTACAGTGGGTTGAGCAGTTATTGAATGATTTAAATGAAAGTTACAAGATATCAGTAGAAATTCTGGAAGATTCACAGTCATGCATAGCAATGGCTGAAACTGAAAGTTTGAAGAACAGAACAAAATATGTTGGAGTAAGATATCAAAATGTGCGAGACATGGTTCAGAAGGGTAAAATAGAATTGAGATATATAGAAACACAGCACAACATAGCAGATTTGTTCACAAAAGCATTGACGGAGGAAAAACATGAAAGACTGACACAAATGGTTGGAATGACATTGTAAGACACATACAATATTTTATTTCGGAGGGGATTGTTAAGGAAAAAGCAACATGGGATATACAGTAATAGAAATAAAAATATGTATGTGAATGTCAAAGTGACTAAGCAGGAGCAATCAGGAAGATACACAGGTGAAAAAGATAATATGATTAAGAAGCCTTGAGAGCCAAGGACAAAGTTATAGAAGGTATATTGAGAACACCTGTGATAGATTGCAAACACCTGAGACTCATTAAGTGGTCAAGGTAAAGTGATGAAACACTTGGGTTGGTCTTAGGTATGGGATGATCTATGTGGACCAATCAAGATGTATGTACACACCCACTGGGTGGAAACTGACTGGTGGGTGGTGTCTAACAATGGCTATAAATTGCAATGTTTGCTAATGTACATTGTGGTGTAGTGTGGAGTGTTGTGGAGTAGTTTTGGAGATATTGTGAAGTGTAGAGATTGTGATTTGTAGGGCATATAGTATTTGTGTGTATATAGTAGAATAAAGTAGATCTTTTATATAAGACTACTGAGTTGTCTGGTGTCTTGAGGGAAGATACAAGAGCCAGAAGAATCCTGGAGAAGTTTGGAGACATCTCAGGAAGAAGGGTGAGAAGGCTTGGAGAGTTTATCAGGGTCTTCAGCCTATTCTCTGAAACTCTGCTGCTTGGGAAAGAAGCATCAACCACTGATCAAAGCTGGTCAGCTCTGCTGCATAACAAGGTGGTGAGTTAGAGCCAGAGGTGAAGAGCTACAACTCCCATCATCCCTGACAGAACAAACACATCCATGCTAGACATCTGGGTAAGTCTGGAGCTTACTGTTCATTTTTCAGCAAATAATACTGGCACGGGTAGAACAGCGGTAGGACTTTGTCTAGCACATGAACTACTGTCCTCAGATGACGCGACTGCACAAGAACACCCAGGAGAGGGATTCCTTCAGCACAGAACTTCTCAACACTGTGAAAAGAAAAGAAGATTATTAAAAAAGAAAACCAATTTACAGGTATACAAGAATGATCTGCTTCAGTGTACATTAGCTTCCAAGCAGCTGCCTGGTGGCCTAAGATCCAAGGACCAGCCACAGGTCTTCTAAGATGATTGCCTGTCTGCAAGCCTGGAGAATGTTCTGAGGGGGGAGAAATAGGGGTGCCTTTGGAGATGGACTGCTGAAAGAAGACAAGAAGTTCTGTAGGATTTGGTAAAGCCTCAATTCTCGTACCACTGGTGGGATACTATAGTAGTTTAAATGGGATGCAGAAATCTCACAACAACCCCAGAAGGTTCATCCTCCTTCCCCATACCCTTTTGCAAGTGTACTGTTTTGTTTCCTCTTTTAACATTTTTTAAAATTTCAAAATAAATGAAAGAGAAAGACAATTATGTAAGACAAATATGTCATTATACAAAGTACAACTGCAGGTAGGTATGATGTGAAGGTTACAGTTAACTGAGCTTTGTTGTACCAGTTCATTTGCAAGCTAACTGCAGCTAAAAAGCAAGCATAGTTCATTTCAGGAGAAAGCTAGCATGATGTAGTGATTTGAGTGCTGAATAAGGACTTTGGGAAATCCAGTAAGATGCTTCTGATGAACAGTGCTAGATTCCATCCTCTTCTGGGTTCAGCCAATAAAATTAAAAGGAATGGTGTGAGGTTTCTGGCAAATAAGATCAGGTGATATGTCATGAAATGAAGATGGAGTGAAGAGGGAAGAAAAGAAAAACACTATGACAGTTAAGAGACAATCAGGGAGTTAGCCAAGTGAAAAAAGATTAAAATAGCTGAGGTGAGGGAAAACAACTGGGAAGAATGAAGGACTGTGTAAGTTCTGGGGAAGGTTAACAAAGAATATGCAAACTAGGGAAGCGAGCCACTCTGGAAATGTTATTCATTTAAAAAGAAGTGCTGGTCCTTATTTTTCCTTGAGACAACCCAACAACAGCCCAAAAGGAGACAGATGTTCCACGCTAAGGAAAAAAGCATTATTATTACACTTATTATATTTACTGCATTAAAATTTGATAGCTCCATCATGCCTGATAGCTCCATCATCTCAGCAGCTGGTGAGAGCCCTTTACTGCAATTGCCACTGCTGTGGCTTTGAGGGGGAAGAGCACACAGTTGGTAAGAGCTTCTCCAATTCCAACTGTCACTGATGTGGCCTCTGATGGGAAAGGAGAGCAGCCAGGAACTCTGGACTTAATTCCCACCCTAGCATCCTCTTTTCCTTATGTGTCATCTCTTATTTAGATTGTAAGCCTGAGGGCAGGGAACTGTCAAACTAATTAACCATAAGCCACTCAAGACAACCTTTGTGAATGATAGATGGGATATACATACATACATAAGTAAGTAGTAAACCAGGCACTATCCCAACGGTCTCTGCTGTGGATTCACAAGTTTCTGTGGTGTTGGATGATAGACTTGTACTTTCCTATACCATACAGAACCACTGAAGTTGCCACCAAATTTCAGCAATACTTGCAGAGGCAAACTGGGTAGTGGTGCTGCCTGCAAAGAAATCTGGGCATGGCTAAAATGTTGGGCCCTAATTTAAACTATTGATCTGATGTCATTAACTGGGAAGGTATTGCATTTCTTTTTTCTTCATACACAGTTCCAAGATCAAAGCTTTTTTTGGCGTTCTGCTTAACTGTGAATGGATCTGATACACAGAGAAAGAAAAGAAACCTATAGAGGCAATAGTAGAGAGATACACAGATGGGCACAGAGACTGCATTCCCATCACTCACCTGTGGCCCACTGTCGTCATAGCCAGTGCAAGGTAGCAACCAATGGGGAGTCCAGATCTGACAGCCTTCATCAGTGGATGAAATGTGGGTGATTCAGTCAGCTCGAGCATGGTATGGGAGACAGCAGTGGAAAGCCAGCCTTGATGGATGCCATAATCATTCATGTGCAGTTTCAATCTCAAAACCAGTCCCCAAGCCCACTGGTTAAAAGATGTTTCAGGTGTTTCTCCATAACGAACAATGCTGGCCAAATAGGAGACCTACAACAAAGATGATTCAGTTTTTCTACAGCAATGCAAACTTGCTTCGTGTTAATTTTGTTCAATCCTGAGGTAAAGTAAGGCTGCATGCAGCCTTCACAGGTCATCACTGCAACCCCTGCATGACACACATATGACACACACAAATACACACTGCTCCCAGATGGAAGAACTGAAAGTCCCCAGTATCTCCAGTTTTATCCCTGGTATAAAGAATGTCAGCAGCAGGAGAATTCATAAAGTGTCTCTACCTATGACCCTGGAGACCTCTGGCCGATCAGAGCAGATAGTACTTATATAAGATGGATCCTGACTCACTTAGTGCGTTTGCAGACTGCCAGAAATAGTGCAAATTGAGTCCACTTTAAGGGTTAGGGTTAGGGTTAAGGAATCATGGGAACTGTATTTTATTGTGGCACCAGAGCTCTCTGACAGAGAAGGCTCAATGTCTCAGAAAAAAAAAAAAAACAATTCCCATGATTCCCTAGCACTAGCCCTACCCCTGAAAGTGGACTCAATTGGCACTATTTCTGGCAGTCTGCAAAGGCCCTTATAAAGACACCATGGGATGTTCATAGGTAGCTGTCAGAACCTGGCTTCAGGTTCTGACAGAATAGTGTTGGGGATGATGGATAATGAGAAGGGATGGTGGCACGGTGTTGGAAGGTCTGGGGGGATGGGATCTGTGCAGCTGCTAAGTTGTTTTGATAACGGACTCTTTGGAATGTTGAGAACTGGAAGGGAGGATGGTACTCCTTGGAGCCGTTGGTGGGGGATGAGCAAAGGTGGGGGGAAAGGAGCTGAGGGAATTGTAGGTGGAGATGGGTTTGCATGCCAAGAGACTGGTGAGTGGAGTGAAGATTTCAGTGGGTTTAATTAGGTGCTGTAATGTGGGGGGGGGGGCAGTTCTGGCTTAAACGCAGTTCTGTGAAATGCTGACTTTGTGTGTGTTCAATAAACTCCTAATTACTGCAATTGGCTGGTTTACTGATTCCACAGAGTTCTGATTTCGCTGAATCTGACAGTAGCACAGGAAAGCAAGCATGGGATGGCCATGCAATGGGATGGAAGTCACTGGCAGTTCACTCCTGCAAAGTTGCACAGCGATGGTAGTGGGGACAATAAAAAAAGAGTACTCAGCAGTGCGGCTTGAAACCGTACCATGTGGTCATGACATGCGCACTCCAGCCGCCTTGGGAGCTGGTGGTGCGATTGGTGGGGTTTCAATGCGGCTTCGGAAAAGGCAGCTTCAAGCTGCTTTTTCCTCCCCATCTGTTTCATGCCTTTGTTTCATACACAAAATTATTAAAAATATCTTCAGTCTATTATTGGAAGGTGTATACAGAACAAAAATGAATTTCATGTTTAGACTTGGGTCCCATCGCCAAGATATTTCATTATGTATATGCAAATATTCTAAAAGAAAAATCTGAAATTCAAAACGTTTAAAACTAATTAGGAGATAGATAATTTAACAACTGTACAACTGAACAATTGACCTATCTAGATATCGGCAGGAAATTTTTATATATATATATATATAAAACAAAAATGGACAGATACAGAAATTAAGGGGAAAAAGAGAAAGGAAAAAAGGAAAAAGAAAAGAAAAGAAATCTAGAAACAGACAAGTATGGTAGTCTTACAGAAGGAAGTATCAAAAAGAACACTTCAAAGAAAAGTAGAAATTTGTCAAGAACCATCAAAAGAGGAAAAAAATAAAAATAACAAAGAAAACTACAGGATGGGATATTTTGTAGATTTTTTTGTAGTTGTATTTGGTTTATGTTTTTGTATTTGTAGGAGGTAATGATTGTTTTTAAGAATGTGTTGATGTTGTAATGTTGATATGTTTTTCTAATTTAATAAAAAAATTTAAAAAAAAGAAATTCAAAACATTTCTGGTCCCAACCATTTCACATAAGGGAGGCTCAGTCTGCATCTGGTTTTGTGAGCATCTTTTATGCTCAACAGGGAAACAGAGAAAGCAGAACTTGAACTGCACAGAGAACCTACGAAGGCAAGGGGTGGAAAAAGACAAATATCCATGTTTAGAAGGTTTTGTAACATTTGATTTGGAGTATTTACTGCTCTGACTTTTCCAAAACGAAAGACTAAGAGGTGCTGTGCACCAATTTCCTACTGCTTTCACCAAAGCTGTTCAAATCAGTTGCTACAGAAACTGATTTCACAACAGCATGGACTTGTAATAAACTTTCTAAAATAAGACTAACCCTTCATGAAACTAAAATGAAGTGATATTTGTTGACACTTTCACTCTCTAGTAAAAGAGTAAGGGATTTTTTTAAAAGAGGGATTTTTGCAATGTTAATTTGCAATTTCCTCACCTAAAGTGAGCAGGAAAGATTTGAAGGGTGACAATTACCTGCTTGATGCTTTCAGAGATCAGCCCACTGTATGGTTTCTGAGAAAGGTACTTCTGGTAAGCTTCTAAGACCATTAGTGCAATTTCAGCATGGATCGCTGGATCGAGATGAAGGCTACCCTGTTCAAGAATAATTGATTTATTTTCAAGAAAAAAAACTTTATGTGTACAAGCCTTCCCTACACTGTCAGCTTCTCTTTTAGTGACAAAGATCAGGCTTTGTTCCTGATGATATGTAGCACTGAAAACACCAAATGAACAACACAATTAAAATAATTTTTTCACTCTACATGAATGTAATTCAGTTCAGAGGAATTAATTCAGAGTCCCTGAAGAGAATACATATGGGGGAAAGGGCATGCGCACACACACACACACACACACACACACATTATATTAGTGGTCTCTTAACTTGCAATTCTAACCATGATGGCTAAGGGTCACCTGAGACAACAGGCTAGCTGAAGGTGTGTTGCATCCAAATCATTCCTGGAGTAGGGACGTTGGAAATTACTAGCTGGCCCCCTTTTAAATTTGTGCCAACTTTGTAGCGTTGTCCCTGGGAGGTTTGGATTTTGCATAATGCGGCTCTCCCCTAGCCTGCACCTTCTCTACCTCTTTCTTTGACCCTTCTGACACCTGAGATCCCACTGCTAGCTCATCTCTGGGGGTCTTATGCCAGCCTAAGGCCACTTCAATCAGCCAAAGGTCAGTTCAGCTAGCTTCTGCCTAACTTCCTACTGCCGATACATCCTTTGAGTCAAGATTACACTGTAAATTGCTCAGTCGGTCAAACAGCATAGATACAACATTAAGTTCATTTCCAGCTTCAGCATGCTTGCAATGCCTGATAATAAAAGAACACTGCTAGTTAAGCATCTGCAAGAAAGCAGTACAACATCCAGCCCAGTTAGTACATTTGTGAAGGAAAAAGTGGTTAGGGGATGTCCTAAATTAAATGTTGAAGTTCCAGAACAAAATAGCTCTGTTTCTGGGTGGAAGGAGAAAAAACATCCCCAGGAAAAACAAATAGCATGTTTGGTGGTTCCACCTAGGTCAACACACCATTTTAAACAGCACCGTTTCTGTAATGCCCTCCCTGCAACCATTTTGTCTCATAAGTAGTTCCTCTTAGGCACAGTTCCTATTCAGGAGGCAAACTTTTATCTGGACTGTACCACTTCAGACCTCTGGACACGGTTATCACATGACTAAACACTGGCTAATAGTCACTTTGGACACAGTTTAAATGTTTAATTGAAGCTGTTGCTTGTTTAAAAGAATCTTATTCAAATAATCAAATTAATGTTAATAAATTAGATCTTCACCAAAAGGGCACACAACTGACATAAATGTGTTCGGTTTTTTAAACATGGAGCCTGTGTGTTGGGGGAGCACTAGATACCCTGCCAGGCCTACCCCAAACTCCCAAAAGATTTTAAAAAATGTTTCCCCGAGGGTCATGGGGAGAAATTTCACCACTTTCCAGGCATCTAGGTCCTCATCAAGTTTTAGGTCCAGGTAATAACATTTTTGGGGAGAAAAACAGGAAGTGAACCAAAATTTGAAAAGAATAAAAAGAATAAAAAGAATTTTTAAAAAATGAAAAGAGTTTTTTAAATGCATACCTTAATTTAATGATTAAAGGTAGTAGCTCTGTTTTTAATACCTACATGCTCATTGGGTCCCCAGTTGAGCCCTTCCAAAATAATGCAAGCTAATTTGTTCTCAACTTCAGTCAGATTGTAATTGAGCAGCCAGTTGCGAATCAGAGCAATTTCAGGAGCAGATGGCTTCCAGAGGTGCATCGGCAGCTCTTTAAACAAATAAAGAGAAACCTAAGAAGAAAAACAAGAAAAAGGGCAGTGTTGGAAACTCTGATGAAGACAATGTAAAAACCCTGAAGAGTCCTTTGCTACTTCTAATGCTCCAGGAAACCTGTGGTCTTGCCAAAGAGTCCATAAAATTACAGAAAATAGCAACTTTTCTGAACCTCCTTCTCTGGGCCTCTGCAGAACAGTCTTAGCTGGACTGTTTCTGGCTTTCTAGCATCTTATCTCCAGCAGGGCTGTGTTTCCTAATCCAGTACAGGATTCTAGTCCACACTGCATATCCCAATAGATTAGGAAGTGTGTGTAGAGGGAAAGAAACCAGCAGACAAAAGCTGGTGAATTCTTAGAAGCCAGGATGAATCAAATCTGCTTTTGTTGGCTAGGAGGAAGAAGGACATTGAGGCCGAAGGTCCATGCAGCTCTTATCAGAAGGAAAGAATGATTAAGAGGCAGTATGACAGCTAGCATCAAATAATTCCAGGGCTGACACACAGACAATGGAGCAAAGGAATCCTCTATTGCTGCAAAGATTACACCTCATATTAATTGGATTATGTTATAAGAAAAGGGATTTCAAAGTAAACAGAAAGAATTTACTGATGGTATGAGATGACCGGCAGTGAAACAGATGGCAACTGAAAGAGGTGGACTCTCCTTAGGTCAAAGTTGGGAACTATGCAGCCTTCCAGATGTCTCAGCCTTCCTCGCCACTAGCTGGGCAGGCTAAAGCTGCTGGGACTTGCAGTCCAACAACATCTGGAGGGTTATATGAGTCTCATCCCTGCCTTAAGTGGAGGTTTTTCACCAGAAGTTAGGAGGATACCTGTCAAGGATGCTGAAGCCAACAGATGTCCTACAATGGTGTGGAAAGGATGAGATTGCCATCAAGTACCCTTTTATGATTGTATGAAAGAAGATACTTGCCTATTCTGCTATGGTACACTTTTAAGTCTGGCCATTTCTAAGATGTAAGCTTCATTTACGCTACAGAAATAAAACAGTTCAATACTCTGCCATGACTCTGGGCCTTTATAAACTGCTAGAAATAATCCAGCTTGAGACCACTTTGACTGTCCTGGCTCAGTGCTAGGGAATCATGGGAATTGTAGTTTTTTCTGAGAGACTGAGCCTTCTCTGTCAGAGAGCTCTGGTGCCACAATAAACTACAGTTCCTATGATTCCCTAGCACTGAGCCAGGGTGGTTAAAGTGGTCTCAAGCTGCATTATTTCTGGCAGTCTGTAAAGGCCCTCTATCCTACAAAATCCTGAGCTTTGTAATTTGGTGAGGCACCAAAACTTTCTGGCAGTCCAGGCTGGATGCCTCATCAAACTACAAATCCCAGGATTCCACAGGATGAAGCCATGACAATTACAATTTTCAAACTGCTTTATTTCTGCAGAATGGAAGAGCTGTTAGAGATCAAAAAATGTTTTATTTCTTTACAAATAAAATCCATGTTTTCTTGACACAGAATTTTGCTTTGGACTCATATGAACCACAGTTTACACACAGTTGTGGTCAAATGACAATATCCAGCCTTCAGCTGCTGCAACCTGATGCAGTTCTTACCATGCCAACTCTTTCTATAGTATCTCTGACTCGGTCTAGCAGAATAGAAATCATGCTTGTATGGACAGCAGTGATGGCTCCCAGAAGTTCCCGGCCAACCTTTGAAAAGGTTTCTCTTGTGGAAAGGCTGACATAAGATACCTGAAAAAGAAAAAAACATGAAAAATCTCTCTCACACACCCCCTTTACTGAGGATCCTGAACATCTACAAAATCATATACAGTATCTAAAAATACAAGTGAATACACTAAATAGTTCATTTCCATTTGGACAGCTCACCCTAAGGTCAGCTGAATCTGGCTCACAGCAATTTGCAAAAACTTACTATATATATTCATAGCAGAGACAAGATGTAAATTAGGGCCTTTTCAGTTCTTGTCTCAGCCTTGCAATTGCTCACCTCCACAAAGCCTGCACATCCATCAAGCTGTGCCTTGCTCACCTCATAGATCTCCAACACAATGACTTTGACAAAGTCCTCGTCTGCGTCATCCCGTTTCGTCTGAGCCATCTGGGCAAATGTTGTCAGCAGGCAGATCTCCTCAGAGCCGTTCATCCCTTGGAGATACTTCTCAAAACTCTCCAAGTGAGCTGGATCTACCAGAGGCAAGGAGGAGATATGATTTGTTTCATGCTCAAAATGCTGATAGTCTGCTAAGAAGATTTTATTTTCTCTGCTTTCCGACAGAGAGACCACCCTGGAGTCTTTTTTTGGCAAAGAATTAGGAATGGAAGCACACAACTCGTTTTGCTTTCATTTTTCATAGGATCACAATGATGCAACCAACGTCTATCTAAAAGCAGACTCTTGTCATAAAACAATAACCCACATACAACCTGAGCCAGCCCACAGATCAGCATAAGCTAGGGTGAGAATCATTTGGGCTGCAGGCTGAATGCAGGTGATGGGGGTAGTTCCTTGGCTCAAGCACAGATTGAGCTACTTACCTGCTTCAGCACCAGCTGAGACACTTGCACAAAAATGATTCTGCACTGCAGAAATCATGCACTTTGAAACCGCTTTAACTGCCATAGCTCAATGCTATGGAAATCTGGGATTTGTAGTTTTGTGAGGTATTTAGCATTCTCTGTCAGAGAGCTCTGGTGCCACAACAAACTACAAATCCCAGGATCCCATAGCACTTAATGATGGCAGTTAAAGCATGTCAAACTGCATTACTTATCCAGTGTACATGCAGCCTGAGACTCCAAATGTAAACCAGTTGAAATTCCTTCCCCTCTCTCCAACAAAAAATGGGACACTTACCTTTGAGTTGGCGTTTGCAGTCTTCAAGCTGCACAGTGGCACATAACTTCTCCAGGTTCTCATTCTCTGCACAGTGCATGATGAAGAAGAGCTTCCACAGCATATTACTGGACAGAGTTCCATACGGCATCTCTGACATAAAGAGCCACACTCCTAGCCTGGTGAGATTCAAACCCCCCCAAAAAATCATGACTACCATCACCATCAATATTCTACCGTTTTCCCAAAAAATGAGACTCAAAGCAGCTCTAGAAAAATTAAAACCAAGACATACAAAGAGAGGAGTAAGAACATACAAAAAGTTAATATTAAAATGCAATGAAGCCACCTACTGTTTTTTTGTTGTTGCTGTTGTTAACTCCCTCACGTTGACCCCAACTCGTGAAGACCTACCCTGTGGATGAAACATCTCCAAGCCCCCTTATCCTCCACTGCTTAGGTCCTGCAAACTCAGCCCTGTGACCTCTCTGACTGAGGGCCGCCCCAGGAAGCTGCGCCGCGGGGCTGAGGTATCCGCACACCTCGGCCCTGCGGCGCAGCTTCGCCGCCCCTGGAAGGAGCGTTAAAATAGCGCTCCTTCCACAAATTGCCGAAGGTGTGCCGCAAAAGGCTGCCGGCGCACCTTCAGTGGCTTTTCCGCTGCAGCGTGTGTGGACGCTGCAGCGGAAAGGCATCCTCGGAGCGCAAGCCGTGCGGAGGGCCGGCTGCTCCAAGGACGTTTTGGGGAAGGGGTTGGGGCGCCCAGCGTGTGGCTGCCCCTCCCCTTCCTTGCTCTGAAGACGGCGCTTTGTGCCGTCTGCTTAGCCACAGAGTCTATCTATTTGGTATGCTGTCTTCCTTTCTTTCCAAGCATTATTGTCTTTTCCACTAAGTCATTCCTTCTCATGATGTGACCAAAGTACAACATCTTGGCTTCCAGAGAGATTTCAGGCTTGATCTGTTCTAGGGCCCATTTCTTTGTCTATTTGGCTATCCATGGTATCCTCAGCAATCTTCTCCGGCACAACTCAAATGAACTGATTTTTCTCCCATTACCTACCTTTTAGCTTTTAGTACATGCAGGACAGCCCTCAGAAAGAGCTCATCGAACTCCACTTGCAGTTTCTCCAAAGAGTAAGGGTGCATTGGGTAGCCACAGCCTTTTGTGTTGCTGACATACTGGGCCCAGTGATCGCTCACATAGCAAAGTGTCATCCTACAGGATTGGGGGAAGAGGAGGAAAAGAAGAATAAAGTAAACCAATGAAGAAAAAGCCAAATCATCAAATCATCATCAGAGCCATATTAGCCCAATCCAGTCCTATTATCAGCTTCAACAGCTTAGCAACTGCTTCCCAGCAAGGTCCCATTAATTGTTTTTGCCTTCAGATCTTCAGGAACCAACTAGATTCCTTAGAAGCTGTGCTGAGGTGTCTCCTCAGCCTCTTTTAGAGAGAAGGGCCAGAGCTGTAGCAATGAAAGCCCATGCTTTACACACTGATGGCCCCAGTCCAACCTCAGCATCTCCAGATGGGGTGGGGAAACACTTCTGAAATGCTAAAGAGCTGCTGTTGCCAGCCAGTACAGACAATTCTGACCAAGCTGGACCAGTGATCTGATAAGGATAGATTCCAAAATTTCTCTTTCAGCTCCACACATAAGGGCAGGCCGCCTGTGCCCTTCCAATATTGTGTAACTTCCATCATCACCAGCCACAACAGCCAAAGGGAAGACGAGTACTGGAGTCCAACAACATCTGGAGGGACAACAGCTGCTCACCCCTCAACATGCTGTTTGGAAGCCCCTTTTTTTGGGGGGGGGGAGGGTGAGACTGATTACAGTGGGCCCTTGGTATCTGCTGAGGTTTAGTTCGAGGACCCCCCTTGGATAACAAAATCCATGAATGCTCAAGTCCCATTAAATACAATGGCATAGTAAAATGGTGTCCCTTATTTAAAATGGTAAAAATTAAGGTTTGCTATTTGAAATTTATACATTTTTAAACATATTCAAACTGTAGATGCTTGAATCCATGGATAAAAAATCCATGGATATGGAGGGCTGACTGTACAAGTAATAAGATGAATATACTGTGGGCCCTTAGTATCCACTGGCGTTTGGTTCCAGGACCCCCCATGGATACCAAAATCCGTGGATACTAAAATCCCATTATATATAATGGTGAAACAAAATTGTGTTCCTTATTTAAATGGCAAAATCAAGGCTTGCTTTTTGGAATTTATATATATTTTTAATATTTTCAAGCCATGGATGGTTGAATCCATGGATAAAGAGGGACCAACTGTACATAGAAATGGCGTGGTAGATTATTTCTGCCCATGCCTTAGAAGAGGGTTCCTTTTATACTGTTTTAGTGGTAGCAAAATTATCTGGCTTTACAAGCGTTGGAATAAGCCTTAGATTGACAGTTTGAAGCCTTCAAGCAAGCTGTGGAGACATTTTGCCCGTCTAGAGTAAAACCATGGCTACTGGAACTCCTAGCTACATCATCTCCCATGGTGCATCCTTGCAGCTCCTAAGAAAGGGATCTGCCCACTCCATACCCATGGCTGGGGGTATCTAAAGCAGGGAGAAGGGCAGCCCTATAACTCTGTCCTCAGATGCCCCTTCTCTAGTACAGATGGTAAACACAGGGGCAACCTGCAGAAACCAGAAATTTACATCAGATACCTTCTGTTTTATACAAAAGCATCTCATAGACCTAAAATAGCCAGGAGGGCATGAAAAAAATGGCCTCAAATGAATTTGGGGAGGTATTTTCAGCAAAATCATTTTTTTTAAAGTTAAGCTAAAAAAAATTAAAATGCAAGCGGGGAGAATGTAGTCCATGCAAGGTCAGTGCAATCCCTCAACCTCTAAGAGTTGCCCACTCCCTCTTTAGAACAAAGTCATGGCTCCTCCTCAATGGGAGTGACATGCCAAGGGAGGTGGGAAAAGAACAGCCTTGCACAAATCCAAAATCTGTGGCCCCCCAGCCCTTCCTTTAAGCAGCAAGCGAGCAGCAATCCTTGCCTGATAAGGCGACCAATTCGTTTCACAAACTGCCTATAACAGGCTCGGTTAAAGGTTTCCAGCCCCACAGCAAGAAGTTCCACCAAAGAGTTGGCAAATGCAAAGATCTTCATCATTTCTTGGGAGGTTGTTTTCTCAGGACCATAGACACCTGCACAATGGAAAATAACAATAACAATAACAATAATATCCATTTCATCATGGGAGAAGCTAATCAGCACATTATTCACAAGTTCAGTAGAAGATTTTGGCTGCATCCACACTGGAGAAATAATCCGGTTTGATACCACTTTAACTGCCATGGCTCCATGCTATGGAACTCTGGGAACTTTAGTTTGTTGCTCTGCTCTGGTGCCACTGCAAACTATAGTTCCCAGAATTCCAAAGCATGGAGCCAAGGCAGTTAAACGGATGTCAAACCAGATTATTTCTCCAGTGCGGATGCAGCTAAATGCAGCTGATGTGAAAGGAAAACTCTGCTCTCATATATTCCAGCAGTCTTAACAACCAGTTACTGTCATTAGAATAGTTCCTGTTAACCAGCGTTAGCCCAGGAAAGCTAGACTAAAGAATTCTATCCTCCATTCTCACTCCCCCTCTTTTCGCACTCATTTTTCCCCTGCTCTTAAAATGCTGAAACACAGTAATTCAACACCACTTGCTTTACATAGCCATAACTCAGTTAACAAAGTAGATGGATTCCTGAGCATTAATTCTATAATAGAAAATTTGGCACCAGGGTCAGAAGTAACATGGAAACAATAGTGATAAACTGGTGGCCCAGTGGTTAAATGCCTGTACTGCAGCCACTCACTCATAAACCACAAGGTTGTGAGTTTAATACTTGCCAGGGCTCAGGCTTGACTCAGGCCTACATCCTTCCGAGGTCACTAAAATGAGTACCCAGCTTGTTGGGGGCAATGAGCTTACAGTTGTAAACCGCTTAAACACTGCATAGCGCATTATAAAGCGGTATATAAATGAAGCTACTTTTTAGCTCTTTGCATTTGTTGTTGTTTTCTGTGCCTTCAAGTCATTTCCAATCTATTGCAACCCTAAAGTGAATCTATCACGGGGTTTTCTTGGCAAGTTTCTTCAGAGGGAGTTCGCCATGGCTGAGCCGGGATTTGAACCCTGGTCTCCAGAGTCATAGGGGCTATGCAGACGGGCGGCTCTGGGCCACCTCTGCTAGCTGTGGATCAGGGCCACGGCAACCATACGCCATGGCCCCGATCCTCCCTTTTGCTGTCCCTAAAAGAGCGGCAAAATGCCACTCCTTTTAGGGGTGACAAAAGGACACCCTAAGAGCCGGCACTGTGGTTCTTCTGCGCCCTTTTGGTGCAGCATGTCTGCACACTGCACCAGGAGGGCATCCTGACGCCGTGTGCCATGTGTACGGGCGTGCGACGTCAGGACGGCATTGGGCTGAGGTTTGGGCTGCTGGCGTGCAGCTGCCCCACCCCAACTCCAGCCCCAGGCCGGCCTTTTAGGCCAGTCTGCAATGCCCCATAGTCTAACACTCAAACCACTACACCATGTTTACACCACAATAAAAAAGAGCAGTTCAACATATTTTGGCAATTTTTTTATACAGAGCTAACTATATACACCTACTGAATGAAATCATCAGCTAAGCTTGGCATACTTTAGTAAGGGAGGCTGATCTATTTATTCCTTTTGTCTCTGGTCTGCTGCTCTCACATGCTCAGTGAGGGATTCTGGAGGTAGCTGTTGTTTCCCTTGGTTTTGTAGGCAAGACAATATGGCTACAATAGCACTGGCTAGACTAAAATCCCCTTTTTTCCCAGTTCAAACTTTGTTTATTGCATTGTTTACTGTAGACACACTGCTGCAACTCAACAGCAAAAGTTTGTGTTTCTCTAGCCATCCTTCACTATCCTCTCAATGCTGATACTGCTAAACAAACTTCCAGCTGGACAGAGGAAAAGAATGAGAGAGGACATGGATGCATAAACCACCTTTGGAAAAAGGAAATGAAGGAGTGAAGGAGCTTCATTGTTAGGGGCTTTGTTAACTGAGGGATGCCTGTATTCCACATCATTAGTGAAAGCACTTACACTTGAACCCTCGAAACAGCAGGACTATCCCCAAATGGACTATTCCCAAACCTCAGAAGCTGGAGACTGACGTTCAGAGGTCTCATGATAATCACAAATTGAACTTTCTTCAGCCCTGCTTTAGAAGTCTGCTCACCTTTAGAATCAAATCCAAGAAGATGCTGGAAGAGTTCATGAAAAGGGAATTGGGACAGAAGAGCTATCAAGTCATCTTCAAGAAGAAGAATCCAACTAGTATCAGGATCTTCATCCTAGAAGAAAGAGAATCAGAGCAACAGGCCACATTCTCTACTGGAGCCAGTTTAAGCGGGTAACAAGGCTCTAATAGAGAAATTGGAAGAAGGGTGATTAGGATTTACTGCTAGACATGCACTAGGGATGAAAAGAATATTCAAAGACAAGGGGAGGGGGAAGAAACAGGCTTCTTTAGTGTCTGAAACCACTATGAGGAGAATGTTCCTCAAACCCCATTCTCGTTTTCTCCCCAGTCCTCAAATAAACTCAAGAATTACTCCTACCCTGCAGTCCAGACTCATCTATTTCCTGTCCCTGTAGTGGCTGATAGGAGGGTGGAGTGGGCCAAGTGATGACAGTGATCATGGGCTATGCTCCAGTAACCAGTGCATGGCCACAAAGTCTCCATCATTGTGAATCAGCTGTCAGAACATAGGCAGTGGGGATAATCCTCCTCACTTGGCTTCTCCACAACCATGACATTAGGTGGGGTGAGTTGAGCCAGGATCATGGCATGCTACAGCTTCCACATGGCAAACATGTCACTTGGTTTCCCCAACAATTTTGTACAGATGGGTAGGTGAAGCCATGTCAGGATAATCAAGGGCTATACCCTCCATGTTCCTGGCTCTACATACCACCACTCCAATGTCACATGGGGGGGCAGGTGGGGGGAACAAAGCCAAGATTGTCAGTCTGTAGCCGCTACTGTCCTTGCTGAGCTCCCACCCACTCTACTGCTACCCACAATGTGACCAAAAAGACTAGAAAAAGGTGAGTGGCAGGGAGAGCTTTTTCCCACAAGACTTCTTTGAAAATGAAACAGTTTTCAAAGAAGGTTCTGCAAGTGCAAATACTGATACAATTATTTGTTCTCCTCTTTGGGAACTAGTAACTAGAAACAGTACATCCCTAACTTGCACTAGGTCAGAAAGAATTTCCAGTTCCCCATAGTTTTTAATGACAGCAAACAATGTTGTGAGTATAAAAATTTCCATGACTGACTTCATGGAAAGTTGTGCTTCTCTTTCAGCCTCAGTGTTCCTTATCTGTAAAATATATGTATTAATAATATGTATACATTAATAATATGTATTAATAATCTGCCCTTCACTGGGGTTCTATCCGCACTTCAGAAATAATGCAGATTGACAACACTTTAACTGACAATGCTATGGAATCCTAGAATTTGTAGTCTGTTATGGCACCAGAGCTCTCTGACAGAGATTGCTAAATATCTCACAAAGTTACAAATCCCAAAATTCCATGGCACTGAGCCAAAGCAAGCAGCTGCCATTTTGGCAAACAAAATGGCGGCCGCGGCATACACAGTGGCAGCGCGGCGGGGGTCACTGGGGGCCGATTGGCGGGGCTCGGGGGGCCGGGTGCAGCCCGCGGGCCGTAGGTTGCCGACCCCTGGTCTACATAAACAAGTTTCTGCTTTTCACAGAAAAAGGAGGACCCTTTCAGCCAACTTTATGATGCTTCACTTGCTAGAGCTGAATATTGTAACTTAACAGGAATGGTTCCACCTAACAGGAAAATGAATTATGTATCAACTCAACAGGAAAAATACACTTGGACTGCTTTCTTCTTGCTCCCTTAAGAGAGGTCTGCATCAAGTGTGAAGTCAAACTATTAAAAGCATCTTTTAATAAGGTACCTCTTCTCCTCCTTCATCAACTAAAGTCCAGTTTCCAGACTCCTTCCCAGATGATGAGGAGGTCCTTCGCTCACTCGGCTTCATATGGCACATAAACTCTGCTCGGTTTCTGTAGGTCACAAAATGAAACAAGCCAGAAAAATTAGGCAGCGACACCACAAGAGGTAGATAAACCTCTGTTTGTTTTTGTTAATATTCCAGAATGAAGTTGTATATGTACACCAGCTGCCCTAAAAATCCTATCTTATGCTGAAACACAAAACTTCAGCCAAGTAAAAAGTGTCCTCATTAGGAATGGTAATTCCAGATTTTCCCATTCCCAGGAGAAGTTGGGAAGAAGCAATCAGTTTTTGTTACTGTAATGTCAAGACACTTGGAAACTCCTACCACTGCCACCACCACAATGGGAAAACTGCACAACTTTGTTCCAGAGGCAGGAAATCACCAAAGGTGCCTGCCTCTGCTGTTCAGGATTTTAATTTTTATAGCAATTTAGAAGCACATAAAGGGAACAAAAGAATAACACCTACCCATGGAAACCTCCTTTCTGAAAAGGCACTCAGTCCTCAAAGCATGCCTGAATAAAAAGGACTTTTTATTCCACTGATGAGGGCTGTAATGTACAAAAGTTGACACCTAATAAGACTTGTTTGCTTTTAGGGCGTCACAAGACGCTATGTTGGTTTTGCTGCACAAGGTGGAAACAGCCACATTAAGGCAGGGAACAGCCCCAGGTCCTGCCATACATGCAACTATGCCATCCTCTGAAGCCAGCCTTGCATCCTGGAATGTGAACAGGAACAAATGTTCTGCTCAATTCCAGTACAGTTGTGCAGAGCTATAACGTTTCCCTCACATTGTGAAGGACTGTTGTTTGTTTTGTATCACTCCTTATATACAACTTCAAGGAAAACATTCCTAGAACTTACAGACATCACATGCTCTCTGTGTTTCTCTGGCTGCATCTGCACTGCAGAAATAATCCAGTTTGACACCACTTTAACTGCCATAGCTCAATATTAGGAGATCCTGGGAATTGTAGTGTGTTGTAGCATCAGAGCTCTCTAACAGAGAAGGCTAAATGTCTCAAAAACTACTGACCCAAGAATTCCATAGCATTGAGCCATGGCAGGTAAAGTGATGTCAAACTGATTGTTTCTGCAGTGCAGATGCAGCCTGCCCCCCTCTGTTCCTCAACTCATTTGTACGTACTTGGTAGGAGACATCAGCAAAGCAAGGGACTGCATAAAATGAAAGACTCCAGATGGGTTACCAAGGACCCGAATCTGAAAGTAAGCAAGGGAGGAAGATGTTTTCAAAAAGAGGTATCAAATCAGAGTTGGGGATCACAAGTATCTTCAGTCTGAGAATTAAAGATACATACACACACAACATAAAATTGTTTATGTGTAGGGGACTACTAGAAAGGTGTTTTCTCTAAGAGCCCAGCTGAGAAGTTCATATAGAATGCTTGATAAAAATTAAGTGCAGAGCATCTGGTACTGTCCATCCTAGACTGTGTCACTGCAGACTGCAAACAGGGAATCACACTCTTAGTGTCACCCTCACAACAGAAAACTCCTCCACTGTGTTAAAGCTAGCACACTTCAGAAGAGAAGTTGATCTTTTGCACATGTTCTGCCTCTTTCTGTTGCTGTGTATTTTTGCTTTCAGTCAAGCATTCAGTTTTGCTAATCCTGAGTCTGAAACAGTGTGGTCCTGCAATGAGTATGTCTACTACTTGTTTCACCATTTGAATATTTGAAGTAGCCATAAATGGGAACCTGTTTACAGGATCACAAACCTCTACATCTGAATTTTCTCCCTGGCATACTACATTTCATGTGCACAGATTTTTAGAAAATATTAATATAGATGGAAAGTGAAGCATTCCATCATATGAGCCTCCACTTGCAGTCCAAAATGTCACCCCTCTAATTGTAAGAATTAGGTCTCAGACACATCAGCATATAGGGGAGATTAAACATTCACACCTGAATGAATGGAACAGCCCATTTGCTGATACCGGCAGGACAACGAAGGATGTGGTTTAAGAGGAAGAGATGGTCCCCTGGAGAGCCAACCCTCTGCAAGACTGAGACCTGAACAGATGGGAAAGAATTTCAAAAGTAATTTTTAAAGGGGGAGAATGGCAAAGCCATAGATGCACAAGAACTTAAAATAATCAATAATCAATTATGCCCAAAATGAAACCTGTTAGTTTTCAATAATTCACAAGATGCTTTGATGACATTTTCAGACATCTGTATGACACCTCATTTACTCTCTGCTGCTTTTAATTCATTGCTGTTTCTAATTGCTTGTTTCATTATGCTGTCTCCTAAATTCAATTTATATTGGATTGTTTTTCACTGTATGTCACTCAAGGAGCTACTAGTAATAAGGAAACTATAATGTCTTAGAACTAAATGAATCACTACCACCACTCTGGGTAAAACAAGAGTGAGAAGAAATAAAAGAAGCGGTAGTAATGGATTTCTCCCTGGATGACTGAAGATCCAACCTCTGTTGCAGAATTATCTGCATGGGTTTCCTCACCAGCCTCTGTAGCCATGAGAGAACATCACTCTGGAACTGTGTATCTTCAACGACCCTGCGGGTAAAACTGAAGAGAACACTGATGCATTCCTTCAAGGGCCCCAAGTCTGAGGAACAGTCTTCGGCCTGTTTAAGAGCTGAGAATAAGGGGAGAAAAAGAAAAGAATTAGAAGAGCCCAGAATCAGCAAGGTATTAATACCAAGTGGCAGGCTTAGGCTGGGGTCTCCTGTACTGGGTTCAAAACCCCACTCAGCTATAGCACCCACAAAATGGCCTAAGACTAAGTCAGACTGTTATCTCTTGGCCCCAGTGTACCACACACAGCTGTTGCATGAACAAGATCCCACCCTAGGGTTGGCAGACTGTAAGCTGGAGAGGAAATTTCAGCAGGTGCTGTTTGTTACCTGGTTGCCTGGCAAACAACAATGGCTGAAATTCCCTCTTCAACACAACCATCACCAGTACAAGAGCCCTCACCAATTATTAATCTGGTGACTGATCTTGGAAGCTAAGCAGGGTTAACCCTCATTAGTATTTGAATGGGAGACCACCAATGAATACCAACTGCGGTTGGTTTTATTCTAGAGGAAGGAACTGGAAAAATCACCTCTGAGGTTGTTGCCACATTGCAGAAATAAAGCAGTTTGACACCACTTTAACTGCCATGATTCAATGCTAAGCAATTCTGGGCTTTTTCGTTTTGTGAGATATTTAGTCTTCCCTGTCAGAGAGTTCTAGTGCCCACCAAACTACTAATTACACAGCACTGAGCAATGGACATTAAAGTGGTGTCAAACTGCTTTATTTCTGCAGTGTGGCAGCAGCCTGAGTATTTCTTGCTTAAGAAAGCCCTATGAAATCATCGGAGTTGGCACAAGTTGACAGACAACTTGAAGGCAAATACACACACACAGCCTTATCTTAGGGGCTTTACAGACAGGCAGCGGGAAGTGGAGGATTGGGGCCGCTGCTAACACACGCAGTGGCCCCAATCCACCCTTCTGCCGACCCTAGAAGGAGCGCTAAAATAGCGCTCCTTCCAGAGTGGGCAGAAGGGGTGCTCGAAGAGAGGCCGCGCATCTCTTCTGGGCCAGCTTGTCCGGATGCTGCACTGGAAGAACGTCATCAGAGCGCTAGCCGTGTACAATGGCGGGCGCTCTGATGACGTCCTCAGGAAGGGGTTGGGGCGTCTGGCTGCCCTTCCCCTTCCCTGGCTCCAAGACGGCGCTTCGCGCCATCTGCGGAGCCCCTTAGCCTATTGAGTGAACAGCAAGTTTGATGGCAAGCACATATTTCCACTGACTACCAAGGGCATTTAGTAGGAGCTCAAGAAAGAAAGGTCATACTTTGTAAAGTTACAGCAGGCCCTGGCTCATAACCCCTGGACTCATATCCTACTGAGCTACACTGAATAGCTGTGAGCCAGTTGCTCTCAACCTGATCTCCCTCACTTAGTTGAAAATAATAACCCTTGCCATTGCCCTAGCCTCCTGGAGATATAAATGAAAATGTAAAATACTGATGATTTCTTTGTTCCTCTCCCTTGACCTGAAGGGACAGAAAGAGGGAGAAGTCTGGTTATGACCTATAAAGCCTTATATGGCTCAGGTCCAGGCATCTGAGGAACCGTTCCTTCCCACAATAGCCTGTCTGGGCCCTTAAGATCTTCACTGGAAGTCCTTGCATCAGTCCTATCACCTTCCATGGCATATTTCATGGGAACACAGGAAAGAACCTTCTCAACAGCTGTTCCCAGACTTTGGAACTGCTTTCCTAGGGAGGCTAGGATGGTTCCCTTCTTCCGGTACTTCCACCAGCAAGTGACAACTTCTAGTCCAACAGGCTTTGTGGAGCTGACTGCAACAGACTTGGGATGGCTTGCTATCTTGTTGACTGTTCTTCTCTGTCTTTCAGTGAATTTTTAAACAGCTGTCATTCTACAGATTATCATATAATGCAGTTAAACAATTTATGTATCCTTATTTATAACCTTAAAATGCAGTTATGTATTTTTATTTATATCCTTGTATGTATTTTAAATCTGTAACTGCTTTCCTATTTTGTAAGCCACCTTGATTTCCAGTACTAGGGGAAAAGTAGGGTATAAAGAATAAAGGAGAAGCCAACCACTGTTACCAAGTTCAAATAATAGGTTGATCAGACAGCACTGTCCATTCAGTGTGTAACACGGGACTTTACACTCTATCAAGCTATCCTCATACAGTCCTCTCTGTCTGCATTGCATAAGGCCTTTCTAAATCAACTGGAATCCCCCCACCTCTTTTTCATAGAGAAGTTATACATGTGTCTTTCCAAAGTGCCCTTTCTGGCATATGCTGAACACACATGGAGTAGTGCAGTGAAAGAGCTAAACTACATGGACCTAACATTTCCCTACCTGTGATACATCATCTCTGAACAGATGAGGAACACATTTGCTCTCTCCCCCTCCCACTGTGTTTAATTTGCATAATGTATGCAGATCAGAGCACTTGAAGTTTCTTAGCACAAAACTTTTTGCTTCTGGTATACTGTCCACGACACATAGGGCATATCTACGCTGTAGAAATAATGCAGTTTGATACCACATTAAATGTTGTAGCTCCATCCTAAGCAATCCAGGGAACTGTAGTTTTACAAGGTCTTTAGCCTTCTCTGCCAAAGAGTGTTGGTGTCTCACAAAATTAAAAACCCAAGGATTCTGTAGGATGGAGCCATGGCAGTTGACGTGGTGTCAAAGTGCATTATTTCTACACTGTAGACACACCCATAATGTTTGGCACACTCCTACCAGAAACAGAAATACAACGAGAAAGCAAGGCACACACCTCGAGTCTGTTGCTGGATGCCCAGGGATTTCAGCAAGGGAGAACTACTGAGCAGTCCATAGATGTAAGACTCCACCTGAAGGCGGGATAGCACAGAGGTATAGAGGTGCAAGGCTAATGTCTGATGCACATGCTCAGCCTGGGCTTCAAACAGCCGCTTCAGATCTCCCAAGGCACCTTCATTCACTTCCACTGTCTGGTAACGATGATGGCCAGACACTTTGCACTGATCGGCACAGACACCCTGCAAGGGAAATGGTGAAGTGTCAGATTCAAAATATTAATAACTGACCACTGTAGGGAAGTGATGCAGAAACAGTAGTGCATACAGCAGTGCAGTGTGTTAGTATCAAGGTTTTAAACCCTAAAAGGCTCAGGACCAGGTATTTCAAGGACTGCTTGATCTAATAATGATTTGCCCAGGATTTAAACTCAGCCAGCAAAGCTCTTCCAGTGGTGCTGTGCAGCATGGAAGCTTCTGGGCCAACTGCACAGGGCAGAGTTTTCTTGGTGGTGGCACCATGGTTGTCCCACAAACCAATCTCACATACTTTTGTCTTTTAGGCACCAGTTAAAATATATATTTATTTATACACCTTTTGGGAGATAAGCCAAGTCTTTCATTTGTCTTCGACAGCTATTTGGCTGTTACTTTATTACAGCAGATATTGGAAATTTTTACATATATGTAATTAGTGATTTTAGACTTGAGATTTTGGGTATTTGCAATAGGCTCACCTTAGTGTCTCCATAAGTTGGAAACAACTTGAAACACAGAACAACAACAACTTGTGGTTTTAACTCTGTGCTTTTTGGTGAGATTGTTAGCCACCTTTAGCTACAATGAGAAAAATTGTAATACAATCCAAGTAATATTAATACTACAAATTGAGTATCCCTTATCCAGAATTCCAAAAACCCAAATCCAAAACTGTCCACATGACACCTTTGCTTTCTGATGGCTCAGTGTGCACAAACTTTGTTTTATGCACACAATTATTAAAAGTATTGTAAATAAAATTACTTTCACACTGTGTTTATAAAGTGTATATGAAACATTAATGAATTTCATGTTTAGACTTGGGTCTCATCTCCAAGATATCTTATTATGTATATGCAAGTATGCCAAAATAAATTTTAAAAATCCAAAATTCAAAACACTTCTGGTTCCAAGTATTTTGGATAAGGAAGACTCAACCTGTAATAGCTACATCAAATCTAGCTGCTGTGCCCAGGATTTTGTAGTTCATCATTTACAGAATTCTTGCAATCTAAATAATGTGTTGTTGTTTTTTTAAATGGCTACCTTTTAGCATAATACATAGAGCCACATAAAAAAGGATAGCAGTACACTAGGATAAACTTTGCTTTTAAATACCGCTCAATTTATGAGTAAGTTTCTACCCCAAAAAATTCTTTTGAATAAAGGTGTATGATTTGCTTAAATCAACTTGTCTTTTTGACATCTTGTTTCTGGGAGACAAGCCTGGAAAACATGTAATATCTTCTGAAGCCACTGGATGTAAGAATTGCTGCCCTGACGTAACAGCTCTAAGTCCACAGTCATTAAGTTTGCGATGCTATACCCATTTACATGGGACTAAACCCCACTAAACTCTGTGAGACTTACTTCTGAGAAGATATTTATGGGACTGTGCTACAAATATATGGATTGCAAATGGATCACACAATCGTTCCTCCACCAGTCCTCTTTGTTGTTGTTGTGTACCTTCAAATTGTTTCCAAGTCACAGTGATCCTAAAGCAAACCTATTCTGGGTTTTTCTAAGCAAGATTTGGCGTTTTGCCTTTGCTTTCCTTTGAGGCTGAGAAAGTGTGACTTGCCTAAGGTCACCCTGTAGGTTTCCATGGAGAGGTTGGGATTCAAACCCTGTGCTTCAGAATCATAGCCCAATGCTCAAACCACTACACCATGCTGGTTCTCACAGTCTTCTTCATAGATGCCATTTTTTTCTTCTACTCACCTGTAAACAGGCCACTAACCAGCCTTTCCATGCAAGAAGGAAAGCCTACTCCACTGTGGCCAGCATGAAAACACAGGCTATGAGAAATCTCTGTGGGATTGTTTACAAGAGGGAAGAGGAGAGGGGAACTTTGGCTCACAAGATATTTTGGACTTCCACCTCCAGAAGTCTTAGCAAATACAGCTAATAGTAAGAGATTATAGATGATCACACAAATGCACAACTAATTGCACAAGGTGGTCAATGCCTCACCTCTGCCTGTTGCACAACAGCACTGTAACTCCCCAACCACCAACTGAAACTGCAAGAATCTGGTGTCACGCCTCTTTTCAATAACTCCTCATCAGACAAAGAACAAGCCTTGCCCTGCCAGTATGAAAAAGAAGGGGCACCTAGATCCACCTAGTCGGACAGCCAACGGCTAGCCAGGCTCCTCTCTGGCTGTGCAAAACAACTCAGGGTCATAACAGCATACAAAATGGCTGTTCAACCCTCAAGAAAGCAGCTAAGCCCAAATCCTCCCCCTCAGTGTTGTGCTCCCCAGGAGCAGAACATCTATGAACATCCAGACTAAGAACAGTGGGGAAACTGGGTGAGACTAGGAGCCTTAGTGTTTATAAAGAGGGCAGCTTTTCTGTCCACTTTTGGAAACAACACTGTTCTTGGTCTTCAGTTCTTCACTATGCAAAGGAATCTTGTAGCACCTTTGAGACTAATTGTGCAAAACAAGTTGTAGCATAAACTTTTGTAGACTTGGTCTATTTCCTTAGATGCATGGAGGGCACCAGCTCACTCCATGCGTTTGAGGATGTAGACCAAGTCTGCAAAAGTTTCTGCAAGAACTTCTTTTGCAGAGTTAGAACCTCCTTTTTGCCACCCCCAAAAGAGCGGGCAAATGTCACTCCTTTTTGGGGCTCTTTTGCTCCCCTTTGGGACAGCGTGTCTTCATCCTGCACCAAAAGGGCACCCTTACACCGTGTACTGTGCAGTCGGGTGTGCAGCACTGAGGTGGAGTCGGGGCGGCCGGCGTGCAGTCGCCCCACCCCAACTCCACCTTCAGGCCAGCCTAAAGTGCCAGTCTGCATCCTCCCTTAGTCTCAATGGTACTACAAGATCTCTTTGCATACTGATATTCCAGACTAACACAGCTATGTCCCTGAATTCTCAGTTCTTCATTTTTGTTGATGATCTCTAACTCCCACCCTGACTGTTTTACAACCATGTTTGTTGCTGGACCCCTTGGATGTTCTCCAACATTCACTGAGAATGTGGTCCTTGACATTGGACTTGTCTTGACACAAACTCTTCACCCTTCTCCATCACAGCATTCTGGTAACTGAGGGCCTTTACAGACTGCCAGAAATAATCCAGCTTGAGACCACTTTAACTGTCCTGGCTAAATGCTAGGCAATCATGGGAACTGTAGTTTTTTCTGAGAAATTGAGTCTTCTCTGTCAGAGAGCTCTGGTGCCACAATAAACTACAGTTCCCATGATTCCTTAGTATTGAGCCAGAATAGTTAAAGTGGTCTTAAACTAGATTATTTCTGGCAGTCTGTAAAAGCCCTGACTCATCTTTCCTAAACCTCTCCTCATGCACAACTGGCTCTGAATAGCTGGACTCTGTGCTGACAGGATCTGCATTTAAATCAGAGCAGGACACCTGTTAACTTCTTAGAAGGTGCAGCTGTGGATGCCACAGTTATGCCACTGTGACTGTGTTTGTGCAACCCTGATTAGTATACCCCCTTGTGCAAGCGCTTAAGAAATGCAACCACATGCATAACAGAATTATAGAAATGCAACCACATGCATAACAGTATTATACTATCTAAAGTCACCAAAAGATTTCCAACCAAAGCTGCTTCTCAACAGTAGGATTTCTTCCACAGAAGAATTCAAATTAGACATTTCCCAATGCTACCAGCCCCCACAATGGTGGACCATGTAATTTTAGTGAAGGTCTTTGACACCAGGATTGGGAATAAACGTTTTGTTTTTTTATGCCCCCTTCTTGCTCTATAAAATAAAGTGATTAAAAAGAAGCGACTGACCCTGGATACTAGTTTAACAATGAATATCTGCCAATAAATGGTTAAAGTTAAAATATTTCAATTCAAATAGTAAGCGGGTTGGAAAATAGCAACAATAGCCAGACTTTTTTAAAAAAATGAATACAGTCGTCCCTCCCAATTCGTGGGGGATCCATTCGGGAACACACACCCCACGCAAATTGGGAAAATCACAAATATTCAAGGCCCATTGGTTACAATGGGTGCATGCTCGTGTGCAGCGCTGCGTGCAGACCTCACCAAACACCACATTTTGTCCCTCCTCACTTGTCGTCTACGAAGGACTGAGACTGCAGCTGCCAAGTCCGCAAGTGGGGAGGGACCAGTGTAATCAATTTTAAAAACTAGGAGATTTTTTTTAATCATGTGGTTTAAACATGGATTAAACCATGGTTTAAACCACCCAACCCTGATAAAAACCAGTTGCCCTCTACTCCACCTGGACAGACTGTTGCTCATCCTTGAAAGTCCACAGGCGACCTTTGGTATTTTTGCAATCTGAGGTCAAGGTTTGCAGCTCTGCTTCAGCCAGGAGAAGCTGCTTCCGGCAGCGCCAGTAGTTCAGCAACAACTCAAAGAACTCATGCCTGTCTTGCTGTGCAACACTCCCAAACTCCTCCACATAGGAATCAACATTCTCCAGCCAGGAACATGGCTCAAAGACCTTCAGTTGCTCTTTGGTAAACGCCACCAGCTCTGGTTCTACTGGAATCTCTGGATAAAGTCTCCCTCCTTTAGGCAACTGGTTCTGGATGGAAAGTTCAGACAGACTCTCACTAAACAATTCCAATGGCAGAGTTGGATATAGTTTTTTGAAACCAGAGTTTGGAACCTGTTCTTTGGCTTCTTTGCTGGGGACATTGATGGAGGCAGGAACCTCTTCTGAAGAAGAAACAACTGCATGGTTTGCATCATCCTGGATATTCCCCGTTTCTGGCTCCTGTCCACTTCCTTCTAGTGAAGGTACATAAGGAATCCTACTTTCTGTTAGGTTACTGCTTGCCTCCTTTGCTTCCACGAGGCTGCTCAGGGTACTGGCTCCTTCTCCCCCAGTGTTTTCCTCCTCCTGCAACGCTTGTTCGGGTTCTTCCACCTGGATTGGGGGCTTTGATAGGGGAGTTGCTGGAGATCCTTCATGATCAAGGGTTACCACATTCTGCGGGGCAGCACACACGGTTTCTCTTTTCTTCGCTTCACTATCAAGTATGGATTCTGAAAGGTGTTCCACCCGGGACTCCTGGAATCCTTCTTCATCTTTAACTGTGCTGGAAAGGAGCGGCGGGGTTATGATTCTCTCCTCCTTTTTCTTTTTTTCCTGGTGGAAAGGAAAAGAGTAACAACTAAGGTTTGGGATCTGAGCAGTATACAGCTATATGCTAGCAAATCAAGTCTAATGGTAGAACTAGTCTAATGATATAGAACAATGTCCCAAACTGTAAGCCTGGTAAGTTGTCCTATTTCTCCTTTTAGACCACAAAACCAATCAGTTAATCAATTACAGTAATCATCACATTTCCCAGACACCTTTTTCTAAGAAAGACTCAAACTATCATATTACTAAAAAAATCAAAATACAGTATTCAAAGCTTGAAAACAAATATATCATATAAAACTACATCTCTCATTGCAATTGTAAGCAAGGACTCTTGGCATTAGGATGATATTTAAAAACTGGTCAATTGTAGCCTTTCAAGTTACATGTCTTAACCTAACACCAAAAAAATGGGGGGGGGTGATTTGGGGTAGGGGCCCCCTCTTTGGTGGGATGCTATGGGTAACCAGCCTGATAAATACTGCTTTGGACTAGTAACTTGTCTAAATTAACAAGTTTAGGCTGTGTAGAAAAGTTAATGAAAGAATTTTTATATTTGCATAATGAATTTCAGATTTTCCATCTGCAGTATTTGTAAATATTTATTTAGTTATTTTACACATCTTAATGCCAGATTTCACCTCCATTTCCTAGGACAGGTTACTACACATTAAAACAGTACAGGTTTAGTCTGCCTTATCCAAAATGCTTTTGACTGGAAGTGTTTTGGTCATTTTTTTTTCCCAGATTTTGGAATACTTGTATATACATAATGAGATATCTTGGAGACGGGACCCAAGTCTAAACAAGAAATTCATGTTATGTTATGTATACACTTTGTACACATAGCCTGAAGATAATTTTATACACAATATTTTTAATAATTTTGTGCAGGAAACAAGTTTGTATTGAATAAATCACCAGACAGCAAAGCTGTCACTATCTCAGCCACCTGCGTGGACAATTTTGGATTTTTGAGTATTTCGGAATTCCAGATAAGAAATACTCAAGCTGCAAAATATTGTTTGGTTTGGAGGTTTTGTCCTTTAGCTGCCAGCCTCTTACACATGCACATATGTGTATTTGAATCTTCTGGTTTGTCTTCTGCCGTGAATGTTTGATCACCTTTTCATAACGTTCCACTGTATGTTTTAAAAGTTTTAAGTTTAAGCCACCTTGACACTGTTGTGATAAGTGGGATAAAAATGCCTCCAACAAAATACTTCCCACTTCTTCAGTAGATGTCTTTTGCTTGTCTTAACACGCAATACTTTTCTGGGTTGGCGATTTTTTAAAAAAAAAATAGTTTTGTTTGTTTTGAAGAGCCGTCATGCTGAATACATGCCAACAGACAACTGAAGTACCATGTGAGAGTCACAGTGCTGCCGGAAGGGATGTAAAAAAGACATGATCAACTTCTCTTCCCTTTTTTCCCCCTCTTTTCTTTGAAGGGCCAGGATGTTCAGTGTGTAGGTTTAGGGCCAAATGTGGCAGCCAGGCTGTTTTTATGGCCTTCAACTCCTCTAGACCAGGGGTAGGCAACCTTTCCTCTTTAAGGGCCGAGGGACTTCAGCTCCCAGAAGCCTCAGCCATGTTGGCCAATAGTCCCATGTTGGCTAATAGCTCCTGGGATTCTGGGAGCTGAAGTCCCTCGGCCCTTAAAGGGGAAAGGTTGCCTACCCCTGCCTAGACTGTCCTTTTTTTTTTCTAGCTAAAGAAAAAGTGTGATTTGTCTTGCCTAACAGCCTTTTTGCACACTGCTTAACATCAAAATCAACTTATTTTTCATAATCAAAAGAGGACTTCCAGATGCTTCTGGTTCTCTCAGTTAATATCTTTGACAATCCATGTGGTCCCTATATGGTTCCAGTGGCACAAAATTGACCGCTGAACCTGGTAAGGTTGCCCACTCCTTATTTAAGTCGCAAAATAACTCAGTCCACAATGGAAATGAGACTTCATGAACTACCAAGGTATTTCAAGAGAGAATTCTAAGGCATCCATCGCTTTCATTAAAAACACACATGTGCACACAATCACATACACCATTCATGTATTTAAACCAATGGAAGTTTCTATCCAGACCTGGTCCAAGCTGTTTTGCTGCCTGAGGAAGAGAAGTAAATTGTACCCCTCTTTTGCAGGCACACCCCAAGTCAAGGTATATTCAAAACAAAACAAGTCATTCTGACATGAGAGGTTAAAATAAAAGTCACCTCTCTGTAAATATATAATAGCAAATTTTTTGAAAAAACCAGTTGCTGTCATGACACTTCAGACTAGCTGTCTCTCTCTCTCTCTGCGTAATGATAGGGCTGGTCTTGTTTCTAGCTCTCACAAGCTCTGGTGCCTCAACAAACTACAACTCCCAGAATTCCACAGTACTGAGCTATGGCAGTTAAAGCAGTGTCAAACTGGATTACTTCTGCAGTGTGGATTAACTCCAAGACGCTACACCACATTCTCAAAATAGGCTGAGTAGTATGGACAGATCATAGGTTCAAAGTAAAACCCAGAGCAGAGTCACTGCCCCAATAATATGGGAACCACCAGCCATCTTTGCTACAGACCAGTGGTTCCCAACCTTTCGTCCTTCATTTGTTTGGGACTTTAGCTCCCAGAAGCCCCAGCCAATTTGGCCAACAATCAGGAATTATGGGAATCAAAGTTCAAATCATCTGGAGGATCAAATGCTGGGAACCACTGTGTATAGACAACCAACTCTTAGGGGAGTTGCAGACTGCCAGAAATAGTGCAAATTGAGTCTACTTTTAGGGTTAGGGTTAGGGAATCATGGGAACTGTATTTTATTGTGGCACCAGAGCTCTCTGACAGAGAAGGCTCAATGTCTCAGGGGGGGAAAAACAATTCCCATGATTCCCTAGCATTAACCCTAACCCTAAAAGTGGACTCAATTTGCACTATTTCTGGCAGTCTGCAACCCCCCCTTAATGATTCAAAGTAGTCCATAAAGTGAACAAAAACCTCCTATAAAGGTTCTAATTGTCCCCGGTCAAAAAAAATTGTTTTCCAGCTTTGTCATTCCTTTGTACTTTTCCAAAATATCCAGACTTTGCCATTAGCTGTTACTGATCAGTGTTGGACTGAGACTTAGGGAGACCTGGGTTCAAGCTCCCATTGAGACACGAAATTTGCTGAGACATTCAGACATGAGCTTTGGCCAGTCACATACTCTCTCACACATACACACACAGAGAGAGAGCATGGCCCACCTCCTAGGGCTGTTGTTGCGACACAGGGCGACCAGATGTCCTAACCGCAAAGGAGGGCAAGGCACCGTAAAATGTAGGACATTCAAGAAAAATGAGGGAAGTGGATAAATGTAGTGCAGGGAAAGAGACGGAGGAAATAGTGAGAGAGGCTGGATGTGTGTAAGTAAGTAGGTGGGAAAGATTGTGGGAAGAGTAATAGAGAGATTGGAGAGGTTACGTGAAAAGGACGGGAAGATAAGAAGGCAAACTTCTCCATTTTATATGTATACGTATAAGTGGTGAACTATATTTTTAGAAAACTTTTTTTTCCTGGTGAGTGGGAAAATGCAATCAAAATTTTAAAAGAAAAAAAAAGAAACAAAGAAAAACGGAGGGCGTTCCAAAAGAGAAACTAAAAACATTTAGTATAAACAGAAATTCATTTCGTACGGTTTGTTTACAGCTGTGTTACCAATACTACAGCATTATTTCTCGAAGGGGAACATCAGACACGGTGTTACGCAACGGGCTTCTTAGTCGTGCTGAAAATGGAGGACACTTTGGAATTCTTCCTGGACAGCAGGCTGAAATGTAGGGAATGCCCAGGAAAAGGAGGACATCTGGTCACCCTGAGCATACACCATCTTGAGATCAATGAAAGAAGGACATAAGAAGATGATGGCAGCAGCAGTGGCGGGGCAGGTGACACTGGCAGAGGATCTCTCAGAAACAGTAGCAGCACTTTAGCTAACCCTTCTAATACTGCACAGCAGGAAGAACCAGTAAACCACTTTTGAAAACTATGGAGCCATAGAGCTGGAAGAGACTCCAAGGGTCATCTAGTCCAACCCCATTCTGCCATGCAGGAACTCACAATCAAAGCATCCCCAACAGATGGCCATCCAGCCTCTGTTTAAGGACCTCCAAAGAAGGAGGAGACTTCACCATTCTCCGAGGGAGTGTGTTCCACTGTCGAACAGCCCTTACTGTCAGGAATTTCCTTCTAATGTTGAGCTGGAATCTCTTTTCCTGAAGCTTGCATCCATTGTTCCATGTCCTGTTTAAATATCAGAAGGGAGGTCATATTGAGAATAAACCAAGCTTGCTCCCTCCTCAATATGACATCCCTTCTGATATTTAAACAGGACTATCATATCATCTCTTAATCTTCTCTTCTCTTCTCTAGGCTAAACATACCCAGTTCCCTAAGGGGGGTTGCAGACTGCCAGAAATAGTGCACATTAAATTGAGGCACTGCCCTGGCTCAGTGCTAGGGAATCATGGGAATTGTATTTTTTTCTGGGACATTGAGCCTTCTCTGTCAGAGAGCTCTGGTGCCACAATAAATTACAGTTCCCATGATTCCCTAGCACTGAGCCAGGGCAGTGCCTCAATTTAATGTGCACTATTTCTGGCAGTCTGCAAAGGCCCTTAGTCTCTCCCCATAAGGCATGGTTTCCAGACCCTTCACCATTTTGGTGGCCCTCCTCCGGACACGCTCCAGCTTTGAATTGTCTCATCATAAGATTTCATAGGGTTCTGCTTTGGGTTTTGCTCTTCATGAGATGAGACCATCCCAAATGAAACAAATATCCCCTTCCACTCTCCAGAGATCATCCTTAGAGCAAAAGACAAGGTATGCATTCAACAAACAGACACATCATCATCCATGGGCAGAGACAATCCACCTCACCGGCTGGATCCACACTGCAGGAATAATCCAGTTTGAGACTGCTTTAACTGCTGTGACTCAATGCTAGGGAATGCTGAGATTTGTACTTTGGTGTGGCACCAGAGCCCTCTGACAGAGGCCGCTAAGGCTGCACATGCACTGCAGAAATAATCCAATTTAACTGCCCCGGCTCAGTGCTAGGGAATTCTGGGAACTGTGGTTTTGTGAGGCATTTAGCCTTCTGTGTCAGAGAGAGAGCCTCTGGTGCCACAATAAACTACAGTTCCCAGGATTCCCCAGCACTGAGCTAGGGCAGTTAAAGCAGTCTCAAACTGGAGTATTTCTACAGTGTGTGTGTTTTGGACCAGGGTCAGCTAGCTGGAATAACTGAAAAGCTCTTTTAGGTTCCCCAAATCCAGCAGCGGACCGAAAAGGCAGGGGGATTCTGGGAGCTGGAGTCCTGCCCTATAGCTTTCCCAGGCCCCCTGGTCCTCTGGGTTCTGGAGGGGCTGAGTCTGGGTTACCTTGGCTTTGCCCCGGCCGGCCTTGGCTCGGCTCCGGGGCTTCACGGCCTCCGCCATCCCAGCCTCTGGCCCGGCGGCCGAGGGAAGAAGCCACAGCCCCAGAAGCTCCTTCCTGCCTTCTTTCCTTCGGGTTGTTATCGTTGCTTCGGCTCCTCCTCCCCCCCCCCCCAACGCAAGGGAGAGTGCCCCTGGAGTGTCACGTGAGCCCCTGATCACGTGAGCCCCGCGGTCGCGCTTCCGCCTCCTTCGTCCATAGAGATAGTAAAGAATAGACAACAACATTGTAAACATTAATTTTAAAAAAAATAAAAAATGAAGTGTGTGTGTGTGTGTATAAACTTCATTTATATATATGTGTGTGTACACACTCTTCATTTATATATGTGTGTGTATGTACACTCTTATATGTGTGTGTACACGCTCTTCATTTATATATATATATGTGTGTGTGTACACTCTTCATATATATGTGTGTGGATACACACTCTTCAATTATATATGTGTGTGTGTACACACGGGACGTCCTAATAATGATTCTCAATGGCCAAGTAATCCCCATGATTCTCTATGGGCAAGTATCCCCCATGATTTCCTATGGGCAAGTAATCCCCATATACACACACTTCATTTTAAAAAATTAAATTAATTTATATACTATATAAATATATAGGGTTGCAGTGGCTTAGCTGTTAAGATGTCAATTCTGATGATTGGAAGATCGGCAGGTTGGCAGCTCAAGGCCCAAGTGCTGCATGATGGGGTGAGTTCCCATCACTAGTCCCAGCTTCTGCCCATCTAGCAGTTCTAAAGCATGCAAATGCAAGTAGATAAATAGGTACCACTTTGGTGGGAAGGTAAACAGTGTTCTGTGCAATCATGTTGGCCACATGATCACAGCGTAGTCTCTGACAACGCTGGGTCTTCGGCTTAGTAACAGAGATGAGCACCACCCCCTATATATATATATACACATACACACGCACACTTCATTTTTTAAAAAATAATAATTAAATTAAATTACACACACACACACATATATATATATATATACACACACACACACACACATATTTTGTTTGTTTGTTTGTTTGTTTGTTTTATTGCTATGCCGCCTTTCTCCCAGAAAGGGACCCAAGGCAGCTCACAAATAAAAATACTAACATATTACAATAAAATAATTTAAAACATCAGCCAAAAACAATATAAAATGACAAACATTAAAACCACAATAAAACCTCAATACATATACATATATACACATATATATATTCACACATACACACACGCATGTACATACCCACATATGCGTGTGCGCACACATACTCTCCCCCCCCAAAAAAAAACCACATTTAAATGTAGCATTTTTAAAGGGGAGTAGGGGTGGCTGGGAAGAGATGAAGATTAAGGGCCTTTACAGACTGCCAGAAATAATGCAGCTTGAGGCCACTATAACTGTCCTGGCTCAGTGCTAAGGAATCATGGGAACAGTAGTTTATTGTGGCACCAGAGCTCTCTCTGACAGAGAAGGCTCAAGGTCTCAGAAAAAAATGCAGTTCCCATGATTCCCTAGCACTGAGCTAGGGCAGTTAAAGTGGCCTCAAGTTGCATTATTTCTGGCAGTCTGTAAAGGCCCTAAGTGAGGGAATTAGGTTTTATTTGTCCTCTTTTATATACATTTTTATACACATTATCCGTTAAAGTGTAAGTTTTAATAACCCTCAGTTTTGCAGAATTCAAAGATGTAGCCGTGTTAGTCTGTGGAATGAGCATGTACCTTATTGCACCTTTGAGACTCACCGAAAGAAAGAAGTTGGCAACATGAGCTTTCTAAGGAGTTTATCTAAGGAGTTTATCACAAGGAGCAAAGTGCAGAAATCCTGCGCAGAAATGAGATTTTAAAAACAGAGGGTAGTTTTTCACACATGACGGGGTTAATGGGACATTAACCCGAACAGAAAGTAAACAAAACCCGCCCTTTTGGGGGATTTTCCGAGAATAAAAAGGAGCCTATTAGTTTCTGTTTGGGTTAATGTTGTATTAATGCTCATTAACGCTGACGTCGTCCGAAAAACCACCTGCTTTTGCGAGTTTTTTTTACTTTCTGTTTGAGTTTCACCCTAAACATTGGACTTTATTGCACTGGGAGAATCTATAGTTTATCTCGTACAAATCCCCCCCAAAAAACATGTAATTACGTGCAACGATTTCACACGATGTCGCACAAAACCTGTCATTAAAGTAGTCACAAAGTGGTGTTATCCCGGATCATTTTACTTTCGGGATTTTAGCGAAAATGCATTTGCGATATTACTGTAATCGCGCATTTACACTGCTGTGAAAGTCAAATTCAGTTTATTCACGCAATAATCTTCCTTTCACTTGTTTTTCCGGTTTTCCCATGGTTCTGTGGGCGACCACCACACCAGACAAAAGTGTATCCGTTCTCATAAAGCAAAAAAATACAACTGTTGAGAATAGGAAAGATTGTAATGGCAAAATAACGTGGGGACACAAAGAAGAAGAAGCATCACGCAGGAAATGAAGAAAAGAAGGTTCCTGTCACGCACTAACTATGGATCCCTCTGCGCATGTGCAAGGATACAATTTCTACTTCATATACCGAATTCCTTCGCTTTTGTATGAAACGCAAAAGTGGATTTTATTTTTCACTTTTTGCATTATTACGCATATATTCTAATTGCGTCTGATGTTCATTCATGCAATTAAACACTATTTCACTTTATTTTCGGGATGGTTTATTTGCGCTTTATTATCTGTTTAAAGGCAGAACTGGCCCCTGTGTGATAAAGTCCGTCGTCTGAAAAACTACCCGCTTTTGATGGTTTTTCCCCCCACTTTAAATCCAGTTTCTGCATGGGAGCTGTGTGATAATCTCCCTAGACTTAAGTCCACTTCCTCAGATAGTTTTGTGAGACATTTAGCCTTCTCTGTCGGACAGCAATGGCGCCAAAAACGAACTACAAATCCCAGGATTCCATCGCACAGAGCCATGGCTGTTGAAGTAGTGACAAACTGCATTATTTCTGCACTGCACACTAGACCCTCCAGGGGTAGGCAAACTCAGCCCTTTCAGGGATTATGGACTTCAGCTCCCAGAAGCCTCAGCCATGTTGGCCAATAGTCTGGGATTCTGGGAGCTGAAGTCCCTTGGCCCTTAAAGGGGACAGTTTGCCTACCACTCCAATATCCAAAACGCATCTGAGGAAGTAGACTGAAGTCTACAAAAGCTCATGCTGCCAGTTCCTTTCTTTCAGTTAGTCTCAAAGGTGCTACAAGATCTCTCTACCCCACTTTTCCTTTTTATTGTATATACACAGTGGTGAACTGAAAGCTAGCTGCATCTACACTGTAGAAGTAATGCAGTGTGACATCAGCTACCAAAACTCCATCTTACAGAATCCTGGGATTTGTAGTTCTGTGAGGCACCAGCACCCTTTGGCAGAGAAGGCTAAGGACCTTGCAAAACTACAGATCCCAGGATTCCATAGGATGGAGCTATGGCACTTAAAGGGGCGTCAAACTGCCTTATTTCTACAGTGTAGACTCACCATATGGAGCCATTTTTTTTCTAATTTTTCCAACTCTCATGTGGAAATGTCTCACAATATGCCCACACAATAAAGCAGTTTGTCTATTTTCTAGGTAGTCTAAGGTCACCTTTTCCCTCCACCAATCGCTATTGAGAGAGAGGATGACCACTAGGGGTCCCCAATAGGATCAAGTTAGCAGGGGAAAGACCAATGACTTAAGTGTTCTGGTTTCAGCAGTGACCCCTGGTGGCTTGGAATGGGAATTGCATCTTCCAAAGACTCCCCAGTGGAAAGATGGAAAACTAGAGAGGTTCCCAATACTTTTATTGGTTATGTAGGCACAGAAATTTCAGCAGGTGTCAACCAGTCCAGAATCCCATTGTCAGCTCCTGGGAAGATCATCAGGTCTTTGTCACCTTGCAAGATCTCTCTAAGCTAGGGTTGCTATTATTATTATTCTATTTATTTATATCCCGGATATTGATTTATATCCGGGTTGCCATTTGTCCCGGAAAACTTGGAAAATCCCAGATTGAAGGGACTTTAAAAAAACACACATCCCAGCCAGCAATAATTACTGTGTTGAATATGTATAATCAGGAGGCAAATTAACAATATGCTTAATTATAATAATTTGCATTGTACACAAATTATATGCCCGGGATATGGGGGAACTGGAATATGGCAACCCTATTCTAAGCAACCCCAGAAGCTAGATATCAGGTATAAATATCAGTCCCAAAGTCTATCCCTCTGTGTGCAGTAATCCATGTCACTGGGTCTCCCTCAAACTTCATCTGAACCACACCCCATTTTCTATGGTCTACTTTTCAGGACAGATAAAAAGCACCCCCTTTGCAGCCTTCAATTTCTGCTATCCCATTTTCAAACCTCCATTTCCATTAACTCTGAATCCTGTGTCTGTTTGAATTACTATTTTGTCTGTGTTTGATTTCACAATAAAACCTTCTTTATTTTAAATTAAACTTCGAGTTCTCTCACATTAGTATCGGTATCTATAAGGACACAGCAACTTAGCGGTTAAGACGCTGACGCTTGCAAGATCAGCAGGTCGGCAGTTCGAGATCCAAGTGCCGCGTGAAGGAGTGAGCTCCCATCACTAGTCCCAGCTTCTGCCAACCTAGCATTTCAAAAGCATACAAGTAGATAAATAGGTACCACTTTGGTGGGGAGGTAACAGCGTTCGGTGCAGTCATGCTGGCCATATGATCTCTGGAGATTATGAGACGGGGAGGAATCCAAGAGTAAAAGGCAAAGTCGCACGATCACGCTGAAGATTTTCAGACACATCGCGCTTATCCAGGAATTAACCCATGAAGATCCAGGAATGAGAAGTCCTGTAAATGGTTTGTTGCTGGAGCATTCCTGGATTTTCATGGGTTAAGTCCTGGATAAGTGCGATGTATCTGAAAATCTTCAGCACGATCACGCAACTTTGCCATGAGTATGCCTTTCTCTTCCCCGATTTCCCCCGTCTGATAATCTCCATAAAATTGTCTTTGACAATGCTGGCTCTTTGGCTTAGTAATGGAGATAAGCATCACCCCCTACAGTCAGAAACAACTTGACAATCTTGTCAAAGAGGAAACCTTTACATTTACTTTTACCTTTATCCTCAATATGGCATCCCTTCAAATATTTAAACAGGGCTAGCATTCCATCCCTTAACCTTCTCTTCCCCAGCCTAAATTCAGATAAGGTGCCTCCAGGCTGTGAAGATTGGGTTGGGGGGCATCATTCACCATAAGTACGATATGCTTACATTGATAATATTGGGCGTTTTTTAAAAACGGACATGGGGGGAATTTTTAAAATGCAATATTAGCTCCCTTTACAGATTGGGACGCGGTGGCTCAGCGGTTAAGACGTTGACGCTGACGATTGCAAGATAGGAAGGTTGGCAGTTTGAGGCCCAAGCGGGGCTTGACGGAGTGAATTCCCATCACTAGTCCCAGCTTCTGCCAACCTAGCAGTTCGAAAGCATGTAAAAATGCAAGTAGATAAATAGGTACCACTTTGATAGGAAGGTAACAGCATTCGGTGCAGTCATGCTGGCCACGTGGTCACAGATTTGTCTTTGACAATGCTGGCTCTTCAGCTTAGTAACAAAGATGAGCACCAGCCTCTATAGTCAGAGACGACTAGACAATCTTGGCAAAGGCAAAACCTTTACCTTCAAATATATAGATCAACAGTTCCCAAACTATGGCCCTCCAGGTGTTTTGGACTTCAGCTCTCAGAAGCCCCAGCCAACTTGGATGAAGTTCAGGGATTCTGGGAGCTGAAATCCAAAATATCTGGAGGACCAAAGTTTGGGAATGATTGATACAGATGGAAACAATCTTCATGTTACCCAGCCTCTCGCAAAGCATCTGTGATGCTTCCCAAAACTTTGAAAGACACTTGTCACAGTTGGTGGGGACCCCCAGTCCCCCCCAACTTTCCTTGGATAACATCACCTCCAAAGTAATTGCCCTGGATTGAATGCAACAACCAGAATCCCCTAGCCAGCATGATCAGTGGCTGGTTTGATTCCAGCAGGCTTACATTCAATTGTCATCTCAGCCACAAAACACTGTTCTCTCATCTCAGCCTCCTATTGACTATTAAGCTATGAATTACACATTGACACACTATCCAAGTTACTAATATACCAGACTTTAAAGGGCTCTTGGAACAATGCCTGAAATAACGTATTCTGAATTAAGACACAGTCATCACCCATTTCAATGACATAATTTTCACAGCTTTGTACGGAGTTTCCGATTCATGTTTTATTAACCATTAGCAGTAAGGAAGCAAGTCCATTGCTCTTTCATCTAGTCATGTAAACAAACCAAACAATTGTAAGTGGGGCAGGGGGAAAAATTAATAAGGGAATCATCATCATCAATATATTTACGGTATATACTTCTTTCTCACGGTAAAATCATGTTGAAAGCTTACAGTAACATCAGAACTTATACAAGAACATACAACAACAAAATCAACTATGCAGAATCAGTTCATTGCAATGCATTGTACTTCTTTTGTTTCCAATGTGTGACCTTCATTCCAACGCTTTTGATTCCAGAGATGAGGGGAGACCTTTTCCCGACAGCAGAGTTCTACCAAACGTTAGCCATGAAGACTGCCCAGCAGCCTCTCACTTGGACCTTGGAACAGTTCTTTTGCAAAACGTCCTAAAACTTTTTTTTGGCCCACGCATCTTGAAATTCAGTGAGCCCCTGGTATCCACTGGATGGTCGCAGACCCCTGTGGATACCAAAATCCATGAATGCGCAAGTCCCATTATATGCAATGGCATAGTAAAATGGTGCCCCTTAAATAAAATAGCAAAAAGCAAGGTTTGCTGTTTGGATTTTTTGGAGGGAAAGGGGATACTTTCAAGACATGGATAGTTGTATCCACGGATGCAGAATCTGTGGATACAGAGGGCCAACTGTATTCATAAGGTATAGAAGGACACTTTGCTGCTTTCCTGCTGTCAGATTTTGGTGGGAATTGTGGCAGGGACAAATTCTGTGGGGGAATTAGACTACAATGAGTGGGTCTTGGGTGCATGAGTGTCTAATGCAGGGATAGGCAACCCTTCCCCTTTAAGGGCCGAGGGACTTCAGCTCCCAGAATCCCAGGAGCTATTGGCCAACATGGGACTATTGGCCAACATGGCTGAGGCTTCTGGGAGCTGAAGTCCCTCGGCCCTTAAAGGGGAAAGATTGCCTACCCCTGGTCTAATGCATCTTCCTGACCCTGAGAAGTTGCTTGCCCAGCCCTGTAGCTTTGAGAGAGGAATATATGTTTAATTCTTCCATTCTCTAGCAATCTTATGTCATTACTTATCACACAAAACCTCACGTTTTTCTACAAATCTTACCTACAGCTGTACCACCAAGTTCAAAACTAGGAAAACTAGGGGAAAAGAAAACCAGTAAGTTACATTAATACCCATCAGCAACGACAAAGTTGCTGTTTGTAAGGTTCCACATCAGTTTATTAAAGAATAAAACTTTAAACATAGATCCTTGCCTCCACGGAGGGGGTGCTGGGGTTATGAGATGACATGGGATATTAGAGGAAGGAGAAAATAAATTCAAGGCTTTGTTAAGGCTGTTGATGTGAATCATGGAGACCTCCTGATATTGTTCGACTGTAAGTCCCAGGAGTTCTAGGCAGTACAGTTAATGGAGATGAATGCTGGGAGTTGTAATCTAACATCTAGAGGCCCCTGTAATCCTTGTCAAAGAGAATGAGAGGAATTTACAGAGAACACAGGAGTCTTACTATGATTTTCTTTAGATGTGGCTTCCACACATTTTTCCATCTTTCAAAACCATGAGGACTAGCAACCCGTAGTCTCTCTTTCTCATTAGAGGATTCTCAGACCTCCAAAGAATTCAGAGTCCACATAACAATGCAAAAGATTAATTACCCTGAATATTGGCATTGGTCTTTGGTTCCCATACATCAGTTCACAGTGACTTACATACAAGTCCTGCCGTTTTTAATATTTTTGACTTATTGTTTAAGATAATTTAGGTTTCTGCAGTCCTACTGCTCCAAGCGCCACAGCATTAGGAGAAATACTACCAAAAAAAGAACGAGAAAAGCCATCTCAATACATACCCCTTCCCCCTTAGCCTCATGTGGTGAGCACTAGTTTTCACAGTACTGTCCAACAAGTTCCTTCAAAATATATAGGACCACATAACAGGATTATCTCATTTTGTCCTCACAACAACCCTGTGAGGTAGGCAAGGTAGAGAGATAGCAACTTGCTTGAGGCACTGTAGTGAATTCGAGGTCCAAACACACCTCCAACAACTCCTGTGCTTAAGGATTCCTCCTACCTGCATCTTCCTTGAAATGAAACTTTCACTCTGTAGGGCTTGTTGCCAAGATGTCTTGTCCTTTTTTATATATCCGCTATTAAGCAAGAATTGTCTCTTTTTTTAAAAAAAAGAGCATTACTGCAGCCAAAGAAAAAAGTAAATTAGGAAGCACAGCTTTTCTTTCTTGCTTGCTTTCCTCATAGAGGTATAACTGGGGGGCAACAAAACATCAGGATCTGTTGGTAAAGATGAATATTGTGAGCAAATCATAACATGTTAAAAGTGGAGCAATACTTAGTGAAAAGCCCTTTTACACTGCACAATTACAGCACTTTGATTCCACTTTTAGGTCACATCCCATAGAATCCAGGGATGTGAAGTTTGGGGCAGCACCAGAGTACACTGGTAGGGAATTCTAAATACCTCATGAAACTACAAATCTCAGGAATAGCATTACTTTTTTGGTGGAATGAGTAATATTTCCTAATCAAAATGATCTCTTAAGAAGATTTCTAAAACATCTTTAGAGACATTTTGAGTGGAATTTTTCAGGTTCGCTACCATTTTCTTATTGAAAGATCTTTCCCTTAAACAAAGAATAATGGGGGAAGTAAAAGAAAGTATTGAGAAATGTAGCAAGTAATTTAATGAGTTGCCTTCTAAAAACTGCAGTGAGTCACAAGTTACTTCTGAAACAAGGCAATGGTTATCGCCAAGAACAAATTGCATTTTAAAAGTTACTTTCTAAGGTTAACTGGGCTTGATTAAATTTATTCCCAGACATGGCAACACAGGACCTTGCTGGAAGATCACCAAATTTGGTCAAAATAGGGGCTTCTTAGTTTGACTATGACTACAACGGGGAACTAATATTTGATAGCTTTCTTTTACCACCCATGCCTCTGTTGTTCCCTCACCTGTGTCTTTTGGGCGAGAGGGAGGTGAGTACTCACCTTTGTCCCTACACAGAAACACTCTCACTATAACACCCAAAAGCACAAGATGCAGACTTGCAGGTTTTTCTGACTCCAACAGTGGGTGCAGCTCCACTATAGAAATATGCTGTTTGGCACCACTTTAACTGCCGTGGCTCAATCTACACAATGCTGGGATTTGTAGTTTTGAGAGGCACCACCACTCTGTGGCAGAGAAGGCAAAATACCTTGTAAAACTGCAAATCTCAGGATTCCCCAGGATGGAGCTACGGCACATGAAGTGGTGCCAAAGTGCATTATTTGTACAGTGTAGAAGCACCCAGTGTCACTTTTGTTTCCCCTGTGTTATACCATTATGCCTGATAAAAGAGCCAGTTAATGCTCCTCCCCGCACTTTCGTGGACCTAATAAAAAGCATCACCAATGTGTATTTTGGATTTGGGCTAGCTCAGGATCAATGGTTCCAGTGAAAGCATGATACCTTCCAACTGTCCCAATTTGGCAGGGGCAATCCCAATTAATACCGTCTCATCTTACATTTACAGCCATTTTTAAGTTCTCTCTCCTCCTCCCACTTTCCCTCTTTGTCCTCAGCTTACTTCAGTTGCTGCAAACTGAGTTCAAAGTGCTAAAGTATTTTGCACTCAACTCTGCAGGAGGAAGAGGAGGGGGGATTTAATCTTGCCCTTCCCAGTAGGCTCAGGCAAAAGCAAACTTCTGCAGCTTCTCCTAGGCTCATTAATATCCTTTGCCATCTTAACAACACTCTGATGTTGCTTGCTAACATGGTTCTCATCTGTAAAATGTTGCAGTGATTCCCAAACTCTGGCCTTCCAGGTGTTTTGGACTTCAGCTCCCAGAATCCCAGACCACCGGCCAAAATGGCTGAGGCTTCTGGGAGATGAAGTCCAAAACACCTGGAGGACCAGAGTTTGGGAATCACTGTGTTAGAGGGTATGGAATTCTGTTATTAGTCCTAACAAGAGTAGGCCTTGCATTGATTTAACACAATGGTTCCTAAACTTTGGTCCTCCAGCTCTTTCAGACCAGCTCCCAGAATTGCTGACTGTTGATTAAGCTTGGTCAGGCTTCTGGGAGCTGAAATCCAAAACAACAGGAGGACCAAAGTTTGGGAATCACTGATTTAATGCATCCACTCTAGCTGCAAATGCATCCACTGGTAGGATTAAGTGGGTCCATGCTAGTTGAGACTAACTAATAGGTTTTAAGCTGAAATGTGGGACAGGGACAAACAATTTCCACAGCTACTAGATAAGCTGCTTTCAAGAACTGACAAAACAAAGGCATCACCCAAGAGCAAAAGGCATAAAAGATCCTCTTTATCTCCGATTAAAGGACTTGAGGTAGTAACCTGGCTAAGAGTATATCACACAGGACAGATCCCATGCAGAAACCAGGATTAAACCAAACAGAAAGTAGAAACGACCCGCAAAAGCAGGCTGTTTTTCACATGACGTTGGCGTCAAGGAAAAATAACGCATCATTAATCCAAACAGAAAGTTGCCAAAATTCCCGAAAATAAAAAGGAGCGGCTTTGGGCGACTTTCCATTCAGATTAATGTTGTGTCATTTCTCCTTGATGCCAACGTCGTGCGAAAAACAACCCACTTTAGCAGGTTATTTCTACTTTCTGTTCGGGATAACCCCGAACGTCATGTGAAAAACAACTCGCGGCTTTTGCAGGTTGTTTTCACTTTAAATCCAGTTTCTGCATGGGATCCATTCCATGTGATAAACTCCTATGTTGTGTGGAAACCTTAGCAATATTTTCCCATAGAGGGGAATAGGTGGGACAGTGCCCTTGGTGTCCTCTGCATCCCTGGAGGCATTTGCCTTCCTTTGCCTAATAACAGGGCTGGCCCTGGATGGGGTACCAATATGATTCGGAGTATTCTATCTCAGCAAAGGATTTCAGGCTTGAGATTGGCTTTGCAATCTTGAGCTGTCAAGGTTTACTGTCAAGATGCTGCAAGTTGTTGTTGTTATTTATTTGTATCCTGCCCTTTTCCCAAAACTGCGACTCAGAGCGGCTTACAATATTAAAAAAGTACAATTAAAAACATACAAAAGTGAAACATTAAAACAGAATTAAATTGTTACAATATCAAAAGAGATTGCATGTTTAAAGAATAACATACAATTTAAAAAGATAAAGGTGTTTAAAACACTTCAAAACAATACAACACCCCAGCCCATTCTTTAAAAACTTTATTGCAAAGTTGTCCTTTTGCAATTAAGTTCCCCATATTTTGTACCATCCAGAGGTTTGCCCAGTTTTTGAGATGGAACAGAAAGTAGAGTGTGGAGACACACAAGAACATTTACAAACAACGAATTGAAGAAAGTAGCAAACTCCCATCCACCGTTTGCTGCCTCCAAACAAATCTCATTCTGAAATATGTATATTTAAAACTTACATTTTCAAGGCTAGTGGTGATGTATCAAACTATAACCATCCACAGTAGAATACTCAGGATCCACTGTAAAACACAGTTAATAAAAAATTAGCAATGTAACAAACCAAATAACAATGAGCATGAATGGATACCCCTCCACCCCATCTGTAACACTCACAGATTCCCCAAGAAAACTGAATAAATGAAGTTCTGAATGTGGAGAAATTATATTATTATTGTTGTTGTTGTTATTGCTATTTCCTGGGGGTTTTTCCCAGTTCAGGACCCAAGGTGGCTTACAACAGTAATTAATTAATTAAATTACAGTAATTAATTTAATTTAATTACAAAAGTATTCTGTATTTTGAAGTTTTTGGGATTTTCAAATATTTACATACATATGAGATATCTTAGAGATGGGACCCATTAAAATTACTAAAATTACAGGCAGCAATGCATTAAAGTTGCAACAAATGTTAATCAAAATGACACTGTTACTCTTTAATGATTTTTAAAAATCAGTGTCAATTTTTTCTTGAACTGGAGGCAACAAATTATAGCTACGAGTGAAAGAAGATAAAGGGTCAAGTAGCCACGGCTACTGCTTCTCATCCTGCCTCCCAGCCAAAATTGTTCCATGCATCTGTTGCAATACATGCAGTAGGATCTGATTTAGTCCCAAAAGTTATAAAGGAAAAGGAAGGCACACATGCAGGAAAGATTCCCACAAATAGCAAAAATATCAGCAAATCTCAGTTCAGTTTAGCTCACTTGGTTTGCTGGCTGGAACTGGTAACTGTGGCCTCCTGCAGAGAAGAAGGAGAGATGAGACAGAGAACATATTGTTGCTGTTGTTGTTGTTATTGTTGTTGTTATTGTTATCTAATTGTATTAGATTATTATTATTATTAATTATTATTAATTATCTACTTTTATTAGATTTAAACATCATAAAAGTACCTCCCAAAAAGGTTCACAGGCTGCTCCCACATTGCAGAATTAATGCAGTTTGACACCACTTTAATTGCCATGGCTCCATCCTATGGAATCATGGGACTTGCAGTTTGTTGGGGCACCAGAGCTCTCGGACAGAGAAGGTTAAAAAAACCTCACAAAACTAGAAATCCCAGAATGCCACCTCACTGGGCCATGGCAGCTAAAGCAGTGTCAAAACTGCATTAATTCTGCAGTGTAGATGTCACTTCAGTTACATACAATGATATTACGGTATAACAACAGCAGGAAAATAATACACAGGAAGAAAAAGACAGCCACGTTTGTGATTGATTTCTTTAAAAGCTGACCAAAGACGGAGAACAACTAATGAAGTCCAGCTTTTAGAGTACCTTTTCTCAATTTTTTTACCCTGGAGGAACCCTTGAACTAATTTTCAGATATCCGGGAATTCCTGCATAAAATTTATTATGTCTGCAACACAAAGAAAGTGTTGTTGTTTTTCCCTGATCACAATCTCTCATAGAATCCCTAGCAACCTCTCACAAAAGCCTACAGTTCCAGGGAACCCTAGTTGAGAAACCCTATTTTAGAGAGTAAAAGTAGAACTTGGAAAAGTTGCTTTTTTTTTTTTTACTACAACTCCTAGAATCCCCTGGCCAGCATGGCCAATGTCGCAACCTTTTGAAGCTGTGCATCTGGTATTTATTGTAATATTTATGTATTGTAACATTTATTATTTATTTATTGAGATTCCCAGGCTGTCTTGTTTGTGAGCATTCAGAGTTCTACATCATGGCATATGTACTGTAACATCAAACATATTGTACTTTTTGTCACTTTATTGTACGCCAACATAAAGCCAGTGCAGATATAATCACGCTAAATATAAGTAATCCATTAAGTTTCAACAATGTCTTCCTTCTTACCTCCCGGCTGCTGGGGCTTGACTTTTTCCCGGCATTGCATTCTTCTGTGAGTTATAATAATTTTCATAGACCACCGGTGCTGCAGAAAGAAAGGAGGAAAGGTGCAACTCTGTAAGTATTTGTGTTTGGTAAATGAACTGAAACATCAGGTCCAGAATCGTTTCAAAAGATGCTCGTTCCTTGGCCAACAATTGAATCGAAAAGGAGCTACAACATTTGCATATAGTGGTAAGCGTGACATGCGGAGAAACCCAAGCCAAAGCATGTGCCTCATTATTCACACAATTTAGTGATTCTATGTCTTACAGGGAATACCAAAATAGAAATATAAAATGGCTGTAAATATTAAATAGAAATATTAAATGGCTGTAGCACCATGTTTTGGCTTCCACCTTCTCCAGCTGCTTTGAATCAAATTACACTCCATTTACAGTTGAAATGTCTTATCATAGAATTTAAAATTCCTGACTCGTTACTCATTCCAATAAAGATAATAAAGATGTGATCCAAGTCAGGGAACTGTTTTGAGGCCATTTTTGTCCTCTGAATCCCTAGAAAAGTGTTCCTGGGGGGCGGGGGGGGAGGCCATTTCAGTCATGAAATAGACTGAGAAGAGGACAGAATGAATCACCTTTAAAAGACCAATTGTGCTTGTCCTAGGCTTCTGTGGGTGATTCTTCAAGTTATTTCCAACATAGCAACCCAAAGGTGAACTTATTGTAGTGTTTTCTTGGCAAGATTTGTTCAAAGGGGATTTGCCTTTGCTTCCCTCTGAGGCTGAGAACATGTGACTTGCCCAAGGTCATCCAGTGGGTTTACACGGCCAAGCTGGGACTCGAACCCTGGTCTCCAGAGTCATCGTCCAACACTCCAACCACTATGCCACACTGGCTCTATTTCTGCCGTGGTGCCATTTCCCATTTTTTCCGCCAGTTTTTCATATCTTGCCATGCTTACTTGTTTTTGGCTGGCTCCCCAATTTCCCCCCTTCCTTTTTAAAGCAAGGAGTGTAGTTCCAGGGCAAAATGTCTACAGCACCACATGCTTAGGAGACCCCTCCTGATGCAAAGTTGAAGAACTGTCGCTTGGCAAGCTGGCTGGGGGGATTCTGGGGGTTATAGTCTTTCATTCTTTCCAAGCTTCACTCCCAACTGGCTTCCAGGATTGTATTAAAGTAACTTAAAGAGGGGGAAAACCCACAGAGAGAAAACATGGGGTATAGCCACACTGCTTAGTTAAATCAATCTGACACCACTTTAACTGCCACGGGATTTGTAGTTTGGTGGGGAATTCAGTGTGGTCTGTCAGAGAGGTCTCTCTCTCTCGCCAAACTACAAATCCCATGACAGAGTCATGACAGTTAAAGTGGTGTCAAACTGATTTAATTTTGCAATGTGGCTACACACCTAGTCAACCACACCCCATGATGTGTGAGCTTCACAAACTCAGCAACTGGAAACATTTTTTTTTTGCACTAAAAATCTTAGAATTTGGACATGCTTGGTGGGGGATTCTGGGTGTTATAATAAAAAAGCAACTCTCCCATTCTCTGCAGAAATGCGACTTAGGTCCACTTACTTGGGGGGAGAGAGCCTGTCTTGCGGAAGTTCACAAAACATTCAATATCCTTCTCGACACTGCATTGTTCGAGGCTCTTGCGAATCTCCTCATAGTTCTGGAAAGAGAATTTTGATTTCATAAGTGGCAAAACCCAAAAGAAATTGTTCCATGGACCTCAAAGGAAGGCTCTTCCCAAACAGAGGAAGGGGAATAAAGCTTATGGTGGCCCTAAGGAGAACCTATCATGGGGTTTTCTTGGCAAGAGTTGTTCAGAGGAGGGTTGCCATTGCCATCCCCTGAGGCTGAGAGAGTGTGACTTGCCCAAGGTCACCCAGTGGGTTTCATGGCCAAGCTGGGAATTGGACCTTGGTCTCCAGAGTCATAGTCTAATACACAAATCACTATGGCTCCTGTTCATTAGTCTTCCCAGATTTCCAGGTCTGTCCTGAAACTTAGAGCCTGGACCCTCTTCTTGGGGGGAGGAATCTCAGTGTGAAAGTGCTCCCTTGAAAGACATGCATATACATATATATTCCTCATTTGTTGGAATGCTTAATGCTTAATGCACTGTGCTGCACTTGATATTTAATATACCATGCTTGATCATTTCTCCAGAGCCTGTCCCTGTGACATTTCTAGGTTTCAGGCTTTGGCAGAGAAATCTCCAGAATAGTTCTGAGATGAAGCTCATTCACCCTATAAAATTATTGCACTTACTCCACTTCAACTATCATTATTCTGTCCTATCAGATTCCGGGAGCTGGAATTTAGGGAGAGAATTCTCAGCCAGAGCACTCCAGTGCCTCACCAAACTACAAACCCCAAGTTTCCATAGGATGGAACCATTGCAGTTAAAGTGGAATAACAGCACTGTAATTGTGTAGTGTGAATAGACTCTTGGCAACCCTACAGTAGACTGAACTCAACAGTTTATTTAATGATGTAGTACCAGGTGGACTCTGGCTTGGAAGCCTAGGGAACATCCCCCCCCAAACCTATTAAACCAACTTTATATAGACATTTTACAAAATAATGCAATAGCAGCAACTGGCTAATGAAAAACTGAAACTTGTATAAACTTCCCAATAAAGAACAAGTGGGATTTCCAAATTCTGTATGTCACACTTGTTCTTTGTATCTTATGTTGGAATTCTAGCCAGTATCTTTTATCAGCAGAATGCATCACAGTGTTTTAGAACGTGGCTCAGAATGTTCTGGGCATATTTAATTTAACTTAAAATCACTAGCAGCTTACAACATTTTTTTTATGTCTAAGCAGATTTCTTCTTCAGCATGGTTCCACCTTACTTAGGCCTTATGATAAATTTCGACTTTTCCTCTTTAGGTGTTCCCATCCCCTTGGAGGAAAGAGAAATGTGTTCCAGGGCTCAACCAAAATGCCTCAAAGTATTAAGTCCTTCCAGTTCTTTTTGTTTTGATTGCACCGGCATATTCACAGGTTTGCAGTCACTCATCTCTTGAAATATGCCAGGTTTCTTGCCTCCTTCCCCCTTCTTTCCTCTTCCATTTATCATGTGTCGCATTCAGTTTCATGCAACATTTCAGAAACTGATCTTCATCAGTTTCCAGTGAGCTGCTGCCACCCTGCAGGTAATGTGGTGTCAAACTGCATTAATTCTGCAGTGTGGCAGCAGCCTCAATCTGTATTGTTATTGTTCAGAAGTTATAGTCAAAGTGCTTTTAGCCATATCATGCTAGTTAAACATCAGGATCATTTTGTTTTAGTGTTAACATTCCTCTTTTTCTCTCCTGATCTCTCTTGAAGCTGTGTCCAGGAAACAATAGCTGTGTTTCATTGGTGGCCATCTTTACGGGTCCAAGACAGTAGAAACACATAGGCTAATAACACATGCCAATGTAAACCTACTTGGGAAGTAGGAATAAAAAGACTCCAGTAATGTCAGGAGCTCCCAGGAAATACTCTGGGATGAGAAAAATGTCATATGGGTCTCCAAAGTAAAATAACATCTGTTTGTAGAGGAATAAAACCTGGCATTTCCTGATACTTACCCCCCCCCAAAAAAAAAAATCTGGAGACACCCACAGACCATCTCTCCTCCATATCCTTGCTGCCCTTAGAAGATAATGGAGGTTGCTTTGCCATTACTAAAACCGACAAAAATTCATCTTCCTGTCTGGTTGGCTTTTGTTGGTGAAAATGGAGAAGAGGGTGTCTTTAAAAAAAGAAGATGACATGTCCCACTAGCAAAAGGTTACGAAATCTACACCATGCTGATAAAATAAACTGCAGTGAATGTCCTCCTTAAAGCTTGGGAAAGTTACTATTTTGGAACTAAAACTGCAAAACATGGTTTAGAGATTCTAGTAGTAGTTCCCCCCATTCCAGCCTTGGGGAAAAGAAGGGGTATAAATAAAATTATTGATTGATTTGATTGGCTATTCCTTACTTACTTCATCATTCTTCACACACTCCAGAGAGAGCTGGTTGACGTGAACCCACAAGGCATTCCGGAAGTAGTTGATCCGTTCACATTCTTGATTCTCAAAAAACTGAAAGACAAACAAAGAGAGAAAGACATTAAACCCAGAAGCAGAACATGACTATGGGATTCTTTAAAGACAGACAATTTGGGGGGTTTCTTACAATTCTATTCACAGCATGTAAAAATCACAGAAAGCAAAACTCCAGAAAACAACAATAAAATGGCATCAAAACCAGGCAGCATAAAACAGCCAGCATAAAAATGAAAATGCTATGAGGTGGAGGGCCATATACACAGTTATTGTTGAAAGGGCAAACCAAGTAAGTTTGAGAAAATGATTTGTGAAAAAAGTAATTTTCTGATTCCCCCAAATTGCAAAAGCATTTTGAACACTTGCATTCCTCCTTGGAGGAAACAAACTTTGCTGTTGTGAAGTCAAAGGCTTCCATGGTTAGCATCCATAGTTTTTCGTGGTTTGCCAGTTGCTGGCAAAACATCAGGAGTAAACTCTTCCAGAACATGGCCACATAGCTCAAAAAAAACCACAAAAAACTTTGTTGTTGTTAGCTGTATCAACTCGATTTCACTTTATGGTGATTCTATGAATGTCAGATCTCCAAGTTACCCTATCATCATCAGTCCTGCTTAGGTCTTGCAGACTCAGAGCCATGGCTTTCTTGACTGCATCTATGTAGTCTTCCCCTTTTCCTATTGCCTTCCCAAGCATTGTTGTCCTCTCATGATATGTCCAAAGTGCAACAGTCCTGGGAGTTTATCACACGGGGGAAATCCCGTGCAGAAAGGGGATTTTAAATTGAAAAAAACCCCACAAGTGGGCAGATTTTCAGACGACGTCGCTGTTAAAATGGGGTTAACCTGAACGGAAAGTAGTCAGAAACTGCTTCTTTTTACTTTCAGAAAATCCTGAAAGTAAATAGAAGCAGTTTCTGACTACTTTCTGTTTGGGTTAACCCCATATTAACAGCAATGTGTGTGAAAATCTGCCTGCTTTTGCGGGTTTCCCCCACCTTTTAAAACCTGTTTCTGCACGGGATTTCCCCCGTCTGATAAACCCCATAGTCTTGACTTTTAAGGAATATAAGGAAGAGTTCAGGCTTGATTTGCTCTAAGACCTATTTATTTGTTTTTTTAGCAGTCTGTGGTATCTGCAGAACTCTTCTCTAGAACCACATTTCAAATTAATTGATTTGCCTCCTATCAAGCTTTCTTCACTATCTAGCTTTCACAACCATGAATTCTGACAGAATTCAAAGAAATAGCCATGTGAGTCTGTAGAATCGGTATGTAGAGAGATCTTTTAGCACCTTTGAGACTAAACTAAAGAGAGAAGTTGGCAGCATGAGCTTTTGTAGACTTAAGTCTGCTTCCTCAGATGTCTCCAAATGCATCTGAAGAAGTAGACTGTAGTCTATGAAAGCTCATGCTGCCAACTTCTTTCTTTAGTTAGTCTCAAAGGTGCTAAAAGATCTCTCTACATATGAATTCTGATATTATTCAGTCAGTCTTTGCATTATATCCTCTGGCTGCTTTTTCTATGGGTCTTCTCAGTATTAATGCCACCATTTCTTCTTAGATTTTCATTTCTTGAGTAAAACACTGTGTAATTATCTGACTCAAAATGTCCCATCCCTGTCCACTTTAGCTCCTTCACCCCAAATACTGTAATGTTTCTCTGTTCAATTTCTTGTTTTACTATGTCTAGCTTCCATGTGATTCATGGTTCTCATAGTCTATATTTCTATAATATGTGTTGTGCAGCTTTGTACTTTCCTTTCACCTCTGAGCATGCCAACAGCTGAATATCCTTTTGGCTTGAATCCAGCTGTGTCATTAGCCATAACTCTGCCATGTATAATCATGTACATGATTTTTAATTGTTGTGCCTTTTTTTAACTTGTTGCCATGTTTAGTAACTTTTTAATCCTGTTTAAGATCTTTTATTGTTTTAATCCAGAATTGTTTATCATTTTGTTTGTACACCACCTTGAAATCCCATGATGAATGGCAGGAAATATATATTTTAATTAAATTAAATAACATTGTTAAGCTGCTTTCATAACTTTTTGGCTAAGGAGTGGGATATAAGCATTTAAAAATAAATAAATACAGTAAATAAAAATAAATAAAAGACAAGGCGGATGGAGAAGGTATTCCCCTTGTTAGCAATATAGCTGTTGTTGATTCTTCTGTTTGCCTTGATTTCTTTAACCCATGTTCAGAAATCGAACATAGAAGTGCATCATTTAGAGAAGCATTCCTGAGATAACAGCAACACTGGATGCCTCAGCATTTCATTGCTTGAGGCAGAGCAACTGAATCATTGTTTTATTACCTCGCAAGCCTTGACATGCTCATTCTGCCATTCTTCCCTGATCTTCTCGAGGGCGCCAACGTTCATCTGATAGACCCTGTCTGTAATTGAATAAAAACAAAAAAGCAGTTCAGTCCACGTGGGAAAACATGGAGGATAAAGTTCCCAACACACCCTGAAATAACAGTTGAAGACATATAAAGTACTGAGTAAGAGATGGCTCTAATCACCTTGGGTGTCTGACATAGGGCCTTTGCAGACTGCCAGAAATAGTGCAAATTGAGTCCACTTTAAGGGTTAGGGTTAGTGCTAGGGAATCATGGGAATTGTATTTTTTTTCTGAGACATTGAGCCTTCTCTGTCAGAGAGCTCTGGTGCCACAATAAACTACAGTTCTCATGATTCCCTAGCACTAAGTCAGGGCAGTTAAAGTGGACTCAATATGCACTATTTCTGGCAGTCTGCAAAGGCCCACAGTATACCAGTGAAGGGCATAATAAGGAGGAAGGAAGGGGGGGATAAAAAAAGAAATGTGGCAGCACCTTTAAGACTAACTGGTTGTTATTTTTCCATGAGCTTTTTATCAATATAAGCCATTAATCCTCAGGTATAAAGCATATTTATACAGTCATCAGAGTGAAGTTTGCAGGTTTCTGAATTCTAATACATTCTGTTCCACTCTGACAACTGCATAAATATGCTTTATACCCGAGTGCTTAATACCACTCAGTACTGCATCCGAAGAAGTGGATTTCTATCCATGAAAGCTCATGCAGAAATAAAAACCAGTTAGTCTTAAAGGTGCTGCCACATTTCTTTCTCTCTCCTTTCCTTTCTCCTTTTTATACTGCAAGAAACTAACACAGCAACTTCTTTGAAAACTACCACAGTGAAAGGCAGTAAATAATCTATTGCTTATTGGTTTTTTTACCACCAGAAGCCACCATCTACATTCTCTGCCTCAAGCACCAACATTATGTTTTGGACTGTCTCTTAAGTAAAGGCTGGCCTAAACAGCACACTCTCAGCTCCACACATCCATTCGCCCGTACCCTCTAACTATCCTGATTTGGCAGGGACAGCCCTGATTGATCTTTTGTCATCCCACTCTTTCAACTATTTTAATTCATTATTATAAGTAAACAAGTATGTACAAAACATATCACAACAATAAAGCAAAATAAAACTTTGTGTTGCGGGTTTCCTTCTTGAGTTCTGTTCAATGTAAGTGGTCATTTTAAAGTCCAGTGCTGTCTTTGTTTAAATCTAGTCCAGAATGTCCGACCAAAGGTTCAGATGAGATGGAGGTTGTCCACTCTTGTTTCTGTCTTTGTTTATAAAGTCAATGAGTGGGAACCATTTGTCTATGAAAGATTTTGGTTGTCCTGCGTAACTTGCCATTCTCTCAGATAGTTTTTCAAGTAACCACAGGTCCTATACCTCTTTTTCAACTATTTTAAAAATGTTTTTTCTCTCCTCCTCCCACTTTCCCCTTTTGCTTACTTCAGTTGCTGCAAGCTGAATTCAAAGTGCAAAAGTAGCTTGCGCTCAGTTGACTCAGTGGGTAAAGGAAAGGAGAGGGCAAAAAGCCCTGACCCATTAGGTTTTAATTATTGACTTTGTAGTCTGGTCATTACCTCTCAGCGTAGCCTACTCACGGGGTCATAGTATGGATAAAAATGCTTTGGGAACCATGTAACCTCCCCCTGCTCCAAGATCTCTGGAAGAGAGGTATATTATAAATGCCATAAGCTAGACTCTTTTCTCATCTGCCCAGGAATAGGCAAACAAGTGCAGTCCTTTGGAAATGTTAAAATTTAAGAAATAAAATTGACAATAGGTTTCAGTCTATGGCATGGAAAGATACTCAGAACTCTGAAAATTCACTTTTTCTTTCTTTCTTTCTTTCTTTTTCTTTTCTTTTTTGGATATACATATTTAAAAATAAATAAATAATTACAGAACGATGACCACCAAAATGTCCATTGCTAGCTGGGAATGGTAATACAAAAAAGTAATTTTCCGCAGCTCTGGGTACACTACTACCTGTAGATCAGATTGCTCTTTAAAAAGTATAACAGCAGAGGCCAGTTTGAAAGTTGGCAATCCTACATGCCTCAAGGCCAATGAAGAACTCACCTGAATCCTCCAGGGCTGTCTTTGTTTGAGCCAACTTGACAAACAGCTGGGGGTGAAGTGGGAAGACAAAAGAAGAACAGATGTGTTAGAGAACAAGCAGGGTGGAGGCTGTCTGAAGAAGGATTGGGTTGATGGGTTTTCAGCTAGCATCTTGGGCAGAGTTTAGGAAAGTGAATTTTTTGGAGTACAGCTCCCAGAATCCCCCAGCCAGCCAGTCCAAAAGAGTCACTGTGGTCTTGCAGAAAGCAAGAGGCACAGCCTCAGTATTCTCTAAATCTTGAATGATTCCTGAAATGCCTCCACCACCAAGGACAGCCAAGGGTAGGCAACCTTTGGCCCTCCAGATGTTTTGGACTACCATTCCTCCCATAGAACCATAGAGTTGGAAGGGGCCCCATAGACCATTGACTCCAACCCTTTGCTTGATACAGGAAAACCAGCTAGAGCAGGGGCCAGCAACCTACGGGCCCCGGGCCGGTTCCGGCCCAGGTTGCCGGACTTACTGGCCCAGGCGGACCCCTGCTGCCGCCGCACAACGCCGCGGGTTTTCTCGTCCGTGCAGCTGCGAGCCGCCGCGGCCGCCATTTTGATTTCCAAAATGGCGGCCATGACGCGTTTGCGCATGCGCAGGAGTACTGCGCATGGGCAAACAAGTCGCGGCTGCCATTTGGGAAATCAAAATGGTGGCCGCGACATGCGCCACCGCAGCAGTGGCGGCGGCAGTGGTGGCGACGGTAGCAGTGCGTGTGGGGGGTCATGCTCGCGGTGGCAGGGGGTGCACGCGCGCCGCCATTCCCCCCCCTCGGCCCAGCGGAGATGAGGACTTCGGGGGACCATCCCAGGACCAAATAAGGTTGCCTACCCCTGAGCTAGAGCATTAGGGGGAACTTCCTTACAGTAAGGGCGGTCCGACAGTGGAACAAACTCCCTCGGAGAGTAGTGGAGTCTCCTTCCTTGGAGGTCTTTAAGCAGAGGCTGGATGGCCATCTGTCGGGGATGCTTTGATTGGGAGTTCCTGCATGGCAGGGGGTTGGACTGGATGGCCCTTGTGGTCTCTTCCAACTCTATGATTCTATGATTCTATGATCCCCAGCAGTATCAGTCTAGCTCTAGGTACAGCCATCATGGCTGCTTTTCAGGAATTATGGTGCTTGTAATCCAGAACATCCAAGAGCCTCTAGGTTGTCTACTCCTATGCAACTGAGGGGGTCATTCAGATGTGGTGTTTTTTAGCACAATAATGTGAATCATCTCACTCATACATTCCAGGTTTGTTATTCACACTATGGGACCACATTGATCCACATTGATGTACATCTATGCGAGTTCAGTTGCTCACACGTGCAAGCATTCGAATAAAGATGGAGTTGATGATGCTAATGCATTCGGAACCCCTTTTCCGGCATGCAGTGTTTTATGTCAGGTCTATTCGGGTCTATTCACATAGGTTATTCACATTATTGATGATATGGATCTTTTTTAAAAACTTGGGGGAAAGCCCGATATCGATTATCACAGATTAAATGGGTTTTTGGCAGCTCCCCCAAAACTTTATCAGATATACTCAGGTTTTGTGTGAACAAGAGATTTAACCAGGATTCTTCCTGGATTATTTTCACAGTGTGAATAACCCCTAAACATCTCACAAAACTACAAACCCAGAATAGCACTGAGCCATGACAGTTAAAGTGGCGTCAAACTGCATTAACTCTGCAGTGTAGATGCAGCCTCTACCATATTTCTATCCTATCCTTCTCCTCCTATCTGGACAAAACTTACACTAACCATCTGGGACTAACAAGCCTTCCCCCATCCAACTACTCCTCTCTAGCCTCTCTTCAGCAGGAGAGAGTAGACACTAGCCCAGTCATAGGAGTTTATCACACAGAGGCAAATTGCTTAAATCCCATGCAGAAACAGGATTTAAAAATCCGAAAAAAACCCACAAAAGCGGGTTGTTTTTCAGATGTGTTTGTGTAAAGAAGAAATAACATGACATTGGACGTTATCACACGTGGACCAGAAAGCGGAAATAAAAGTGGAAATGAGGCATCCCGAAAATAAACGGGAAATAACCCTTGTTTCCGCATACGTCATTACCTTCATTGCGCATTTACAGTAAGTGTATCAAACGTCCACACACAAGAGAAAAAAACCTGTAAATGTAGCCGAAATGAGCCTCCTGCACATGCGCAGAGAGAGGAATGCTCGCTGGAACCATGGCAACAGCGGGGAAATGCACCACAATACGTATTTGGTTATCAGACCTACGGTAAATGCGAAATGATTCCCATTGTGCAATTGCAATTCCTGAAGAAACCGAAATTCAAAAGATCTCGGTTCTTTCCACTTTCTGTCGGGGTTCTGTTGGGGTTCTGTGCGACGTCGTGTGGAAACACGGGCAAATAATCCGGATTCGTTCGCCATTTCATTTGGATTCTGTTTGGATTGAGCCCCATGTGATAACATCCATTAACCCAAACAGAGAGTTGCCAAAGCCCCTTCCTTTTTACTTTCAGAAGTTTCTGAAAGTAAAAAGGAGCGGGTTTTGGCGACTTTCCATTCTGATTAATAACGCATTACCTCTCCTTGACGCTAACATCAAGTGAAAAACAACCCGCTTTTGCAAGTTATTTCTACTTTCTGTTTGAGTTAACCCTGAACGTCGTGCTTTTGCGGGTTGTTTTCACTTTAAATCCAGTTTCTGCAGAGGATCCATCCCATGTGACAAAGTCTGTACCCAGCTTGACTCCACAATCCCCGCCTTACCATTAGTGTTTCTATTTAAAACTGGGATTGCACTATTCTGGCCTGGACATAAAATCCTCACTAGAGGACAAAGTTTTTGGTTCCTCAGAGACTCACAAAAAGCAAAGCAAAGCAGCTTATTTATATACTGCTTCATATCACGCTATGGGATGTCTCACACAACAACAACAAAGAGTGAACTATTTTCAGTATCTTCTTCTTTGCAATGCTAGAAATGTGGGGACTAAAGGAAAATTTAATGGGGGGGCAGAATTCTAATGGAGGAAACACAATGTCCTTATTTTGCTGCCCCACACCCCTGCTGGGACCAGAGGAGGAGAAAAACTCCTCAAAAAACCACAGAGTTTGGCCACAGAATATAATTTTAGCATCCAAAGCAAAGGGGCAGGCAAGGTTGGCAAGCAAATGCAAACACAGCAAAGATAAGATTTCTCAGTATTAGCATGATGTTCTGAGCGTTGGACTATAACTCTGGATTCCCCGATCAGCCATGGAAACCCACTGGGTGATCTTGAACAAGTCACATACTTTCAGCCCCAGAAAATCCCATAATAGGTTCCCCTTGGGATTGCATAGGGCAGAAACAATTTGAAGGCACACAACAGCAACAACAACAAAGAGTGAACAGTTTTCAGTCTCTTCTCTGCAATGCTAGCAATGTGGGGACTGAAGGAAATTTTCATTTGGAGGGGACACAACGCCCTTATTTTGCCACCCTCCTCATTGCTACACCTCTGCTGGGGCCAAAGGAGGAGAAAAAGTCCTCGAACAACCACAGAGTTGGAATACACCATTTGCCCCTTTTGTCTGGTCTTGCTTCCCTCTAATAATCCGCATCAGTTTTGCTCTGCTCCGGCTCCATCCCTTGTACCCTATTACCTTTTCCTGTTGCTTTGGTGTGACCAGGTTGGCGCTCCGGTGGACGGCTTGCTCTGCCTCATCTTTGTCCCTGCACCGCTGTTCGTAGAGCCTCTTTGCCTAGGAAGAGTTGTGACAAATTAGATCACAAAAGAAGCAGGTAGAATTCAGTCAGGAATAACAGTATGCAAAGAGATCTTGCAGCACCTTTGAGACTCACTGAAAGCAGCTGGTAGCATGAGACTTGGTCTACTTCCTCAGAAGCAGGTGTGTGCATCTAAATACAGGCACAACTCAGTTCTGGACTGCAGAAATAATACAGTTTGACACTGCTCTAACTTCCATGGCTCTATGCTACGGACTTCTGGGATGTGTAGTTTTGTGAAATATCTATGTCAGAGAGCTCTGATGCCCAAGATTCCATAGGATGGAGCCATGCCAATTAAAGCAGTGTCAAACTGCATTATTTCTACAGAGCAGAGGCAGCCAAAGCCTTGGATAGTAAAGCTCTCCCCCCCCCAACCCCAGGATTCCTTAGGCTTTGGCCATGACATTTAAAATAGAAACATAACACTGTAATTTCGTGGCTGCATAGACCACACTTTTCCATCTAATTATCTGTTTATCTGGAAGGTTTTTTTAAACCAGCATTTCTGTTTGGAGGAGGAATTCAAAGGCATAGCCATGTTAGGGGTGCATCTAGACGGTAGAAATAATGCAGTTTGACACCACTTTAACTGCCATGCCTCCATCCTACAGAATCCTGGGATTTGTAGTTTTGCGAGGCACCAGCACTCTTTGGCAGAGAAGGCTAAAAACTTTGTAAAACTACAAATCCAAGGATTGCATAGGATGGAGTTACAACACCTACAGTGGTGTCAAACTGCATTATTTCTACAGTCTAGATCAGTATTTCCCAAACTTTAGTCTCCCAGGTGTTTTGGTCTTCTATTCCCAGAAGCCCTAGCCAGTTGGTCCAACAATCAGGAATTCTGGGAGCTGAAGTCCAAAACATTGGGAGGATCAAAAGCCTTAATCACACAGGGGAAATCCTGTGCAGAAACGGGATTTTAAATAGAAAAAAACCCGCAAAAGCAGGTAGATTTTCAGACGACACTGCTGCTAAAGTGTGGTTAACCCAAACAGAAAGCAGTCAAAAGCTGCTTCTTTTTACTTTCGGAAAATCCTGAACGTAAAAAGGAGCGGCTTTTGACTACTTTCCGTTCGGGTTAAGCACACTTTAACAACGATGTGTGTGACAATCTACCCACTTTTGCAGGCTTTCCCCACCTTTTAAATCCTGTTTCTGCACGGGATTTCCCCCATGTGATAAGGTCCAAAGTTTGGGAAACACTAGTCTAGATGCACTCTGACGTTAATGGAGCCATCCAAGGTGCGGAATTTATTTCGGAACTAAGGTTCATCCGGCTGGACATATTGTTTAACTTGCAGACTAAACCCCAGGAAAGGCTCAATGTGTCACCCATATGGAAGCCACCAGAAAGATGTCCATCTGAGCAGCAAACAGCTGGAGGAAGGAACAGAATTGCCAGGTGTGGCATGACATATGCTCCCTCCTCCAGCTTGCCAATCGTCTCTGAATCACTATACAATTACAGTGTTATGATTCCACTTCAAATGCCACGGCTAAAGACTTCGAAATCCTGGGGTTTGTAGTTTGATGAAGCTCTGCAAAGAGGGCAAGGACATTTTGTCCCCATGCCCCCTCTACAAACCATACTGTCACATTTCAGTGCAGTGGCATTGATGTAGCATCACTTCCAGATGTCATTCTGGTCAATTTCAATTGGGTGTCTTTTTCCCCCAGGATTTTGGGGAGGGGAATTGGGTTGAGTTGGGAGAAGTAAACTGCCATGTTTGCATCCACTTTGGGATGTTAGTGGGTGATTTTCAGGCAAAAGGAAGCCATCTGAAAATTGGGGGGGGAGGGAATTAATAAATGGAGGTTGGGGGGCTTTGGAAACTTTACTTTCAGGACTGAAGGGGCACATATGACCTGCATGCCATGCACTGTCCACCCAAGCACTAGAGATTTCAGGCAAAGAATTCTTAAATACTTCATGAAACTACAAATCCCAGGATTCCATAGGACACAGCCACAGCAGTTGAAGAAACACCTGCCAATTGTGGAGAGTGAGAAGAGAGATAAGAGAGTTTGGGCCTTTGCAGACTGCCAGAAATAGTGCAAACTGAGTCCACTTTAGTGCTAGGGAATCATGGGAATTGTTTTTTTTCCGAGACATTGAGCCTTCTCTGTCAGAGAGTTCTGGTGCCACAATAAAATACAGTTCCCATGATTCCCTAACCCTTAAAGTGGACTCAATTTGCACTATTTCTGGCAGTCTGCAAAGGCCCCTTCTCACATGGGACAAATCTCGTGCAGAAACTAGAGTGAAATTCTAGTTTTCACATGACATTTGGGGTTCATTTAAAGTGAAATCTAGTTTTCACATGACATTTGGGGTTAACCTGAACAGAAAGTAGACAAAACCCGCAATTGTGGGTTGTTTTTTAGACAACGTTTGTGTGAAAGAGAAATAATGCGAAAATAACCCCAATGGAAATCCGACAAAACCCACTCCTTTTTACTTTCAGGAACTTCCGAAAGTAAAAAGGAGCAGATTTTACCAATTTTCTGTTTAGGTTAATGTCACGTTATTTCTCCTTTACAAAAATATGTCTGAAAAACAACCCGTTTTTGCGGGGTTTTTTCAGATTTTTAAATCCCGTTTCTGCACGGGATTCAAGCAATTTGCCTCCGTGTGATAAGGTCCATAAGAAAACACATTTCTGAGGGGTTAAGAAGTTCTCCCCACCCATCAAAGGGCAGGATGACACCCATTTACTGATGTTCTGCAGCTGCCAGTTTCTTCCCACCCAGCCCCCTTCTCTGTTTCTTGGATGGAAGAAGGAGAAATGGCAGCCCACAATCTTATGCAAAAGCAGGAACCCCAAAAATGACACACTCTTCAGTTGGAAATTCACAAGTCTTTTAAAAGAGTAGGAAGTGGTTTGAGAGAAGTTTTACTTCCCATCCTGTCCACACATTTCTTTTGTCAGATAGTTGCCTCTAGTCAAACAGGTTTCAGGTATTTTTTTAAAAAAAACTATTTATATATGTGTGTGTGTATGAGAGAGATCCACTGTGGAATAGCTGGATCGAATCCCGGATCAGCCATGGAAACCCACTGAGTGGCCATGGGTAAATCACACTCTCTCAGCCTCTGAGGATGACAATGCAACCCCCCTCCAAAATAACTTGTCAAGAAAACCCCATGATATGGTCACCTTACGGTCGCTGTAAGTCAGAAACAACTTGAAGGCACACAACAATATATATATATTGATATAGATATATGTGCAGGGGGTTGGAATAGATGGCCCTTATGGTCCTTTTCAACTCTAAAATTCTTTGGTTCACTTAAAAAACAGCAACTTTTAAACCTATTTTGTAGAAGTGAAACTGACACTGATCCCTCTATGAAACTGCACTCAATAGTCCAGATCTTAGAAACATTACCTTTGGGGATCATGGTTCCCCATATCCCTCAACCATCATGGTCACTACTTGCTAGGAGATTCTGGGACTTGCAGTCCAAAAGGTCTTTCCTTTTTTTGACAAAAAATCTGCCTATGGTCCTCTCTGTCCCTAACTGTCTCTGCAAATGGAAACTCCATCTAGTCATCTTTGTTAATTTACTGAATTTGTAACTGGATTCTGGGGGTGATCTTCAAAAAGTAACTTTTCCAAGATATGCAATACGCCAAGGCAGCAGTGGGAATCATGAGGCCTTCTAGAAGGTGTTGGACTGCAACTCTCAGCACTCCTCACCATTGGCAATGTGGGCCAGGACTGCTGGGACATGCAGTCCAACAGCAGTTGGAGGCAGACTGATTCACATTCCTGTCTTATGGAGAAAGGCAAGAAATTTCACTTTCTGTAAGCCTTGCTGGCATGATTTCTAACACCTTTGCTTGATGAAGAAGCCAGTGGAGCTTTGAAAGCTTGCAACATGTATCTTGTGCATTTTGATTGGCTCCATAAAGGTATCACTGTTTTATTGATTTTGGATGTTATGGTACATTGTTGTTGTTGTCTTTCCCATATGGAAAATGAGAGGGTAAGCTCTCCAGGCATGTCGGCTGGATCTACCTCTCTCTCTCAAGCACTTATTGAGACTGGGAAACACTAGACCCCACAAGAGAATAACCTAATCTGTCTGCCCAGGATATCCAACTTGGTTATTTCCTTCTGTGTAACTCTCTTCCTTGCAAAGGCTGTGCATCATTAAGCCATTCCACCATAAGAGAGAGGAAGAGAGAGAGCAAAGTTGTGGACAAGAGGCAGTGTCACATTTTAAAAACTAAATGGGAACCAGATGGGAAAGTTAACTCACTTCTAGGGTTTTCTTATACTGCAAATTCCGGTTTTTATGAATAGCGTCCATTACGAGCTCAATCTGTTGAAAAGAACACCAGCATTAGTAGTCTGTGCAGTTTTGCAGAAGGCTAGCAAAGCGTTTTGCACATCTACAAATAGAAGACCACACACAAGCAGCAAGGAAACACTAGGACTCTCTCCCACTTCATCCCTCACAAGAAAATGAGTACTTCTTTTCTACAGGGAACCAAGCCAACCCCAGGCCTTCTGCATGTCCACACAGTTTCTTTTGCTATCTGACAGAGAAGCAGAATTCGTCTGCATTTCAATTTATATCTTTTAAGAAAAGGGATTATAGTTTAGGACAGAAGACTTGCTCTAAGCCAGAATGGTCACCCATGCAGAAAACAGCCTTTCCATTTAAAGATGATTTTCATCGCTTATCTCTGCAGTTCCATAAGAGCTGGAAACTTAGCTTAATTGACCAAAAGCCAAAGTTTTCTGTCATCCAGGTTCTGCTCCAGATACCACTGAATTTTGTGCATGCAGTATGAAACTGATTTAACAGTATTGAAGAGGTTAGGATTTCCAGTTCAGGATCATCCCAGACCTAGATCAGCCCTGGTTAGAACTTGGATGGGAGATTGCCAGTGAATACTCACAAGGTACTGTGGGTTATATTTCAGAGGAATGATACTTCTGAGTATTCCTTGCCTAAGAAAACCCTATGAAAAATTCATGGGGTTGCTATAAGTCGACAGGTGACTTGTCAGGAGGATGCAGAGCAGATTTGAGGGTGAGTCCTGGTACCACAGGGAAGGAAGGAGGAAGCTAAGTAGATACATAGACTCCCCTTGAAAAATCTTTTCAAGTAGCAACCAGAAATCAATTAAGCCTCGCAAACTGTAGCAAGCTGATGCTCTGCTAGCTGAGCAGGAGATTTGCGCACAGTCCTTTCCCTTTGCTTGGAGCTGAGCCCCTTAGAGCAGGGGTAGGCAACCTTTCCCCTTTAAGGGCCGAGGGACTTCAGCTCCCAGAATCCCAGGAGCTATTAGCTAACATGGGACTATTGGCCGATATGGCTGAGGCTTCTGGGAGCTGAAGTCCCTCGGCCCTTAAAGGGGAAAGGTTGCCTACCCCTGCCTTAGAGCATGTGACTTACCCAAGGTCATCCATTTGGGTTTTCATAGCAGAGCAGGGATTTGAACCCTGGTCTCCAGTCTTACTCCAGTGCTTAAACTACTACACCACGCTGGCTCTCAGCTTTGTTAATGGCCATTGTTAATAATATAATTGTCACTAACAGTACTTTGTACATTCAATTTCACTCAGATTTCATTATCAACCTCTTATCACCCACTATGCATGCTTTGTGTTAGCATGTGTCTGCATATACCTGAAACTCTATATCAAGCATGAGAAAATGCACTGGATCTTGCAGCCAACAGCTCAAAAAATGCCAAATGTTGGTGGGGGGGGGGGGGGGATTCAAAGCAAACCCCAAATTGGCCAGAATTCTTTGTTGTTTTTCTGCAATAGACTCACATGTCTACCTGTTTGAAAATTCATCAGAAATTTGATCTTGTGTTTAGGTGAAATGACGGAGGAGATCAGCCATAAACTGCGTGCTGCATATTTCTGGTGAATACATGTGTCTTGATTCTCTATGGTTCCTGTCTTGTAAAGCGACTTGTATTTAACTTTGGCCTGTCATGTTACAATAAGAAGGTGACCAACCTGTTGCTGGCATACCTTTCAACTCACATAACCCTCAGCTGAGTTCAGGTCAGTAAAAATAAACAAACACACAGCTTCTTGACAGGAATCGAGAGTTAAGGGATTTGGAGTTTGGCGTCACTGTGTCTGCACAAATGGTTCGCAGTAAGGCTGACACAGAAAAGTATGTGATATTACAGGGGGGTAGCTATGGAGAGAAATGAGGGCCTTCCTCCAAATAAGTATTTCTTCCCCTACAATGAAATCTTCCTTCATTCTCTAAACTTCTTGCCTTGCAAAGAGTGAGACACTGAAAATCGTTCACTTCTAGATTTTTCTATTTGCTGTGATAACATTGCCTTGGGCACTTTGTTTGCCCCTTTTCCATACCCTCCAATTTTCCCAATTTGGCAGGGACAGTCCCAATTAATCCTCTGTCATCTCACTTTTCCAGCTCCTTTTAGAAAGTCCCAGTTTCTCTCTTCTCCTCCCACTTTTTTCTCAGCTTGCTTCAGTGGCTACAAACAGAGTTCAAAGAGCCAAAGTACTCAGTCAACTCAACGATGAGAAGAAGAGAGGAATGGGAAGAATCTTCCCCTTCTCAGTAGGCTCAGGCAAAAGCAAACTGCTGCAACCTCTCCTAGCGATTCTGTTTTTCTTCATTAATAACTTCTCTCATCTTGCCCACACTCTGCTCTTACTTGGCTACATGTGTCCTGGTTTTCATCTGTAAAATATTGGAGAGTATGCTTCTCTTTGGATGCCTAAACTGTATTTCTAAATACTCAGTTGAAGTTTTAAGTTACTACCATGCAAGACATTTGAGGACTGAAGGAAAATTTGATTGAGGGAATTCTTATGAGGAGCAATGCCTTCTCACTATACTTCTGTGATATTTACATATTTCATTGCCTATGGATTAAAACACAATATGTACACGTTTTATTATAATCTGTAGTGTGGAAGTGACTTGTGCCTTTGGTACATTAAAACTGTGCAAAGGATCCTTTCCTCCCATAAAATATTGGGAAGGTTAAGTGATGGGTTATATAGTAGAAACAGCTATTGCAGAGAAATTGTGATTTCAGCCACAAGTGATGAGATAAATCTATGAAGAGGAGGCAGGCGTGATTCAATCCTGCTCAAGGTTGTTCCTGTGAGAAGAATCTAGTTGTAACTACATTGAAGGGAAGGTATGGGAACAAGACAGGTAAATGTGTTTAATTATAACAAATGGGAATTGAGCCTACACTGAGTTTGAAATTGTGAACAGTTTAATTATGCAATGTTAACACTTGCCGTTTAATTCTGACAATGTCTCTGGACTGGATCTATAGTTACTGAATAAAGGTTTACTGAGTTTTAATTACTGGAGACTGACTTTCTGAACTTGGTTCGTGCCGGATTAGACAAATTGCTATAGTTGCATCATGTAGTGAGAAAGAGATTACAGATTATGACCATTCTGATCAGTGATCATGTTATTTTGGGAGCTGCAGATCCCAGAATCCCCAGCATGCTGGCTGTGGGATTCTGAAGTTCTAATCAATACACCACCAAGCCCTGGCTCACTTCAATGTAGAATTACCGAGAATATTTCAAGCCCCTCTACTCCTGACCTTTTTCCGATGAAGCTTTTGTTTCTCCCTGAAATCCTCCATTTTCCTTGCTTCTTCCCGCAGCGTCTGGGCCAGCTGGATGTGGCTTTGGCCGACACTATCCACCTCTGGAAGCAAGATAGGTCATAAAAATGAATCATTGCAAATAAATGCAAGTCAAATGGAAATAAACACTGGTTCATTTTAGTGCGAGTATGGAAGGAAATGCACTTTTATGGCAATTTTACAAGGATGGGCAAAGTGTAAATGCTACCACTGGAAGGTTGGCTAGGCTGATGGGAGTTGCAGTCTAACAAAACTTTAAAGGCCATACCTTGCCCACTCCTGTTCTGTAACTGGGGCAGAATTAGAAATCAAGTCCAAAACTTTAAAAAATCAGAACACACTGAGGGTCTTGCCAAGACCCTGACCACACTTGGAACCAGAGGGTGACTAATATGGTCACTCCTAAATATGGCTGCTAGTCCAAGGTTTTCCATACTTTGGCTCAGTTGTTAATCAGAATGGAGAATGCTGTCAAGAAATCAGAAGATGACTAGGAATTGGAAAGGCAGCTGTGAAGGAACTAGACAAGTTCGTGAAGTGTCAAGATATATCATTGAATACTAAAGTTAGGATTGTCCATGCCATTGTATTCATTGTATTTCCCATGTCTATGTATGGCTGTGAAAACTGGACAGTGAAGAAAGCTGATAGGAAGAAAATCAACTCATTTGAAATGGAGTTCTGGAGAAGAGTACCATAGATACCATGACCTTCTAAAAAGAGGAAAAAACGGATCCTGGAGCAAATCAAGGGTGACCTCTCCCTAGAAGCCAAAATGATTAAACTGAGACTGTCCTACTTTGGCCATATTGTGAGAAAACATGATAATACTGCTTGGTAAAGTAGAAAGCAGCAGGAAAAAAGGAAGACCATATTCCAGATGGATGGACTCAAATGAATATCGCTACAGCCCTGAGACTGCGAGACCTGAGCAGGGCTGATAATGACAGGTTGCCATAAGAAGAAGTTGATTTGACAGCATTAACAACTAGAAAGTCCAACACTCAAATCATTGCACCATATTGGTTCTCAACAGCCCTATTTAGGAGTGACATATACCTATATGACCTGTCCAAACATTAAGAACTATGTGACAGGCCCTGCTCTGGCCCGACAGCAAGAACTATCAGCTATTATGGACAGGACTTTCTTAGGGTGGCCGCAAGAAACCTTCTGAAACCCCCTCATCAATGAGAGATGTATATCCTCATCACAGCTGGCTTAAAAACAAATTTTGAAGGCACATTTATTCCAGTATGCATTTGTTCAAATTGTGCTGTACTGGGGAAAAAAATCTTCTGCAGTGGCTGCTGTTACTGCTGTGTATGTGTGGTGGTTTTAATTGCAATGATGAAACTGTAAATAATTGCTTAGAAATTATTAAACTTTTTGAACCAATCTGGCTGAAGGTTTGGGGAACTGAGCTATTTGAGGAATCAAGAAAGTGACTTTTCCAGTCTCTGCATGTTCATGTGCTTTTCCATCCTGTAAAGGAAGTGTGTCATGAAAGGTGGATTAAAAATACTTAGTAAATAAACTTAGAAACTTAAAAAATAAAATAATAACCAGACCAATTTTTTAAAGAACATTCCACACATGCAGAGCATGGACCACACCAGAGATTAAGATACAGGATAGGAGTCCCTGTCCAGGAAGGAAAGTCCACCTTTATTCTTTCCTGATCTCCAAAAACCACATCAAGGAACTTCCCTGTTCTTTCCACTTGTCTAACAATGGTTGCTCAGTCCCTCCCTGAGACACAAGGAAGGCAGTTCTGGCCAATTCAGTCCGGCTGACAGTAAAACACCAAACTGGCAGTGTGGGAAACTCCCACACGCAAGTGCCCAGAGGTTGCCTAGAAAGCTGGCATCTTTCCAAGGCTGTGAATTTCCAACAACCCATGAACTGCACCCTGTTGGTAACAACTATGTTTCCCTGAAACCCATGGACTTGTAGAGACACTGCAACCCAGTCATCTCAGACATGGACCCATACTGAATGGCAAACACACCTCAAGTTGTCCTGTCCCTCTTTTTTAGCTGGGGGTGAATCACATGTTCCCACCATCTCTGCCTCTATATATGACTGCCACCTCTTATCAAAGGTGATACAAGCATTTATCTTGCTCCACATTCTCAGACCAAAGACAGAACCCTGCAATCTGGTGAGCCAGAATGCCTCTTTTGCTTCCAAAAGAGATAGGAATGCTGAAAAGATGTGCTTCTTCCCCACCACAACAGTTGTGGAATTTCACCAGTGTGATCCTGGCAGTAGCAGTACAGACATCAGTTTTCCCAGGGCTATTCCAGATGAGCCAATAGTTCCAGAAAATGCCGGGCTATTCTTCTCCTGGGTTTCACATGTTGTGATGGTTGTTCCTAATCCAGTCATGCTCTAAATATACTGGGGGGTTGTGCACTCTCTTTTTCCCTTCTTGAGGTATGGTTAACTGTGTGATGCAGGTGGCGTTTCCTTCCTTCTCCATACTCCACCTCATAAAAATACGTCCCCTGAACCCCACTGCATGATCAGCCCATGTCCAATATTCCATTTTTAGGCAAGTTTCTGGAGCATGTTGTGGGCTCTGGGCTCCAGGGGTCCCTGGATGAAACAGACTATCTAGATCCATCCATTTCAATCTGGTTTGGTGTAGGAACTATTCTGGGAACTGAACAGGGGGAGTATGTTCCTGTTGATTCTTAGTACATTATCACACGGGGGAAATCTGTTGGTTAATCCGCACAAATCCCAAACAAAAACTGAATTTGTGCCTCACGATTTCACACGACGTCGCACAGAAACTAGTCAGAAACTGGACAGAAACTGGTATTATTCGAGATCTTTTTAATTTCGGGAGTTTAGAGGAAATGCATTTGCAAAATTACAGTAATTTTGCATTTACTGTAATGTGAAAAGCAAATACGCACGGACAATTCTCTTTTAAAACCTGGAGGAGGGCCAGGAGGAGGAGGGCCTCCAGGGAGGGAGAGTCCTGGGCTCCTTCTCAGTGCCAGGGAAGGGAAGGGAAGGGAAGGCAGCCCAGGAGAAAAAAGTTTGGGACGGAGGAGAAGTTTGGCATTTGGGATAGAGGGAAAAGGAGGGGAAAGAAGGCTTCCCTCGCAGCAGCTGTGGGGGGATGTGGGTGCAAGTGCTTGTGGGTGTGCTTGTGGAGCAACTTGGAGCTCCATCTCACCATGAAGTTCTGCCCTACAAGTCCTACAAAGGGGAAAGGCTTATGGGGGGGCATGGGAGCTACCTCCAGTTTCCCCCTCTCAATCCCTCCCTTGCCTTGCCTTGCCTTTCCAGCCTCCTCCTCCTCCTCTGCTCTCTTGGGAGGTCCTAACCCCAACAGAAGGGGGTTAGGACCTGTGCAGGAGGACATGACCCCAAATGTAGGACACTCTGACATTTCCTCCTGGGAAATGCAGGACTCGCCCTGGAAAAGGAGGAGTCTTGTCACAAAACACACCCATTTCCAGTACATGTACGGTTTCTTTTCACTTGTGTATGAAAGTTAAAAACGTCTTTTTTTCGCTTTTAACTTAGTTCTGTTATTAATGTAATTACGTGTGAAAAGCTTTTGCGTAATTAAGCTCTATTTTCACTTTCTTTTCAGGATGCTTCATTTCCACTTTATTATCTCTTTAACAACGAAACTGGCCCACATGTGACAACGTCCTTAGAATCACAGAATCCTAGAGTTGGAAGAGACCACAAGGGCTATCCAGTCCAAGGACTTTATCACACGGGGGAAATCCCATGCAGAAACGGGGTTTTAAATAGGAAAAAAAAAAACCACAAAAGCGGTAGATTTTTAGACAAAGTTGTTTTTAAAGTGTGCTTAACCCAAATGGAAAGTAGTCAAAAATCGCTTCTTTTTGTCACGTCAATAAACTAAGAAAGGTTCAATACAAGACAATACAGTACGTGTCAAACATCACACATCTTTTCATTTCCATCACTCTATATCCCATGCATAACTTGACATTCCCCTCTGAAATGTGGATCACAGCAGCCAGCTTGTCCTGCAGACTCTGCTGGGTGTCAAAGAGCATCACTGCAACACCCATCATCCACACACTGACACTTTTTACATTCGGAAAATCCTAAAAGTAAAAAGAAGTGGCTTTTGACTACTTTCCGTTCGGGTTAAGCACACTTTAAAAGCAATGTGTGTGGAAAATCTACCCACTTTTGCGGGTTTTCCCCACCTTTTAAATCCCATTTCTGCACGGGATTTCCCTCATATGATAAAATCCCAGCTCCCTGTCATGCAGGAAGACACAATCAAACCACAACCAACAAATGACTAGAATCATAGAATCATAGAGTTGGAAGAGACCACAAGGGCCATCCAGTCCAACCCCCTGCCATGTAGGAACTCCCAATCAAAGCATCCCCGACAGATGGCCATCCAGCCTCTGCTTAAAGACCTCCAAGGAAGGAGACTCCACCACTCTCCGAGGGAGTGTGTTCCACTGTCAAACCGCCCTTACTGTCAGGAAGTTCTTCCTAAAGTTTAGGTGGATCCATTGCTCTGCATCCTAGTCTCTGGAGCATCAGAAAACAAAGCTTGCTCCATCCTCAACATGACATCCTGTCAAATATTTAAACAGGGCTGTCATACCATCCCTTAACCTTGTTTTCTCTAGATCTTTCTTCTTCAGAACCAAAAATGAAAGCAGAAATCCAAATGCAAGCACTGGACAGAGCTCCGGGCAGAGCACATGGTTTACATGCAGAAGGTTGTGGTTCAGTCTTAGGCTGGTATTTTTAGGTAAGACTGGAAAAGGCATCTAATTATATGAAGTTTAATTACATGCCGGATGAAGAATATCCAATACAAGAAATAACATGCAAACTTATTTTGACAGAACTTGGAAAAGACGGTTTGTTTTTTGTCTAGAACTACATACTAGCTTTGGGATTCTGGGAGCTGTGGTTCAGAAAAGTAATTTTTCCAAGCTCTGAAATCATTGCATGCACTCTACCCAAAGGGGAGAAAATTGGTGAGGATGTCTGCATGAGCTACATACATAATCTAGTTAAATTCTTGAAAATGGTGGATCTCATGGGTTACTTACGCTGCTTAAAAACCTCAAGGGCTCTTTTCAAGGTGCTGAAATGAAGAGAAACATAAGGGGGGGGGGGGGAATGGAGAACACAGTTAGCAAACTGGGAAATCTTGAAGAAAGATATATTTGATGTGAAGTTGAAGGCTTTCACAGCTGGCATCCATAGGTTTTTGTGGGTTTTTCGGGGTGTGAGGCTGTGTTCTAGAAGAATGTATTCCGCACATTTCGCCTGCATCTGTGGCTGGCATCTTCTCTGAATGTATTTGAATGTATCTGAAGAGGCCAGCCACAGATGCAGGCAAAACGTGCAGAATACATTCTTCTAGAACACAGCCTCCCAGCCCGAAAAACTCACAAAAATCTAAAGATATATTTTGTTTTGTTTTCAGGTCATTAGAAGGTTAGGAGAATAAGACTTCCTTGTAAAGTTGCAGAAACTGGCCCTGTTTCAACATCCTGTGAGGCAATCTTTGAAACCAAAACTACAACTTCACAGTTGGGCGTGAGGATCAGGATTTTTATTTCTTTCCATTTCCAGTAACCTCCTCAGCTTCCCTCATTGGTGGCCAAATACATCTAGGCTGCATCCTCACTGCAGATATAACGCAGTTTGATGCCGCTTTAACTGCCATGGCTAAATGCTATGGGATTCTGGGATGTGTAGTTTTGTGAGATATTTAACCTACTCTGTCAGAAAGCTCTGGTGCCACAGCAAACTGCAAGTCCCAGGATTCCATAGGATGGAGGCGTGGCAGTTAAAGTGGTGTCAAACTGCATTATTTCTGCAGTGCAGATGCAGCCCTAGATTCTGCAACAGAGGCTAATCTAAAACATTTTGGTACCCAAAGTTCAAAAGTTTGCATAGAAGTCCTTTGTTTAGCAAAGATTGCCATCAGTCCACGATTTTAATGGTAAGCATTACTCAACACTCAAGAGACACATTTTTCATAGGTTTTTTAAAAAATATTTTGGATTAGTATTTTAATCTATTCTTTCCACCCTCTCTTAGACCAATGATTCTCATGATTAGACCTCTAAATCTTTTGATCTTCAGCTCCCAAAAACTTCAGTGAGCAAGGCCATTGGCCACTGGTCAGGGATTCTGGGAACTGGTGCACCAAAGGCTGAGAACCTACAGTTTTAGAGTGCATCTGCACTATTGAAATGATGCACGTTGATACCACTTTAAGCGCTGTAGCTGCAACGTATGAGATTTGTGGCTTTACAAGGTCTTTAGTCTTCTCTGCCAAAGAGGGCTGGTGCCTCACAAAACTACAAATCCCAGGGTTGTGTAGGATGGAGCCATGGCAGTTAAAGTGGTGTCAAACTGCATTATTTCTACAATGCAGATGCACCTTTAGACTAAAAAAAGATTTTTAATTATTATTATTATTTTGCTAGATAAAGGGTCTGAGCCAAATAATTAAAAATGGAACAAAAATACTGACTCACTTTAACTCCGTCTGCCCACAGGGCTTCTTTCTGGACAAATTGAGAAGTTCCTTCCCATATCTTTCTTCTATAGAAGCCCTGCAATGTGAAAAACAGAGAAAGTTAGGAGAAATGAGTATAACAATAAGGAAGAAAGGGAGAAAGAGAAATAAAATGAAAAAGGGGGATTGTGGGCAAAGGGTGGCCAGCCTGACCTAAAAATTGTATAGAAATATATATTCCTGAAACTTGTTGGAAACATTACTTCTTTGGACCACAGTTCCCATGTCTACAACCAAACAGGCTGAAGGATTTTGGGCAGGGTGACCAGATCTCCTCCTTTTCCAGGACATGTCCTACAATTCAACCAGGAGGCATTTCAAAATGTCCTCCATTTTGAGCATGACTGAGAAGCATGAATTTACATTTATATTACTGTTTTCAGCTTTTATTTGGTAATGTCTTATATTTTGCAGTGCCTTGTCCTCCTTTGCAGTTATGACACCCAAATTTGGGGGGCTGTTGTTCTTTCCAAACACCTAGAGCAGAAATACAGGGAAACTATAGGAAAAAGAAACCCGTTTTGGGATCATTTATGGGGACTGTCAAGATAAACAATTAAATTCAATATTTACCACAGTACCACTGCTGAAGAAATCTGCCTGACATCAAACTTCCAAGTGGCCAATTTGGAAGGGACACGTCTGACTAATCCGCCATCATCCCACTTTTTCAGCTGCTTTTCTCTCTCTTCCTCCCACTCTCCCCCTTTGTTCTCAGCTTACTTTAATTGCTCCAGACTGAGTTCGAAGTGCAAAAGTAGTTTGCAAGGACAAAGAGAACCACTGGATGAGCAATGCAGAGAAACAAAAGGCAATAACAAAAAATGAAAAACAAGGAACCTCTTCCACAAGATCCGGGAGCCCAAAGGGAAGTTCAAACCAAGAACCAGAATGCTCTATAACAAGAAAAAGAACATACCGTATTTTTCGCCCTATAGGGCGCTCCGGCATATTGGGCGCACCCAATTTTTAAGGGGGAAAATCCAAGAAAAAAGGATTCCTCCCTTTAGCCGGAGGCCGGTTGTTCAATGGGCTGGTGCTGGGATTGGAGACCGATCCCAGCACCAGCCCATTGAACTGAGGTCGCGGGGGGGGGGAAGGAGGGCTTCTTCCCCCCCCCCCGCGACCTCAGTCTTTGAATGGGCTGGTGCCGGGATCTAAGCGATCCCGGCCCCAGCCGATTGAAGACTGAGGCCGGCGGGGGAAGGAGCCTTCCTTCCCCCCCCCCCCCGGCCTCGGTCTTGGAATGGGCTGCTGCCGGGATCGTTTCGATCCCGGCACAAGCCCATTCCAAGACTGAGGCCGGGGGGGGGGGGGAGAAGGAGGGCTCCTTCTCCCCCCCCCCCCGGCCTCAGTCTTTCTATGGGCTTGTGCCGGGATCGAAACGATCCCGGCACAAGCCCATTCCAAGACTCAGGCTGGGGGGAGAAGGAGGGCTCCTTCTCCCCCCGGCCTCAGTCTTTCTATGGGCTTGTGCCGGGATCGAAGCGATCCCGGCACAAGCCCATTCCAAGACTCAGGCTGCGGGGAGAAGGAGGGCTCCTTCTCCCCCCAGCCTCAGTCTTTCTATGGGCTTGTGCCGGGATCGAAGCGATCCCGGCACAAGCCCATTCCAAGACTCAGGCTGGGGGGAGAAGGAGGGCTCCTTCTCCCCCCGGCCTCAGTCTTTCTATGGGCTTGTGCCGGGATCGAAGCGATCCCGGCACAAGCCCATTCCAAGACTCAGGCTGCGGGGAGAAGGAGGGCTCCTTCTCCCCCCGGCCTCAGTCTTTCTATGGGCTTGTGCCGGGATCGAAGCGATCCCGGCACAAGCCCATTCCAAGACTCAGGCTGGGGGGAGAAGGAGGGCTCCTTCTCCCCCCAGCCTGAGTCTTGGAATGGGCTTGTGCCGGGATCGCTTCGATCCTGGCACAAGCCCATAGAAAGACTGAGGCCGGGGGGAGAAGGAGCCCTCCTTCTCCCCCCGGCCTCAGTCTTGGAATGGGCTGGTGCCGGGATCGTTTCGATCCCGGCACAAGCCCATAGAAAGACTGAGGCCGGGGGGAGAAGGAGCCCTCCTTCTCCCCCCCGGCCTCGGTCTTGGAATGGGCTTGTGCCGGGATCGAAACGATCCCGGCAGCAGCCCATTCCAAGACCGAGGCCGGAGGGGGAAGGAAGGCTCCTTCCCCCGCCGGCCTCGGTCTTCAATCGGCTGGGGCCGGGATCGCTTCGATCCCGGCACCAGCCGATTCCAAGACTGAGGCCGCGGGGAGAAGGAGCCCTCCTTCTCCCCGTGGCCTCAGTCTTTCAATGGGCTGGTGCCAGGATCGCTTCGATCCCAGCACCAGTCCATTCAAAGACTGAGGTCGCGGGGGGAAGGAGGGCTCCTTCTCCCCACGGCCTCGGCCCCTTCGCCCTATAGGGCGCACTCACTTCCCCACGCATATTTAGGGGAAGAAAAAGTGCGCCCTATAGGGCGAAAAATACGGTACTACAAGATTAAGAAGAAATAAAAAGCTGCTGGATGCAATACACAGAAGAGTTATATGAAAGAGATGAAAAAATGAATGACACATGGAATCAAGAACTATATGAAGATGAACCCCAAATTCTAAAAAGTGAGGTGGAAGTATAATAAGAAAATTTGTGAAAAATAAATCAGCAGGAACAGATGATATTCCAATTGAACTGCTACAGTCCACACAGAATCAATTCTGGTGTTAACTAATATATGTCAATAAATATGGAAAACAAAAAGGTGGTCAACAGACTGGATACAATCAATATACACCCCCATCTACAAAGGGGAGACAAAATGCTGCAGCAACTATAGGGTCATAGCATTAATTTCCCACACAAGCAAAATTCTGCTCAAAATTCTGCAGCATAGACCCAATCATATATGGAGAGAAAAATCCCAGAGGTGCAAGTGGGATTCAGGAAAAAAGAGACACCAGGCACCATAATTGCAAACATATAATGGCTTATGGAGGGTACCAAGGAATTCTGGGTGGGGGGGAATCCGCATGTGCTTCATAGCAAAGTCTTAACTGCATACACCACAAAAAGTATGGATGGCTTTAAAGACATGGGAGTGTCATACATTTGACAGTCCTGATGAGAAATCTGTACTTAAGACAAGAGGTTACTGTTAGAACAGAATATGGAGAAACAGAGTGGTTTCCAATAGGTAAAAGGGTCAGGTAAGGCTGCATTTTAACACCCTATTTATTCAACTTGCATGTTGGAAATATCATAAGAAAAACAGAAATAGGAGGAGTGAAGATAAGAGGAAGGAACATAAACAATGTAAGACATGCAGATGACACCATATTACCAACAGAAAACATCACAGGCTTGCAACAATTATAAAAATCAAAGAAGAAAGTCCAAGGGCAGGCTTACTGCTGAACATAAAGAAAACAAAAATGATAACCACAGAGGATCTATATAAATTCAAACAACACAATGAGTTCCCGTACCTAGGATCAAACATTGATCAGAATGGAGATTGAAGCCAAGAAATCAGAAGACTGGGAATGGGAAGGGCAGTATGAAAGAACTAGACAGTAAAGATATACAACTGATAAAGTTTAATCATCCAATCCTTTGTATTCCACATCATGAAGTATGGGATGAGAGAACCGGAGTGGGAAAAGGGATAAGAAGAAAATCAACTCATTTGAGACACAGTGCTAGAGAAGAGTGCTGAGGATACCATGGACAGCCAAAAAGACAAACGAATGGGTCCTTGAACAGATCTAGCCTGAACTCTCCCTGGAAACCAAGATGATCAAATTGAGGGTGTCGTACTTTGGTCACATAATGAGAAGATATGACTCACTAGAAAAGACAATGATGCTAGGAAAAATAGAAAGCAGTAGAAAGAGAGGAAGACACCATGCCAGATGGATAGACTCCATCAGGGAGGCAATGGGCATGAGCCTGCAGGATCTGAGCAGAGCAGTGGATGACAGGGAGTCTTAAAGATATCTCATCCATGGGGTTGTCATGAGTCTGGATCCACGCAAGGACAGTTAGCAACAACACATTCCAGCAAGCCTTTGGGCACTGATTGTTTAAAGAAAAGGGCTTTTTATGGTGCTATACTGCTTTAATCTTTTTTTAAAGAGTTATGTTTAAATGGTTTCAATTCTGCTGTTAGTTTAATACTATTTTAATCTCAACTTTTGTATGTTTTCAACTATATGTGTAATTTCCTGCCTTTAATAAGCTACCCTAAGTCCCAGTCTAGGAAAAAGATGGGGAATAAATAAGGCATTAATGGATGAAGGGTGGATGAATTTAAAAGGCTTCTCTTCCATCAAGGATCATACCCTTCCCATGTTTCCAGATGAAGACACGTACCTTTCCTTCAAGAAATCTTCAAACTCCTTGCAGTTCTTTCTGCCATTGTTCAGGTGTTGGATGATACTGTCATATCCCACTGTGCTAATCAAATCTGTAGACTGAGAAAAGAATTGACAAAAAGTATTTAGAAGAAAAATCAATCATTGCCCCTATTACAGACAGAGAAGAAACGAGCATTCTCATCCTGTGTCACGTTTTTATTTTTAAATCCATGGAGATAACTGCCTCAAGTTACTGCCCGGCACATTAAAAAAAAACACTCAAAACACCCAGAAAGGTTTGCAGATGTAGCTACCACACGTTTTAAACCATAATTCCCAGAATTTATTGCTGGTCAGCTTCAGTTGGAGTCCTAAAAAAGTTTTATAACTCTGGAAGTTGTATTCTCAAATGGGCATTTCTAGGGGAGTGCAGAGGATATGGACCACACTGAGTGACACCTCAAAAATGGGGTCTGCTTTGCATGTGGAGTGTACTATCACACCTCCTGGACTCCCAGGATTCCTGGAGACTGAAGGCCCAGAGAAGGATCCAGTCCATCCATCCAGAGGTAGCAAAGAGGCCAGCTGGGATGTTGTCAGCATGCCACAACAAACTCCTGGAGATCTCTTCCATTGCCGAATAGCACCTAGAGTCCCTTGGTTATTATACCCAAATAGCCTCTTTTGCATCTAATTGAACTTTGATATCAGACTCCATCCTGAAAAGAGCACTTTGTCACATAGGTCTGCATAGAAAGCTCCTGATGTGATTCAGGCAGGAAGTGCTAAGGGCACATAGCCAGAAAGATATCCTTTGTAATTCAGATCCATTCTTCCAATCTCAGGGGCAAAGATGGCTCTGCTTTGTCACCATCCAGACATCAAAGAGAAAAGCCATATGGATCTGCCACTTCTTTGTTTAGGATGGCTACACTTTATGGCACAGGAGTTTCCTCTTTCCTTCTATGGATGCTTCCACCTCTAAGCTACCCAAAAATCAGCCTACCAGGTGAAAAAGTATAAAGGAGGGCTGTTTGCTCTTTGTCTTGTCTTGGGTGAAGTAAAAAAACCATTATTTTACCTAGACTCCTCAGAATTGCTAGCATTCTGAGTCCACTTTCTCTACAGTTTCCCCTCTGATCTGGACTTCTGGCTCTTGTAAGGTAATTTAAGTTTCCTACGGCTTCAGTCTTTGGTAAGGAAACAAAAAATATTAAATATCAAAAATGTCAAAGCCAGTCCTGTTGGAATCTAGCTTTAAATTAGCAGAGTAGCAGAAATGTGCTAACTATGCTTCCCTAAGAACTGAGACTGACTCCAAAAACAACACAAGTAGCTTAAAGTTAAAACAAAAGTTTACTAATGGTTTTAATCTATACTTACATAGAAGCTATATCCTAATCTAGCTCATTAATAGTTCAGGTAGAGAAGAAATATTTATCTCACCATCTTTCCAAAAAAAGTTGAGAGAGGAGGAAGATGGAGAACATGCCGCTTAGTTGAAAATCTTTGAGAGAGAGTAACTGTTAGTCCGAAAGGGGAAGTGACCTAAATCATATGGTTAGTTTGAATAAGAGGGGGTTGCATGCAGGAAATCCCTATCTATCTAAGGACGAGGGGGAAAGAATGCCATGGCTCAATGCTATACAATTCTAGGATTTTTGTTTTGTAAGATATTGTTTTGTAAGATTGTAATTTTGCAAGATATTTATGCTTCCCTGTGAAAGAGCTCTGGTGCCGCAACCAACTACAAACCCAGGGATTCCACAGGATGGAGCCATAAGAGTAAAAGTGGTGTCAAATTGCATTAATTCTGCAGTGCAGATTCAGGCTCAGTCATTAATCAGAATGGAGACTGCAGTCAAGAAATCAGAAGAAGACTAGGACTTGGAAGGGCAGCTATGAAGTACAAGATCCTGAAGTGCCAAGATCAATCAAGATACAGCGAGCCCTCCACATTTGCTGGGGTTAGGGGAGCAGGATCCCCGTGAAAGTGGAAAAAACACAAATAAAAAAAAACTATTCTTTTTTTAAAGTGAGATAACACAGCTCTATGGTCAACTCTTGCCAGACCTTGACCGTAGAATCACACTGGAGGACCTACAAATGCCTAGAGAAGTGTTCTTGCTAGGAATATCTAGGTCCTCCAGCACAACTCTGTGGTTAACTTCCAATGGAAGTTGACCATAGAGTCACGCAGGTGGACCTAGAGATTCCTAGAGAGAACATATTGATCAAATCCATGAACAATCAAATCCACAAAAGTCAAAGCCGCAAATGTGGAGGGCCAACTGTATATCACTGAATACGAAAATCGAGACCTGAACAGAGCTGCTGAGGATAGGATGACTTGGACGTCTCTCATTCATAGAGCTACCATCAATCAATGCCAACATGATAGTAGTTAATAACAACAACAATATAACATTTAGCCAACTACTATTTTAAATTATCGTAAGCTGTCTTGGGTCTCTTGGCAGGAGAGAGGTAGGCTGTAAATTAAATAAACAAGTACTGCAAATAAATAAATAAATTACCTAACACCTTCATAAAGCTTGGAAAAATTGTCCCAGTTTCTCTGTCCTCTTCTCACTTTTCCCTTCTGTCTCCAGCTTACTTTATTTGCTGCAAACTGAGTTCAATGTGCAAAAGGAGTTCGCAGTCAAGTAGTCCGGTGAGGGAAAGGAGAGGGTTGGGACCTTGTCCTTCCCAGTAGCCTCAAGCAAAAGCAAACCACTGCAGTATATCTGAGCTTGTGAATTCTTCCTCATTTATAACTTTTGCCATCCTGAACACACTCTGATATTATTTGGCCCCATGTGTTCTGGATCTCATCTCTGAAATGTTGGATAATATCATTTTGTACTGGCTCTCCCTTCGTCTTCTCAGCCCTGCAAGATGTTATCTACATATGCAGTTTATTCACCCACATTAAAAAGCTCCTTTAAAATACTCTAATTTCCGCAAAAGCTTATGAAAGGATGTGGTTGCAGCTTTAAACACTATATATTGAAAACCACTGTTACTGCAACTTGGAACACACTCACACAGCAGTATGAGATCCAGAGTTCAATTCCCAGAGTTATCTTAAAATCAGAAAGATACAAAAGCACTCAAAGTGACTGGAACTTGTCTTCTAGAGTTCCTAATGCAAAGACAAACACAGTTCTCAGTTTGTCTTTTAAGGGCAGGTCATTTGTTCCAAAGCAGAAACAACAATGTTTGCAGGAAGACAGGTGAGAACGGCTACTTAGAATTGACCTTAAAAACAAAACATCAACATACCAATTTGGCAATACAGCCAGAACTGGAAAATATTATTTCTTGGAGTACAGGTCTGAAATGCTGAGCAGAACAAGACAGATACAGTGGTCTCTTGGTATCTGTTGGATTTGGTTCCAGGACCCCCATGGATACCAAAGTATATAGATTATCAAGTCCCGTGAAATACAATGGCGTAGTGAAATGGAGAACCTCACAGACCTGGAACAACTACAGTCACCCCTCCATTTTTGTGGGAGATATGTTCTGGACACACACACACACAATGAAGATGGAAAATCGGCAATATTCAAGCCCCATTGGCTTGAATGGTGGCACATGTCCATGGCTGCATGCCCCATTTTGTCCCCCTCCGTTTGCCACCCACGAACGGACAAGGGACACACACTCCAAGTCCGCGAAAACGGAGGGGTGACTGTACTAAGGAAGATCGAAGAAGAATGTGCAAAGACAGGCTTATTGTTGAACGTAAAGAAAACAAAAATAATGACCAGAGAGAACTTACACACATTCAAACTAGACAATGAGGAAATAGAAATAGTAAAAGAGTTCTCATATCTGGCATCAAACATTGGTCTTAAGGGGAACTGCAGTCAGGAAATCAGAAGAAGATTAGGAATGGGGAGGTGACTATGAACGAACTGGAAAAGATTCTAAAATACAAAGACATACAACTCAGTACAAAAGTTAGAATCATACAAGCCATTGTATTCCCTATTACCATGTATGGATGTGAGAGTTGGACAGTCAAGAAAGGAGATAGGAAGAAAATCAACTCATTTGAGAGAATGTGGTTCTGGAGAAGAGTGCTGAGGATCCCATGGATGGCCAAAAGGACAAACAAGTGGGTCCTAGAGTAGATCAAGCTAGAGATATCCCTAGAAGCCAAGATGACAAGACTTAGGATGTTATCACACGGAGCCCAATCCAAACAAAATCCACACGAAATCCTGAACGATACCGGATTATTGGCCCATGTTTTCACACGACGTCGCACAGAACCCCGACAGAACCCTGACAGAAAGTGGAAAGATCCGAGATCTTTTGTATTTCGGTTTCTTCAGGAAATGCAATTGCGGATGAGGGTGATTCCGCATCTACCACAAATGTGATCGCCAAATACATATTGGGGAGCATTTCCCCATCATTACCCATGGTTCCCGCGAGCATTCCTCTATCTGCGCATGTGCAAGAGGCTCATTTCTACTACATTTACGGGATATTTTCGCTTGTGTGTGGACGTTCTTTGCACTTGCTGTAAATTCGCAATTAAGGTAATGACGTTTGAGGAAACAAGTTTATTTTCGTAATGCCTCATTTCCACTTTTATTTTCGCTTTCTGGCCCACATGTGATAACGTCCTTAGACCGTCGTACTTTGGACACATCATGGAAAGGCATGAATAGTTGGAAAAGAAAATGATGATAGGAAAGATGGAGGGAAGTAGAAAGAGTGGAAGGCCACATGCTAGTTGGATGGATTCTATTAAAGAGACCACAAATCTGAGTTTGCAGGAGCTAGGCAGAGCAGTGGGGGGGGGGGGGGGGGCTGGAGATGTCTCATCCATAGGGTTGCCATGAGTCGGGATTGACACAAAGGCAGTTAACAACAACAACAACAAAGTGAAATGGTGTTCCTTGTATAAAAAAGCAAAATCAAATTTGTTTTTTGGAATTTATATTTTTTTGGAATATGTTTAAGCCATGGACACTTGAACTTGTGCATAAAGAATCAATGGATATGGAAGGCCAACTGTACTAGCTAATAGTCATGGTAGCTGAGGAATTCTGGGAGCTATAATACAAAAGAGTCATAGTACCAAGTTCCAGATACAGTGCATGTACATGGACAGTCCCAGATTTGGCCAAGATCTTCTCTGCTTGGGATATCTGAGTAGAGTTCACTCAGTAGAAAACACTGAGCTGAACAGAACAACATCGTCACTTTCAATAAGTTGGTTTCTTATGTTTAATACAGAATTCATCATTGGTTTCCTTTGAACATGGACAAACTGGTGCAGTAGGGCTTCATAAAAGATAAAATAAAATCATATCGCCGTCTCTGATCTGACACTCCAATACACATGTGCTGGACCACAGTACCCATCATCCCTTGCCAGCAGGGCCTTCTTGAAGGAGCCAGGTCAGGAATGACTAATATAGTGTGTCTAAGAAGGGTGTTGATACACAGCAGCAGGATCAGCTGGTAGTCACAGGGCAACCCTCCAGACATTGTAGGACTGCAACTCCCAGTGTAGCACATGGTGAAGACTGCTGGGAGTTGTTGTCCAATAATATCCGGAAGGCCAAGTGATTCCCTCTTCTGAAATAGTGAGATATCCATCAATTAAGTTTATGCATCCATCAAATGCTGGTGTTCACTCAAAAGTCAAAAGTGAAAAAAACAACTACATGGAAGAGGTCCAGGCATTATATCTGCTAACTGAGGAGCTTATCGTGTTACAAAATAAACTTATTTATCCCTGCCGGTTTTAAGACAATTACGGGATGCAGCCTGGCGGCAGTATCGGCAACATTTTGCATGTGATAGTACCCGGCTGCATTCCGTAATTGTCTTCTGGCGTATAAGACTACTTTTTAACCTGCAAAATCTGGGGTTAAAGTGGGGGGGTCGTCTTATACGCCGGGTATAGGGAGGTTCATGGTAGGTTTGCCTTAGTGTCATCATCAGTTGGAAATGACTTGAAGGTGCACAGCAACAACAACAACAGTTTTGGAAGTCATACTCTTCCCAAACTCTACATTTTAACTGGAAAAGTGGGGGGTCGTCTTATACGCCCAGTCGTCTTATACGCCGGAAAATACGGGTAGGTTTATTTTGTAACACGATAAGCTCCAACGCCTCTATAAGTGAAGCAACTTTTCTTGAAGGCTTTTTATGCCAGTCCAATCCCCCTTTTCAAAGGACAGGATTCAACTCTAGCTGATCCTACTGTAGCTGTAGTTGCCTGCCTACAACAAGCAAGATAAAGAGCAGCTGCCTTGAGAATCCCTTACGAAGCATTTGTGAACGGCAAAACAGACAGAAAAGGAGCAAGCAGAGAAGCCAGCCTTACCAGCGTGTTTTTAATAAGCCTGGTTCCACTGCTTGAAGCAAAGGCGGGAGGGAGAGGAAAAAAGCAAGAGGAAGCAGCATCAAAAGACCCATCTTTGCTTCCTTCCTTAATACTCTTCGGCAGGCAAATGAGTTACACCTTGGCTGCATCTCTTGTTGCACCAATTCAAGTGTCACAATGCATGCCATCCTGCCAGCATCGAGTGGGAATCTTCAGCAGCCCTGGAGGGCACAAAGGGCCAGTGTAAACATGTCAGCTCAGGATGTTATCCAGGTCACCATCTCCGTCATGGTTATAAACAGATATACAATATATTCCCAGAAAGGAAGAGCTTTTTGCAGGAGTGTCCATGGAAATATAGATAGGCAAATTCAAGGTGATAAATCCCGAGCCGATAAGTCTTCGGAGCCGCAGCAGCAGAATACACACTCAGGGAACGAGAGAGGAGCTTGGAAAAGTTACTTAAGAGGCAGATCTCTGAAGTGAACGCAGTCTTGCATTTTCAGGGATGGAGATCCACCATCTTTTTCCCATTCCAGCAGGCATTGCCAGGAGTAATCTTGCTACCTGAACATCATCACACCTGGATTTTCTGTCTTGAGCCATACTTTAATTGCAGAAACAAGAAAGATGTTTTCAAGTGCTTTTATCTTTTTAATTGTATTCTATTTTTAAACAATTGATCTGTTTTAATTTTGCAACAGTTTAATTCTATTTTAATTGTCACTTTTGTAAGTGTTTAATTTTATTTTTAAAAGTTTTTAATTGAAAGTTTTTAGATCGTAAGAGGCTCTGGGTCACAATTCTGGGAGAAAAGCAGGATATAAATCAATATAATAAATAAATAAGTTGGCACAAAAGGGTTGGTGCATTTCATTAACTATTAATAAGCATATATTAAAATCAGTGTGTATAGAGCAATTGTACTGTCTATTCTCCTTTACGGGTCTGAAACATGGGTCACCTATCGCCAACACTTACGACTCCTCGAACGCTTTCATCAGCGCTGTATACGCACAATCCTAAATATACACTGGACTGACTATGTGACAAATGTTGCTGTCCTTGAGCAAGCAGGGATCACAAGCATTGAGGCCCTGCTATTGAAAACGCAGCTGCGCTGGGCAGGGCACGTTTCTAGGATGGAGGACCATCACCTCCCAAAAATAGTACTCTACGGTGAACTCGCCACGGGTCAGTGTAAGAGGGGTGCTCCAAAAAAGCGATACAAAGACTCCCTGAAACAACATCTCAGGCTCGGCCAAATTGATCACCAACAATGGTCCACCCTGGCCTCACATCGGGAGGCATGGAGACGCACTATCCACAATGCTGCAGCCTTATTTGAGAAGTCACGCCGAACAAGTCTCGAAGAGAAACGACAACGCAGAAAGAATCACAAACCGGAAACATCACCCAAGGAGATCTTCTGCTGTGCTTTCTGCAACCGGACTTGTTTATCTCGGATTGGCCTTTTTAGTCATCAGCGCGCTTGCAAAAAGTGTGGGATGAGTCCTTCCTGAATCTTCGTTTGCAAAGAAAAGCCAGAGAAGAAAGAATAAGCATATATAACAAGCTTTAACTGCAGAGATTTGCCTCTTAAGTAACTTTTCGAAGCCCACCTCTCATTCTCTGTGTGCATTCTGCTGCTGTAGCACCAAAGATTTATCAGTCTCGGACTTGTTACCTTGAATTTGCCTATCTATATTTTCCATAGATAATCCTGCAAAGAGCACTTCCTTTCAGGGGACATATTTCCATTTCAATTTGTTGTTCACAATGTGTGCCTTCAAGTCATTTTTAACTTATGGCAACCCTAAGGCGAAACTGTCATAAGGTTTACTCAACAAGATTTATTTAGAGAAGATGTTGCCATTGCCTTCCTCTGAGGATGAGAGTGTGTGACTTGCCCAAGGTTTCCATGGCTGACTGGGGATTCAAATCTCTGGAATCATAGTCCAACACTCAAACCACTAGATCACAGTGGTTCCCACCCCAGATTGGCTCCCACATTTGGAAGAGGGGGAATAACTAATAAATGTATGCCAACTGGCATTAAAATTTATGTTTGGTGCCTGCCCTAAAAGCTTGAACAGAATGAAGCTGAAAAATGCTAGCCATTATTGTTACAGGCTTATCACTTTATTACTGATTCCTGTATGCATCCCAGTAAAAGTTCTAGGGTTACAAACTCCAAAAGGCAGTTTTCTGAGCCAGATGATGAACCTCTATATGGCAAACAACTTAGGAAGACCACCTGGATGCAAGGAAAACCAACCCCTTCCAAGCTGCCCTTTATATTTATTGGTTTAAACCCTTTTCACCTTGGCATTAAATGAACTATTGCAAGATCTGTTAGTTCTTTAACATTGTCTCTCATGTAATTAATTAATAAATTAGTTATACAATTAAGTCAATGCTGAAATTCCACTGTCAATCCCTGAAGGTTTTAAAAAAAAATGAATCAAGCTGCCCCCTTTTGTTAGAATATTTCCAAATTATTTGACTACTTGGTGAGTTTTAACTGTTTAGAAAATTTCCAATTTTCATTGACAATTTAATCAGTTTTAACTAGTTAGTTCCTATCTCTTTAATTGAGGATCTCATGGCTAAAACATCTAGCACCCATGATTCTTTCTCACTCCACTTTTTTTTCCAAACCACCTAGCCTGATGAAGAATTCTGGATAACCCAAAAGCTTAAACACTATGATGGAATCGTAGTTGGACCTACTATAAATACTGCCTACCGGAGGGTTAGACTACAACTCCCATAATCCCCATGTGGCCATGCTGGTTGTCTGGGACATAAAACTACCTATGCATTTAATTCTTCATGGAGCAGCAAAAAACACTGGGTCAGCATTAGATTTGCTATTTCTTTTTTAAAATAAATGATTCCAAGCATATTCAAATCGTGCCACCCACAGTCCTACTTGTCCTTGTGTCATATGCCAGGAAGCAGGACCATAGTAGAGGGAATAATCACGAATCTTAGCTTTAATTTTTCATTTCCGTAACAGACCTACCACACTGCTGGGCTCCATGTTTAACTTCATCTGGATTTACGTAACGCTGCAACTCTATCTTCATTCACTAAAAAAAGACTGTGTGCATCTGCACTGCAAAGCTACAAATCCCAGGACTCCAGAAGATAGAGATGCAGCACTTAAAGTGGAATCAAACTCCATTATTTCTACAGTGTAGATTCACTCCAAATCTGGCCATGTTCCTGGTTTTAAATTATTTTAAACTGTTTTAACTGGTTTTAATCTGTCTTGCCTATAGGAGCAAGGATTCAGTCTAGAGTTTGTTGTTGTTTGACTCATGCTGACCCTATGGATGAGACATTTCCAAATCTTTCTATCCTCAACCTCTCTACTTAGATTCAGCTGGTCCAGGCTTGTGTCCTCCCCAACCAAGTCTGGCATATGGTCTTCCTCTCTTTCTACTGCCTTCCACCTTTCCTAGCATCATTGTCTTTTTTCGTGAGTCATGATGTGGCCAAAAGATGACAGCCTCAATTTAGTCATCTTGGCTTCCAGAGAGAGTTCTGGCTTGATCTATTCTGAAACTCATTTGCTTGTCTTCTTGGCCACCCACAATATTCTCAGTATTTTTCTCCAGCACCACATCTCAAACAACTTGATTGTTTTCCTACTGAAAACCATATCTCAAATGACTTGATTGTTTTCTTTTTACTGTCCAGCTCTCACATCCGTACATGGTGATGGGGAATATAATGGCTTGAATCCTCACTTCAGTGTCCAGAGTTATATCTTTACGCTTTATGATCTTGTCCATTTTCTTTTCATAGCTGTCCTTCCCATTTGTAGTCTTCTTCTGATTTCTTGACTGCCGACTCCGTTCTGATCAATATGTGAACCTAGAGGTCATTCAGACGTTGTTGTTTTTAGTGCGACTATGCAAATAATCTCACTCATGCAATCCGGGTTTGTTGTTCACACTAGGGAACCACACCTATCTGCATCTCTGTGAATTCTGTTGCTCCTATGTGCCAGCACTCAAATAAATGATGCAGATGGATTTGAAACACGTTCAAGGCATGCAGAGTTTTATCCCTATTTATCCCAGGTATCAGTTATTCACACAGCTGAGAATACAAATCTTTCAGAAAAACCTGGAAGAAAACCCAAGATTGATTATCCCGGATTAAGTGGGGTTTTTCGACAGACTCACCAAACTTAATCAGATGCATTTGAAATGCATGTGAATAATAAAGATTCAACGCAGATTCTACCTGGATTATTTTCACCATCTGAATAACCAACCCCCTAGTGATTTGTCTGCTAAAGAGTCAGATAGGGAAAATATGGAACAGAGTAAAGGCAGTCAGAGACAGGGTGACGTTCTGAATAGGATTTCAGGAGCTGTGAATGAGGAAACAATTTCAGGAAGATCATGTTTAACCTAATTTTTTATTAATGAAGCTTTGGCCTGATTCCCACTTACAAATAAATCGGGTTGCAACCCAAATTGATGAATCAGTTTGACATTTTCTTGCTGTAAAATAACCCACTTGTGGTTCACATTGACGAATGAATCGATTCAAAATGGACCCACTTCAGCCAGCCGAAGGGCAAATTTAAATCGATTCCAATCCACATCTGGTTCACACTTGCACGGAATCGATTTATCGAAAAAGACACGGGGAAAAACAGCATCAAAAAGACACGCGTTAATGGGTCTAGTGCATGCCTCCCCTCTCCAAACTGCTTCAGCGATTCGATTCAAGTGCGAACCAGGGTCATTTAAACTGCTTCAAACTGGTTTGCAAACCATTTTAAAACGTAGTGGGAATAAGGTCCTAGTTGTTGTTGTGTGCCTTCAAGTCATTTCCAACTTATGGCGACTCCAAGGTGAACCTAACATGGGGTTTTCTTGGAAGATTTGTTCAGAGGGGGTTTGTCCTTGCCTTCCTCTGAGGCTGTGACTTGGCCAAGATTACCCAGTTCCACGTCTGAATGGGGATTTGAACCCTGATCTCCAGAGTAGGAGTCCAACGCTCAAACCACTACACCATGCTTGCTCTCACATATTTTCTACATCTGTCTGAATGCTTTATTCTAATAATTGATATGAGGAAAAGGTCACCTTTACCACATTGAACCCACAGATCAACACAGCCACTTGTCCACAATAGTGATCCTCTTGAGAAGCCAGACACAAATTCAAGGAGGGAGCATCAGGGAAAGGAGAAAGGAACATCAACAATTTAAGATATGTGGACGTCATCACACTACTAGTGGAACATATCACAGACTAGGAACAATTACTAAGGAAGGGCAAAAAAAAGATGCAAGGGAACGCTTAATGGTGAACACAAAGAAATAAAAAATAATGACAATGGAGGAACTATATAAGTTCAAAACAGGCAATGAGGAAATAGAAATAGTTAGAGTTCCTGCACCTTGGATCAAATATTGACCAGAATAGAGACTGCAGTCAAGAAATCAGAAGAAGACTAGGAATGGGAAGGACAGCTATGGAAGAACTATATAAGATCCTAAAGAAGAAAGACATACAACTGAGCACAAAAGTTAGAATCATCCAAGCCATTGTATTCCCCATTATGATGTATGAATGTGAAAGTTGGGCAGACAAGAAAGCCGATAAGAAGAAAATCAACTCAATTGAGTTGGAGTTGTGGAGAAGAGTGCCGAGGATCCTGCGGACAGCCAAAAGGGCAAACAAATGTTTCCTAGAACAGATCAAGCCTGAACTCTCCCTAGAAGCCAAGATGATTAAATTGAGGCTGTCATACTTTGGCCACATCATGAAAAGGTGCTGTACGACTCACTAGAAAAGATAATGATGCTGGGAAAGGTAGAAGGCAATAGAAAGAGAGAAAGACTGCATGCCAGATGGACAAACTCTATGAAGTCATGGGCATGAGTCTTGAAGATGTCTCATCCATGGGAGTTATTTATTTATTTATTTATTGTATTTATACCCTGCTCTTCAGCCGCAAAGGGGTTGTTGTCATGAGTCAGGCCTCCCATGACAATTGAATAGCAGTTTTGGTTATTGTTGCATGTCTTCAAGTCTTTTGGTGACCCTAAGGCAAACCTATCATGGGGTTTCCTTGCCAATATTTGTACAGAGGGGGTTTGCCTTTATCTTCCACCGAGGCTGAGAGAGTGGGATTTGTAGGCTGCAAATGCGGAGGGCCAACTGTAGTTATGCACTCAGATGACTCATCAGAGGGAGAGGAGAGAAGAGGGGCAAAATCATGTCCTTCCCAGCAGGTTCAGGTAAAAGCAAACTGCTGCAGCCATTCCCAGTTTGGGTATTCTTCTCCATTAATAACTTTTGCCATTTTGACCACACTCTGATGTTGCTTGGCCTCATGTGGTTGGGTTTTCATCTGGGGAATGCTGGAGGCTATCAGATTCTGGAAGCTGTCATCCATAAGAGTTAACATTTCCAAGCTCTGCTACAGAAAACCTTTAAAGGAAGTCCCCAAAACACAGGCATGCAGCGTATACACTACGAGGATCTACAATTAGGAGTTGTTTCCTGCAGGGCCTTTCATTTTACCAATGGTTAGAGAAGGTTTGGACGCTGGCCCTGATGGAAAAACTGACTTTCAAAATTCCTAAAGCAAGAGGAGAAAATAGAGAAGGTGATTTTGAAACTATATGGCATCCCTTTATCACATTTCCTTCAGAAATGAACCTCTGTTGAAACTGGGATGGATACACAGACACTAGGGAAAAAAGGGGTGAGCAAACTATTAAGTTAAACTATATTAAAGCACCGTGCTGGACTATGTAATAATAATAATAATAATAATAATAATAATAATAATAATAAATTTAATATGTAGAGAGATTTTGTAGCACTTTTGAGACTAACTGAAAGAAAGAAATTGGCAGCATGAGCTTTCATAGACTTCAGTCTACTTCCTCAGATGCATTTGGTGGAGGGGAGGCCAGGCACAGACATATATATATATGTGAGGATGTCAATTCAAATTACAAATCCTTTGCATATGGAAATGAAGTGGCAGCTCTAGTCTTAACTATTATCATTAGTACACAAAGGCATAGGAAACTGGTCTTTGTGCATAGAGATGAACTGGCAGCTCCAGTTTGGCAATGGGACTAACCTGTGGTGAGAATAGATGAATGTAGGGCACCCCTATGAGGATGGGGTCAGATAGTGTTGAAGTGTGTGTAGTGAGTCAGGACACCATAGTCTTTGTTTAATCCATTGCTGAGGGACTGTAGTTTGTAGATAAATTCCAGTTCTGCTGTTTCTCTTTCCAATCTACCGTTGTAGTTCTTCTGTTCAAGGACCGCTGTTCTGAGGTCCGAGATGGAGTGCCCAGGAAGATTGAAATATTCTGCCACCGGTTTTTGTGTATTTCCATTCCTAATGTCCGATTTATGTCCAGTTGTCCTCTGGTGCAGGGACTGCCCTGTTTGCCCAATGTAGAGTGCTGAAGGGCATTGCTGACACAGGACTTTATCACACGGAGGGAAATCCCATGCAGAAACGGGGTTTTAATTAGGAAAAAACCCGCAAAAGCGGGTAGATTTTCAGATGACGTCACTTTTAAACCGTGCTTAACCCCAACGGAAAGTAGTCACAAGCTGCTTCTTTTGACTTTCGGAAAATCCCGAACGTACAAAAGAGCGGCTTTTGACTACTTTCCGTTGGGGTTAAGCACAGTTCACAGTAAGCGATGTGCGTGAAAATCTACCCGCTTTCGCGGGTTTTCCCCGCCTTTTAAATCCCGTTTCTGCACAGGATTTCCCCCGTGAGATAAGGTCCACAGTATGGCATAGATCACTGTGGAAGAACATTTCAACCTCCCTGGGTGCTTACTCTCAGACTCAGAACAGCGGTCCTTGAAAAGAAGAACTACAAAGGTCGATTGGAAAGAGAAACAGCAGAATTAGAATTCGTCCACAAACTACAGTCTCTCAGCAATGGATTGAACAAAGACAATGGCTTCCTGACTCACTACACATACGTCAACACTCTCTGACCCCATCTTCATAGGGGTGCCCTACATTCATCTATTCTCCACTACAGGCTAGTCCCATTGCCAAACTGGAGCTGCCAGTTCATCTCTATGCACAAAGACCAGTTTCCTATGCCTTTGTGTACTAATGATAATAGTTAAGACTAGAGCTGCCACTTCATTTACATACGCAAAGGATTTGTAATTTGAATTGACATCCTCACATATATATATATGTCTGTGCCTGGCCTCCATTCCACCAAATGCATCTGAGGAAGTACATTCCTTTCTCGCGGACTTAAAGTCCGCAGTTTTACATATTCATGGAGGGGCAACCTACGTGAAAATCAATGGGATGTGTCCCATTCAAGCCTATGGGGCTTGAATATTGCCGAATCTCCGTTTTCGCCGCCAGAACAGATCCCCCGCGAAAACGGAGGGCCAACGATAGACTGAAGTTTAGGAAAGCTCATGCTGCCAACTTCTTTCTTTCCGTGAGTCTCAAAAAGTGCGACAAGATCGCTCTACGTACTGATTCTGCAGACTAACACGGCTATATCTTTGATTAATAATAAATTATTATTTCTTTCTTGCCTCTCCAACAAGGCTCGAGGCAGGGGACAACCATGTTAAACTACAACATGCAATTAAAAAAAGAAAAAAGAAAATGTATAAAACCAGCAGGTAAAACACAATATTGTAAAACCATCCACATATGCGCATGCTTTAAAAAATGCAACTTAAAAAGTCAGGACACATTTCTGAAAATAAATTTAAAAAATACAAATTAAAAAGTCAGGACAGATTTCTGAAAATAAATTAAAAAATACAAATGGAAAAGAAGTCAGGATAGATTTCTGAAAATAAAATGTAAAAATACAACTTAAAAAGTCAGGTCAGATTTCTGAAAATAAATTAAAAAATACAAATGGAAAAGAAGTCTGGACAGATTTCTGAAAATAAAATTTAAAAATACAACTTTAAAAGTCAGGACAGATTTCTGAAAATGAATTTAAAAAATACAAATGAAAAAGAAGTCAGGAGAGATTTCTGAAAATAAATAAAAAATACAACTTAAAATGTCAGGACAGATTTCTGAGAATTAATTTTAAAAATACAAATGAAGAAGAAGTCAGGACAGATTTCTGAAAATAAATTTTTAAAAATGCAAATTAAAAAGAAGTCAGGAGAGAATTCTGAAAATAAATAAAAAAATACAACTTAAAGAGAAGTCAAGATAGATTTCTGAAAATAAATTTAAAAACATTATTATTATTATTATTATAAGTTTATTTCTAACGCGCTGTCAATGTACACAGCGCTGTACAGAAATACAACTTAAAAAGAAGTTAGGACAGATTTCTGAAAATAAATTAAAAAAATACAAATTAAAAAGAAGTCAGGACAGATTTGCTCACATCCCTTTGCCCACCCTAGTTCTTAGAAGCCTATACTATACAACAGTCCTGCAAGGCAGGCCAGTCAGTATTAACATTACCCTTCACTAAAGCAGGCAGGGCTGAGACAGAAAGGCTCCCTTATGGCTCAAGGAGTGAGTTCAAGTCAGACTCTCCTCCTCTTTTCTCACCCAGAAGTTGTCCTTGAAGAGGGTCTCCCTCATGTTGGGTTAGAGCGGTTTCGGTCCCCTCCAGGCGCGACAGTGCGGACAGAGCAGAGTCCTTCCACACTCCTCCAACAAGTTCCTCAATTCTTCAGTAGTTCTCCTTCTTCTTCTTCTTCTTCTTCTTCTGCTGCTGCCTCTGTTGCCTTCCTCTGGGTCCTAAAACCCACCAGGACTCAGGAGGAGCCCTCCACACTTCCAATGGAAATGTCATTTTGATTTTTGATTTTTAAATCTTTGCAAAAGGGGAAACCACTATTATAAATTCTAAATATTATAAATATAATTATTTATTTTATAATTTTATCTTATTTATTATTTTTTTAATAATTTATTGATTATTTATAATTTATTTGTATGTGTTGCAAGTGCAATGGAAATGTCATTTTGATTTTTGATTTTTAAATCTTTGCAAAAGGGGAAACCACTATTATAAATTCTAAATATTATAAATATAATTATTTATTTTATAATTTTATCTTATTTATTAATGTTTTAATAATTTATTGATTACTTATAATTTATTTGTATGTGTTGCAAGTGCAATGGAAATGTCATTTTGATTTTTGATTTTTAAATCTTTGCAAAAGGGGAAACCACTATTATAAATTCTAAATATTATAAATATAATTATTTATTTTATAATCTTATTTATTATTTATAATTTATTTGTATGTGTTGCAAGTGCAATGGAAATGTCATTTTGATTTTTTTAATTTTTAAATCTTTGCAAAAGGGGAAACCACTATTATAAATTCTAAATATTATAAATATAATTATTTATTTTATTATTTTATCATATTTACTAAAAATTATAATTTATTTATTCTTTATAATTTATTTATAAAAACATGTATTTAATAATAATATTAATAATAATAATAATAATAAATATAATTATAGTACTATGTATTATAAAAGGGGAAGAGATTGTATGTGTTGCAATTGCAATGGAAATGTCATTTTGATTTTTAATTTTTAAATCTTTGCAAAAGGGGAAACCATTATTATAAATTCTAAATACTATAAATGTAATTATTTATTTTATTATTTTATCATATTTACTAAAAATATATTATTTATTTATTCTTTATAATTTATTTATAAAAATATTTATTTTATGATAATAATAATTATTATTATTATTATTATTATAGTATTATGTATTATAAAAGGGGAAGAGATTGTATGTGTTACAATTGCAATGGAAATGTCATTTTGATTTTTAATTTTTAAATTTTTGCAAAAGGGGAAACCACTATTATAAATTCTAAATATTATAAATATAATTATTTATTTTATTATTTTATCATATTTACTAAAAAAAATTATAATTTATTTATTCTTTATAATTTATTTATAAAAATATTATTATTATTATTATTATTATTATTATTATTATTATTATTATAGTATTATGTATTATAAAAGGGGAAGAGATTGTATGTGTTGCAATTGCAATGGAAATGTCATTTTGATTTTTAATTTTTAAATCTTTGCAAAAGGGAAAACCACTACTATAAATTATAAATATTATAAATATAATTATTTATTTTATTATTTTATCTTATTTATAAAAATATAATTTATTTATTATTTAAAATTTATTTATAAAATTATTTATTTTATTATAATAATAATAATTATTATAAATATAACTCTAGTATTATATATTATAAAAGGGGAAGAGATTGTATGTGTTGAAATTGCTTGTGAGGGTTTTGGGGTTTTTGGAGGGAGGAGATAAATTTGTATGCTTTCTAGTCGGCTCCATGAATTTCATAAGATTTTCCTTGTTGTTCTTGTTGGGTGCCTTCAAGTCCTTTATGGTGACCCTAAAGCCAACCTATCATGGGTTTTTGGTTCAGAGGAGGCTTGCCATGGCTTACCCCTGAGGCTGAGAGAGTGTCACCTGCCCAAAGTCACCCAGTGAGGTTGTTGTTGTTGTTGTTGTTGTTGTGTGCCTTCTTTCAGAAAATGTTCTTTTAGGAAAACCCTAAGGCCAACTTATCATGAGGTTTTATTGCCAAGATTTGTTCAGAGGGGGTTTGGCATGGCCTTCCCTGAGGCTGAGAGAGTGTGACCTGCCCAAGATCACCCAGTGGGTTTGTTGTTGTTGTTATGTGCCTTCAAGTTGCTTCCGACTTAAGGTTACCCTAAGGCCAACTTATCATGAGGTTTTACTGGCAAGATTTGTTCAGAGGGGGTTTGGCATGGCTTTCCTCTGAGGCTGAGAGAGTGTGACTTGCCCAAGGTCACCCAGTGGTTTTCCATGGCTGAGCCACAATTCGAACCCTGGTCCCCAGAGTCGTAGTCCAACACTCAAACCACCACGCCACACCAGCTAAGGTTTTCTTAGGCAAGGTGTATTCAGAGGTGGTTTTGCCGGTTCCTTCCTCTGAAATGTAGCCTTCCACACCTGGCAGTTGTTGGCAGTCTCCCATCCAGGTAAAAACCAGGACTGAGCCTGCTTAGCTCCCATTGGGAAGCACTTTATGACAGTAACAGCTGTTCAACAGTGGAATATGCTGCCTGGGGGTATGGCGGGGTCCCCTTCTTTGGAGACCTTTAAACAGAGGCTGGATGGCCATCTCTTGCGAGTGCTTTGATTGTGAGTTCCTGCTTGGCAGAATAGGGCTGGACTAGATGACCCTTGGGATCCCTTCCAACTCAAGGATTCTAGAAGACAGGATTGCGTGTTATAGGTAGGGAACTGTTCTTTTGCATAGGTGAATTTGTATGGTTGCCTGTTATATGTAGAGAACGGTTCTGGAGAGAGGACTTGTTTGATTTTAAAACTTTTATACACCATATTGTTTCAAGTCAGCCTGACAAGAGATGCAGACAATGGAATACAGAAAGTAGGCGAGAGGAGCCACACTACAAGGCCTAGTGATTCCTAGAGAGAACATATTGATCAAAACCGCAATCAAATCCTCAAAAGTCCGCAAATGTCATATGCACAAATGCCTATTTCTTTCCTTTGTGTCAGTCTTTTGGGTCATGAGACGACTGATACCTATTTGTTGCAGCAAATAAAACTGTAAATTCTCCTTCCTCCTGTGGGGAAATTGGCTTATTCACACCAGGGCTACAAACTCATATTTTTATGGATATCACCTCCAGGACATTAAAGAAGCATAGATCTGTCAATGGAGTTTATCACACGGAGGCAAAATCTCCAAATCCTGTGCAGAAACGGGATTTAAAACCCCGGGAAAAACCCACAAAAGCGGGTTGATTTTTGGATGGCGTTGAAAATCCTGAAAGTAAAAAGAAACGCGTCTTGTTGCCTTTCTTTCCAGATTAATGCCGTGATATTGATCATTAACTCCAGCGTTGTTGGAAAATCAACCTGTTCCCACTTTTTGTGTGGATTAATCTTAAACATCCTCTGAAAAACAATCCGCTTTGCAGACTTTCCCCAGTTTAAATCCCATCTTTGCACGGGATCCCGTCTGTGCGATAAACGCGTACGTGGCAATTGAAATAGACATCAGATGAAACATATTTATCAGAAAGAGTAGTATGTTTTACCTTTCAAACAATTATTAAATGTCTCTCTGTGTATATATATATATATATATATATATATATAAATTTATTTTCAATATATTTTATGTTCTGTCAGTCAAAGTAGCCTGATGATTGATACGGTGGTGATGACATGCTTTGTGCTACAATTTTAGTGAATTTGATATTACTGATTATTATACATTCGCCATTTAGGAAGGAGTCGGACAGGAGAAAATAAAGGAATACCAGCTTGACAACTCTGTCCTGCACAGCTATAGATACATAGACTGAAAAATAAAAAGGTAGACGCTCAGCGTATAGTGATAGAAGTCTCAATGATGAACAGAAGGTTGCGTTGGGGAGGGAATTAGGCTAAATAAGCAATATCCCTGCTCCCATTCCTATTCCCCCTCATTCCGTCATCATCATCATAACTCTGCCTATTCTTCAATCCTAGGGTCTGGATGTAGGAGTGGGAACAATGTAGGGGGTGGGTGGGTTTTTCCTTTTGGGTTATGTTATACGGGTTTTATTGTAAGCCGCTTGGATTGTTTGTCAATAAGCAGGATACATATTATTATTATTATTATTATTATTATTATTATCACAAGGTGTGAAATCCAGGAGACGAATAGCCCAATATTTGCTGGAATCATTCGCCCCACTGGAAGAGCCCTGGGAAAATGGATGGCAATGCTGCTGCCACCAGAATTATACTTGTGAAATTCAACAACAGTTGTGGCATCCTTTATTTATTTATTTATTTATTAAGAAGTAACTTTCTTCAACTGGCAGAGAAAAAAATGTCTTTTATATATATATATATATATATATATATGATGACACTGATTTAAAACCATTTTGCAACATAACAATGTGGCATCTTTCTGTCTCTTTTGGAAGAAAAGGAGACATTCTGCTCCACCAGAATATGGGAGGATGCTCTCGCCTTCTCGCCACACCAGAGAGATCCGTTGCAGTGTTGGATCCGCAGAGATAATGCCGTATTCCCTGATATATTAGGATTCAATGCTATACACCCTACCATCAGTGAGAAATTGCACGTCCCTGTGCTAAGAGATCTTGAGATCCCTGTTCTAAGAGATCATGGCAGGGGGTTGGACTGGATGGCCCTTGTGGTCTCTTCCAACTCTATGAGTCTATGATCCTGGCCAGTTCTTGATTCTCTGCCAGTTGAAGAAAGTTACTTCTTTAAAATACAACCCCCGGAATTCACCAGGCAATAGGTAATAAGGCGTGGGAGCCGTAACCCAAAACATACCTTTTTCCAAGCTCTGTCTCTGACCTGAGAATACAGAGCAAGATAAATGCTTGTATCACCTTTGATAAGAGGTGGCAGTCATATATAGAGGCAGTGATGGTGGGAACATGTGATTCACCCCCAGCTAAAAAAGAGGGACAGGACAACTTGAGGTGTGTTTGCCATTCAGTATGGGTCCATGTCTGAGATGACTGGGTTGCAATGTCTCTACAAGTCCATGGGTTTCAGGGAAACATAGTTATTACCAACAGGGTGCAGTTCATGGGTTGTTGGAAATTCACAGCCTTGGAAAGATGCCAGCTTTCTAGGCAACCTCTGGGCACTTGCGTGTGGGAGTTTCCCACACTGCCAGTTTGGTGTTTTACTGTCAGCCGGACTGAATTGGCCAGAACTGCCTTCCTTGTGTCTCAGGGAGGGACTGAGCAACCATTGTTAGACAAGTGGAAAGAACAGGGAAGTTCCTTGATGTGGTTTTTGGAGATCAGGAAAGAGTAAAGGTGGACTTTCCTTCCTGGACAGGGACTCCTATCCTGTATCTTAATCTCTGGTGTGGTCCATGGTCTGCATGTGTGGAATGGCCTTTAAAAAACTGCTGTATATTTAAATTACTACATGTATTTACTAAGTATTGTTAATTCATTTTTGACGACACACTTCCTTTACAAGATAGGAAGTCCCATGAAAATGCAGAGACTGGAATAGGTACGTTCTTGGATCATTGTTCCCCAAACCGCTCAGCCAGATTGGTCCAAAAAAGTGAATAATTTCTAAGAGGGGTTGGGTGGGAGAGGGAGGAGACTTGCAACTTTATCGCGTGTTCTTTTAAACTGAATCAAGCCTCCTGGGCTGCAGCTGAGAGACGGGATGGAGGTGGGGATTATTGGAAACCAAATTGCCACCGAATTGCCAGCCGCCATCAGCCTGGGTCCCAGCCGGGCTCAGCCAGCACTTTTTAGAAGTCGGAAAGTATTCCAGTTTCTAAAAAGCGCCGGCTGAGCTCAGCTTGGACCCGGGCTGATGGCGGCTGGTGATTTGGCGACAATTTAGCTTGTGACAATCCTCACCTCCATCCCTCCTCCCAGCTGCAGCCCGGGAGGCTTAGACTCATAGAATCATAGAGTTGGAGGAGACCACAAGGGCCATCCAGTCCAACCCCCTGCCATGCAGGAACTCAAAATAAATGCATCCCCGTCAGATGGGCATCCAGCCTCTGTTTAAAGACCTCCAAAGAAGGAGACTCCACCACAATCTCCGAGGGAGTGTGTTCCACTGTTGAACAGCTCTCACTGTCAGGAAGTTCCTCCTAATGTTGAGGTGGAATCTCTTTTCCTGGAGCTTGCATCCCTTGTTCCAAGTCCTATTCTCTGGAGTAGCAGAAAACAAGCTAGCTCCCTCCTCAATATAACATCCCTTCAAATATTTAAACAGGGCTATCATATCCCCTCTTAATCGTTTCTTCTCCAGGCTAAACATACCCAGTTCCCTAAAGTCATTCCTCATAAGGCATGGTTTCCAGACCCTTCACCATTTTACCATTTGGTTCAGTTTAAAATGACATGCGATAAAGTTGTTGCTTTCCCACCCAGCCAGCTGAACTGCCAGACCTTCAATGCAGTCCCTTCCCACCCAACCCCACTCTAAGGTGTCACCCAGTACTGTCCTTACCCCCTGCACCCTACTGGTGATGCCCCTGGAGAACCATATGGTCATGTCTACATAGCCAGAAGCAAAATTGTTACATCACTACTAAAATCTGCTGGGCTCCTCTGGAGATATCATTACTGCTGTATTAGTTTCATGCCTGGCTATGGGAACATAGGCAGACGCTTCTCCAGACCCGTCCGCTCCCTTCGAGGAATGAGATGGCTGTGTATGGGGGCTTCAGAGGCTAGGTCCATTGAGGGGGGTCATTGGGTGCTGTGGAAGGAAGAAGGAAATATCAGTTCTGCAGTACTCAAAAAAAAGATATATGCAGGTGTTAGGGGTGTGGTGGCTTCATGATTAAGATGCCAGTTCTGATCAGCAGAAGATCAAAAGGTTGGCAGTTCAAGTGCTGCATGATGTGGTGAGCTCCTGTCACTAGTTCCAGCTTCTGCCAACCTAGCAGTTTGAAAGCAGGCAAATGCAAGTAGATAGATAGGTACCACTTCGGTGGGAAGGCAACAGCATTCGGTGCAGTCATGCTAGCCACATGACCACTGGAGTAATCTTCAGACAGCGCTGGCTCTTCGGCTTAGTAACAGAGATAAGCACTACTCCCTACAGTCATTTAGGCAACTAGACAGTCATGTCAAGGGACTATCTTTAACTTTACAAGAAAAGTATATATACATATGATGCAAACGGCATGCCAGCCAGTGTATGCAAAGTTAAATGACTTAATTTGTTACCATCAGATGCAGCAATGGTCACCATTCTGGACAATCTTGATTCGGGATTCAACAAATTCAGCGCTCTTATTGGCTTCTAATCTTGACAGCTATCTTGAAATGGCTATATTATTATCTATGATGATGATGATGATATTTTAATTTGATCGTTCCTTTTACCAGCTGCCTAGACCATGAATTAAGGCCAAAGTTTTTTTCCTAAGTAATATTGCAGGAGCAAGCAACTGTGGTAAATCTAGGGGCAACTTTTATATCTCTGGATCCTCTGGGGACTGCACAGACTTCTGAAAAACAAAACAAAATATAACTCCCGAAGTGACCAGATGTCCTCTTCTGGTTCTCAAAAAAGTAATGTTAAACAGTAAATACAAGCCTGGCAAACTGTTTAAAAGGTAAATTGGTGCCCATACAAACTTCCATACATAGTAATCCATTTTTATTTATTTATTTATTTTGGCCAGAAGAAGGTTGCACTGGCGATTTTGGAAGTGATGAGTACCACAAAAGATCTTTGTGAGGCCACATGTGGCCCCAGGTTTGAATACAAGTTCCTTGTTTATACAGCTGTCTTGTATGTTTGCATTACAGAGCTTTAGTAATTTTTCTTTTCTATGCTAAACATATATACTAGGGTTGCCAGATCTTGGGGCCTGGTCCTGTATTCAGTTTTTGTGGGTCATCTCCAGGCGTGAGACAAGAGTACAAATTCTAAAGATTTGGGGGTTTCAGCTGCAGGCAAGGGGAAAGGGCTGCGTGCAGATACCCAGCTCAGCTAGCAAAGCAGCAGTTTCCTACAGTTTGCAAGGCTTTATTGATTTCTGGGTGCTACTTAAAAAGCCTTTCCGGGAGAGTTTACATAATTAGCTTCCACCTTCAACTGGGTTGTTTGGCACCAGGACTCACTCTCCACTCTCCTGTGCATCCACCTGCCATCACCTGTCAACTTATGGAGACCCCATGAATTTTCCATAGGATTTTCTTAGGCAAGGAATACTCAGATGTATCATTCCTCTGAAATATAGCCTACAGCACCTGGTATTAATTGGCAGGCTCCTATCCAGGAATTAACCAGGGCTGACCCTGCATAGCTTCCAAGATCAGATGGGATGTGGCACCTTTATGGTATTTAGGTCATATTAGAAGCATATAGGCTAGATTAAATATTCCTTATCCTATCTCACCAGATAAATGAGAAGGCCCAATCCCCTCATTTGATCTGATAACTGCCCACTTATCTAGGATTTCTGTCCTAACTTCCAATCAGAAGAGTATTTGCTTTTAATGTACAACACACAGTGAAATTACAGCTGTCTGTCCCTAGGTCTTAGGATTCAGCCAGCAAGCATCAGCATATGGGATGATCTTGAATTGGCAACCCTGACCTCTTTGGTGCTGTTAAATCTATTTCATTCTGCATGCACAAAATTTGCTGATATTTGGATCCCGCTTCGATCCGTAGGGAGAGGCGGGAAATATAAATAATTAATAATAATAATAATAATAATAATAATAATAATATCTGGAGCAGAACCTGGATGACAGAGAACTTTGGCATTTGGTCAATTTCCAGCTCTCTTGGAACTGCAGAGATAAGACATGAAAACCATCCTTACATGGAAAGGCTGTTTTCTGCATGGTTGACCATTCTAGCTTAGTGCAAGTCTTCTGTCCTGAACCATAATCCCTTTTCTTAAAAAATATAAGTTGAAATGCGATCAAATTCAGCTTCTCTGTCATATAGCAAAAGAAACTGTGTGAACATGTGGAAGGCCTGGGGTTGGCCTGGTTCCCTGTAGAAAAGAAGTACCCATTTTCTTGTGAAGTGGAAGGGAGTCCTAGTGTTTCCTTGCTGCTTGTGTGTGGTCTTCTATTTTTAGATGTGCAAAACGCTTTCCTAGCCTTCTGCAAAACTGCACAGACTACTAATGCTGGTGTTCTTTTCAACAAATTGAGCTCGTAATGGATGCTGTTCATAAAAACCAGAATTTGCAATACCGTTAGCCCTCCTTATCCACAGATTTTTTTAATCCATGGATTCAAGCATCCACGGCTTCAAAATGCTTTAAAAATTTACAAATTCCCATGGGCAAATCTTGATTTTTCCCTTTTATATAAGGGACACCATTTTATTGTGCTATTGGATTTAATGGGACTTGAGCATCCATGGATTTTGGTATCCACGGGTGTGTGTGTGTCCTGGAACGAAACCTCCGTGGATACCAAGGGCCCACTGTATAAGAAAACCCTAGACGAAAACCTTTCCCATCAGGCTCCCATCTCGTTTTTAAAATGTGACCCTGCATCTTGTCCACAACTTTGCTCTTTCTCTTCCTCTCTCTCATGGTGGAATGGCTTAATGATGCACAGCCTTTGCAAGGAAGAGAGTTACACAGAAGGAAATAACCAAGTTGGATATCCTGGGCAGAAAGATGGGATTATTCTCTTGGAGGGTCTAGTGTTTCCCAGTCCCAAAAAGTGTTTGAGAGAGAGAGAGGAATTTATCACATGGAATGGATTCCATGCAGAAATTGGATTTAAACTGGAAAAAAAAACTTAACAAATTAACAAAGATGACTAGATGGAGTTTCCATTTGCAGAGACAGTTAGGGACAGAGAGGACCATAGGCAGAGTTTTTGTAAAAAAGGAAAGGCCTTTTGGACTGCAAGTTCCAGAATCTCCTAGCAAGTAGTGACCATGATGGCTGAGGGATTTGGGGAGCCATGATCCCCAAAGGTAATGTTTCTAAGATCTGGACTGTTGAGTGCAGTTTCTTACAGGGATTAGTGTCTATTTCATTTCTACAAAAATAGGTTTGAAATTTTCTATTTTTTAATGCATCATAGAATTTGAGAGTTGAAAGGGACCATAAGGGCCCTCTATTCCAACCCTCTGCAAATATATCTAGATCTAGATCTATATATCTTGTGGGCCTTCAAGTTGTTTCTGACTTATGGCAACCCTATCATGGGGTTTTCTTGGCAAGTTTCTTCAGAGGAAGTTTGCCATGGCCATCCTCTGAGGCTGAAAGAGTGTGGTTTGCCCTAGGTCACCCAGTGGATTTCCATGGCTGAGCCAGGATTCGGTCCTGCACTCAAACCACTGTGCTACGCTGGCTCTCTCATACATAGACACGCACACAAACATTAATAGTTTTTTTACAAATGTCTGAAAACTCTTTGACTAGAGGTAACTATCGGGCAAAAGAAGTGTGTGGACCGGATGGGAAGTAAAGCTTCTCTCCATCCACTTCCTACTTTCTTTAAAGATTTGTGAATTTCCGACTGAAGAGTGAGTCATTTTCAGGGTTCCTGCTTTTGCATAAGATTGTGGGCTGCCATTTCCCCTCCTTTCTGTCTCATCCAAGAAACATAGGAGAAGAGAAGAGACTGGCAGCTGCTGGATATCAATGAACTGGGATCAGTCTGCCCCTTAGATTCCATAATGGACTCCATAATCCCTCAAAAATGTGTGTTCTCATGTCTCTTCTCACTCTGCACAATTTGTAGCACTTTAATTCCACTTCAACTGCCATGGCTGCATCCTGGATTTGTAGTTTCATGAAGTATTTAGAATACTTTGCCAGAAATCTCTAGTTCTAGGCGGTCAGTGCATGGCATGCAGGTCGCATGTGGTCTTTCAGATCTCAAGGGGCTCATTCCCACTTACATTTAACCCGGTTTGCAATTTTTTCACCCCGGGCTTGGTGAATCAATTCCAGTCCATGTGTTGTTCCCACTCTGGAAGCAGGTCTTTTCTTTATTTGCTTCTTTTTGGGCACGATTGTCATTCCCAGTAGTTTGTGCCCCTTCAAAATGCCTGTCAATTATCTATGCATCATCGGTGATGTAACCGGCAACACATTCAAGAAAACACACACATTTAAAGTGGAATCATAACACTGTAATTGTGTAGAGATTCAGCAAGAATTGGCAAGCTGGAAGAGGGAGCATAAATGATGCCACACCTGGCAATTCTGCCCCTTCAGATGGCCATCTTTCTGGTGGCTCCCACATTGATAATGCAGTGAGTCTTCTCTGAGAAGTTGGCAGCATGAGGTTTTGTAGACTTAAGTCTACTTCCTCAGATGCATTTGGACTTAAGTCTAGGAAAGCTCAGGCTGCCAACTTCCTTCTTTCAGTTAGGGCCTCTGCAGACTGGCCCAAAGGGCTGGCCTAGAGGCAGAGTTGGACAGGGCAGCCACATGCCAGCCACCCCAACCCCATGCTGAAGCCATCCTGATGCCCTTCCGGCACAATGTTCTGACACGCTGCACCAGAAAGGACACTGAAGAGCTGCACGCTGACTCTTAAGAGTGGCATTTTGCCGCTCTCTTTGGGGCAGCAAAAAGGAGGATTGGGGCCACGGCATGGGGTTGCTGTGGCCCCGATCCGCTGCTTCCCGGGACAGCTCTGTGCTGCCCATCTGGAGTCCCCCTTAGTCTCAAAGGTGCTACAAGATCTCTCTACATACCGATTCTACAGATTAACACAGCTATATCTTTGAATTCTGAATAATAGCAATAAGACTTCAGGGTAAACCTATCAATAGAACCATAATCCAATTTATGCTCCAACTGCAGAGGCAGAAGAAGAAAATGAAACTATGATAGTGTCCAGGAAGAAATGGATGTCACACCAAAACAGAACTTCTTGTAGGAAAATTTGGCTTACGATCAATCAATCAAGCAGGAGACTGACATCTCAGACTCCATAGAATTTAAAGATAATGTAAAAAATAAATTTGCACTATTAAGCCTGAGGTGATGTTACAGATGATTAAAAATTAATGTAACATGCAGGGGTAACTGTGCTGGCCATTTAGCAAATTCAAACAAAAATCTACCAAACAATGATGCCTGTATTGGCCAACCCAAAATGATCAGGAATCCATTGTCCTCTGCCTACAAAGAGGTCTGTGACCTCATAGGAATGGAGGCATATTGGATTGCAAGAGAGAGGTCTTTGTTGAGATGCAAATGGACTTTAAATTTCCTGATCTTTGCAAATCTCCCAATAGCCACATGGCCAGAAGGAGGAGGATCCTGCTTGCAAAAGACACCCTCCCCTTACCATCTTAAGTAAGGACGGAAACATCCAAATGTAAGCATCTGACTAACATGTCCATTTGTTTGTCAGGCAAGATGTTTGTAACATCTTGCCTGATGAAGAAGCCAGCGGAGTTTCGAAAGCTTGCAACAAGTATATTGTGCATTTTGGTTGGCCAAAAGGTTCTCATGACTTCATCTGGTGCTTGTGTCTACTTGGAGTTAGTTTTAATAATCAACAGTTGAGCATTCAATTCACTTTCCCTTAGTTGCTCAGATGTATCAAAAAGAGGTACATTTCATCCTGGGAGCTGTAGTCTTCAGTAGTCCAGCAGCTGCAACTGTATCTCTCTCAGCTCCCCTGTTCAAGGTTGTTTCCCAACCATCAGGACTCAGTAATATGGCTTCACTTTGGTTTGTTAGTAGTTTCAGATAAAAACAAGTTTGGGGTTCTGGAGGAACCGATCTACCCTCTGTCAGTCTCAGAGATAGCAATCGATTTTCCTTGCTTTACTTCTATGCTGAAGCTAATGATTCGATTAGGAAAAAGTATTAATGTCTTTCACTGCTAATTACTGGCTTCTATTTCATTTAGCCTAAGTTCAATGAAAACAACTTGCTTTAAAAGAGCTCATCTTAAATACCAATTATTATTTTAGCTGGTTGCCGTAAGATCTGAAGTACATTTTGCTGCTTAAATTTCTGATACAGTCCTATATTGGCATAGTCTTATACAGTGATGCAAAGAAAACAAAGTTTAAAAATACATTTAAACCAAAGAATCCTTTAAAAAAAACCCTAGTTTTTTCCTCAACCCTGGTTTCTAAGATGTTAAAATTACATGGTCCACCCACTTGGGGCTGGTAGCAATGAGGAATATTTAATTTGAATTCTCTGGAAGAAACCCTACCATTGGGGAATGCCTTTGGATGGAAACCTTTTGGTGATTTTTGATGGTGTAAATCCTGTTATGCATATGATTGCATTTTTTACTAGGTTACACATGGGTGGTATACTAATCAGGGTTACACAAACAGAGTTACAGAGGCATAACTGTGTGATCCACAGCCGCACTTTCTAAGGAGTTGCCAAGTATCCTGCTCTGACTTAAATGTGGTTTCTGGAAGCACGGAGTCCAGCTGTTCAGAGTCAGGAGTGAGTGAGGTCTAGGAAAGATGAGTCAGTTACCAGGAGATTGGAAATGCTGTGATGGAAAAGGACAAAGAGTTTGTGTCGAGACAAGTCCAATGTCAGGGACCAGGTAGTGGGAGAATGGCCAGCAATCCAAGGGGTTAAGCAACAAAAGTGGTTGTAAAACATTTTGAATGGTAAGTGGGGGCCAGAGATCATGAACAGAAATACAGTGAGTCCTCCACATTCGCTGGGGTTAAGGGCTCAGGACCCCTGTGAAAGTAGCTAGTAAAATGTGGGCTAGACAAAGTTAACTGTTACATGGATTTGTAATTGGTTGACTGGCCGAACCCAAAGGGTGCTCAACAATGGCTCCTTTTCAACCTGGAAAGAAGTGACCAGTGGGGTGCCACAGGGCTCTGTCCTGGGCCTAGCGCTCTTCAACATCTTTATCAATGATTTGGATGAAAGAATAGGGGGCATGCTGCTCAAATTTGCAGATGACACCAAATTAGGAGGAATAGCTAATACCCCAGAAGACAGGATGAAAATTCAAAATGATCTTAATAGACTAGAAAGCTGGACCAAAGCTAACAAAATGAATTTCAACCCAGAGAAATGTAAGGTACTTCACTCAGGGCAAAAAAAAAATGAAATACATAGATATAAGATGGGGGACACCTGGCTTAACAAAACTACATATAAAAGGAATCTAGGAGTTCTATTAGACCACAAGTTGAACATGAGTCAAGAGTGTGATGTGACAGCTAAAAAGGCCAATGCGATTCTAGGCTGCATCTACAGAAGTATAGTATCTACATCAAGGGAAGTAATAGTACCACTCTATTCTGCTTTGGTCAGACCTCACCTGGAATACTGTGTCCAGTTCTGGGCACCACAATTCAAAAAAGATGAGGACAAGCTGGAGTATGTCCAGAGGAGGGTGACTAAAATGGTGAAGGGTCTAGAAACCATGTCCTATGAGGAACGACTTAGGGAACTGGGTATGTTTAGCCTGGAGAAGAGACGGCTAAGAGGTGTTATGATAGCCCTGTTTAAATATTTGAAGGGATGTCATATTGAGGAGCTAGCTTGTTTTCTGCTGCTCCAGAGAACAGGACCTGGAATGATGGATGCAAGCTACAGGGGGGGAAAATTCCACCTCAAAATTAGGAAGAACTTCCTGACAGTAAGAGCTGTTCAACAGTGGAAAACACTCCCTCAGGTGTGGGGTGGGGTGGAGTCTCCTTCTTTGGAATTTTTTCCAATGGCCATGTCGGGGATGCTTTGTGAGTTCCTGCATGGCAGAGGGTTGGACTAATGGCCCTTGTAGTCTCTTCCAACTCTACAATTCTATGAAAGTGGAAAAACCACAAGAAACCATTGGGTTTTTCAACACGAGAGGACACCTGTCTAGGAATCTCTGGCACAACTCTTAAGGTCAACATCTGTGGGAATTTGACCACAGAATCATGCTGGAGGACCTACAAATGCCTAGAGAGGTGTTCCTTCTGGGAATCTCCACATCCTCCAGCATGACTATGGTCAAATTCCAGAAGAGTCACACTGGAGAACTTGGAGATTCCTAGAGAGAACATAGTAATAGAATCCATAAATAATCAAATCAGCAAAAGTCAAAGGCCCAAATGTGGAGAGCCAACTGTATGTGAAGAACTAAGAATTCAGAGACATAGCCATGTTTATCTGCAATATCATTATGCAAAGGGATTTTTGAGACTAATTCTGCAAAGATGTTGTAGTATAAACTTTTATAGACTTGCTCTGAAAAAGTAGGCCAAGGTCCAATCCACATTGCAGAAATAATCCAGTTTGATACCGCTTTGACTGCCGTCTCAGTGCTAGGGAATCCTGGGAATTGTATTGTGGCACCAGAGCACTCTGACAGGTTAAATGTCTCACAAAACTATAGTTCCCAGAATCCCCTAGCATTTGAACCGGGGCAGTTAAAGTGGTCTCAAACTGGATTATTTCTGCAGTGTGGATTGGACCCATATCTACAAAAGCTTATGCTATACTTCTTTTGCACAGTTAGTTTCAAAGATGCTACCAGATCCCTTTCCATGGTGAAGAACTAAGGACCAAGAACAGTGTTGTTTCTGACCCTGGTATCCTAGGGAGCAAGCCTCACTGAAGTCACTGTGACTTCAGGGGTATAGAGGGGTATAACCTTTTTAGGAGAATCTGTCATGGGGTTTTCTGAGCCAGATTTGTTCAGAGGCTTTTCCATTGCTTTCCTCTGAGGCTGAGAGAATGTGAGATACCTAATCACCCAGTGGGTTTCCATGGCTGAGTATGGATTCAAACCCTGGTCTCCCAGAATCCTAGTCCAATACTCAAACCAAGGCATCAACAGAAACAGAAACAGAAAACACACAGAACTCTAGCCTTTTGTATCAGTTCCAAAGAATACCTTTTTGATTTTCTGTTTCCTGTATAGACACTGCCCCCTTCTGTACCATCAACATAATTGTTAATGGTGCCTTTCCTTCTTCCTCCCACATGTATGCACAGATACACACCGCTGACTTTCACATGACATGAAGAATCTCCTAGCAGCTTCAGAAGAATCTTTGGAAGCTGTTTCTTTTGCAAGTTTTGTTCATCTGCTGTCCAAAACATACAAAAAAACAGAGCAGCTGTATCTTCCTCAAATGTTTTCACGCTTTATGCTGGGACACAAAACAGGTTTCTTATTCCAAGTTGCAGTTCTAGGGACTTAAACCTGCCAGAAGCATTGAGAGGAAAAACTCAAGAGCTGTACTGGAAATGTCTTGTTTGAGAAAGCAGAGGGGACATCAAGTCCAAGCTACACAAAATTTCCACTTGTCTAAATACACACATATGATGAAAGGATGTTAAAAAAAAACATGTCTACAGCTACTATGTTTCATTTTTCTGTATGTGGCCTGACATTTCTACTTGGGATGAAACTATTTTTATAGCAGTGTGGCACAACCCCAGCAAAGCATTTTAGATGCCTATAATAGGGGTAAAGATTGGCCCTCTTCCAGCACGAGACACTTGTTCTGCAGGGAAATGGAATAATGAAGGGGCTAAACAATTCTGGAACGACCGTTCTGATCACCATTGGTCAACAAATGGGATACTCACCCAATTTGACCAAAGCCATGTTTAAAACTGTGTGCTGCCCCTACTCAACCTGTGCTCCGAGGAGCCCATAGGGCTCTGCAGTGCACTTCTCAGGTTTTCTAGGAGGAACTTCCTGACAGTAAGGGCGGTTCGACAGTGGAACACACTCCCTCGGAGAGTGGTGGAGTCTCCTTCCTTGGAGGTCTTTAAGCAGAGGCTGGATGGCCATCTGTCGGGGATGCTTTGATTGGGAGTTCCTGCATGGCAGGGGGTTGGACTGGATGGCCCTTGTGGTCTCTTCCAACTCTATGATTCTATGTCTGCTCTGGGAAAATGAAAGGAAAAAAATTGAATAAAATTAAAGAATAAGAAACAAAAAGTAACACTACTCCTAAACACCATTAACTTGTAAGACAGAGCAGGCCTCTTCGGGGCTCTGCCATAGACACCAATTCTAAAAAGGGCTCCGTGAGTCAAAAGGGTTGGGAACCCCTGCAGTAGACTATGACCTCTCAAGCGAATGGCTTCAGCAATGAAGTCTGCTGACTACTGCTCCGATACTTTCCCAGCACCTTAGTCTCAAAGAGATAAATGTGAGTGGTTCAGACAACATAGTCTTTTATTTGCAAAGCTCCTGTGTTTTCCAACGCTTTTCTCCATTTTTTCTTCCAAAAAATAGTGACACAATACTTTCTGGTTTCATCTGGGAGTACCCAATAATGTATAAGTAGCAAAGTGCTTGATCAAGCCTGATTAGCTTAAAAGAGATGTCAGCCTAAATCTAATAGTCAGTCCTGAGTAGGCTTACTGAATCAGTAAGCAAAGTGCTGCCTTACCACATGTTTACTGAGTCAACAGATTATCCATAGCTGGGACCAACTGCTGGATTTAGGGGAATGTGAAAGTTGCCCCTGCATATTTGGGATTAATGTGCTTCAGAGGAAAGTTTTTTTTCTTAAGTTGATAATGCACTATATGAAGCAAAACAAATTCATCTGCATTGGGTTAAGTAGCACTCCAGAAAAAAAAATCTGTACAGAATTCATATTTGTAAGATTTTTATTTTATTCACCATGTACTTATGTACACACTGATGCTGGCTGTCCAGAGGTCTCCCTCACAGCATGGATTATGTCCAAAAGACTTCTTTACATGGAGCTCAGTGAAGACTGCACTGTACTTTTAACTCACACATACCTTGTATGTCTCTGGTAAAAAATGGAGCCAGAGTAGTACCTGCAGTCAGTGACAAAAATAGCCTGGAACCATGCAGAACTGTTAATAGTTTATGCTTCAAATGTAGACAGAAAACTCAGGACTATTTCCTTCAGCTTGGCTTCTGTTTGCTCAGAGATCTTCCCCTCAGTCCTGTCAAGGCAAAACCAAAGCAAAATTCAAGTTCTCATTCATTTCTTCTCATACCAGATATTCCACAATTTAATAAGTTAATTCCCACTAGAGCAATTTTATAATATACATTTCAGACTTCTGATGATACACGCTAAACAAAGGGAATATTTGTAATAGCTCTTCATCTTGCCAAGTGTTGTTTTTCAAAAGGGAACTCACTGCTTTGTTGCAACTTTAGGTGCTATATCAGGACTTTCAGTCACTGACTAGGCCCCAGATCTTCAAGGCAGGTGAACGACTGATTCACTGTCACTTTGGAAATCTTATTTGTTTCTTAACCTACTATGAAGCAATATATATTTACCTGATTGTGGAGAGGAGGGCCTGGTGTTGGCTCAGAACATGAGCAAGGAAAGCACTCTCAAACTTGGTGATCTTGCTGGGTTCCAACTTGTCCAGGTGGCCTCTTACTCCAGCATAGATGACAGCTACTTGTTCCTCAATTGCCATAGGAACTAAACAGAAAAAGGCAAGTCTATGTCAGACCTTTTTTTCATTGGTTTTCTGGTTTTTCATCATGGTTGAGGCAGACAAAACACAACCTGACTGAGAAGGGCACACTACCTTCACCTTAAACTCAGAGGATTAAGCTATGCCATTCAAGAAACGTTACTTCTCTGCTCTGAGACCTCCAGAAATTAAAAGGAAACATGTAAGATGGATAGGATTCCCAGACAGGCTCAGAAAAACTTATTTCTCCCTCTCTGATCAACTATCATTGTTGTGTGCTTTCCAGATATTTCTGAGTTATGGCAACCCTTTCTTGGCAAGATTTGTTAAAAGGGGATTGCTGTTGTCTTTAATATGATGTTCCCAAAGGCCTTCTATTGGTGAGCAGGGATTCAACCCCTGGTCTCCCAGAATCTTAGTCCAACATTCAAACCACTACACCATACCTCACATGGAGGATACCAACCAGGCATGGTATATATGCAGAGAAAACATTTCTATGGGCATTGCTAACTGACTGGATTGCACAGAAGGCACATGGTTACCTTCAAACATAATATAAGACTGCTGTCAGATTTCCCTCTGTGAGCTTTCTAGAGGACACTCTTTTGTTGTAAAAGAATTTCTCTTTGGGACAAATGGGACAGCGAAGAAGCAAAAACGGGCCTAAAACTGTTCAGGGAAGCCCAGTCAGCTCTTTCTGAAAGTTGTTTTAATTAACTGTGCAGAGACTTGTTAGCTAGCTAATAATTTTATCACTTTCTTTAACATACTATTTCTCAACTTCTCTGCTTGGTTCTTTGAATGTACTGGATTGGAAACGAGTCAATTTGACTTGCACAGTTTGAAGTTTGGCCTTCACCCACATCCTGGCCAATAGAAAGGAGTTTAAAAGAAGCTTTGAAAATGAGACTATCCTTCTGTATAAGCATCTAAGCCTAAATTCTCACACATCTAGGGCACAGGTTATTAAAATTACAAGTTATGGTTCTGGGAAGACAGACCATGAGTGTTTTATGCTATCCTGAAGGACTGGATGAACAAATATTTAGCTTGTTTCTGTGTATCTGTTACACATACCTTCATTTCCATTTCATCAAGTAAGTATTTTGCAGCCTAGAAATCCTCAAGTTCATTGCAAAGGGAGAAAATTATTTCCAAAAACTGGTCTTAAGAATCTAATTTGCTGAAACATATATTCTACTGATTATATGATATCAATTAGTGCTTCATTAGGCCTACCTACAAAAGCTCTGAAGAAAGAATGTAATTTCTAGCAATCTCTTCCTAAACAATCTTGTCCTAAAACATGAGCAAATAACTGTTTCATTTTGGTTTACCTGTTCCTCCTAAAAAATCCAAGAGCCCTACAGAGTATAGGCTAAGTATTCCTTATCTGAATGCTTGGGATCAGAAGTGTTTGGTTTTCGGATTCTGGAACATTTGCATATACATAATGAGATAACTTGGAGATGGGACCTGAGTCAAAACATCAAGTTTATTTATGTTTCATGTACACATAGCCTGAAGGTAATTTTATACACAATATTTTTAATAATTTTGCCCATCAAACCAAGTTTGTGTACACGGAAACATCAGAAAGCAAAGGTGTCACTATCTCAGCCAGCTATGTGGATGATTTTGGAGTATTTTCGATAAGGGATATCCAACCTATGTATAATTCATAAAATCATATAGTCAGCTGCTACTACATGGAAAAATAGAGAACAACACTGTGGTTAGCAGTCAGTTCTACAAAAGGATTCTTACCATACTGTCCTTGTTTAAGTAGCTCAGTCAAACGTACACCACGATTGAGCAACTGTTGAGTAGCGGCATCTAGATCTGATCCAAACTGGGCAAAAGCAGCGACTTCACGATACTGAGCCAATTCCAGCTTCATGGTACCAGCCACCTACAGAACATAAAAAAACACACTTACTGATTTCTATGCATTGCCAGTTTCAGGGCATGTTAGTTCCAGAATATTAAAATCACTTCTTTTTCCATTGCAGGACTTTTAACTTTCTCTATGAAGCAGATGGCCTTACCATTCTTCACACATATGCTCATCTCAGGAGTGTTTTCAGTACCAAAACAGAGTTTAGATTATTTCTACTCCTGCCACTCCCACTCCAGCTTTCTATCTAACCCAGCCTAACCCAGGAGAGAGAGGGGGAGATGTCTTTTTGTTATTTCTATTAATGTACAACAGCAAAAGAACCAGATATCTGCTGAATCTTGGTATACAGAGGTCAAAAGTTACAGCAGCCATCACAGAAGTGGCAAATCTAACCAAAAAGGCCCACAACTTACCTGGATAGCTTATTTTATCATTGTTAATGTTAACAGCTTTTAACATCAGCATGGATTTGCAAGGGATGATACTGACAAACAAGGCCCATGTTAACACTTTTAGTACTCCTTTCTCTAAATATTTGAATTTCCTATAATTCAAGACGCTCTATACTAAATACAGTGAGAACTCACCATCCATGGATTTGAGCATCCGCAGACAGCAAGCCATGTTGTCCCCAATGGCAGTGCGTGCACGCGGCTCCTCTAAGCAGCTGCATGCATGTCACGCCACCATTAGGGACAGCGGGACTTAAGGTCCCGTGTTTGTGTTTTTTTTATCCAGGGTGTGTGGGTCCGGAACAGATTCCCCCATGGATACAAAGGCCTGAATGTACAATATAATTATAAGGTTATCACAAAATTATTTCACCTTTTTTATTTGGCAGTACTGTTTGAGGCAGTAAAAAAAGAACAAAACTGGGCTGATGGTGTAATCCTACTTCACAACAAATTAAGTGGATAGTTTAATTGAACCAAACTGTCCATATACCTACAATTTTTTCCTTACCTGCTTCATGGCCCTCGTCTGGGCAGCAGAACCAACACGTGATACAGACAGGCCAACGTTGATAGCTGGGCGGATACCTTTGTAAAACAGTTCAGTTTCTAAGAAGATCTGCAGGAAACAAAATGTGTTACCAGAAGAAGTTCCACTGGACCTAATATTTTAGCTCATCCTAAACCAATCCTTATATGAATACTCATTTAAATGCTTTGGGATCCTACCTGCCCATCAGTGATAGAGATGACATTAGTTGGAATGTAGGCTGACACATCTCCAGCTTGAGTCTCAATGACAGGAAGGGCTGTGAGGGAGCCACCTCCAAAGGCATCATTCATTTTGGCTGCTCTTTCTAGAAGACGGGAGTGTAGGTAGAATACATCACCTGGATAGGCCTCTCGGCCAGGAGGACGACGCAGCAACAGAGACATCTGGCGATAGGCAACAGCCTGTTGAAACAATAACAAGGTTAATATACTTGCCATATGAGCTGCAAGAAAAAATATATTCTAAAATGTGCTTGCCCTCTCCCCCTAAAATGCCAACAGCACATTCAAACCTGCTTGGATAAGTCATCATAAATAATCAAAGCGTGTTTGCCATTGTCTCTGAAGTATTCGCCCATAGAACAGCCAGAATAAGGAGCCAAATACTGAAGAGGGGCAGCATCTGAGGCTGTGGCAGAGACCACAATGGTGTATTTCATGGCATCTGAAAAAGAGTGTTGGCAATTTTGTTTGGTTTTCTTATACATGAAAATGGAAGCAGCTTAACAGTGTCATTGTTAGGATTTCCACCAAACCCTTCTATTTCTTTCTCCTTCAGTGTCTATAAGATTCTACTTGATCAGGACAAAACTAAAATAGAACAAAAAACCTAGTCTGAGATTCTTGGGCATTACAGTAACAAAGGCAATTCGTTCCACTACAAACTCTTCAATTCTCAGAAATATTCAAGAGAAACCAACACTAGTTGATCAATCTTTGTTTCCCTTACTTGCCTAAACGGAAAACAGTTCACTTCATACTAAAGTAGGTGCCAAATATTTTGATTTACGTGCTGATTCAATTGACTGGAATAGCATTCCTTGCCCCCTAGCTGATTCAATAAAGGCCACTTCTTAGCAAAAGTGAATTCAGCAGTTTTACACAGAAACAAACTGAAGAGTAACTACTGCAGTTAGAGATGGCTTAAATTCAGATGGTCCTCTCAAGACATCTTTATTAAAAATTATTAGACCTGCTTTACTGCAAGGCATTTCCACATATTGCCTATGTGTGGAAAGATCTGTGTGAACTATATGTCAATACCTGCGTCAGTTAGCCTCTTAACCAGCTGAGCAACAGTGGATCTCTTCTGGCCAATTGCAACATAAATACAGTAAAGTTTCTTCTTCTCATCAGTTCCATCATTAAATCGTTTTTGGTTGATGATGGTATCAATAGCAATGGCTGTTTTGCTGGAGAAAAAACAGAGAAATAGCTAGAATCCTTTAATAATAATAATAATAATAATAATAATAATAATAATAATAATAATAATATAATTTATTTATATTTCCCGCCTCTCCCTATGGATTGAGGCGGGAGTACAAAGATAAAATGTACAAAATGTACAGTAGTACAGTCAATAAAAAAGAAAAACATAACAATAAAACCACAACAGTAATAAAAACGAACAATAAAAATAAACCCAACAATAAAAATAACAGCAATAATTAATACAATAATAAAATTACAATGCAGATCTATGCGGCGAGTGATATAATCTTTTTCACCTGGGAGGTCCTTAGAAGATGGTAATGTCTAATCTTATGTTCAGTTAGGGAGGTGGATAGGCCTGCCAGAAGAGCTGTGTCTTAAGTGCCTTCTTAAAGGCCTCTAGCATGGAAATAAGACAAATCTCTTCCAGCAGGCCATTCCATAACTTGGGGGCCGCAGCCGTGAATGATCTTTGGGAAGAAGATATTAATCTAGTTTTACAGTAATTTAATAAATTCTTGCCTGATGTTCTGAGGGTGCTAGACGGATTGTGTGGGGAGAGGCATTCTTTCAAGTAACTCGGACCAAAGCCATGTAGGGCTTTATAGGTGATGACCAACACTTTGTATTGCGCCTGGAAGCTAATCGGCAGCCAGTGAAAAGCTTTTAATACCGATGTAATGTGGTCTGCTCTAGACCAGTCTGGCTGCTACATTTTGAACCAGTTGAAGCTTCCGAACTTGGTACAAAGGTAGCCCCATGTAGAGCGCGTTACAGAAGTCCAAACAAGAGATTACCAGGGCAAGTACTACTGCTTCAAGGTCCCTTTGGTCCAGGTAGGGACGCAGTTGACGAATCAGCCAAAGCTGGTTCCAAGCACTCCTGGCCATCACATCTACTTGAAATGACAACTGCAGGGATGAGTCCAGGAGTACTCCCAAACTGCGTATTTTGTCCTTTAGGGGAAGTGTGACCCCATCTAGGACTGGATGACAAAACTCCCTTCCTGGACTGGGGGTACCTATCACTAGTACCTCTGTTTTCTCTGGATTCAGCTTGAGTTTGTTTTCCCTCATCCAGCCCATTACCGACCCAAGGCAGGCCTCCAGAGGAGCGACGCCATCCTTAGTCACCGCAGTAGTCGGAGACATAGAAAAGAAGAGTTGGGTATCATCAGCATATTGATAACCCCACGCCCCATATCTCCGGATGATCTCTCCCAGCGGCTTCATGTAAATGTTAAACAGCATGGGGGACAGTATGGCGCTTTATACTGTAACTGTCCTCAGCCAACAGACCTGTTTTCTAATTATGTTTTGGTAACATCCACGAATTCCTCAGTGAGAGGATCTAGAACATGGCTGCACCTAGGCTCTGGAACTCCCTACTGAGGGAGGTCCTTACCTACTAACAGTGGAAGCATTTTTATTCAAGCAAACTTCAGCATTTGTCCAACTGCTGAAATCAGGGCTTGATGACAGCTGGGTTTTAGACTTTATCTTACTGATATTTTAAAATCATGTGGTTTTAAATTATATTTTATTTTAATAGTTCATCTTGTTTTATGCTTTAATTGCATTCCTCTTTTCAGCGCCTAGAAAGAGAAAATTTGAAAGTAACAATTTCCTCTAAATTCCCATGGTTTGGGAAGACTAATCTATCAGTTCTGCTTTCTCACATTAAGGGCTTTTTAAAAAAAACATTATTCCACCAATTAAGAAAATTTCTGTTGGGTGAGTTCTCATCAAAAACAAAAACTGAACTCTCAACCACTGGGACATAGCAAATTCAACAGCTACAACTATTTGCAGCATGGTGGAGCACAATGAACCTACCTAGTTGTTAAAGAGGAAGGGCTTGTCGGAGTTTAAAAAACAGATGACAGACCTAATTTAGCACCACAAACACTGCTGAATACACAGACTAAGCCAGGCTCTTAAGAGTAAAGTACTAAAAAGCTTAGTGCCTGATGGGACAATGTTAAGTTTTGTGTTCTCTCCACATTCCATTTTTTTTTTGCAAATCTTAGAGGTTTTGTTAGTTTTTGGAGAAGTTCATATAAAATATAAATCAAGTGAAGTTCTCACCTACCCCTATCCAGGACATTCTTGCACATACAGTTTTCCTAGGGGGAAACCTATAACAGTTAGAAGCAAGTTGTATGAATAGGTGACAACAGTTCCTTACCCAGTCTGCCTGTCACCAATGATCAATTCACGTTGGCCACGGCCAATTGGTACCAAGCTGTCTACAGCCTTGATACCAGTCTGCATGGGTTCCCGCACGGAGATTCTAGGAATGATCCCTGGAGCTTTCAGACCAACCCTTCTGCGCAACTTGGAAGTAATGGGACCCTTTAAAACAAGAAAACATGGTCATCTTTTTCATATTTGCTTACCAGTAACAGTTATACGCAAAAGCACATTAGTAGTTATTATGATCTCCATATTACCTTTCCATCAATGGCATTGCCCAGCGCATCTACAACACGCCCCAGCAGCTCTTCACCAACAGGGACATCCACAATAGCGCCTGTTCTCTTTACGATGTCACCTTCCTTAATCAATCTGTCATTGCCAAATACGACAACACCAACATTGTCAGGCTCCAAGTTCAGGGACATACCCTAAAAAGAAAGAAAGCTCATTTAAGAAGCGTTTTAAACGGTAGCGCATCAGAGAAACTAGACAACTGCCGATAGAAATAACAAATGAGAATTATTATGTGAAAATCTTGGTCCCATGTACATTCTCTACACTTGAATAATGACTCTTTGAAAACAAATATAACCAATTAGTGATGAAAGTGCTAAACCCTCTGGATAAGCTGATTTGAATAATACTTCTAATGCAGTCATTACTCACACATCAAAAGCAATACTCTCCCACTATATCATCTGATGGACAGGGAGAGGCTTCCCAGTAAAAAAAAATCCATCAGTTGTTCATACAAATATTGATGCATCAAGTGAAGAAAAATTTACCTTCAGTCCAGAAGAGAACTCAACCATTTCTTCTGCTTGAACATTCCTTAGGCCATATACACGGGCAATACCATCACCAATTGAAAGCACACGACCTGTTTCTTCTAGCTCAGCTGAAGTGTCAGCACCAAGAATCCGTTCCTCAAGAATAGAAGATACTTCAGCAGTGCCTGGTAGAATTTAAATTAAGACAATTTCATTTTTATGTATACTGGTATAGGGCTGTACTTTCTCAGAATCAAGGGAATTATCCCCCCTATGTATATATGTATGCACATGCATCTAGGAATCCTCTGATCTCACTGGAAGGAATGGAGAAACTTCTCTTCTTCCCACATGGCACGGCATGGGACCAGATGGTCCTTGTAGTCCCTTCCAATGCTATGATTCGAATATGCAAAGAGCCATCTGTATGAATATCTCTGAGAGGGGTTGAAGAGAAGATTGTTTATTGCCTTTTCTAGATGGTCTTTCCTTGCTGTAAAAAAAATCTGAATGGGAATCTCTGGGAAAGTGAACAGAAAGCCTTCTCTCCACCAATCCCAACCCAACCTTGATGCAAATTGCTGTTTTGTTGCTACTAACAGGAACAGGGGGGAAAAAGCTTTCAGTAGGAAAGTGGAGGTGAGGAAAATCAAGGTAAACAGTGGGGTGTGCATACAAGAACAGGACAATTAGTTAGAAGGACAGTTTGTGTACCCATGGAGTCTTGTTAGAATATTCCCTAACATTTTTGAAATTTCTAATGCTCGTATTTATAGACAAGATAGATTATGTTGCTTACTGTGATATAAAATTGGCCCACTTATGTTCTAGATCTGTGCTGATGGTGATGTGAGTTTTCTGGTGAAAGTAGAACTTGATTTTTTCCCCACACGATTTTAAAATGTTACTTGATTTAGCATTTTTGATTTAAATGTTATTTATATTCAACCATATTCTGGGAAGTGGTGGAAATTAATTAATTGGAACACTTGTACTAATGTAAAGAGAATATCATATACCTCCCTTATATTTATAACAAAAAAATGACTATGTCTGAAAGAACACTATTTTATATGGATACATAGCTAAAGAAGCTGTGCCAGATCTCTTATATCAACACTTTAACCTTCTTCCAAAAGGTGCAACTATATTACCTTCAGCTTCATTCACTCAACTCTATGAACTACTTATCAGCTGTATTTCAGGCTGAGAAAAAAATCTGATTCAGTAAAACCAGCTGAATGTTCTATTTCACTAAATAATGATTGCAGTACAGGAGTATGGCAGCCCAGAAATCTGTAGATAAGTGTGTGTTTATTGTGTGGGAAATTTTCCATAGAAAAATACAGCATTGGACAATTTGCCAGCTCACATCTGAGTACTATTCACAGTGGTAGTCTATGGACTGGTGCTGGCGTATGAGCCAATGGCTGTTGGTCCACACAAAGTTTCCAGGAAAGAAACAGATGCAATGAATGGGCAAAAACATGATGCTGGTCTCTGGTACACTGAGGAGAAAGATCTGGTGGTCCACCAGATAACTTAAAAAACACTGGTCTAGGCAACAGGCACTGTCACGGCGGCATTTAGAAAAGTAACAGAGCTAGCATTACACAAGCAGAAGAACATAATCAAATTTTATCTGGATGAGTAACTCCCAGGGATCAGAGGCCTCACTGAACCCTCTTGCAACCACACAAATACCCTGCTGTAACCAAATGATCTGCTGCTGTGGCAGTAAGAATTGCAGCGTTTTTAACTGCAATAAGGCACATACTACCTAAGCCTTCTCTATAAGTGCAGACAGATTTAAGAACTGATCCAGAGCTTGAAAACCATGATTTTTGGAATTCCCCAAATATAGTTAACCTTTACTAAAATCAAATGCAAAAAGAAATAGGAACTATTAAGTAGCATTTATATTCCAGAAAATTATTCTTGGATTTGACTTGCATAGGTCAAAACTACTTATGTGTCACAGCTACTGGGACTTGGAATCAAAGTAGGAGGAGAAATTATATCATCTGGACATAAAGACTTGAAAGGCAAAAGGTCAAACAAGTCTTCAGGGAGAGGTCAAAAGCATAACTCCAAGCAACATTTCACTGAAATTAATATCACTACTTTGTTAGCAAAGATGGTGTTACAGATACTTGTTGACATACCAGTTTTCTGTAGACTTGTTTTGGAGGCATGGAGGTTCCTTGTTGCAACAAATGTGGCACCCAAAGCATTTCGGGACACCTAGCATGAAGAAAAGCATTTGAATTTAATATTCAACAGTATGTCCCTCTCACATTTGTGAAAGCACTTTTCTCTGGCATGGCTTTACATTAATGGAGTTTGGTTTTAGCACTGCTTGGCCAATGGCTATCCCTTGTTACACAAGAACAGTTTACAACCAGAATTACAGAGCTAGCATTGAACAAGTACTATTCCCCACAAGACTACTTAATACTATTGAACAGCATTTTGTATTTCAATTAATTTGTTCCACCATACTGGAAAAACCACACCAGGATACGAGACTAGGGCCAAGATCTCGCATGGCACAGCATGGATTAATAGTTCTGCAGATACAGAGGACTTTTTCTTCAGCTGCCCAGATTGTGGAAAGACCTGCCGGAAGAGATTCAACAGCTGCATACATTGTCTGAATTTAAAAGAGCATTGAAGACTAGTTTCTTCTGGCAGGCTTATCCAGATGATATTTAGATTGTGAATGTTAAATGAAGAATTTTAGATGTCATTGTTTTAATATATGCACATCTTATTTGTCCTTTTAAACTGATGTGTGTTTTAACTGATGTGTTTAACTAATGTTGTTTGTTTTTTAGTTGTTGTTGTCCCCTGCATCGATCCATGGGGAGAGGCAGGTAAGAAATCATCATCATAATCATCATCATCATCTCTCCTATCATGCCTGACTCACCATTTAGCCACTGCAGCCCCCGTTCTTCCAGCCCTCCAGTGGCTGGTGGAGAACAAGGGATTAGAGAAGCATCTGGCTATGTCCCTGTAGCCAAATGCAGACTGATCATATCATTCACCAGGATCAGAAAGAGTCCCCCGAGATCTTAGCCGATGATATCAGTATATATGTAAGGGGACATGGCCAGGGGCTTCTCCAATCCTTCCCCGCACTCTCAATCTGCCACTGAATGGCTGTGGAGGTCCACAGTGGCTAAACAGTCAGTCAGAGGAGGGGCTCTAGTCAGAGGAAGAGAATGCCAACCCCCCTATGTTCACGAAAGGACATACATGGGTGTAAGGGGGATGTATGCATGCGTATACCAATAACAAGATACCAGCCTGTGAGTTACTTTATACGTTGTCTAGAAAACACAAAAACATTTTATGGCCCAATTCTGTGCATGGTTTGCATACAAATCCCATGGTGTCCCACTGGATTACTCTGAAGTACATACAGAACCACAACTTTCAATTCAGTTTTGTTTAACGAACAAAGTCATGGCACCACTGGTTCTAAGATAATAGAAGATGCAGTAGACAAAAGATGTAAAAAACCAACAAACCATTTCAATAACATTTTGCAATACCCTATTTCTGCAGAACACTATTTGAACATTTTCTAGGTCACCACTATTTTAAAACTTTTACTGAAGAAGTTGTGTTGTCAATGCAGATGATTTTAACAAGATGCTGCAAACTATGTTAATGTGAATCTTCCTAATTTGGCACACGCTGCATTAGGCTTCAATTGAAAATTGGCTTCAAATATTTTCTCATAAGTGGAGCTTCTATAATAAACTATATTGTATTAAGCAGTATGTTACTGGTAACTGGTGAAAACAAAAACACGAAGTTTATAAAATAACATATCTAAATTAAATATTACAGGAACCACTAAATCTGTGTCAGCACACCCTGAGTTGTGAAATCAGATGTGTCTCCTGATCTTCATCTAATAGTATTTTTTACATGATTCACTGAAGGCCCACTACCAATAGGACTGCTAACCCACTGTATTATATACACTCATCCCTTGCGGTTCATGGACTTGCTGTTCACATCCCTCGGTCTTTAATGGATGGTAAGCAATGAGGGACAAAATGGCACACACCGGAACAGTGTGTGTGAGTGGGTCCGGAACAGATCCTCCACGAATCGGGAGGGAGGAGTGTGCTAGACTTGACTTGTGGTGCAAAGAACAAGTCAAGCCTGCATAGCAAAGGCTTTCCCTTAGTCCCAAAAGAAATGGAAAGTGTTGGCAATGCTTTATTAGAAAGGAAAAGGTTAACAGGTTTTTAAATATATTAGGAAGCACCAGGAGCATTCAGGGACATCTTCCCCAGAAGCTTTCAAGGTCACAAATATTTGAAAATGTGGCACCATGACAAGTCTATTCTACCAGTGTCCTCAATGTCCAGTAAAACACTGGTCCAAAACACACTGCAGAAATAATCCAGTTTGAAACTGCTTTAACTGTCCTGTCTCAATGCTAGGGAATTCTGGGAACTTCAGTTTTGTGAGACATTTAGCCTTCTCTGTCAGAGAGCTCTGGTGTCACAATAAACTGCAATTCCCAGGTTTCCCTAGCACTGAGCTAGGATAGTTAAAGCAGTCTCAAACTGGATTATTTCTGCAGTGTGTTTTGGACCAGTGTTATACAAAGTGACCTGTGGATATCTGCTGATCCACAGCAAATTTCTAGAAAATAAAACCAAGGAATACCAATATAGTACTGGTCTCTGACACATTACTGTACAAAAATAAAATTGCTGGTCATGAACATCATATAGACTGAGAAGCACCACTAACCATTCACTTCTCCAAGCTTAACAGCTGCTTCTGACCAATGTAAGTTCAACTGGGGCAGCCTGGTGAAAAATGCCCTTGTTGTACCTAAGGTACATCTGCAGTGCAGAAACAATGCAGTTTGACACCTTTAATTACCATGTCTCAATGCTAGGTAATCCACGGGTTTGTAGTTTGCTGTGGCACCAGAGCTCTCTGACAACGAAGGTCAAATATCTCATAAAACTATAAACCCCAGAGCTCTCAAGAACCACTTAAAAGTGGTGACAGACTCCATTATTTCTACAGTACAGATTGAATCTAAGAAACAGTTCATGGGCATGAGCCATCCTAAATTTCCTTGATTTTAAGAAAAAGGAGAAAAAAAAAGGGGGGGGGGAGAATGGAACCAAAGAAATGCCAACCGTTGAGTCCCTAATTTGGAGAAATTGAAGAAAATCATCATCATCATCATCATCATCATGACTTTGTTGGCATAGTGGTTTGGGTGTTGGATTGTGACTCCCAGCTCAGCCACGTAAACCCACTGGGTAACCTTGGCCAAGTCACACTCTCTCAGCCTCAGAGGATGGGAATGACAAACCTCCTCTGAATTACTCTTGCTAAGAAAACCTCATGATAGGTTTGCCGCAAATTAGAAATTACTTCAAGGCACGCAATGACACAAGGTTGAAACCTGGAACAGAAGTGACGTGAGATCCTTCTGGTTGTTCTAGGAGTGATAATGGAGGGAGATGGATCATAAGGAAAGGAATGGATCCCACAGCTCCCACAGCTGCCCACCCCTGTGACTGACTGATACAGTGATCAACTGATGTTAGATAATCTACTTTAGACTTAGGTCACTATGTAAACATTGTATGTCGTTAAAATCACCAGTCAGTGGCACTATGACTGTGGGTTTGAATCCCAGCTCGGCCATGGAAACCTTCTGGGTGACCTTGGGCAAGTCACACTCTCTCAGCTGCAGGGGAAGGCAAGGACAAACTCTCTGTGGACAAATCTTGCTAAGAAAAGCCCAGGATAGATTTGCCTTAGGGCCGCCATAAGTTGGAAATAACTTGAAGGCACACAAAAGCAACAAATGACAGCAAGTATGTTTTCTGCTGCTCCAGAGAATAGGACATGGAGCAATGGATGCAAACTACTGGAAAAGAGATTCCACCTAAACATTAAGAAAACCTCCCTGATAGTAAAGTGCTGTGAGGCAGTGGAATGCACTGACTCAAAGTGTGGTGGAATCTCCTTCTTTGGAGGTTTTTAAACAGAGGCCAAATGGCCATCTGTTGGTGATGCTTTGATTGAGGGTTCTTGCACGCAGGGGGTTGGACTGGATGGCCCTTATGGTCTCTTCTAAGTTTTATGATCCTATAAACTTGAAGAATTCTGCCTACTGTCTCTTCTGCGGGAATTCTGCCTCTTCCAACTCTATGATTCTATGAAGACATGCCCTAGGAGAATGAAATGGAAATCTGGCCAGTGAAGGGTTTTCTATTATTTCACCCTCCTATCAACGTAATATTAATGATAATAATAACAATGACAACAATAATGATATTAACAACAACAATATTGCATCAATAAAATGTGTTCCTGCATGGCAGAATGGGGCTAGACTGGATGGCCCTGGGAGTCTCTTCCAAACATAGGATTCTATGAAGACATGTCCTGGGAGAATGGAATGGAAATTTGGCCCGTGAAGGGTTTTCTATTGTTTCACCCTCCTATTGATCTAATAATAATAATGATAATAGCAACAATAATATAGTGTCAATAATATGTGTTTCTGCATGGCAGAATGGGGTTGGACTGGATGGCCCTTGCAGTCTCTTCCAAATCTAGGATTCTAGGAAGGGAGAATGGAATGGAAATCTGGCCAGTGAAGGGTTTTCTATTATTTCACCTTCCTATCAATCTAATAATAATGACAATAATAATAATATAGCACTAATAGTGTGTTCCTGCATGGCAGAATGGTGTTTGACTGAATGGCCCTGGGGGTCTCTTCCAAACCTAGGATCCTATGAAGACATACCCTGGGAGAATGAAATGGAAACCTGGCCAGTGAAGGGTTTTCTATTATTTCATCCTCCTATCAGTCTAATAATAATAGTAACAGTAATAGTAATAATAATAATATAGCGCTAATAATATGTGTTCCTGCATGTCAGAATGGGGTTGGACTGGATGGCCCTTGGGGTCTCTTCCAAACCTAGGATTCTATGACCTTGTTAGGCCAGATTTCAGTCCAGGAGGGAACGCTAATTAAAAATAAAAAGTGTGTGTGTGTGTGAGGGGAATCTTTGTCGGCCTAGAGGTGCAGAGAGAGAAAGGCGACGTTTGGAGAAAGAGCCTCCTCCCCGCGAGGCCGAAGGAGCCGCCATCCTGTCAATGTCACCCGGCGGCCAAAGGGGCCCAAGATGGCGGCGCCTGGGAAACCACCCCACTCGCCCCTTCCCTGCCCCCTTTCCTCACCAAGGCGGCCTGCCGGGGCAAGGAGCGGGCGAGGACGGCGGTTACGCGCACGGAGAGCATCCTGGCGGGGCGACGGAGGTCAAGACAAGGCCCGGGTCCCGCTTCTCACTTCCCACCGCTTCAGCCTCCGCCGCCTTAGAGAGAGAGTGAGGGAGAGACCGCAGACAAAATGGCCGCCGACGCCGTCCCGCCCCCTTTTGGAGGAGGAAGCCACGCCCCCTTTGGGCCTGCAGAGGAAGACAGGCGAGGAAAAGGGTCACCTCAGCGACGACCCGGAAGCGTTTCTATAACCATCCTTGTCACCTTTGGCGATTCTCTGGTTTATTATAATACACTCTCCTTGGGATGGGGGGGGAAACATAGAGCTCTTTATTTATTTTTTATTCTTTTAAAAAAGTACCCGCTGTTTTTTTGTTTTTGTTTTTAAAAAAAGACTATTATTGCCCTTCAAAATGGCGCCTCCCTCAGGGAGAGGTTAAAAAGCAGCACAAGCCACGCCCCTCTGAGGAAGTGAAGGTTGCTGGGAGGAGGCGTGGTCCAGCCAGAGCACCTTCGCTTCTGATTGGTCAAGAAAAGAGGGCGTGGTCAGGGCTCTGGCCACGCCTCTGACAAATTGAATGAATGAGAATCCACCAAACAGGGATACCTTTATTGACCAACCAAAATGCACAATATATTTGATGCAAGCTTTCGAAGCTCCATGGGCTTCTTCATCAGGCAAGATGTTACAAACCAAACAAGAGGAAAACAAATGGAGATGTTAGTCAGATGCCTACATGTTGTTCCAGTCTTTAGTTAAAATGGTATATGGTGGAGAGGATATCTTTTGTAGGCAGGGTCCTACTCTTTCTGGCCATGGGGCTATTGGGAGATTTGCAAAGTCCAAGAAATTTAAAGACCATTTGCATCTCAACAAGGACCGCTCTCTTGCAATTCAATATGCAATCCAAAACAACATTTTTTCCTTCTTAAATTTTAACTGGAATTGCATGTTTTTTTACCTCAACACCTATGAAAATGTTCTAATAAAACATGAAGACTCCTTGAGGAATCCATTGTCCTCTGCCTACAAAGAAGCCTGTGACCTCAAAGGAATGGAGGCATATTGGATTGCAAGAGAGGGATCCTTGTTGAGATGCAAATGGACTTTAAATTTCCTGGTCTTTGCAAATCTCCCAATAGCCACATGGCCAGAAAGAGGAGGATTCTGCCTGCAAAAGATACCCTCCCCTTACCATCTTAGGGCCTTTAAACATCCAAATGCAGGCATCTGACTAATATCTCCAATTGTTTTTCTCCTGTTTGGTTTGTAACATCTAGCCTGATGAAGAAGCCAGTAGAGCTTCGAAAACTTGCAACAAGTATATTGTACATTTGGGTTGGCCAATAAAGATATCACTGTTTGGTGGATTTCTCTTTGAATTTCCTAAATGGCCAACACAGCTACCCCTGCATGTTTCCTGAATGAATGAAAGGGGGGGGGGGGAGGCCACATGACTTCCTGCAAAAAGCAAAATAAATTGCGGTATCATCATGATCATCATTGCAGAAACAACAATAATGACATAACAAAATAATAATAATAATAATAATAATAATAATAATAATAATAATAATAGATAATTAGATTAATTAATCTAATATTTATTATTATTATTATTATTATTATTATTATTATTATTTCTTAATGGTCTCTCCCCAGAGCCGCAACAGACTGACAAAAACACAACATGAATTTAAAAAACACACTGAGAAACAGCTTTAACTGCCCTGGCTCAATGCTAGGGAATTCCAGGAACTGTAGTTTTGTGAAATACTTAGCCTTCTCTGTTGGAGAGAGCTCTGGGGACTACAATAAACTACAATTCCCAGGATTCTCTAGCATTGACCCAGGGCAATTAAAGTGGTCTCAGACTGGATTATTTCTGCAGTGTGTTTTGGACCTCAGTTAAAAACAATGTAGAAGGACAAGATACATCTGTGTTAAAATAATAATAATAACAACAACAGCAATAGTGCAACAATGATAACAATAATACCAAAAAACAATATAATAATAATAATTGATGGTGGCGGTGGTGATAATTTCTTACAGGTCTCTTCCCATGGATTGGGGCAGGGGAACAGCAACAGACTGACAAATGCACAACTTGAGTTAAAAACACACTGCAGAAATAATCTAGTGTGAGACTGTTTTAACTACTCTGGCTCAGTGCTAGGGAATCCTGGGAACTGTAGTTTATTGTGGCACCAGCGCGCTCTCTGACAGAGAAGGCTGAATATCTCTCAAAACTACAGCTCTCAGAATTCCATAGCATTGAGCCAGGGCAGTTGAAGCAGTCTCAAACTGGATTATTTCTGCAGTGTGGACTGGGTCTGTTACATTTATGAGTAGAACGTATAGGCCCAACAATTCATATACTAAATACTTGAGCCAAAAGACTTGATTTGAGAAATAATTGCATATATATATATATATATATATATATATATTGTTAGTATAATATTTACTTTGATATTGGTACCACAGCTCCCTGACAGTTAAAGTGGTGGCAGACTGGACTATTTCTGCAGTGTGTTTTGGACCTATGAAACAAGGACCAGGGGACAAAATCTTCCTTCCCTTCTGGACAAGAAGGTAGAGGGTGCCCCTGAAGACCTTGCAAAACTAGAAATCCCAGGACTCCACAGGATGGAGCCCTGGCAGTTAAAGTGGTGTCAAAACCTGCATTATTTCTGCCAGTTATTATTTCTTATTATTCAATTCTTATTATTCATTTATAATAAATACATCCTTGAGAGGGAGGAGGGAGGGAATCCGAAGCAATAAAGTAATCTTCCCTTTCAAAGGAAGGGAGATTTTAGTTCCTTGCAAAGGGAAAGGCTTTGGTGAAAGGCCAGAAGACTACATGTCCCAAGAGGCACTGCGCCCCATGACGTCATCGGACGGCGCCAGAGGAAGGCGAAGGCGGAAAGCGGGAGGTTTGCAAAGGAAGGGGAGTTGATGGAGATGGAGGAAAAGCTCAACCGAGTAGGTGGATCAGGCCTTTTTGGTGAAAGAAATACACTTTGCAAGGCAATGTATTGCAGAGAGGGAGGAAGGACAGCTTGGCATTCTCCCTCTCCTTCTTGCAGTCTATATGTCTTAGGTTGCATCCACACTGCAGCAATAATCCGGGTTGAGACCGCTTTAACTGCCGTGGCTCAGTGCTATGGAATTCTGGGAAGTGTAGTTTTGTGAGACAGTTAGCCTTCTCTGTCAGATTTTGGTATCTACGAAGGGTCCTGGAACCAAACCCCAGCGGATAGCAAGAAACCCTTGTATCTGTTTTTCAAAGCTTAAAGTAGACTTCTGACCAATTCCAAGGTGTTTTTGTTTTAAGTTTTGCATTGTTGGCAGTCCATGCAGACCCTGAGGGTCCAAGGAACAGAAAAATGCCCTCTGGGTCCACCACAGTTATCCTATAGATGGGCAGCCATTATGACTAAAGCTGTTCTTGTTCTCTTTAAAAGTCATTATGATTCATGGTTTTTAATAATGTAGAGAAATCCCAGTCATCCATAAGCTCCCATTGCATTGTGATGTGCAGCTAGGCCATTGTCTGCCTTTTACTGTTGCATAACAGCTGTAATAATTGTGATTCAGGGGACTAAAAAGTAATCATTTTGCTTCCCAGTTGCCTTTTTGCAGCGTACCTTCAGGCACTTTTGCATCAAATGATTATGCTTTATTCAGTGACTGAATCACAATTGCTGGAACAAGGTGATAAAAGGTGAACATTGGTGTGTTGTGCAGAGTGCTCTGGTTTATATCAGTTCTGCCTTTATAATGGAAGGTTGGACCTCCTCGCTTTTTAGAATCATAGATTTGGAAGAGACCACAAGGGCCATCCAGTCCACCCCCCTGCCATGCAGGAACTCAAAATCAAGCATCATTTTAATCATTACCCTTTTCAGGAAACTATGAACTATAATAGTCACATTGCTTTATCTAGGACAGGGGTAGGCAACCTAAGGCCTGGGGGCCGGATGCGGCCCCCCCGAGGCCTTTGGACCGGCCCCAGGCCAGTCCTGCCGCCGTCGCCGCCGCTGCTGCCCTGGCACATATGGATTAAATGATTATTGTTATTATTTGTTCTTGGGGTTTTCTTGGCAAAATCTCCACAGGGGTTTTGCCATGGCTTTTCTGGGGCTGAGAGAGTGTGCATGCATATTTTTTTATTTTTTTTAAAAAAATTATTTATTTATTTATTTTTGGTGCTTCGGCCCCCCCAATTGTCTGAGGAACAGCAACCCGGCCCCCAGCTGAAAAAGGTTGCCTACCCCTGATCTAGGATGTAGAGGCAGACAGAACTAACTCTGAGGTGGGAACCATTCATATCATTTCTCTCTTTCATCTATGATAGGTTGCAGCGTGGTTGAAAAAATCATTTGGCGATCAGCCAGTTCCCCCATATGAAGCAGATGCACGGACAATTGATATTTTGTATGAGCTGGCAGAATGCAATGAGTCCAGAGATGGGGACACAGCCTTATTAATTGAAGACATGAAACAGAAAGCAGCTGAGTACGAATCAGATGGTGAGACAGGATTTTAAAACATTGGTTCCAATAATACAGTTTTGCTTTTTAAAACATATGTTTTTCTTCTGCTTATTACAGTTGTTTGGTATAGTAATGGAGGTAAGCTGACCTCTCCGGTAAAAGTGTCACATTGGCTCGCTTGATCCCCCTGCATTTTTGATGTGTTTAATAAAACAAATGCATTTTTAATCTTCTGTTGGTTTTGCAGGTAGTTATCTACAAGATCTTCTGACTGAGAGCCTGAATCTTTCTTTCAGCAGCTTGTCAAAAGTGAGCACCAGCTATCTGAATAACTTGGTGGACATAGCTCTAGCCCTTGAAACGAAGGACACATCCCTTGCAAGGTAAACATGTGCATTTGGGGGTTTGTCGCATAGGATGAGCTTGTTTCAAATACTGTAGTTCAGGGGTGTTTCTACACTGCAGAAATAATGCAGCTTGATATCAATTTAATTGCCATGACTCAATTCTGTGGAATTCAGGGATTTGTGATTTTGTGAAATATTTAACCTTCCCTGTCAGAGAGGACTGTTGCCGCACGAAACTACAGATCTCAGAATTCCATAGCATAGAGCCATGGAAGTTAAAGTGGTGTCAAACTGCTTTATTTCTTCAGTGTGGCTGCAGCCCAGGAGAGGAAACTTTGGGTTTCCAGATGATTTGCTGTGTAACTCCAATCAGCCGCTTCCTGCGTGGCTAGAGGCAGTGGATTGTGGGCACTTCAGTCGCACAGCATATGGAGGGCATATGTTCTATAGCTCTGCTCTAGTTTCAGGTTTGCAAGAAGAATTATACCAATGTTGTCAGCTGCTAGTGTTTTAACACTAATACTATTCTTACTAAGAGTGATGTTAAAAGGGTGGAAGGGGTGGAAATTTTTGATGAAGGGTGTACAGTTGCCCTTCCATTTTTGCAAGGGATCTGTTCCGGACACCCCCCCCCCCAGGAAATGGAAAAACACCAATATTCAAGCCCCATTTTAATCCCCTCCGTTTGCTCCCCACCCCGCGAACGGGCAAGGGATTGATTTTCTTCCTATCATCTTTCTTAACTGTCCAGCTCTCACATCCATACATGGTAATGGGGAGTACAATGGCTTGTACGATTCCAACTTTTGTGCTGAGTTGTATATCTTTGCATTTTAGAATCTTTTCTAGTTCTTTCATAGCTGCCCTCCCCATTCTTAATCTTCTTCTGCTTTCCTGACTGCAGTCCCCATTTCTATCAATGTTTGATCCCCGGTATGGGAATTCTTTTACTATTTCTATTTCTTCATTGTCTAGGTTGAACTTGTGAAGGTCCTCGGTGGTCATTATTTTTGTTTTCTTTATGTTCTGCATTAAGCCTGCCTTAATGCTTGGGGATAGCCATTAATTATTTAACTAATTATCACCTGCCCTGTAAGGGAAGTAAGAACTGTATTCTCGACTAAAGAAATGTCAAAGGAATTCAGTCCCGAGATGTACCATTGCAAATGGTACTGTTTGCTTTTGTTCATACAGACACAAGCTGTGTAGGCTTCCACCCTGAACAATTTCTTCTTGACAAAGTGTGAGCAAACTGTTCGCAAGATGATTTTCAAAAACAGCATGGGAAAAGACAGTCCTAAGTCTGTATGCAGCCCTGCCAAGGTTGCTATTGTTGCTCTTCACTTCTCTGGACGCTTGGACAATCTTTTGTGGTGAAAAAAGGATAAATTGCTCTTTCCTGGAAGTTTCTGGAAGTGGTGATTCACCTGTTAAATAGGCTGCAGGCTTCCCTAGAGTGGTCAACAAACCCCCCTGTATTTCAAAACCCAAAGAATATTTCGGTCACAACTTTATTTTCCCTTTTAGCAATCCATTAAGCCATAGGAGTGACCCAGGGCCAAAATCTGAGGGCCAGGCCTGCTGCAGTTGTATAGCCCTGCTGAAAAGTATTAAATAGACACAGGTCTGCAGTTATCAGCAACAATAGCCCATGAATTCACATAAAGTTGTCATACAGTTTGTTTTATAGAGATTTAGGTGACACCCACACTGCAGAAATAATCACGTTTGACACCACTTTAACTGCCATGGCTCAGTGCTATGGACTTTTGGGAAATGTAGTTAGTAAGACATTTATCCTTCGCTGTCAGAGAGCTCTGGTGTTACAACAAACTACAGTTCCCAGAATTCTACAGCATTGAGCCATGGCAGTTAGTGGTGTGAAACTGGATTATTTCTGCAGTGTGGATGCAGCCTCAGTAACTTTCACATACTGAGGAACACTGGAAAGGGTTGAGAATTTATCCTATTCTGGTGATGTTAACATAGATGCCTGTTTCAAAAAATAAGAGTATATACTGACCTTTAAAGGATAGTACAGATCCTATTGTTTGTGTGATGGGATCAAAAAAATTTTTTGAAATTTTACACAGTGATGAGGTGACCAGTAGTTAGCTCTTTGCCATAGCCCTGTAATCCAAATGCTGCTTTTAAAAAGAAGGTAAAACCTCCACCACAAATGATATAATTTATTGTCTCCAGCTTCATTCCTGCCATCAATGATCTGACTTCAGATTTGTACGCAGCAGAATCAAAAAATAAAGACATGGAGCTTGAGCTGAGCAACCTGAGGAAAAAACTCACATCAGCGCTGGTGCTGGAAAAACGTCTTCAGGAGTAAGTGCTTAATACAAGTTCATTTTATTCTTTCATTTTCTTTCAAGTGTTTTCCTTGAGGCAAGGCTATATATCAGAGTGTGCTCTGATCTACTCCCTGCAGTCTGAAGTGCTACAGTTATTTTAATCAAAATTCTGTGACCTCATTTTGCTGCTTGAATAGGTTTCTTTGGTGTTACAGTTCTTGCTGCTACAAGTTGTAACTTGTAATTTGATCCTTTCTGCGCCTTACTAAAAGAGTAAGCAGAATGCCTTCTCTGCTATGGCACCCTGGCTATAGAATATCCTTCCCTTGGAGGTCTTGTTGGCATCAATATTGCTGTCTTTCCAGCACCAAATGCAAACATGGCGACTAATTCAAGGCTATGGGGGCCATAACTGGTTTTACACAAACCCTCACATGTACCTGGTTTTAAATAGTTTTAAACCATTTTAACCAGTTTAAAACTGTCTTTTTAACTTGTTGAATTGTTTAATATATATTTTATTCCCTCAACCAAGGGTCACACAGTATATATACCCCCCACACCTCCATGCCACCATTCTCTGAAGATGCCAGCCACAGATGCAGGTGAAACGTCAGGAATGCATTCTTCTAGAACACGGCCTCACAGCCCAAAAAACCCATAAAAACTGATGGATGCCGGCTGTGAAAGCCTTCGACTTCCCATATATTTTAGACTTTAAAATCATTTAAAATCACGGTTTAAATGAGTCCATTTGGTTTTATTGTATGCCAGCTTGAGATCGTTAGATAGAGGGCAGGATATAAATGTTTTAATAAATAAATACAAAGAGGATTTCTCCTTACTCTGCAGCAAGGCCTTCTAGTGGATTGTTCCTGTTGTGAAAATTCAGGCTCTGAGAGGTCATGAAATGTCAACCACAGAGCACAAGGGTTACTTTCTCCTATCCAGAGCAGAAGCAGCATGGCCCTTCAGTTGATTGCTGTATGGAGTTCTGTAGGACTTTGGGAGAAACTTTAAAAAATGCACTTGCTATTGTATTGTAGCGTCTGCATTTTGGCACAACATCTCTAGGCTCTACAAGTCTCACTTCTGCAGCAGTCAAGAAAGCTTTGCCAGGATAGGTATGAGTCATAGAATCATAGAGTTGGAAGAGACCACAAGGGCCATCCACTCCAACCCCATTCTGCCATGCAAGAACTCACAGTCAGAGCACCCCCAGATGGCCATCCAGACTCTGTTTAAAAACCTCCAAAGAAGGAGACTCCACCACCCTCCGAAGGAGTATGTTCCACTGACGAACAGCTCTTACTGTCAGGAACTTTTTCCTAATGTTTAGGTGGAATCTCTTTTCCTGTAGCTTGCATCCATTGTTCTGGGTCCTAGTCTCTGGAGCAGCAGAAAACAAGCTTGCTCCCTCCTCAATAAGACACCCCTCCAAATACTTAAGCAGGGCTATCATATCACCTCTTAACCATCTCTTCTCCAGGCTAAACATACCCAGATCCCTAAGCAGTTCCTCAGAGGGTATGGTTTCCAGACCCTTCACCATTTTGGTCGCCCTTCTCTAGACACACTCCAGCTTGTCAACATCTTCCATTTTCTTGGGCTTTAGGTTGCTATTATTAGGACTGTTAACTCCTAACAATTACTCTCTTTCTACTTGTGAAAGGGGAGCACTGCACATGCATTGCTTGGGATCAGAGGCTCAGTAATCAAAGTTTTCTGGGGTGAAAATAAAGACTTTATCAGGGGTAGGCATCCTTTCCCCGTTAAGGGCCGAGGGACTTCAGCTCCCAGAAGCCTCAGCCATGTTGGCCAATAGTCCCATGTTGGCCAATAGCTCCTGGGATTCTGGGAGCTGAAGTCCCTCGGCCCTTAACGGGGAAAGGTTGTCTACCCCTGCTTTAGATCTTCTTGTCTTGTACCATGCAGCTTATACTCCAAGTAGTTGCATTATTCTGGATGCAGTTTGTATTCTGTCCTCCTCATGGATGTTGTGTGCATTGTATGATACTTCTTGTTACTGATAAGGTATAACGTTTTGCAGTGACCTCATGAAAACAGAAGAGCTTCTGGTAGTGGAAAAAGCAAAGGCTGAAAGCCGAACCCAGAACATGAAGTTCCTGAAAGACAAATCGGAGGATATCAAATTCAGAATTAAAGCAGCAGAGGTTAGCACAAAGAACCTTATATTGCTCCAGAAGATGCAGTGTGTTGAATGTTTAAAATATTTACACCACATGTTTTTACCAGGACTTTAAGGCATTTGATGGGGCCTTATACTGAATGACAAACTAAAAGAGGCTAATCCCTGCCCCAGTGTGCTTACAATTCTGCCATGAATTGGACAAGGAAGAAGGCATGGCTATTGGAGGATAAGTCTGTTTGGTCTATGTCAGCTTCAAAACAAAATTGTAAACCATGGAGTTTTCTATTCTTAATTCTTACTGAAGCTGTAGACTTCTAATGTATTTAAGGTTTTATTTGGAATTTAATACAACAGAGACATTCTTTATTGTTTAATATTATTTGATTGTTACCTCTGGTCCACTCACACCACCTCAATTCTGCTGTCTCCCAGCTTCATTAGTAACCCTACTTACAGAAGCCTAACTATAATAATTCATTGTACAACATACAGCTGCAGATACAACAAGACAGTCACATAAAGAAAAGAAAGCAGGGTTATGTGGGATGGCAAAGATGACATCAGCTTAACAGTACCTACAATGTTTGGTTAATATAATACACAAATAGTTCCCCCCAAAATGGACCATATATTTAAATATTTTTTGCTTCCTCCTTCCTTTTGAACATTATTTTTTTCAGTGAGATTCTCTGGCTGTTGCCACACTGCAGAATTAATGCAGTTTGACACCACCTTAAATGTCATGGCCCTATCCTGGAATAAGAATAGGGCCTGGAATAAGAAGAAGAGTCCTCCCTCCATTACCATCTGATGTCATCTGGGGGAGAGATACTAGGCCAAGCACCACCCAGCCTAGAATAGGAAAGAGGGATGAGATTCGAATGTATCTGCTTTAATGTTTGTTTTGATGTTTTGAAATGCTGTACGCTGCCCCGATTGCCTAGCAGAGGGGCGGGATATAAATAAAAATTATTATTATTATTATTATTATCCTACAGAATCCTGGGATTTGTAGTTTGCTGTGGCACAAGAGCGCTCTTGACAGAGGAGGCTAAATATTTCACAAAACTACCGTACTAATCCCAGAATTCCTTAACATTGAGACGTGACAGTTAAAGTGGTATCAAACAGCATTATTTCTACAGTGCAGATGAGGCCTGACTGTCTTAATCTTAATTCTTACTCACTCATTTCAAGCACTGCCTGGACAATGTCTAAACTGCAGGTATTGCCAGAAGGCAGTTTTAGGAAGTTTGAATCCTGGCTTAAGATCTTCCAATGCTCTTCTAATGAGCCAGTGTGGCATACTGCAGTGATACTCCAACAAATTACCCTTGGGACCCCCCTTTACTTCTACATGGGGATGTTACCCACCCAACTTGACCTAGTATATGAATAAAAATATTTTAATAATTTAGTATATGTATGCAGACATTGCTGCCCCCCAACACAGGAAGATGTCACATTGTCCCAAACCCAGACAAAAGCCACTAAAACTGCCTGAAAGTGTGGCAGTTTGCTTCCTTTAACCCCCTAGAACAGGGGTAGGCAACCATTTTGAGCTGGGGGCCAGGTTGCTGTCCCTCAGACAATTGGGGGGCTGAAGCACCATAAATAAATAAATAAATAAATACATTAAAAAATATGCATGCACATTCTCTCGGCCCCAGAAAAGCCATGGCAAAACCCCTGTGGAGATTTTGCCAAGAAAACCCCAAGAACAAGTAATAACAACAATAATCAATATCATCATGGCGGGCGGTGGCGGTGGCGGCGGCGGCAGGACTGGCCTGGGGCCGGTTCAAAGGCCTCGGGGGACCGCATCCGGCCCCCGGGCCTTAGGTTACCTACCCCTGCCCTAGAACTTCCCAAAACCCCAAAGCAAAAACATTGGCTGGAGGTCATTCAAAAAGTTGGCCAAAAGTGACACTGCATCATTGTGGGCATGCCAGAATGCACTGGGCAGCCTACTGGGAGGGAAAGTGGCCACTGCCTCCTGCACAGGTGCCCACTTTTGATTTAAGACTTACTTTGGCCTTTGGTATAACATGACACGAGAGCCAGCGTGGCATAGTGGCTTGAGTGTTGGACTATGACTCTAGAGACCAGGGTTCAGTTCCCAGCTCAGCCATAAAACCCACTGGGCAAGTCACATCCTCTGAGCCTCAGGGGAAGGCAATGGCAAACCTCTGAACAAATCTCACCAAGAAAACCCCAAGCTTTAGGGTTGCCATACGTTGGAAATGAAGGTATATAACAGCAACAAAAAATATGATACAGCAGCTGCAGTGCCATAACTTCTCTATAATGTATCCGCCTAGTTCAAAATTGCAGTCGATGTGCCATTAATTATACCATAACATCTCCCCCAATCTGGTTGTGCTCCTGTTCAAGTGTGGATGTGGCACACTGTTTAATACAGATGTGAAATCCACAATTTCTGTATGGCCAGTTAACCATTGTGTATTAGGAAACATTGTATATTAGGAAACAAAGCTCTAGTTCTTTGTGACATACTAGTGTGCTTCCTCACATCTGTTTGTTGCTGGAAGATTTCTGAGTCGGTGGCAGCTCTGATCTGCCATGCTCTTTCTCCCAAGGCTTAACTGCAAGACAATGGTCCAAAACACACTGCAGAAGTAATCCAGTTTGAGACTGCTTTAACTGCCCTGGCTCAATGCTAGGGAATCCTGGGGACTGCAGTTTTGTGAGACATTTAGCCTTCTCTGTTAAGGAGCTCTGGTGCCACAACAAACTACAATTCCCAGGATTCCCCAGCACTGAGCTAGGGCAGTTAAAGTGGTCTGAAGCTGGATTATTTCTGCAGTATGTTTTGGACCAATGAGACAGGTGCTGATCTTTTCCGATACGTGGAGGGCTTCTGGTTTCTTAGTGGAGCACATGGTTCTGCTTGTAGAAGATTCAAAGTTCAGCATATTCAGTGAAGGGAATCTCAGATAGCAGCAGGGCTTGAAAAGATCAGACCCTGCCAGTCAGAGCAGACAGCACTGGGCTAGATGAATCACACATCTTTGCTTGGCCTAAAGCAGGTTTGTATGTTCACAAAGCACACAGGGATGCCTGCTGTTTTCATTTAGATAGGAAATAGCAAAATGATTCTTCATCCCTTATCTTTCTCCTGTAATGTTTCATTTTGCTGATGAGCAGTAGTGAATTGTTTTTCCCCTTTCTTTCCCCCCCCTTTTCCTCCATGCAGGAACAACTTTCTGCGAGTGGGCTAGATACTTCCCTGACTCATGAGTCTCTAGTGAATCTTTCCGAGGTAGGCGTTACACCATGGATGTTGATGCTGTTCTAAAATGACACACGGTAGTTGGCATTTAAATAGGGTGATGGAGAGGAATTGACATTTACCCAGATGGTACTTGGATGTGAGTTTGCTAGGGATGGGAGGATCAGATCCAACTGCCTCTCTGATGAGATGTTTCAGAGAGTAGAGGACTCTATCAAAGTCATTTATCAAAGGAGTGGCCCCTGAAATTCATTGGAATAGAGTGGAAGAGAAAGAAGAACTTGATGCAGACAATATGAAGAAAATAAATCACTGGCAGAGAGAGGAAACCCTATAGAAAACTGCAGTCAGGGCTGTAGTAATACAGTATATGACTTGCAAAATTCCAAGCCTGAACACAACCAACAGCGCAATCCTAGATATTACTAATCCAAAGTAAGGCCCATTGGGTCTAGTGAGGCTGGTATAGATGTAGCAGGCGGGGGGCAGTGCCCTCATTCACACCGCCTCCCCAAAACCTACATTCCTAGTGGGAGTTACTTAACGTTGTATACTAAAATAAATATTGAAATTCTGGGCCTGCAATTGGGGCTTGCACCAACACGTTTCTGTGCATTCCTGTTGGAGCCTGGAAATGTTACTTCTTTAGACTTTAACTCCCAGAATTCCTCAGATAACATAGCCACTGGGAGTTGCAGTACAAAAAAAAATTAGTTATCCAAGCTCTGATTGCTATCTTTAATCATAGAATCCTAGAGTTGGAAGAGACCCCAAGACCATCAAGTCCAGTCCCATTCTGCATGAAGGAATATCAGGTCAAAGCACTCCCGACAGATGACCATCCAGCCTCGGTTTAAAGACCTCCAAAGAAGGAGACTCCACCACTCTCCGAGGCAGCAGTGTCTTCCACTGTCAAACAGCTCTTAATGTCAGGAACTTCTTCTTAATGTTTAGATGGAATCTCTTTTCCTGTAGTTTGAATCCATTGCTCCAGGTCCTGTTCTCTGGAGCTGCCGAAAATAGACTTGCTCCATCTTCAAATACTTAAACAGAGCCTGATGGATGTTTCCTGTCTTGGGCTCCAGGAGCTTTGTAGTCTTTCTTTTTCCTCAGGCCTGGTAGTATGGAAAAGATCAGACAGCAGGAGGAAAGGGATGCTTTTTTTACCTGCCCATTTCATTCCTGCATGAAAGCTTTCTGTTTTTCTTTTATCATCCTTTTTTTTTTCTCATGAGAAATTTATGTGGAATAGATGAACAACTTGTTGTGTTCTGTCCGCAGAAACTGGCAGAAATAAAGAAGGAAGCAGCACCTTTGAAGAAGAAACTGGAGTCCTACCTGGACCTTACACCTGTAATGATCCGCTTTTCTCTCTTGGTTCTGTCCTTTGGGTGGGAGTAGTTGGATGGCACTGAAGCCCTCCTGGTATCTTGCAAAAAGTTTGTGGTGATGAAAAGGTAGAACAGAAAGCTTTTAAAGAACGAGCTAAGGGGTTCTTTTTAATTGTTTTTTATTCTTTTAAACTAGAAGTTTGCTTTTTTTAATACTGTGAAGAATTTAATTCTATTTTTATATTCACTTTTTTGCATTTTAACAACGGCTGCATCCGCACTGCAGGAATAATCCAGTTTGATCCTACCTGAACTGCCATGGCTCAGTGCTATGGAATTCTGGGAATTGGGAATTTGGTGGAGAACCAGAGCTCTCTGACAGAGAAGGCTAAATGTCTCACAAGTTACAGTTCCCAGAATTCCATAACACTGAGTCATGACAGTTAAAGGAGTGTCAAACTGGATTATGTCTGCAGTGCGGACAGCCCCTGTGTTGCTCTTTTAAATTATAAGCTGCTTTGCCATTATTGAGTATTTCATAGAAAAAGTTGTGCTGGTCTTGAAGATAAATCAGTGCATCTCTTGAAAGTGTTGAAGACACACCTCCTGGAAAACATCCTTGATCGCAAACATTCAGAAGAGAAGACAGGGAAACCCTGCATTTGCCTAATTTTTTCTGTTTTCTTTTCAGAGCCCTTCTCTTGCTCGAGTGAAAATTGAAGAAGCAAAGAGGGAGTTGGTGAGTATTATCTGTACTGGGGAACTCCCCCCACTCAAAAGCAACCCAGGAGTGGGAATCATTAAGTCCTCCAGATATTGTTGACTGCATTTCCCAGTATTCTTATGCTGGTTATGGCTGCTGGGAGCTACAGGCCGACATCTGGAGGACTGCATAATTCCCATTTTTCAATAAAGAGTGACATGTCCAAGGTGTAATAGTGACTAGGGCTGCATCTGCACTGCAGAATTAATGCAGTTTGGCATTGCTTTAACTGCCATGACTCCATCCTGTGGAATCCTGGGGTCTGCAGTCTGTTGTGGCACCAGAGCTCTCTGACAGAGAAAGCTGAATATCTTATAAAACTACAGACCCTGGAATTCCATAGGATTGATCCATGGCAGTTAAAGTGATGTCAAACTGGATTATTTCTGCAGTGCAAATGCAGCCCAGGTCTTACTGGTAGCCAAGAAAAAATTGAGGGAGGCCTCTGAGTTGGGAAGTCCTTCAATATCATGTCAAAAAGGAAGGTATTCTATGGACAGAGGAGACAGTGGCTGCATATACACTGCCACAACAAACTACAAATCCCAGGATTCCTTAGGTTGGAGACATGGCAGTTAAAGCAATGTCAAACTGTATTAATTCTGCAGTGTGGCAGCAGTAACTAGTATGGCACAAAGCAAAATATTAAAGAATTGTGAGTGGCAGCGTCAGACCTGACAGGATCCAGTGAGTGCAGACTCATAGGGGGAACTAAAGGGTGGGGTGAGGCAAAAAGAGCTTTTTTCACTTCAGGCCTTCACATTTTATATATGGAGAAACCTGCCTCATTTGTTCATTTGGCCCCTCAGTTGGTTTTCATTATCTGAAGTCACTTTAGGTCTCTGAGGCTGCTGGCACATTGCAAAAATAAAGCAGTTTGATGCCACTTTAACTTCCATGGCTGAATACAATGGAATTCTGGGATTTGTAATCTGATGGGCCACTAGAGCTCTGTGACAGGGAGGGCTAAATCTCTCACAAAACTACAAATCCCTGAATTCCATAGCATTGAGCCGGGGAAATTCAAGTGGTGTCAAATTGTTTTATTTCTGCAGTCTGGAAGTTCAAGTGGTGTCAAACTGCTTTATTTCTGCAGTGTGGCAGCAGCCTCAGAGAAGCACAAAGGAGGCCCTATCTAGATTAAGGGTTTTAAAAAATCTTTGTCAGAACCTCCTCCCCCAAAGACATTAAAAGAGGTTGCATGGAGGGTTTTGCCAGTGTAAAGGGGGCCAGACCCTTCTCTCAATATGAGGCCATTTTTTGTGGTTTTCGATATCCAGCAGGTGCTATAGTGGGAGTCTTCCAAGTACTAAATGTGGTCACTAATTTTTCTCTTCCTCTTCCTAGGAAGCACTTGAGGCAGAGTTTGCAGCAAAGGTGGATATGACAGCCCTTTCAGTAACTTTGCCTAGCAAACGACAGTTTACCTAAGGACCCTGGCCTGGAAAGAAAGGGACACTTGCCGAATTTTGTGGACGTTGGTATATCTGCCTTGACTTCAGATGCCATTATCTTGTCCCCTTCAACTCTATTTCTCTAACAAAAGCAGTTTCTTTAAAGAAAAGCACAGCTTTGTATGTTGTATATAATTATCTCTGCTTTCTTCATGAGAATGTTTCCTTGCTCGGTCTTTTTCAATTAATTTATACAATAAACATTTGTAGTAATCTGATTTGACAACTATCCTCAAGGTGGTGCTCTAAAATAGCTTCAAGAGCAACAATACTTGGATGCTCGATTAACCTTAGACGAACTCTTCTTTTTTAAAGCTAATATCGGCCCGTAGAAACAATAATCCCAGTCTTTATCCTGTCTGCTCCTGATCTTTGCTTCTCATAGGAGTTGTTAATCAGACCCACTAGTACTAATAATAAAAATCATGCTTGCACTCTTGGTAACTGCTAGGGACCAGGCATCCTCCCATTAACGTAGGGATGAGAATCATGCAGCCTTCCAGATGTTGTTAGGTTGCAATCCAATAACATCTGGGAAGCTGTGCAATTCCATGTTTTCTATCTGCCTTGAATCATAATTCTAGAGGAAAGGTGAGATATAAATGAATGAAATTCTTCCTGTTTGTCTTCCTGGAGCCACCAATTAAAATGTCACACTAAAGGACCTCCTATAGCTTTGCTCCTTGGTATTGTGGAAAATTAAAATGGCAACCACCTCTATCTGGCACTTTGGGGCGATCAAGTGCTACTAGTGTGAGAGCTAGTCTGGTGTAGTGGTTTGAGTGTTGTACTATGACTCTGGAGGCCAGGGTTTGATTCCCCACTTAGCCATGGAAACCCACTGGATGATCTTGGGCAAATTACACTCTCTCAGCCTCAGAAGAAGGCAAAGGCAAACTCCCTCTGAGCAAATCTTGCCAAGAAAACTGTGGCACATTTTCAATATTTAGTTTCTCTGTTGTTGAACAGTTCATCAGATCCTCTTCATTTTATTTTCTTTATGTTTTTTCTCCGTTTCTGACCTTTCGTACCTTCCTATCCTATAATTTACCAGAGAAGGGTTGTAGCACATTGCATCAGCTCAGCAGGATAATAAAAAACTGCCAGAGAAGGAGGGATGTAACTGAATGGCTGTAACTGAAAAAGAATGTGGACTCCTGCTAGCACGGGTTGGCGCTTGGGGATAAACCCAAGCGTGGTGGATTACTGCACTTGCCATCCTGAGAATGACACTCTCTCAGCCTCAGAAGAAGGCAAAGGCAAACCCCCTCTGAACAGTCTTGCCAAGATAACCATGATAGGTTTACCTTAGGGTCGCCATAACTCAAAAAAGGCTTGAAGGCACACAAAAACAAATTGCTATTTGTCTGTATACAGCTCCCCTATGCAGTGAACTCCAGGAGGCAACCTTCATAATTATGTACCTGTATGATCAGGATGGCATAGTGATTTGAGTACTGAATTGTGACTCTGGAGATCAGGGTTCCATGCTTGGCCATGTAAACCCACTGGGTGACCTTGGGCAAGTCACATGCTCTCAGCCTGAGGGGAAGTCAATGGCAAACCTCCTCTGAACAAATCTTGCCAAGAAATCCCAATGGTAGGTTTGCCTTAGGGTCTCTATAAGTCGGAAACGACTGGAAGGCACACAGCAACACAAGGTCCTGTACTCACTGCAGATCCAGCTTTGCTATTTGATTCTTTTTTAATGAATCTCAGGGGCTTTCTTTTCTAGCTGCATGTTGCTTCAGTGCCACTCATTCTTGAGTCCTGGTGCTTTCCCATGTTCATGGTTATTCTTTGGTCCTGACCTTATCTCCTGGTTTGCCTTTTGATCTTTGCTGCTGAATTATCCCATGGTTTCTCAGTCCTTATTCATCTCTGATTGCTCCCTGTAGTTATTCCCTTACATACCAGAACCCCCTTGCATCTCTCCTAAGCTCATACTGGGGAAAGGGTCCCCAAATGGCCAACTGCACCCACAAACAGCTCTAGATGGGCACAACTGGTTCCCTAAAGGTTGTGTCGCTCCCCTATCAGGACTGAAATCGCCTTGTTTCCCCCCAGAAAATATGGGAGAGACCTACTTGTGACTTCTGATTTTGAAAAAAGGCTGGTCACAGTCTGTTGGGGTCCAAGGGGGATGAAAATGGTGAATCCAAGCAGTTGCCAATGGTGAATCCAAGCAGAGGTATTGTACGAAATTTAAAATGACAGCACATAACTGTCCACTGCTTGTGCCAGATAAACTAGCTGTGATATGGCCCATGATAAGTGCCCAGGATTCCTTCACATCTGGAATTGTCCCTTTTGCTAGTATCCTGAACACTTACAAAGTTATACTTGACAATCATTCTTTTAGGGATGGTTTGCTACATTGGAGATTATTTCATTTCCACAACTGCTGTGCTTGTGCAATAAACAGGAGCATTGTGTTTGTGCAATAAACAGGAGCATTGTGAAATTTTGCTCTTCCATTCCACACAGTTTTGCAATTATATTACACTGAGTTGTAGATATGCGAGAGAGAGACGTTTAGTTCTGCGCAGCTTCTATTTCCTGCAGGTGAATCATTATTGTATTATTACGCACGTGTTTTTGAGGATGACGTCCTTGTCGTGCTCTCTGTGATAGCAAGAGCATAGCGTTATTTGCCTCCACACTTGCGCATTCCTGAAACCGAAGCAATATTGAGTTCTGATTAATGAGAGTTTATCGTTAATGCAAAGTCATGCAATAATGATTTCCAGGCACACTGATCACAGGATAATCTTGATGTTGTGTGATAATCTTCACCCAATAACATTTTAATGCTGCTATTTTCCCACTTTTTACCCCAGTGTGATCATCTCCATAGTTGGTTACCTTATGTATTCCAGCGGAGGATGAAGAGAATTCACTATGTGGAATTGATTTAAGACAGTGTTAAAATCATATGTTCCTCCAGATGTAGTAAAATTGCTACTCTTGGTATTCCTCACCATTGGCTATGCTTGCTAAAGCTGTGAGGATTTGCAATTCAACAGCATCTATAGGGCTGCATGATCCTCACCACGGGTGTAAGACCCGGATATGCCACGTTTTGAGGGCTACAGCTGTTGGAAGAAACAGTTTTCTCATGGGCCTTCGTTTACTTCCTCAGAGCAAGTTTATAATTGTCTACAACTGCAGTTTTGTGAGGCATTTAGCCTTGTCTGTCAGAGAGAGCTCTGGTGTCACAACAAAGTACAATTCCCAGGATTCCCTAGCACTGAGCCAGGGGAGTCAAAGCAGTCTCAAATTGGATTATCTGTGCAGTGTGGATGAGAGTTATGACTTGTAACACGGCCCTTACACAATACTTTCTCTCTCTCCACATTACTGCACTACACTCTTATAATGCTGCTATTCCACTATTACTGCCCTATCTGCCTCCTGTTGCATTCTGAGGCTTGTAGTTCAGTGAGGCCTGAGAGCTCCCTGGCTGAGAATTCTAAATGCCCCCTCCTTAAACTACAAATCCCAGGATGCAACAGGAGGCAGCCAGAGCCAGTGGAATAGCAACACTGCGGAAATGCGGTTTCTTTCTCTGAGGGAATCCTTTTGGAATGATGAAGGGGGGAGGAGCCACGGCGTGACTCCGCCTCCTCCCTTTTCCCGCCCAAATTGGCCTTTCAAACACCACCGACACCGCTATGCAAGGGCGGAGCCTCTAGGGGGCGCTGTGAGGGAGGGCGCAAGCTCCCCCCGCACCAACCGTTCTCTGCGCACGCGCGTTGCCGCTCGCCTTCCTTCCTGCGCTTCCTCCGTCTCTGCTTCGTTGCCGGCAGCGCCTCGGATGCTTCCGGAAGTGACGCAGAGGGGAGAGACGCTCGAGCCGAGCCCAGCGGCCTCCCTGCGGTGACATTTCTTCTCTCTCGCTCTCTCTGAGGCGCTCTCTCTCGCCGGCCGAAGAAGGAGCCCCGGCCCCTCATGGTCCAGCGGGGCCTCTCCGCGGGGCCTGAGGCCGGGAAGAGCCACCACCGAGGCGGCGGCGGCGGCGGTCCTGGTGAGTGGCCTCCCCTCTCCCTTCCCTTGTGGAAGAACCTCCTTCAGCCTCAGGGCCTGAGGCCTTGGCCACCAGCCTCTGAGGCTGAGAGAGTGTGACTGGCCCGCCGAGGGGGAGGGGGAAAGAAAGTTGCGTGTGTGTGTGGTGGTGGTGGTGGGGAAATCGTCGGCCTCTGTCTTAAGATGAAATGGAGCCGTCCTTGTCTGGGCGACTCTGAGTTCGAATCCCGGCTCGACCACGTGACCTTGGGCGAGCCACACTCTCTCAGCCTCAGGGGAGGGCTGCCACAAAAAGCTTCCTTGAACAAATCTTGCCAGGAAAGCCCACATGATAGAGTCGACAAAGTCGGAAGTGACTTGAAGGCACAGAACAATAACAACAAGAAACCCACTAGGTGACCTTGGGTGAGCCACACTCTCTCAGCCTCAGGGGAAGCCCACGGCAAACGTCCTCTGAAGAAATATTCTCCCCCCCCCCAAAAAAACCCCACGCCTTGATAGGTTGGCCTTAGGGTTGGAAATGACTTGAAGGCGTACAAGAACAACAGCAAGAAATCTAGGTGACCTTGGGCGAGCTACACTCTCTCAGCCTCAGGAAGGCAATGGCAAAACCGCCTCTGAACAAATTTTGCCGGGAAAATGCCATGGTTATGGGTTTGCGATAAGTCGGAAAGGACTTGAAGGTACATGACAACAACAATAAGAAATGCACTGGGTAAAAGGCAAGCCTTTTCTGCAGAAACCTGCCAAGAAAACCCTATGATAAGTTGGCCATAGGGTTGCACAACACACAACAACAAGAAGTAAGCTTTACATGTTTGTTGTATTGCTTCCTGCTACAAATGGAGGCTCATTTGACTGAATGGCCTACTGCATACATTAAAAGAACTGGACATAATATGCCAAGATGAGCATCACAAAATGTTGCCATCACCATTACTACATAACAGAGCCAGCATGGCGTAGTGGTTTGAGTCTTGGACTGTGACTCTGGAGACCAGGGTTCAAATCCCCATTCGGACATGGAAACACACTAGGTGACCATAGTTTTTTGTGGGTTTTTCAGGCTGTGTGGCCATGTTCTAGAAGAGTTTCTTTCTGACGTTTCACCAGCATCTGTGGCTGGCATCTTCAAATGAAGATGCCAGCCACAGATGCTGGCGAAACGTCAGAAAGAAACTCTTCTAGAACATAGCCACACAGCCTGAAAAACCCACAAAAAACTATGGATGCCGGCCATGAAAGCCTACGACTTCACACACTAGGTGACCTTGCGTGAGTCACACTCTTTCAGCCTTACAGGATGACAATGGCAAATCCCCTCTGAAGAAATTTGTCAAGAAAACTCAATGATAGATTTGCCTTAGGGTCACCATAAGTCAGAAATGACTTGAAGGCACAGAACAACACTCCCTCCCATTCCTTTCCCCTCCCCAGATTTCTTTCTTTCTCAGACCCCTTTTTCCTCCCTTTATTCCATTGGTTTGTTGTTGTTCTTGTTCTTCCAGTGCTGTTTGAAAAGTGTATGGAGCGCCAAGGGGTAAAAGCAAAATAATAGAATGTTTGCTTAAGCGAGGAAGACCACACTTGTTGGGCTCCTAAAATAAGAGAATGGATGGTCCACATCATCCTTCCCTGAGTGGAAAGAAAATTGGAGAGGGAGGAAACTTGTCCCCTTTCATTGTTGGGGGCCTTCCAGTCAACCTGTGGCGACCCTAAGGCAAACCTGTCACTGATCTTACTTGTCAAGATTTGTTTTTTACAAGTATGTAGAGCAGGGGTAGGCAACCTTTTTGAGCCTGGGGCCGGGTTGCTGTCCCTCAGACAATTGGGGGGGCCGAAGCACCATAAATAAAAATTAAAAAATTAAAAAAAATATTTTTTTAAAAAAAATTAAAAAATATGCATGCACACTCTCTCAGCCCCAGAAAAGCCATTGCAAAACCCCTGTGGAGATTTTGCCAAGAAAACCCCAAGAACAAGTAATAACAACAATAATCAATATCATCATGGTGGGCGGCGGCGGGTGGCAGCGGCGGCGGCAGGACTGGCCTGGGACCGGTCCAAAGGCCTCGGGGGGGGGTCGCATCCGGCCCCCGGGCCTTAGGTTGCCTACCCCTGATGTAGAGGGCCTTAAATACCTCAATATCACCAGATCCCAATTTCCTTTTTTTATTTGGTGGGTTTGAAAACTTTGTTGAGCCTCGGATCTTGGAAGCTAAGCAGGGTCAGCCCTGTTTAGGACTTGGATGGGAGACTACCAACAAATACCAGGTGCTGTAGGCTCTATTTTAAAGGAAGGAACTGGTCGAACTACCTCTGAGTGATATTCTTTGACTAAGAAAACCCTGTGAAATGCATGGGATCTCTTTATATGTCAACAAGTGTCTTTAGGGCACATAGACACACAGTAATAACAATAAAGGCTAAATATCCTGAAGGCATCAGATCCTCAATGGTCTTGGAAGCTAAGCAGGGTTAGTCCTGGTGAATACTTCGATGGAAGAAAGCCAAAGAATACTATGTAGGCTATATTTCATAGGAAGGCAATGGCAAACCAACTTTGAATACATTCTGCCTAAGAAAACCCTATGAAATTAATGGGGTCACCATACGCCAAAAGGCAACATGAAGGCACACACATACTCTTCTGTTGATGAATATGAAATCTCTGGGGAGAAGACACCAGTTACTGTCTAATCTTGGCAGGTAGGCAGGGTCAAAACTAGTGCTGTGGGTCAGCACTACTGGACTGGTTCTGGTTATTTGTTGGGTTGCCATAAGTCAAAAGGTGAGTTGGAAAGACACACGCTCACATCTGATATAGAATAATGGAGGCATGAATCTGCTGTCTGCCTCACTTGTCTGTTTTGTGCCTTCTGTTTATATGATACTCTAAAATGGTGAGATGTCATAGGGCAGGCTTTTCCATCTCTCTCCTCCTCATGCCCTATGTATTTTCATGATCTTTTTATTTTTAAAGGAAGAAATAAAGTTCTGGTGGCTATCCCTTTAATTCAGCATTTTTAGGGGTAATGGCTTGCTTCCCCATGCCATACGTCATGTTTTGCTGTAGCCAAGGATGCATGTGCCCCCTTGCCAAGTGCCCCCATTGACCCTAAATATGTTTCTCCAAGTAGTTTCTTTGGTTTCAGTGGGAGTTGGCGCATATGCATTTATAGTTTTGAGTAGGTAGTTCTTGCCAGAACCAGAAGGCTGAATAAAGTAACTCGCAGATCAGAATGAGTATTGTGTTGATGGATATGAAATCTCTGGGGAGAAGAGAAAGAAGCAGTTAATGTTATCTTTTGTTCTGGCTAACAACAGTCTAATGTACTGCTGTGAATGTTTCCCAATAAACCAGATTGTTGTATGCATGTGTATATGGCAAAAAGAGATTTAGGATTTGCTTAGGCATTTTCTGTGGGTGTCCTGAAGGGCTGTAGTTCTTCATAGACTGGTACACAGCTGAACCCTACTAAAATGTAAGACACAGAACAAAATGAACTCTTTTCCATGGATCAAGTTCAAGTGTACATTCATTTCTGCTAATCCATTCTAATCCACTTGTTTCTGTTGAAAATTATTCTAGATTGGGTGTTGAATATTACTTTTGTGGCTTGATGATGAGATATGTACAGGTTTTGCAACCCTTCTGTGAAGCTTAACATACATTAGGCATTCACATCCCCCTCCCTCTCCCCATTTCATGCTCTGAACAATTTATCACTGCTACTGAATGTGGAAACAATCCAGAGGTGTAACTGAAATTCAGCTGTCTGGTTTTAAGTAAAGAATTCATTTCAGCTGGTTTAACGACAGTGAGTGATAAATATAGCTGCTTTAAATTTCTGTGACCTGACATGTAGTTTAGCAAAGCTTAATTTAAATGTTTAGCAGTTATCTTACGTCCTGTGGGATGTTGAATAGGAACAATGATTGCTCTAGGTCACTTAATCAAGTGTATTCATAACACTGGAGGAGATCCCTTTTTGGATTCTTGGAGCAAAACAGGAACTTATCGATGATATCATAATGCAGCATCAGGAAATCTCTCAGAGCAGAGCACTTCTCATGATAACCAGAATACGGTTTTAAGCTTGGTTTTGTGGAACGGAATCAGATTTGTAAGAAAATGTACTGTTTTGGAAACAGCACATTCTGTAGCTTCAAAGATTTTCTTGTTTTTTAACTTTGAAACAAAAATTAAACTCTCAACAGAAGAGTAGAATAGAATAGAAGCTTAGATGTGACCTTCTTGGAAGAGCTGCAGAAGCAGAAAGGTTACCATAAGTTTAAAAAGGCAGAACTGAAAATTATACAGTAGGCCCTCCACATTCACTGGCATTAGGGGCGCAGGACCTCATGAAAGTGGATAAACCACAATTAAAAAACCACTCTCTAGGAATCTCTAGGTTCTCCAGTGTAAATCTGTGGTCAGCATCCATCAGAAGTTGACCACAGAATGATGTTGGAGGACCTACAGATGCCCAGAGAAATGTTTTCTCTAGGAATCTCTAGGAATATCTAGGTCTTCCATCACATGGAGTTGTGTTGGAGAACCTAGAGATTCCTATTACTCAAATCCATGAATAAGCAAATCTGCAATATTAAAGCCACAAATGTGGAGGGTTGACTGTAATGGCTTTCTAACATTTGATTAATTTTCATTTACAGAAAGCAACCTTGGAGAGTACAGCCAGCAAAAGCATATTTGGCTGACCAGTTGGTAATAGTTATTAATTCATATGTAACTTTATAGTTTGTTCCGTGAACAGTGGTATCTAACTTTGGAGAATGACTTAATATGTATTATAACACATTTAAAGGATTTTGTATGATCCAGTTAGCTTGTTCTTTGTCGTATTTAGTACAAGTAGTATCCTATCTACTTCTGGTGAAAAGCCAGTCTTTGTCTCTGGTTATTAAATTGAATATTGATTGTGTGGTTTGAATATTAAAGTGAATATTGTTTGGAAAGGTTTCTACAGCAATACTCCTAACATAGATACTCCAAATGTGTAATATTCATCATGGAGTGGACATGCATAAAGCACAGCTTGATCTGAATTTAAATCATTTTATTTTTTTAAGCAGTTTTAATCTGTCTTTTTTCAATTTGTTAAATTGTTTTAACTTTTTTGAATTTTAAATTATTGTTATTATTTGTTTTTGCTGTTGTGTGGCTTCAAGTCATTTATGTCTTATGCCAACCCTAAGGCAAACCTATCACAGGGTTTTCTTGACAAGATTTGTTCAGCAGCTGATTGCTATTGCCTTCCTCTGAGTCTTCCTCTGAGTGACTTTCTCAGTGGGCTTCATGGCCAAGCAGGAAATCAAACTGTGGTCTCCAGTCAAAAATCCACCAAACAGTGATACCTTTATTGGCCAACTAAAATGCACAATATACATGTTGCAAGCTTTCAAAGCTTCACTGGCTTCACCTCCTCCTTCTGGCCCTGTAGCAACTGGGAAAAACATTTCTTCTTCTTCTTATATTTCTTCTTAAATTTGGATTGGATCGTCATGTTTTTTCTCAACACCATGTAAAGTTTTCATGATGCAAAAACATGAAGGCTTTTTGAGAAATCCAGTGTCCTTTGCCTAACAAAGGGCCTGTGGCCTCACAAGGATGGAGACATATTGGATTGCAAAGGAAGTGTCTTTGTTGTGATGCAAATGGGTGTTAAATTTCTTAGATTTTGAGAATCTCCCAGTTGCCACATGGCCAGAAGCAAGCGGTTCCAGCCTGCCTGATATGCCCCTCCATACCATCTTAATTAAGAAGAGAAACAGCAAAATGCAAGCCTATAACATCTTCAGTTTTTTTCTCCTGTTTGGTTTGTAACACCATGCCTGAAGAAAAAGCCAGTGAAACTTTGAAAGCTTGCAACATGAATATTGTGCATTTTGGTTGGCCAATAAAGACATCACTGTTTGGTGGATTTTTGATTGGGTTTGCCATATGGCCAACACAGCTACCCCTGCATGTTTCCTGGTCTCCAGAATTGTAATTCAATACTCAGATCACTACAGCATGCTGGCTCACATTTAAATTTTAAATTTGTTAGATTGGTTTTATTATACATTGCCATGAAATGTTTAAATTAAGGGGAGGATCTCTACCTGCAGGCCTTCCTAACTTAACTCCTCTCCCCGCACAAGGTGATTTACGTTGCTCTTTCCACCAAATACCTCCCCTTTTCTTTTAAAACTTTTGTATTTTTTTGTTCTTAAATTATGATTGTTTAATTGTAATTTTAGTATTGGGATGGAGGGTGGGCTGGGAAGGGACTAATTTTGAATTTTATTGTATTCTATGTATTTTTAATTGCTGTAACCTGCCCGGATTCCTTGTGATTGGGTGGGCAATAAATAAATATTTATTATTATTATTATTATTATTATTATTATTAAATAAATGTATAGCCCTTCAGTCTACTGGGACAGAATCTTAAGACTTTAGCCAAGACCGTGTGACTGGGAAAAGCTATACATAGGTTGGTTGTGGAAGTGTGCAGGATTCACCCACCACTCCCTCTTATTCTTAAGTGCCTGGATTTTTTTTTGGGGGGGGGGTCAAAGTAATATTATGGAGAAGAGGCCTAGAAGAGCTCTTGAATGTTGGTGAATATTGGTGCGCAGCTCTTTGGAGCTTCCATGCAGCTGTGCAGCCTGGCAGTGATTTGGAATTCCAAAAGCAATTGAAGAATTGTTTGGCTTTTATTTACATCTAAAACTCTGTTCTGCTGGGATTGATAGCTGTTAATGTTCTGCCTCTACTGTCCCCCAGTATTTGAACTGTGGATTTTTGAAAAAAATATAAATGTGAATTCACCCCCTCCCCTATATTGAAAAGAAGTGAGGACTGTTCCAGTTGCCAATGCAAGATTTAAAGTTATCAGTTCTGCTGAATCTGATGCTGAAGCACATGTGGATTTAGTGGACTTATCTATACATCTAGTGCTATATTTTATACTGGTTTTGCTTCACTAGAGGCTATATAAATTATAGTAGTCTGTAATCCACATTAGAAAGCCAATGTTTTGTAGTCTGACTGTTGGACTAGGACTCTGGGAGACCAGGATTCCAACCCCTGCTCAGCCGCAGAAACTGACTGGGTGACTTTGGTTTCATCACTCTCTCTTTGCCTCTTCTGTATTAAATATTGTCAAGAAAATCCTAGGATAGAACTTCCATTAGTTGGAGTCAACTTTGAAGGCACATAATATGCATTTAGATCAGGCACATAATATGCATTTAGATCAAAAAGGGACCGGCCCCTTTTTGAGCCGGGGCCGGTCCCCCCAAGTTGTCCCTTCTGGCGGGCCAAGGGGGGTGGGGTGGCGGCGATGCGTGCGCTGATGTGCGCGTGCGCAACCCCCGCTGTTGTGCGCGACCCCCCGTGCACGCTGCCACCGCCGCTGCTGCGCGCACTGCCGCAGCCGCTCTGCGCATGTCGTGGCCACCATTTTGTTTTCCAAAATGGCAGCTGCAACGCATTTGTGCATGTGCAGGAGTACTGTGCATGCGCAAGCGAGTCACGGCTGCGCGATGACCAAAACACGCGGCGGCAGCAGCTGCAGGGGTCCGCCTGGGCTGGTAAGTGCGGGGCCCTAGGCCGAAACCGGCCCGCGGGCCGTAGGTTGCGAGCCCCTGATTTAGATGGTAACAAGTGCATATCCTGTTCTGATAGAGGGATTCTGTGCTCTCTCTCTCTCTTGTACTGTAGCCTGTCTATTTTGTAGCACTAGCATCCATTTGGGGGTGCAAGGGGAGTTGACACAGCTATTCAAGAATAATTGAATAATAAATATAAGCAATACTCTCATTGGTGGTCCTATAAATGGTAGTCTTTTCAAAGAGCACTAAAAGTTGTGATAGGTTTGCTATTTGAATACACAGAACAAAAAAATGCTATACAAATAAAACTTTGAGCATATCTCTAGCACATAATGCAAAAAATATTAAAAGTAGACAGCAAAATTTATCTATATCATTAGACCATGATATATATGTGCGCACACACACACACACACACCAAAGAATGCTTCTTAGACGATTTTGAAACCTGACAGTTTGTCTTTTAATTATTTATACACACTGTCTCTTCAGGCTCCAGTTCTGGGACACTCACCCTACACTGGCTATTTGGATAAAAGAAGAGAGGAACAAAATAGGTATACAGTACTTTTAACCATCACAGAGGAGGGTAACAAATTATAATGGCAAGAACTGGAATCAGAAAAATGCAGTCCTCTGTAATTTCTCCTCCACTTCCAGGTGTGCTAAAGAAAGGCCAACTCTGGTTGAAGAGAATCTGATAAGCACACCCTTTAGTGGCCACTTGTCATTACTACATGTAACACTGACAATACTCAAAGTAGGAGGAAGATGTATGTAACACAGGGTCTCATAACAGGTGTCTGGCCACCATAATGTATGTATTTTCTCGTGCCTGCTTTTTTAAAAACATGTTTATCTACATCAGGGGTAGGCAACCTAAGGCCCGGGGGCCGGATGCGCCTCCCCCCCAGACCTTTGGACCGGCCCCAGGCCGGTCCTGCCGCCCCCCCCTCCCGCCATGATGGTATTGATTATTGTTGTTATTACTTGTTCTTGGAGTTTTCTTGGCAAAATCTCCACAGGTCTTTTGCCATGGCTTTTCTGGGGCTGAGAGAGTGTGCATGCATATTTTTTAAAATTTTTATTTTTATTTATTTATTTATTTATTTATTTATTTTGGTGCTTTGGCCCCCCAATTGTCTGAGGGACAACAACCCGGCCCCCGGCTCAAAAAGGTTGCCTACCCCTGATCTACATAGTTAGAGATCTGAAGGAGCTGTGTTCTGACATGAGAAACTGATCCAGAGTGGATTTTTATTACTTGGAGGCTTAAAGTGTAATTTTATCAGCTCTAGGTAATGGAGCTAGTTTCTCAGTGGTACCAGTGCATGTGATTTAAAAAAAACAAACAAGATGCAGGATGAGATCATAGAGGGGAAAAAGCTGGATAATCAGACTATAGGTCTGTCTATTGCATAGGTATGTTATCTAGTTACGTTAAAGCTCCATCTGCCCTATAAAATTTATGATTGCCAAAGTTGATATCTTTCACAAGGGAAGTTATGGCTGAAAAATATCAGCTCTTTGGCTGTGGATCCCAGGCATTAGTCAGAGAGCCAGGGTTCTGTTGTACTTGGCAGTACACCGACATAAGCTATTGCTCAGCAGGTTAATTTATTTTAGGAGACATAGAATAGTGTTAATAGATGTAAGCAACAGCAATGGTTCTGAACATTGTGCTCAGTTCAGCTAAAGAGTGTTGTGTGGAAGAAGGCTTGTCAGTGCTAATTTAGAATAATGCTATCAGCAGAGATGAGCTTGAATGATAACAGTTATATGTAAATGAATAGAGGATGTGAGGATTATGTAGATAGGTTTCATCAGCTGTTCAGTAGCCAGCACTAAGATTCCGTATTTCTTTTTGAGTATGTATGCTGTGTCTTGGGTCTTTCTGATCACATTACTCTGTCCATTTTTAATTCCCTTCTCCCTTTCTTGCCTTATGTTGTCCATTCAGCAGTAGAGTGATCATCAGTAGCTTCTCTAGTGGTATCATATGAAGAACTAGAAAAGATTCTAAAATGCAAAGATATACAACTCAGCACAAAAGTTAGAATCATATAAGCCATTGTATTCCCTATTGCCATGTATGAATGTGAGAGCTGGACAGTTAAGAAAGATGATAGGAAGAAAATCAGTGCATTTGAGATGTGGTGCTAGAAAAGAGTGCTGAGGATCCCATGGACACCAAAAGGACAAACAAATGGGTCCTAGAGCAGATCAAACCGGAAACCTCCCTGGAAGCCAACATGACCAAACTGAGACTGTCGTACTTTGGACACATCATGAGAAGAGAGGACTCTTTGGGAAAAAAACAATAATGCTGGGGAAGGTGGAGGGAGGTAGGAAGAGAGGAAGGCCAGATGCCAGATGGATGGACTCTATGAAGGAGGTCACTTTGAGTATTAAGTGGTTGCGGGATTTAAGCAGAGCAGTGGAGGACGGAGGGTCCTGGAGATGTCTCATCCATAGGGTCGAGTTGAGATCGACTTGAGGGCAGTTAACAGTAACAAAAGAGATGTAAAAGACTGGTGGGACAATGAAATTTGAGGACAGTTGAAGCTGTTTAGTTCTAAGCACTCCCCTCCAAAGGCATTTGGAACATAAAATATTTTTATTTCTGCATGTTGAACAAAATGTGTTAGTCACAGTTTTCTTACATTGCTCTATGGCCTTTCTACTCCAAGTGCATTATTTCTGAACACACAGAGGCCTTGATACTGGAAAGAAGCTTTCAAATCTTGCAGAGTGCAGTTGGCCCTCCACATTTGCGGCTTTGACTTTTGCGAATTTGATTACAGTGATTCCCTCCACATTCTCTGGGGTTAGCGGTGAAGGACTCCCATGAATGTGGAAAAACCAGCAAATAAAAAAAAACCACTCCAAAGTAAAGGCAGAGAGGGAAGGGGTCTCTTTCGGCTCTGCCGCCCCCTGCACCAGGTGACACCCCGGTGTGGGATACCACTGCTCTCTAGGCATCTCCAGGTCCTCCAGAGCAACTCTATGGTTTCTTTTGCTTCTTAACCTGTTTCATGTTCCTCCATTTTTTCAGCTTGTGAAAGCTGGAGAAGCTCATTTCAATCTAGGCAAGTCTTCACTTTTTAAACATCCTTGGTCATGATAAAAATGAATGGGCAGAAAGAGCAGAAACTTTCAGTAGTAGCTCACAGAAAAATGGGATTGATTACTAGAAGTAAAAGTAGTATTCAGTGAGTCTTGCTTCCCCACCATCTCCCCCCCCCCCCCCCCATAGCTGTTTTTTCCTGAAAACATTTGCTTTCTGTGTCTGATTGACCCTTTGAGGAGACTCAGGTCAAAATATACAATAACATCCTTTGTTTTACCATAGGACTGATTGGGTTTTCTGTTTTCATGTTTCAGCTTTTATAAACTGCCTAAGGTGAGGGATCCTAGATTTCTTAGAGTTTAACCATTGTTGCTCTATTTGAATAAATAAGGAGATTGTTAGTAAATTTACACACAGTCCTTGAAGAGTGATTTAGTTGTAATATACTTAGATATGGTAATATAAACCTAAGTTGTAATATACTCAAATGTGATAATTATGTGTAAACCAACTTTTACATAATACAGTTTATGCTGAAGTCGTAGGCTTTCATGGCCGGCATCCATAGTTTTTTGTGGGTTTTTCGGGCTGTGTGGCCATGTTCTGGAAGAGTTTCGCCAGCATCTGTGGCTGGCATCTTCAGAGAATACTGGAATGGTCTAAATATACTGTGAGACCCTGGGTAGGGAGGAGTGATTCCCATGTAAACTGTGTATTGTTCTGTGTTGAATAGGTATTGTTCTACCTATTGAATAGGTATTGTTCTACCCCTGACAGGGTCAGGGGTTTCCCCAGCAGATAATAGCAGACAATATCCTTAATTGCATATCCTCCCACCCTGAAGCCATGCCATTAACAAGAGAACAATACCTATTCAACACAGAACAATACACAGTTTACATGGGAATCACTCCTCTCTACCCAGGGTCTCAGACCCACTCTCTTCCATCCCAGTATTCTCTGAAGATGCCAGCCACAGATGCTGGCGAAACATCAGAAAGAAACTCTTCCAGAACATGGCCACACAGCCCGAAAAACCCACAAAAAACAGTTTATGTTCTTTAGGTAACTTAGGCTGTATCCACCCTGCAGAAATAATCCAGTTTGACCCCCCCACTTAATTGTAGTTTGTTGGGGCACCAGAGCTCTCTTGACAGAAAAGGCTAAATGTCCAAACAAAACTACAGTTCTCAATATTCCATAGTGTTGAGCCGTGGCAGTTATAGTGGACTCAGGCTGGATTATTTCTGCAGTGTGGATGCAGCCTTAATGGTTTTAGATTTGTAAAGGGTACTAAGAAAAAAAGTTGGCATGTATGTTTCAGTTTTACCAATTCTTTCTGGCAGCTGAGGAAACAGTCAAGGTGTTGTGGAAACAAGGAGGTTGAAGAGAAGTTATATACCTCTTCTGCTCTCTCCTCCTAAATGGCTCCTCCACCCTTCCCATCAGAAGTAAAGGCAGGGTTAGAAATCTCATATTTGCTATCAGATTTTCACTGTAAGAGGTTGAGGAAAATAGTGGATGCTTTTTAAACCTATGCAGCCAAACCCTTGTATGTTTATGCAAAAATAATCTCTGTGGTCTGTGACACTCCTGAGAAAATATGTCTAGGGTTTCAGTTTTCAAAAGAGCTTTTTAATGTGTGAAATTCTTAGTGTGGCTATTCATCCCCTCTTCACGAGTTGTCATTTTTAGTTTTCAATCTCACTCTCCTCACACCACCAAACACATTGCATTTAGTTTTTGCACGCATGGGTAAACATAAGAATTACAGTTGTAGATCTCCATGTAGCTTCCTGCTATGAAATATTATCCCAGATGTATTTATAGCATGTTTACAAAAGTGGACTAACAAAATCAGGTGTGAAAATGTTTGCTAATGTAGCTGGTTATCCCTTCTAGTAAAGTTCTTTAAAAACCAATACAGACGTGCTTTTATTTCTGAGGGAAAGCAATCAAATCAAGTAAATCCTCATGTTTATTTGTTGTCATTCACATTTTTTTTTAAAAAAAATAGATCCATGTAACATTCTGCTAGGCCCAAGATAATTGTTTGAAGTAGGAGCAGTTTTATAAACACTGTGTACTTTACACTCACTGAATAAGTATTGTTGACTTCTCTGTGAAATCCTAGTTGCTTTTGATTTCTGCCTAACAATTTTGTGTCACTGAGCAGCTTCCATTCGTCATCATGATCAATCATGCTCTGAAATTAACCTAATTTTATACTGCCAGACTAATGTGCAAAGGAGATGTGATTTAGTAATAATTCAAATAAAAGTATTTCCTTTTACTAGATTAGAAACCATAAACAGACTGTAAACCCTTTGGAGATATTTTTTAAAATTTAAAAAGCAAGAGCATTGACATTTTAAGTGGTGCACTTGGTTAGTTATTTGTCAAACATGTGAACTTCAGAGTGCCTATTAATTCACAATAGTACGTAAGGTTTGTTCTCAGCCCAAGATACATGGAAATAAAGTAGTGTGTGAATATATTTATCATGGTTGTGTTGCACCTATCCTCCAAGGTGCTCAGGGTCACATGGTGCAATTTCATATCATGGCATCTTAGTCTGATATTGCACTATATCCTAGTGCTCTTTGACATACTGAGCTTGTGGGATAGGATAAGATGGGAAGCTAATGACTTGCCCAAAGCCACAGACTAAGCCAGGGGTAGGCAAACTTTTTGAGCCGGGGACCGGGAGGGCCGAAGTAAATAAATAAATAAATAAATAATGTTTTTAATTTTTTTTTTAAATCGCATTCTTTTAGCCTCAGAGGAAGGCTATGGCAAACCCTCTCTGACTGTAAAGGACAACATATAGCTAAGTACTATAAAATTTTAAATGAAAGAGATCTAGAACAAGAAATGATACAACCAGCTATGATCAAATGGTCTCAGGATGTGAAAAGAGCTATTAGCTTAGAAGAATGGGAAAAAAGTTGGAAAGCCACAAATAACTTTACTCTTTGCCAGGATCTTAGGGAAAACTATCTGAAAATGTTACACAGATGGTATTTATCTCCCACAAAGTTGAAGCTTATATATAAAGTCGGAACAGACCATTGTTGGATATGCCAAACTCAAAAAGGAACGTTCTTCCATATGTGGTGGGAGTGTAAAATAGCTAACTCCTTCTGGAAAGAGATACACCAAACTTTTGTTGAAATATTTAAATCTCAGTTTCCATTTAAACCGGAACTATATTTACTGAATATAACCACAGGTTTAGACAAAGAAGTTGAAAAGAAATATAAAAGAGTCATACTATATCTTATTACTGCAGCACGCATAATATATGCAAAGTATTGGGGGGGAAAAAGAAAAGCCTAGCATTAAAGATTGGTGGGTAAAAGTATGGGAAATGAAAAATATGGACAAATTAACAGCTTTAATAAAGGATAAAGCATTGGGAAAAATAGAGAATGAATGGTCCCCGATAGAGAAATATAATTGGTCGTAAAATTTTGAAGGAAAACAAAGTAAGCTTATTTCTACCTTCTCTCTCCTTCTCCATTGTTTGATTTTTTGTTCTTTGGTAGAAAAGGGGGGAGAGAAGGAAAAATTGGAAATATATTATACTCTAGAAAAGGCTCATAATAGGGTTGTTTTTTTCTCTCTTATATGATAGCGGACAAAGATTTAAAGCTTGCTTTATTTTCTTTTTTTAAATAGGAGATTTATGTGATGTATCCTGGGTGTCCATGAAATAATATTAGTTTAGGAAGAGGAGTTTAAAATTTTTTTACTTAACAGAAGGTCAATTCAACCGGGAAGTCTAGCTTAGCTTTGTAAAGATATTTAATGGTGTATGTTTATTGATGTGTAATTTTTATGTTTTTGTTTGTGATGTTTGATGCATGTATGTATGTATATGTAAGCTGTTTGTTTACTAATGTTGTTGTTTATATGTTATGTGTGTTTTAATAAATAATAAAAGTAAAAAAAAAACCCTCTCTGAAGAAATTTTGCCAAGAAAACCCCAAGAAAACAGCAACAAAACAGAATCAACACAACAACCATTAATAATAGAAATTTTGCCAAGAAAACCCCAAGATGATAATCATCATCATCATCATCATCAACAACAACAATTAAAAATGCTACCTTAAATGAAACAAACAAGCGCAGGGGTGGCATGAGCGAAGCACGTGTCTGAGGCTGGAGTCTGGAGAGCTGGCCTCGAATCCCTGCTTGGCTATGCAAACCCACTTTGGCCAAGTCACATTCTCTCAGCCTCAGAGAAAGGCTATGGCAAACCCACTCTGAAGAAATTTTGCCAAGAAAACCCCAAGAAATTATAATAATTATCATCATCAGCAGCATTATCATCATCAGCATTATCATCATCAACAATTAAAAATGCTACCTTAAATGAAACAAACAAGTGCAGGGGTGGCATGAGTGAAGCACGTGTCTGAGGCTGGAGTCTGGAGAGCTGGCCTCGAATCCTTGCTTGGCTATGCAAACCCACTTTGGCCAAGTCACACTCTCTCAGCCTCAGAAGAAAACCTCAGGATAGGGTCTCCATAAGTCGGAAACGACTTGAAGCCACACAACAACAACTACAAGGGAGCCAATAGCAATGGCAAGTTCCCTCCCCCCCCCCCCGAACCAACCTCTCTCCTCGTGGCTCTGGCTCGCTCTCACTCTCCTCCCTCTCGCACTCTCTTCCCGCTCTTCTGTTTATGTGGTGCTGGACGTTTGCGCGCGGAGGGCTGAGGAGGCCTCAGCATTGCCAACCAAGGAACCCTCCAAGGCTTTCTGGAGTCCATTTGGCTCCATTAGCCTCCGAGGGCGGACCATTTTAATAGGTCCTCCACCCCAGGTGGGGTGGACTGAGGCTCTTAGTCCAACCTTGACCAGGAAATGATCCATCCATGACAGTGCAGCGGTATTTATTACCTCCATCTACGGATATGCCTTTTCCGTACTAAAGACCGCATCGAGGGTATGACCCACAGAATGCATTGGCCCGGAAACCAATTGGGACAGGCCCATGTCTGTCATGGAATCTGTGAACTGTAAATAATAATAATAATAATAATAATAATAATAATAATAATAATAATTTATATCCCGCCCCTCTGCGCCACGCAATCGGGGTGGCGTACAACAACATTAAAACATCACAGCAAATTAAAATCAATCCAGTCCCGTCCCATATTCCCACACTCGCCCACCCCTTAAGAGTTAAATAAACTGAAACAGATTAAAATGGCAATTGTTAAAATATACAATACAGAGATATGATAAGTTTTACAGTAGTGGTATACAGAGGCCCATGTCTGTCATGGAATCCATGAACTATATTTAGTTTTAGTATTGCAAGGATTTTGAAGTTCCATCATTCAATCACTAATAAAGCTGCTAAAGCTTCATAACAAGTCTGTACATTTAATACATTTTGAGTTTTGTCTGGGATGCCAATTCAAACCCAGTACTGTTGCCCTAACCTGAACAGTAGAAAACACACAGTATTAAGAATAAGTGTTCTTGCTGGTATATGTTAGGCCCACCCCCTCTTCAAGCTACAGTTTTCCTGCACTTCCTGTTCGCCTCCATAGCAGCTTTAAAACAAACACAAATGCACACAGGGCTAAGTGAGGGTACTGCTCAACTAAGGAGGATTTTATTCTTAGCTCTCATGGATCTGACAAATTCAGAGCTGGTTGGGTAGGGAGAAGAGTTGCCTCCCTCTATGATCGAAGCCTTAAGAATGGAAATTGCCACATGGGAAAGTAGCATAGTGCACCTCCATAACTGCTGTTTCCCCTTTTGGCTCTTCTTCAGAGATGTCTCTGTGCTGTTGTGCCAGAATTTGATTCAAAGAGAGACACTCTAGCTGCTCCTTCTTTCTGGGCCATACCTTAGATTGCCATTTTCTAGCTTATGTGCAAGAGAACTCCATTTCAGAGTGGAAGGCTTTACCTGCATGCAGACTTCAGTGAGCTCAGTGACTTCGAGAATTATCCCCTGAAAAAAACCCAAGCCCAACAATTTCTTTTGGTTACAAACATTTAGAGTTCTTGGTAGGGATATAGCTCCTTTGGGTTTGGGGGAATAGGGAAGAGTCACTTTGTGACTCAGACACTTCTTGTGGAGCTACTTCATATCATTATGAGCCTTTGATTCTAACCAGGGATGGCTCATCCCTGAATTCCAGTCTGGAAAAAGGTAGACCTCTCTCTCTGAAGCAATCCAGTATGATTGCTTTACCATAGCCTTACCTTGTGGTGTGATCCTCAAGATAATGATTAAGGTGAACCTAGTCACCCATTGTACCTTTAGGTGGAGGTAAAGAATCTTAAGAGAAGTGTTCAGATATTAGAGCGTTGTCTGTGAAAGCGTTCATTCCTGAATGAAGTAAATACACCAGTGATAACATTTTGAAAAGTACAGCCTGTAGAAAGTACAAGCGGATTTTGAAGCTTCTGACTAGGAAGGAAGAAGAGTTACTGGGGTCAGATCATCTAGTACAGGATGAACCTCAGGAGCAATATTTCCTTCAGTATTTCCTAAGGAAATCTGTATAGTTTTAGCTACTATAGGATGACTTCTGTAGCATCAAGCAGCATACATTTGTAATGGCTTTTGTGTGGATGCAGTTAATCACTAAAACATATTAGTCACTGTAATAAAGATAGCAGAAATATTAGATATAGCTGTCCTTTGATCCTAATCAGAGTAGCTGGAGAAGGTAGTGGCAAAAATATTTTGCTTTTAAGGCTCTTATAACATTTTTGCTAACACTAAACACTGTTGTATGGGAAGAGGGGGATAAATTTTAACTTCATGTAATGTTAGTTCTTCTATAAACCTGTGTAATCTATCAGGAGGATAGATTATTTATACTACAGTGGGCCCTCAATATCCACAGGTTTGATGCCCACGAATTTCAGCAAGTGCAGATTGAAATTAAACTTTTAATTTTTTAAAACGTGTGATGCTTAGGCTGAGAAGCGGTCCCAGGGCAATAGCGGAAGAGGCTGTGGCAAGACCTGGGCAAGCTGATTACTCCTTTCCCTATAGAAGTCAGTCCCACCACAAAGTCACAGCCAGAACTTACACTTTTTCCTCACTTTCTTTCCCACCTTCACATCACATAGCCCTGCCAGAATTTAAACTCTTGCCTCACTCTGTTTCCCACTTTCACAAAAGGAAACCTCTGCCAGAATTTAAACTCTTGCCTCACTCCATTTCCTACCTTCACACTAGGAAGCCGACAGAATTTAAACCTTTTTCCTGTCAATATACCTTATTTTCCTGCGTATAAGACTACTTTTTTACCTGCAAAATCTGTGGCTAAAGTGGGGGGGGGGTCGTCTTATACGCCGGATACAAGGATAATGAGGATAGAGGTGCTAAAGCTTTATATTTTGACTGGAAAAATGGGGGGGGTCGTCTTATACATGGGTCGTCTTATACGCCGGAAAATACGGTATTTCATTACCCTATTCCTTCTTCTGCCCCTCCCTGAGGTGAATCAGTGTCAAAGAGGTTTAAAATCTGGCAGAGGCTTCATCATGGGAAGGTGCAAAAGTGCAGAAAAAATGCCTTCATGGTGCCCTGACCTTTGTTGCCCAGATAGTTTTAAATGTTAAACACTGAATTGACTATCCACACTCCTAATAAAGTGACAAAGCCAAAGCCCAAAGGGCTGGCCTGGGGGCAGAGATGGGGTGGGGCAGCCACTCTTTTCGGGGCAGCAAAAGAGGATCGGGGCTGTAGCGCGGGGTTGCTGCGGCCCCAATCTGCCACTTCCCGGGGTGGCCCAGAGCTGCCTGTCTGCAGTCCCCCTGATTTGGTTTTATCCCCTTTTCTACATGACTGAGTTGTAGGTACCATTTATACTCATGTTTGTGTTGACCTCATGTATAAGTTGTTATTATTATTATTATTAAGTCAAGGGCAAGTTTGGTGGCCAAAATTACGGATTTTGATATAACCTGTGGATAAGTCAAGGGTAAGACGGAAGGCTTTAATTGGTAAAAGACCATTTTTCAGATTTAGATTGGCCCTCATTAATTGAGATAGGTTCAGGCTAGAACTTCTGCGACATCCATTTTTGTGTTGGTAAGGGCTTGCATTTTATGGACTTATGAAGTAATGGAGCATCTGTGGTGGAGAATATATAGGCTCACTTATTTGGTTGTGTTTGATCTTTGGCTAATGTTTTCCTTATTCCAGCCAGGCAGTCTATTCTTATTTGTATTTCAAATATAATTCCAGTGGAGGGAGGAGTGCTGCTTTGATAGAGTCTACTTTAAAATGGCATTACCTAAAGGGCTAGAACAAAAAAAGAACAATTTTCTCTATACTTCCCTTACTGGAAAATGTGGAGAAATTCTTGTTTTTCTTTCTGAAAAGACTGTAATCTCATTTTCTACTTGTGACTGTTTAATAATGATGTTATTGGATGTTTAGGACTGTAACCAGATTAGATATTTTCCTCCATACGTTTTTACTATCTGGGAATGGAAGCACAGTCTCTATTCTGTGGGTGAAAAAAATCATCCCACTCTTAATAAGGTTTTACTTTACAGTCTGCTTAGGTGTATTAAGCTCTGAAGCTGCTCATCTGAACCCCCAAAAGTGCTTTGAAGGAATTGCAGTGATATTAAGGTAGCTTTTGAAGCTCACTGGCTTCCTCGTTTGGCAAAGATGTTAGAAGTAATACAGGTGATGGTGCATTTCACTTAAGATGTTTGCTTAGGTCTGTGTTCGAAGTTGTCTTGACTGAAGCTGGATACAGGTACATGACCCATCCCCCTCATGGTCATCCGGCTACTGAGGACCAAAGCTAGGTAATAACATTTCATTCTCTATCAGCAGCAACATTTGATATCTAGGCCATCTCTTTCCTGTAAAAGGTTGAGAGCCACTTTGTAGGCAGAATATCATGAGCCTCTAAAGAAGCCTTTGAACGGTCACCTATGGAGATAGGTAGTCTGAAGGAGTGGATTTGATGAAATGAAATGATAATAGATACTTCCTACTGGAACAAGGAACAAACCAGTGTGGTGTAATACATTGGGCTCTTGTTTTCCACTGCGGTTTGGTTCCAGGATCAACTGTGGATACCAAAAGCTGTGGATGCTCAAGTCCCATTAAATACAATGGCATACTAAAATGTTGTCTTATGTAAAATTGCAAAACCAAGGTTTGCTTTTTGAAATGTATATATATTTTTTTACATTTTCAAACTGTGGATGGTTGATTCTGTGGATAAAAAATCTGTGGATACTGAGGGCCAACTGTAGATTGAACATTGGACTATGACTCTGGAGACCAGAGATTGAATCCTTGCTCAACCATGAGAACCCAGTGGGGGACCTTGGACAGATCACAGACTCTCAGCCTCAGAGGAAGGCAAAGGCAACCATCCCCAACAAATCCTGCCAAGAAAGCCCTGTGATAAGTTCACCTTAAGGTAGTTATAAGTCAAGTTGGAGGCACACAGCAACAATTGGTCAAAGGAGATCGGTATACCCTGTGTGGTGTTGCACCTAAGGCAATCCTAGAAAGACAATATGCATATAAGAACATGGTTGTTCATTTTCTAAGCCTTCTGAAATCAGATAACTGAGCGTTACTCAAGTTAAGGATAGCAAGTGTAAGAATGGGGAGCTGAGCCAAGGAATCTTGATTCTCTGCACTGGTCGTGAGGATACAAATACTACTGTATTGTTGGCTGAAACAGTTAAGTAATTTGGCCGGCTCCAGAATACATTTTCCTAACTGTCAGATTGTGGAATAAAAACTATATTGATGATATTGGTGAAAAAGTTAGCAGGACTTCATTTAGCACTTGATTATTTCAGTGTCAATAAGGATTTTGAGTTATTTGCCAATTTCCAATCCATCTTGTACTCTACCAGTTCATTCTGCCTTTTTAAAAGAATATGTTCCCAGGGAAATTGGAGCCAGTGGTTATACCTAGCTGGCAAAGCCTGTGTTTAGAAATGGCCAGTGCAAAAGGTGGGAGAGAATAGATTTTTCCACCCCCCACCTTATATTAGCTGAGAATGTAGTTGATAGTTTAACTCAGGTCAGCTCAGTACATCCACCTCCCATTAACTGCTAAAGTCCAAAATGTCAGTGCTTTGTGATTATTTAAGGCAGAGAGCTTGAACTAGCCTTTCTGTTTCCATACAAGGTTTCCCTCTACTCTTTTTGATGACAACTGAGAAGGGCATAGGGCTAAATACCAGAGGAAAGGTGCAATTTTAAAAACCCTGAGCATAACAGTAGAAATATTATACAGTGTGATTTAAAAACACTTTGAAGTATTCTGTAGCCTGAAGCAATGTTATGGATCACTTGCAAAGTTCCCAAAGTAATAACTTTTTGGACAAAATAAATTTTAAAATTGATTATGAAGTCTGAGTTCAGAGATGTTCTTTTTAAAAAACAAACTACCGGTAATATGAAAACTAATTTTGAAAACAAACTAACTAAAATTAGGAATTGGGTCATTGCTTGTGAATATGTTACCTTTGCTCATTAATCAGGATAGATGATGATGAATTAATTCATCTGAACCCTCTAAACTTGTTAAATAGATTTAGAAAGAATACTTTGGGCTTCATTCACCACATTGTACTGGTGCTTAGCCCTTGCCTTGATCATATTTGTTTGGAAATATGTGATTGTTTCTTGTCATATTCTTAATCTTGCATTTTCAAAAATGAAAGAGAAATATTAACAAGATCATAATGAAATTAGCAATGAGCAAAAAAGAGTTCCAGCATACTGGTTCTTTATCTTAGTGTGGAAGATGCAAGTCTTGAAGTAAAGATGTGACTTTCTTGGCCTACTTCAATTATGTGCTGTTTAACATGTTTTTCAGTACTCTCTTCACTACTACTTCTGTTCTGCACCATACAAGACATCAATCTTATCATCACTGGAAATGAAAGAGAAAAGGTCTTGTTTTCTCTTCAGCAGAGGCTTATGAATGAGGAACTAATAAGAATAGAATAAATGCATTGATTTACAAGGTCTCCATCAGAGTTATGTGTTAACTTAAAAATAAGTGAAATGCAATAGTTGAATGAACATCAATTTAACCTTTTGAGTTACAAAAACAATGTATTCTCCTGAATTACCCAATAAAAATGTGTACTATCTAAAGTCATGTAGACTACAAAGATGTCTGTTTCTTCTTAATGAAAAACCTGTCATGTCTTCCCCAAGGCACATGCAGTTAGTTAGTTAGGGTGCATTTATACTGACAGGTAAACATTTATCTGTCTTTACAGGCATAGGTAAATGTTCTCTTGTCAGCTGGTAGCATTTCAGTCATCAAGATTTTCATGAGAATAGTGCAGCACAAAGATGAGTAGCCTGTGCTGCCATTCATTAAGAATTAACGGCATGTTGATAATATCTTAATAGCGCAATGTAGAAATATACACACAGGATTAGTATCATCAGGTATTACCCTGAGGTGGAGTCTTATGCAATACTGTCATCACTTCAGCTCAACATGTTAAGTGGAAAGTAGGCAGGATATATAAGAGCTACTAGCTGTAACTTTGCAGTGAAGAATCTTTGAATGCAATTTGTGTTGCTCAAAATCTTGAGTAAATTCTTAAAATTTTGATGAAATGTTAACTGCAAACAAACAAACAAACAAAAAGATATTGTTTCAGTAATATGTAGTGTACAGTCAGCATGGTGTAGTGGTTTGACTACGACTCTGGAGACAAGGGTTTGAATTCCTGCTCAGCCATGGAAACCCACTGGGTAACCTAGGACAAGTCACATTTTCTCAGCCCCAGAGGAAGGCAATGACAAATCCCCTCTGAACAAATCTGGCCAAGAAAACGCTGTGATAGGTTTACCTTATGGTTGCCATAAGTCAATATGTAGTGTCTTGAAATGGAACTCCCCCCCCCCCCCCCCCCCGTATCCTAGTAATTTAAGTATTTGGACACTATAGTTGGGAAGGAACTGTAGAATATTGCAATGCAGAATTGTTTCTGTTTTGGACATAGTAATAGTACCAAAAATACATCTTTTCATACTAGATGTTCAGTAGTTTATTCAGTATTTTAAAATGCCCAATGCGTCTCAGCCTCAATGAGAAAAGGCTTTCTTCAGGGGCCTTCAAAAGAAATCAGTGGAGTTGAAAACACTCTCCAAAACATAGGATCATAGAGTATAACATTTTTTTTCTTGACTGCAGTTTCTGTTGTGATGAAAGATTCATCCAAGCTATGGGAACTCTTTAACTATTTCAGTTTTCTCATTATCTAGGATGAATTCTAATAGATCTTCAATAGTCATTATTTTTGTTTTCTTGATGTTCAACATCAAGTTTACCATGGCACTTTCTTTCTTGACCCTCTTCAATAATTGCTCCAGGGCTTTATTGTTACTACTAGTATGGTGTTGTCTGCATATGTTAATCTTCATACCTCTGATTGTCACTCCAGCCTCTTAAGTCTAAGCCTGCTCTTTGTGTGATGGTTTCTGCATACAAATTGAATAGGTAGGGTGATAGAATGCAGCCTTGCCTGACCCCTTTTTACCAATTGGGAACCATTCTGTTTCTCCATTCAGTTCTGATGGCAACCTCTTGTCTTGAGTACATGCTGCTGCGCTTTAGGAAAATCACATGTAGTGGTACTCCCATTTCTTTGAGAGCATTCCAAAGTTTTTCATGGTCTGTTCATTCAAAAGGTTTACTGTAGTCAATAAAGCACATGCAGATTTTCTTTTGGAAATCCCTGGTGTACTCCATTATCCATCATATGTTTGTGATGTGATCTCTAGTGCCTCCTCCTTTCCTGAAACCAGCTTGCATCTTTGAGATTTCTTGTTCCATATGTGGTAGAAGCCTTTGCCACAGAATTTTAAGCATGACTTTGCTTGTATGGGATATTAGTGCAGTGGTCCTGTAGTTACTGTAATCTGTTTTTTGGCCCCTGCAGTCGGTATTCTAAGTGCGGTTTCTAAACATTGAAGTCCCTTTCCCTATAGTAGGTTGCACTTGTTGATAAATCCTTTTCTCTTGAATAAATTCCTGAAGCTCCTAATCTAAAGCTGTTTACATTAGTTGTTGTCATTATATCCTTGGCAGTTAATTATATAAGCCATTCCAGTTCATCCTTAGCAAGGCCTTTTCTGTGTGCTTTTAATAATGTTTACGTGGGGCCTTTGCAGACTGCTAGAAATAGTGCAAATTGAGTCCACTTTTAGGGTTAGGGTTAGTGCTAGGGAATCATGGGAATTGTTTGTTTTTTTCTGAGACATTGAGCCTTCTCTGTCAGAGAGCTCTGGTGCCACAATAAAATACAGTTCCCATGATTCCCTAACCCTAACCCTTAAAGTGGACTCAATTTGCACTATTTCTGGCAGTCTGCAAAGGCCCTTAGTGCTCACTACCAATTTATTTCAAAGACTGATGATGTACAACTTTCTTGATTCCTTTCTTTAAAAAGGATATTATCTTGGATATATTCCTTTTATAAGAGAGCCTAATTTTAATTTAAAGTTGTGTATTTTTGTAAAAAGCTTAGCAATTTTATATTTGAAGATGAGTGGAATTTGGCTTTGATTTCTATGTCATTTGTAAAACTTTCTGAGACAGCTCCTCAGGTGCTCCAAAAAAAAAACCCTTTTAGACTTCACTTGTCTTTGTAGCTTCTTCCACAATGAAGGTTAATGTAAACAATTTATTAAGCCTCTGAAAAAGAGGTATATGTGGGCAACAGTGGATGGTAGTATAGCAAAGATTTTGGAAAAATGAAACCAGACAAATGATACTTTCCCCTCCTCCTCCCCCCCAATAGTAGCGTTCATTCATATTAGTAGTTTTAGGGGTTGCTATTCATTTGGAAAATCAACAGTCTGTACAGCATGTTGATATATTAGACACTTATCTTAACTTGTCTTGGATACTTTACTAACTGGCAATAACTGGTGCTAAAAGATTTATTTTCACTGAGTGCATAGTTTACAATTTAACTTTTTAAACTTCTGTTTGTATTGTGGTTTCCAGAAATGTGAAGTTACTGCACAGACAGTAATGAAGATGCTTCCTTCCTTTAATGGTGGCTTGTATATTGTTTGCTGAGCACTATATAGAAACAGTCTATTTTCTTAACCCTCATTTGTTTATGCAAAGCTAGCGGAAGCAGTGCTCTCATTTCATCCTTTCATCTCTTGTTTCATTCATCTCCTAGTGGTAGAGCCCATTGCCTCTAGGATAACTGGGGCTAATTTGTTAATTGTTTGGTGAGGTGCCAAAGTAATTTCCCAAAGCCTTGAGTAGAACGAGAAATCAGCTGTGACAGAGCACCCACCCTGCTCCTGAACTTAGCTTCTGTGCATGTGAATCAAGCCTTTCAAAGTGGCTTACTGTTCTAAAAACCTCATGAACAAAGTAGAAAACTATGGATTCACATCCAAGCAAGTGTGATAACACTACTGTTTTGAGTAAAGTGAGATTCTCTTCTTTCTAAAATTTATGGGGATAGTTTTTCATTTAGAGCCAGCATGATTTGACATGTACATGGGTCCCAGAACAGATCAAGCCTGAACTCTCTCCCTAGAAACCAAGATGAGGAAACTGAGGCTATTGTACTTTGGCCCCATCATGAGAAGGCATGACTCATTAGAAAAGACAATAATGCTGGGAAAGGTGGAGGGAAGCAGAAAGAGAGGAAGACTGCACACTAGATGGATATAATAATAATAATAATAATAATAATAATAATAATAATAATAATAATAATAATGTTTATTTGTATCCCGCTTATTGCCAGACAATCCAAGCGGCTTACAATAATAATATCTCCAAAGAAAAACCAACCCACCCCCTAATCAACCTCTACTGCGTTCCTCATCCATCAACAACTGATGGGGCCACGAGAGGAACGCAGGAGTCAAGGAACCCAAGGCCGGGGTGATCAGTTTCAATCAAAGAGATCATGGGCCTGAATCCGCACAACCTGAGCAGAGTGAGTAGAGGAGGATAGAGGATCTTGGAGTTGTCTCAATTACAGGGTCAGAGTCAACTCGTGTGCAACAACAATGATTTGAATGTGACTGGAGACCAAGGTTTGAACCTCCCTCCACCATAGAAACCCACTGGGTCACATTCTCTCATCCTCACAGGAAAGCAAAGGCAAATTCCCTTTAGCCAAAAACCTGTGTAATAGATTCACCTTAGGATCACCATAAGTCAGAAATAACTTGAAGAAACACAACAGCAAAGTGCTTCTTTTGCAAGCACTGACAAAGCCTAGCTAATTCTCATTTTTTTTTTCCATAGAATTTTATGTACATTGTCCAGTGTCCGTTCTTCTTCTTTTGACGTTGAACTAAGACTGGGGTCGGTGAATTTTCTTTCATTGTGAATGGGTAGAAGAGAACCTCAATTCTATTCAGTCAAACAGCAGAGGCAAGGTCTTAACCCCACCCACAAGTGGTGTTCATCATCTGGCATTCCCCTAACCCCACAAGCTCTTTTTGGATCAATGACAGAAGTATGTGACAAGTGTCATATACGCTTTGACCTAAAATGTTACAAGCAGAGAGCAAACTCTCAGGCTACCCCTGAATATGTGTCTTGTGGATAAAGGAGTGTGTGTTGGAAATAGATACTCATGAATTAGTCCATGATGTTTAACTGGAATCTTCAGAATAAATTGTCTCTTGGAAAAAAGTTTTGTTGTTGTTGTGTTCCTTCAAGTCGTTTCCAACTTATGGAGACCCTAAAGCAGCCCTTTTGTTCAGAAAGAGGCTTTTCGTTGCCTTAATTGCTGACAAAGCAACTTTAACTTATGGTGTCCCTATGAATAAGAGGAGAATCAATGTGGTGTAATGGTTTGGGTGCTTGACTACAACTCTGGAGACCAGAGTTCAAATCCCCACTTGGTCATGGAAACCCACTGGGTGACCTTGAACAAGTCACATTTTCTCAGCCTTGGAGTAAGGCAATGGTAAACCCCCTCTGAACATATCTTGCTAAGAAAAAAAAACCCATCATAGGTTTGTCATTGAGAAGCAACAGAATCTGGAACAGTTGGTTGTTATAGTGAAGGGTTTGTTTACATGAAGATAAAAATATTTTTAATATTCCAGAAATTTCAGGGGGTAGGGAATAAAGAGCCTTATCCACTTTGGCTAGTCATCCGTTCCCTCTTTCATGTGAAGTAATGCAGGATTTAGTCAAGGAAACCATGACCCTGAGTTTGCAAGAAGCGAGCAGGGCAGTTTGGCGAACCTTGGTCTCTTATTCATAGGATCACCATAAGTCAAATAACAATAACAAAGGGTGGCTGTGGCTTGTGACCCTAAGAGGGTATGCAGAAAAATCACTTTGCATAATTTTGGATCTGCTTAAATGTGGATTTTAACTCATATTGACTTTAATTAGTATTCCTGTTGCCTTATCTATACTCTCTCCCATTTCTGTTGTTCTGTTGGACGTGCAGTATTGGATCCTCCTCAGTTTTTCAGTTTGCAGAGGCGTCATTGCAAGACTGTCTGGAGATAAGTCTAGATCAGATATTTGTAATTGCACAAATCTTATCATGCTGTATTCAGTGGGTAACATCATGTATATGTGCCCATGATAAAATAAGAACTACAAGAGCCTGAACGTAGGCACCTGCAGTTGTTTTGGCTTATTATTTGTTACTCACTTTTGTGAGTAACAAAGGACTGTAGAAGCAGAAATTCTTATGCATGTCTGGGTCATAACTTAGGGGGGTTGCAGACTGCCAGAAATAGTGCAAATTGAGTCCACTTTTAGGGTTAGGGTTAGGGAATCATGGGAACTGTAGTTTATTGTGGCACCAGAGCTCTCTAACAGAGAAGGCTCAATGTCTCAGAAAAAGAACAATTCCCATGATTCCCTAGCACTAACCCTAACCCTAAAAGTGGACTGAATTTTCACTATTTCTGGCAGTCTGCAACCCCCCTTAGTTACTGTAGGTTGAGGCAGATGCAAATAAATTGAGGCCTATCAAAATTGTCTGTGATCACTTTAAAATGTGCTCTCACTCACCTTGAGTGACCTGGTAAGTAGCTATTTACAACCTTGTTTTAATGACTGCACATACATGAGGAAGTATTGTGTTTCCTTCAATGTTATCTCTTCGGTACATCAGTGCATTCTTGCTGAGGCTGTAATTTGAAGCTGCTAAAGTTTAGGCGTGCCTAATTCCTATTGCCCAGTTGTCACACATTGTCTGTACTAAAATACAAATCTAAAATGCAGTTACATTACATAGCACTTGCCTTGCACATTGTATTTCACCCACATGGCATAGCGTTCTTCAATTTCGGTTGTGGGATACCCTTGTTCTACAATAAAGAAAACCTCTCCAAAGAACTAAAAATATCTATTGATGTGTCACCACATGCTGAACAAGCTTAAGACAGGTGTGGGGAACAAGCAACATTGCAGATGTTTGACTGTATTTCCTAGCTTTCTTCGTCTGAGCTCTGTTGGCCTGAGCTGATGAGACTTGCCCTTAAACAGCATCTGGAAGACCACATGATTCCCACCCCTGGATGATGCGACACTTGCCCATTTTTGTTTCATGTTTGAGCTTTTACTGTAACAAGGAAAGCGTCAACATCTACATATATCCAACAGTGTAAAAAAAAAAAAATTCTCAACCATTCCCTGCACTGTACAATGTAATGTAGGGCCTACAGCTTTGTTCAGATAAGGTATAGAAAAAAACAAGAGACAAAGTTTGTGCCAACTTGTTTTTGTTAACCTAAGTTTTGTGGCACATTAAAAACACTTTAGACCCTCTTGTATATATTAGATAGGAATAATGCCAGTTAAATCCATTTCAATTCCAGGTTGTAATATCGCAAAACCTGGACAAACGAAAGGGATATGTGTATAATACTGCAAAACTGTAAATAATACGGTCATCCCCCATGCAGCTTCTGATGTTTAAAAGTGCTGTAGTTGCTAGTTATGGTGTTTTAAGTACTGCACCCAGAAATGCCTTCAGAAATATTGATATTCTCTCTCTCTCTCTCTCTCTCTCTGTGTGTATGTGTGTGTGGAGTTTATTTGAATATCATGTCACACTTTTTAACATTTAGTTGTGAAATAGTATGATATCTGGAGGTTGGATAGTGCTTATAAGTATCTTATTCTTTGGCTAGCTTGTGTTTTTCTTCTGCTTTTTTCTTCTAACAGTTTTCTTTACATTTGCATTCTTTCTGTGCATTTTTAGTGAATTTGGTGGTGAAATGCAACCAGAATGACAGTTTTGGATATTCAGCTCTTCTGTCCATGGAACAGGTACAGCAGTGACAACAGTAGTTGAACGGTGAGTTCACATAGTATGATCCTCACCTAATAGCAGCAATCTTTTAGTGATCTGAAGATGATGATAAAAGGATTGTCTGTTAACCCCCATAAGAAACTGTCACATAAGAGGAAGTTATTCATCTCAGGTGAATACCTGGGACTCTTCCATATAGAGATCCACAAATTATATCAAGACAGATGTAGCAAAAATGCCTCTCAACACATACTGTCTATCTTTTCATCCAGAAAGTAGTAGAGTCCTTCTCTTTCAAAAAGGCAGATAGCATTTCTCCTCTTAAGCCTGAGTCCGTTGCAAATGTGAAATAGCTTTGTTGTAGGTCTGAGCGCCTTTCTTGTTGTTTTGGCAATTTGGATAGTACAGATTGAATCTCCCTTGTCCAAAATGCTAAGGACTAGTTGGATTTTGGAATAATAATAATAATAATAATGGAATACCTGTATTTTCATATATGTACATAATGAGATATTATGGAGATGGGACTTAAGTCTAGACACAACAATCATTTATGTGCACATAGCCTAATAATTTTATAAATTATAATTTAGAAATTATAATAATTTCATAATTATAATAATTTTAATAAATTACTAATAATGTAACTTTATACAATATTTTAAATAATTTTGTGCATAAAACAAAATTTGTGTACCTTGAAGCAGCAAAGGTGTCACTATCTCAGCCACACAAGAAAAAAGTTTTAGGTTTTTGGAATATTTAGGAATTTTAGATAAGGGAGACTCAACTTGTACTAACTGTAAATTGATGATAGATGATGGCGTAACTCCAGTCATTTCTCCTAGCAAGTATTCATCCAATTGAATCAATGTCAAGTTCATGGTGTAGTGGTTAGAGAGTTGGACTATGGCTCTATTGCATGCATGTGTCTTTTAGTAGTGAAACAATTTGTTCCACCCTTATCCCCCGCCCTCCACATGGTGGTCTTTGCTGTACTCTTTAGTGGGGTACTTCAGACCTGAACCTTGGAGATGCTCTTTGAGGTACCTGCAGACTAAAGGGCTGTGCCAGCACAGAAGTATTCATCGAGCTTTGTTTCAGTGAAATACTTCAACTCTGATATTTACATTTGGTCTTTGTTGCACTGTTCAGTCCCGTAGTACATCATCTCTAAACTATGAGATGCTGCTTAGGATCTAATATGGTGATCCCAGGTTTGTTAGTAGGAGTGCTGATGACAGCAGATCTCTGAATTTCAAATTAGATTAGCAGTTCAGATCAGGTCAGATCAGGTCTAAATCAGTCTGGATTCAAATTGGAGCTCCAAATTGAATTGCAGGATTGTTTTGTTGTTCTGTGCCTCCAAGTCATTTTTGACTTATGGTGACCTATAGAAAATCCACCAAACAGTGATACCTTTATTGGCCAACCGAAATGCACAATATATTTATTGCAACCTTTCAAAGTTCCACAGGCTTCTTCATCAGGCAAGATGTTACAAACCAAAACAGGAGAGAAATTGGAGATGTTAATAAGATGCCTGCATTTTGATGTTTCTGTCTTTAGTTAAGATTCTATCTTTCAGGCTGGCTCTTCCTTCTTCTGGCCATGTGGTGATTGGGAGATATTCAAAGTCCAGGAAATTTAAAGTCCATTTCCATATGCTAACATCTCCATTTTTTCTCCTGTTTTGGTTTGTAACATCTTGCCTGATGAAGAAGACAGTGGAGCTTCGAAAGCTTGCAACAAGTATATTGTGCATTTTGGTTGGCTAATAAAGGTATCACTATTTGGTGGATTTTTGTTTGAGTTTGCTAAATGGCCAACACAGCTACCCCTGCATGGTGACTCCTCAGAGGTTGGGAGAGTGTGATTCACCCAAGGTCACCCAGTGGGTTTTATGCTCAAGCGAGGATGGCAATGGCAAACCCCCTCTGAATAAACTTGGCCAGAAAACCCTATGGGTCACCATGCAGGGGTACCTGTGTTGGCCTTTTAGCAAACAACAAAAATCCAGCAAATAGTGATACCTTTATTGGCCAACCAAAATGCACAATATACTTGTTGATCTCCAGAGTCATAGTCCAACACTCAAACCACTAGACCACACTGGCTCTCAGGACTGCAGGATTGTTGCACAGCCCTAAAAAAGAGAAACGCAAACTTTTAGTTTTACAGTTTATGTAACTTTGCAACTCCACTCCCCAAAACAAACACATATACACTTAAATTCTGAGAAATGTTAATATGAGGAGAGATTTACACATACTGAAGTACTGTTATCCCTCCACCCCATCGCCTGTGTTGTCCATTCTCATATGCCTTCCAGTACCCTGCGGCTGGAAAGCCAACATGGCATAGTGGTTTGAGTGTTGGCCTAGGATTCTGGAAATCAGGGTTCGATTCCCAGCTCAGCAATGAAACCCACTGGTTGACCTTGAGCAAGTCACAGCCTCTCAGCCTCAGGGGAAAGCAATGGAAAACCTCTGAACAAATCTTGCAGAGAAAACCCCATGATAGTTCACTTTAGGGTTGCCGTAAATCGGAAATTAAGGCACACAGCAGCAACAAGAACAACAAAAACTCTACTGCAGGGAAATGAAGCACAAGGTTCAAAGCATTGTTATCTTAAGTGTTACAGATAACACTTCTGTGCATAACTGGAAGTGGGGAGGTATGCATAGCACTTCTTGTGTGGAAAGTGCTTCATAATGCTTCTTGTATTTCTTGTATTTCTGCAGCAAGTGTGCTGTGGTTTGAGCATTGGGCTATGATCCTGGAGACCAGGGTTCAATTCCCTGCTCAGCCATGCAAACCTATTGACCTTGGGCAAGTCACACACTCTCAGTTCCAGAAAACCCCGTGATATAGAATCATAAAGTTGGAAGAGACCACAGGGGCCATCCAGTCCAACCTCCTGTGATGCAGGAACTCAAAATCAAACCATCCCCAACAGATGGCATTGTTGTTGTTGTGTGCCTTCAGGGTTTTTCAAACATGGGAACCTATCATTGGGTTTTCTTGGCACATTTCTTCAGAGTGGGGTTGCCATTGCCATTCTCTGAGGCTGAGAGAGTGTGACTTGCCCAAGGTCACCCATTGGGTTTCCGAGCCATGATTCGAACCCTGGTTTTTAGAATCATAGTCCAGTGCTCAAACCACTACACCATATTCACCATAGGGTCATCATAAGTCGGAGACGACTTGAAGGCACACAAAGACAGCAACAACAAATTTCTACAGCCATCAGGTTCAGTTGGATCACTATTGTTTATATTTTGCAGGTGAGGAATTGAGATTGATTGTGGTTACAAATTTCCATGGGCACAGAATTCTAGGATGCTTAGTATATCAGGCCTTTCTTATAAAGCAGTAGTGGGCAATATGTGGTCCTCCAGATTGTGTTGGTCTGCAACTCCCGGCATTATTCACTCTTTGTTATTTCAGCTCATGCTGATGGGAATTTCAGTACAAACACCCCATAAACCCTTTGGTGACCTTAACCTGCTTAAAATAGGACATTTTAAAAGTGAAAAGCTCTAGATGATGTTGCTAAGCTATTGTGGGAGTTTGAATCCCATGATGTTTTTACACATCTTGTTCCTACTTTTTTTAGCATTGTGATGATTAACCATTCAACCAGCAGTTGGAGGAAGGAAAGCTTGGTGTTAATAGGGCTTCTAGATGGGATGGTGTTATGGACCTGCTCTTTCTAGCATGCAGAGCTGTTGCTGTGAGATGGTCTCATAATTTTCTGGAAAAAAGTGATCTGGTTTAACTTTTTTCTTTCAATAAAAAGGAATTAAGAATGTCATGTTAATCTTGCATACTGTATAAGTATCTAAGAAATTGTGAAGTCGAAGGCTTTTATGGCTGGCATCCATAGTTTTTTGTGGGTTTTTTGGGCTGTGTGGCCATGTTCTAGAAGAGTTTCTTTCTGATGTTTCACCAGCATCTGTGGCTGGCATCTTCAGAGAACATCAGAAAGAAACTCTTCTAGAACATGGCCACACAGCCTGAAAAACCCACAAAAAACTACCTAAGAAATTATTGGGTTTTTTTTTAAAGCAGTTGAGCTGAAACATTTGTTTAGAGAGTTATTAATAAAGTCTTTACTATAGTTCACATTTAATACAAAAAAAAATCTAAATAGATTTAGACATCAACCATGCACATATCTTTGAGAGGTTTAGAATTTAAAAGGTAAAAATGAAAAGAATACCAATAGTTAACATAATCTTATGTTCCTTTGAGATCCGGATGAAAGGGAAGGAAGAAGGTTCAACAGGCCCACTTAATATGTAATTAGTAGTCAGTTGTGTGACCATCACTTTTAAAGACATCTTTTTTGTGTGATGTAGCCATGTCAATGCTTACTGTGTGGCAAGAAATGATTGGTAGTCAAAAATTAAAGTCTTGTGTAAAAACAGCAGTCTGGCACATTTATTTTAATTTATAAAGCTGTCTGAGGAGCTTGAGTGCTATGTTAATCAGTTCCTAAATAAATGACTCAACCAACCAGAGCTTGAAGGTTGAAAAAAGCCCCAAACAAACCAAAAACACTGTGGCTGAAACCTTGTCGAGACAGAAATAAATGTTGTTGTTTTTTAATCTCCACTTGTATCATCATACACTGATTCCTCTGGCAGATCTCACAGGTTTATCTGGGTCAGGCTTGGCCATTTGTAAAAAGAGACTTTAAAGAATTGAAATAATGTTGACAGAGCACTACAAGCAAGTATACTGTCAGCCTTCCCACCTAGTTAACTAGTAATATTCTACACACTATAATGGGGAAATCTTATTAGCCTGATCTTTATGACTTTCTAAGAACATATGAAGAGTCTAGGTGGATCGAACTGAGGTTCTCTAGTCTATCATTTAGATTGCATTGTGACCAACCAGCTGGCTATGAGAAGCCCATAAGTAATATATGAGTATAGTAGTCTCCTCTTGGTTATGGTCCACAGGAACTAATGTTGAGAAGCACGGTTCCTCAAGTATCAGAGAAAATATATAGCCATCATGATGAGGAGCCAAGGATAGCCTTATCTCCATGAATTTGTCTAATCCTCTTTTAAAGCAATTGAATTTGGCAACTATCACCACCTCTTGTAATACAAATTCCACCACTTCTTGTAAAAAATCCATAGATACTGTGAGAAGAAATACTCTCTCCTCAATCTCCCACTATTCAACTGGTCTTTCAGAGGGAAAATAGACATTGCCCTATTTACTTTCTCTACATTTTGCAGTTTTATATACTTCTATCGTATCTCCTCTTTTTTCCCTAAGTTATAAAGCTCCAGATGTTGTAATCTTTCTTCATAGTAGAGTTGATCTATTCTTTGATTATTTTAGATAATGTTCTTTTGTATCTTTCACTTTTCTCTTTATATCATGGCTAAGTGAATCCTCTCTGCAGAGATCTGTATTGTAAGGAACAGCTCTTGCCACTGCAATGCTTACTGAAAGATTATTACTTTTTTAATCCTATAGAATATGCTTTACTTTGGGATGGAGCTGGCTCCTGTAATGCCCAAATGCATTAATTTATAATTATTGTCAAAGTTCTAAATCCAGTCCAAATCTGAACTAGAGTAGAGTCACAAAACCAGTAGAATTCACATAGATGACTTGACTTACCAACCTGTGTGTGTGTGTTGTATTATGTGCCATCAAGTAATTTCTGACTTATGGTGACCAAAGGTGAACATGTCACAGGGTTTTCTTGGCAAGTTTCTTCAGAGCAGGTTTGCCATTGCCATCCTCTGAGGCTGACAGAGTGTGACTTGCCCAAGGTCACCCAGTGGGTTTTCATGGCTGAGTGGGATTTGAATCCTGTTCTTCAGAGTCATAGTCCAGCACTTAAACCACTATACCACAAACTTGACATTAATTCATTTGGTTGAATGCTTGCTGGCAATAAGGATTGGAGTTGTGCCATGCTCTGTTATCAATTTACAGTTGGAACAGGTTGTGTCTTCCTTATTTGGAATGCTGTCATCCGAAATATTCCAGAAACCAAAACTTTTTTCACGGGTGGCTGAGATAGTGACATCTTTTCTTTCTGATTATTCTATGTACACAAACTTAGTTTCACGCACAAAATTATTAAAAATATTGTGCATAAAATTACCTTCAGGCTATGTGTTTAAACTGTATATGAAACATAAATGAATTTTGTGTTTAGACATCTCCAAGTTACCTTCTTATATATAGGTATTCCAACATCCAAAAAAATTCAAAATCCAAAACACCTGTGGTCCCAAGCATTTTGGATAAGGGCAACTCAACCTGTGCCCTAAAGACAACAGATCCTGTCTGATCTTGGAAACTAAGCAGGGTTGCCTTGGTTAGTCCTTAGATGGCAGAGGGTCAATGAAGATAAGGTGCTGTAGGCTCTATTTCAGAGGAAGGAACTGGCAAAAACACCTCTGAATACTCCTTGCCTTACAAAATTAATGGGATCAACAGGTGGCACATGCATGCACACATGTGCACACCCTCCTATTTATATAGTTGTCTCTGTTCTGTGCTTCTCACAGACGTTGCCTTGGCACATACTCCTTAAAATTTATGTTTGTCTCACTGAAATTAGGAACAGCCAGGTAGTGATTTCCTAGACAGTGATCTTTGTCAGTTTACTTGAGTGTAGGAATACATTGGGAAATGTGTGTACTACAAAAATAAGTCAGTCAAGGGGCAAAATAAGTCTGTCAATAAAGTGGTTGACAGTGAACTTTGCCTGATCACACAAGACAAATAACTTGCTCCATAAGAAGAGTTGTCTGACTGATTTTGCATTGCAAACATCAGAATCCTTGTCCCCACCAAACTAGTGAGGCTTAAAGAAGCAAACAAACTTTCACTGCTTCCTTTTCCAGTACCCCAGTCTTATTGGACAGTAGCTGAACCCCATTTTTCCTTTTTTTAATAGCAATTTTTAGTGAATAGCTAGAGAGCAAAGCACCATCCTCCATCTGCCCTACCACTTTGTTTCCTAGCTTTACGTGGACCCCAGAGACATTTTGAGTAAAGAAAGAGAATAAAGTGGCTAGGAGCCTATAATTTGTTTTCTAGCCCAGCCACCCAAAGTGTTTTTTAATCTTTGGAGCAAGGTGCCTTGGTTTTTGATATTAGATTGGTTACCCAGACTTAGTGGATAACAGAATCCTGGTATAAGAAACAATCCCTATAAATATAACAAAAATATTTTATTTGGTATAGCTGTGCTGTGCTCAATTCTTTTTGGTTGGGATTCTTGAGAGACTCACGCCTGTGGAAACCCTGATGTTACTCAGAATCCTAAGAACTACTTAACATAGTGCTTTTGAAAAAGACAGCTGCAAATTCAGGAGATTTTGTGTCCTTGTATCTTAAAAAGCAATGAACTCTATTACACAGATCAGTTTTCAGGGTGATTTCCTATTTCTTTTCAAAGGATAAGCAATTCCCACACAGCCCAAAAAGTGGACTACATCCTTGGCCACCCACATTCGATGCTATGCCCATTGAACCACACTATGCTATCTGTTAAAAGCATATAATGTTGGAAGAGCAATGTATGTGTTTGAGGTGAGGCCCATAGATAGCAGACTAATTGAGGATTCATCTTTGCATGTTGTCTTTTGGAATGGGGAGTGCTTATATTTTATTGTATGTTTATGCATGTGGTGTGTAAAGTATTGTAAAAGCAAAGGTGAGAATTTTATAATGCCCCTTGCAAAGTCTTACTGTGAAGAAATTTTGTCAAAATGAGCAGTATCTGCACTGAATGCTTAAACTGGAGAGAAAACTTTGGATATATGTTGAATGACTACAATGTTTTTAAGTTAGCACAAATATTACTTATCTTTTGGACAGGACCTTATTTGTACACAGTTGGCTGTATGAAATGTATACATGGATAGTTTAGCTTTAAAGAGAGGATAGATAAAGGGAAATATTAATATAGGTGATGAAAGCCATGGGTAGGGATGCAGAGCAACATAACCTTTTGATAGAATTTGAAAACTAAGACAGACTATTCCTGCGGTCAAAATTTGTAAAACTAGCTTGATGCAGTGGCTCAAGTGGTTAAGATGCTGACTCGGTTCATTGCAAAATCAGCAGGTTGGCAGTTCGAGGCCCAGGTGCCACGTGATGGGGTGAGCTGTCATCACTAGTCCCAGCTTCTCCCAACCTAGCAGTTCGAAAGCATGCAAATGCAAGTAGATAAATAGGTACTACTTTGGTGGGAAGGTAAACAGCGTTCTGTGCAGTCATGCTGGCCACATGATCACAGAGTAGTCTCTGACAATGCTGGCTCTTTGGCTTAGTAACGGAGATGAACACCGCCCCCTGTGGTCAGACACGACTTGACAATCTTGTCAACGGGGAATACCTTTGCCTTTACCTTCACCTAATTTGACCTAATCTCAATTTAGCAGATTAATGCAATGTTACTCTTAGCCACAACACCCAATTACTATTGTGAATGTGGACAACCAGTATCACACCTGTTACATGTGTAATAATATAAGTAAATCTTGGATAAGATAACATTCCAAATACAAAATTAGATTTTGAGGCTAGTAGGAACATTTTTGAGTCATTTTTGCTCCCCATTCATTTTCTGTTCTAATGCAAATTGTCTTGCTAAGGACAACAGTAGGGGTTTTTGAGATCCATTGAGGACAAGGAAGCATCTATACTTGCATTGTTTCTCTCCTTGCCAGTGTTGCTTGAGAAGAATTTGAATCAGCTTCCAGACTTCTGTTGTTTTGGGTTGTGTCCAAGTACAAGTTAATGATGGTTACTACCTAGTGCTTTGTACTCCTGAGTATTAAGAGGAATTGTACCCCACTCAGAGCTGCTTCCCCACCCTGATGTTTATAGAACTTACTAGCAAGTGGGTCTGAACTGTTAATTCCTTCCTTCCCCCATACAGTTTATACAGTGAATTTGCTACCACAAGATGCCTCTGAAAACAGCTTGCAAGTACACTTGCAGGAAAGTGCTGTTGCACTTAGGTCCTCTTGCTAGATTTTTCACAGGCATTTGGTTGACCATGCATGAACAGAATGCCAGGCTAAGTGGGCCTTGGGTCTGATCCAGCATCACTTCTCCTTTTTTAAATGCTTCTTAAATTATCCCGAGTATGATTTTTTTTCTGATAAAATACTTGGCTCTTCAGTATATTTCCTCTGAAAGACAGGATGAGGGCTTAAGACCTTGTTGAGTCACCAACAGTAAAACTAGGGAGTTCTTACTCTTCAGTCTGCAAAGTTTCATCACATTCTGCAAGAGGCTATTTCAGATTTTCTATAGAGTGATTTTGCTTCTTGAATATCACTGCCAACCTGTTCATTTGCTCTATGTTCTCCTGCAGATTGCTCTCCTGCTGAAGTCCTAGGCTAGCTTGCACTGTCCACTAGACTCTGTGCTCCATGCTTTTGAGACCAGGAGCGACTTAAAACTCTGAAATGAAGATGGAGGCAGTAGAAAAAGCAGAAGAACTCATCGACCCAGAGGTCCCACCAAAACTCCCAGAAAAACAAGAGGCTGTTCCGATCGAAGAGGGATCTATAGAACTAGAAATCAACACTCAAAAAGAGAGTGGAGCTGTTGCAGAAGATTCAACAGTGCTTGCTGCAATGCCGTGCTTGCTGATGGAACTGAGACGGGACTCATCAGAATCTCAGCTAGCATCAATGGAGAGTGACAAGCCAACAGCTGGTCGTGTTTATGAGAGTGACTCTTCCAACCATTGCATGCTGTCCCCTTCTTCCAGTGGGCACTTGGCTGATTCAGACACTCTGTCTTCTGCAGAAGAAAATGAGCCCAGCCAAGCTGAAGCAACTGTAGAGGGAGACCCTTCTGCAATGTCAGGGTCTACTGTAGGAAGGAAATCCAGGCGATCCAGGTCAGAAAGTGAAACCTCAACCATGGCTGCAAAGAAAAATCGGCAATCTAGTGATAAGCAGAATGGTCGTGTCACTAAGGTCAAGGGTCATCGAAGCCAAAAGCACAAAGAGAGAATTCGATTATTAAGGCAGAAACGAGAGGCAGCTGCCCGCAAGAAATACAACCTGCTGCAGGACAGCAGTACCAGTGATAGTGACCTAACCTGTGACTCAAGCACGAGTTCATCAGATGATGACGAAGAAGTTTCAGGAAGCAGCAAGACAATCACTGCAGAGATACCAGGTAGAGGATGTTTTTTAAACTGAACTGGTAAAGCTCCTGCCATCATTTCTCAGCTGTCATGCTAAATTTAGAGGAGCGACACTTGAGAAAAAATAAATAATAAACTAGGAGAGCTGCAGCTCTGTTTAAATAGAGAGCTGCAGAGTTAAAAATGCACAGCATTTTAAAGATGGGTTATGCAGGTTTTCAATGCTCTTATTTGCACAATAGCAAATTAAAAAAAACATGGTAACTGTGAGTTGAGTCCATTCTCTATTCTTTGCCCCACTCCCACCCCACCAGTTAACAGTATTGTGGCTTAGGTGATAGCATTTTAAACTTTTAAGTCTACTCTTCAACTATTCTATTTTAAATGATTTGTCCTTTTAAAAAGCATCTGTTCCTTTGGGCATCTGAAACACCATGGGACATCTTTCTGCCATTTACAACAAGGCCCTTTTCTCTCCTATACCACATTTTATGTTACATTTCCCAGCTCTGCTTCAGTGCATGATAAGCTGGCTCAGACTTGCTGCAAGTTACAAATTGGCAAGCTGGTTGCCTCAGAGCCTATTTGAGGAATATTTTGCTCATAGGTTACAAATTACTAGCTCCAAACTTTCCCTCAGTTTCAGAAGCAAGTAATTTTCTCCGTTGTGTGAATTGCACAGTTACTAATATTTTTGTTCTTATTGCTTCTATATCGACTGACTTGAGAGATGAAATATTTTGGCCGTTCTTACACTAAAATACCCATGCATTTTGAAAAGTTTTCAGTCTGTTAAGGCCTACCTTATTCCTTTAGCCCAAATAGCATGATCAGGAATATGTATCAACCTGGCATATGGTACTCAAAATAACTGCATTTAATAGCAACCTTAAAATAAAAATCTATTTAAAAAGCTTTTGGTTTGCCGATCTTTTATGGATGAACACATATTTGTTGCTTTGCACAAGAAGAAATGAGTTCTGTAATTAAAATCTTTGTAAAGTTATTTCTTTTCTGTGCTTTGTGTGAAGACTTGAAAGCGATAATGCTGAATTCACAGCTTGACCCTTCAAGTGTTCTTTTTGCTAGTGGTAACTTATTAAGATGGATGATTGTAACTTTGCATAGCACTTTCTGTTTACAGTTTGAGTATGGATGTTGTCTCCCAGGCATTGTAGCTGCCCAGCTGCCATTCAGTTTGAATTTCATTAGATTTTTGAAATGATTGGAGATTGGTTGTCAAGCATCCCTGGTGGGTTACAGCATTCATAATCAAAGTACTTAAGATTTTTCTCTGGTCATCATCATTTTAAATACTATGACTTTTTGAGTTCCATTTTTAGGAGACGTTGAATAAATAAATAAAATTAAATCATGCAGAGTAGTCATCAAACATTTTTAAATTTATGTGTTTGGGACTGTCTAAGAACAAAGAAATTAGCAAAGCTCCATATAGTAGTGTATCTTATGCTAAATTATTCCATTTCAGACTAGTAGTTGGTATGTATAAACTAATAGTTTAACATATTAAACTGATATGTTGGGGAAGAGGTTTCTAAGCTCTTTTTCTTAACATTCTAATTTTGAAAATAGATACTTTTATGTGAGATAGTACTATACTTGTAGTCTGAAATGCAAAGGGATCATGTAGCATTTTCCAGACTGAGCGAAAGATGTAGGTAGTATAAGCTGTCTGAAATGGTACAGCTCTACAATATGACAAGAGTTCTGCTATCCTGGTTTAATTCTAACATAAACCAGTGCAGCAGCCTGAACTCAAATTTTGTGGCAGACTAGCTGTTTTCCTTGACTTGGCAATGCAGGACTGTAAAGAAACATTTTACCAGGTACAGTGACCTGAGAGGCACTGCACAATAAAGAATTCAGATAACAGTAGATCCAGTCCTTCTTACTTGTGAGCTGTCTGTTGAGTAAAGGAATTTTTGGTACAATACACTCTGTAAGGCACAATCGCTGCTGTATGAGCCACCTTTGTAAAATATACTACACCAGTGATTTCCAAACTTTGATCATCCAGGTGTTTTGGGGCTTCAGCTTCCAGAAGCCAGTCTACTTGGCCAGCATTTAGGAATTCTGAAACCTGAGATCCAAAACATCTGGAGGACCAAAGTTTGGGAACTACTGGTATACACAGAACAGTCAAGTGTTAATCTTTGTCAAACATGTTATATAAACAGGCACTTCAGTGCTTATCTTTGCTGAATGATGTGAATTCATACTCTGAATGAAGAATAGCAAATTTACATCTTCAGAGCTTTTTCATGCCTGCAAGCATGATATAACCCCCATTTTAAAAACTTTATTCTAGGACATTTTACTGTAGGTACCTTAGGTGATTGGCTGTTGGTATAAATTAAAGAAAAGCTATTAAGTGTGGATTTCTCCTTTTGCAATTTGATGGGAAGTATCTTAGTCTTGCATGTTTAGAGTGGAAATTAAACTACTGGTGTAGTTTTGGTTTTCTTGGAAGAGTTGCTGTTAGTTTGAGTGCAGGGAGAATTTTGTTTGTTACATTTCTGTTCTAGAAAATAAAAAAGGAACAAGTACTGAAGGTTACAAATTCTGGTGAGGACTTATGCTCACACCATTCAGATTATAGCATGAAGACAGTGCCGAGCTTTGTAAAAATTTAAAAAATAGAGTCTTAACCAGAATTAAAATGTTTATATCAATGTTAGTTTGAATAAATGTTCTTTTAATTTAAGGTTTTCCATTTCCACATAAAGGTAGCCTTGGTAACCTGCAAAGCCCTCAGTAATAACAGTGAATCTGAGGCCTGCTGTAGTGCAGTTGAGTAAATTTGAGTTTAAATGACATAGAGCCAGAATGACAAAAGAGAATGACTGAAACTCACTTGAGTTGTCATATGGAAGTTGACTGAATGCAAGCAGATTAGTATTGGATGCCTGTCTTTGTATAGCCAATATATTAGAAATTAAATTTCATTTTCTTCCTTAGTCTACCAGTGCTACAAACTATTCTGAGAGGTTGGCCAGGCTCTAGTGAGACAAGCCCTCCCAAGGGTTGAAACTGCCCTCAACATGCAGAGAATTTTGTATTAGTTTTGGAATCGATACATGAAAGCAGAAAGTACAAAAAATGTCTGCTTCCTGATTCTTCCTGTAAATTGACATGGTATAAAAGCAGCATATTGAGAGCTAGCATAGTGTATTGGTTTGAGTGTTGGACTGGGACTCCTGAGAGACCACTATCCAAATCCCTGCTCAGACACAGAAACATACTGGTTTACCTTGGCCAAATTACCCTCTTTCAGCCTCTGAGGAAGACAATGGCAAGCTTCATCTGACCAAATCTTGCCAAGAAACCTGTGATATTTCACCTTAGGTTTGTCATGAGTCAGAAGTGACTTGAAGGCACACAACAGCAGCAACATTTTTGTTTTTACACATCCCTTGGGGTTTGTGTGCCAACCATGTGTACACAGAGAAAACCCATACACTTCCACCTTCCCTCACTAACTGTGCAGGAGAGGGGCAGCAGAGGCATGTTTCAGTGCTTGCCAGGGTGCAGATGTCTGAATTTCCAATGCCTCTGAGGGACTCAGAGGCCTTTAAAACCAGAATGCCTCTCCTTGGTTATCCCAAACAGAAGGAAGAACCAAAGGCCACTTGCAGAGCTCCATCCTAGTGATAAAGCCCTTTCCACTGTCTCTTTCCAGCTCTCAAACTGGGGTGGAAAAAAAAACAATGGAGGAAGTGGAGACACCAGGGCTTGTTTTTCCACCTGAAAATAGTTGGAGCTCTAATTCTCTGGAGAGAATGAGAGCCTACACATACCTACCCTCCTCAGTTCTGGGCTGTAAAGGAATGATGTAGGAGCTTCTGCTTGTCTATAATCTTGTTTTGCCTTTCAAAGATGGTGTGTGAGGTCAGGGACAAGAGTCCACTCATTTGTCTATTGGTGCTGCTAATTTTATTGGAAATTCAGTTGTATTAAATACACTTTCATGCCATACTTGTTGACTGTTACAACTATAGAGGATTTTGATTACTCAGAATTAGTAGCTCCAGCTTCCTCAAAGTATTTTTTAAAATATTTATTTTTAAACATATTTAAGTAGCTCCAATTGAATGGAAAGGGCACATCAAATACTTATTTTTCTAAATATAGTGGGCCTTTGTTATATGCTGGGGATCTGTTCCAGGGCACCCATCCCTGGTGTATGGAAAAACTTGTGGAACCTCAAGTCTCATAGATTCTAATGGTGGAGCGCTCCTGCTCGTGGCACTGCACGCACATTATTTTGTCTCCTAGGGCTTGCCATCCACATGAGCTCAAGTCTGCGGATGGCAAGCCCGCAGATGGCGTGGGCAGACTGTACTTTAATCTGAAACTTATTTTCACAAAAATGCAGATGACAGAATTAAGTAGAATATCCCTAGCCATATCTTGAGTATTCATTTGCTGATTTGAGTTTGAGTTCAGAGTTTTATGTGTTGGGCTCCTAGCTCTCATATTGGTGAGCAGCCATGACCTCAACTTCTCAGCAGAATACTTTCATTTTTTAATGCAGATTCCCAAAATGGTTTACACATACAGTGGGCCCTTGGTATCCACTGTGGTTTGGTTCCAGCACCCCCTGTGGATACCAAAATCCATGGATGCTCAAGTCCCGTTAAATACAGTGCCATAGTAAAATGATGTCCCTTATATAAAATGGCAAAATCAAGTTTTGCTTTTTGGTGTGTGTGTGTGTGTATTGTTGTTAACTGCCCTTGAGTTGATCTCAACCCATGGCGACCCTATGGATGAGACATCTCCTAGACCCTCTATTCAAGCAAGCTGTGGGTGGTTGTATCCATGGATAAAAAAGTCTGTGGTTATGGAGGGATGACTGTATTAACTGTGGGAAATTTTGACCATCTAATATATGCTGCAGCTTGATACTTAAATTATCCAGAGTTTTTTCTCTTTGTGAGACAGTACAAGTCTTACATTACGACTGTCAAGCTGGGGCTACCTTGCCAGTTGCTTCCCATTCTGAAGCTTGGCTTTTGTTTAAAAAATAGTTTCATTGTCTTTGCGTCTTCATTGAAGTTTATCAGCATGTAAAAGAAACCTCTGCTCATTGATATTTTTGTCTCTGTTCACTTTGACCACAGTTTTGTCATCCTGGTTTTTGATTCAGATGGGAACCTTCAGTGGATTCTTGGGCCATTTTCACCCCTTCCCAGGACCTACTGTAGGCGCCTGCAGCCACACCTCCAAAATTCAGCAGGAAATCATGGCACTGAAATGCATCAGTAAACAAACAAACAAAAAAGCCACTAAACATGAAGCAGTAAATATTTGCTTTAAATGAAATTTCCTGGTTTGCTGCCAAAGGTTGGCGGCAAACAGCAGAAAAACAAAATAAAGTTAAAATTAATTAATATTTGGTGGCAGAGTTTACCACTGAATTTTAGCCGGGCAGGTCTTGAATTGCCACAATCAGGTTGTGTACTGTCTTCCTCTGTTCTGTGTTTTAAATATCTTATTTATTTATTTATTTATTTATTTCCTGCCCTTCTCCCAGGACTGGGACTCAGGGCGGCTTACAACATTAAAAAACCCCACAACATTAAGAAAAAAATACAGTGGGGCCCTCCATATTTGCTGTTGTTAGAGGCTCAAGACCCCCATGAAAGTGAAAAAATAAACAAATAAAATAACACTTTTTTTTAACCTGAGAGAACATTTTTCTAGAAGTCTCTAGGCCTTTCAGTCCAATTCTGTAGTCAATATCTGCTGGACATTGACTATAGAATTGTGCTGAAGGACCAACAAATAGAAGTGTTCTCTCTATCAATCTCTAGGTCTTCCAGTGCAATTTCTGGTGGACGTTGACCATAAAGTCTCACTGGAGGACCTTGAAATTCCTAGAGAGAACACATTACTTAAATTTGTGAGCACTTAGATCCTCAAAAGTCAAATCCACAAACATATATGCCAACTGTATATGCCCCTAGTCCACATCTTTCTTTGGTAAATCTCACACAGTCAGCCCCACCTCTGTGCTTTCTGGAGGTTTGTAGGTCATTTGAATGCCTGAACTGTGGTGAGGCTTCTACTTATATAGTGCAAGATGGCTTATGGAATGAGAGTTTCAGACCATTTGTTTGGAAAAATGTATGCATGCATTGATATCATGGTTCCTTTTCCTGGCTTGGATTTAGTAATTTTGACATTGTAGGGGCAATGATCACACTGAAGTCTGGTAACTGAATGTAAGACAAAGGTTAGAGACTTTAGAACTGGAATTCACAAAACTGCTAAATGAATTAGGCCATTTCAGGGGTAGCAATTTTATTTGCGCTAGCTGATTGCGCAGTTTTCCAGCCTGTTGATGAACAGGGTGAGAAGAGACCATTTTGTAATGGTTTTACAAAGTATCTGTAGTGCATATCCTAGTTCCGTTCCACATGTTGAACTATAACAGGATAATCCATAGCAGATTACTGCACTTATTCTGCTTTCTAAGCAGGTGGAAGGATTCACTGCCCTTCTTTTTCATTATAACCATAGAACCTGAATGAGAGCTATAGGAAGCCTTTGATGGTGGGAAGAGGATTGTTCTTGTAAACTAGGGCTACAAATAGTGAAAAGGATAACCCCCCCCAAAAAAAAAGAAAGAAAGAAAGAGGAGGGTGTGTGGCTGTATCCCTGATGTCATAAGGTCCCTGGGTGAAGTACTTAGTAGACTTTTCTGCCTATTGCTTATTGGCATTAATCAGGCTTCATTCAATTTTTCTCATCATGGACATGCTCTCAGTCTGTGGTCCCATGGATTTTCTGGGACTACAGGCTAAATAAAAAGCAGGATCACTAGGAGAAGGGATTGATCCTGCTTTTTTCTTTGTTTTAGTCCCAGAAAATCCCTGGGACCACTCTCAGAACATTTCCATGATGAGAAAGATGGAATGAAGCTTGATTGCTCTGGGATATCCAACTGAGAGGCACCAGGATTGCTGCCCCCTTTCCTTCCCCTTAAACAGAGACTGGATGGCCATCTGTTGGGGATGCTTTGATTGTGATTTCCTGCATGGCAGAGGGTTGGACTGGATAGCCCTTGTGGTCTCTTCCAACTCTATGATTCTGTGGGGAAAGATAAAGGGAATCAGTATGTTCTTTTCTCTCTGCACAAGGTTGGAGCTTCAAGGAGGAGATGGGTTGGATGGAGAGCCTTCAACAGGCTGGATTCTAACTCCTGATGAGCCTGCTTTGATCCATGGCCCAGAGGTTCTCATCCCCCTAGATTAGGGATGCTTACTGTGCAGTGGAAAAAGACTCTATGAAACTCAGGTTGAGATATATGCATCAGTTGAGAAGCTCCATTCCTTAGTTTGTAGTACTTTGCAATAGATACCTAATTGATATCCTGATGCTTTGTTATCTTAATCTTTGCCAGAAATCACAGTTACCTAACAACTATTAGGCATGACATTGAGAGAAAAAGTTGAAAATCATGCATTCAGTATGTTTGAAGGACAAAGCAAGTATGCTTTGAATGATAATTTCTAGTACCAAATAATTTGCTTGCTCCTGTTCGTGGTTCTTCTGTCCTTCTATTAATCTTCCCTTTCATGCCCCCTGTCACCCTGCTGCTTGTCCAAAAGTTTGGAATTTTTTGAATTTTGTGCTGCCATCAGAATATAGGATGAAAATGGCATTTTTTGCAATAGTTGAAGATTTTTAAAGAATAGAATGAGGAGTTTGAATCCAAACTGAGAGCCGAAACAGGCCGGCTCAAAGGGGCAGCATCAAGCAACCACACACCATGGCCCCACTCCACTGTTTTGCTGGCAGAAAAAGAATCAGCAGAAAGCCACTCCTTTTTGCACTGGCAAAACACCAGCTTTTCCACCACCCCTCTGGCTTTTCAGTGCTTCTGCAGCATGAGGCGTCTAAATGCTACACTGCCGGAAGGCCGAAAAGCTGCCCCTTTGTGTGGTCGGACGGGCAGCTTCATGGCGGCTTGGGGATGTGCGTCATCTAAATGGCATGCCCCCAAGCCGCCAGGAGGCTGCTGCAAAGGGGCTTTCTGTTTTGCCCCTTAATCATGTTTTGAGCAGACAAGTTGAAATCATTTGGACAAGTTAGTCATGACTGTTTTATAACCAGCTGGTTTCAATGAGCCCTGCTCTGAATTATAACTAAGTCTGGATGCAGCCATTTTCTTAATGCATGTTGGGATCCTGAAACAGTTCCTAACTTTTAGGGTTCTGATTATCTACAAGTGCAGGTGTTTTCTTGTGAAAATATTTTCACTCACATTCATATATGCAGATCTTTTAAGCTTTGGGAAATTTCCCTCAAAGCAGTTTAACCAAAGGCTAGGTTTTTATTTGGCATAAGCACTTTTGCATATTCCCTTTCTCCCTTTTAGAGGGATGCAGTGGCTCAAGTGGTTAAGACGCTGACTCTGTTGATTGTAAGGTTGGCAGTTTGAGGCCCGAGTGCTGCATGGATGGAGTGAGCTCCTGTCACTAGTCCCAGCTTCTGCTAACCTAGCAGTTTGAAAGCAGGCAAATGCAAGTAGATAAATAGGTACCACTTATCAGTGGGAAGGTAAACAGCATTCTGTGCAGTCATGCTGGCCACATGATCACAGAGTAGTCTCAGACAACGCTGGCTCTTCGGCTTATTAACAGAGATGAGCAACTTTGTCAATTTGGAATACCGTTTTCTTACCTTTCTCCCTTGGTTAGCTAAAGTTCTTTTAAGAAAATTCATATCCACGGAGGCCTATCAGGAGCTTTTCACCACGAGAGATGAATTTGATCATTCTGTTTTCAGGTGGTAGATCTCTCACCACATGATGTAGAAACAGTTAGGAATGGCCCTGTCAGATGTTTCTAGAAGCCTTAGCTTTACAGGCTTCTAGAAACATCTGATCAGACACTGTTGAAAATGGCCAAGATAACCCCTGGTCAAATCCAGCAAGATGTTGTATTCTTCCATTTTATGTTCTTTGATGAAATGTACATAACAGTATTTTTTTGTTTTTTCTTTCATATTTTAGAATAAGATTTTGATTAAGTTATATTGATTTGGCTGTGAAGAAGCCAAAGTTGTGGGGAAATCATTTCAGAAATTCTACTAATTATGTTGGGATTTGTGGGTTGCTAATGAAATTTTAATTTGGTGAACTTCACAGTATTTTACTGAGATTGTATCTACCTGAGCAGTTGGAGCAAGCGTATAGCTTGTTCCTGCTCGCATGCCTTAATGTATGGATGTGATGATCTTTCCTTTGATGATGTCTTATGCAATGGCCTCAATGTCTTTAAAGCTGGCTTCAGTCGTGCTGGGGGATCTGGAGGAGCGACCAGGGAAATTCCAGGATTGCTTGACAGGGGCACCGTATGGGATAGGAACTGCATAGGCAGTGTCCTAGAAGAGGCCATGAACTGCTTTGCGGAGATGCAGAGGCAGACAGAGGAAAAGTTTCGAATGTGGATAGAAAAGCTAACCCATCTTGACACGGATGAAGAAAGCAAGCAGCAACTGGAGCCCAGAGAACTTAAAATACCAATAGCTGGCCAAAGAAACTCCCCAACTACTCAGGCAGGGGTATTTGTGCAGGTGCCTGATAGCCAAGTACTTCCACAGGAGTCTTTTAATTCTTACGTGAGCTGTCAAAACACTGAAACGGCCTTAGAGTTTCCAGCAAGTATTAATAACAATTTTCCAGCCAACTTTCCTGAAAATGGGAACATTGCAGAATCCAAGTTGAATCATTCACAGACTTAACATAGCTCTCAGTTTCTCCCTTTTGTCCTGGATCATACTTCAGAAGCTGACCGTTGGGTTCCATAAGAATTTTTATTCTTTGCTTAGGCTTTCTAACAGCTAGTTCTTTTTGTTATATTTCCTAAAAGAAAATCAATGTACTTGGGTTGACATTAAGGTGCTTCTCCTCCCCAGCTTACCATCAGCAAAGTGTGGCAAGCTGTACAATTTTGCTATCTTCTCTTTTTTGTGAGTGTGTCTTACTGTAGAAACAATTGATATATTCTCCTCTATGCTTCTTTTGCATGCTAAAAGTGTTTATTTGTGAAAATATAAATTTGGAATTGAAAGAATCCTTATGTACCCATCCAATATGTCATGTGAATATTTTCTTAACAGATTCTAGTATCTAGATTGTGCAGTTTAAACAGAATTATATATTGTGTATCATATTTCTTTCACCTCCAATCACCTTGAGCAGAAGTTTGCCAGTCTGTGAATTTGGATAGATTGGATAAGTCAGTATTCATATCCTCTTCACTAGTATTTATTTTCCTCTCACATTTTTGTGTTTGTAACAGTTATATTCAAAAAAGTAAAAGCTCACTAATGCTGAAGTCCATGGCAGTTTGAGAGACTGTCTACTCAAGTTACACTAATTTTAGAGACTACAAAATTTTGAATAAAAGAAGTTGAGTAAGGTTTTCCTATATCAACATACTTGCTCTAAAGATTTTTGCCACCTGTCTAAACAGAGCAAAAGTGCATATGTGTGCTGTGTAAATTGTGTCTCCATTCACAACTAAATGCCAGAGTCAGTTCTGAAATAATAATTAAAAAATTGAGTTTCAGAACTTGAGGCTTGGCATGACATGAATCAATAATTAAAATATATTAACTGAAACCCAGGGAGCTGCTTTGGCAGATCATGCAAGGACCAGTTCCTGCATGATAAATTATTTTTGAAACTAACAAAGTATCATACCTGCCTTCATAATGCTTAGTTCAAATTGCTAAATGGACTAAAGGCAGTTGATAAAGTAAACTAACATGCTCTTGTATTGCTCTTGGTACAGAAAAAGTTTCAGCTCCCCAAAATAGAAAATAAATGTGGAGATGGAGCATGTACACATGCATGCTGGAAGTTTCTCTGTGCAGTGTTGGTTGTGTGGCTTTTCTGGATCATGGATTTTTTTAAAATCCATGTTTCAATAAAAGCTTTTTCTGAGCCTTCACTGAACTGTATTCCTAAGCCCACTGATCAGAAATACCCAGGCATTAGTTCAATTATTGTAATCATTTCTAGGTTTAAGGAGGGATACACACAGCCCAAAAGGGGTGGCTTAGAGCCGCCCCTTGTAGGCTAGATTGAGGCTAGGGCAAACAGGTGCCCAGCCGCAATCCAGCCAGATTTCACCCCAAAAAGGAGTAGGTAAGGTCTGCTCCTTTTGGGGGTGGAAAAAAGCTACCCCTTCTCCCAAAGAGCCAGCTTTCCCTCCGAAAAAGCTGGCTCTGGGGAAACTGGCATCTAGGCGCCATGTCCCCAAGTGGGAGAGAAGCCAGCTGGTGTGTAATCGCCGGCCTGGCTTCTGTCTGGCTTGGGGGCATGGCACATTTAAACACCATGCCCCTAAGCGGGGCTGTATGGGCCATCTGTTTCAGCCCTAAATTAAGCTCTATGCTTGGGGTATAGTTAAATGTTGAAAAATCATGCCTGCAAAGTTGCTGGTTAGATAAGTTTCACATTAATAATTGGACTAGAGAAAACTGACTGTTCTTACCTACTTCTACTTTCAGTGGGGAAATAATTTGTGTTGCTTATAAAATGTACACCTGGGCTGGCAACACTCCATTTACTGTGTTAAAGGGGGAGAGAGAGAGTTTCATACATTTCAAAAAGTTGAATCCAAATTGAGCAAAACCCAACCAACCAACCCTTAGCCACTACTTCTGGTTCTTAGCATGATCATAAACTTATTTATTGAGAAATAAATCCCACTGAGTTCAGTGGAACATAGTAATAATTTTGTTTAGAATTGCAGCCTAAAATTTGCAGAAATTGGCTGAGATCTAAAAAATGGCTTCACTACCTCTGTATGCCCCAAGACACATGTTAATTTAATAGCAGAGCTTTGGGGCCTTTTGCACTTTGATATCATGCTTTTCATAAACAAACATTCAAAAATTGGAAATGGTATAACCAAGTCTTTGGTAAAACCTAAAGTAACTCTTTGGATTCCTGTGTTTTACTGCAGTCTGCTTATTTTGTTTGAAATAATGACCTTTAATTTTTCTTGGATATCACAGTGTATATTGCTCTATGACCTTCCCTTTCATTAATGTGATCTCTGATTTTATGAAAGCAAAATAACTTTTAAACATGTAAATATACTTCCTGCTCTATCTGCTTTTTAAAAGATGCATTTTCAGGGTAACCGTTTGAAAGGCTATGCAGGATATAATTTTGTGTAAAAACAAATGTGAATGATTTCTAAATCAATTTTGGTGTTAAATCTTTCCATGTATAATTTTGATATGGATATTTTGATGTGAATTTGATATCTTCCTAAACTGAAAACCATATGTACGTTTAACACAATTAATTTCAAAAAATAAGATCATTTTTATTATCTCAACAGGTGTGAGGTTTTTTGCCTTGAATAAAACATTTTGAATTTTCCCCAATTTATTTTAAAGTTAAGACCTTGCTGTAATTATTTTGTTGTTATCAATATGTAATCATTCTAGTACTGAAAGACAAATAAGCACTTAGAAGTTTATTAAGAACTGCATGCTAACTTACAGGTCTTTCCAAGAATGCAGAGGCTACTTTTTACATAGCATATTGTCACCAAGCATAAGTTCTGAGACATTTTTTTAAATGGATTGTACAGGTGTGTTAGAGACTAGATCACCTGAGTCAGTTTACACTGTAGACCTCGCAAAGTATAATAATTTTGATGGGTTCTAAACTAATTCAAACTGGTCCGAAACCTTAGTAGATTCTTTTCTGATTTTTATCCTCTAATAAATCCCTGAGATCTTTGCTAACTTAATTTTGAAATTAAAAGCTGTTTCACTGAAAAGCATCAGAGGACTTACGGAGATAATGAGTAATCAGGTTTAGGGTTTGGTTCATGTATTACCTGTACAAAAGATAATCAGTTTGTTTTCTGTAAAATCCTGGCATTTTCCCAGTATTCTCATATTATGGTTAGTACCTTGGTAATGCTTTTGTTAAAACTGTTGTCCTGAGATACTTAGCAGTCGGAAACTGGCTTTCAATTTGTTGATGAAAATGTAATACCATCTCCCTCTTACTCATGGTTTAAGAGAACAAGAGTCAGCTGTGGCCCACTTTCTCCTGCCACTTTGAATGTTTCAGGGAAATGCCACCTAATCTCTAACATGGTCAATCACAAAATTTGAATTCTGCTTTCAGTAGGAATTGGTTAGTATTAACCACAGTAAGGCTGGAACCACCACTTTCTTTAACTGTGAAAAGGGAAATTGGCCTCCACAGTCTACTCCTGATCCTTTAGCCATGGTTAAGAAGGAAGCAACTTTGCATCAGCATCTAACAGTTTTAATCACCTGTATGCTTCTGTCCCCCATCTCATAGTTTTCTGTGAATATTGGGGTGGGGAACCAAACAAACCCCAAAACATTAGCAATGCAATAAATGAAAGATACATTAGAAACAAAGTAATAACTTCTACATTTGATATCTAAATATTTTGTAAGCCTTATTTATAGATGAATATGTCTTCATTTGTTAGCTGTTGTTTTTGTCAACCTTCAAAACACTCACTGTGGTATGAATCTAATACTTTACATAAGTGGGCTGTTGTGTTGATTAAACTTTGCATAAATGTAGTAAAGAGGGGGGAAAGCATGAGTTGTGGGAGAGATATTGTGTTAACCCTCATTAGAACAGTATTTTTTATCTGAAGCACAGTTAACCCAGCTGACCTGAGAACCATTCCCTTTTTCCTCTGCATTTGCTGCAAGTCAGTTTGTGGAAGCTGCATCAACATATGTCATTCTGGCAGAGAAGTCCATACAACTCATTCTCAGGCTAATGTTGTCCTCCATGCGAACTGGGAATTACTGGCATAGGAAGGAGCCATATCCTGACCTTGTCCCACATGTGCTTTTACCTTCTTATCAGAGTGAGAACTGTTGTAACAGCTCCTACACTATGAAGGTGTGATGCACAGGGCATCTTAAGTCTATTTTCTTATACATAACTGCAAAGTAATCCCAGTAAATCAGTGGGGCTACTTCTGAGTAAGTATGTGTTGCATTTTTTGTTGAAAATCGAGAACATATCTGGGGACCAGCAGCCCCTTGATGTATGAAGATATCCAAAAGGAGCCATCCCATATTTGTGGAACCCATGCTCCCTTGAAGTAAGTTGGAAATGCCAGGCAGTAAGGCAAGAATGAGAGTAAGCATTAAAACAACGATCTCTGCTAGCCAGCTTGTTCTGGCATCATATTGAGCTGAGGAAACCTGCATTATGGAGTACCTTAAAGCAGCTGTCAGGGAGCACTCTATAGGATCTGTTAGCAGGTATCCTCTTCTGTTGTTCTAGTAATGGAAATTAGAGCAAAGGGATGCTGGTAGGATACCAGCCTGGATAGTAAGAAGCGTGTGAACATGGCAGTGGGTCAGGTAAGAAATGCAGAGCTTGGAGAACGAATAGCATGCCTTCAACTCTGATTCTTTGTCATGTCCTTGCACCTTAGAAGAAGGGAAATGTTCTTCTATCCTTATTATCAGAGCCTGCCACCCCTTTAAATTTCCTGAAGCCTGTCCATGAAGATATATGGGATGTAGGCTGGAGGCCTATATTTTGGGAACAGGTTTTTAAATCCCAGTAAGAAATACCTATTGCTCATTCCCCTAAAAAAACTTATAGGAAGTGTTGGACCAAGAAAGGTCCAACAAATAAGTGAATTATGTTTGCTGATCATGCTTTAGTCTATGTGCTACACCAAGTATTTTTTGTACAGATCCATTGTCTTTCTTTTTATGCTGTCACTGTTATAGATTCAACTGTGAACTACCTCATGTTCGGATTTGATTAATATTCATCATGTGATATAGTTGGAATGTTGTTTTGAAAATATTTCTGAAAAATCAATGGTATTTCTAAATTCATGCCATGAGTTTCTCTCATGTTGATTCATCACACTGGAATTGTTGTGTGTTTTTATTTTAGTCATTTGTCCTTTTTAATGTAAATTCACAAAGAAAACAAGTAATGCAGTCCATTCCTTCTTCATTCATTGTATTAATATTTCTTTGTGTATTTTTGTCCTAGTCATTTGTCTTTTTAAAAGCAATATTCAGATTTAGGACAGCAACAAGTTTATGAACATCCTTGATATTGGAGGTCTAGATATGCACAAGGAAAACCACATTAAAAACTGGATTCCAACTAATTAGGACCATTAGATGTAACATTTCTTAATCTTTTTACCATCGTTCAAGAAGTCAGGATTGCCTCTCAGGGTATGTCTACTTGAGCCATTTAAACTGGTTTTCCCCCTGCCCTCATGTCGCCCTGCCTTTACGATGCAGGGCCAAAGCCCCAATTTGACTATGGGCTGTCTTCACAATGTGTGAGCAATTCTGCATCAAATCTGGGCTATCCCTGTTTTAAACCAGTTTACAATAACTTACTTTTTGCTCCAGATTTTACAGGAAAATCCAGAGCACTCTGGAGCAATGCCAGGTGGCTGTTTACAATTACACCGCTGGCACAGGTTACTCCCTCTGAATTCAGCAACAAGATACCCAGCCATGCAATGGATGCTAGGCTCTTTGTTTTTGACCTCAAAGGGAGTGGTAGCAGCATTAGGCGACACAGTGATGTGTGTGTAGACAGCCGCCTCATGTCATTCCAGAATGCAGAGGTAATGGGAAATTTGGGGCATCTTTGGGACCAGATTATTCTGGGGGCAGCCTGGGATATTCTGGCCATTGTAGACCTGCCCTCAGGCTTACATGTTTTTCTCACGTTCTTCACTTCCTCCCTCTTTTCCTCTTTTAAGCATTGTTCATGATTTATTGTTACTTCAGCATGAAAGCTAAAACTAAGTACCACTGCAAGTTCAATTTTTAAAGCTAACTAGGCACACAAAATGGCAGCAACAGCAATGGGCCCAGGGCTGTACAGAGTTAGCGTTGAAAAGAGAGGTTATAGCTCATATTTCTGAGGGACACTCCCAATCTCTTAATCATGGTTGAAAAATAAGAAAAATGTATGTCAAGCAAGATGCACACAGATATCATGTCAGCCTTTAAAAGCACAGGGCCTTTCCTCTCTTAAATGTTGCAACCTTGATGCAGTAAAAAGTAAATTATGAAACTTGGTTATTTCTTCACATAACCCAGAGTTAGCTCAGAAGTCATTTCTTTAACCTTCCTGTGTAATCTTCCTGCAACAGTTTCTCTGCTGTTTGCATTTCTTGACCTTGCAGGTTTGATGGGAAAGCAAAGTGGTATTTTCCATTTGCTAGACTGGTCTGGTAGATGCCAAACATAGGCTCTCATCTTCTCAATTTAGTGTCCCTGCAACATGCCCTGCCTCTCACGACTGCAGAGAGAGTTATTTTTCTGGCTAATTTATTTGAATGCCATGGAATTAATAGTAGCTGGTAAACTTTGATTTAGTTTTTAGTGATTCAGAGAATGGGGTAATTGATTTGCTTCTCATTATATATATGTATATACACATACATGCACCTATTTTGGTTTGGTGTTTAATACATGCCACAGAGAAAGTGCAGATTACCTATTGTATATGAACCAAATGTATAACTCCCTCCTTCCCCAACTTCCAATCTGAAAAAAGCCATGGAATACAAAGGGCAAATTAAGAAGAAATGTTTATATGTCCTATTATCCTTTGACATTATAATTTTGGAAGGAATGTGATTATGCTATTATTTTATTGTATTTATGAATGTGTATCCTTTGCCAAACTCTGTAAATTTAAAAATGTAACTACTGTAACCTAGAATTAATATAGCTATTAATAAAATGCTTATTACAATACAAATGTAAAGAAGCATTTTTTTAGTGGGGTTTTACTTTAAAATCCAGCCAGTCTAGATGATACTTGCAGCACATTCAGGTTCCCTATCCTAATCTGTATATCTCTTTTTTCTCTCCACACCTTCCAAATCTCCCATTATAATTGGGTAACCCTACTACCCGGCTCCTTTTGGAACTAGAAGTCTTGTTTAAGTCTAAGAAGCTTCCTCTCTCAGCAGTAATTACTTCACTGTTTCCTTGAGAGAGAGGTAGACTTTTAGAAGTTTAGCTTCCTTTCCAGTCCTTCCTTCCTTCCTTCCTTCCTTCCTTCCTTCCTTCCTTCCTTCCTTCCTTCCTTCCATAATTGCTGTTTGAGCCTTCCTTTAATAAGGAGACTTCTTTCCTACCGAATGAATTATGATCAAAATGTGTATAAACTACCCAGTCTACTTCAGCAGATTGATGGGTGCCAGTGAGACCAGTCCACTGTTTTCAGGCTTTTGCCTTCCTCTCAGCAGTTATAGTCTGTAAAACAAATGCTGGGCTGCTAGATTGTACCCTGTGTTCTCATGTTCCTCTGTTGCCTGAGAAGAATGACTGCTTATCTCTTTCTTCCTTTTATCTCCTCCTTTCCTTGTTGGAGAAGCTCAGATAATATGTTCTTAGTGTGGAAGAGAACTTACTGTGAGTGAAATTGAAGCTATAAGAATTTATAAGACAAAGCCAAGGTAGGCAGATGTTTTGAAATAATTTTCATAAACTCCAGCAAGCATGCCCAAGTAGTTGGGATGATTAGGCATACTCATAGAGAATCAGTCACAATTGCCATGGAGCCTCTTGTGTTTGGAGTAGTGCCACTGGATGCTTCTTGTTGGCAAGCAGTAGTGGGAGGCAGAAAATTATGGCTTTCACACTCTACTCATGTGTTTTTGGGAGTACTTTGGCCACTGAAACAGCAATAGCAAGTACATTTTTATAGTGCTTATCAATGAACTTAAGCACTCCCTAAGCAGTTTATAATGTGTAAGCTAATTGCCCCCAACAAGCTGGGTACTCATTTTAGCAACCCCAGAAAGATGCTAGGCTGAGTTGACCCTGAGCCCCTGTCTGGAATTAAAGTCACAACCTTGTGGTTTGTGAGTGAGTGGCTGCAGTACTGACATTTAACCACTGTGTCACTAGCACTCTTTTAGTAGACTGCTAGATTAGATCAGTGGTTATTTGGGAGATAGAGTTCAGCCCCTTGGACAGCTCCTTCAAAGTTCAGATTAAACCCTAGAGTAGACTCACTGCCCCAGTGACATAGAAGACACCATTGGACTTAGACCTTGGAAGTGATCAGTCAGGATTCTTCTAATATTTTTGTGATAAATTCCACCCCATAGATAACACAGGCCTGCAAAATTGAGGGTCATTAAAACTTTTTAAAATGTATGCTGATTTTTATAGGAACTTTGTCATTCTACATCCAAAAATGACTTCAGATTTGCACCATCGCATACAGTTTTTTCACAACTTGTTTTTATGCTTCTCTGTTGTATTATATGACTGAATGAAATGCTCCTGCAAAAGAATTGTCCTGCAAAGAGTAAGAAAGGGGTTAAAGTCTTCTAATTGACTTTCAAAACACCTTTGTTCTCTGATATGAAAGACAAATCTCTTCAAAAGCAATAAAGGAAAAGATATTGGAACATCAGCATCCACACTTAATCAAAGCTGAGTAACAACTGAACTGATAAAAATACTGAACTTGTGAAAGAACTGTGTGTAGTAATGACATTTTTATTGTATTTTTCAAATTCAGCACCCCAACATACATTAAAACAACTACAATATTGAGTAGAGCTCTGTAACTTTTAACCTATTTTTTCTCATCCCTGTGCTCATTTTGTGCTCATTCTCATTTCCAGACGGCCATTTTCGGAGAATGCCTGAATTGTGTATCCGTGCATGGCAGGGGTTGTACTACTTTCAGTCCCTTCTAATGGGTTAAACACTGCTGTGTCAAGTAACCCAGTGCCTGTTTACTCAGAAGCAAGCCCTAATGTGTTGAGTGGAACTTACTCAAGGGAAAGCATGCATTGGATTGCAGCTTGTGATGCAGAAAACATAAAAGATGCCCAGCATTTATGTACACCTCAGTTAACAAAGACTAATTCCACCAGGAAGTTAAGATAGATAACTCTGAAGCCAGTTCTTGCATGGCTCCTGTTCACTCCGCTGGGGCCTGAACAGAAGAACTTCTTGATAAGTTATGTCCCAAGAATCCTACCTGCCTATCTCCCATTCTGCTCCCTGTGGCCTGTTCAATTTGCTCTTGACCAGGCTGTTGTTGGGGTTAACTGATTTCAAATAGGCATAGTAATTTCCCTTTTCCCAACTTTCATTTGAAAGTTGAAGCTAAATGCAATGTTCAAAGTTATAGCCATGTTAAGTCTGTAGAATCAATATGTAGAGCAGGGGTAGGCAACCTTTCCCCTTTAAGGGCCGAGGGACTTCAGCTCCCAGAATCCCAGGAGCTATTGGCCAACATGGGACTATTGGCCAACATGGCTGAGGCTTCTGGGAGCTGAAGTCCCTTGGCCCTTAAAGGGAAAAGGTTGCCTGCCCCTGATGTAGAGAGACCTTGTAGTACCTTTGAGACTAACTGAAAGAAAGAAGTTGGCAGCATGAGCTTTCTTTCAGTTAGTCTCAAAGTGCTACAAGATCTCTCTACATACTCTCTACATACTAAATGCAACATATAACTCTTGGAAGGCATTTGACTTACACCAGTTTCTTTTTCTGTTTCTTGTTTAAAAGTAACCCTGGAAGGATAATCCTGACTTTTTTTATTCTTTATTTGACAACTGTTTATTATTGTTCAGCATGCAAACTACCACTTGTCTGATGTATGCTAAATTTAAGCTAAGTTATAAGGTGTGCTCTTTGGATGTGTGGAAGATACAAGAGTTGGAGCTACAGATAGCAAGTTTATGCTTGTATTTCCTACTGATGAAGACTTTCACCCAAGTTATTCTCTGGGTAGGTGATAAGAATATCACTCTGCATGTATATACATTTATTATACTTTTTTGCATGATTATACATGTAGGAGTGGTACAATTTTGACTTTACTCATATTATTTTCTAAATGGAATTTGTCTTCTTCATGGTCTCTGTGCTGCACTCAAATGGGTTTTCATGCCTGTGCAGGGACACAGTTGTAAAGTTGTAGAGCTGAGTAGCTTGGAGGAAACCATGTCTCCTCCCTATTACTGCATATGTCCAAGACTGCCAAGCTACTCTCATCAGTTTCTCCATCCAGAGGGACCTCTGAGTGTCCCCTGCATGTCTGAGAAGCTTCCTCCCTTTCCACTTTAGCTACTTATCTCAGCTTCTTCTTTTAAGCTTTGTTTCACCTGTGGGGTAACGGTTTCTTTGTCAGATGGGCATTCTGAGTGTTTTTACTGTCTTAGCGAAGGACACTTGCTTCAACAGTGTTCTATTTGTAGAGGGTTCACTTCTCAAGGTTTACTGTTGGGAGCAGTCACTTTAGGTTGCAGACTAGGCTGGTACTAACAAGCCTCCTTTTGTCTGCTTCTACAGCTGTGTCCAAACATCAAAAATTTCTGGACCTCACTGTCCTTGAGAAACATACAACTTGTATACTGAAAATGACCTCAATGCTGAACGCTGGTTTTGATTCCAAGGCTGATCTTGACACTGACCTAAGATTTCTCCAGGACTGACAAGTGCCTTCAGTATGAATGGCTCTCAGCATTGATTATTTCTTTGACATTGACTACATCCCAGCAGTCTCTGGTGGTGGCCCCATCAACTACTGCTGCATCGATAAGCAGGGGATTCTTTACGTCAGGCTTCTCCAGCATATGGATCAAAGGCCTTTCATTCTGAACCTAGGTAAAAAAGGGGGATCTCGCCAGTCAGACATTCTGAACTGAAGAAGAGGAAGGACTCCAAACCTAAAGAAAAAAAGAAAACTAATCATTCAAACCAACTTTCTGTATCAACACCAGTGACTTCTCTAGATTCAACCACACAAGAGGATTTGGCACCAATTGTTCCAAGTTATTCAGGCAGGCCATCAGTACCAAGCACAACCATCTCCAGCCTCCCTCTGTACAAGATGTTGAAGAACTTCTTGAACAGAACTTAATCTGCTCCACAACCATCCCCTTCTCCTTGTATTGCTTTTGAAACCCACACTGCTACTTCATCTTTGCATTGTGGCTCTTCTAGACACAGAGCTCTTCCACCATCTCCAATATGGGGCAGATTTCTTTTCTGGACAGAACTGTTCATATGTGTCTTCTTGCCCTTCTTATTGAGATTATCAGTGCCAAGAAGACTCGCCCTATACATCAGTCTCTTGCATGGACTGTTATTGCCAAGAACATCTGTGGAGGGAACCTCCCAGATCATATCTTTCTTATTCACTGTTGTATCAAGATTGTTATCACTGCCATGAGTTTGCCTGCTGTCACTCTTTATGCTGTTCTCAGTGTCTTCAATACTGAAGTTCTTCTAGATTGCGTTGCACTTACCTTCCACCTTGTTCTCAGTTTCTTACTACACCTTGAGAACAAGGCCTTGCATTTTCCTCAGCCAAAGTATATTTAACTGCAATTTTAGCCCATCAGTCAGTGTCTCCCGTATTCTACTACTCTATTCTCCAATCTGGTAGCGAAGAGGTTTCTCAAAGGTCTAATACAGGGGTAGGCAACCTTTTTGAGCCGGGGGGCAGGTTGCTGTCCCTCAGACAATTGGGGGGCCGAGGCACAATAAATAAATAAATAATTTAAAAAATATATGCATGCACACTCTCTCAGCCCCAGACAAGGCATGGCAAAACCCCTGTGGAGATTTTGCCAAGAAAACCCCAAGAACAAGTAATAACAACAATAATCATTATTATCATGGAAACGACTGGAAGGCAGGCCCACAAACAAGCAGGGATGCAGGCACACTGTCTCAGCCCCAGAAAAGTCATGATGGCAAAACCCCTGTGGAGATTTTGCCAAGAAAACCCCAAGAACAAGCAATAACAACAATAATCAATATCATTATGGTGGGCAGCGGTGGCAGCAGGACTGCCCTGAGTCCAAAGGCCTGGGGGGTCGCATCCAGCCCCCAGGCCTTAGGTTGCCTAACCCTGGTCTAATACATCTCTACCCACCTGTTTTGCCTTTAGCTCCACCCTGGTTTCTGTCACTGGTTCTATTACAATTAATGCACAAACTTTTCAAGCCTCTTGCATCTGTAGACAAACATCTTACCCTGAAAATAGTCTTTCTTGTCACTATCATTTCTGCAAGATAAGCAAGTGAGCTTGTGACGCTTCAGTGTGAGGAACCTTTCCTTTCTTTTCATCATGACAAAGTCTTCTTCTGTCTATTACTTTTCCTTCCAAAGGCGGTCTCTCCATTTCATTTGAATTTGAAAACATTTCTGTCTTCTACCTGTGGCCATCGTCACTTCTAGAAAGGGTACTCCATTGTTTAGATGTTCACCAGGCATTAGACTTCTGTGTTCAGTGTACAGCTACTTTCCATCATTCACACAAGTTGTTCATTTGTTATGGAGGGCCCAAAAAGACAGTAGGTATCCTCTCAACAGTTGTCAAAGTGGGTGATAGAAGTGATACGGCTCTCCTACGGAACTACTAAGCAACTTATTCCTGTTGGTTCTTAAGGCTCACTCTACTAGTGCTGTAGCTTCTTTTGTACCTCTGCTCTGTTGCTTATGTTTACCTGAACTTTCTAAAGCTGCAGCATGATATCAGCCATCTGCGTTTATTCAGCACTGTGGATTAGACTGCAGAGCTAGGGCAGATGCCCAGTTTGGCCATGATGTTCTTTCTGCTATTCTCTAGTGACGTGGCCCACCTTTTCTGGAAAGCTTCATAGTCACCCATTTGTTTGAGGGTATAGAGACCATGAAGGAGGAGGACAGGTTGCTTATCTGCAACGATGATCCTTTCAGTGGTCATCTGTGCCCTCACACAACCCACCCTGCCTCCCCACTGGTTCAGGTCCTTATTTACCCTTTGACAGACTCTGAAATTGAGGGGAGTAGCTTGGTGGTCTTAGACATGCGCAATAGATAGGGGTGGTGGTGTTCCTCCCAAGCTACTCATCTCTGGAACATTCTGATTAGGTCCCTGTGGAGGCATGAAAACCCATTTGTGTGAGGACACAAGATGACCACTTGAAGAACCAGTTACAGGTAAGCAACCTGTCCTTATCTAGATTCAGTTTAATCTACCTTTGACAATATTGCTGATAATTAAAGTGAATCTGTGTGAAAACTGATAAAAGGAATTATGAGCAGCTCCTTAATTGGTTAGTTAAACAGTCAATATTGTACTTGACCCTCGTATCTTCTGCACTCAAAACTTTTTTTTTTAATTGACAATGTAATGTCAGTTGATACCAAGTTGCACTGAACTCTGATGATTTTATTGTCGGGAGAAAAAAATATTGTTCTTAAAAGTCTGCATATTAATTAGTCGAAAACACCTGTTCTCTGCCTTACCACTACTACCAAATTGTCATTACCTATAACCATGTTTTGTAGCAAATGTCAACATTTGCTAGGATTTCTCCCTGCTTTACAGAGTCATCAGTGTTTAATGCCGCCTCATTTTCCCCTTGTACATGCCAGTATCTAACCACTCATTTATCTTTTTAAGTTGAGTCTGTCTTACTTTCTGGAATTCTAACATTGTTTCAGGAAACAGTTGCTATTTGGTACAGATTTCTTCTTAATCATCTATATGTTTCTTTTCTGGAATTTCAAAACTGATGCTAGATATTTTGAGTATAATTTTAAGTGCAATCTTTTAACAATAAACATTTTTGCTGAGTTACCCATTTTGTTTTTAAGAACCTCGAGCTAAACATTCCCAAATTCCTGTTGGTAGCAGTGTCTAAGCTCTTGGCAGTGTTTCATCTTGATAGCTAAATAGAATGTCAATATTTAGAGGCAGTGTGTCTTCAAATGCAAATTTTCAAGTAGGGTGGGCTGGTGACCAAGTCTGTTATCTTCATGCCCTTCTTTGGGGCTTTCTGGGAGCATCTGGTTGGCTGTTGACTTTGACATTAACCACATAATGGAGCACATTTTTATACTGCCTCTGGTTATATCACACAGTTGTTGTCTTTTATGTATGGGAGCTAACAGCTCCTGTGTGTAAAATAAGAGGTGCCTTTGTATTGAGCCAGCACCTGTACTGTCCATGGTTCTCCAAAATGCTGTGCAGAAGTGTTTTCAAGCTTCATGCCATGAGATCTTTTACTTGGGGTTGCTCAGGACTTATATGAGCAATTGATATACCAGACATTATAATCCATTTTCAAATTACCGTAGCTTCTTTAAGATGGTTTTTTATATTCCACTATAGAATAGAATGAGGGCCATTTCTCTTGACAGTGTATTGGCTTTCTTCTCTCAGTGTGATGGTGTTATGTGACCTGCAGGAGGGGAATGATTGTATATTAAACAGAGCTTGGAAAAAGGTCTGTCCCCTCCTGCTTTTTGGACTGTAATTCCCGGAACTCCCAATGGCATACTGGCTGGGGTAGAGTCCTCTGGGAGCCACAGTCCTAAAAAGTAACTTATCCAACCTTTTATCATTAATGTCCACAATTCAGTGGTCTTGAGATGCGAGTCAGTAGCTTAGAACAGTGGTCCCCAACCCCCGGTCCGCGGCCCAGTACCGGTCCGCAGAACAAATGGTACCGGGCCACCCTGCTACTGCGTCTTCTGTGCAGCGGCGCGTCCTGCGACTTTTGCGAGTCCTGACGCTGTTCAGAGGAGCCAGCAGGGCCCCCCAGTGGGCCACGGAAAAAAAAAGTTGACCGGTCCACGGCAATAAAAAGGTTGGGGACCACTGGCTTAGAAGACTTTAAACAGGGAGGAGACAGACACAGGGAGAAGGAGAGGTCTGTCACTGACTATTAGTCATAATGGCTGTATGGGCTCTCCATGTTTAGAACTTTGGTCTGACCCAGCTGCACCCCTGCTGTTTATGTTTTAATAACTGAAAGATCAATTAAACTAGTATATGAGCCCAAGGGAGCTTTGGATTTGTATTGACAAGAGTGTACCGTCCTATCAAGGCAGCAGACACTGAAAATTGAGAGGAGTTTGCAGAGAACTGAGACAGACATGTGAGGAGATGTCTGTTATTCAAAGGGGAAGAAAAGATCAAGAGTATTCAAAATAAAAACATTAAGATTGTACAAAAGCTGAGAGCAGTTCAGGTTATTGCTCTTGCAGCTGGATCTCCAGATCATAAAATAATGAAAGGATACTATCAATGTTTTTCTTGGTCTTAATGATTGATTCTGAAATAATGGAATTAGGAATGGAGTTTTGGATATTGGATTAGCTCAAGTGTTAGTGGAAAACCATGGTTTGGCATTCACAAATGTTCTCTGTGTTCCCATATGCCAATTTCCTCCTAAGTTTGTGGGAAGCATGGGTAGTTTTGGTATCTGTATTGGGAAAATTTTGGTGACTGCTCTAATTATGATATGTTTCCAAACTAGTTAGAACTCTCCTCTTCAAACTTTGGCTTCTGATTGTGGTTTGAAGATAAACTATGTTTAATAGTACCCATACTTTGCTGAATTTGAACATCAGGGCAAATTATTCTTCCCAGGAACATTGAAGTGATGTGGGGAGTGAGCATGGAGCAGATTTCTGAAGCTATGCCATGGTTTTTGCCTTGTCTGAACTAAGCCATTGATTTTTCAGTGTATCCAGATTCACTGCTTTTCTGAGAAGTCTCCCTCTCTTCTCTTTCTACTTACATAGGAAATATATATGTTACCAAAAAAAAAGCTTTATTGAGAACAGGCGTGTTGTGTTTTGATTTTATTTCACTTGGAGCTATTTTTTCTCTTCTTGCCTTGCCTAGCAACAAAAACATGCCACATTAATTTTGAAAAGAATTGCATGCCATTTTTTTTGTCTCTCTGTTCAAGTGAGTTGAAACAGAAGAGTCATCCTTATTTGTTAAAAGTTCCCAAATAAATCATGTAAAACTTTTCCCCCCAAATTTTAATTTGCCAAAATGATTTCAGAATGAAAGCACCCCAAGCTATAACCCTTCATAAGATCGAACAAAAGTTTTAGAAACCTGCAATGCTTATTCTCTGTGTAGTATAGAATTTGGCATCATAAACAGAATTGTGGGACTCCTAGAAGTCTTTTGTGGGATGGGATGCTCATCATTTAAACAGCCAAATGAGATGAGAGAGCATCCTTTCCATTGGTTCACTATATCAAACTCATAAAATAAATAAATAGAGTCTGATGAATCCACTCATAGAGAGTATTCTCTTGTGTGTGTGTGTGATTCCCAGTTCTGCTCATGTCAACTTTTGATTAGTCTTGAATGAAGTGGGTATTTCTTCCTAGACTCTGAATTTGGTGTGGTTGAATTACTTACAATGTACACATGACAGAACAAGTTGGTTCCTAAAGGAGTCTGGCTGTTGACTGTCTAGATATGTACTACTCAGAGTAGTGGCCCACAGAATGTGCCAATCTGTGAACCATTACCATGTCCAGTTTCCAAGATTTTTATTTTAAAAAACCCAAACCCATCAGTTGTAGCCATTGGGAACATATATGGTCTCAGTCCCTGGCACATTAGGAAAAAAAGACCTGGGTTCTCCACTTCAGATGATCTGTTCAAGATATCTAAAGATGCTTCCTTTCATCTAGGATAGATGCCCAGATCCATAACTTGTGAAGAAATGCCAGATACTTTTGAGGCCAGGGGATGCTTCTTAGAAAAACTATTTTAGTCTAGTGGTGAGAATCTTTAATTTTAATTCAGGGGAAATTTGTTTGCAGGTCTATCTAAACTAGAGATTGGGTCCACATCATTTTTTCCCCACACTCATATCTTCAGTTTTTGAAATTATTCAAAGGTTCAGAAATACAAATTTTGCCTAGAAGGGACAAGTTAGGCAAATCTGGCCTGTTTGCACAGTGTAGCCCAGTGACACATTTAGAGATCTATAGCTTTGATTGTCTTGTAAGATATAAACCTTAGCCTTTTTTTTTAGCATGATGTTCCAAACAGTCATCTCTTACATGTGATATGAAGCATTTATTTGTTTAATATTATAACAGCTTGTATTTATATTATCATGAAACTGTACAGTCCTTTTTCATTCATCCATTTCCATCACTACTTTTTTAGTTTTAATCCTAGAGATATAGACAGTACAGTAGTCATAGGGGCTGCATTTCTTTGTGTCTGCATGTGTGTGTTCTGAGATGCCTGTAATCTAATAACTGTGGGTTTTCTTATTTTCCCAGATGGACCGCCGGTTGTGGCTCATTATGATATCTCAGACACAAACTCTGACCCAGAAGTGGTGAATGTGGACAATCTATTGGCTGCTGCAGTAGTTCAAGAGCACAACAGTTCTGTCGTTAAACAAGACACTGGGCCTACTTGGAGAACGAGAGGGCTGCTAGAGGAGCTGAATGCTGAGACAGGTGGGTAGGAGAAGATGGCTGGATACATTTTACCAGTTTTTTATGTGATCATCACAGTCACATCCACTAAACCTTCACTAAGGATTCTGTAACTCTTCCATGCAACCTGGAAATCTCTCTGTACCATGCCGGATCCTGTGCCTACCATATGCTCCCCCCACCCCCCGCAACCATGACACTTTAGCTACAACTTGGGCCTGCAGCAGTCAGACTTGCCAGGCCACTTGGATTACAAAGCAGGCCAATAAACTAAGATTTGTCCAGTTATTCATCAAAACAATAATATACATGAATTGGCTTGATCCCCTTTACTTTTAAGGACATGTGGGAATAATATAGTGGGCCCTTGGTACACAGCGGTGTTTGGTTCCAGAACCTTCTGTGGATACCAAAATTGGTGGATGTTTGAAGTCCCATTAAATTCAGTGGATAATGAGATGGTGTCCCTTATATGAAATGGCAAAATCAAGGTTTGCTTTTTGGAATTTATATATTTTTGTAGTATTTTCAAGCTGTGGATGCTTGCACTGGTGGATAAAGAATCCAAGGATATGGAGGGCCAACTGTATGTTTCTTTTACCCCCACCCCACCCTAATATGAGAAAAACTGATCTCTCTGTCTCTCTCTGGGATAGTGATTCCTGTATGGATATCAGCATATTTGAGTGAATCCAATGGATAATTATTAAAAGAGCAAACATGAGATGCTGGTGTATTAACTAATACTTTGTCTTTAATGAAGGAGTTGAGTAACACAACCATACACCATCCTCAGTGTACTCCTTGTGTTATAATGTGCAGCTATTTGCATTATCCAGCTCTTCTCCGCCCACACTTTTCCATGTTTTTTCTCAGGAACCTAAAAATGGATTTAATCGTGTTTGTTACCTCTTGAAGTACACAAAGTACTCAACATTGTGATGATGGAAAACAATTTTATTATGGTACAGAACATAAAAGAAACTGGCACTTGCTGGATACATAAGTATTCATATGCACAACAACATATGGAAAAGTAAAAGTGGAGTAGGTGCAAGAATATATCTGCAAAACACTATTCATACCAATCCCAACAATACTTAGGGTCAGTCATCAGCCTGTAGCCTGAGAAGCTCTGGGTTTGTTTATCTTTATTGCCACAAAAAAGAGAAGAAAAGAAACTGCTTTGGATAAAGGCATTTGGTCCCCACATGTCTTTGATTCCATTACAGTTTTCTGGTGGTGAATATTTGGGGATTCCTTGATATAAATGTTTGGGGCTATATCTGGGATATTTCTGGATTCACCTTTTTCCTAAATGTGCTGATAGTAGCACTGTCCATAAGTATATTTTATCAGTCATGTCAGATAGGTCAAATGTGCCCCAAGTAAGGATTTGACCCTTGTCATCCATGCTTTTGTCACCTTTTTTGAGTCCAGGAAGAAATACCAGTGCACATACAAAGCTGAACATGCTTTGAAAGTCTTCTTCATTAGATATTGTACTACCAGTACTAACATCCAAAGATAAAGAAAGAATAACAAAACTACTACCTGATTAAGAGAAAAAATAGGACTTTGGAAACTGAAATGTCCAGTCAGCAATAGTTTGCTAATAAACTGGCAAAAGTGAGCTTTTCCTTGCTTTGTTTTTTTTACCAATGGTAAGATGGACCAGTATCTGGCTGTGTTTCACTGGTAGTTTTGTACATATCTTGGCATTTTATGGTTCTCTACATATAGCTAAAATAATTTGTTTCTTTTCATGTATATCTTTGTATTATGGTGTGTTGTAGCAACGTAGATGTTTAGTGTTAATGTATCAGTGGGGCAGTTGATCTCTGCTTCCATTCCATTTCAAAATCAGAAATATGCAAGACTAATATCCTTTTTGCAGAATTTTGATGACATGATATAGACTATCTCTTGCGCTGCCAGTGTCTTGTAGGAAGCAAACCCTTTCTTTGTATGACATTTTAAATCAACTGCCTGAAGCTTTACTCAGTATGCAACAGTGCCTGCTAGAGTTGTCAAAAATATATCTGATAAAATTGAGATCTCTCACCCACAGACATCCTTCTGCTATTGCTGATTGCTATTTATGCATATCAGTCTATTCGGCACCTGCAGTGTAATGAGTGGGACCCTTGTTATGTGTGGGTGGTGAGAAATACCTTCCTACTGAGTATTTGCTAGATGATCAAGCTGCTAAGTCTCAAGGCATGTTTGCCTTTTGCTCCTCTTCTGCAGATCACTTGGATGCTGGATACCTACCAAGTGACAAAACCCCCACCAGCAATACCCAGGTCAATGAAGAAATTAATATTGCCTCATCCGACAGTGAAGTGGAGATTGTGGGAGTTCAGGAACATGCAAGGTGCTCATTACATTTCCTCCCTCTCTTCTGTTTTTACCATTGAGTCTAATTAAATAACTGGAATATATTTTGAAATTTCTGCAGATGAATTGCTCATTCAGGTTGAGCCTCTCTTATCCAGAGTTCTGAAAATCAAAATATTCCAAAAGCCATGGAAGGCTGAGATAGTGACATCATTGCTTTCTGATGGTTCAGTGTACGCCAAATTTGTTTCATGTACAGAATTATTACAATATTAAAAATATTGTATAAAATTACCTTTAATTTACATGTGCAAGATGTACATGCAATATAAATGATTTTTGTCTTTAGACTTGGGTCTCATCTCAAAGATATTTCATTATGTACATATATGCAAATACAGGTATTCCAATCTAAAAAAAAAAATTCCAAAACACCTCAGGATCCAAGCTTTTGGGATAAAGGAGACTCAACCTGTACTACTTTTTTGTTGCTGGCAGATAGGTAATTTTGCCTCTCCCTCCTCCCATTATTGAAATCCATTGCCTTTCCTGATTTAACCTTGGAAGTATGTACAAATTGAAAACATGCCTAGTATCAAATTAATGGCAGTGGTTTTAAAAAAATTATGTAGCACTTCTAATAAGATGAACATGGAGGTGCAAAAAGACAGGAAGGATGCCTTCAGCACCATATCTTATAGAAGTATACAGACATTGTTAAAAGTTGCTGGAGGTTTGCTTTGTGGGGTGGTGGTAATCAAATAAAAATGAACTAGAGAACTCATAGGAAAGTATGGGAATAAAGTCTTAAGAAGATCTTTTTTGAAAAAACAGGAAAGAAGTTTGTCAGACAGCAGGGGAGAGCAGAATTCCAGTCACAGGGAGAAATGAAGTGAAGGCAAAGAAAACCAATGAGGTGACAAAAGGAAAGGCAAGCTGTGAAAAGGAGGAGTCATTTGAACAAAGGTGCCAAGACCAATTATAACTCACTTTCCAGTTTAAAGCCAAATCTGTGGAATTATGCAAACTCCTTTTGGTGCATTTGCAATGCCCCATGGAATTCTGCATACTAGTGGGAACCCCTGTGTCCCGACTATTGACATGTGGCCTCCAGCCATAGGCAACTGAGGTATAGTTCTGGTTTCAGATTTTTCCCCAGGGAAAGGAGGCCCCAAATGATGCAGATGGCCTTGATTATGGCTGATTAAAAGGTGGCTAGGCAGAGAGAGCACATTTTCCATTATCTTGTGGCCGTTGGTTAATTAATTGTTCCAGGCTTCTGCTTCCACCAAAGAGTGTACCATAAGCAATCTCAGATTCACCTTTTCAATTCCCAAGAATTGTTCTGGTATTTCAAAGTACATGTTTTTCTCAGATGCAAGTAAGCAGACTCACATGAAAAGGGTCAAGACAGATGGCTGGGAATATTCTTGTGTCGTTTTTTCAAAAAAGTAACATGAAATATGGCCCTCAGGATTGTCTCACCCATGCCCTTGTCCAGTCAAACAGAATAGCACTCTCACCTGGCTTAATATACCTCTGTTTTCCCACCCTCTCTCCTTTCACATGTGCAGCATAAGGGAACATTGTAGGAAATATGAAGTCTGTGTGTGCTTCTGATATTCCAGCCCTCCCTTAAGGTATTATGCAATACCTGTTCTGTGGTGTTTATGATTTGAATATATCAATGAAATAATATTCCTTATGTTATTAGCCATTTCTGCAGAAGACAATAGGGATATGAAGCCTGTAAATATCCTTGTAATAATCTAGTGCTTTCCACAAAATTCCCTAGATGTTAGTTGGTTTAAACCAGGAATGGGCAGCTTCAAAAGGTCCAAAGGCCAATTTTCTGCCCTTGGAACCCTCTGGGGGCCTCTTGGACTGCCAAAAATACAAAACAAAACCTCTGAAACCCCCAAACAACAACAAAACCCAAAGTGACCATAAGCTTCTGCTTTTGGAAAACATGTTTTTTTATGTAAAATAGTATAGGGGTGGGGCATTGTTACTTAAATGGTGAATTGCTGCTTCTGAATGCTTCCAAGGAGAGTTAGTTCATTCTTTTTAATTTTTTTGGCTAAGACGTTGGTTTAGAAAGCCTGGAGAAGGCAAGAGTTGCAAAAAGAGCCTTGATGGCCACCTGTGACCACAGGCCTAATTTCTTCCTTGCCTTATCTAAGCTCAGTCAGTCGTCAACCCTCCATTATTCTCTTTCCCGAAAATTCAAACCCTCATGCTAGTAATATGGGGTAGTGTTGCTAACATTGGCAATAATCTTGAGTTCCTCAGATTGCATGAAGTGCTATGAATTCACTCAAGCACTGTATACATTATGATGATTCAGTGTTTGACCAGTGATGGCTGCTTCATACTTAGAACACTACTTTGCATAAGTACATTGTATTTTAATGCCTCTTTTGTCTCCTGCTATGACACACACAGTATTCAATTTATCATTTTTCACAATTTGGATGCCTCCCTCTCTCTACTTTGATGCAACACATGCATTACAAATGGCCCCTTGTTAAAGCTTTTAGGTGGTGGACCTGGCTGTACACTCAGGAGGAAGGTCTAACAGGCGTATTTCTGCTGTTCCCCCCCCCTCCCTCATTTTGCCACAGATGTGTCCATCCTCGGGGAGGAGTGATTCAAAGTGTGTCTTCCCGGAAACACGGCTCAGGTCTGCAGTACACCCGGCAATCAGAACCATGGACAGGAGTGGCCTCTTCACAGAACTGGTCTTCTCCACCTGAAGTGGTAGATCTCACACTAGATGAGGACAGCAGACGCAAATACCTACTGTAATGCAAATTCACTGTGTTTTTAGTCACTTAGCCCTTTTCCTTTTGTGGCACAGACGTTCCTGGATATCACCTTGATGTCCAAAGCATCTGCTCCTGGCATTCTGGAATTCAGACTCCTCTGGGAGAATTTCCTCCTCTTCTCCTGCCACCCTATTAGCATTGCGATGTAATTTCAGAAATTTCCTTGAAATACTCTCTCCTTCCTTAGTCAAAGGGAGCTTCCCTGTTATGGAAAACTTAGCAGCACTGAATTTCAGTGACACTTCCAAGTTTTAACTGTGTGTGATTAATTTAGAGCCTTTGTTGATGGAAGCCATGACACATTCCTGGCCACACCTTTTAGATTGCTATACAGTTTCTTTAATTCACCACTAAAATGGATGTTGCTGGTACATGTGGGGTTTTATTTTCTTTCTCCCTTGCAGTGTAAGCATTAAAAAAAAGCACCACTAGATTTGTTTATGGCTCTGAGTGTCCCCATCATGATTGTAGTATAACTACAGGAGTTTAAAACTGTTGAGTTGTGGCTGGAGTTTTGATAACACGTAGGTTTGATTACAAAACCAGCAAGACGTGATCACAAAAGCCCTGTAATGTGCACTGAGCATCTTTAAGTTTTAAAACATTTTCTCAATATTATTTCTAGCTTACATATAACTCAATGCCAAGTCTTGTGACTGAGCATTTTATTTTCTACTGTACTGTTTCTGGTCATTGGGCTCAGCTTGTTACAACCTTTTTCATCTCCCTCCTCCTCCCCTCTAAAAACAAAACAAAACAAAACGCAAGGAAGCCAGACATTGCAAAGGCATCAGTATTCAATTCTGATCTCTGATGTGCTTTTCAAGTTAACTTTTCAAGGTCCTAGTGCAGCCTAAACCATCTTTTACTGTTGGAAGATGTGTGAAAGTGAAATTGTAATCCCTTTGTCTCAAACAGCATTCACACAAATGATTTTAGGTTTTTAATGAACAACGATCACATCTTGTTCTCTTCTTTTTGAGAGAAGGAATTAAAGTGTGTAGGACACCAGGAACACAAATCCTCTTTTAAAATCAGTGTTTTCTCTTCTGCGTGAACATTGCTAAATGTGCTCCATTTTAGTCCCCACCCAAGCAGTTCTCTTTTGAAAGCAGAGGGACCGTTTATGAGAGTGCTGTGGAGGTGGAGAGAGATTCCCATTTCATCAATGAACATTACCAGACTTAAGAGGAAGACATGGAGTTTTGTATGTAAAACACCTGTAAACAAAGGGAACTTGTAGCATATAAGCTACAACTTCTTCTGCATAGTCTATCTCAGAAGTGCTACAAGATCCCTTTGCACTCCAATATTCCAGACTAACATGGCTATGTCTCTGAATTCTACCTGTAAACAAAAACAGGCATGCACTGTGGCATCACCCCTAGAGAAGTGCCCAGCCCTGTTTTGCCTTTATTCATTTAAATGCTGCTGTAGAAAGCTGTGAATGTATAAACAGCAACCTAAGTTTTGCCATATCTTTGAATCATCTCACATAGATAAGCAGAGAAAGAGATGAGGTTATCTGGCTTTCATTTTTACACATCTTCAGAAATAACCTATATACGCTTTGCCTTTAAAACACGTAACAGCCCTTATTTTTTACTCAAGTCCCTTAAATATTTGGAACTTCTTGACTGAGCACTGCTGGATTTGTCTAGCTCTTAGATTTACACCTCTGTGCTATTGCAACCCTTCATGGCCAAATTCCACTGATGCCTTCTGCCAGACCTGGCATTTGCTTCTAGTTGAGATTGTGGCCATCCTTGTTCCATGCCTTTTGACAGAGGAATTTATACTGCACATCTGATGGGTTTTAACTGAAGAGTTCATCCATCCAGCTCAAGAGGTGTCAAATGTCCTTCCTCCTTAAATTTCCTTAAATATCTCTTGATAGTTGACATGGCAAGCTTATCCGTGGTAATGGTTTCACTTATGGGATGGCTCCTCAGGAAGTGGTCCTTTGTTATCTGGGGACATAGCTCTTGGTGGACCAGACGTTTCCATATAGTAAGATTGTTACTTTGTGCCAAGATGTGAGACGGTTTTGTTTCTGTAAGACTAGGAGGCTTGCAAGTGGGGGGAAAGAGCTTTGATGTATGTACCAGTTGAGAAGAGGAATGTCATTGCATTCACAAAGGTGAGGGGAAAGATGCTAGGTTACTGCATACAGAAACATAAGTTAGCCCATGCATTATCTAAGAGACCCAAGAGCTATTCTTGGTCACATTGATTTCTTTGCTCAAAGTCAAACCACGAGACTGCATTTGGGGGCAATTCAATATATATTTTCACAGGAGTAGATCCAGCCCATTGAATTACATTCATTAAGTGCTGATTGATAGAAGCCAATTCAGTTAAAATGTTTATAAATTGTGTAGCACCTACTTGTATTATATGCAACTGAACAACTTGGTTCTTCCAACAGCAGTCTCACCCCAACCTCTATTAAGTTATACAGTCAATAAAAAGGCCCTTACAGATTCCACAACTGACTGCCATTGGAAAGGTGGTTGGCACTACAAAGTTGAGAGATACAGTCATACTTAAACAACAACAATAAATACACAGTTATTAAGAGTCTTCTAAAGAATACTAAACTCTCCCCCAACCCTGGCCCGTTCCACAACTAAATGATGTTGGACTCTGCTAATATCCTTTGCTTGAGAATTGGTGACAACTGAGACCCTGCTTGATATATTTGCTTATATCATTTCTTGCTTCTCACTTTGAGGTGGCAACTTTGACAACTCTAAGGCAGTAAGTCTTATTTCATACTATAGTGAGGAAATTTGACATTCATACATTGTCCCCCTTCCTGATATGCTGGGTCTTAATGCACAGGAAGGTTTTTATATGGTGGACTGTTTAAATAGGCAGTTTTCCCCATCTTCAGTGTGTAACATTAATAGCCTGGAAAGGGCATTAACATATAAGTTATCTCTCCTTCTCCAATGTAGAAATCAGTTTTTTGAAATTGAAATCTTGCTTTGTATTGAGGGAGGGCAAGAGAGGTGAACTGTTGATACACAATCATCAGAAGGTGTTGGGCCCAAACTATGTCTTCACATCAGCTTGAGTTGTTAAAGCAACTGATGGTGTCGAAGATCAGGACCTCAATCCAAGATTATTTCCTCTTATTTTCCTCACTTGTGGATTCCATTGTTCTAGCATCATTTTGATAAATCAGCATCAGATTAAAGCCCACTTCACACCCACCAGTAGCTGTTCAGGACCTGTTTTCCCAGGATGCTGTCCCATGCGAGTATTACAATCATGAGACAGGATAATCCCAGTGGGGGCAAAGTGTGACCCCTTCCCTCATCTCTCCCCGTTGGCTGTGCTTGCTAGAGCTAAAGGGAGTTCCAGTCCAGCAGTATCCGAATGGCCACGTTTTGTCTACCTCTGGCAGTGTCCTTTCCCTCATGGTCATCAGTTTGCCCAGAAGGGAAAGCCATGACCAAGTAGAGAAGACCAACATAATTTAGCCTCCTCTCATCCTTCCAGAATTCACACACCTCTGGCCCCTGCATGGTATTGAACTGTGGGAAATTGGTCCTGAAGGAGAGGTACACAAAGGCAGGAGCAGGTTAATTGGGCAACCTCTGGCCAAAAACAGCTGCTTTGCGCTCATATTAGCAAGGTTGTCTTTCAAAACAAGAACAATTGGATTTAGGCCCAGTCTCGTCTTTTGTGACAGCCAGTACCAGAAGCATCAAAGGAACACGTTGATGATGATTCCTTTTTTAAAAAAAAGAGAGAAGAAAAGCTATTTTTCCATTTGTATATGCTGTGACTTCCGTGTACATATACAAATTTGACTGCATTCTAACCAAACTTTTATCTGATTGTGCACTGTGTTAGTTTTAAAGGAATCATGAGTTTTTAGCTTGGTAACCCATTTCTCTTGTTTTCAATTTAAAAACACTATGTGCTTTTTTGGGGGGGGGGGGTTCTTTTGAAAGAGAAAAAGGAAAAGAAAATGAAAGCCACAGTCACTGGATAGCTAAGTAATTATTTGAGTTTTTCCTTTTTGTTGTTCTTTTTTTTTTTTCTTTTTTGGGGTGGAGGAGTCAGAGAGCAAAAGGTCCCTGAGACTTAATAAGTGAAATCGTAGCCATTGTATGGCTAAGAACAATGCACTTGATAGTTTTAGTACAGGCCTGAAAAACATAACACACCCATTGTGGCTTGCCACTGGCATATATCAGCCATCTTTGATCAAGCTGGCATTTGCAGGCCCCAAAACCAGATCCTGCCAACTATCTGGTTATCTATTTCAACACTCAGCAGATGGGCTTTATGTGTGCATGTTTATATATGTGTGTATGTATGTATGTTTTTATAGGCCTGGGTTTAGCAGCTCAGCTCTTGCTGGAGTTCACACTTGGAATCTTCCACAGGGAAGGCAATATATAATTGCTTAGAAATTTATTGTTTTCAATTGTATAACTCTTGAGTTTAAAGAAAGGACAAAAACCACAAAAATGTTCTTTTTAACACTCATTCTCATTTCCATCTAGTATTTAATGGTTTTTGGAGAAAATAATAATAATAAAACAGAGTGTTATAAAATTATATATTTTTTGGTGCAAGATGAGACTTTCTGGGTTTTTTTGAAACAAGTCTGTAGCATAAAGTTTAAACTATTTTAAGACAAAATAAAATAGAGTGAATTATTTAAACAATATCTCACTTTGTAGCATGTGGGGCTATGGGGTATGTCTCTGACCTTTATGTGGTAATGTTTTGATTAAAATCTGGGACCATGTATGGATGTTCATGACCACAGCTACTTCCCCAGTTTCCAAGGTCTCATCATATCTTGTGCTTCCAATGTGAACAAGCTGGAAGCATGGTGGCAGTAGGTTAAGGCCTGCACTTGGTCTTTCAGAGATGTATTTTGGTCAGTATCCTCCCCAGGCTCTTTGCTCCCTCTCTCTTAATGCTCATACAATGCTTCTGCCATAAGCAAGCAGTTAGCATAGCACCTTGTGAACAAAGCCTCCAAGCAACCTAACAAGGAGGACATTTCTATTTCCTATAATCTGGCATTCTTCAAATGAAGGATTGAATACACACTACCATCTTATTCCTGCTACTTATTAAGGATTTCACAGAATTTCGTGTACATTATCTCAGTAATAATCCACACAGTTTTGCAGAACAGGTCAGAATTGGCCACTGAAGAACCTAATAGGGACCAATTCTCCTCCCCATTGGAGCCCCTTCTGTTTCCCTAAGGCCAGCTCTGGAGGGCCAAAAAACTTCCAGAGATAGTTTCTGGATGGCACAGAGAACTGCAAAAGATGTTAAGGGAAACACATTCTGCTACACTAGCACTGGTGCAATGTTGGACATCATCCTTCTATAGCAAAAGGAGTGCCAGTGTGGTGTAATGGTTTGAGCATTGGATTATGACTCCGGAGATCAGGGTTTGATCCCCTGCTTGGCAGTGTAAACCCACTGTGTGACCTTGGGTGAGTCACACATTCTCAGCCCCAGAAAATCCCATGGTTTGCCTTAGGGTCACCATAAGTCAGGAGCATCTTGAAGGCACAAAACAACAAGCAGAAGGAAGAATTCATGGTAAGAATAAGTAGCTTGTCTTTAGTCCCTGACAGTGATGTGGATCTGAGCCCAAGTCTCCAAAACCCAAGTCTTGAACTGTAACTACAGGACTATCTTACACAGGGAGCTTATTCTTCCCAAATGGCACAAGAGGGAGTTGTGAGCAGACTCAGGAGAAGTAAAACACATGCAGAAATACAGAAAGAATCTTTAGGAAAAGAAACAGAAGAAACCCAAAACAGCTAAGGACTGAGCATGCTTAGTGGTGACAGTACACTTGGCCCTCTGTATCCATGGATTCTTTATCCACTGATTTAAGCACCATGGCTTGATAATTAATGGGCAGCCAGTGGAGAGATTTCAGCACAGGTGTAATGTGCTCTCTCCTGGATATTCCCGTAACTAGCCTGGCTGCCATATTTTGAACTAGTTGAAGTTTCCGGGTTAGGCACAAGGGTAGGCCCATGTAGAGTGCATTACAGAAATCAAGACGGGAGGTTACCAGACCATGTACCACAGTTTTGAGATCCCTACCTTCCAGGAAAGGGCGCAGCTGGCGTATCAGCCGAAGCTGATAGCAGGCACTCCTGACCGTCGCATTCACCTGATTTGTCATGTGAAGCGACAAGTCTATGAGTACCTCCAGACTGCGAACACAGTCCTTGGAGGATAGTCTGACTCCATCCAGGACTGGAAGTTGTATTCCCAAACCTGGTTTTGGGCCCGTCACTGTTAGTACCTCCATTTTGTCTGGATTCAGTCTCAATCTGTTTTTCCTCATCCAGTCCATTACCTCTTTAAGACAGTTACTGAGAGGAGAAACACCATCTGAAGTCTAGCTGACTTGGAGAAATATATCTGGGTGTCATCAGCGTACTGATGACACTGCACCCCATGCCTCCGAATGATATCTCCCAGCGGCTTCAAATAGATGTTAAATAGCATTGGGGACAGGATGGCGCCCTGAGGGACACCACAATTAAGCTCTATTCTAGATGAGCAACTGTCCCCGAGCCTCACCCTCTGGGATCTGCCCGAGAGAAAGAAATGGAACCACTGCAAAGCAGTGCCTCCAATTCCTAAGTCTCTCAGGCGATCCAAGAGGATGGAGTGGTCGATGGTATCAAAGGCCACTGAGAGGTCCAAGAGCACCCACAGGGTCACACTACCCCTGTCGATGCTCAAGCGGAGGTTGTCAGCCAGCACAACCATGGCAGTCTCAACTCCAAATCCTGCCCTAAAGCCGGTTTGAAATGGATCTAGATAATCGGTTTCATCCAAGACAGCTTGGAGTTGGGAAGCATTTGCCCTCTCGATCACCTTGCTTAAAAAAGGCAGCAAGGAGACTGGCCTATAGTTGTTTCTATCCAGGGGATCCAGGGAAGGTTTTTTTAAGGAGTGGCTTTACCCCCGCCTCCTTCAAACAAGATGGTACAATACCTTCCCTGAAGGATGCGTTGATTGTATCCCGTAGGAATACTCTCAATGCGTTCCCCCCCGGACGACCAGCCAAGATGGACATGGATCAAGGGAGCAAGTCGTCTTCCTCACTCTTCCAAGGAGCTTGTCCACGTCATCGGTACTCACAGATTGAAGCTGATCCAGTAAAATTACATCAACGGAGTTGCTGGACACCTCGTCTATTGATTCTGATCTAACACCGGCGTCTAAATCGGCTTTTATCCGAGAGCAACATAGCAATCTTGGGGCAACATGGCAATCTCTATAACAAGAAAGCATGAGATAGGGTTTAGCTGTTCACTAGGTGAACAAAATCAATTGAGATCAAATTAGTAGCGTTACTTGATGGTTAATACTGAAAGTCAGGACTTGAATATCTCTTCAGGGGTTTTTTACAAGCCAATCCTATTGGTTTCCAAACCGCTTAACATCTTGGTCACACTCTTCTAGACATATTATTTTGTCAATATCCCTCTCGGTCATTTCAGAACTGGACATGATACTCCAAGTAAGGTCTGACCAAAGCAGTGTTCACCTTCTTCACAGTACGATGGAGATGACTTGAAGGCACAAAATAACAAATAATAATTTACTCATGTCTTTAACTAGCTTGCTTTAAAAAATTAGTCCTTGCAGAGACATACAAGCAATATTATTTGTCTACTCTAAAGAGTAACCTTGGATTGCCCATTTGCTTTTCTAGTGTGAATCATCAGATGCCCCGGGAATATGCAACCTTTCCCAATTTGCTGCGGTTACCTGAGCTATCTGTTTTGTTTTGCTTTTGACCTGTCTGCAAACAGCTCAACAAGTGTTCTGCTTTTCCATAGCCCAGTGGCTTAGGTTCTCAGGTGACCAACTATTTCAGTCTCCCAGCTGTTGGACATCCTATTTTTCAGTTTTAAGAATATAGTGTCCTGTTACACTTGTAACCTGATGGACTTTCTGTTGTTTTGTTGTAGGCTTTGTTTTAAAAGTAGAGCTTTCCCCTGTCTCACAGTGGCTCGTGGCCCCTGGGAGCTTGCTGCCTGTTATAAATAATTATTATTATTATTATTATTATTATTATTATTATTATTATTATTTGTACCCCGCCCTTCTGAGCACAATCGGGGCGGCTGACAACAATTAAAAGTACATACAAGAAAACCCAATACCCCCCCCTTAAAAAAGTATTAAACCAACACTAATTGAAACATCTTAGGTTAAAATAACATACAATAATCAAACCAGAACAACAAAAAATATAATAGGGCACTGCTCCTTTAAATAGACACAGACAGAAGGAAGGCACTGTCTTTTTTTAAAAAAAATGATTATCTCAATCTCCAAATCGGATTTAGAAAGTCACTTGGGGTCACTAGAAGTTGAAATAATTCTTCCTTTTGCCACTCACCAGAAGCACTCTTAATTTCTCCCTAAATTTAGGTCACTCACATTACAATAAATGACCTCCTTTGTCTGCGCTATAAATAGAACCCCAGACTATATTTCCTGAAAGAATGAAACACTCTGGGGTCAGTGTAATCCACATACTGAGTGAAATCCTATAGTCTGCCTATATGATGCAGATGAAAATACTTTGCAAAATTATTTTGCTCATCCATTCTAGTTTTGTTGCATGTAAAGAGAGGGCAGGGAAGCTATTGTACACACTGAATGCTCCTCAGAAATGTTATTCAGTATTTTTTCCAGCTTCTGAAAGCAACCATAACAGCTAGAAAGTTATTTAAATAAAATAGGCAACAAGGAAACAGAAATGCTTTGGAAGTAGACTTTTTTTTTTTACTTGCATTGCTTTTCATGGCATAAACCCATAATTCCCCATATCAACTCTAATCTAAACAGTTATGGCTGTGATCCTCATGCTTGGGGATGTACACAGGATGGGTAGGGATAGACCGTATGAAGATTTGATGAACTGAGGCAAACAAGAAATGAAGATCACAACTTTATTGACTAAATGCAAACAAATTGCTCAGTGAGATGGCATCCATTTGATAGGTCTTACAGAAATCTGATAGGATTTTATTGATCGTCTAACAAAAAAATGTTACACATTCCTAAGATTGTCCTAAGACCGGAAGCCTAGAATGTCACCAATTTTACAATTTTTACAAAGAGATGTGGGACAAAAATTATTATTACAGGTCAGTGAGACTAATGTCTGCTGCAGGGAGATTGCTGGTGTTAAAAGTTGAGAACACAGTGCATTTAGAAAGAAAAGTCTCGCTGAAGAAAAATCAGCACAGCTTCCAGAAAGGTAAGTCCTGTGCAACTAACATTTTAGAATCGAGAGTGGATATGGGATATTGTTTACTTGGAATTTCAAGGGGCATTTGGCAAAGTCCTACCACCAAATACTCCTAAGCAAATTTAACAATCGTAGGATAAGATGACTGGGCCTTTTAATGGATCAGTAAAGAGCATATATAATGCCTTTATTCAAGTATGTGGTGTAACCATACTAACAATATTGTATGCTGGTGCTACACAAAGTGGTGGTCCAGTTGTGGACAGTGGGCTTAAAGAAGGTGCTGGTCACACACATATTAGAGGAAAAGTTGCCAGTCCTCCATATCAGATAATTTAAGCACTGTGGTATACAGTTCTGATCACTGCATCCCCAAAAGATATTGTAGAACTAGAAAACATTTAGTAAGTGCCAACCCTTATTTTTTAAAAAAGTGGTTGGAGCATCTCCTGTGACCAAACACTACAAGATCTAGGAACATTTTAGCACAGAAAAAAGTAAATAGGGGATCATAGAGATGCATAAAACTATGCCCAAATGTTGAGAAAGTGTATCAAGAGAAAATGTTTCTTCTCCCTCTCATAATAATAGAATTTGGCGTCGGTCACCCAATGAATCTCAGGCAGCTCAACATGACAGTATTAGTAGTTTTACATCAGCAATTTGCAGATTTAGAAAGCCATTTCTTGAGCCATGACAACCAATACATCAGAAAGAGCAATTTCTGCTATATAAGATGTAGTCAGAGATCTATAGCCATACTAGTTAGAGATGTTAAAACCTATGGCCATTGATTAGTCAGAATTGGATATTCCAATTCTCTGTTCCATTCATTCTGTAAACCTCTCATGTCATATTTATTTATAGATAATAGAAATTTATATATATATATATATATATATATATATATATATATATATATATATATTGTTGGTTTGGATGCTTGGTTGGCCTCAGCTAATGCACTTAAAACTGAAGGACCAAATCTGCCTTGTAAGAAATGTTTCAATTGTAGTTATTGCCGTTTAGCTGACAGAGATAGTTTACTGTTCTAGTAAAACTGAAAAGAGCAAAAACCCATCAAGATCAAATATCTGATTTAAGGTAACAATCTCATTGTAGGACCATACCTTCCATAAAAATGGTTCCTTACCAATTTTCAAATCTGGATTCCTCCATAAAGTCAATTTGGTGTCAGGATATGGGTCAAATTGCAATTGATGAGACATTTGCCACATAGTTCTAACTGCTGAAATTGTTGCCCTTTTAAAAATAAAATGAGAATCAAGCACTGTCCATTTGAATAGAGGTTCCACAAAGGAAAGCTCCAGGGCTGACCATGTTGGATTGCTTACTTTAAGTGTCCAAAAATTAATACAAGACAACAGGACAGGTATGCCCAGTGGTATGTATGAGGACCTGGAAGGCCAAATACTCCCTCTTTGATTGGAATTTGCATCCTTTTCAGTAAAATTCTAGGGAGAGATGACCCGCTCCCCAAAAAATCTACCAAAGCATTTAGTCTTTGAAAATACTTGCAAAGTTTAAGTAGAAGAATTCCACCAATAAAATAAACAATTCTAGGTATAACATTCTTTTTAATCATGGTTATTTTACCCTAAAGACTAAGCTTTAAGCCCTCCCATTCTCTCTAAATCTTGTGCAATTTCTTTTATCATCTTACTTATATTAAGATTAATAATCTGAGATAAATCCCTAGTTTGGATAATTATAAGATAAAGGTAAAGGTATTCCCAGTTGACAAGGTTGTCAAGTCGTGTCCAACCATAGGGGACAGTGATCATCTCCGTTACTAAGCTGAAGAGCCAGCGTTGTCTGAAACTATCTGTGATCATGTGGCCAGCATGACTGCACAGAACACTGTTTACCTTCCCACTGAGAAGTGGTACCTGTTTATCTACTTGCATTTGCATGCTTTCTAACTGCTAGGTTGGCAGAAGCTGGGAGAAATGATGGGGGCTCACCCCATTATGCAGCACCTGGGCCTCAAATTGCCAACCTGCCGATCTTCCAGTCAACAGACTCAGCGTCTTAACCACTTGAGCCACTGCACCAAATAAATAATGGAATTTGGGCAATATCAAAACTGCCATGCTTTAAATAAACAGCCAGTGAATTTTATCAAAGGTCTTCTCAGCATCTAAAGAAAAAATGGCTGGCTGCAGTGGCGTACCCCGACTTGGTGGTGACACCCGGTGCAGGGGTGTGTGTGGGGCTTCTGGGGGTGGGATTTCTGGTGCACACACAACACAGGAGCATGCATGCACGTGTGCACCAGTGAATTGCGCGTGCGGCCCCATGGCTGCAACAGGGCTCCCAAGGCCTTGTGGCGGCCCAGGGGGCACACTGAAGGCCTTGTGATGGCCCAAAAGGGGGGGCCCAAGGCCTTGTGACACCCCAGGCAGCACACCCAAGGCCTTGCTGCGGTCTGGACAGGGTGCCCAAGGCCTCTCGGCAGCCCAGGGAATATGCCCAAATCCTTGTGGTTGCCCAGATGAGGTGCCCAAGGCCTCATGGCAGCCCAGGGAATGCACCCAAGCCCCCGGGAAGGCCCCATGGGGGGCCGGGGACCAACCGGGTGTCACTCCCTCTTTTGCGGTGTCATCCAGCGCAGCTCACGTTCCTGCTCCCCAAGTGATGCTACTGGCTGGCTGATCAGTTTTACCTGACTTTAAAGAAATCAAATCCACAACCATTTGAATATTATCCCTGATTGTCTTCGATAAATCCTGCCTGGTCAGGACTTGCCAAAGATGAAATGACTTTTTTGTAATCTATTAGCTAAAATAGCTATCAAATATTTGATATCAACATTAAGTGGGGATATAGTTCTTCTTCTTCTTCTTATTATTATTATTATTATTATTAGTGTGGTAGTTAGTGCAGCAAGTATGATCTTTACAACATTTAGGTATCAGGGTAATATAGGGATCATTTAATGATAAAGAGAGGGAGCCAGATTCTAAGATATGTTGTAAAACTGGAGTAGTTTTGGTGCTAACAAACTGGAACACTGTTGTCCCAGGGCCAGAAGACTTCCCATTTCTCATATTTGCTATTGCATTGATAATTTTCTCTAGGAATAAAGATTCTGAAAGGCACTGTTGCTGTTATATGATAAGATGAGGATGGTTGATATGAGAAAATAAAGTCCAAATCCTATTGGTGCATTTCATTATTGAAGCTACAAAAATCTGCATAAAATCTGAAAAAAATGTAGATTTATATCTGTGGTGAATGTATATAAATTATTGCTTTCATCTTTTATAGATGAAATAACATTAGGTTGCTGTTGATGCTTAAGGCGAAGCACCAGAATCTTGTTGGGATGTTCCCCATTTTCCTAATATGCTTGCCAGAGACATATCAAAACAAGTTCAGTTTGGTCCAAAACATACTGCAGCAATAATCCAGTTCAAGACTGCTTTAACTGCCTTGTCTCACTGCTAGGGAATCCTGGGAATTGTAATTTCTTGTGGCAACAGAGCTCTCTGACAGAGAAGGCTCAATGTCTCACAAAACTACAGTTCCCAGAATCCCCTAGCAACGTGCCAGGGCGGTTGAAGCAGTCTCAAACTGAATTTTTTTTCTGCAGAGTGTCTTGGACCTTTGTGGCAAGAGAATATTATTCAATTCTAAATTTTTGCAATTTTGCAATTTTTCATTTCATGTTCACATGAGCAACAGCAAACCAAAGTACAAGAACTTTCAGCTTTTTTCAATAATTCCTTTATTATTTTAAAGTCTTTTAAAATTAGACTAAGCAATGATTCTACCCCAATTGTAGGCTTTCCTTGCTTTTCATCCAGTAGTGTAGGAACTTGCAGAGCCTTCATTCATTTAAAAATATTCCACCAGATCTGTTTACATTTGAGATCTAAACTGTGCAGCTTAAACATCACTGGCAGGTGATGTCCATCCAAGCTCTGTCAAATGTTTCCTGCGATAATTTCTATGTCTACTCGAATTTTGTCAGTTATTCAATGAACCACATGGATCAGGGAATCTTGTCAATTACGGTTCCATTTAGTTTCTCTCTTCTCTCTCTTTTTACCTTATGCTCATTTTGGCTCACATAAATCCCTACATGCATTTATTCTAATGTACAACGGTGAAGGCATTTTTCTTTGCAGGTATGTATTTTGGTGCAGAGCGCCAGCATGGTGTAGTGGTTTGAGCGTTGGACTAGGACTCTGGAGATGAGGGTTCGAATCCCAGCTCAGCCATGTAAACCCACTGGGTGACCTTGGGCATGTCACACATTCTCAGCCTCAAAGGATGGCAATGGCAAACTGCCTCTGAAGAAACATGCCAAGAAAACCCCACAATAGATTTGACTTAGGGTCACCATAAGTTGGGAATGACTTGAAGGCACTCAACATCAACAACAATATATTTTTGCAAGCAATTTTCTCTGATGCAATTTTTTTTTTAAAAAAAAAACCTGCAATATAAGCGTTCTTGTGCATATTTTGCTAGTGTATGCATTTTTGTTTTAGAACAGCATCACCCACCCACACAAAAAGGAAATGCAAGTCATGCAATGTGTTTCAGTTTGCAAAATGGTTCAGTGGTGAAATAGGTAAGTCAGTGTTGAAATTCAGACGAAGGAGTTCTTCTTATCCCTAATGCAAGAAATGCAAGAGATGCAAGAATTTATAGAATGCTACCACCTTGTGGACGCTCTGTGCAATGGGAATATAGGCAGTGGCTTTACACCAGGTTGGACTATCTGGCTCAATACTGGGGCTAAACAGATGGTTCCTAAGGGTCGGCGTCCCGCTGCCCCTTTCCTTGCTGGATTGGGGCTGCAACAGCTGCACGCTGTGGCCCTGATCCAGCACTTTGCTGCTCTAAAAAGAGCTGGCAAATGCTGCTCTTTTTTAGAGTAGTAAATTTTTTCCCCCATGCCTATCTGAATGCTGCGCCAAGGGAGCGCCCTGACACCGCGGTGGGGCACACGGCATGATGGCGGCATCAGGACAGAGTTAGGGGGCTGGTGTGCGGTCGCTATGCCCCGACTCCACCCCTAGGCTGGACCTTTTGGCTGGTCTATACAGGGCCATTGTCTACATCAGGGATGAGCAACTTTGCTAGGTTCCGGCAGAGAGTAGTTTTCTGCCAAAGGACCCCCTGGAAGCCACACAAAATGCCCAAAAATGCCTCCTCCCACAATGAAAATACAAAATTGGAAGTGACTGGAAGTGCACTTCTGGTTTTAAAAAACAATTTTTGCCTACCCGCCAACATTTCACAGATGAAAACTGGAACATGTATGGAGACTAGGACCCGAAACAATGGATGTAAGCTCCAGGAAAAGAGATTCCACCTCAACATTAGGAGGAACTTCCTGACAGTAAGGGCGGTTCGACAGTGGAACACACTCCCTCGGAGAGTAGTGGAGTCTCCTTCCTTGGAGGTCTTTAAGCAGAGGCTGGATGGCCATCTGTCATGGATGCTTTGATTGGGAGTTCCTGCATGGCAGGGGGTTGGACTGGATGGCCCTTGTGGTCTCTTCCAACTCTATGATTCTATGGCCAAGCCACATCAGAATGTCATTAAGATGGCGGAAGTTATTAATGAGGAGGAACAGAAATGGTAGAAGAGGCTGCAGCATTTTGCTTTTGCCTGAGCCTTCTGGGACAAACAAGATTCTGTCCTCTAACTGAGTTTATTTTCGCACTTTGAATTCCGCTAGCAACAGTTGAGCTATGCTGAGGACAAAAGGGGGAAATGGGAGAAGAAAGAGTAACTTTCCTTTTTACAAGCAGTAAAAGTGGGACGGCAGAGGATTAACCGGAACTGGTCCTGCCCAATTGGAACAGTTGAAGGGCATGTTTTTGATGTTAGTGCTGAGGCCTCTTTTAAAAGTGAGCAGTTACTCTTAGAGACTTCCAAAAGATGCAATTCTCCTTTTGGGGTGTGTGTATGTGTGTGCAAAACTGTCTTGCAGGAGGAGCATATGCTACCACACTTTGCCCGCCTCTGGTCCATACTGATTACCTGCAGCCTTCTAGGATAATTTGGGGTAAAAAATATTGCCCTATGGCAACTTCAGAATGGATGACTTTCTTCCAGAGGTTTAATTTGTGTTTAGTCTGTTGCAGCAAAAATTACAGAATGGATGTGTGGCACAGTAAAAAGACCTGACAGATTTATTTGGCAGAAGATTTTGCAGACTTGAAGATTTTGCAGATTTCCCCCTGACTACTTGCAGTTCCGGTCTGCAAAAACATTGGCCACATAAATCTATAAAGGCTTGAAAAGTCCCAAGGTTTATTTCGGGCATCACACGTTCTCATGGGCTACAATTCATCTGTGAGCATTGTTGTATGAATACTTATGCCACACCTAAATGTATGTGCTTTAAAATTTTCACATTGATCTTGGCTAAAAGAGATTCACAGTGGGCTAGATTATAGACAATGTGATAATTACCTTAATATGTACAGTTTTTGATATGTAAATAGCCATGTGAGAAGGGAGGCAAGATTGGGGCCCATGGCACATATGTTATCACGGTCACTTGCAATATGATAAAGGGACAGTTCTCATTTTTGTTTTCTTATTTAAACCTAGCTGGTGATTGTTCCGGTGTGGTGCAGCCTTCTCGTTCCTGCCATTTTGCTTCGCCCATACAGGTCTACATTTTGTATCCACCTAAAATGGAGAACACAAAATGGTGGCTGACATAACATCATAGCATCTCTCCCAGGAAGGGTTGCCAGAGTGAAAACTGGACAGGGCTCCTGTATGTTTAATGGTTATATAGAAGAGGCAATATCAGTAGGTGTTGCTTGTTAACTGGTTGTGTGACAAGGAGTATCTGTTGTAATCCTCTCTTTTACACGACTGTTAAAGGCATAGTAGCCTCCTCCAGTTTTCAGTCTGGCATCCCTAGTCACAAATGGGCAGCCTTTCCTTCGCTGCAGTGCCTTAGACCAGTGCTTCTCAAGCTATTTGATATGAGGACCAGTATTTTGTTTTCTAGTATCCTAGGGACCACCACTATGTTTGTGCCCATTGGCTATGTTTGTGCCCATTGTTCTTTCTTTCAAGGGTTCTCTCTGTATACTGGTAGCTCATGAATTGATGCCAGCCCATGGACTTCCATTTTGAGAAGCATTGCTCTAGACCAGTAGTTTGCAGTCTTTGGCCCTATAGATATAAACTCTGGAAGATCAAAGGTTCACAACTACTGCTCTAGACTGTTCTAACATCCTGGACATTATAGGGAAAACAAAATGGCTTCTGTCTGAAACACTAGTAGCTTCCTGAAGGTGCCACATGCTGTCATCAGGGGCCCATTTACACTATATCCAATTGTAGAAGTATTATTCCACTTTAACTGCCTTGGCTACATATTATGGAATTCTGGAGTTTGTAGTTTGGTGAGGCATTGGAGCACGCTGACCGAGAATTGTACGAAATCATAGAATCATAGATTTGGAAGGGACCACAAGGGCCATACAGTCCAACCCCCTGCCACACAAGAATATACAATAAAAGCACCCATGACAGACGGCCATCCAGCCTCTGTTTAAAGACCTCCTAAGAAGGAAACTCCACCACACTCCGAGGGAGTGTGTTCCACTTTTGAACAGCTCTCACTGTCAGGAAGTTTTTCCTAATATTAAGATAGAATCTCCTTTCCTGCAGCTTGCATCCACTGTTCTGGGTCCTGTTCTCTGGGGCCGAAGAAAACAAGCTAGCACCCTCCTCAATATGACATCCCTTCAAATATTTAAACAGGGCTATCATATCGCCTCTTAACCGTCTCTTCTCCAGGCTAAACATACCCAGTTCCCTAAGTTGTTCCTCATAGGGCATGGTTTCCAGACCCTTCACCATTTTAGTCACCCTTCTCTAGACACGCTCTCCCTTGTCAACATCCTTTTTGAATTGTGGTGCCCAGAACGACACAATATTCCAGGTAAGGCCGGACCAAAGCAGAATAAAGTGGCACTATTACTTCCCTCGATCTAGACTTCTATTGATGCAGCCTAGAATTACATTGGCTTTTAAAACTGCTGCATCACACGATTGACTCATGTTCAACTTGTGGTCTACTAGGACTCCTAGATCCCTTTCATGTATACTGTTGTCAAGGCAGGTGTGCCCCATCCTATGTCTGTGCATTTCATTTTTCTGCCTAACTGTAGTACTTTACATTTCTCCCTGTTGAAATTAATTTTGTGAGTTTTTGCCCAGCTTTATAATCTATTAAAATCATTTTGAATTTTGATCGTTTCCTCTGGAGTATTAGCTGCTCCTTCTAATTTGACATCAAACGCCCCTCGACATTGGCATTTTCATTAGTAAAGCGATTAAATGTGGAATAAATTGGTATACTGTCTGATGGATCTATAATTGGCTGGAAAACCATGTTCGAAGTTTCATCATCAATGGTTTTACTTCAAATGGGAGGGAAGACTTGAGTGGAGTTCCACAGGATTCTGTTCTAGGGCTGATGTTCTTCAATATTTTTATCAATGACTTAGATGATGGATTAGAGGGAATCCTTATCAACTTTGAGGATGATACGAAATGGGAAGGAGTATTTAACACATTGGAAGATAGGGACAGAATTCAGAAGCACCTTGATAAACTAGAAAATTGGGCTGAAACTAATAGAATGAAACCCAGCAGAGACAAAGACAACATTCTACATTTAGACCATAAAAAACAAATGCACACCCATAAGATGGGCAATATGTGACTTAGCAGCAATACATTTGAAAAGGACCTTGGGATTATTGTTGATTGTAAGGTGAAGATGACCCAAAAGTGTGATGCTACAGCAAAGACAAATAATATTTTAACCTGCATTAATAGAACAATAGCTTCTAAGTCGAAGGAAGTAATAGGCCCACTATATTCTGCACTAGTCAGGCCTTATCTGGAATACTGTGTTTGGTTCTGGTCACTTGATCAATAGCCTTTCTAAAATGAAGTGCCCAGAACTGTTGGCACTTGTTTAGAGTTGGAACAAGTTCAATGAAGGGTAACAAGAAGTATGGAGAACAAGAGATATGAGAAAAGATTGTGGGAGTTTGGGCATGTTCAGCCTGGTGAAGAAAAGATTGAGTGGGTGACATGACGGCACTCTTTAAATATCTAAAGGGCTGTCACAGAAATGAAGGGGTAGGTTTGTTTGCTGCTGTCCCAGAGGTAGGACCAGAGCTAATAGTTTTAAGTTGCAGAAGAGTAGATTTCAATTGAATATTAGAAGAAACTTCTTGACTGTCAGAGTGACAATGGAACCAATTACCTAGAGAAGTCGTGAGGTCTCCTTCTCTGCACATCTTCAAAAAGAGGCTGGTTAGCTACCTGCTGGGATGCTCTAGATCAGGGGTCGGCAACCTACGGCCCGTGGGCCGTTTCCAGCCCGCCCCCCCCCCCCGCTTACCAGCCCCCGCAGACCGCTGCTGCCAACAACCCCTGCCACTGCTGCTGTGAATTTTGGCTGCTGCGCGGCCACGCACACTGCACCCGCCATTTTGTTTTCCAAAATGGCAGCCACAACGCGTTTGCGCATGCGCAGGGAGGACTTCAGCAGAGCGGCCCCCGGCTGAAAAAGGTTGCCTACCCCTGCTCTAGCTCATGGTTCACAAACTTTGGTCCTCCAGGTGTTTTGGACTTCTACTCCCAGAAGCCCCAGCCAGGTTGGGCAACTGTCAAGGAATTCTAGGAGTTGAAGTCCAAAACATTTGGAGGACAAAAGTTTGGGAATAACTGCTCTAGCTAGATTTCCTGAGGGCCTATGGGGCCAGCTCTATGATTTTATGGGACCAACTGTATGATTAGATGATTCTGCTCTGCAAATTCTAGAATTCAATGAGATAAGGTGGAATAATAGCGCAACAATTCTGTATATCAACTTTTGCATATGCTTAAACTATATCTGCTTTTATTTGTAATTTTCTACCTCTTGTAAGGTGCCATGAGTCCCAGTCTGGAAGAAAGGTGCAATATAAATAAAGTGATGGATGGATAATTCTGTAATGTGAATGGGCCTCAGGACAAAACATCTGTTGATCTTATCTTCCAGTGAGCTGATCGAATAGACTTAACCTGGGCAGCAACAGGAAGAGACATAGGAGGTTAGGTACTCTGCACTAAAATTGCTTTTCATGTCTTATATAGTAGCCAGATTTCAAAGCATCATTTTGCTCCTGGCCTGCAGGAGATCCCTTCCTTATTTGAGGAAAATAGTGTTAGTATTCATCTATTTATAGAGCAGTCCAGGCATATGCGGCTTATGTAGAATGAGAGGAGAGCTCCTTGGCCTAAAGTCAAGTTGCTGACCAAAGGGGGAACAAGAGATGAAGAAGAGAGGAAAAAAAACACAAAAAAACGGAGATAGAGGAAAACATAGGCAGTAAATACAGAATTACAATCAAATTGTTGCATTTGTACAGAGTGAAGTTTCATGACTGAAGGATATGGGAACTATGAGGTTTTGTAAATGTGTTTATGGGAAATGGTGGATTTTTGAGGGAGAAAGGAACAAATGGAGGTGGGGGAAAGAGGAGGAAAAATGACATTTGATTTTTCTAAATCTTCTTCTTGTGCGAGATTATGGTGTGCTTCACATTCTCTGAACTGTTACGCCACAAGTATTTGTAGCTGATGCACAGAGACATTCGAAGATATCGCTGTAGAATATGCAGAGAGACCTTGTAGTACCCTTGAGACTCACTGAAAGAAAGAAGTTGGCAGCATGAGCTTTTGTTGGTCCAAATGCATCTGAGGAAGTAAAGTCTACGAAAGCTCATGCTGCCAACTTCTTTCTTGGTGCTACAAGATCTCTCTCTACAAAGACATTCCAGAATATGCCTTATCTTTCCTTTGAGAAGGATCCCGATACAGAAAGCACTCACTGGGAGTGAAGCCCAACCATGCTCCTCTCTCTGGAAGCATGTGAATCCAGTTTTGCGTCACATCCAGCCAGCTGATGGTAGTTGTGCTATTAGGCAGCAGGCCAGTTGGCTTGAGAATCCGACAACAGCGCTTCAGACGGTCTTCCTTCCAGCCTGAAGGGGTCTCTGGGTCTGGCATTTCAGACTTCTCTATAAGAAAAGAACTTTCCTCTCTTTCTATTTATAGTACTCTGCCACTGGCATTTCTTTCCAAAGGTAAGCAAGCACACTAGGTGGCACCAAAGTTAACCAGGCTTGAGGTCTGAAATATTCCCCTTTTTAGACATTATTGTGGCTGAAAAAAGATGGTTATTTTCAAGGGAGTCGATGGCAGCAGGCAAAATAATAATAATAATAATAATAATAATAATAATAATAATAATAATAATAAAGGAAAAGAAGGTGGAGGATATATAGCCAGTCCTGGGACTGAGCTCAGCTTTTCCAGGAGGAATGGGAAATATTGCTGCCAAATGAAATACAGGACAGGGCTTCTGTATCTTCAATGATGGTGAGAAAAAATGAATTTCAGCAGGCACTGCTTGAGTGTCACCTGCTGTGAAGTATAATAACATCCAAAAACAACCAAAACAGTGATTCCTTTATTGAGTCAACCAAAATGCACAAAATACAGGGTGCAATCTTTTGAAACTCCACTGGCTGCTTCATCAGGCAAAGGTGTTAAAAATCATATAGAAGAAAGAAAACTATGACAATTTGAGAAGCATGCCCCCTATTCCTTCATCCAAATCATTGATAAAAGATGTTGAATAGCCCTGGGCCCAGGACAGAACCCTGTGGCACCCCACTGGTCCCTTCTCTCCAGGATGAAGAGGAGCCATTGTTGAACATCCTTTGGGTTTGGTCAGTCAACCAGTTACTAATCCACCTAACAGTTGTATTGTCTAGCCCACGTTTTACTATTTTGTTTGCAATAATATCATGGGGGACCTTGTCAAAAGCCTTACTGAAATCAAGATATGCTATATCTCCTGCATTCCCTTCATCTACCAAGCTGGTAATTTTATATATATATTAAAAAAAAGATCAGATTAGTCTGGCATAACTTGTTTTTGAGAAACACATGTTGACTTTTTGTGATTATGGCATTCCCTTCTAATTGTTCACAGACTCTCTGTTTAATGAACTGTTCTAGAATCTTTCCCGGTATTGATGTCAGACTAACTGGGCGATAGTTGTTGGGATCCTCTTTTTCCCCCTTTTTGAAGATGGGGACAATGTTTGCCCTCCTCCCGTCTGCTGGGACTTTTCCTGTTCTCCAGGAGTTCTCAAAGATGATTGCCAGTGGCTCTGAGATTACATTTGCCAGTTCTTTTAATATCCTTGGATGTAGTTCATCTGGTCCTGGAGACTTACATTCATTTAGGTTAACTAGGTATTCCTGTACCTCTTCTTTATTTATTCTGTGCTGCATTTCCCCTATTGCATCTTCTGCTCCATTTTCCTCAGGTTGAACACCCTTTTCCTTTTGTGAGAAGACTGAGGCAAATAAGGTGTTGAGTAGTTCTGCCTTTTCTCTGTCCCATGTTAGAATTTCTCCATCTTCTCTGTGCAGTGGCCCTACCATTTCCTTCTTCTTTCTTTTGCTATGGACATACCCAAAGAAGCCCTTTTTATTGTCCTTAACCCCTCTAGCAAGCCTGAGCTCATTCTGTGCTTTGGCTTTCCTGACTTTACCCCTACATGTGTAAGCTATTTGTTTGAATTCCTCTTTAGTGATTTTGCCCCTTTTCCATTTCTTATACTTCTCCCGTTTAAAACTTAGTTCAGTTGAAAGTTCTTTTATCATCCAATCTGGTTTCTTGAGACATCTCCCATTTTTCCTTCTCACTGGAACAATTTGAGATTGTGCCTTCAGTATTTCCCTTTTGAGAAACTCCCATCCATCCTGAACTCCCTTCTCCTTTAGTATTCCTGACCATGGGATCACTCCCAGTGTTTCCCTAAGTTTCTTGAAATCAGCTCTCCTAAAGTCTAGAATGGGTGTCTGACTATGCCTAGCTTCTCCTTTCAACTGTATAAGAAACTCCAGGAGAACATGATCACTCCCACCTAAGGATCCCACCACTTGCACTTCATTTACCAGGTCATCCCTGTTGGTTAGGATCAGATCTAAAATAGCTGATCCCCTTGTTGCCTCTTGTACAGACCAGGGACCTCTTCACATCACATTATACAATTATAGCACTATAATTTTAAATGTGATGGCTCCATCCTGTGGAATCCTGGGATTTGTTGTTTAAGGAGTGGTGTTTAGAATTCTCAGCCAGAGAGTCTTGTGCCCTTTCACACTATACAATAAAGGCACTATGATTATTCCACTTTGACTGCTATGGATCCATCCTATGTCATCTTACACTATTTAAAATTCTCAGCCCAAGAGCTCCAGTGCCTCCATGAACTCAACGAAATCGCAGGATTCCATTACACAGCCATGGCAATTAAGGTGGAATCATAGTGCTATAATTGTGTGATGTGAAAGGGCCCCAGGACATACAACATATTTTCTCAGTGATGCCTATTGGCTACTGTGTCTGTGGGCTTGTGGATCTGCTCTGAGTTTTAACCTGACTTTTAAAGGAGTTGCCTATTTTTTTTTTTTTTTTTGGTGGGGGGGGGAGAGGAGTTTGGCAGAAGTTGGATAGCTCCTTTAGATTTTGGGATTTAAAGCACAGAGTGGATTCGCTGTCTCACGGACATGGAAGTCATGAGTTACTAATAGTATTTTCCCTCAGAGAGAAAATAAATTTGGGTTATTGTTTTGCTTTTCAGTCTCAAATAAATACAGATAAGGGGGGACAGACACAAAAATGGGGGAAGACACAAAAAGGCACTCTTCGGTCACATTGAAATTGTAGGCTTGGGCTTGCTGATCAGAATACGATGGATGAGCCAACTCTTTGCTTATGGTGGGGAAGATTTTTATAGGCTTTAAGAGGAGGCAAGCAGCCTTGTCGTTTTTGCCTCTGTTCTTTGCATGTGACCCTGGAGAGGCTGTTAGGATCAAAAGCAGCAAATTAATTGTCAGTCCTGTCACAAAAATGCAAGGGAAAACATAAAATGAAATTCCAGTTATAAAACCTGCTTTAGATCTAGAGAGCTTTTTGAAGTTGGGGGTGGAGGGTGGAGAGGAGGAGGAGGAGGAGGTACAGACAGCAACAGAGGACAAGGTCTTTTAAATGCTTCCTCTTGAGGTGTCATCTCTTCTGCTCAGGGATGGGCATTTAGTGCTGCAGACACCGACTTCTGCTCAGTTTCAGCATGAAGTAAACACTGTACACTTCAATTATGTTGAAAGGCAAGAACTCTCTCTCTCTCTCTGGCATTGGAACATGTGAAAAGGATCTAGGAGTCTTCATGGACCACAGGCTGCATCAACAGGAATATAGTGTCTGGATCAAGGGAAGTAATGTAGTACCACTCTATTGTGCTTTGGTCAGACCTCACCTGGAATATTGTGTCCAGTCCTGGGAACCACAATTCAAGAAGGATAATGATAAGCAGATGACATTATACTACCAGCAGAAAGCATCACAGACTTGGAACAATCATTAAAGGAAAATCAAGGAAGAAAGTGCAAACTTACAGAAAACAAAAATAATGACCACGGAGGATTTAGATAAATTCAAACTAGATAATGAGGAAATCAAAATAGTTAAAGATTTCCCATACCTTGGATCAAACATTGATCAGAATGGAGACTGCAGTCAAGAAATCAGAAGAAGATTAGGAATGGGAAGGGCAGCTATGAAAGAACTAGATAAAATCCTGAAGTGTAAAGATATACAGCTGAATACTAAAGTTAGAATAGTTCAAGGCATTGTATTCCTCATCACCATGTACGGGTGTGAGAGCTGGACAATGAAGAAAGCAGCCATGAAGAAGATTAATTCATTTGAGATAATGTGGTGCTGGAAAAGAGTGTTAGGATACCATAGATAGCTAAAAAGACAAACAAATGGGTCCTTGAACAGATCAAGCCAGAAGTCTCCCTGGAAGCCAAGATGACTAAACTGAGGCTGTCATACTTTGGCCACGTAACGAGAAGGCAGGATTCATTAGAAAAGACAATGATTCTGAGGAAGATGGAGGGCAGTAGAAAGAGAGGAAGACCACGTGTCAGATGGATGTCAGAGAGACCATGGGCCTGAGCCTGTAGGACTTGAGAAGAGAGGTATAGGATAGGGCGGTTTGGAGACATCTCATTCATAGGGTCACCAGGAGTTGAGATTGACTCGAAAGCAGCTAACAACAACCACAGTGATAAGCTGGAGAGTGTCCAGAGGAGGGAGATCCAAATTTGCTCTAGGACCCATTTATTTCTCATTTTAGCAGTCCTCTTCTATGCCACAACATTGAAGATGAGTTGATTTTTCTTCCTATCAGCTTTCTTCACTGTCCAGCTTTCACAACCATACGGACAATCCTAACTTTAGTATTCAATTATATATCTTGACACTTTAGGACCTTGTCTAGTTCCTTCATGGTTGCCTTTCTAACCAGGTTATCTTCCAAATTACCTGCGATGCATTCCTTTTTCCAGCAATGTAGGGATAACTAGATTACATTGTGATGGGAAATTAACATAGATCTTTACTCCTGCATTTAACAATGTTTTTTATGTGCCTTCAAAGAAGAGAACCACTGTTTTCTCTGGGTTTTCCAGGAAAATCCTGATTTGCGATAAGTGTGGTTGGCAAATTTGCATTGGTGGAAGTGGACGAACTTGCAAACAAGCTGGTAAAATGTGGGCTAGACAAAGTAACTGTTACATGGATTTGTAATTGGCTGACTGGCTGAACCCAAAGGTGCTCAACAATGGCTCCTTTTTAACCTGGAAAGAAGTGACCAGTGGGGTGCCACAGGGCTCTGTCCTGGGCCCAGTGCTATTCAACATCTTTATTAATGACTTGGATGACGGGATCGGGGGCATAGTTATCAAATTTGCAGATGACACCAAATTAGGAGGAGTAGCTAATACCCCAGAGGACAGGATTAAAATTCAGAATGACTTGAACAGACTAGAAAGCTGGGCCAAAGCTAACCGAATGAAATTCAACATGGAGAAATGTAAGGTACTGCACTTAGGGCGGAAAAACGAAAAGCACAGCTATACGATGGGGGACACCTGGCTGAATGAGACTACGTGTGAAAGGGATCTAGGAATCCAGGTGGACCACAAGTTGAACATGAGTCAACAGTGCGATGCAGCAGCTAAAAAGGCCAATGCAATTTTAGGCTGCATCAGTAGAAGTATAGTGTCTAGATCAAGAGAAGTAATAGTGCCACTCTATTCTGCTTTGGTCAGGCCTCACCTGGAATACTGTGTCCAGTTCTGGGCACCACAATTCAAAAAGGATGTGGAGAAACTGGAGCATGTCCAAAGGAGGGCAACTAAAATGGTGAAGGGTCTGGAAACCAAGCCCTATGAGGAACGACTTAGGGAGCTGGGGATGTATAGCGTGGAGAAGAGAAGGCTGAGAGGTGATATGATAGCCGTGTTTAAATATTTGAAGGGATGTCATATTGAGGAGGGAACAAGCTTGTTTTCTGCTGCTCCAGAGACTAGGACCCGAAACAATGGATGCAAGCTGCAAGAAAAGAGATTCCACCTCAACATTAGGAGGAACTTCCTGACAGTAAGGGCTGTTCGACAGTGGAACACACTCCCTCGGAGAGTAGTGGAGTCTCCTTCCTTGGAGGTCTTTAAACAGAGGCTGAATGGCCATCTTTCGGGGATGCTTTAATTGGGAGTTCCTGCATGGCAGGGGTTGGACTGGATGGCCCTTGTGGTCTCTTCCAACTCTATGATTGTATGATTCTGTGAACAGGAAGTGATGAGTCTTCAAGAGTGAGAGGTTTGGGTAAAGTGATCACTATGTTTTTTAACAAAAGGCTGCTGTATTTGTGCACATATACACATATCAGTATATCTGTTTGCCTTTACCTGCACTCCTTCACATATGTTCATCCTTGATTGGCAGGTTAAAAAAATTGGATGTCATGAGGCTGAAAATGTGGAAAGTGGCCATTTTACACCAACATGACCTCTGAATGGGGGGAACGTGTGGCCATTTAATCCAAATTTTCTGTGACTAGCTTCCCTGTCACTTTCAATAGTATACTGCAGGGTCACTGTGCACCCCAGATTTTACTGTATGTGTAGACAACCCTTTGCAAAATTGAATCCATCTGTTAGAAAAAAAATATTAAGTAATGTTACTATCTGTTGAAAAGATTTAATCGAAGTGTCCTTTATCTTCTCCATTCAGATGAATGGGAAATTGTTTATCTTTGTTCAGGTCAAGTTCCATTCTCAACCACCCCTAACTCCCAGTGAATTGTTGAAAATTTAATGTGACCAGATCTTTCGAAAGAAGTATTCCATTTCTTTCTTTTTGACAACAAATCCCTATACAGCCCACACAGAGCAAGTCATTTTCCCCCACTAAAAATCTGGGCTCTGTGTTCCATGAGGTTTTCTTACAAGTCCCTACCTTTTTGTTTTATTGAGTTTCCGGGAGCAATTCTAAAAAAACAAAACAAAACCCCAGCCATTTATTATGAACAATTTGCCCTTGCCAGGCTGAGGGGAGGCTGAATAGCTATCCCTCCAAAGACAGCTGCAAGCTAGTCAGAAACATAGCCCAGCGTCCAAGGAACATAAAGAAATTTGATTCCAACTTGCAAGAAGTCTATTGGAAATCTGTTCCAGCAGCGTATCCACTTTCAACAGCAGAAAGAGACCCTCTGTGGAGGCTTTTCTATTTCCCCTTTGTATTAATCTGGAGAGGCTGCTGTTCTTGTAGGGTGGGAGAGCTCACATATGGCCCTTTTGCTGCAGCCCTGCCTTCAAGTACATGCAAAATATTCCCTGACTGGATGTGCTAATTTCTAAATAAGAGAGGCAAAATGCCAACCAAGCACCTGTCCACCCTTCTTTACCTTGGAAGGCCCTGCTCCTTCATGCTGAATGAGACCACACAATTCCCATCCCTGGGGTGTCACTATGGGGGAAAGGAATAAGGACATTGACCCCCAAATAAGAATTCTGCCCTCCATAAAATCTTTCTTCTGTCACCCATCCAATATCTAGCATTGCAATAACTTGCAACTTCAACCTTTCCCAATTTGGCAGGGACAGTCCCAATTAATCCTCTGTTGTTCCATTTTTTCAGATGCTTTTAAATTGTTTTTTCCCCTCTTTCCTCCCACTTTTCTCTGTTGTCCTTGGCATACTTCCACTGGTGCAAAATGAGTTCAAAGTGCAAAAGTTGTTTGCACTCAGTAAACTCAGCAGGAGGGAGAGGAGAGGCAGGGGTGTGGAGTGTTGTCCTTCCCTGCAGGTTCAAGCAAAAGCAAAGTGCTGCAGCCTCCCCTAACTTGTGCGTTCTTCCTCTTTAATAACTTTTGCCATTTTGACCATACTCTGATGTTATCTGACCATCTTAGTTTTCATGTGTGAATGTTGGAGGGTATGGCTGTGCACTTTGAAATATGGTTTACCAATCCAAAGAAAAGCAACAGGCAGCATTACAAAGCAGATACAAACACAGCAGATATGAGGTCTAGGGCTGCAATCCAGCATGGCTCAGTGTCTTGTTGTAGTTCTGCATGTGGAATTACACTATGCTGTGCCAGTTACCACTCCCTGGACCTAGAGCACCTCATTGTTATAAACATTGTTCTAATATAAAAACCCCTTTGTGGGTCCCCTGTCATGGCCCTAAACTGGAAAGGCCCAAACCGCCATGGATCCAAAGCGAGGAAATCATGTTATGTCATGTGGTCATGTCTGCCTCAACAGTTTATTAACAGATCAAAAGGCCAGGGCTAGAAGCTGCAAAACAGGACATTCACACCTAGGAGATTTATGAGTACCAGCCAGGATGTGTCCAGCTGACTTTGAGATAACATCAACACCCCATCTACCCTCTTTGGAAATTGTCTGCTTCAAAGAGTATCAATCCAGACTCCTTTGATATACAGTAACAAATCTTCACCTCAGGCTAGGTTTAAGGGTATAAAAGACCCCCCAAATCTCAGGCACATTGTGTCTGGTTAGATTTCATGGTGACACTGTGCCACTATGAGCTCTTACTTGAGACCCAGCTCTTCCCGTTTTCCTTTTTCTTTCATACACGGTTGAGTCTATCCATCTTCATTCATCATTGGAGCAACTTGTCAGGTAGTTATCACCATTAGAAAGTCTTCTGTTTCCTTTCCAAGCTAACTACTTTATTCCTGAGTTCTTGTGTGCTTGAGTGCATGTTAGAGTGTCTTTGTATGTTTGAATCTCCAAACAAATTACAAAATTCATTGAGAAAGCTTTGTCTCTATCAGTCTCCTCCCTAGCCACCTCCATAAACATAGGATAAAAGATCCTATTGGATACTTGAACTTTTAGAAATTCCCGAGGTTCAAGTTCCTCTTACACCACCTATGGCCATTCATACCTTCAGGAGAGCGGGAGGGATTCCTACAGCCAGCTGTAATGCAGATGGGCCACCAGGGACCTCTGGAGGTTTCAATAGCTGGTGTCATTTAGCATTTGACTATGGGGACATAGCCAGATGCTTCTGTGATCCTCCTTACCCATAGGTGGTGTAAGAGGAACTTGAATCTTGGGAATTTCTAAAAGTTCAAGTATCCAATAGGATATTTGCCCAGAACCACCAAGAGGACAAGGCATCACAAAATGTAAGACATTAAAGAAAAATAGAGGACATTACAAAATAAAAGCTAAAATCACTGATAGAAATATAAATCCATGCTTCTTAGCCGTGCTCAAAATGGAGGTCATTTTGGAATTCTTCCTGGACGGAAGGCTGAAATAAAAGATATACCGGTGTCCATTTGTAGAATCAGTATGTAGAGAGATCTTGTAGCACCTTTGAAAGAAAAGTTGGCAGCATGACCTTTTGTAGACTTAGGTCTAGTTCCTTACCAAATGCATCTGAGGGAGGAGACTTAAGTCTACGAAAGTTCATGCTGCCTACTTCTTTCTTCCAGTTATTTTTAAAGGTGCTACAAGATCTCTCTACATATGGAAGGCTGAAATGTCCTGGAAAAGGAGGATGTCTCATCACCCTACCCTTGCCACCTTCCAGGTATGAATGGCCATGGCTAGGTGGATGTATCTTTGGTGGCTCTATAGTAGGTATGAGGGTGGGGTTGGCCACTGCAGAAAAGGAAGAGAATACCAACCTCTTCAACAAAGACACACACTGGCATAAGGTTAACCTACAACTGCCACTATTAAGATACCAGCCTAGGTGTGAATGATTTTCAGTGTCTCATTCTCTGCAATAGTAGAAATGTGGGGACTGAAGGAATATTTTCTGGGGGGCATAGCCCTGATTTCCTCATCTCTTATAACTACAGCCCTGCCCATCTCAGTCCTAAATTCAGTTGCTAGTCTCGACTAGAACTGACCCATGAAATCAATGAGGATTTAGTAAGCTGGCCTTTTGAGTTCTTGTGTGCTTGAGTGCATGTTAGAGTAAATTCCTATGACTGAAAGGGTCTACTTTCTTAAGGATTAGCAATTGGATTTAGAGCATTGTTTAAGAATTTAAATGTAAGTTTTTAAAAATATATATGAAGGGGGATTTTTTTAAAAAAACCAAATAATGTCCAAGCCACAAATGCAAGCCAATCCATAGTACTGGTTGGTCCTAGAGTCACAGGCCTTGGAGGGGCTGATTTGTGAGCCTCGTGGCATTAAAAATAATCTGTGTATGCCATTACTATGCCACACTGCCTCTACAGATATATAATCTGTAATTTCACCAAATAAATCAAGTTTTGATGAAGATAGGTCAGCTATCTTTGAAGGGAGAGTGATACAAGCAATGTTATAGTGATACTCGTATGTTCAACATTTTCTGTTGGTGTTTTATCTAGTCAATTTGCTAGCTTGGCAAAGCATGGAAAACTCTGATCTGTTCAAGATGTTTTTAGAAAGAAAGAAAAGAAAGTGGAAATTTGTACTCCATAAACCCTGCAGTTACAGGAAGAATTTTCAGCAGTTATTAATATATGACAAACTTTGAGGTGGAACAAAAACAGCAGCGGCAGGAAGAAGAAGTATTTGAAATGGCACAAAACAATCCTTCCAGACTGAGAGCAAAGAAAGGAGAAGAAATCCATTTCTAATTAAAATTGTTGTGGGATTCCAAGGAGGCAAAAAATTTAATTACAGGAACTGGAAATTATCCAGGCATTCATACAAAACGCCTCTAACCTTATGAAATGTTACATGGAATTTTTAATCAGCATTGATACAGCCATTAAGGATTGGGGTAGGGAGGGAAAGAGGTTTCTCCCAATACTTATACAATCATCTAGCTGGAATAGACTTCAAGGGCCATCCAGTCCAACCCCCTGCCATGGAAGAATAAATAATCAAAGCACTCCAAACAGATGGCCATCCAGCCTCTGTGTAAAAACCTCTAAAGAAGGAGACTCCTCCACGCGCCGAGGCATCATATTTCACTGTCAAATAGCTCTTACCCTCAGGAAAGTCTTCCTAATGTTTAGGTCTAATCTCTTTTGCTGTACTTTGAATCCATTGCTCCATGTCCTAGGACACTACCACACAATCTTTGGTCTCACCGCAATTGCGTTACTAAAAGAAAACAGAAACATACCAGTTTGGGAACATTCATTATCGCATGTCCCTGCAATAGTGTGACTGTGATGCTTTTGCCATCAATGGTTACTCACACTCTCTTCCTCACTCTTTCTTAGCCATGCCTTCCTGCCCTACACCCTACCAAGCATGCTGTTTTGGGTTTGTTTGTTTTTTTAAAAAAATATTAATGCATATCCAGAGTTATGCTACTGAAATTAATTTTTTAAGAAAAAAAAGAAAAGAAATGGGGGGGGGGGAAAGAAAAACAGACTGCTTGGGAATAGTGAGTGTGTGTGTGGGGGTGCAGAATAGATACTGACACCACATGACGGTCAATATTGGAACTGCCGTGGAAGTGAGGTTTCATACCTGTGGAGTAATGGAAAAGCAAGGTGATTGGAAGCTTATGGATGGGTTTCCCCCATCAATGAAGAGGAACTCTTTAACAATGCTTCAAAGGCAAGGCAATGAGACAGAGATTACATTGTGTGATACATATTGCCAAAGATGCTGTTCTTCAACTTTAATTGTGGCTTGAAAACCTGGTGTGATAATGGCCCTAGTCTCTGGAGCAGCAGAAAACAAGCTTGTTCCTTCTTCCATTTGACATCCCTTCAAATATTTAAATATGGCTATCTTGTCACCTCTTAGCCTTCTCTTCTCCAGGCTAAATATACCTAGCACCCTAAGCATACCCTCACAGGGTATGGTTTCCAGACCCATCACCATTTTGGTTGCCCTCCTCTGGACACGCTCCAACTTGTCAATATCCTTCTTGAATTGTGATGCCTAGGACACAGTATTCTGGTTGAGGTCTCACCAAAGCAGAATAGAGTGGAACTGTTATTTTCCTTGCTCTAGATACTATGTTCCTGTTGATGCAGGCTTGAATCACATTGACTTTTTAGCTACCACATCACACTGGTGGTTCATGTCCAGTTTTGGATTTACTAAGAATCCTAGATCTCTTTTTGCATGTTCTGTTGTCAAACCCGGCATCTGTCATCCTATATCTGTGCATTTCATTTTTTTTCTGCCCAAGTGTAGTACCTTACATTTCTGCCTGTTGAAATTCATTTTGTTATACTTAAAACAATGGCAGATGCATGAGTAGAGCCTGGACGTAGGACCTTAGTTTGGAACTCAGAATAAATTCAGTAGTGAAGCTGGCAGGGGTGGTCCCTGTTAGTTTTGGGTAGGTTCACTGGAAACATGGGCTGGAATCTTGTTGTTGCTTTATGTGTGCATAAGCTCCTCTATGGCAATAAATGAAAATGTTTGTCTGATGCAGAATGCATATCCTCCAACCTAGATATGAGAACAGTTCCTTCAGTTAAGATTTCAGTCTTAATTTCCAAACAGGAAAATATGTTTTCTGTGTATGTTTGTTCAAATGACAAGCTGTGAGCAACTTCGGTTGGTACTTAGTGAATGATGCTTAATAACATTACCAGGGGCTGTTCCTTCATCTCAAGTTTTGGCATGGAAACATGGCTTGGGATTGTCCTCAACTGGCAATTCTAAGGGTGCAGCTACATAATAGAAATAAAGCAGCATGAGATGTTACTCAAAATGCTGGGGTCCCAAAAGGGCACCCACAAATTAATATGTTTACAGGGGAATTTTAATAGTAGCTCAAATGAAATAATATTCTGGCTAGGGCAACAGTGGCCTTAGGGACCAACCCAACCATACCAGGTCCAAATCACACAGAACTCCACAGGCAAATCCAAATAGGGATTTTGTGTTTTTATTAAAGAAATAATCAACACACACACATATAACACACACTCACACACACACACAAGGACTATGTAAACTATGTAAATGTAAAGAGGTCAAGCGTCCACAGCGGAGTTATTCCTAGGTTGCCCACCCCAGCATCCCTTTTAATATTACTTTAATATTAAATATGAGGGGTGATTGGGGTCTGATCCTGAGGTTACAGCAACCACTTTAAATGTTGCAGCTCCATCTTAAAGAATTATGGGATTTATAGTTTTACAAGGTCTTTACCCTTCTCTGGTGAAGTGTGTTGGTGCCTCACAAAACTACAGGTCTCAGAATTCTGTAGGATGGAGCCCTTGCAGTTAACAGGGTATCTAACTGCATTATTTCTATGGTGCAGATGCACCCTAAATGGCGTTGAACTAAATATGGCTGCTCTACATCAGACAGAAAGGCCCATCAATTTTTCTAGGGTAAAACACGAATAAGATTTTGTGGTGGCATAAATAAAAGAAGAAAAAAAGACAGCAAGACAGTTCAAAGAAGATTCTGGGGTTGTGCATTTGGAGAGAAGGCAGGATAGAAGCATTGAGATGAAATGAAGATGTTTCCGAAGCAGAGAAGGTGGACAGGTTCACTGTTCAATTTTAGATAAGTTAAGCAGAGATGCATTTCAGCTGGGAACAGCAATAAAGCTGGAAAGTAGAGCTGTAGAAAGGGATAAGTTGGAGGAACAAAGAAGGGAAGACAAAGGCTGAGAAGACAGATTGGGGAAGAGATTGCAGTGAAGGTAAATACCATTGAAGATAATATCTGTGAGAGAGAATGAAAGAACAAGGAAGAGCCAGATTCAGAAGAAGGGAAGAGTCAGGAGGAAAACAATCAGCAGTGAGTCAAAGAGGAAATAGAGATATAAGACAAAAAAAAGGGAACAAAATGAGAGAAACTCAAACAATGTGGCAGAAGAAAAAGAAGGGATGGAGAGCACAATTCATGGGGCATTCATGAAACAGATGATGCTGGGTTGAATCCAAACTCTCCATCTAGAAGTTTTGGAAAATTTCTTAGTACTACCACCCTTCTGGGCTCCTCCACACTGGTCTTAAGAAGCACGATATACTATAGTTCCTTGGGTTTTGTTTGGTCTTGGTAGTGGTGGTTGCCTCCATGCCCACTTCTTTCATCTTTTTCAGGAGGCTGTTTTTAACCATTTCTTGGATCTGTACTGGGCTCCTACCCCTGCTTTAGTGGAAAGGGCATTATAAATAAACTGTGCTATTATTGTTATTATTATTACTAGCTTGGCTCTTGGAGGGTGGCATTCACAGTATTCACAGTTAAATAAAATTTTGACCCAATGGACACCTGGGATTTGAATTCTCTGTTACAGATCCATGAACTAAAGCACTAGAGTTCTCCAGTAATGTATCCTAAGTACCTCACAAAGCTACTGATTCCAGAGTTCCCCACTTTACAACATTTCACAGGTGAAAGCTGGGATGCATTTTGGTAGGTTAATCTCAAAGTGTGGTCAAGATAGCAAAAGTTATCAATAAGGAAGATCAGACAAGCTAAGATGGGCTGCAGGAGTTTGCTTTTGCCAGAGATTTCAAGCCATATGACCATCTTGGCAAACCTTTGGAAACAAACTGTCCCCTTTAAGGGCCAAGGGACTTCAGCTCCCAGAATCCCAGACTATTGGCCAACATCCCAGACTATTGGCCAACATGGCTGAGGCTTCTGGGAGCTGAAGTCCCTCAGCCCTTAAAGGGAACAGTTTGCTTACCCCTGCCCTAAAAGATGGAACATCAATGTGAAGACACACCCAACTAAAGGTGGTGGCAAATATGGGTGTGCAACGCCAGTACCCTGGTGAGATCAACTCTTTTACCCAAAAAGGCTCCAATGCTGAATGTAAAGTCCAAAAAGGGGAAATTTATTTTAAAGAACAAAAGAAAAAGGGTTTCTCCTCCCCAGCTCTAACAAGTTTGAAATAAAAGGTACTTTACAGTTTAAGTTTCAGCAATCTTCAGGGTTGTCATCTTTCTGGGTTTGATCTTGATTTGAACTCCTACTCAATGAAGCTGGTGCAGGATCTTTCAGCTTCTGGTGCTCTTGACTTCTTTGTTGTTGATGTTCAATTTAATTAACTGCTTTTGGTAACTAATCTAGCTAAATGGTAACTAAATTGGCTAAATGGTGTCTAAATTGGCTAAATGGTAAATAAATTGGCTAAATGGTGTAAGAAATGCCCTTTCCGTCTGTCTGTGCCTGTTTGCCACCAAACAGATAAAGCCAAGCCTGCCTAAGAAAAACTAAAAATCCCAAGCTGAAGCAGAGCTTGCTGGGAAGGGGCAAACCAAAAACTAGAAAAATGCAGGGGATTCCTACAGCTCCTCCCACAGACTAATACAATGGAACATTCCTATGCTCAAACATACCCTAAGGACTGACTAAAAATGAAGGAAAATGCAGGGGAGAATTTAAACCAGGGGTCGGCAACCTACAGCCCGCAGGCTGCATCTGGCCTGAGGACCCCCGCTTACCAGCCCCCGCCGCCCTCCGCTGCTGCCACTGCCACCGCCCGCCACCACCACTGCGCGTTTTGGCCGCCGCGTGGCCACGCGCATTGCGGCCACCATTTTGTTTGCCAAAATGGCGGCCACGACATGTGTGGAGGCAGCGTGCGTGCGGCGGTGACGACAGCGTGTGCGGGGTGATGACAGCAGCACGCGCAGGGGGGCGCGAGCGTGCATGAGTGCGCGCCCCCGCCATTCCCCCCCCGGCCCGCCAGAAGGGACCACCGCAAGGGACCGGCCCCAGGTAAGTGAAGGTTGCCGACCTCTGATTTCAACAGTCCAGGCTGGACATCGCAATCAAAGATACCTAATAAAAAACCGATGATAAAACACAACACTATAAAACGCTAAAGTACTAAAATAATACACTAGTTTACTAAAACAGACTCCTTACCAGTCACTACCCTTCTCTGCCACCTTAGGCACACTCAACAACTCAGCAATCCAGTAAATTGAAGAAGAAGGTCTTCAACTCTTTATGAAAGTGGGTAAGATCCTCCTGAGAGCCACCGTGATATAGTGGTTTGAATGTTGGACTGTGACTCTGGAGACCAGGGTTCAAATGCCTACTCAGCCATGGAAATTCAAAGGGTGACCTTGGGCAAGTCACACTCTCCCAGCCTCAGAGGATGTAAATAGCAAACCCCCTCTGTAGAAACTTGTCAAGAAAACCCTATGATAAGGTTGCCACATGTTGGAAAAGCTCACAACAACAATAACAATAATAACAACAGCAGCAGCAGCAACAACAACAACAACAACATCCTCCTCCAGCCAGAGGGGCGAAGGGAGACTGTTCCACAAATGCAGAGCCAAATCCTGAAAGGCTTGCAGCCTTAATAGAGCCTTATGCATTGGTGGAACTGCAAGTAATCCTTTGCCTGTAGATCTTGTACAGGCATGTACAGTGCTGTGTAAATCTACAGTGCTATATAAATAAAGCATAATCATCATCATCATCTTAAATACCTAGATTTACTTATCTAAATAAAAAGAACTTCGCCTGCCAGCAAAAAGTAATAAATGAAGGTACAAATTAGACCTTCCTTTGCAAAAAGTTCCAGAACTGGGAAGCAGCCACCAAGAAGGCCTGGTCTGAAGTTTCTGGCAAACATGTTTTAGTCATCATCAGGACAGCCAGAAGGGCCTTTCTCTCAAATTGTAAACCCTAGGCAGGCTTATATGGGAGAATGCAGTGTTCCACAGAGAGTAGCTATTCTACTTTTTTCTGGGGAAGAAGTGTACTGCAGGAATCAGAATGTGATTTAGCTTCTGTGCAACATCTTTCATGAATCCTGATAGTTTCCAAAAGAAGCCAACTTGTCTCACTCCTGTTTATGACCAGCCCCCCCCCCCCCCCAACAAAATTTGACTTGCAGACTGGGCAGGGGTTGCAGGAGGAATGACTAGAGGGCTAATTTTAACTTAAAGCTGTGCCTTTGGCATCTGACCAACATTTAAAGCTATATTGAAGGATCAGATTGCAAATGAAGAGCATGCACTGATGAAAACTGGAAGGCAGCAGGGCAGATCGGGGGTGGGTGGGGAGGATGACAAGAAAAAGCCTGAGAATAGGCATCCTATGAGATACCCAAGGCAACTGATACTGCAACAAGAGGGTATCTGAAGTCACCAAGAGGTTGGTGGGTTCCAGGCAGTTGGCTGTGAAGGCAGGACACAGAGACTCTCATCAAGCCAACATGTGTTGCTTGGCATCTGAGGAAAGAGGCAAGTGTCCCGATGTGTCAGACGCAGCTGTGAAAGGTGAAAGGGAAGGCAAATGCAGAGATAGTGTTTGGAATGAGGCCACAGAGGCTCCAAAGTACACCAGTCTGGTTATGGGCCAGTATTCCAAGACCAGGTTGGAAGTCCAGCTCCAGTTATAAAGGGGTACTGGGAATCTTTTAGGCAAGGGTGTCTGCTTTGCTATAGGCTCACATCCTATCACAGAAAGTCAAGAAAAATAGTAGTGTCAAATCCACGTTTTTAATAGTAATAATAATAATAATAATAATAATAATAATAAATTTTATTTATAACCCGCCCCTCTGCTAGGCAATCGAGGTGGCATACAAAGTTAAAACAAGACAACAGTTAAAACAAATTCCATCCCCCCTCAATCCCTAACCCACCCACCCCATAAAAGTCGAATTAAACCAGTACAATAATTAAAATACAAATTAAATCAAGAATAATTTAAGACAGTGGAACAAACAGTGGAGGCAGGGAGCAGTAAACATCCGAACTCTATTTGGGGAGGGAGAGTTATTCCAGGAAGGCCTGTCGGAAGAGATCAGTCTTTACTGCTTTTTTGAAGCAGTCAAGAGTAGTAATAAGTTTTTGTCAGTCCCAGGAAATTTGGCCAAGAGAAAAGTCCCCTTCACCCAGGTTCCATGGAGTGGGAAATAAGCAGCATCTTTGTCAATGTTTAGCAGTAGTGCCAGCAGCGACAGAGAAAGAAGATAATGGTGGTCTTATTCTTTGAGTGTGGATTTTGATCTATCCAGAATGGTACTACTTATGCATAAGATGGAGGTACAAACTAGAGGGAAACCTAGGGTTTGCAGAAGTATAACTGCCCTCAAAGTGTGTGTGTGTGGAGGGACTCTGAGGACTTATTGCCATACAAGTTGGATAACAGCACCTTTGGCAATACTTATCACACAATGCTGTCTTGCTCTTGTCATTGGCTTGACTTCCAAGTGTGCTTAGCCCACACTTTACCATTGATTGGGAAAACCTGTCAATAAGTTCCCAATAGCACTGGTATAGTACTAGTTCTCAGATGTAGTAAATTAATCCTGTGGCAGTTCCAGGATTGTGAAATCATAACTCTGGAATTGGGTTAAATACACACACACAAACATAAAAGGTATACTGGTTAGAGCATAGGAGGCAGGGATAAGAATGAGGGAAGAAGAGAGTGTGAGTGGTCAGCAACAGATCGGTTGTGCTATTGAAGAGACTTGCGACAGAGAGCACTCCCAAACTGGTATGTATGCACTTCTTTTCATTAATGGAATTGCGGCAAGAACAAGGGTCATGTGATAAAATCCTATAACTCTGTGAGGACTGGGAATGTGCTGGTTGACTGTTGCAGATGGGCAAGGGAAGGCCTGGAATAAAATGTCCTTGCAAGAGACATATTTGACTGGCTGGAACCTGGAGCAGTAGTGTTCCTAATCCATGGCAGGTGGTCCCATTGGGTCTATTAAGACAGGGTAGGTCAATGGTCAAGAGAGAGTCAACGTCTTACAGGACAAGTCCTTAATATATGAATATCTAAGCAAACTGAAGGACAATTGCTTATGTTGGTTCAATACACTTCTCCACTCTTCTACTTGATTCTCTTCATTGCCCTTTCTAGCCATCCTGGGCACCCATTTTTCAGCCCCGAAACTCCCTTGAAGATCCCTAAAGCCCTCAGACTCCCCTCACCTCCAAATTCAAATATTTTATTCAGTTGAAAAAAATCCACACAGATGTGGCAGTCTGACTTTACTTGTTCCACCCTACTACCCCAAAATGTTGGGAATCAGCAATATTTGGGTTGATCCCTGGAACCAGGTATGGGATCACCCAACTTCGGGTCACACTGGGAGTAGCTGTACAGACTGCACATGGGATGGGAGGAATCGCTTCCACTTCCTTCATACTTGCCCAGCCGATCCTACACAAGGATGAAGGAATGTACTACACTGACTCAGCAAGGTCTTCCCACTTATCAATTATTGCCCTATTACTTGTTGCAATATGTAACTGTATTTGTATGTTTGACATGTTTTTTGCTCTCTTTTATGTTGTAATGTTTTTGTTTTTGTAGTATTTATTTTTTTAGTTTTATAACTGTTGTTTTGACATTGGTGATATCAATAAAAATGTGCTTGGAAAAAAAAATATTGTCCTATTATCTGGAGCAGTAGAAAACAAGCTTGCTCCATCCTCAATTTGAGGGGGCGTCATATTGAGGCTGGAGCAAGCTTGTTTTCTGCTGCTCCAGAAAATATGACCCGGAGCAATGGATGCAAGCTACAGGAAAAGAGATTCTGCTTCAACATTAGGAGGAACTTCCTGACAGTGAGAGCTGTTTGACAGAGGAACACACTCCCTTGGAGATTGTGGTGGAGTCTCCTTCTTTGGAGGTCTTTAAACAGAGGCTGGATTACCATCTGTTGGGGATGCTTTGATAGAGCATTCCTGCATGGCAGGGGTTTGGACTGGATGGCCCTTGTGGTCTCTTCCAACGCTATGATTCTATGGTTCAATGAGAAAGGAAATTAATATTACTTAATGTGGGGGGATGTCTGACCTTTCCCTCCAACACATCTTTTCCATCTCCTTTAACATTTCACCCCCTAACTCAGGGCCTTTGCAGACTGCCAGAAATAGTGCAAATTGAGTCCACTTTAAGGGTTAGGGTTAGTGCTAGGGAATCATGGGAATTGTTTTTTCCCCCCTGAGACGTTGAGCCTTCTCTGTCAGAGAGCTCTGGTGCCACAAAAAATACAGTTCCCATGATTCCCTAACCCTAACCCTAACCCTAAAACTGGACTCAATTTGCACTATTTCTACCAGTCTGCAAAGGCCCTCAGTCCTCAGAATAAAGAACCAACTGGATTTCTGAGTCTAAATCCATTTGCTAGTTCCAACTAGAGGAGATCCACTGAATCAACAGTATATAAATCTCATCAACTCATTGGGTCTACTTTACTTGAGACAAGCAATTGGGTTTAGGGTTTGTGTGTGTGTGTGTTTATCTCTTTCCCAAGTGCTTAGTGAGTGTTTCTATCAACATTTCCACATTCAGTTATCAATTATTTACTTCCTCCAACACATATACCTGATGCAAAATGAATCAAAGGGGTGTAGCCATGGGAGGGAAAGAGTGCATTGCCCCTTGAAGATGAATTCTGTCCCCAAATATAATTTTTCTTCAGTCCCTAAATTTCTAGCATTGCAGAGTGAGACACGGAGCATCATTCAGACCTAGAACTCTTCTATTTGCTCTGTTCTCATACCTTTGGACACTTTGCCTGACCCTTTCCTTTAGATGCTTAAACTGTATTTCTAAAGTGCTCAACTTCAGTGCTAAAAATCTGGGGAAAGTGGGATTGAGGCTGCATGGGCACTGCAGAAATAATCCAGTTTGACATTATGTTAATTGCCTTGGAATACTATGGAATTCCGGGAATTGTAGTTTTGTGAGACATTTAGCTTTCTCTGTCAAAGAGCTCTGGTGCCAGCGTCGAGCCATGGCAGTTAAAGTGCTGTCAAACTAGATTTCTCCAATGTGGATGCAGCCTGGGAGGCATATAGGATTGTGGCAGTAGGGACCCTGAATTGGAATCAGTTACAGATGCATAACTTGTGCATCTGTAATCGTAATAGTGAATTCCAGTTGGTATCTTTATTAGGCCAACCAAAAGGTGCAAAATATATTATGCTAGCTTTTGAAGTTCACTGGCTTCTTTATCAGACAAAGGTGTTTAAATTTTTTTTACAGGAGAATAAAAATGATTGTGTTGGATCACAACAGACCTGCATCTTTTTCAAGATGTTTGTTTAAACTGGTGTTTAAGGTGGTTTTGAGTAGAGGTGGATCCTGGCAGAGGCACCACCACCAACAACAACAACGGTGGCAGTCCATATCCATGGATTTTTTAATCCACGGATTCAACTATCCACGGTTGGAAAATATTCCAAAAAGATATAAATTCCAAAAAGCAAATCTTGATTTTGCTATTTTATATAAGGGACAGCACTTCACTATGCCATTATATTTAATGGGACTTGAGCATTCATGGGTTTTGGTATCCATGGAGGTCCTGGAATGAAACCCCAGTGGATAACAAGGGCCTACTGTAATAATAATTTTTATTTCTTACATGCCTCTCTCCAAGGCTCAAGGCAGGGTACAACATAGATTAAAATACAATACACTATTGAAATAAGTTAAAACACCTAAACATAGGATTAAAATGACCCTTACACATCTAAACCATCCAGATTAAAATATACCAATTTAAAATTCATAGCTTAAAACTGACTGGGTAGGCCTGCTGGGAGAGATAGGTCTTGAATACCATTTTAAATTCAAACTGCATATTTAGCTGTTGAATCTCTCCCGGCTGGTCATTCCACAGTTTAGGGGCAGCTGATGAAAAGGTCCTATGTGTGACAGTTGCCAGTCTAGTCCTGGCCAGTTGAAGTCAATGTCCCCCGAGGACCTGAATGTATGGCGTGGATTATACAGGAGACAGTCCCATAGGTAACCTGAACCCAAACCATCTAGGGCTTTAAAAATAATAACCGACTCCAATACTAACTTCTTGTCCCTGAGGGGAGTGAGGACAAAGGAGATTATCACACGGGGATAAGGAATGGGAAAAAAATGATAAAAGCATTCCATTTCTCTCCCGTTTCTTATCCCTGTGTGATATTCTCCATAGTCTGCCAAAGCCAGGAAACTAATTTCCAGCTCCATAACAGCAAGAAACTTCTTTTGCAATTTAAGCCACCTCTGTCCTGTCCAAGGGTGGAAGTCACTTTATAGGTAGCGTACATGAGCATCTCGAGATGCTTTTGCTCTATCACATGGAAAGATAGGTTTTGACAGTGGACCAGTTAAAACGTGAGAATAACAGCCACATTCAGATTGTTTTACCTTTGCTGGAGGTGAAAACCTCAAGGGGTCAGTCCCAGTCCTTTTGCTCTCTCTAGTTGAAGATTTTCCTGTTAACAGTCAAGTTTGGTGTCTTCGTATCCAGAAAATATATACTGTGATAGCCCTGTTGGCCATACAGCTAAATCTAACAAAATCCAAAATGTACCTTAGGATGATGTTTACGGAAGAAGAAACGTCTGATCTTTTTGTCTTACGTATTTCTTTTAGAAATCCATAGTTCATGCATCAGCCAAGGTGTTTCTACGCACAGATGAAGACGGAATGAGTTTGTTTTCTGCTGCATTGGAAGGATAGCTCTCGGACTGATGGTCTCAAATGACAAGAAAGGAGATTTCAGCTAAGCATTTGGAAAAATTTCTGAATGGTAAGAGCTGTTCAGCAGGGGAACGGATGAGAAGGTGCCAGTCTGTTCTTCCTCTGAGGTTTTTAAACAGAGCTTGGATGGCCATCTGCCAGGCATGCTTTAGCATTGGCAGAAGGCTAGACTAAATGGCCTTTGGGATCCATTCCAACTCTGATTCTATGAAAACAACAACAACCCGGGCTAAATAACAAGTCTCCCCCTTTCTCCAGACCAAGCCATCCTTAATACTTGAATTACTTTATGATTTATATTCTAGGTCAGCTGGTGGCTGCAACAGTAGTGAGGTTGTGGGTTTTAGACTGAACTTTAAGGCACCTAGCCAGGTTGCTAATTTTTGTCCCTAGAATGGCTTCAGCACTGTGGCCAGCTCCCTTGAAGTTTGGACTAAAACCTGGAGCGGATTCAGCATCCCACTGGCATGGAAGCCACCAGCTGCGACTGATTTTACTGCCTCTTACACATTGCAATAGAGTGTGGTCTTTTCCAAAGCAGCAATGATTTCATTTTTTAGTTACAATTGGCCCTCCGTATCCACAGATTCCACAGATTGAAAATATTTTTTGCTATTTTATATAAAGGATTTCATTTTTACTACCCCATTATATACAGTGGACTTGCGCATCCACAGATTTTGGTATCCACAGGGGAGTCCTGGAATTAAACCCCATCAGATACCAAGGGTCCATTGTAGTTGTAAAGCATATGCCATTACATTTTGCTGGAAATACAGGAGCTATTTATCAAGAAGCATAATTTTATAGCCCAAATATATATATATATATATATATATATATATATATATATTCACATCACTCTCGTACATACAAATAAACATCAGAGTCAACATCAAACATAACACAACATAACAACAAAACAAAACATATGATTTACAACACCAAATATTAAAAAAAAGCAAATACTTCCTATCCTCTGTCTTTCTGTTGCATTATCATTTCCTTTTAATTGTAAAACAATATGAAATTCAATTCCATCTATGTCATCATACTATATACATATTTTACCAATAAAGCCACCTTTTATACCCCAAATTTCTAGGCAGTTGGAAGTCATCTTTTTCTATTCTATTTTGTAAGTTTTGGATTTGTTTGTAGTTTGTACTTTCCTTTACAAAGTTTTCTATGCTTTTGTAGTTGTTGCTTGCGTCATTTTTGTTATTTAATTTTTACTCTTTGTAATTTCAGTAAAAATAATTTTCTAAAGGAGCAGTTTTCAAATGCAATTCACCGTGATTTGGCTGTTGAGCATTGAGACACCAAGGTTAATCTGAATGAAATCACAAATTCTCTCCACCCACCACCACCTTTTTCATGCAAAGGGGAAAATATTTATAATCCCGATTAAGTAATCCACACTACACATGTATTTGGAAATGAGTGTACTGTGTAAATCTTTCAGATATGTCCAGATGTATTCTATAGATAAGCTAAGCTTGGATTAAACTCATTTTGGGAGGGATCTAGTAAAAACAAGGGGGGGGGAAGGAAGATGGGATTTTTGCTAGTTATAATAAATGGAGGCAGGGAACCCTCTAAACTTGTCCTTCTCACTCCTTTCTCTAAAAGGCATTTGATCAGGGGCAGCTAGAGGCCAAAATGAGTTTAGCACCCTGGATAGCTCCTTTAAATTTCTGAATAAAACACACAGCAGATCCATGGTGCCCTTGACATATAAGCCACCAGCTGTCACTGCCTTCCTTTCATATTAAAACATTAATTTAAAACCATTTTAAAAACTAATAAGTTAGCCAGCATGGTGTAGTTGTTTTAGTGTTGGACTAAGACTCTGGAGACCAGGGTTTGATTCCCAGCTCGACCATGAAACTCACTCGGTGACCTTGGGCAAGTCACACCCTCTCAGCCTCAAAGGAAGGCAATGGCAAACCTCCTCTGAGCAAATCTTGCCAAGAAAACCCCACAAGAGGTTTGCCTTAGGGTTGCCATAAATCAAAAATGGCTTGAAGGCACAACAACAACAACAACAAAAACCATAAATTAAAACATTATAATAAAATGCAAACAAAACACATTCTACACCAGTTGAAAGACCTTCTGCAATAAGCTGTTGTAATTCCCAAAAACCTGGATAAATGCAAAGAAGGGGCCAAGGTGGGACTGAGAGAAAGTCCTTCTCTGGGGATCTTAAAATTTGGGTAGGCTCATTTTGGGAGATACAGCCTTTCACTAAGGCCCCTGCCACATTGTAGACTCAACGCAGTTTCACACTGCTTTAACTGTTGTGTCACCAGAGCTTTTGGACAGAGAAGGCTAAATATATCACAAAGCTACAGATCCCAGCATTCCATAGGATGGAGCCGTGGCAGTTAAAGCAGTGTGAAACTGAGCTAATTCTGCCATGTGGCAGCAGCCTTAATGAAAGACTGTATCTCCCAATTTAGCCACGACTATTAAAGCTGTGTCAAACTGTATTCATTCTGCAATACAGATGCAGCCATAGCTTGGAGTCAATACGTGTTGTCAATATTAGTTATTTACAATCAGTTATTCATAATAAGCACTTTGAACTGTGTCTGGAAATGATAATTTCCGTCCTTTTTTCAGACCAGATTCTGAGTTATTTCCTCCATTTAAAATGCAACCACAGCTCTCTCATGCAAACTGGCAAAGTGATACTGAGGTCTCTTAGGACAACTGTGCCTCGAATTCAAACTTAAATCTTTGTGGCCTCTGTCCAGGAAAGGATGTGGTCTCACTGAATTGTCCATTATCTAATCTGTTTCTCTTCCTTATGGCTTGATGGGGAGATTTTTAATGCTTAGCTCCCCCTCCTTATTTTTGCTGCTGTTCAGTAGGAAAAAGTGTGCCGAGAGGAAACCTGTAATTAATCTATCAGTATTGGGAACAGGAACTCGGTAATTCAATAGCAGCTCACCACCATTATCTTTCTTCCACAATGGAACCCCAAATAGCATGCAAGGACTGACCCGTCCCAAATCGAGAGCTGCATAGCTGCTGCAAGGTTGCTACATAACCATGCGGCATAATCTGACCACTCTATCTGACCAGGGCCAAGCCCAAGCTGTGCGGAACAAGGAGCATCCTTGGAAGGGCACATGGACTGCATCTACACTGAATAATTAATGCAGTTGGACACCACTTTAACTGCCATGGCTGAGGACACAGGAGAGAGCCTTCTTGGTGGTTGCTCCCAGATGGTGCAATTCCCTCCCACAGGAAGCAAGCCTGTCCCCTTCTTTGCTCTCTTTTTGCTAGAAGGCAAAGGCCTTTCTGTTACCTAGGGCTTTGGGAGTGTTAACAGTTTATTGCAGAAAGTCTTTGTTTGCATTTTTTTTCCAAGCTGCCATGGCTCCATGCTATGGGATTTTGGGATTTGTAGTTTGGAGAGGTATTTTGCTCTTTTGGAGAGCTCTGGTGTCACAACAAACTAGAAATCACAGGATTCTACAGGATGGAGCCATGACAATTAAAGTGGCGCAGTGTGACAGCAGCCTTAGTCCTAATAAGTCAGGTTTATTGAAAGACAATACAGGGCAGCTCCATATTAAATGTTGTATGGAACGCTACCTTTGGCTGCTTTCAGAAAAGCGACACTACATCTCTCCAGAAAAGCCCAAAAGAAAGAACAGCTGTCTGTCGGTTCCATTTGTACCAAACCATCTCATCTCTGAATCTTCATGTGTGGACCACTGCGGTGTGTTTCTCCTGTTGGGAGTGTACTGCATCTTTCCCGGGAATGTGTGTCCATCACTGTGGTTTGAACCAAGGTGGGCAAATGTGGAGAATCTGGTGGGCATTTTGTTTTCCCTGATGGTGGACTGCATCACATCATTTTGTAGCTGAAAATGGAGGTCATTTCCAGTTGTGATCCCTTGTTCTTTCCAGGGGTTGTTAGGTTTCCGTGGGAATGTTTACACACAGCCCATTGCTCCTGGAGGCCTGCAGAACTGTATGTAGATTGACTGCTATGAGGGCTTTGTGGAAATTTGTGTAAATACTGCAAAAATAACAGCAACCCTGCAAATGCCCCAGGAGGAGATACATGTCTTGCAAACCACATCATGTCCTCCTCTAGTCTTAGGGCTGCCAGTTCAGGATCCTCCCAGGTTTCAGGGCCAAATCCTGAGTCCTAGGGATGGCCCTGGTGAATGCATTAAGTGTTATGTATTAAATTCCAAACACAGTTGCTTACAGCTTGCCATTCACAGAAAAAGAGCAACATATTTTCTTGTTTTTAGCTAAATGAGGTCAAATGAGGGGATTAGTTAATGAGAGCCAGATTGAATGAGGGGATATTCTTTCTCACTTACTTAAGAAGAAGGGATAAGGAATATTGAATCTAGTGCACATGTTTCTAGGCAGAAGGTGGATGCAAAGCAGACAAGAGGGTGAGCCCTGGCACCAAAAAACAAAAAACAAAACAAAACAAAAAAAACTGGGATGGAAGTAATAAGTTAACTAAGTGCACCCAAGATAGCAAAGGTTATTAATGAGAAAAAATATAGAAGCTAGGAAAGGCTGCAGCAGTTTGCTTTTGTCTGAGCCTACTGGGAAGGAGAAGATGCCCCTCTCCTCTCTTCATCCCAATGTTAATTGAGTGTAAATTACTTTAGCACTTTGAACTCAGTCTGCAGCAATAGAAGTAAGCTGAGATCAAAGGGGAGAAATGGGAAAAGGCGATAGAAATGGGACAAGGTAGAAGCTGCAGCAATTTGATTTTGCCTTAGTCTACTGGGATGGGCATGGTTCCACCCACTCCTTTCCCTTCCTCCTGGTCAGTTAACAGAATACAAACTATTTTTGTACTTTGAACTCAGTTTGCAGCAACTGAAGGAGGGAAGTGGGAGGAGGAGAGAGAATCTGGGGCATTTTAAAAACAGCTAAAAAACTGGGATGGCAGAGGATTAATTGGGTCTGTCCCTGCAAAGCTGGGAGAGTAAGGGGATATGTTCCAACTTGAAATAGAAAGAAAATGACATCAGTGCCAAAGTGACCCCCAATATCCTCCACCCTCAAAAAGCATGGAATTGCGGGATGTATGCATTTTGGGAAAGGTGAATTTCAAACTAATACTTGGTGGAGGATTTATTACCCCCTTCCCCAGAAATGGTTCACAGCTGAGGCATTTCAGTTCAAAATCTCTCTCTCATGGGGCCATTATTTTGAAGTTCTCCTGGTTAGAAAAATTCTGCATGGACTCTAGAAGCAGGAGGTCTTTGATGCAACTACTTTTCAGGACCACATTGCATCAAATCCTTTCAGGTGTCTATATTATTTTTGGAATACATCCAGTGAAAGTTTGAGATTCATCTCCTCTTCAGCCCTGCTTGCCCTGAGCCATATTAGCACATGTCTGCTCACAAGTTACATTCTGCCCATGGTTTGTCAAAGCTTGACTTTGTGTTTACAGTTACATTTTGCCCATGGCTTGTCAGTGCTTGTGATGTGACTTTGTCTGCAGCAGTGGTTCCCAAATGTTGGTCCTCCAGATGTGTTGGACTTCAGCTCCCCGGGGTTTCTGGGCATTGAAGTCCAAAACACCTGGAGGACTAAAGTTTGAGAATCATTGGTCAGAAACACAAGGACAGAAAAATGCATAAATAATAATCATCATTGCCTATTGACTTATGGCCACCCCATGAATTTCACAAGGTTTTCTTAGGCAAGGAATATTCAGAGGTGGTTTTGCCAGTTCTTTGCTTTTGTCTGAGCCTACTGGGAAGGACAAGATGCCCCTCTCCTCTCTTCATCCCAATGTTAATTGAGTGTAAATTACACTGAAATCTGAAATAGAACCTGCAGCACCTGGTATTCATCTGAAATAGAACCTACAGCACCTGGTATTCATTGGCAGTCTCCCATCCAAGTACTAACCAAGGCTGACTCTGCTTAACCAGGATCAGACAGAATCTGGCGCCTTTTGGGTATTTAGGCTCATCCTTCTCCTAATGCTTCCTTTTTATTTTTCTGTGTGCCTTTTCCTAGGGATGCTGACTTCTTTCTTTTCTCCTTGGTGTAATTTATACATTTTGAGTTATCAACATCATCATCATCATCATCATCATCTTCTTCTTCTTCTGCTTGGGACCTACACCTTCATAAATTGCCTTATGTATGTACACAGTTGAACTGGGTAGCTTTGAAATATCCATATTCTACTAGCTATAACTATAATAGCTGCCATAATAGTAAAAATAGTATAACATCATACTATATGGGCAGCCATTGTGCAATGGCAGCCAGTGAAAAATGTGCCATGGCCTCATGCGTATCTGGACCCCATTGAGAAAGTGACAACAGAAGTGCCAGATGTACATTGGGGCATCCCAGGTGCAAATCTTCAGAATTCATAACACTAACAGAATTCACAATTCACTAACAGAAATGTTGTGTTTCTGTAATGTAGCTACCGGAGTCATAAAATTATGAAACAGAGACAATGATGGAGCTTTTCAGCTGTAATAATAGTAATACTGCCTCCTCTATCTCTGTGCCACGTCCTAAAAAGAGTGACCTCTCTTACTGCTTCTCTTTATTTTATTTACATTCCACCTTTTTCCCATCAGTGGATTCAAGGTGGCTTACAACTCTGTAAGCGTAGCAAATGGCTCACAACAGCAATCCCCTTTTATTGGGCTGTGTGCCTTTTCCTAAGGACAGTGACTGCTCTCTTTTTGTGTGTGAAAAACGCAGTGATTTAATCCTCCTCCTCTTTCTAATGTGTGTGAGGTGCCTTCAAGTTGCCTATTGACTTATGGCAACCCCACGAATTTCACAAGTTTTTCTTAGGCAAAGAATAATCAGAGGTGGCTTTGCCAGTTCCTTCCTCTGAAATAGAGCCTGCAGCACCTGGTATTCATTGGTGGTCTCCCATCCAAGTACTAACCAGGGCTGGCCTTGCTAAGCTTCGAAGATCGGATGGGATCTGATGCCTTTAGGGTATTTACTCCTTGACTTCTCCTAATACTTCCTTTTAATTTGTCTATGTACATTTTCCAAGGATGCTATGTACCTTTTCCAAGGATGCTGATCCCTTCTTCTTGGTGTGACTTATACATTGTGAAATAATAATAATAATAAACAATAATAACAATTCATATTGTCTGAATTTAAAACAGCATTGAAGACCAGTCCTTTCCAGCAGGCTTATCCAGTTGATTTTTAAATTGTGAGTTTGAAATGAATTTTAAATATGGATCTTTTTAATATGTGTATTTGTTAATTGTCATTTTAAATTGATGTTTATTTTAACTGATGTTGTTTATCTGTTCATTGCTGTTGTTCCCAGCCTCGATCCATGGGGAGAAGCAGGTAAGAAATGATTAATAATAATAATAATAATAATAATAATAATAATAATATACTCTTCATTATTTGTATGCATGCCTTTTATAAAGGAAGGCGGCCTCTTTCGCTCCTCCTCTGTACAAAACAGGCTGGCAAGTCAACCACTCTTGCTTATTGGTCCCTGTCCTTTTTCCGGTGTGCTTTCTCTTGGTTAAAGACGCGTGGCGGCATCATCATCATCATCATCATCATCCTTCATGGGTCTGTGTGCCTTTAATAAAGGAAGGCAACCTCTTTGTCTGTGTGACAGAGACAAGTGAATAATAAGAATAGCAAAAACCACCACCACCACCACCACCACCCTTGTGGCTAATCCGAACATCCCTCCTTTATTGGTCTGTGTGCCTTTTGCTGAGGCCACTTTGCTTTATTTCCCTGAGGCTGGAAAGCGTGGGGTAATGGCAAATAATAATGAGAATCCCAATAGTCCTTCTTTATCTGCCCCTGTCCCTCTCCTCCTCTTCTTTGGTGCAAACATGTATTTTATTTCAGATTTGCACAAAGAGGTAAACATGGGCAGAAAAAGAAAGACAAAAATGGACATAAACAAGAAAAAAAAAAAGAAACCCAAGACATATACTACAGATTACAGCAAATACAATACCCCCCTCCCCACCCCAGACCTCCTGCTCTTCATTGAAGACACTCTTTTGTTCTCCCTTTTTCTTTCTCCCTCCCTCCTTCCCTCTTTCCTTTCTTTCTTTCCTTTCTCTCTCACTTTCTTTCTCTTCTTTCCTTCGCCTCTTTCCTAATCTTTTTTTCTGTCTTTCTCTTTCTTTCCCCTTCCCCTCTCTTTCTTTCGCTCTTCCCCTCTCCCTCCCTCCCTCTTTCTCTCCTTCTCCTGTCTTTCTTGATCTCTCTCTCTCTTCCTTTTTATTTCTTTCTCCCTTTTCCTCTCCCCCTTCTTCTGGCTTTCTCTCTTCCGTCCTTCCTCTCTCTCTTTCTTAATCTTTCTCTCTCTCCCTCTCTGCCTCACTCTTTCTTTTTCTCCCTTTCTCTCACCCCCTCTTCCTTCCTCTTTCTTTCTTTCTTTCTTTCTTTCTTTCTCCCTCCCTCCCTCTTCCTTCCTTCCTTCCTTTTGCTTTCCCTTCCTTCCCTCCTCTGTTTCTTAATTTCTCTCTCTCTTTTTCTTTCTCTCTCTTCCTTCTTTCCTTCCTTCCTCTTTCTCTCTCTTTCTCCCTTTCTCTCTCCGTTCGTTCGTTCTTTCTCTCTCTCTTTCCTTTTCTTCCTCTCACTCTCTTTTTTAATCTTTCTTTCTTTCTACCTCTCTTTCTTTCTCCCTTTCTCTCCCCTCTTCCTTCCTTTCTCTCTTTCTCCCTTCCTTCCCCCTCTTTCTTAACCCCTCTCTCTCTTCCTTCTTTTCTCTCTCTTTCTCCCTTCCTTCATTTCTTTTGCTTTCTCTTTCCCTTCCTTCCTTCCTTCCTTCCTTCCTCCCTCTCTCTCTTAATATTTATTTCTCTCCCCCTTTCTTTCTTTATCCTTTTCTCTCTCCCCTTCTTCCTTCCTTTCTCTCCCTTTCTCCCGCCCTCTTCCTTCCTTCCTTTCTCTTTCCCTTCCTCCTCCTCTCTTTCTTAATCTTTCTTTCCGTTTCTCTTCCTTTCTCCCTTTCTCTCTCCCCTTTCCTTTCTCTCTCTTTCTCATTCTCTCAGCCCTGGTGGCGCAGTGGTTAAATGCCTGTACTGCAGCCACTCACTCATAGACCACAAGGTTGCGAGTTCAATACCAGCCAGGGCTTAGGCTCAACTCAGGCCTGCATCCTTCCGAGGTCGCTAAAATGAGTACCCAGATTGTTGGGGGGCAATCAGCTCACAGTTGTAAACCGCTTAGACATCCCATAGCGTGATATGAAGCGGTATATAAATAAGCTGCTTTTTGCTTTGCTTTTTCTTTTTTTCTCCCTTTCTCTCTCCCTCTTCCTTCCTTCCTTCCTCCCTCTCTTCCTCTACCCCCGTCTCTCTCCATCCTTCCCTGGCTGGGCCTGGGGAAGGTATCTTCTTGGGGGTGTCTGTGTGGGTGCCCCTTGGGCCCTGCTTGCCTCCCCAAGCCTCCTCTCCTCCTCCCTCCCTCCTTCTCTCCCTCCCCCCCTTTTCCCCCTTCCTTCCTTCCTCCCTCCTTTTTCCTTCCTTTTCCTCCCTCCCTCCCTTTTCCTTCCTTCCTCCCTCCTTTTTCCTTCCTTCCTTCCTTTTCCTCCCTCCCTCCCTCCTTTTTCCTTCCTCCTTTCTTTCCTTTTCTTTCCTTCCTTCTTTCCCCCCTCCCTCCTTTTTCCTTCCTTCCTTCCTTCCTTTTCCTCCCTCCCCCCCTCCTTTTTCCTCCCTCCCTCCCTTTTCCTTTCTTCCTTCCTTCCTTCCTTTTCCTCCCTCCCTCCCTCCCTCCCTCCCTCCTTTTTCCTTCCTTCTTTCTTTCCTTTCCTTCCTTCCTTCTTTCCCCCCTCCCTCCTTCTTTCCTTCCTTCCTTCCTTCCTTCCTTCCTTCCTCCCTTCCCTCCCTCCTTTTTCCTCCCTCCCTCCCTTTTCCTTTCTTTCTTCCTTCCTTCCTTCCTTTTCCTCCCTCCCTCCCTCCCTCCTTTTTCCTTCCTCCTTTCTTTCCTTTTCCTTCCTTCCTTCCTTCCTCCCTTCCCTCCCTCCTTTTTCCTCCCTCCCTCCCTCCCTCCCTCCTTTTTCCTTCCTTCTTTCTTTCCTTTTCCTTCCTTCCTTCTTTCCCCCCTCCCTCCTTCTTTCCTTCCTCCCTTCCCTCCCTCCTTTTTCCTTCCTTCCTTCCTTCCTTCCTTCCTTCCTTCCTTCCTTTTCCTCCCTCCCTCCCTTCCTCCCTCCCTCCCAGTCCTAGAGCCCATCCCTTGCGGAGGCCACCGCCCCAGAAAAGCCCAGAGAAGGGAGGGAGGACGGGAGGCCAAAAAGGGAGGAGAAAAGGGAGGCAGGAGGAGGAGGAGGAGGAGGAGGCTTTCCCCTTGCCTTGCCTTGCCTTTGTGTGGAGCCAGGAGGAGGCAGGAGCGGCGTTAGCAGCGTTATCGGCGCCTGGAGGCTGGGCTCCCGCTCGGAGTCCGGAGGGGATGGGATGGGGAAGCGCCTTGGCCTCTGCCTTTGCCTTCGCCAGGGGAGACCGGGAGCCCTCTAACCCTCCCCGCAAAGAGAAGGAGAAGAAGAGCCACCGAGAAGAAACGCTCCTCCGCCGCCACCGGCAGCAACAGCCGTCCTCTGTCCTCCTCCAGCTCCTGCCAGCCTCCACCATCATCCCCAGCAGCAGCAGCAGCAGCAGCAGCCCCATCATCCCCAGCCGCCCTCCAGCCGCCGCCAGGGAAGAAGAAGAAGAAGAAGAAGAGGAAGAGGAAGAGGAGGCAGAGGAGGAGGCAGAGGAGGAGGAGGACCATGGTCCTGGTCCACGTCGGCTATCTTGTTCTTCCAGTCTTTGGCTCTGTGCGAAACAGAGGTATCTCTTTCTCTCTCTTGGCAGCATGAGCATAAGCACCTTCCTCCTCCTCCTCCTCTTCCTCTTCCTCCTCCTCAGCCTCCCCCCTCCCCCCCCCAGGGCCACCTTCCTTCCTTCCTTGTCCTGGGTTTCAAAAAGGGAGGACTGGAAAGCCAGCCTCCTCTGCCCTCTCTCCCCCCTGGGCTTGGCCATGGAGTCTCTTCCTCTTGGGGAGGAAGAGAGGATGCTTACAGAAGAGGGGAAGGAAGGAAGGAAGGAAGGAAGGAAGGAAGGAAGGAAGGATCTGGAGCAGTGGTGGCTGCAAAGAAAGGCACCCCAAAAGGGAGAGGAAGGGAGAATATATGTGTGTTTCTGTCTTATAGGGGGTGACCAGAAGAAAGAAAGAAAGAAAGAGAGAAAGGAAGGAGGGATGGATCTGGAGGAGTGGTGGCTGCAAAGAAAGGCACCCCAAAAGGGAGAGGAAGGGAGAATACATATGTGTGTTTGTGTCTGTAGAGAGTGATCAGAGAAAACTGAATGAGAAGGAAGGAAGGAAGGAAGGAAGGAAGGAAGGAAGGAAGGAAAAAAGGATAGATGGATGGATGGATCTGAAGGAGTGGTGGTTACAAAGGAAGACACCTCAAATGAGGGAGGAAGGGAGAATGTATGTGTGTTTCTGTCTATAGGGGGTGACCAGAGAAAATTGAATGAGTGAGAAGGAAGGAAGGAAGGATAGATGGATGGATGGATGGATGGATGGATGGATTGATGGATCTAGGGGAGTGGTGGTTGCAAAGAAAGGCACCCCAGAAGGAGGAGGAAGAGAGAATATATGTATGTTTGTGTCTGTAGGGAGTGATCAGAGAAAATTGAATGAGTGAGAGGGAAAGAGAAAGGACAGAAAGAAGGAAGAAGAAGAAAAGAGGAAAGAAGGAGGGCAGGATGAATGGATGGATCTGGGGGAGTGGTGTTTGCAAAGAAAGGCACCCCAAAAGGGGGAGAAAGAAAAGGAGTCTGCAGCAAGAGAGATGAAAAAGAAAAGATGGGATTGAGAGACAGTGAGAAATGAATGCAGAAAGAGGAAAGGAAAGCTGTGAAAGGAGAAGAAAACAGGGGGGAGAACTGGACAGAATTTGGGAAGTTGAAAGGAAGGTGTGAATGTGGCATGAGAAACAAAAACCCTGAGACTCCATTGAGAAGAGAGGCTCACCCTTTGAATGATGGCAGGGAAGGAAATTGGAAGAGAACCCAAGTCATGGGCATTGTCATATAGGACAATCTTGGATTATTCTTTAGAGGACTGGGACAGATTTTTAAAAATTATTATTATTATTATTATTATTATTATTATTATTATTATTATTAACAGTTTTGGAGCTAATGCTCTACCTCCCTTCCTTTCTATTTAGAATAATGTATACAACTCCTCCATTTTTATTTCTGGCCCTCCAGTTCACTCCTTTTTAGATCTCCTGATGAGTCCCTCCCTGTTTTCCTTGTCACCACCTGACAAATATAGATCCATGCCTTCAAGGATCAGTCACTGCCCCTTTCTATATATACAGATTATACAGAGCTTTTTGGGGCTGGGCGGGAGGATTAATATGTTATTTGATGCCTTCAGGATATAGGGCTAGGTTAAGGGATTAGTGTGCATACCTTAAAATCAATTCTTAAATGTATATTATTATTATTATTGCTATTGTTATTATAATTATACATTATTTAGTTGCTATAAAGTACACATGCAAGTTGTCTTTTCCTTTTGAGTTGAGATGCTTCTGCAGCTGGTCTCTCACCCCTCCCTCTATCTTCTTGTGAACTCTGGTCACCCCTTTCTATCCCTCTTTTTTTTCATTTCCTTTCTCTGTTGGATTTTATTCTTTTTTGAGGGGCTTTGGGAAGGCTTTCCCCCCTCCTCTTTTTCTTGCTGTTGTGGTTTGATATGGGGTGTCCATTCCCCAACTCCTTTTATCCTCTTCCCCTCCACTCCCCCCTTCCGTCTTTTGGTGTTTTAGCAGTTCCCAGAAGTCTTTTGAGGCGGGTTGCATCCCACAATTTGCTTAAAGAAATCCAAAATTAACCCCCCCACCCTGTTTTAGAATGGCAAGCATGATTTTTCTTCTGAACGAATCTTTAATATGGGATGTGTATGTCCGGCCATTGCACATTTTCGCCACCTTCCCTTATTCCCCACCCATTCCCATATGCTGCCACAGACAATGAATTTGACTCCTTTGATTCCTTCCTTCCTTTCTTTTAAAATATAATTTCCACCCCTCCCTTCTTCATGCTTTCTTTTTTCTCTTTCTGTCAAACCCAAGATGCATTTAGATGTCCTGAGTCCTCCCTTCTCAGAGTCTTTTCTTGCCTTAACTGGACAGCCTTTGCACCACGCTTCTCCCTGCTCCACTGCCACATGGTTGATCAGTATGAGAAAACAATAAAAATAAATAAATCTTCCCATTGAATTGGGGAAAAAAAGAACAATGAGATCAAAGAAGGCCTTTTGTCTTCCCGGCAGGCTGGTCCATTTATTTCTCTCCTCCCTGAGATGTGGACCATTAATGAAATGGGGGACAATGAATCAAACCTCACCAGATGAAAATCCTAGGGCAGGATCCTTTCCAATTCGGATCACCCCAGATTAAACATTGGGGGGAAAGCGGGGGGGGGGGGGGGGGAAGAGGAGATTGCAGTACCAATCCCTCCCACACACAAACCAACCAACTCCTAGATAAATACATTGCATAAGTATTGCATTTTAAGGCCCTGGTGCCAGAGTCTTTGTTCCACCCAGGTGAGAATGGTGGAAAGATGCAGGGGTTGGATGTCCAAGTCACCTGGGCAAGACGACCATCTGCATTTCAGCTTTGCCTCCCCATCACCCTGCCCCACTCTCATTCAGCTGCCTTATTGTTTGCCCCCCGCCTTTCCCCCCATCCCACTCCACCCCACACTGCCCCTTCTTTTCTCCCCACTCTCCATGTGTAACATAACAGCTGAGTTTTTGCACATTGTGGCATTCTGTTTTCTTTAACTGCAGCCTCCTCTAGTGTGATGATGTTGATGATGATGATGATGATGGGATGACGGACATTTCTTTCTTTCTTTCTTTCTTTCTTTCTTTCTTTCTTTCTTTCTTTCTTTGTGCATCGATTCCAGATCTTTTTCTTTTCTCCTTTCTTGTTTTTGATTTGATTGAGTTTTTTCCCCTCATCCGTGTAGATCAGTGAATGGTCAACCTGCTGCCCTGTGGCTTTTGTAGTTTCTCTGCCTCTGCATTTAGCTCTAATGTTGACACCCCACCCCTCTCTTTAACCATTTCCCGTATCCATGTAAGGAACGCACTGGCATTTTAAGCTGAAGTATCCTCTTTCTGTGCACTGGAAAAAAAAACACAACCACAAATGAAGGGGATGGAGGGGAAGACAGCTGGGAGAAAGGAGGAGGGAAGCTTACACTGATGAGATTTTAAATGAGAAGGCTGGGTTGCTCCCTCCCTCTCACCTGCTCAGTTAACCTTGCATGACTTGGAAATGCAAAAGATTAATCACATTTTTTTTTTAAAAAAAGTAGCTAAACAGTGGCACCCTGTTATGGCTACAAAAATGTACACAATGGCATCAATGAAGTTGTGACCGCCTTCATTGAGATCACAGTCGTCAAACCCCCCCCCCCCCAATTTTTTATTTTATTTTTTACTGGCTGGGTATAATTTCAAATCCAGCAAGGAAGGGGAAAAACAACAGCGATTGGCTCTATTCTTTGTTGGAAAGCAACACCTAAACAATAGATCTCTCCCCCTCTTTAGGTTTTATTGGACACAGAACACACCCACTGAAAAGCTAAGATACTGGGCAGGTGGCATTCTGTTTAAAGGGGTCTCAAAACGCCATCTGGACTTTCTGAGAGAGGATGCTGAGGCTTAAAACTGAAGTCCTAAACCACCAAGCTTCTTGTGAAAAGAAAAGAGAAAAAAAAAAAAAGAGAGAGAAAATGGTAGATTGTACGCTCAGACCTGTTTCTCTTTTGCTGTCATTGTAGTAGTCTAGAAAAAAAATTATATATATATGATCAGGCCATTTCCAATAGAGCTCTAGTTTTATAACGCCATTTTTGTATCTTCATCCTGTTTAGCTAAGTACATTTGCACTGTAAATTCCTGTTAAGTGGATTCATTTTGCTTTAGCTGCATGGAGGATGCAGTATCTTGAGGTTCATACGCCTCACACCACCTGAGACTCCGCTCTAACCTCTATTTATTGTATTGGGTCTTGGTTTCCCATGCAAATTCCCATGGGTTGGGGTGTGTGTATGTTTGCGTTTCTTTTAAACAAAGTCCTTGCATTTTTAAAAAAATAAATAAATAAATTGAAGCATGGACATCTTGTTTAATTTGGGGACACCAAACCAATCAGAGAGTGATTTTATTTCCCTGAAAATTATGCTAAGGCTTTGCAACCAGCCAAAAAAGGGGTACTGCATCTTTGTACACTGAATATTTCACACACAAATACATGCATATGCACAGACACACGCAGACACAAACACACACATTGTCTCCTCCCTCCCTCTTGGTCAAAACTGCACCTTTTCCAACACTTGGTCTTCATATGTTTGCTTTGAACGCTGAACCAAACCCAGCATCTGCAACTGCCTCTGAAAAAACCAACCGATCCCATCCCTTTCATTACAACACATAAACTGGATGCAAAACCTCTATTCACATATACCTCTCCGATGGCAATTTGGATTCGGTCTTTCTTTTCAGGGTAAGGAGCGATGGGAGAGAGAGTGAGGAAAAAAAATTAATCCCCCCAAATTCCAAAACAAAAGACAGAGAAAGCGGATGCTTACTTAGCAAAATGGTTTTCCATTCAACAGGGATAACATTTCTTTCTGCTGTGCTGAATTTTTTACTTCCTGTTCTTATTTTGTGGGTAAATTTTTTTCTGTATCAAATATCCTTTGGTTGTGTATTTCTTCACCTTTTTTCTTGTACTAAACTGAAGCATGGTCTGTATTTTTTTACATTACCTAGTTTCTGATGTAAATCTCTCTGTAGAGACATATCCCGCTGAAATGTAATGTGCAGTAGCCGACACATCTACTCATTGTATGCTGCTTCTGTTCTGTTGCCCCTCCACGGCATGGTGGGCTCTGTGCCTTTTGTATTGTGTGCATGACAACATTGTTACAACACAGTTCCACTAATACTAATATACAATCTCTCAATAAAGAAACTAGTTTTCCTATATTAACCTAGTGTGCTTTTTCTATTGCTGTTTTCCCGCCATTTATTGTTGTATTCCTGCTGTTTTAGATTATTTTTCCCTCTCGCTTTCCCACCCACCCAGCCACCCCCACCTCCTCCTCCCCATTTGAGTGAATGGAATTTTCTATTTTTGTTGGTGCCACCAATCTGGGGCGGGGAGTTGGGGGCTGTTAAATGTTCTCTATCCCATATCTACTTTCAAGCATTAGCCTGTGATATATCAACTCTCCAGATACACATCCTATATTTACCATCCCTCTCTGCCTAGGTGGAGATGACTCTCGCATCTGTATTCCCTGTTTGGACCACAAAACGTCAAGGGGGGAAAAAAAGATATATATCTATATATATTTATGTGTGTGTTTATATGTATATATATGGATAATGCATAAGCACATACACCAATGAATATTTTGAAAAGTTTAATCTTGATGGAGCTTGCTTATTGGATCCCTATTGAAAAAGAAAGGTTTACATATTGGTAATAACACAAGGTTGGTTTGGAGGATGGGTGATGACACCAAAGTAGGGCAGGATTGGGGGAAATATATATATATATATATATATATATATATATATATGGTCACTGATCCTGGAAAGTCCTTCTTTCTTTTCCCTTCTTTCCCCATGAACCTTCCCTTTTAAGTCAAGAAAGTGTGTGTGTGTGTGCCTTCAAGTTGCCTGTTGACATAGGGCGATCCCATGAATTTCATAGGTTTTTCTTAGTCAAGGTGGTTTTGCCAGTTCCCCCCTTTGAAATCTACTTTGCAACCCCTGGTATTCATTGGCGGCCTCCCATCCAAGTACTAACTAGGGCTGACCCTGTGTAGCTTCTGAGGTCAAACAGGATCTTGTACCTTTTAGGGTATTGAAACCTGGGTGTAGACAGTTTTGTAGATAAAAGTCCTTAAGTGATGATGATTTGGGGTAGGCAGTTAGAGGGATGTGTATGAGCGGAGAAGAGTGACGGGACAGGGAGGAGAATGAACTTCAAATGATTTTCTAAGATGCTTTTTCTTCACCTTTCTTGTGTGGTGTCCCAGTCCCAGGACTTTGCAAGCCGCTGATAGGACAGGAAGCAATTCATCGTAGTTTTTAAACTAGGTATTTACACTCCCCTTCTTCTCTCCTCCCCTTGTCTTCTTAATAATGAACCAGCTTTTAGCCTCAGATATGTGAGCTGATGTGTGCATGCCTTCACACATGGGTATATGTATACTTATGCACACGTGGTGGGTGTGGGTGTGCATGCACACATCTCTCCAAAGCCTATGGATGGACCCTCCTTATATGCACCTACTTGGAAAAAAGCCCCATTGTTTTCCTTGGAGCTTCTTCTCAGGTGAGGATGCATAAGATAGCAACCTGAGAAGATTTATTCTAGATGTACAGTGGCGGCAATGAAGCCTCCTTATATAATAATTTTTGTCTCGGCCTTGCCTTGCCTACATGCCATAAGGGAATTAAGATACGCTAGAAAGGCCAGGCACAAGAAGAAGGCATAATCTCTCTTTCTCTCTCTTTCTTTCTCAAAGTCTAGTTCCCCCAAGCAAAATGGGATGGAGGCCAGGAAGTACAAGCTTTAAGAGTTTGTCTCTCCTTTCTATTCTCGACTTCGTCTCGTACAAGGAGGACTCAGAGAGAGTATTACAACATTCATGAGTGGACCCATCGTTTTGGGTGTGGGAGAGAGAGAAAGAGATCTTTGCATCACTGCCTTGAAATTTTTCACCAGGATGAAGTGTAGAAATGCTCTAGACAAATAAATGAGGAATGAAGGGGTGGGGAACATCCCAAAGTGGCTAAAATAAGGTTCTTCATTGTCAAGAGGCCTTCAGAGTCTGCGGTCGAGTGGGACACACAGAGCCAAGGTTTTTCTCCCCCTCCTATTTTTCCTCCCAGCTTCCTCCTCCCTGTTTCTGTGCCCTCTTTTCCCTGTTTCCTCCTCAGTCAATTGTTTGACCATACGCAAGGCACATTTGCACCAACTCCTCCCCTCTCTTGACTGAAGCGTCTGTTCCCTGGGCCCTTTGTTCTTTGCACTCTCCTAGGCCAGTGGATCCGGCAGCTTAGCTGTTTGCTGTGACACACGCTTATATTATGATCATACATGTGGAAGGGCCAGGCTTGCTATCTTGCATGAAGCAGTGGGGATTTTGGAGGGGAGAGTAGGACCAAACCTGCATGCCATTTAGGGGAAGGGAAGAGGAGAAGCCTACCCATGATATGATTTGTTTCCATTCACTTCTTCCCTCCTTCTTCCTCTTTCTTTCTGAATATCTGTCTGTCAATCCCCCCCCCTTCTCTCTTTCTCTCTCGACACCCTCCCATGACAACATTTTTTTTCTTTTCCTTTTCCTTTGGGGAATGATAAGTCATAACTCCAGCCAACCAACCCCAGGGGTATTTGATTTCTGACTCTGGCCAAAGGGGAACGTGCAACACTACAACAGCTGTTCTTCCCCCTTCTCCATTCACTCCCTCCTTCCCTCTCTTTCTCCCCCACCCTTGCCAGCTTTTGTTCAGAGAGCAGCAGTATTCGCTGCATCAACAGACAAACAGATCTCGTCTCAGAGATTAATGCCCACGCAGATCAAAAGCATTCATTTGCTGTGGCTGGGAGATAGATTGTTGTTGCTGTTGTTTTAAGTTGCTGTAATAAGACCTCCCCCAAAAAAAAGGAGGGGAGGGGAACCCTTTGGGTTAATAGGAACTGGTACAAAGTCATTTGTCATCTGAGTACCACAGCTGACCTCTTTTGCTAGAAGCACATTCTTAGAGGAACACAGGTGTATCTCTGCCACATCTCGCCATTAAACCATCCAAGACCTCCATAGTTCATCTCTCATCAAATGCATGCACAGCTGACTGCCCAGGAGTCTTGGAAATACACGGTGGGCCAGCGACATAAGGATCACCTCCTTTTGTTTCGTTGACATAGAATATTCCTTTTTGACATCCTCAGATTTCTGTTCCAGCTGCGCAAGATGGTGGTGAATGCTCTCACAAACATTGTATTGTGGGGTATGTCCATTGTATTTCTCTCGAGGACCTGGGTGCACTCATGAACTTGCTGAATGTGGAGTGTATCCATACTGCACAATTATAGCTGTTCGATCCCACTTCAATTGCCATGGCTCCATCTTTTGGAATCCTGAGATATCTAGTTTTGCGAAGTATTTAGAATTAAATCTGTTAGAGAACTCTAGGACACTTTCCTGAACTACAGAACTAGAGAGCTCTAGCAGAGAATTCTAAATACCTCACCAAACTACAAATCCCAAGATTTCATAAGATAGGCCCATAACCTTTAAAGTTGGGTCCAAGTGCTATAATCGTGCACTGTGACTGCACCCATTGTCAGGAGCTCCTTTGCTTCTTTAACAGTGGGTCCTCTGGATGTGAATTGTGGTTGATGGTGATAATGCAACTCCTTGAGATGAAAGTGGATCTAAAGATATTATGATGTTCCTCTTTAAGTTTACCTTTCAGGTAAAGAATCACGACCATGCTGGAGAATTTGGCATTTTTGAGTTTTTGTTTTAAAGAACTTGAAATGAACCCATGACTAGTCTTCTGGACTGGAAGTTAGTAACGTAGGCAGATCTGACAAAGGCTTTTCAACAGACACAAGACTCAACAATGCAATTATATCCTGTGCTGGTTTATACAGTGAAATGGCAGACTATATGCAAACTATACTGCAATGTAGGATGCTGCCTTGTAATAAGTCATAAGTCTACCTATTGTCAGCTCTGATGGGCAGCCATGGTCTGCAGAGTTTCAGGTGGACATATTTCGTATCTCCATATGGAAATCCCTGGTGTTCCCTGGTGGTCTCCCTTGCAAATAGTAGCCAAGACTGACTCAACTTAGCTTGTGAAATCAGACCAAATTAGGTGTGGTCAGAGTGGAACAAACATGGGAATTAAGTCCTTCAGAAATCAATGTGATTTATGTTTGAGTTGACATGAGTACAACTATGGTTTCAGTTCCTTAGTGTTCACTGGGGCTTACTCACAGGTAAGTGTGTATAGAATTGCAGTACAGCAAACTTTCAGCAGTCAGTGGGTGGTGGATCTTTCCCTTTTTATTTCTCTTTCCTTCACTCTTTTTCCTTGCTCTTAGGAAACTTAAGCCAGATTATAGTCCCTTTCATTACTTTCTGCTACCTTGATCCTCACCAAAATGCGTTCCTAAACTTTCACAAAATAGGATATGTAGGATAAGCAATCAAAGACCAATATAACACGTTAGCACAACATACAGTGCTACTGTGTTGACTTTTTATCTGTGGTTCTCTCTTTCTCTCTCAAAAACGTATTGCTTTATTAATCACATAATTCTAGACAAAGATAATTTTGGCCAATGCAGGGTAGACTGTGCAAAGTACATATTTCATCCCATGAGTGAACTGTTGAAATGAATCTGACTTGCACAAGGCATCTCCAGTACAGGTGAACTGGGATGGCATAACAGGAGATAATTCCAGTGTTTTACTTTGAACCTTTAAATCTAAATAGTCTGAAGGCTCCAGATCCCATCTGATCTTGGACACTAAGCAGGATCAGCCCTGGTTAGTACTTGGATGGGAGACTACCAAGGAATATTAGGTGCTGTATATGTCAGAAGAAGGCAGGCAAATCACCTCTGAGTATTCCTTGCTTAACAACAAAACAACATTTATTTAATTCTTAATCACCACTCCCTATAGATTGAAGTGGGGAACAACAATACAGTCTCATGGACTTAAAGTTTGCGGTTTTGCATATTCATGGAGGGGCAACCTCAGTGAAAATGGGGTGCGCCTCTGCGCACGCCTGTGGGGCTTGAATATTGCCGAATCTCTGTTTTTGCATGGAGTTCAGAACAGATCCCCTGTGAATACAGAGGGCTGATTGTAGATTAACATACAACAATATAACACCAGTTAAAAAGCATTGTATACTAGTCCAAAACACATAACACCAGTTATCAGAGCATATAAAACCAATATATATTTAAAATAACCTGTTCATACCTTAACATTCATAATTTAAAAATCTGGGTAAGCCTGCTAGAAGAGATTGGTCTTTAGTGTTGTTTTAAAGACAATGCAGTGTCTTTAGGGATGTGGTGGCTTAGTGGTTAAGGTGCCAATTCTGACAATCGGAAGATCGGCAGGTTGGCAGTTTGAGGCCCGGGTGCTGCATGATGGGGTGATCTCCTGTCACTAATCCCAGCGTCTGCCAACCTAAGAGTTCGAAAGCATGCAAATGCAAGTAGATAAACAGGTACCACTTCGGTGGGAAGGCAACAGCGTTCTGTGCAATCATGCTGGCCACATGATCACAGAGTAGTCTCTGACAATGTTGGTTCTTTGGCTTAGTAACGGAGGTGAGCACCGCCCTGACGGTTGGACACAACTAGACATTCATGTCAAGGGATTACCATTACCTTTGCTTTTAAAGACAATGTATCCAGCTGTCGAATCTCTTCCAGCAGGTCATTCCACAGTCTGGGGGTGGCTGAAGAAAAGTCCTCTGGGTAACAGTTGCCAGTCTAGTCCTGGCTGTCCGAAGAAAATGTCCAGCAGAGCATTAATGTCTCCCAGAAGACTTGAGGTTCAAGAAAACCCCATGAAGTTCATGTGGTCACCATAAGTTGACAGGTGGCTTGAAGACAATATACACACATATGCCTTTAAAGACACATACAGGAGATACAATAGTGTATCTTATGTATCAGTGCTTCTTGTGCTGTTTGATGTGGGGAACCAGTTAGTAAAATTCCTTGGTCAGGTAGTGAAGCTGAGAGGTGGAACTGGAATAAAGATAAAATCCCAGTGGTTGGTCATCTAAAGTAGCCTTTTGGGGACTTCATTAGATGCCTTTTCCCCCTTGTAAATATTCCAATCCTAGATGTGGCATGATTTTGATGATATTCAGTGTTGTCAGCAGGATCCCACTATCCTTACACAACTGCATTGTGTAAATAGAAGATTTGATGGGTCAAGATACAATACTCTGTTTTACATATTTACTTCAATTTTATCTTTACATCTACATTTCTAACCCTAGAGAGTTCAAAGGCAGCCGTGAAAGCTGATAAGCAAAATTTGATGGAATAGTAAAAGAAGGGGGCACTGGGGTGATCAATGTATGCATGGTGCTTTGTTTTCCTCCATGACTAATTTTTTTAAAAATGTTGTCAGCAAACTGCCTCACTTTACCTCCATAGTCAACCCTCCACATTTGCGGCTTTGACTTTTATGGATTTGATTCATATGTTCTCTCTAGGGATCTCTAGATTCTCCAGTGCAACTCTGTGGTTAATGTCCACAAGAAGTCATGCTGGAGGACCTAGGGATTCCTAGAGCGAACACTTCTTTAGGCACTTATAGGTCCTCCAGTGCAACTCTTACCAACACTGAGTTGTGCTGGAGGATGTAGAGATTCCTAGAGAGGTATATTGTCAGGTTAAAAAAATAGTATTTTTTATTTGTCATTTTCCCACTTTAACGGGGGTCCTGCGCTCCTAACACCAGCAAATGTGGAGGGCCCACTGTAATAATAATAATAATAATAATAATAATAATAATAATAATAATATGAATCTCACTTTTCTCTCAAAATTGGGCCTCAAAGCAGCTTATAGTTTAAAAGAATAATGCAATAAAAACATACCAAAAGTGGAAGAGTTAAACATTGACTTTGGCTATATGGGCTTTTGTTACTGTGGGATTCGGGTTAGCTCGGCACAGTTGCTTTGGTTTCTGGTTTCACACACCACTATTGCTGAAAGGTGTCATGTCCTGAAGGGGGTGCATTTTCTAAAGCATTTATCCTTTGTCCTGCTGATGCAGCATTCACCCATCCCCTGTCCTTGTAAATAAGTGGTAGGGCCCCCAAATCATCAATCCTTGTACCTCCAGCTCAGAACTGCTGATGTGAATTTTTATGAACTCATTTTGACCTTGGATGATCACATGGCATTTTTGGAGGGGATATAAAAGTATTTCTCTGCAATCTGCTGGTAACTGATCTAATAATTAAAGGAAAGACTTCCTTTCAGGGAAGGCAGAAGGAAGCAAGTGATTCGTGGATTGATACAGCATCCCACAGCCAGAGATTTGACAAAACCCCACCTTCTCTTTCAACTCAGAGCTTTGGAAAAGTTTTTTTGGACTACAAATCCCAGAATCCCCCCATCCCACCCCATCCTTACTGGAAGCACTGAAGTTAAGGGGAAAGATCCATAATTTTGTGTAAATGGGTGGGGAGCAGCCTACCTCCCCGACAAGATTGCACCTATTTGCAAATACAGCAATCCCTCACTTAATTGACAGGTTAGAGACAACAGCACTGTCTAAAAGTGGAAATAGCTGAAATGCAGAACCCATATCACTGTATATTATATTATATTATATTAATTACTATATAAACACAAATATAAGTATGAATACCTGTACAGTTCTCTATTATAAGCACATGATGACACCACAAATAACTTCTACAGTATACAGTACACAGACTGAACGAGAAAATGGCACCGCGTTGAAAATAAAGCAGTGTGTCATCGCAAAAGTGTCATGCAGAGAGCCATCTTTTCATTCGGTCTGTGTACTGTAGACTGTAGAAATTGTTTGTGGTGGTGTTGTGTGTTCATAATACAGCACTGTACAGGCATTCATACTTTTATTTGTGTTTATATTTGTGGAAAGAATGGACCACATGTTAAATAAATAGGAACTGGTAACAACAGTGTTGAACAGTGATCAACAACAGTTGATCAGCAAAAAACGATCTGATGAATAGTGGGGGATGCCTGTATTTTAAGGAATCTCTACACAATACAGTCACATCAGTTTGATGTAACTTTAACTGCCATTGCTTCATCCGACGGTATCCTTGGATTTGTACTTGTTGGCAGATTCTGTCAGTTCTAGTGCAAAAAGGAACTTTTCCAAGCTGTGCCCGTTTCACACATGATCAGGGCAGGATATGGCTTAGATTGTGTTTACTTCTAGCAGTGTGAATTTCCACGTGTGGAATGGGCAGAAATTGGAAGTTTCTTTTTGCACTACAACTGTCAGAAGCCGTTGGCAAGTACAAGCAGTGTAAATGGGGAAATGGCTTGTGAAAGGAGGTACTGGACACCTCTTTATGCATTTGTTTACATACTTAATGCAACTACCAGTGTAACCAGGATTTATGCTGAGTTAACACCCTGAGTGAATTCCAGCCCATGGGTTTTAATACATGGCTTTGTTGGCTTCACATACTGTTTGGCTCTCACAGAAGGGCTGTTCTCTCGAGATAACATTCTTGGGGAAAGAACGGTGAGATAAGAGCTTCTGGATCATGATTTTGCCAACAAGCCCTTGTTCAGCTTATCTCAAACCAAACCTAGAAAGTGGATTTTAAAGCAAGGAATGCCTAGATAATATATTCAACTGGAAGTTTGCAAATGGCATGAAACATAAATATTGGCGGATCTGTCCAGGGATCTGTTGCATTTCAGAACTTCTTCACATGGAAAGAAAGCCCTACTGGCAGACAGAGAAACTCCTGGGTCAACAGGCATATTAAATTTCCAAAGGCAGAATGTTACATTGGCATCACCAAAACAGAAGGGGAAAAAAAGATAAGGGTTTGCATAAAATGTGCATATGCTGTGTGTATAGACACCTTTAGAAATAATTACTATAGATTTAAATATACCTTTGAAAAAGAGGAGAACTAGGGACCTAGAGAGCCAGTGTGGTGTAATGGTTTGAGCATTGGACTACAATTCCAGAGACCAGGGTTTGAATCCCATGGAAAACCACTGGGTGACCTTGGGCAAGTCAAACTCTCTCAGCCCCAGAGTACAACCTCACCCCAAAAAAATCTTGCCAAGAAGACCCTGTGACAGGTTTGCCTTAGGGTGTCCATGGATCAGAAATGTTTTGAAGACACACAACAACAACAACAGGGACCAGTCCTCTTAGGAATATATTTATTATTATTGAGTAGTTTGTATGTACTGGTAAAGAATTCCTCTGGTTTATGGACCAAATCTCTGGAAACACAACCAGTAGAAATTTATCTTACCATCTTGTTATTAGATATTTTGGATTTCAGCTCCCATACCCTCTTACTGCTGATAGAAGCTGAAGTCCAAAATGTTTAGAGATCTTCTATCTACCTATCCCAATTTAAAATATGCTCTTTTGCTTCAAAATTTGAGCAATTCCATTTTGAAATACATGGGGTGGGAAACTTCCTGGGGGCCAGGGGCCAATTTTTCTTGAGACCTCCTCCATTGATCATACCCCCACGGCAAGCCCAAATATCTGTTTTCCTCAGCAGTCCTACTCAAAGGGAGAGCCAGCATGGCATAGTGGTTTGAGCATTGGACTACGACTCTGGAGATCAGGGTTCAATTCACCATGTGACCATGGAAACACACTGGATGACATTGGGTGAGTCACACAGTCTCAGCTTCAGAAACCCCATAATAGGGTCAGGGTCATCTTAGGATCTCCATAAGTCAGAAAGGACTTGGAGGCACACAACAACAATAACCAACCTTCTTAAAGTGGCATAAGGAAGTGACATCTATCACTTTCTGTCTCCACTTTGAGAGGAAGTGCAGGGTTTCTACATGGTTTGGGGGCAAACGTTGCCAAAAATTGCACATTTAATTTTTTTGGGGGGGTAGGATGATGGCTTTGGGAAACTGGTGGGGAGTTTCAGGGGACACAAATGTGCGTTCCAGGGATTTCACGGGGCCTGCAACCCACACTTTGCCCACTTCTGACCTAGACTAACATTGACCTGGTCCATCATTGTTTCAGAGAATTTGATCCCTCTTTAACTGCCTATGGATTCTTAGGATTAGTTTCATGAGGGAGTTACAATTCTCTAAGGGATGCCCCTGAAATACAGAAGAGAAATTCTAAATGCCTTTGTTGTTGTTGTATGCCTTCAAGTAATTTCTGATGTATGGGACCCTAGGGCGACCCTATAATGGGGTTTTCTGTACTGAGATTGTGTGACCCTCACAAGGTCACCCAATGGGCTTCCATGGCCGAATTGGGAATCGGATCTTGGTGTCCTTGTGGTCCAATGTGCAAATCACTACACCATGCTGGCTCTCCGTATAAGAGCCTCATGAAATTACTAATCCCAGGATTCCACAAAATGGAGCCATGACAATTGAAGTGATACCAAAATGCTGTCATCATGTTGCGTGGCTACACCCCAAGTCTCCAGGCATCAGCTGAAGTCTTAAGGTACTGCTATGCTTCCCCAGGACTTCACACACACACACACACACACACACACACACCAAGGTGACAAATGCTGAAGGAGGAGCAGTTTGATCCTCACCCACCCACCCCCACCCCACCCATCCGGCATCCATCTCCACCCATCCCTTTCTGGTACAAGCGCCCACAAATTCAGCATAAAGGCTATTTGTATATAGAATCCTAAAATCCTAGAGTTGGAAGAGAGCCCAAGGGCTATCCAGTCCAACCCCATTCTGCCATACAGGACTACATGATCAAAGAACTCCCAACACTTGCCCATCCAGCCTCTGTTTAAAAATCTCCAAAGAAGGAGATTCCACCACTCTCCAAGGCAGCATCTTTCACTGCCAAACAGCTCTTACCTTCAGGATCTTCTTTCTAATGTTTAGGAGGAATCTCTTTTCCTGTAGCTTGAATCGAATATGCTTTGCATCGGTACCAGCACTGGCATTGATGCACCAAAACAAAACTAAACAAAAATAACCAGAAGTGAAGGGTGGGACTGGGGAGAGAGCTGGGTTCATGCATTTTGAACCAACATACCATTTGGATGAAAGCAAGGAATGGAGAGCCAGTACTGTGACTCGTGAGCCATCTTGTTGCACAAGCCTTGGCAGCAGCATTTCCAGAGTCTGGAGGAAAATTCTCCCTGAGAGCTTGTGCTGAGCCTTTCCGACATCCCAGTCACAGCCGTGTAAGGCCCAGAAAAAACTTATCATGTGTCATGAGAGCTGAAGGCAGGGCCATGTGGGATGGAAGTGCTAGTGGGAATGGTAATAATGTTTGCAGCTGCGGGCACATGGGACGCTTCACATTCAGCTGCCAAAACACTGCCTATGCTACAGTTGTGGGTTTGATATATTGCCAGATTAGTCAGGGTCTTCCAGGTTCGGTGCCCATTTCACACTATACCATTATAGCGCTCTTATTCCACTTTAACTGCTGTGGTTCCATCCTATGGAATTCTGGTGGTGGTATCAGGTGAAGCATTGGGGATCTCTGGCTAAAATTTCTAAGTGCCCCTTCCTAAGGTGCTACTTCCAGGGATCCATAGGACAGGACTGTAGCAGTTAAAGTGGAACAATTACGTTATAATTCTATAGTGTGAATAGCGGTATCCCCTTGTGTCTGTTTCCACAATCAGACTGCACAGTGATTCCCAAACTTTGGTCCTCCAGGTGTTTTGGACTTCAACTCTCAGAGGCCCTAGCTGGCTTGGCCAACAGTAAGAAATTCTGAAAGCTAAAATTTCAAACATCTGGAGGACCAAAGTTTGGGAACCACTGAGATAGTGGATCTGTACCTTTTCAATCCATTCTTGACTCAGCCCTTTGACATCACAAAGACCCAACCCTGTGATATCACAGGTTTCTCAGATTATGGGCTTGGAGCCTCAGGGAGAAGGATGCTGCTGACCTAGCAACCTTAGACCCTGAGGTTATAGATGAGTTTACCAGAAATTGTGGATCATAAGTGGGTCACAGTCTGTCTCTGACCCACACCTAGCGTAGAATATTATAGCATACTTTAACTTCTGGCAAGTAGGCCATTCCTAGATGTTGTGCAAAGAACAAGAGAGAGCCATTAGACCTGTCCTATCATTAGACAGAGGAAACTGTCTCATGTAATACATGCTGAGATGAGGAGCAGGAGTGATAGCCCCCTAGCCATCTTCTTCTTTTGGAGGACTGAATTGAGAGTGCTGTAAATCTGTCCTATAACTTTAGAACTAGAACATGTTGTCCTCATTTTTCAAAAGAGTTGCTTTACTAACTAGCTATTTGTGCCAGTAATGAGGAGGAATGGAATTACTTTTTGCCTGTAAAAGCCATGGCTGTAAGTCACTACTTTTCAGTAGAATGGCTTCTCTGCTTGCTACTTATTATTGGTTATATGTCCTGAATCAGTCTGAGCAATGGGGGAGATGGGTCACATGAGTAACTGTCTTGTGCTGAAGCCAGGAAGGACTGATTTGCAATGTCTTTTTCATCCCCTCCCCCTCAGAATCACCAAAATTGCAGTATCTGAATTGGCCACTTGGGGGAATCAGCATATTCCTATATCATCAAATGACACAATAGTAACAATAATGATAGCTTGTTGGCAATGAGTAAATTAGGAGGATACCTTTCAGAACTGTAGGTATAATAATGACTTGTTGGTTGATCAACATGATGAGTAATGAGTAAAGTAACCCATTCTTTTTTTTAAAGTCACATTAAAAGCTTTGGTGCAGGATGTTTCAAGTGGTCTTTGTTAACCCCTTAGACCAAACATGGACAAAGATATACAGGGCACCATTGAGTTCACAGAGCTGAAGATCCAACTAGACAGTCATTTTGTTCTCTGCCTTAAATAGCAAAATGATAAAATTACCAGCTTGGTAGATGAAGGGAATGCTGTAGATATAGTATATCTTGATTTCAGTAAGGCCTTTGACAAGGTTCCCCATGACATTCTTGCAAACAAGATGGTAAAATGTGGGCTAGAAAAAGGAACTGTTACATGGATTTGTAATTGGTTGACTGGCTGAACCCAAAGGGTGCTCAACAATGGCTCCTTTTCAACCTGGAAAGAAGTGACCAATGGGGTGCCACAGGGCTCTGTCCTGGGCCCAGTGCTATTCAATATCTTTATTAATGACTTGGATGACGGTATTGGGGGCATAGTTATCAAATTTGCAGACGACACCAAATTAGGAGGAGTAGCTAATACCCCAGGATCAAAATTCAAAATGACTTGAACAGACTAGAAAGCTGGGCCAAAGCTAACAAAATGAAATTCAACACGGAGAAATGTAAAGTACTGCACTTAGGGAGGAAAAATGAAAAGCACAGATATACAATGGGGGACACCTGGCTGAACCGGACTACGTGTGAAAGGGATCTAGGAGTCCAAGTAGACCACAAGTTGAACATGAGTCAACAGTGTGATGCAGCAGCTAAAAAGGCCAATGCAATTTTAGGCTGCATCAATAGAAGTATAGTGTCTAGATCAAGAGAGGTAATAGTGCCACTCTATTCTGCTTTGGTCAGGCCTCACCTGGAATACTGTGTCCATTTCTGGGCACCACAATTCAAAAAGGATGTGGAGAAACTGGAGCGTGTCCAAAGGAGGGCAACTAAAATGGTGAAGGGTCTGGAAACCAAGCCCTATGAGGAACGACTTAGGGAGCTGGGGATGTTTAGCCTGGAGAAGAGAAGGTTAAGATGTGATATGATAGCCTTGTTTAAATATTTAAAGGGATGTCATATTGAGGAGGGAACAAGCTTGTTTTCTGCCGCCCCAGAAACTAGCACCCGGAACAATGGGTGCAAGCTCCAGGAAAAGAGATTCCACCTCAACATTAGGAGGAACTTCCTGACAGTAAGGGCTGTTCGACAGTGGAACACACTCCCTCTGCGATTTTGGTGGAGTCTCCTTCTTTGGAGGTCTTTAAATAGAGGCTGGATGGCCATCTGTCGGGGATGCTTTGATTGGGAGTTCCTGCAGGACAGGAGGTTGGACTGGATGGTCCTTGTGGTCTCTTCCAACTCTATGATTCTATGATTCTATGTCTTGGGCTGGTCCTGTCATTAACAGTGGATGGCTAGCTAGTTGAATGAATTGTCCCTTTGCCCTTTGGAACTTTTTTGGGGACCCTACAAGCAAGGCACAACCTAATCCTAACATTTCAGGGAGGATCCTGCAGAAATTGGTCCTAAGGGTTAACTGGTGGGTCATGATCTCCTTCATCTGACCATCTCTATCAAGCTTAGGTACTGAAGTGTCATTGTTTACCAAAAGAACGATGCTGTCTCCTTGACTCAGCACCATTCTAGAGACAGCCTGACACTGTGTGGTACCCATCAGCAGTGGGCAGCTTAAATGTGAAGTGAGCTGGCTTCATGCTTTCATTATCTACTTATCTCTTACTAGCATCTTTGGATCCACCAGCTGAGATGGGTCCTGGGGCAAAATCTATGGAATTAAATCCATAGCTCAGGAATTTGTTTTGAGTGGAAGAACTTGAATGAACTCTCATGCTTTCCATGCAGACATCCGCTCCTACTTATCTCCAGCTTTCTTTCATTTCAGAAGTGTAATGTAGGGTGCTGCTTCTCTTGCTAAACCATTAGAACCAGAAATCTTTGCAGATCATATAGATATTCCCTCTAAATCCTTGCCTATCACAAACAGTACCTAGTGGTTTAGACTGATATTCCCAATAAATCTTTGCATATCACCAAGAGAACCTAGTGATTCAAAACTATCTTCTGCTTATCTCTCATTTAAATGAACACCAATTTCTTGAGTTGTGTTTGTATGAACCTCTCACATCTTCTAACACATTGTGTGTGCACAAATAGGTGGGCACAAATGTCTACCTTCCAACTACCCTGATTTGTCAGGGACAATTCTCTGTCATCCCAATTTCCAGTTACTTTTAGAATGTCCCAGGCTTTCTCTCCTCCTCCCACTTTTACCCTTTCTCTTTAGCTTACTTCAAACTAGGGCTGTTGCCACACTGCCCAAATAAAGCAGCTTGATACTGTCTTGGTCTAGTGCTATAGAATTCTGGGATTTTGAGCTTATGAGCTATTTAGCCTTCCCTGTCAGAGAGCTCTGGTGCTCCACCAAATTACAAATCCCAGCATTGCATAACATTGAGTTAAAATGGTGTCAAACTGCTTTATTTCTGAAGCGTGGCATCAGCCTGAATTCAAGGTGGAAGAGAAGAGAAGGGGCAGAATTTTGACCTTCCCAGTAGTTTTAGGCAAACGTAACTGCTGCAGATTCTCTAGTTTGTGCATTCTTCCTCAGTAATACCTTTTGCCATCTTGACTTGACTGTGATGTTGCTTGGCCACACATGTCCAGGTTTTCATCTGTGAAACGTTGGAGGGTATGCCTTCTGATCATCATCACTTCTCCCATTCCCTTCCCATCCACATGTCTACCGATAAGGTTACCAACTGACCAGAAGAAAATCTACTGGCCTACTCTTGTGCCTTCAATGGTAGATTGATGTAAACAAATCAGGAACTGAAACTTTCCAGAGCTTCTCAAGGAATAGAGCAGGGGTAGGCAACCTTTTTGAGCCGGGGGCCGGGTTGCTGTCCCTCAGACAATTGGGGGGCCGAAGCACCAAAAATAAATAAATAAATAAATAAATATAAAAATAAAATTAAAAAAATATTTTAAAAATATGCATGCACACTCTCTCAGCCCCAGAAAAGCCATGGCAAAACCCCTGTGGAGATTTTGCCAAGAAAAATCCAAGAACAAGTAATAACAACAATAATCAATATCATCATGGCGGGTGGCGGCGGCGGCAGGACCAGCCTGGGGCCGGTCCAAAGGCCTCGGGGGGCCACATCCGGTCCCTGGGCCTTAGGTTGCCTACCCCTGGAATAGAGGCTTCCATCTTCTAACACCATCTTGTCAAGCTACTGTTTTAAAGGCAAAGCTACAGGGCTTGGTGGGCAAGTTGCCAAAGCACTACCTGATAGGGCTGTCGTATGAGTGGCATTGCGCCAGATTAGAAACTGCAGGGAGGTCCTGTGTATGTGTTCAGAGCAGGAGTGGTTAATGTCAGAGGATTAATAACAATAACTCCCAGTATTCCTTCCCAAGGCGATACTGGCCAGTGGTTTTGGAACATGTAGTCCAACAATATCTGGAGAGCCACACAGTTCCAATGCCTGGTTTAGAGCCTTTCTATGCAAATTGAATAAACATACGGTTCAACTCTGTTAGGACTGTACAAGAGGGGCGTCACTAGTGGGTGCGAGGGATGCGGTTCACACCGGGTGACACCTGAGAGGGGGATGTCCCCTGATGGAAAGGGGTTGCCTTCTGGGTCTGGCAGCTCTGCTGGCCAGATGGGAAAGTGAGTCTTCTCCCTTTGCTGCTCACCCAGAGGGTTTGCCAGACCTGGAAAAAGCTGCTGAAGAGAGGAACTGTTGTGCCTTCAAGTTGTTTCCAACTTATGCCGACCCTAAGGTGAACCTATCATAGGGTTTACTGGGCAAGTTTTTACTAAGGGGCTTGCCATTACAATCATCTGAGGCTGAGACAATGTGACTTGCCCAAGGTCACCCAGTGGGTTTACATGGCCGGTACTCAAACCCTGGTCTCCAGAGTTGTAGTCCAATGCTCAAACACAGAGAAGGATCATATTAAAAAATGATCTGCATCAGCTGTCAAATATACTAGGTACACCACTCCTATACCATTGATTGCTTTGGGAATACATATTTAAGTGGCGATTCTTCATGTTGATTCCTCCTGCCTCTCCCCAAAACACTGTGTATATCACAGAAAACATTCCAGCCTGACTCTTTCCCGAAACTACTTGTTTTGTGAAAATGGGTGTATTCAAGGAACTATTTTTCCAAAGAGGTACAGTCTCAGGAGAGTATTACCATGTGTCCGTATGTGTCCTGCCTACAAGCAACTTGAGACATTTGGGTACAAATGCTGGAAAGGATAAGCCGACAAGGCAATGCTTGATATTCCAAATGCATTCATTGGCTTTGAGACTGCAATCCTCCATATCTTTTTATAGCGTTTTTACACATTCCATTAAAATCAATGGAGCCCATTTGTAAGTAAATGTGGTTAGAATCAGCCTGTTATTACTCCTCTCCTCTTACCTCTCCTGTTTTAGATTACTTTTGTCTTTTGAGCATGATTTTCAGGAAGAGGGACCCATAGGGAGTTCGATTAGGCTCACCTTCAGTTGCTCTTGCTCTGGTACGCACAATGTACTATTATCTCTGAATCCTCCCAGAACTAGCTTTGTGCAATATACAAGCACGGTAAAATGGCTGGCATGTAATTCATTATCCAAGGAAACGGTACAGGCTTTCTGGCTGTTCAATAACATTCTCACACATTGCGGCAACAGATAGTGCAAAACTCAGCATGAAGAAGGGTTACGTTAACACATCCTTGCACTCTGGGTTAGTTTAATGCTTCAGGCACTTTGAAAGTCAGGGTGAAGGGATGCAAATGAAAGCACGGCTTTTAAGTATGCATTCAATTGGGCTGCAAAATTTGTTAGTGGATCTCCTCCTCCAGAACCTTTGGCAGTAATCTAACAGAAACACCAAAGCTGGGATCCTGTCGCTGACTTACGCAGATATAGAAGCAGTTTGACATTTTTGTCCAATGCAAGAACATCCATATTTAGAACCCTGAAAAATTTGTCTTTCACATTGAGTACTGAACATGCACTGAATATTTTGCATGCAGATGCACATTGTCCATTGACTATTAGATATGCAATGAATATTACACATGCAAATCCACACTGCACATTGAATATTAGATGTGCATTGAATATTACCCATGTAGATTAAGTATTGCACATATGCACAAATGTGCATTTCACACTGAATGTTTCACTGTAGATGTGCAGTGTACATTGGAGATTCTGCATGCACATGAACATTATGCCATGAATATTATGGATATAGATCATGCACATCAAGTTGTGCAACAGTCACATAATGAGGTAGAGTTGTACAATAGTCATATAACTCTGTGACTGTAAAGGTATCCTCCCTCTCCTTGATGTAGGATGTTGACCCTTGCCTTGCTATCACCTGCATAGGTCAAGGTTGGGGAACCCATGGTCCTTTAGTTGTGATTTACCACAAGAACGAATTCAAATCGCACAGCACAGACTATTATGTTCCAAAAATCTGAGGGCTGTTCTGTACTAGCTCCTGGTTTTGGTTTTTCTTTTGTCTTGACCCTACTGAGAATCGCAAGACGCCTCTCTTCTTCAGAGTGCAGGCTTCCTCCTGAGTTAAATGAATGCAAACATTCAAATTTTGAAGTGCATTTGCAGCAAATGTAGCAAGCAATAATGCGTGAGAGGCAGAATAAGGGGGGGAGCTGGGGCTTGCTGAGAAACTGGGAATGCAGAGGATTAACCATAGCCATCTCTCTAGTCCACAGCACTTGGAGGCTATGTAGTCAAATTGTATCTGGAAGGCTATACAACCCTGGTATAGGAGGAGACAACAGAATCCCATGCATGTCTCCTTGAGTTATGTTGTAGAAGAAAAGCAGAATGTAATTAATGAATTTAAATAAATTATAAATCTGTTGAATGCAGCTTTCCCCTGCCACTTTACCTCCATGCCAGGAAAATCTTTTCTTGCAAATTTCTATATCCTAGGCAACCCATGTTTAAAAGCACAGGAACAGAGACAGCAAAGAAAAAAGTGGTGACCTTCTGTGGGTATATTCATACTACTCAGTTATAGCACTTTGATCCCACCTCAGCTGCCACGGTCCCATCCTATGGAGCCCTGGGATTTGAAGTTTCATGAAATACTTAGAATTTTCTGCCAGAGAGATCAAATGCTGCTGTTCAGGGAAGTGTACTAGAAAATTCTAAGTATCTCTCCAAAGTACAAGTTCCAGGATTCCATAGGATGGAGCCGCAGCTGTTGAAGTGGTATTGTACTGTGATAATTGTACAGTGTGGATTCACCCTGTGACTCATGTGCTTGATAACTGTATAGAAGAGAGAAATTTGGCAGGTGAAGTCTATCATAAGTATTCCCAGCTTTTCAGCCAGCCCAAGGCTCAGTGCCTTTGACAGCAGCCTGGTGAGCCGACATTTGCAGGTGATTATATTTATTTCATGCTTCAAAAAATTCTATCTGCATGCTTCTGTTAATCAAGTTACTGTGAAAAAGTACAGGAACAGGCCAGGATCTTGAATCCGGTCAGTTGGCAACTAGGTAGATAGACAGAACGATCAACAGTAATGAAGTCTGATTCACATTACATCAATGAGGGCAGAGAACCACTCTACATTTTAGTCTAAATTTTAAAAGAATTACTATTTTGGGAATAAGGTTGTATATCTTGGATAGCGCATGTAAATATTGGACTATAATGTGGATTCACCAACCCACTGTGATTGAGGCTAGCAGCCTCTCCTCATAGGCAGACAGCCATATAACTGAGATGGTAAGATGCAGGCATCTTAAGGGAGGTACACCACTGGTTTCCAAACATCTACACAGTTATCACATTTAGGGGGGTTGCAGACTGTGAAAAATAGTGTGAATTCAGTCCTCTTTTAGGGTTAGGGTTAGTGCTAGGGAATCATGGGAATTGTTATTTTTCTGAGACATTGAACCTTCTTTGTCAGAGAACTCTAGTGCCACAATAAAATTCAGTTCCCATGATTCCCTAACCTTAACCCTAACCCTAAAAGTGGACTGAATTCACACTATTTTTGACAGTCTGCAACCCCCCTTAGATACTGAAAAGATTATATGAGTGGGACAAGGCTCAGTGGGAGAAGAAAGGAGAGGCCCCAGGTTTTTAAAAAAATATTTTAAATTTTTATTTAAAAACATCATATCTTACCAAATGTTAACAACATGAAACTATGTACATGTAAATACATTTAGGATGTGCATATGGCATTGTAATTTTAAAGTATCATTTTATTTTTGCTAGTTGCTTTATACAGAGCCAGCATGGTGTAGTGGTTTGAGCGCTGGACTATGACTATGGAGACCAGAGTTCGAGTCCCTGCTCGGCCATGGAAACCCACTGGGTGACCCAGAGCAAGTCACTCTCTCTCAGCTTCAGAGGACTGCAATGTCAAACTCCCTTTGAAGAAACTTGCCAAGAAAACTCAGAAGGCTTAGAGTCTCCATAAGTCAGAAATGACTTGAAGGCACACAGCAGCAGCAACAGTTATTTTATGTCACAACTATTATCATTCAATTAAGTGATATATGGGAATTACAATTTATGAGTAACATTAGTACAAAAAACATTACTAAGGATTCTGTAGGGAGTGGTATGGAAGGAGGTCAATGGGGGAGTGACACTATGAGTTACTGGACCTAGTGATACCATGGATCATGAAAATCTTTTTCCACATCAGAGACTTTGCTGGGGGTAGGGCTTTGAAGTAGTTGGTATACTTTCCTTGCAGTTTTTCAGCCTCACTACCTGTTAGGGACAGAAAACCCTGACAGACTCCAAGGTACAGTTTCTATGGGCATTGGTGCTTGTAAAGACTCTATGACCCCCAAATTAAAGGTTCTCAGGTGGCATCTGTCTAAGGGCTAGTCTACACATAAGTGTATTATGTGAATTGTTTGGATTTTTCCACATTCTCATCAAAGCTGCATGTAGACAAGCCCTGAGACCCTTAATTTTCTTCACTTTTCTGCACAAAATTTGCATCTGTTCACCCTCCCCCTGCTGAAAATGCACAGCCATGAGAATCCATGTTAGGTGGATGGACAGCCCCATGTTTGATAGCGTGCATCCTTGCAGATATTTGCAGATTCGTGGTAAAAACCACAAATCATTTTCAGTCGAGTTTCTGGAGTTTTTCACCCCTCAGTCCAAATCCCCCCCCATCCAGCTACCCCTGAATAGTGTGTAGCTGGATTGCAGTGTATTCAATCCGAATGAGGAGTACACTCATCCCTCCACATTCACTGGGGTTAAGGTCACAGGACCCTCGCGAATGTGGAAAAACCGCAAATAACAAAAACACGATGTTTTTACCTGAGAGAACACCTCTCTAGGAATCTCTAGGTCCTCCAGTGCAACTCTGCGGTCAACATCTGCCAGACATTGACCATAGAATTGTGCTGAAGGAGCTACAAATGCCTAGTGGAAGGTTCATTCTAGGAACCTCTAGGTCTGGTGCAACTTTTATTAAAGTTGACAATAGAGGTGTGCTGGAGGAACTAGATCAGGGGTCGGCAACCTACGGCCCCCGGGCCGGATGCAGCCTGCGGAGGCCTTTGGACCGGCCCCTGTTCGGTCCTGCCGCCGCCACCGCCGCGGCTCTGCTGCCGCCTTTCGTGGCCGCAGGGCTCCAAAATGGAGCCTCAGAGGAGTCCTGCGGCAGCGCTGGACCTCTCGGAGCCCCGGCACTGCCGAGGGAAGCCTCCTGGGGGGCACCCGCGGTGGCGCTGGGCCTCTTGGAGGTCTGGCGCTGCTGAGGGAAGCCTCCTGGGGGGCACCTGCAGCAGCGCTGGGCCTCTCAGAGGCCTGACGCAGCTGAGGGAAGAGTCCTGGGGGGCACCCGCGGCAGCACAGGGCCTCTTAGAGGCCCGTTGCTGCTGAGGGAGGCCTCCTGGGGGCCCCCTGCGGTGGCACTAGGCCTCTTGGAGGCTCGGTGCTGCCGAGGGAGCCCTCCTGGGGGCCCCCTGCCGTCGTGCGCATGCGCACGTGATGCGGGCAGGGGGCGTCCGCCATTTTGTTTTTCAAAATGGTGGCGCACGGGCGGGGGGGAAGCGCGCATGTGTGCCACCCCCCAGAGCCATTTCCCCCCTTCCCAGCCCATCGGCAAAAAAAATTGCTGACCCCTGAACTAGATATTCCTAGAGAGAACATATTAATAAAATCCATGAATAATCAAATCGAAAAAGTCAAAGCCGCATGTAGACTAGGTTTGAGACTCTGAATGTAGGTACATGTGGGCTGAGATACTATGGGGGGAAGCAGACGGGCGGCCATGGGCCGCCCCAGGAAGCTGCGCTGCGGGGCCGAGGTATCCCCACACCTCGGCCCCGCGGCGCAGCTTCGCCGCCCCTGGAAGGAGCGCTAAATGGGTGCTCCTTCCACAAGTCGCCGAAGGCGCACCGCAAAAGGCTGCCAGCGCACCTTCGGCGACTTTTCCGCTGCAGCGTGTATGGACGCTGCAGCGGGAGGTCCTCCTCGGAGCGCTGGCCGTGCGGAGGGCCGGCTGCTCCGAGGACGACCTGGGGAAGGGGTTGGGGAGCCCACTGTACAGCTGCCCCTCCCTTTCCCTGCCCCCAAAATGGCTCTTTAAGCCGTCTGCTTCCCCCCTATAATGATTCAACATAATGTGAATATCCCAAATTACATTATGTAGCCCCTATACTGAATATCAGCATAGCAAATATATAGGGCTCAATGGTCAATGTGTATGAATGACAACCCATTATACAGTTGCAATGTTCAATGCATAGAGACAGTGAGCAGGCATATGCTAACCTGTGTGCCCTCGTGTGTTACCACATGTGCAATGGCTCCAAATCTGCAACTACATTTATGCCACTGTCAGCTGGATACAACCATTGCACACCACTGTACATGCATGGTACAACTGGCACTTGCATACATCGCTAATAGGATGCTGGCCATGAAAATCCACACGACCAATCCAGTTTAGCAGCCTCTTCCCATGGCAGTCATCCAGATGTCTAATGAAAACCCACAAACAGGACAGGAGGACAATGGCATTTTCCTGCTCATGTTCTCCAGCAACGAGTATTTAAAGGTCCAGACTTTGAAGTTAACATATAGAGCTGCAATCCTGTATGGGTCAGCATAGTTTAGGAGGTCCACATGCGGACCTATTCTAGGCTGATCCATATACCAGCCCCAACTTATTGAACAGCCTCTGACACACATAGGACGTTTTCACACGGGGCAAAAAAGGGAGTCATTCCTACCTCCATCCGGCCCCACTCCGGCTCTGTGCAGGAAAAGTTCACATGACGTCGCAGCAAGCCCCTCCTTATCCTTCGCCATCCCTGCGCCATCCCTACCTCACTCCGGGGTCTTGCTCGTCGTGTTCAAACTACGTCGCAGCAAGCCCCGCCCCATCTTGCGCAATCCCTGCGCCATCCCTGCCGCTAGCCGGCTTTAGCCCCATCTTTTTAATTCCTTTTTTAAAAAGGAATTACAGGCGCTTCTGCTGGAGGCAATCAGGAGTCATTCCGGCGGCTGCTGTTTTCGCCGCCGGAATGACTCCTGATGGCTTCCAGGGGGCTTCCAGGCGGCTTTAGAGCCGCCTGTGTGAAAACGTCCATAGACAGACCCAGGCTTTTTTCCTGTTTTGTGTGGAGTGGACAGGATTGCAGCCCTGTAACCAAACATGAAATGGTTACAGCAGCCCTGAAATCACTAGAGGACTCTGGTAGATTTCAGTGCTGCCATAATCATTTTGCATCTGGCTGCAGGAACACAGCCAGACACTTCTGCCAATTTTCCCCAGCTATCCACCAGCCATGAAATAACCATAAAGGAGGCTTCAGAGGATGTTCAGTAAATTGAAGCAGTTTTTTTGGGGGGGGATCCTGGATTGGGGAGGGAGATAATCCCAACCTCTACAGCCCCTAAAACACACACACACATGTGTGAAGGAAAATTACACATGTGTATGTTCTTAACAGGATGCCAACTGGGGTGTGTCCACTCTACACAGTTATCACATTTAGATGCTGTTTTAATTGCTATGGCTCAATTCTATGGCAACATGGGAATTGTTGTTTGGACTGCTCAGTCCAATGCAATCCTGGGGTTTGTAATTTGGTGAGGCACTAGAGCTCTCCTCTAAATACCTCCTTCAGCTGTAAATCCCAAAATTCCACAGGAGCTTACAACGACAGTTAAAGTGGAATCATAGTGCTAGGATTATGTAATAAGCAAAACCCCCGAGTGTGACTACACTATACATTTGTATAAAGACACTGTGATATTTGGCAATTGCATTTTCAATTCCTTCCTGCTCCTAGTCAGAGGAGAACATCCTGCACTGCATGGGACTAATAATTTGACTCTATTCTTCATATGTTTATATGCTAAATCCTTGCAGGAACATCTAAATCAGCCAAACCTCCTCTGGGGAAATAAGCAAAATATTGTACTTGGAGCAAATGACTTGTGATGTTGGCAGTTTGGTTTCCATTACAAAACTGAGGATGAATAATAGAAGGGGCAGACTTCTGCAATGGTTTCTCAGACACAAAATGGTAATCATGGCTGTCATCTATACCTGGCAATTTGTTCTTTACCTAGAAATCAGGGATGAGAAAACTGCGGCCCCATTGTAGCTCCAGGGTTGCAACTAGACCATTGCCCTCAAAATAAGAATTCTGCCCTCCAATTTTTCCTTCAGTCCCCAAATTTCTAGTATTGCAGAGGTCAGATACTGAAAATTGTTCACATCTAGAACTCTTCTATTTGCTATGTTCACATTGCTTTGGTCTCTTTGCCTTCTCCTTTTCTTTGGATTTCTTGGTGTGTGCCTTCAGGTCATTTCCGATTTATGACAACCATAAGGCACATGGATCATAGGATTTTCTTGGCAAGATTTATTCAGAGGGGGTTCCTCTGAGGCTGAGAGTGTGTGATTGCCCAAGGTCACCTAGCCAGTTTCCATGGCTGAGTACAGATTTGAACCCTGGTCTCCAGAGTTGTAGTTTCCAGCGCTCAAACTACTATACCACACTAGTTCTTTCATTTTTTGGATGCCTTGACTGAATTTCTAAATGCTCAACTAAAGTTTTAATGTAGATCTCAGTGCTGCCATAATCATTTTGCATCTGGCTACAGGAACACAGCCAGACACTTCTCCTAGAAATGTGGAAATGGGAAGAAAATTTCATTGAGGGGGTGAGGAATTCTTACTGGGGGGGAAGTGCTCATTCCTACCAGCCCCTAGCTAATTTTGTGTAGCCATTTTTGTTTGGGTCCCAGGCTTCACCCAGTCCTTCTAGCATTCCCCCATAATATTTTGCTTTGAAAAAACATGCAAAAAATATACTACACGCTAATATTAGATTTTCTATCTCTATTGTTATATGAGAGCCAGCACGGTGTAGTGGTTTAAGTGTTGGGACTGATATTATGGGGGACCAGAGTTCAAATATAAATTAGTGAGGAAAGAAAACATAACATAATAGCAACACAAGGAAGAGCAAGCACAACTATCCTTTTGAATATGGTTGGTCCTCTACATTTGTGGCTTTGACTTTTGCAGATTTGATTAATATGTTCTCTCTCGGATTTGCTAGGTTCTCCAGAGAAATTCTGCTGGAGGTTGACCATAGAGTTGTGCTGGAGGACCTAGATTCCTAGAGAGGCATTTGTAGGTCCTCTAGAATGATTCTATGGTCAAATTCTGGTAGATGTTGACCATAGAGTTCTGTTGGAGGACCTAGAGATTCCTAGAGAGGTCCACAGGTTAAAGAAAGTGTTTTTTTATTTGCGTTTTTCCCCACTTTCATGGGGATCCTGTGCCCCAATCCAGTAAATGTGGAGGACCTATGGCATATATATATATATATATAGAGAGAGAGAGAGAGAGAGAGAGAGAGAGAGCATTACTACTTTTGTTTATTGGTATGGCTTTTGTAAACACGTTGTTGATATAACTCTGTACAACTCTGGAGACCAGGGTTCAATTTGCAGCTCAGCCATATAAACCCACTGGATGACCTTGGGCAAGTCACATGCTCTCAGCCTTAGGGGAAGGCAATGGCAAACCTCCTTTGAACAACTCTTGCCAAGAAACCCCCATAATAGGTTACCCTTAGGGTTTCCATATGTCGGAAAGGACTTGAAGATACACAACAGTAACAACAAGATTGGCTTCAGCCAGCAAAATGTACCCGCACAATCCACGCAAGAGAATACTGGACCAAAAGCTGCACCTACACAGCAGAGTTAACAGAGTTGGACACTGCTTCAACTACCATCGCTCCATGCCAGTGCAATGGCTACCTATCATTAGCAGAAAAATCAGATCCTTTCTAGGATTTGTCATTTTGTGAGATATTTAGACTTAGGGGGGTTGCAGACTGCCAGAAATAGTGTGAATTCAGTCCACTTTTAGGGTTAGGGTTAGTGCTAGGGAATCATGGGAACTGTTATTTTTCTGAGACATTGAGCCTTCTCTGTCAGACAACTCTGATGCCACAATAAAATACAGTTCCCATGGTTCCCTAACTCTAACCCTATCCCTAAAAGTGGACTGAATTCACACTATTTCTGGCAGTCTGCAACCCCCCTTACTCTAGAGAGCTCTGGTGCTACAACAAATGAAAAATCCCAGGATTCCATTGGATGGAGCCATGACAGTTAAAGCAGTGTCAAACTGCATTAATTCTGCAGTGTGGCAGCAGCCTGAGACAGTGATTCAAAGGAGTTAAGCTATTACAAAGATTTTTAAGGAAGGAGAGGTGAAAAGGAGAGAATGAGAGAGAGGGAATGAATGCCTATTTCCCCAGATGAGTGATGCCAGCTCTGTAGGGAACGGGTTCAGTAGATTTGCCAGTAGAGAGACTATTTGTAAAGTCACTCAAACATGCTGCTGATTTGATGAACTCTCTCTAGGAGGCATAATTTTCTGACGGATATATTTTGATGGACAGCTTTCTTATGCTGGGTGTATGGCAGCCTTTCCCAAAGCGGTGCTCCTGAGATATGCTAACCTGGCTGTAGGATGATGGGAATGGTAGAACAAAAAGCTTGGAGGACACCAGGAAGCTTATCCTACAAGCAATTAAACTGCCTTACCTGAGCCGGCTTAAAATTTAAAACGGGTGGCATCCTGATTTTATCACATGGATTTAGCCACCGAAAGCTCCTGACTTCGAAAAAAGCTGCACTGTGCACCCCTGGGAGCAGCGATGGACCCGGGCTGCACCCAGGAGGAGATTTTGGTGGCTAAATCCTTGTGATAAAATCAGGATGCCTCCCGTTTTAAATTTTAAGCTGGCTCAGGTAAACCGGTTTAACTTGCTTATGTGATAGTCTCCCAGGTTAGAAAACGAGACCAGAAAATGTTCCCTGCTAATTCATCGCTTGAGGTCCAAGTTGGTTGATATTTTGCTCACAAAATGGGCAATCAGTTGTCCATCGGAAACCTGCCACATAGGGTCCTTTCACACTAGACAATTAAAGTGCTATGATTCTACTTTAATTGCCATGGCTGCATCCTCTGGAATCTGGGGATTGGTAGTTTAGGGATGGGTGCTTAGGATTCTCAGCCAGAGAGCTCTTTGGTTTTTTGTTTTGTTTGGTTTTTTGTTATTATTGTTTGCTTTTGGGGTAATGATGCCCTTAAGATGAAGCTATCACAGGGTTTTCTTAGCAAGATTAGTTCCTCTGAGGCTGAGAGAGTGTGACCCATTCTTCCCACCATTTCAGTCTACAGATAGAATCATAGAGCTGGAAGGGGCCCCAAGGGCCATCTAGTGCAACCCCCTGTTGAGATGATGTAGTGGTTTGAGTGTTGGAGTAGGACACTGAGAATTTAGGATTCAAATCCCCATCTGGCCGTGGAAACCCACTGGTTGACCTTGGGCAAGTCACACTGTCTGAGCTTCAGAGGGACTATGAACAAGTGGGAGATTTGAAGTCTGGTCTCCCAGAGTCTTAACCTAACACCCAAACCATTATATCATATTGACTCTCATTGCCTCTGCTACTAGAGTTTATGTAGCTGTCCTAACTACTAGACACTGGACGTTTTCACACGGGGCTTTAGGCGGAGGCAATTCTACCTCACGCCGGCCCCACTCCGGCTCCTCTTCCAGCTTGTTCAGACGCACGCCGCAGAAAACCCCGCCCCTTCCGGTGCCATCCCTGCGTACGTCCGGCTTCTAGCTCCGTGTGTTCAAACGCACGGAGCCTTAAGTCCGGCGTCCTTCCGGCGTCCCTCCGGCCTCAGCATGTTCAACTCCGGCTTCAGCGGCGGAAAGGTAATTCCGACTTTTAAAAGGAATTAGCCTGCCGCCGCCGGAGCCATTCCGGAGTGGGGCCGCGGGAGGTAGGATTGCCTCCACCAAAGCCCCGTGTGAAAACGTCCACTGATTGTCTCCTTCTCCATGTATCATCCAATCCCTTTTAAAAACCAACTAACTTGGCAGCCATTATGACTACATCTTGTAAACCCTGAACTTCAGAGATTTAATCAAACACTGCAGAAATAAGTCCCTCCTTTTTTATACTGTACTCTCCCTATATAGTATGTATTGGTAGTGAAAATGGATCCTGCATTACACTGGGGGGCAATGGCCCTGTTTAAAGGGTGCAGTACAGCGATGTATGGTACTGCCCTGTGCCAGATCTGGCCCATAGTTCAAGGCTTCCCCGAGAGTTTGTTGTTGTTGTTGTTTTGTGCAAACACTGATACATGTTACTGCTACAAGATAAACTTTATTGATAGTAAATGATGTAGCTGATGGTACACAGCCGAGAAACATTTTAGCTGTGTTGTGCTAAAGGGCCCAACATCCTTGCACAGCCAATGGTAGAACTGGGTCCCAAACAAAATCGGTTTTACCTAGGAGATCATTGTATTACAAATAACGCGACTTATCCCTGACAGGATACAGTTGCGTTTTGGATTAATAGCTGATATTATCACATTCATAGAATTATAGAATCATAGAGTTGGAAGAGACCACAAGGGCCATCCAGTCCATCTCCCTGCCATTCAAATCATTGCTGCTGCCGCTGGGCAATTGCAACCTGGCTGCAGCCCGGGGCCCATTCGTGCTTATCCAGCCTCTTTTGAAAAATAGGATTAATCCTCTGTCATCCCACTTTCCCAGTTACTTTAAAAATGTCCCAGTTTCTCTCCCTTTCTTCCCTTTCCCCCATGTCCTCAGTTTATTTCAATTGCTGCAAAATTAGTTCAAAGTAGTTTGCACTCAATTTACTCCAAAGAGGTAGAGTAGAGGGTTGAAGCTTGCCCTTTCCTGGAGACACAGGCAAAAGCAAACTAGTTGGTGTGCTCTTCTTCCTTCTTAACTTGCCCCCAAATGACCACGCTTTGGTGTTGCTTGACCACTCGTGTCTCTGTTTGCATCCGTGAAATACTGGAAGATATGTTTGGATTAAGAGAGCCAGCCTGGTGCAGTGCTCTGAGCATTAGGGACCAGGGTTTGATTCCCACCTCAGCCATGAAACCCACTGGGTGACTTTGGGCAAGTCACGCTCTCTCATCCTCGGGAAAGCAACGGCAAAGCCCCTCTGAACAAATCTTGCCAAGAAAACCCCGTGATGGATTCATCTTCGGGTTGCCGCAAACTGGAAACGCCTTGAAGGCACACAACAAGAAATGTTTGGAAAGGGGCTTTGTTGGTTGGTATTGCTGCAGTGTGGTGGGCCTTAGCAGATGCCCAGTGATGCCCTCCCCTGATGGAAGCCTTGTTTCTTGGTTCACATCTTCCTGGGCAGAGCGAGGGCAGCATGCCTGCCTTCCCTACTGCGTCTTTGTTAGCTGCTGATGACTTCTTTCGTGGATCATTAACTTGGATGAAACAACAAGCTGCATCTGTCTTACACTCATTCATGTGAAGGTCTGGGGAAAGCCCACAGCAGTGACCGTGTTATTCCAAGTTTGCAAGCAGCTAAATGGTGTTTGTTCTGCTACTCATCTTGAGACTTCTTTTCCTCCTTTGACTGTGCAATGTGTGCTGCGTTTAAAGGTTAAATAAACCAGTGTAAAAATGCCCGAGATATATCATTGCTATAGCTTTGTAAGGGGCTCTGAACTGTATTGTTCTCTTCTCCTCCTGTAAGGGTTGCACATCAGGAGTTTATTTCCTTTTTTTAAAGGGAGAGGGAGTATGAGAACCAGACTTGATTCAGCAGTCCTGTTGAACTTGGATAAGTTACTTTGGCAGCAGAAATAATCCCGTTTGATACCACTTTAACTGCTATGGCTCAAAGATATGGGATTCTTGGGAACTGTAGTTTTGTGAGACATTTTACCATCTCTATCAGAGAGCTCTGGTGCAATAACAAACTATAGTTCCCAGAATTCCATAGCACTGAACCATAGCAATTAAAGTGGTGTCAAGCTGGATTATTTTTGCAGTCCGGATGCAGCATTCATGGACTATCTTGTTATTGTTTGCTGTCACCTTGGCTTCAACTTAATGGCGACGACCCTCAGAATGATTAATGGCCCTACTCAGATCTTGCAAACTCAGTGTTATCCTTCCTTCATTGGGTCAATCCATCTTTAGTGAGATCTTCCACTTTTCCCAGCATTATTGTCTTTTGCAAAGTTTCTTACAGGGTTTTTCTTATTATATTTCCCAAGTATGATAGCCTTAGTTTAGTCATTTTGGCTTCTAGTGAGAATTCAAGCTTGCACAGAGGCTGCATCTGCACTGCAGAAATAATGCACTTTCACTGCCATGGCTCCATGCTATGGAATTCTGGGACTGTAGTTTGTTGTGGCACTAGGACTCTTTGAGAAGGCTAAATAATAATAATAATAATAATAATAATAATAAATTTTATTTTTATACCACCCTTTGGCGAACCAATCCGGGCGGTTTACAACATTAAAAACATACAACATAAACAATATATTTCCCTCCCCCCTTAAAAAGTTATTAAACTACATATCAATTAAAATCACAATAACAAATTAAAAACAGAAAATAATACCAACAATTTTAAACCCCTGTAACTACAGTTCTAAAAGGGGAGCTATGGAGACATAGCTAAGGAGGAGGTGGGGAGATCCCGAGGCCGGGGTATTTTAGTCTGGGAAGGCCTGCCGGAAGAGATCTGTCTTGACAGCCTTTTTGAAGCTGTCCAAAGATGTTAATTGACGGATCTCGTCCGGCAGGCCGTTCCAGAGTCTGGGAGCGACAACAGAAAAAGTCCTCTGAGAGGTTGCTGCAAGTCTAGATTTTTGAGGCTGCAGCAAGTTCCTCCCAGAGGACCGGAGAGCGCGGGGAGGATTGTATGGGAGGAGGCGATCTCTGAGATAGCTTGGACCCAAGCCATTTAGGGCTTTAAAGGTAATAACCAACACCTTGTACTGGGCCTGGAAACCAATTGGCAGCCAGTGGAGGGACCTCAAAACCGGAGTGGTCCCTCCTGGATGTTCCCGACACAAGCCTAGCTGCCATGTTTTGAACCAGCTGTAGTTTCCGAACCAGGCACAAGGGTAGCCCCATGTAGAGCGCATTACAGAAGTCTATCTCACAAAACTGCAAATGCCAGTATTCCATAGCATGGAGCCATGGCAGTTTAAGCAATGTCAAACTGCATTAATTCTGCAGTGCAGATGCAGCCTAAGGACATTATCATTGTTTCATCCCTGTCCTGTGCTTCTCGTGTCATCGCGAGAAGGACTTTCACATTAAATCGCAGTTATCTGGACATTGTCCCATCCAGAAAGCGCAAGTGAGAGTGATTGTGTGAAAGCCTTTCTCACTACATTGCACTGATCCCATAAATGAAGTGGAATTGTCCCCTCATTTCTCGTCATTTTGTATTAACAGAAGATCCTGTTAATATAATTCCACTTTATTGACAGGACATGACAGGATCAGTGCAATGTAGTGAGAAAGCCTTTCGCACGATCACTTTCACTCGCACTTTCCAGGCGGGATAAGGACACCCGTCCCCATGTGATAATGTCCAATGACACATTTATTTGTCTTTTGGGCAGCCCTTAGTGACTGTAGGTCCGATGTACAATGTGAGTGTGGCAGAAGCGTAAAATCCTGTGCGTCATCCAGTTGTTTTCATCAGAGATTTGACATCTGCTCCAGCTTCAATCCTCAGTCGCAGCATTGAGCCAGGCCCCAAAGGACAGTCTAAAAATGTTGTCAGTGTCAATCCATATCAACAAGCCCACGCCAGGATAAACATCTAGGTTCATCTCCATTAGGAGCAGATCTTTTGTAAAGCAGACAACATTGACTTCATTTAAGCACCAAGGTAAAACTTGGCTGATCATCAAGACATTGGGGCCTCATTATTTCAGCCCAAGTGCTATTATCCAGTATACCTTTGGGCATTTGGTCCCAGGAGCCCCCATGGATAACAAAATCCGTGGTTGCTCAAGTCCCATTATATACAATGGCATAGTAAAATGGTGCCCCTTATATAAAATGGCAAAAATGAAGCTTTGCTTTTTGGATATTTTTTTAAAATATTTTCAACCATTGTGGATGGTTGAAGCCATGGATGCAGAAACTGTGCTGACTGTATATAGTTTTTTTAAAAAAACACCTTTAAATCTCTTTTTAAAACTCACATTGATTAATGTATTTTTTTGCTTGTTTAAATTATTTTACTATTTTTAATTGCTTGATCTGTTTTAATGCTATTTGTACGCTACCCTAAGCTAGGGTAAGAATAATTATATTAAAATAGCAAAAAACTTTCATTACAGGTGATTCCTTTTCTCCCACTTCCTCCCTTCTCTCTTGTTAAAACCACCTAAATCTTAGCTTTTAATGCACAATGTCTCATGCTCACCTATTAATTCCCACATAAATAAGCCTTTCTTACTCATCCCTTCAAATTGTTCCCAGCAAGAAAATTGGCCTTTTATTTAAATTCCAAAATTGGTTTCAGGGCTGTGACTGTGGCTTTGGGGACCAAGGCGGAAGAAGCCAATTTGGCGTTGACCTCTGCAAGGATTTATAGTGTCATTCCCCACAATGTTGTGCAGTTTTTTTTTTTTTTTGGTGTGTGTGTAGGTGTGTGAAGCACGATGGCTACATATCATTAGCAAAAAATCAAAGCAGTGCTTAATCATGAATAAAATTATCCTTTTTCTGCAAAGTCTGCAGTATTATGAATCATTGGCTCCTAAACTGATATCTGAACAAAGCTGTTCAGACCTACCTCCCCACCGCTTAACACACCGTCATTCACTTCTTCTTTTACAATGCTGGTAAAAACTGGCATATTCTCTCTGTGTAGATTACATTACTGCATGAGTAGTCCCAATAAATTCTTGAACAGGGTAGGATTTTATTTGGCATGAGCGACGCCGATTGTATCTTGAGATGTTATAGCTCTTTGACAATTCTGGGGAGGTTGATAACAATTTTAACTGCTTTCCCCACAAGAAACATCAAACACACACATACACATAGACTCTATGTCATAGAATATATTTAGGGAATCTGCAGACTCACAGCCATTTGCTAACTTCATAAGACCTCTCTAGAATTATTTCCCAATGTTGCCATCTAATTCCACCTTTCAAATGCAATCCTGTGCAAATTCTGGGCTTCCCTCTGGCTAGAATTGGTCTTCATGTCCCTCCAGATGTTTTTTTACACATCTTCAGAAGGTACAGTGTTTCCTGTGATGTGTACTCTTCAACATTTCACAGATGAAAACTGTTGTGGCCAAGCAATATCAAAGTGTGGCCAAGAAAGCAAAAGCTATGAACGAGGAATTACACACAAGCACAAAGATAGGCTGCAACAGTTTGGTTTTGCCGGAGCCTCCTGGGAAAGGGAAGAGTCTGTATCCTCCTCTTCACTGCTGAGCAACTGAGGGCAAACCAAATTGACTTTGAACTCAATTTGCAGCAATTGAAATAAGCTGAGAACAAAGTGTGGAAGTGGGAGGAGGGGAGGGAAACTGGGACATTTTACAAACAGCTGAGAAAGTGGGAAGGTAGAGGATTAATTGTGATTGTCTCTGCCAAATCATAACCATTGGTTTATATATTTGGAGACTGAAGGAAAATTTCATGGTCTCAGAATTCAGAATTCATTTGGGGGAAACATTCTCTCATTTTGTCCCCCCCACCATAGCTACATTACTGTTTATTAGATTCCAAGTATAAGCCTTTGTTGGCAAACTGAATGAAATGGATCTGAACCTATTCAAAGCTGGTTAAGCCAAATCATTAACAAAAAATAAAATAAAAATCAGAACTGATTGAGAAAGCTGGGAAATAATGGTAAACCTAAGCAGGTACTGAACCAGATTCTTTAAAAGCTCAGCTAACAAGCAATTATGTGCAAATGTATTCAGTTTTCATAATGCATACAGGTTGCAGGCCACCTAGGTTATGTTGTTAGAGGATTCTCATTTATTTATTTAAAAAATCAGAGTGTACCCAGAATCTGCCAGTGAGGGACACCATAAGGCCAGCTTGGTTAATGCTAAATAAAAATGGCTATAAATGTGTTGGTTCTGCAGCACCGCTGGGCCAAGATGCCGGCTTTGTTATCTTCTACAACCATTCTTAGTAATATCCCACAAATCTCCAGAGAGGCTGTGATAAGAAATGGGTTTATTTGCTGAGGAGCGATACTATGGGAATGTGACATGTAATGATTGGGGGCGAGAAGGATAGAAGAGGAAGAGTTTTGGGGCTTGGCCTCCTCTTCAAACTTCCGAAGTTATGTTTCTGAAAAACTTTTGATAGTAAAAAAGGACATTCCCAGTTTTGAGATGGGATCAGGAAGTGGAGCCTAGCAGATTCAGATGGCTCAGGGAGTAGTAGCACTTGGAAGAGAGAATTACAAATAGCATATTTACCTGTAACAAGTTACATTTCTTGGCAATGAGAGCACAGGGAGAATAAATACTTTATTGGGTAAATGCAGGCAGGGTTCTCAGGTTAGGATGAGGGTTGCTAAAGTAAAATCTGGCAATGGCTCCTGTACCTTTGATGGCTGTGTAGAAGAGGGAATTTCAGCAGGTTTTGCTTGCCATGCAACCAGTAAGTTTCATCACACGGCACTTGCAGGAACAGGGACGGAACGGAATGGAACAGCACAGAACGGGGCGAGAATACATGTTACGGCACAGGAGAACGCGGCCGATGCTGCCAGGAGTCCCCAAGCCGTTCCCCAGCCGTTCCTGGCAGCCAATTTTGAAGAACGGTTCAAAATCATTCTTCAAAATTGGCTGCCATAACACGGATAGGGAACGGCTTGGGGACTCCTGGCGGCATCGGTGGGATTCTCCTGTGCGGTAACACACATTCTCGCTCTGTTCTGTGCCATTCTGTTCCCATTCCTGCAAGTGCTGTGCAATAAATTTACAGGTAACAAGCAACACCTCTTGAAATTATATCTTCTACACAACCATTAAAGGTGCAAGAGCCCTCTCTAGCTTTCACACTGGCAACCCTAGAACTATCCCAGGCTCTGAGATTTTAGCACTAGAACTGGAGACGAGACCTTTCTAATGCCATGAATGGGGTCTGGTGATGTTATAAATGTGATGTTATAACCTGAGACCTGAACATTATTTCAGGGGTTTCTCCAAAGTAATAAGATTGAGAAAGGGGTCATTCAGATATCTTTTTTTTAAAGTGCAACTCTGCAAATAATCTCACTTACACATTCCAGGTTTGTTGTTCACACTATGGAACTACGTCTATGGTTATCTCTGTGGGTTTGCTTGCTCACACGTGCCAGCACTCGAATAAAGATGGAATCGAGTCGTTGATGAGAATGTATTTGAAACATGTTCAAGGCATGCAGAGTTTTATCCTGGGTCTATTTGTGTTGGTTATTTATACTGCCAACAATGTGCATCTTTAAAAAACAAAAACAAACTCTGGAAAAATCCCAATATCGATTATCCCGGGTTAAGGGTTTTTTTTTTGGCAAACCCCCTCCCCCCAACTTAATTGGATGTATTTGAAATGTTTGTGGACAACAAATATTCAATCCAGATTATTTTCACCATCTGAATAACCCCAAAGACTGGTATAGTGGTTTGATAGTTTTATAGTGGTAGGATTCTGAAAGACCAAAATTTGCCTCTCTGCTCAGGCATGGAAAACCACTGGGAGATCTTGGGCAAGCCATACGCTCCATTTTAGGGAAAAGCAATGGCAAACCTCCTGAAGAAATCTTCCAAAGAAAAACCTAAGAAAGGGCCACCATAAGCTGGGACTTAACTTGAAGGTGTATGATGACAACGGCAACAAAAAATACGTAATGAGTAATGAAATGATGGATGCAACATTAAAAACAACAACAACAACAAACCAACAACAGGCAGCAACAAAATATTACTTTCCAGGTATGAATTAACACATAAAAAGGTACTTTTAAGAAGCTGAATCTTCAAGCTCTTGATAATGTGCTAAGAACAGAAGCTTTGGGTTTCCTCTGGTGTCTATTCCTTGCAAGCATATGAGCTTAGCCAGTGTTTGTCTTAAAGAAGCATTGTGTTGGGTCTTGATGGGTCTCATCTGGAAAAGAGTTCCACATGGCAAGAGCTACCACTGACAAAGCCCTGCATCTACTAGTTGCCTCATGTGGTGAAGGAGAAAGATCTCAAGCATTCAGGTGCATCTACACTGTAGAAATAATGCACTTTGACACCACTTTAAGTGCTATGGCATCCTGGGAGTTGTAGCTTTAGACTTCCCTGCCAAAGAGTGCTGTTGCCCCACAAATATACAGATCCCAGGATTCTGTTGGATGGACCCCTGGGGATTAAAGTGATGCCAATGCATTCTTTCTATAGTGTAGATGCACCCTCAATGAAGCATATGGAGGAAAGTGATCGTATCTCAAGCTGTTTGAGGCTTTAAAGCAGGGGTAGGCAACCTTTCCCCTTTAAGGGCCGAGGGACTTCAGCTCCCAGAATCCCAGGAGCTATTGGCCAACATGGGACTATTGGCCAACATGGCTGAGGCTTCTGGGAGCTGAAGTCCCTCGGCCCTTAAAGGGGAAAGGTTACCTACCCCTGCTTTAAAGACTGCCTGAATTCAACCTGGAAAGAAACTGTTAATTAAGGCAAATCAGCAAAAAGTAGGTGTAGTATGTTTTTGACACGAATGTTTTGACACTATCGAATCCTGGGATTTGTAGTTTTACAAGGTCTTCATCCTCTCACTAGTGAGCTGCCGTGCAACTGTGCATTCCTATTGCAACTGATTGTACACTGCACCTTGCTGGAGAGAGAGGGTTGGATGCACCATCATCTTTCAGTCCACCGTTTGCTGGCACTGCAGAACTCCTCCATTGTTGTGGCTGCCTGGTTTTTAAGATGGCATCTGGGGGACATTAGTGATCATCACAATGCTGCCACGATTGTTAACATGAATACCAAGGTTCACAAGGTGAATACCAAGTTTTGCAACTTACAAAGTTTATGACATCATAAATATTGAACAGGACACCAGCGGTTGTTTGGAGTGTTTTTAAGTCTCACATTCAAATTTCCTCTCTCCACCCCTTTTGTAAGAAGCCTGAATGGGGAAATCTGTATCAGAATGTGGAACTGTGACGTTTTGGACTACAGCTCCCAGGATCCATGCTGGATTCTGGGGATTGCAGTCCAGAAATCACCATTCTAAACTGGCCTGCATCCTGATCCGCACATTGCAAAGAGAGAGTTAGGTCTGTGATAGAATGGCTTGCCTGAGTTTACCCAGCAACCTCGCCTAGTGAGGTCAAGTGAGGACTGAGATTTGAACTCAGGACTTTGTGGCTCAGACACCTAGCTACACTGCTGCTGTACCAGTTCCTTATGAATATGAACTGTTGTGATGCAAGGCTTTGGGGCTTTTTTGGGGAAAACCCACACCATACACATTTAATTCCCGTATTTATACTGAGGCAATGCATTCCTTCCTTTTCCTTGTGCTGTTTCCGTGGGTGCATACAAATCATGGCCACTTATCAAGTAATAATTGTGACACTTAGCATTTATAAAGTGCAAGTCAAGTGCTGAAAGCTCTTTACCTACATTATCTCAGTGAGGTTTCAGTTCCATGCACATTTCTTTTTGTACTTAATAGGGCTCAGGGTTGGACTGTAAATTTATTAGAGCTCTGTTAGGAAGCTGGCTAGCATTATTCTCACATTGCAGATGGGTCTTGTGGTTGAGAGAGTGTAGGTTGGTCCTGAAAGTTTATGGATTGCACAGATCAAGGCGTTAGAGAAACCAGTGTCCTCAACAACATTAGCATACCCTCCAACATTTTACAGGTGAAAACTGGAACATAAGTGGCCAGCAAACCTCAAGACTGTGGTCAAAATGGCAGAAGTTATTAATGAGGAAAAACCAGACAAGCTGGGAGGAGGTGCAGCAGTTTGCTTTTGTCTGAGTATACAGGAAAGTGTAATAATCCAGCCCCTTTCTATCCTATCTATATTGTTGAGTTGAGCGTAAACTATTGTGAAGACACACCCAACTAAAGGTGGTGGCAAATATGGGTGTGCAACGCCAATACCCTGGTGAGATCAAACTCTTTTACCCAAAAAGGCTCCAGTGCTGAATGTAAAGTCCAAAAGGGGGAAATTTATTTTGAAGAACAAAAGAAAAAGGTTTCTCCTCCCTAGCTCTAACAGGCTTAAAATAAAAGGTACTTTACAGTTTAGGTTTCAGCAATCTTCAGGGTTGTCATCTCTCTGGGTTTGATCTTGGTTTGAACTCCTAATCAATGAAGCTGGTGCAGGGTCTTTCAGCTTCTGGTGCTGTTGACTTCTTTGTTGATGATATTTAATATAATTAACTGCTTTTGGTAACTAATCTGGTTAAATGGTAACTAAGGGCCTAAGCAGACGGGCGGCACGGGGCCACCCCGGGAAGCTGCGGATCGGGGCCGAGGCATCCGCATTCCTCGGCCCCGCGGCGCAGCTTTGCTGCCCCAGGAAGGAGCGCTAAAATAGTGCTCCTTCCACAAATCACTGAAGGTGCGCCGCAAAAGGCTACGGCGCACCTTCGGCGCCTTTTCCACCACAGCGTGTGTGGACGCTGCGGCCGATAGGCATCCTCGGAGCACTGGACGTGTGGATGGTCTGGCGCTCCGACGACGTCTTCGGGAAGGGATTGGGGCTCCCAGTGTGTGGCTGCCCCTCCCCTTCCTTGCCCTGAAGACGGCGCTTTGCGCTGTCTGCTTCCCCCCTGAATTGGCTAATGGTGTAAGAAATGCCCTTTCCCTCTGTCTGTGCCTGTTTGCCACCAAACAGATAAAGCCAAGCCTGCCTGAGAAAAACTAAAAATGCCAAGCTGAAGCAGAGCTTGCTGGGAAGGGGCAAACCAAAACTAGAAAAATGCAGGGGATTCCTACAGCTCCTCCCACAAACTAATACAATGGAACATTCCTATGCTCAAACATACTAAGGACTAAACTAAAAATGAAGGAAAATGCAGGGGAGGATTTAAACCAGGGGTAGGCAACCTTTCCCCTTTAAGGGCCGAGGGACTCCCAGAATCCCAGGAGCTATTGGCCAACATAGAACTAATGGCCAACATGGCTGAGGGTTCTGGGAGCTGAAGTCCCTTGGCCCTTAAAGGGGAAAGGTTGCCTACCCCTGATTTAAACAGTCCAGGCTGGACATCACAACTATATTTCCACTTTTAACTCAATTTGCAGGAATTTATGCACATGGAGGACAAAGGGGAAAAGGGAGAGGAGGAGAAAGAAACTGGGACATTTTAAAAGCAGATGAAAAATGGAACAACACAGGATTAATTGGGACTGTCCTGGTAAATTAGGATAGTTGGAGGGTTGGAGACAATGCATAGGCTGCTCCCCTTTCCTTCCACTTTGTTGCTGTTGTTGCGTGCCTTCAAGTCATTTCCGATGTATGATGACCCTAGGGTAAGCCTATCATGGGGCTTTCTTGGCAAGGTTTGTTCAGAGGAAGTTTGTCATGGCCTTCCCCTGAGTCTGAGAGAGTGTGACTTGCCCGAGGTCACCCAGTGGGTTTCATGGCTGAGGTGGGAATCGAATCCTGGTCTCCAGAGTTGTAGTCCAACTACTAAACCACACTCTGCCATTACTGCAAGCTGAGTTCAAACTGTGCAAAGATAGTTTGTGCACAATTACACTCTGCACAGGTGAAAAGAGGTGGAGGCATGCCCTTCCTGCAAAATTCAGGCAAAATCAGCCTCTCCTAGCTTGTGTGTTCTTCTCTGTTAACAATGCTTGCCATCTTGGGCATCCTCTGATGCTGCTTGGCTACACAATTTCTAACTGTGAAATGTTGGAGGGTATGCTATCTATGTCCCCACCAATTTCTCTTACACCCCCCCCCCCCACCCCATCCAGGATGTGTGAGATTTCCCAGAATAGCAAGAGAGTTGTTTGTTCCTTGCCAGCGTTGTCATAGAAGTTGTGCATCCTCATAATCTGTTATGTCACAATTATTTTTCTGATCATTCCTTGGAAACGTTTGTCATTATCCAGGAACGGTGGCCTCATTCCATTCCATCATAAGGTCAGAGACAATCTTAGAGCAATTGGAAAATGAAAGATAAAAGGTCCCACTCGCTCTACCTGTGCCAATAAATACACAGTGAGGCAGCGACCCATCTTATTCATTACTGTCCCCCTTCTTCTTCTTCTTCTTCTTTTTTCACATGCTGAACTCAAATTCACCCTCACTATCATCTGTTATTTGGATCTGGGCCAAATCCATTCTTCCCTCCCCTTCTTCTGTTATTGGAAGAGTTTTGCAAAGTTGAGGACGAGCTCTCACTTTTGCAACTGTCTGTTGCAAAAGGCATCAGATTAATTTACAGACATTTCATTTGCATGAAACAAAACAGATCCTTATCCAGGAATGTCACAAGGGGTGTGTGTGCAAGGGGTGCAAAGCACCCCAGGTAACACCTTAAGGGGGTTGACATCACTGCTCCCCTAACATCTGCCTTTGGGCAGAAATGGACTATGGCATTCATCTGCATCATAAAATGCTGAAGAGATGATATGAGTAGGGTGAGGCTTTGTGAGAGGAGGAAGGAAATGTAATTTTTATTTTTTATTTTAAAAAATTAAAAATTCTTTTAATTTTTTTAAAAAAATCCCATCTTACCAAATGTTCACTTTAACCACATGAAACCATATGCATGCAGATACATTTAGGTAGTGTGTATGACATTATAATTTAAAGGTATAATTGTGCTAGTTGTTTATGTCACAACTATTACCATCATATTCAATGATGCATGGGAATTACGATTTATGAGTAACATTAGTAAAAAAAAAGTACTAAACATTCTGTATGGTGTGGTATGGGAAGAGGTCAATTGGGTGTGTGTGATACCATGAATTATCACACCAGGTGATGCCAACCCTAGTGACATCACTGTTCCCATCCCATATCTCTCTTACTGTGGACATTATAGTTTCATATAGTGGTGAAATACATTTGGTGGTGAAAAGGCATAGTGGTAAAAGGGCATAGCCATAGAAACTGGCCTTCTGTTGCTAGGAAGACAGAACCAGGATCCTACATCTGGGTGGGCAAAGCTTGGTCTGTGGGCTTCCTGTGAGATCCAAGGCTATTTTTTTGGTCCCTTGGGACATCCGAGTGTCAATAAAACATTTGACCCAAAGCACCATCTATGGGGTGCAGGAAGGCATTTCCCTGCACATTTTGCCCTCTGGGTCATTTTAGACCAAAGAGATGCTTTTCCCCTGATAGGTGATCACTGCCACAATTTGCCTAAGCGTTATACTTTCCTTCCAAGAAGCTGAATGCATTTTTTGAAAGCAGTGGGAAGTGAAGACTGTCAGGGAGGAAACAAAGATTGAATATTGGGAATACCCTATTTGAGCATTGGATTATGACTCTGAAGACCAGGATTTGAATCCCCACTTGACCATGGGAGCCCGCTGGGTGACCCTGGGCAAGTCATACACTCTCAGCCTCAGAAAACCCCATAATAGGTTTGCCTTAGGATCACCATAAGTCAGGAATGACTTGAAAGCAGACAACAATAACAACAATCCATGGGGAGAACATTAGAAACTGGCTGGCAAGCACATTTTCATAGCAATCTGCCACAAAAATTATTCAATAAATTATTATGGGTTAAGGTGGTCCAGACATCCTCAAAGTAAGATTGTGATGAAGATGACCAATAAAGGGACCATCCATCCCAAGCACATTGTTTGATGAAACATAATTTTGCTAAGATTGCTTTCCTGTGAATTCAGCAGTATTTCCCCATAAAGTATAGATACTTTATGATTTTTGACATTAATAGAAGGAAGATCAACTTTCAGCCTTAGCAACGAGTAGAGTACCCCTGGGAGAAGTGCTAGCAGTTAAATAACTTATTCTGAACAGTCTCAACTGTTGCATCATGACCTATTCACAGATCTCAGCATTTTAGCTATAAAGATATTCAAAATGGGGCCTATCAAGGAACTTTAATTAGCTCTTCCAAAATAGTTTGTTCAAAACCAGAATTTTTGCAATTTCCTGTTACTATTCTAAGAAAAATGTATCCCCCAACAATATTTAGACCTATGGCATTGCTAGTTTCCATGTAAGCATCATTCATCAAAGTGTTTCCTCTTGGAAGAGACCATTACCTTCGTTTTAGAGTAGCTTATAACCAGGTTCTCCTGACTACAAACCCTGCCCAGTTGGTTCTGAAGTCTCATCAAGCCTATCTGAGTAATAGATAAGATAGGCTTATCATCAGCATACAACAGTATTTGAATAATTGTTTCTAACAGTCCAGAGAACCAGTGTCAGAGATTAGATTGTTCACATAGAAATTAAAAAAAAAGGAGTCAATGATCAACTCTGCCTGATTGTTCTTTAGGTCTTGACTTTACTGAAGATAGCACCTGTCAGAATTTTCCGTGTTCTTAAATCAATGTACGAATAAAGACTCGGTATCCAACAAATGTTTATCTATGCCAGTATGTAACAATTCTCAAAGGGGCTCTCTTTGGGAGTATTATCCTCTTGTTTTGCTTTTTAGTCAGCACTTATGAGAATCAAGTAGAGACCCAGAAGTCTCTATTTTGTAGCAAGGTAAGACAGAATTTAGATTACTAGGGTTCAAATCAGATGGGGCAAATTGTAACTTTCGAGCCATATGTAGCTCATGAACGCCACTTTTGTGGCTCTTGAAAATCTTGCCAGTCCTCCAAAGCTCCCCAACTCCATAACTTGTTTTTTAAATAAAGATTATATGATTTTTGGGCAGAAAAATGCAGAATGCCCCCCAACACATGAAAACATATAAAACACTGCCCATAAACATAATGTAATATCATATGACCACCCAAATATCTCTGTTTTCCTCTGCAGTCTCTCCTCAAAATGACATTAGGAAGCAACATACCACTTTCTGTCAGCATTCTGAGAGAGACTGCAAAAGAAAACAGGTATTTGTGTTTGCTATGGATCATGCAGCCAACAAGGGGTTGGGAGTGGATTGGCCCCTGGTCCCTGGCCCCACATGGTTGCCCACATTTAGTCTGAATGAAGATTGGCCCTATTACAAATAGAGCTCTAACCTACAGCAAATTTGCCCTTTTCTTTTCTCAAGGTTTCTTGTAAGGTACATACTGCCTTTATAGATTTCTCTTGCACCTGTAAATTCATCAGCTCAAATCAGGCTACCAAAGCAGCAGGGAGCAGTGGTTTTTCTTAGGTAACAATCCCATCTAAATTGTAGGAATCCCAAGAAATACTCACCATGCACTCCAGTAAGCCTAAGACAAATCTTAAATATTTCCTGATGAGAACTTGGTTAGTGTTTCCTCCTGTTCTGGAGTTGGTGTCACTGGAAAGTGCTTCATCAGTTCCATTTCTTCTATACCTGTATTATTGGCACCATCATCTAAACACCTAGGAACAGGGCTAAGCCCTTCCTTTGGGCTGGGGATCTTGGTCTGTCCCACAGCCTCTTAGCTCTTAAACAATGTTTAAGCCTCTAGGCTTCTTCATTCTAATTATGTCTGTTGACTCTGATGTTTTCCAGGAGGGGGGAGGGAGAGTTAAATATCCCAGTGGATATACATAAAGTGTACTACAGTTAAAGAACTGGAAAGTCCAATCTCAGCTGAGCTACAGGAAGCAGGCAAAACAAAAATCAGAATCTACAGGAGGCCAATACTTTTATGGGGATCAAAAACTAAAATTCCAGAATAGTGTGCAGAATTCTTCCTCATAAAGCTAGATGGTTAAAAAAGAAACAAAAAAAGGGGATAGGTGTGGGGAAGAAACATGGGGATCCAAAAAATATGGTGAGATATTTCTAATAATTTTAAGTATGAAAAATTAAACTCAGTCCCAGGATACAGAGTGCAGGATACATGAGTCCCTTGTAGATGTGCAGGTATCACATGATACCCAGCAATATCAGCTGCGTTGGAGACAAAATGATGGGTTCTCATCTTTGAAAATACAAGCCTAGTAGTGGCTCAGACATCTGCTTCTTGCCTTAGGCAAAACACACAGTTTCTGAAGTGGCATCCAGTAGAAGTACAAAGAAACAACATAGACCTCGTGTGACTTTTAAAAAGGAGCCAGTTACTTTACTCATCCATCTGATCTCCTCACTATTTGCTATTGTTTCTGCAGTCCAGAAAGATCTGGTTGCTAAGTTAGTTTTACTATTGTATTATTGAAAAATATAGGACAGATGCTCTCTGCTTTCCCCCAAGTGGCCAATTCAGTTATTGCACCTTGGTAATTCTGAGCAAACTGCAAAGATGTTACCAAGCTGCACCATGAGGCAACCACCTATGTGACACTTCCTTCTCCCTTTGCTCAGAATAAGTTAGCACATACACTCAGCAATAAATAATATGCAGATGACTCATTTCCATTCTACTAAGTAATGAATGACAGCCATGGTCCTTACAAGCAAAACAGAACTTTGTTCCTTCTTGTTTGTGCAAAAGGCAATTGCCAAAACAACCATTAGAAATGCCCAACCATTAGAAATTTAGGGATTTAATTTCAGGTGGGGCACTAGGTTAAAGAGTTTGTGGAGGCCAAATCAATGGTTTTATCTTGTGGTTGCTGAGGGTGGGATTCTCTAGGCCAGGGGTCGGCAACCTACGGCCTGTGGGCCGCACCCGGCCCGCCAACACCCGCCGCCGCTGTGCGTCCACCGCCATTTTGTTTGCCAAAATGGTGGCTGCGACTTATTTGCGCATGCGCAGTACTCGTGCGCATGCACAAACGAGTCACGGCCGCCATTGTGAAAAATGACAGTGGCAGTGGTGGCGGTGGTGGCGGTCTGCGGGGGCTGCACGCACGTGCATGAGCACGCATGCTGCCATCCCCCCCCCCCCCCGGCCCGGCGGAAGACCTGGGGACCAGCAACTGGTCCCAGGTACATAAACCTTGCCGACCCCTGCTCTAGGAAGTCCTTCTTTAGTCAAGCAACTTTAGCCCATCTATCTCTTGATTCAAACCTTCTCAACCATAATATTAAAGAATATTTCAAAAACTCATAAATTTCTAGATCAAGATGGGAATCATTAGACCTCCAGAGTTAAGTGCAACTCCTAGCATTCCTCAACATTGCTGTGCTGTCAAGGACTGCTGGAAGCTGCAGTCCAACAACCTCTGCAGGGCTACATGATTCCCATCCTAGTTTAGATTATGATGAAGATGATAGCAATCTCCACTTTCTTCTTCTTCCTCCCCTTCCTCCTCTGAGGCTGAGGTTGCCAATGCCCCTGCAACTACACTTGGTCTGAACAAAGAACAAAGCTGAGTTTGGTGTCTACATACCAAAGGCATTTGTTCTATCTTTATTATTTCTGACACTGGCCTCAATGTTCTATAATAGAGCCTCTGATAGAAACATTTTTGATGGTTATGCTTTATATCGTAAGTGAAAGTCAAATCAGGGCCAGTGTATTCCTGGCAGGTTGTTTGCTCACAGCCGCACAGATAGATTTTCTTTGAAGAAATGGGTTGGTGGTGTATGAAATTAATCCACCAATATATGATCACTACTTTAGTGGATGTCGGACGCATGGCACTTTTAGCGATGACTTTACAAACTGGACTTACAGCCAGGAGTGAATACAGCAAACATTGATATCTGATGGTTTTGATAGTTCCTTTCACATTGCTCAATTATTGTGCTATATTCCACTTTGACTGCTGTGGCAACATCATATGGAATTCTGGGGTGAGGCATTACAAGTGATAACTGTATTTGTCCACATTGCTAGTATGGGCTGGAGGTTTGAGGGAAAATCCTAGAAAGGCCATTTTCCCAAGCTTACTTCTGGCCAACATACGCCAGAAGCCTATGGTACCTCGTGCTAGTATAACCAGGAGATTACACCAGTATAAGTACTTTGGATGTTCTGAAAGGAAAAGATTGGTTAGTGGCTGGCTGCAGCTCTGCATCTCCTCAAGCAGCCATTCGTTGGCCATGGGGGGCACCAGGTGAGCTCTATCCTGCCATCTTCTAGCTTGTTACCTTCTTGGCCTTCCAGTGGAAAAATGCTGGTGGAGCTTTACAGATTGCTAGTGTCAAATAAGACCTTGGCCATACTGAGGTAGAGTCATAGTAGGCATGGAAGTCATAGGGTTTTCCAACTTGTCAAGTCCAGTAGGATACCTTGGCCATACTGAGCTAGAGTCATAGTGGGCATGGAAGTCATAGAGTTTTCCAACTTGTCAAGTCCAGTAGGATACCAAAGTTCAGAAACCCAAGCTCAGTAGTCAAAACTCAGAAACCTTTATTAAGAAATATACATCCACTGTGGTATATTGGTTTGAGTTTTGTACTATGTCTCTGGAGATCAGGGTTTGATTCTCAACCATGGAAACCCACTGGGTGACCTTGGGCAAGTCACATTCTCTCAGCCTCAGGGTAAGGCAATGGCAGCACCCTCCCCCCCCTTTGAACAAACCTTGCCAAGAAAACCCCATAATATGTTTACTCTAGGGTCTCCATAAGTTGGAAATGACCTGAAGGCACACAACAACAACAACAACAACAACAACAGGTGACTTCTATTGTCAGAAATGACCAGCAACTGTTTACATTGGACTAATTAAGCCATACACAATTTCAGAATCATGGTGGCACTATTTCTCATTTGTTCCCAATGAATAAACACTTTTCCCCTTTCATTCCTACACAGCCCCTTTACATTCTTCTTGTTCCATTCCCGCAGAGGAACAACCTTGAACATTCCTGCCAGAAGCTAACCATCTCTCCGTTGTTATCTCACCATCTGCAAATGAGATCACCACTGCTGCATAATTGCTAAACTACTACATAACCCATCATTCAAACTACTAAATATATCATGTCAGGCAAGATGTCTAGACAACTCTAACTACAGCTTGAGAAGGGTGGCTGAGAGGAAGCAACAGTGGCCGCCTTTCCAATAGAAACCATAATTTTTCTCAAGGGGTGGCTGATGGTTTCCATGTCAGTGGAGTTGTGAATCCATTGTGGGTTTTACCCACCGATTTAAGATTTACTCTGAACTTTAATGTTCATAGTTCATCTCTCCAAATGTTTTCAGCATAGTTTTTTGTGTTTTTTTCAGGCTGTGTGGCCATGTTCTAGAAGAATTTCTTTCTGACGTTTCGCCAAAACGTCAGAAAGAAACTCTTCTAGAACATGGCCACACAGCCCAAAAAAACCCACAAAAAACTATGAATGCCGGCCACGAAAGCCTACATTTTCAGCATCTTAGATAGCTTCATTAAAGTTTGGAGTGAAACCCAGAGCAGACTTGCTTCTTCCATTGTGACATGGGACCTTCAAGCCACCACATTCTTGCTCTGTGGCCCAGCAAACCAGATAGAGAAACCCTTCAGTCCAGCACACACAGAAAAAAAGAAATGCTTTGCTAATGAAGGAGATGGATTGCTTGTGGATGACAGGGTTACATCAGGGCAAATTTCGGGTCTGTTCAGAGAGCAACATCTATTGATGCTGAGGTGCCATATCCTATCCATCACATCAGGTTTTAGTTCTAATTTCCATTGCTGTTGCAGAGGAGAACTTCAGAAACCAAATACCAATTCCTACAGCATGCCACAGTGATATAAAAAATGGGATTAGCTCTGTTGGATGAATGCCCCAGTGGCTTGAGAGTCTGATATCTGTACTCTCCCTTTGCTGCTCTTAAATGAGCCCAAGTCTGAGGATTTTACCAGAAAGGCTCTTACATCTGACATCATCATCATCACCATCAACATCAACACCATCATCCTTAAAAAAATACTGGAGTAGGTTTTGGCTCTGAGCTCTGTATTCTACAAGTGGATCTAAATTGGGGCTGAAACCATTACTGCATTTTATTACAGCCCTGAGGAAAAAGAGGAGCAGAACTCCAAACATAAAAATGCCAGAAGTCAGAAAGGCCGCTACAGAACTAATGCTTGACCTTGTACAGAGTTATCTCTATTAATGTAAGCTGCAGCACTTGACTGCTTCCTTTTTGAAAAGGATGGCCTACTGCTGAGTGTACATGAAGCCTCTAAATAATAGTGGAGGATGCAACTCTATGAGTTAGATGAGGATTCCAGAGTTAACATATGGAATCTTCTACCATGCAAAAATGCTCCCCACAGGCTTCGCTGGCTTGAGAACAGAGCTCAAAAAAGTTATTTTTTTTGGACCACAGCCCTCAGAATCCCTAGCCAGCATGACTCTATGGAGCCTTTCTTTCTTTCTTTCTTTCTTTCTTTCTTTCTTTCTTTCTTTCTTTCTTTCTTTCTTTCTTTCTTAAAATTCATTTGTCAGATGTGCACACACATTCACACACTTCACTTAATGCATTGCACACTCAGGAATGGTTTGATTTCCATTTTCAACCTCTACTTGTGTCCATTCCTTTTTTTGCCATGGAAGGTTTGGATCAGGGGTCGAAAATGGGTAATGCATTTAGATGAGTGATAATAAGCTAAAGCATCTAATTCAGTTGTTGAGAGCCAGCGTGGCATAGTGGTTTGAGTGTTGGACTACGACTCTTTGAGACCAAGTTTCAATTTCCAACTTGGCCATGAAACCCACTGGGTGGCCTTGGGCAGGCCTTGGGTGGGCAAGGTGCTCTCAGCCTCAGGGGAAGGCAATGGCAAATCTCCTCTGAACAAATCTTGGCTGGAAACCCCTGTGATAGGTTCGCCTTAGGGTCGTAAATAGCTTGAAGGCCCACAACATACACAACCCACAGCATTGTTGTTGTTTGCCATAAAGTTGACTTTGACTTATGGCAATCCTATGAATGAGAGACCTTCAAGTCACTCTATCATTAACAGCCCTGCTCAGGTCTTGCAGACTCAGGTCAGCCGTGGCTTCTATCCATCTGGCATGCTGTCTTCCTTTTTTCCTACTGCCTTCTGCTTTCACAAGCATTATTGTCTCTTCCACTGAGTTATGCCATCTCATGTTATGTCCAAAATACAACAGTCTTGGCTTGATCATCTTGGCTTCTTGGGAGCGTTGAGGCTTGATTTGATCTAGGACCCATTTATTTGTCCTTTTAGCTGTCCATGGTATCCACAGAACTCTTTTCCAGCAGTGTATTTCAAATGAGTTGATTTTCTTCCTGTCAGCTTACATTGACATTTGCTGTTGTTGTTGTGTGCCTTCAAGTCATTTCTGACTTATGGAAACCCTAAGGCAAACCTATCATGGGGTTTTCTTGGCATGATTAGTTCAGAAGAGGTTTCCCATTGCCTTCCCCTGAGGCTGAGAGCATGTGACTTGCCCAAAGTCACCTGATGAGTTTCATGGACGAGCTGGGAATTGAACCCTGGTCTCCAGAGTCGTAGTCCAACACTCAGACCCATTTATATTAGAAGGAAGGGAGAATTAGCTAGCATGTCTAAAGTTGAATTGTCATTTACATATTAAGTTAGAACTTTGGACTTATCAAAATATAGTTGAAAAATATCATCTGTGATTTTACTGCTACTCCTCTGCCTTGTTTCTGTCTTGAGCATGAGAAAGTTGGAAAAAGTTAAAAGAATGTTTGAAAATCCTGTTTCTCATCCATCTCACCCAAACACCTTCTTTTGTGTTCCTTTTTCCTTCTTTTATAATCTTATCTCCTTAATATCCCTCCCTTTTTTTAGCTTGCCTATCTCCATGCGGATTCCAGCAAAAGTCCCAGGATTAAGAGGTTTAGTTTCTTAAATAAATAAAGAACTCTTCTGTAGCGTGTGGTAGAGATCACAGGAGGAGCACCTGGATGCAAAGAAGACCACTCCCTTCAAAGTTGCCCTAGTTGTTCTTTCAAAATCTTTTAATCTTGGAATTGACTATCTTATTCCAATTATTGACACAAGTAAACAAAGAATTCCTATAGCATATATTAAAGAATCAGCTGGGAAATCTGTTGGTACCTCATTTGATTAATTAATGAAACCATTATTTACTTAATTCTGTAATCATGTTAATGCTAAAATTCTGTCTTATGTCAATCAATTAATTAAAAATAGATTTAGGCTGGCATTCTGTTGATGATATACATATAAAAATATAAGTATGCAAAGGATAAGCTAATTTATGGAACCAACTAGCATGTCCATATTCATGATTGCTCATTGTTCATTGATGCACATATCCTCAGCACTCTTCTCCAGCACCACATCTCAAATGAATTTACAGCTGAACCTCTGTATCCACAGATTTTTTTTTTTATTTTATTCACGGATTCAACCATCTACAATTTTAAAAACATAAATTCAAAAAGCAAACCTTGGTTTTCTCATTTTATATATGGAACACCATTATGCTATGCCATTGTATATAAAGGCACTTGAGCATCCATGGATTTTGGTATCTAGGAGGGTCCCGGAACCAACCCCCAGTGGATACTAAGGGCTGACTGTACTTTCTTCTTATCCACTTTCTTCACTGTCCAGCTGTTGCATCCGTACATGGTGATGGGGAATGCAACGACTTGTATGATTCTAACTTCCATGCTCAGTTGTATGTCTTGACTCTTTAGGATCTTTTCTAGTTCTTTCATAGCTGCCCTCTCTATTCTTACATGACAAGAAATATCAGCTGAAATCCCCTCTTCTGCAGAGCTAATAAAGGTATATAGGAGGCCCGAGTCTTTATTTTCACCTACCAGCCCTAGATCCTACCCATGAAATCCTAGCCTTCAGCCTTGGATTTGAAGCTGTAAAAGCCTTTAAAAACATCAACCAGCAACTAGAATCTTTTCTTGGCTTTTTTCTCCCTCCTTAGGTTCAATTGTCCTCAAATATTAGGGTGCAGCATTCCAAAATTGCCTTCGCTTGGCTTGGCTCTGGTTCTTTTGAAGTCCCTGATAGCATTCTTCTGTTTGATGGGAACCATGAATATGGTTGACAATTCCCAACCTTAAATTACAGCCTTCTGTATGGCCACCCAAAGAGAATAATTCAAGAAGAGCACTCCAGATGGGTCTGTGGGGAGTTGGGGGAGAGGTGACAAAGCCAGCTTTGTTGGGAAATGGGGAGGGGGCAGCTTTTAAATCAAGGTTTGTAGAGCCAACCAGCCTTTGGCTTTGCAAAAAAAGGCAGTTGAAAGGTGACTCCTGGGGGATTTGGTAAAAGACTTAGGAGGAACAGGCATTATGCCCCGTTGTTCTGCAGGTTTAAGTGTGTCGGTATTGAAGGCGAACTGGTGAATTTCACAATTGCGGTGTTTGCTTCACGACAAGAAAGTGGAATCATTAGAGCAGCCTCTCCCATCTTGAGATGTTGGATTAGAAATGTCATTAGGCCCAGCCAGCCAAAGCCATGGCTAGCTGGCTGTGGATTATGGGGTTTGTAGTCCAACCCATCTGGATGCTGCCAGGTCAGGGAAGGCTGCATGAGGAAAGGAATGAAGGATCTTCCAGCTGTTTCTGTGTTCTGTCCCTTACCCTTAGTCATGCTGGGTGGAGCTCATGGGAATTGTAGTCCAAAGCATCTAGAGCAGTAGCAGTAGCGTCACGGGTGTGTGTGTGTGCTCACTGCACTGGGTGACATCCCAGAAGAGAGGTGACACCCAAGAAGTGAGGGATGACACCAGGCAGGCTCTCCACCCCCATGTGGGGCCTTTTCGGGCAGCCTAGACCCCACATGGGGGCACTCTGGGTGCAGTGGCTTCTGCCTGGGCGTGTGCGGGGCTGAAAGCCTGCTCCCTGTGGGCATGCCTGGCTACTCATGTGCACTCCGGAAGTGCGCTGGAAGTTGCACACTGGAAGTCCCAGCCCCATAAGTCCACCCCATGAGTGACTGCACCAGGTGATACCAGCCCTAGGGATGCCATTGAGCAGAAGATCCCAAACTGTGGTCCTCCAGATGTTTTGGACTTCAGCTCCCAGAATGCCTGCTTGTTGGCTATATCGGCTAGAGCTTCTGGGAATTGAACTCTAAAACACCTGGAGGATGAAAGTTTAGGAATCACTAATCTAATGGGATAAAAATGGCAAAAAGCAAAAAAAAGAAAAAGCAAACAGCTTCATTTATATACCGCTTCATATTGCGCTATGGGATGTCTAAGCAATTTACAACTGTAAGCTCATTGCCCCCCAACAGTTGGGTACTCATTTTAGTGACCTCGGAAGGATGCAGGCCTGAGTCTAGCCTGAGCCCTGGCTAGTATTGAACTCGCAACCTTGTGGTTTATGAGTGAGTGGCTGCAGTACAAGCATTTAACCATGCTCCACCAGGGCTCCTGGTTAAAATTTATTTTAATTGCACCTCTGCATTCAGAAATAGAAAAGCACTGTAATGTCTAACATTTGGCCTGTCTTCAAGGACTCTGAGGCACATAACACACAAACAGATTCATGTGGTTGAAGTGAAAATTTGGTAAGATGTGATGTTTTTAAAGAAAATTTTAAAAGAATAAAACATGTTTTTTTCAAAATTAAAAAATAATTTTTTTTAAAACCTGACCCCCCTCCTTTCTTCTCCCACTGAGCCTCACCCCACTCACCCCATCTTTTCCTCTGCACTCCAGCATTTTAAAAGGATGCAGGTGAAGCTACAGCCCATTTCTAACCAAAAGCTGGTGTTTGGAGTGCTGTGGTGTCACCCCAATTTAGGGTGCCACCTGGTGCAGTCCCCAACTCTTCGCAGCCTCCTATTGATGCCCATTTTGGGGCATGGGGGAAGCCAAGCAACAATGGCCATGGATTTAGTCGTTCACACCATTACTATGTGTCCCCAGGCTCAATGGTATGAGAGTTTTACCCCGTTCCATATTAAAAAGTGCACCTAAATGCCAGTGGAAAGGTCACACATCGCAGTGTTAAGCCCTTGCTAAATATCAAGCACAGATCCGCTGTTCTCCTGTGAAAAAGCAACACTGACACAGAGTTTGAAACTCCTTGCAGTCATACAATGTTGGGCTCTGCTTCTAAGTAGCTGGGGAACAGAGGAAATAAGGAGGGAAAGTATTGAATGTTTGCGAAGTTCTACAGCCCCAGCAGGACAGATCAATGAAATCCACAAGGCGAACAGCAGAAAGCAGCTTGGGCAGAGTTCTCCATGCAGGGGGTTTGCTTCATCCCTGGACTGAGTCAAGAGATAGGGAAATGGCCAAGAGTTTGCTGAAAGGCATAAAAAGAAAGAGGGTTATGCCAACAACACTTTTCAAGGGAGGATGCGAATCAAACCTAGGGCATGTCTACACTGGCCAGAATATTCCAAGCTGCTCCTGGAGTATTCTGGTCCTGCAGCTGCCCTGAATTTCCTGTTACCTCTGCATTTTGGAGCAACACTGGACAGCTGTCTCTACACCTGTCCCACTGTGCCACCTTCTGCTGTCACTGCTGTCACGGATCACTCCCTCTGAGGTTGAAAATGAGGCACCCATCATTGATCACATGTCTGGCGCTTCATTATGACCTCAGGGGGAGTGATCTGTGGCACTGGTGCCATGTGGCACAGTGCAGCGCATGTGTAAACTACCATCCAAAATCAATCTGGAATGCTCTGGATTTTCCTGGAAAATCTGGAGCAAAAAGAAAGTCTTTTTAATGCAGTTTAAGGGAGGGATAACAATAGCATTTATAGAACATTTCTATACCACTTAATAGTGAACTCAGCACTTGCTAAGTAGTTTACAATCTGTAAGCCAATTGCCCCCAACAAGCTGGCTACTCATTTTACCAACCTACGAAAAGATGGAAGACTGAGTCAACCTGGTGCCCTCTGGGATTGAACTCACAATATTGTGGCTGCAGTACTGGTATTTAACCACTGTGCCACCAGGGCACCAAAATGGCCCAGTTTTGGTGCTGAACTGGTAAGGAAGGGGAAAACTAGTTTATTTGGCCCATGTAGACATGCACATAGTACACAGAGCAACTGTGCCTTGTTTTAAAGGTAAAGTGTCACTCCTGGATGCTTCCAGGAGGGCAAATTATTTTTTTGACTCTGAAGATGCCAGCCACAGATGCTGGCGAAACGTCAGAAAGAAACTCTTCTAGAACATGGCCACACAGCCCAACCCCCCCCCCCCAAAAAAAAAAAAACTATGGATGCTGGGCATGAAAGTCTACGACTTCATAATTTTTTGACTGTTTTATCCTCCATGAGGGGACATCTGGGGAGATTCAGGAGGGATCTAGAACCTGCAAAAATAAGTGAGAGTAATGTGAGGTATAAATTCAACAAATAAATAAAAATATGTGGTCTGTGTGTTTCCCACCCCTACTGTTGATCAGAGATGGGCAAACACTTGGGCTTGAGGGCCGAATATGGAGCATGTATGCATTCATGTGCAATGCCACTTGTGTGCATGCCCATAGATAGAGACAGAAACTCTCTCTCCAACTCATTCCGCCACAGCTCAGATCAGGGATGTAGTGGTAAGGACTGGGGAAAGTTTAAAGATGGAATTAAGAGGTTGAGGCCAGGATGTGCAATGGTGGTTGTGCTCCTTCAAGTTGTTTCCAATTTATGACGACCCTAAAGTGACCATATCCTGGGGTTTTCTTGGAAAATTTCTTCAGACGGGGCTTGCCATTGCCTTCATCTGAGGATGAGAGAGTGTGACTTGCCCAAGCTCACCCAGAGGGTTTCCATGACCAAGCTGGGATTTGAGCTCTGGCCTCCATAGTCCAATGCTCAAACCACTACACCACACAGGCTCATCAATAGATGTGCTGTTTTACCTGCAATAAGTAATATGCATCTTAAATGAATGTCTTCAAAGTAATGGCCAAGATCCAGCATCACAGGCTAGAATCCATAACTTTATGATGATGGAGCTATGTCGCTGACATGACACACAACTGTGTTAGAGAACTATGACAAGGTACAATAAGGTCTGATGCAAGATGTCCTATGCATAACGGTGGGAGGATATTTCTCACCTGGTAAAAGACACCCATGACTTTCCTCTGCCCTCTGTTCTGGATTATTAGTGCCCCATGGCTCTGTTGGGGTCATTGCCTCCTTCTTCTTGTGCTGTCACTTTGCAAGGGCAGCTTTTCCCACAAAGTGCTGTATAGTTGGGCCTCCACATCAGTGGGGATTTGGTTCCTCACCTAGATACACAATATCATAGGATCTCAAGTCTGTTAACTCTACAGATGCCAACATGCACATGTCTGTATTGGTGCAGCTGCATGCATGTACTTTCATTGACTTATATTGGGCAGGGCTGGCCACGGATGCTCCAAATCCTGGATAGATAGCCTGGTGGCACCAGGGTGACCAGATGTCATATTCGCAAAGGAGGACAAGGTACAGCAAGATAAAGGGCGTTCAAGAAAAATGTAGCCCATTACAAAACAAAAAGCTAAAAATAAATTAACTCATATAAATATAAATATAAATTCATGCTCCTTTCTCATGCTCAAAATGGAGGACATTTTGAAATTCTTCCTGGACAGAAGGTTGAGATGTAGGTTGAGATATCCTGGAAAAGGAGGACGTTTGGTCATCCTGGGTGATATTGAGGGCTGATTGTGCTGTCAAACATTGCGACAATTTCTTAGTGCAAATTTTCTACCCCTGGGAGGCTTCAAGGGCCACATGGATGGCCAAAGGTGACAAACAAACAAACAAACAAACAAACAAAAGAACTAGAAGTAACCAAACACCAATTTTTATAATTTTTAAATGGTTTTTTTTTGGCATCGAACAGTAGAGGGGAGGCTGTGCAACCTATTTAAAGGGGGAACTGACAATCCTGAAAGCTTCTGGAAGAGGCAATTCACTCTGGGGGAGTTTGAAAAACAGGGATCTGGGGAGTCTGCCATAAAAACAGACTATTTTTGTTTGTTGTGGGGGGGTCAAATGAAGCTGCAGGACTACAGTTTGCCCACTCCCTGGTGTATCTAAAGCGAAGCATTTTCTAGGCACCTACAAATCCCAGAAGCAAATCACTATATCAAGCAACCACTGCCATTTGGAATCACTGTAGCTCCCCTATGAGAAAAAGACACAGCTTCTGGGGCTGTTTAGTTCAGACATGGTTTAGCCACCTTGCGTCTCAGCTTTGAGGAAGGGTCAAGGTATAAATAAAGTAACAGAATACAAGAATAGACTTGCTTGGAAATAAAGGAGAGGCAGGACACAGGTATATTACAGTTATGCATGCTGTGGAGAAAGTAGAGCAGAAAAAGCGTACTTCCTCTTATACTCCGAGAACCTGGGATCATTCACTGCAGTGAACTGTTGATGTTCAGGAAAGATAAAATGAATTACTCTTTGGACAGCACCAAATTAAAATGTGGAATTCATTATCAGGATCCGGCATTGGCTGCCATTTTGTAATGGTTTTAGTATTGGGTTAGGGTCCAGTCTGCAGTGCAAAATAATGCAGTTTGACACTGCTTTAGCTGCGATGGAATCTTGGGATTTGTGGTTTGTTGTGGCACCAGAGCTCTCTGATAGAAAAGGCTAAATATCTCACAAAACTACAAATCCCAGAATTCCATAGCACAGAGCCATGACAGTTAAAGCAGTGTTAAACTGCATTAATTCTGGAGTGCAGATAATACCTAGGACTCTGGGAGACCAGGATTTGACTCCGCACTCATATATGGTAACCCACTAGGAGACCCTGGGCAAGTCGCTCTTTCTCAATTTGAGAGGAAAGAAGGAAGGCAATGGCAAATATCCTCCAAAGAAATCTCATCCAGAAAATCCTAGGATAGAGTTGCCATAGGTCAGAGTCCACCTGAAGGAATATACCAACAAGACATTTAAGAGGTGCAGTGTCAGTGAATGTTTGCTTTCCCGCTTCCCTGAGTCTCTTGTAATCTCATTTTATAAAGGATGCAGCAGTAAATATTACAAAAGGAAGATATAGAGCCCTTTCAGGGAGGAAAAGATGCTCAGATGCAAGAAGCAGGCTGCATCTGCACTGTAGACATGATGCAGTTTGACAATGCTTTAACACTGATGGCTCAGTGCTGTGGAATCCTGGGATTTGTACTGGAGCTCTCTGTCAGAGAAGGCTAAATATCTCTCAAAAACTACAAATTCCAGAATTCCATTGCATTGAGCCATGGCAGTTAAACCAGGGTCAATGCTTGCAAGGCTGGAAAGGCAAGGCAAGGCAAGGCAAGCCGAGGCAAGGGAGGGATTGAGAGGGGGAAACTGGAGGTAGTTCCCGTGCCCCCCCCCCCCCCATAAGCCTTTCCCCTTTGTAGGACCTGCAAAGCAGAACTTCATGGTGAGATGGATTTTCAAGTTGCTTCACAAGCACACCCCACACTTGCACCTACATCCACCCACAGCTGCTGTGAGGGAAGCCTTCTTTCCCCTCCTTTTCCCTCCATCCCAAATGCCAAACTTCTCCGTCTCAAACTTCCCTCTCCTTGCCTTCCCTTCCCTTCCCTGCATGGCAGGAGCCCGGGACTCCCGGCCCCTCCTCCTCCTCCTCCTCTTGGCCCTCCTCCAGGTTTTAAAGGAGAATTGTCCATGCTTATTTGCTTTTCACATTACAGTAAATGTGAAATTACTGTAATTTCACAAATGCATTTCCTCTAAACTCCCGAAATTAAAAAGATCTCAGATAATACCAGTTTCTGTCCAGTTTCTGACCAGTTTCTGTGCGACGTCGTGTGAAATCGTGAGGCGCAAATTCAGTTTTTGTTTGGGATTTGTGTGGATTAACCAACAGATTTCCCCTGTGTGATAACGTCCTTTGACAGGTCAGAGAATCAAGTCATCCAAGAACCATTAATAGCAGTCTTGGAAGAAGTTTGCAGGCCAAAAGATAAAGACATCCCAGCCATGGGCGAGATGAGTCTCTTGCATTCTGTGCCTGTTGGGTATGTGAAATGGCAGCGCACAACTTTCTGAAATAGATGGAATAAAGACAAAAGTATTTCTGTTTGACCAGACACTGCAAAGCTACTGTCAGAAAGAGTCAAAATCACAGAGTGGGGTCATTTCAGGTCCTTTCCCTAGCAATGAATCCTGTACTCTAAGGTGGATAGGAACATAGGACGTTAAAACCAACCTCTTGCAAAATCTGTGTCTCCTTAGGCTGCAGTCCTTTACCCTATGCTCCACTTGGAGCATGGAAAATGTTGCTGTTTTGGATTATGACTCCCAGAATGCGGGTTATAGTCCCCAAACAATAACTTTTCTAAAATTCTTCCATGGCTTAGAAGTAAACCCCTTTTAATTCAACAAGACTTACACCTGGATAAATGTGCACAGGCTCAGGGTGTCAGTGAGTAATGGTTGTTGTGTGCCTTCAAGTTATTTCCAACTTATGGTGACTCCAAGGCAAACCTATCATGGGGTTTTCTGGGGCTGAGAGTGTGTGATTCACTCAAGTGGATTTCCATGGCCGAACAGCGAATCGAACCCTGACCTCTAGAGTCATAATCCCATGCTCAAACCAGTGAGTAATACCTCTTGCTATTTGTAAAAGGATGACAGACGTTGACTCTGCACAGGATTGGCTCTGAAAAACATTACTAAAACCCTAATTGGTTCAGAATGTAGTGGCCAAAACTATTATTTATATCAGGGGTAGGCAACCTTTCCCCTTTAAGGGCCGAGGGACTTCAGCTCCCAGAAGCCTCAGCCATGTTGGCCAATAGTCCCATGTTGGCCAATAGTTCCTGGGATTCTGGGAGCTGAAGTCCCTCGGCCCTTAAAGGGGAAAGGTTGCCTACCCCTGATTTATATGATACATGCATATTCTTTTGAACCTTCAAAGGCATACCCTCCAGTTGTCCCAATTTGGGAGGCACACTTCCAATTGATTCTCTATTGTCCCATTGCAGCCTTTTAAAAATATTTCTCTCTCCCCTTTTTCTCTTCGTCCTCCACTTACTTCAGTTGCTGCAAACTGAGATCATCATGTAAAAGTAGTTTGTACTCAGCATGAGAGAGAGGAGGGGAGGGGGAGGAATCGTGCCCTTCCCAGTTTTGTTGTTGTTGTTAACTGCCTTCAAGTCGATCTCGACTCATGACGACCCTATGGATGAAACATCTCCAAGATTCTCTGTCCTCCACTGCTCTGCTTAATTCTTGCAACCCCTTAACACCCATAGCCTCCTTCACAGAGTCCATCCATCTGGCATGTGGCCTTCCTCTCTTAAATCTGAATAAATTTGTTTCTCCGTGTTCTGTTCTGACAGTAGACTTTTGTTCTGAATACAGATTCCTCATTAGGTGCTGACACTCCCATGTCTTTAAGGGTGTTCCATAGCCTTTCATGGTCTATGCAGTCAAAGGCTTTGCTATAGTCTATAAAGCACATGCTGATTTTCTTTTGGAATTCTCTGGTGTGCGCCATTAGTCATCATATATTTGCAATGTGATCCCTAGTGCCTTTTCCTTTCCTGAACCCTATTTGGACCTCTAGGATCTCTCTTTCCATATATGCTTGCAGTCTGTGTTGCAGAATTTTGAGCATGATTTTGCTTGCGTGGGAAATCAGTGCTATAGTTGCTGCAGTCTCTTGTGTTTCCCCTTTTGTGGATGGGGATGTATATTGATCGCTTCCAATCTGTTGGCCATCATTTTGTTTTCCATATCTGTTGACATATGTTGGTTCCCAATAGGCTCAGGCAAAAGGAAACTGCTACTGCCTCTCCTGGCTCGTCCCATCAATACCTTTTGTCATCTTGACCACATTCTGATGTTGGTTGGCCATACATGACCTTGTTTTCATCTGTATAATATTGGAGGGTATGCAAAGACAGAACTCAAGTGATGTTTATCTGTTGAGGTTATCATCAAAAGCTTTTACTGTTCCTCAAGTTCCTAATCCTTTCAAACTTGATGGAGTATAGGGCATATTTTGGGTTGCAATTAAACTATATTCCTTTTTTAATGTTTGTTTGAGGTATTAGGTACTAATCCTCTATCACCTAGAATAGATTCAACACACTGTTACTATTATAACTATTAATATTACTATTGAGATTACAAATAGTATCACTAGTAATATGATTATTTGTATTACCAATATAATTAGGCTGCTGAATTTAATAGTTATGTATAGATAGGTTTAAAGCCAGCTTGCCTTAGTGGTTTGAGAGTTGGGAGTACAACTCTGGAGACCAGGGTTGGAGTCCTAGCTTGGCCATGAAATCCACTGGGAGACCTTGGGCAAGTCACACTGTCTCAGCCTCACAAGAAGTCAATGGCAAACCTCCTCTGAATAAATCTGGCCAAGAAAACCCCATGATAGGTTCGCCTTAGGTTCATCATAAGTTGGAAACAATTTGAAGGAATATAACAACAACAAAATAGATATTTTATCCATTGGATATGCTATAGGTCCAATAAGTCCATATGCAATCAATACAACTATATTTGCATGGGAAAAGATATATAAATATATAAATAATAATAAAAAAGTACCCTTTACTGCAGGTCTTACTAATTTCAGAGTTTCAGCAATGGCTTCCCACAGAGAAGGGGCCTCCTCTGTAGTAGCACTCCCATTGTGAATGTTTTCTCTTGGTGACATTTGCTCGGTACCAAGCCTTCTTTCTTTTAGGGACTATTAAATCTGATTTGTTGACATGAGTTCTTGGAGCCTTATCACATTATTAAACAAACCTGGCAAGTAAACGAAAAGACGTGTTGTTTTTTCTCCCTCCACATGATTCTCTGTTCTCTTCAGGTTGTAAACGCATGGGAGAGCACTGTAAAAGCATCATTTTCTCCAAATGGATTATTTTACTTTGGCAAATGGGACACTTTTACGACCCTCTCCCACGGTTCTACATCCAGAAGAGAATGAAAAAGAACAACGTCATGCAGAGGGAGAAAAAGAAATGTGTCTTTTTGTTTGCCTGCCGGGTTTGTTTAATAATACGATAAGGCTCTTGGTGAGCAAGAGGTAGTTTTGAACTGTTCCTCTTACTATTTCATACTCTGGGTGCTTAATACAGGTGGCCTTCTGTATCCATGGACGTGCCACCCACAGATTCAGCCATTCATGGATGGCAAGCCCATGTTGTTCCCAATGGTGCCACGTGCACATGGCCATGCTGCCATTAGGGTCAATGAGTCCCATGCACACAGCGCCATTGGGGACAACGTGGGCTTGCTGTCTGTGGATGGTTGAATCCATGGGTGGCAGGTCTGCGGAAAAGGAAGGCATATCCACCACTATTTGAGTTCCATTGTTCCCACTGGGGACAACATGGAATTGAGCATCCATAGATTTTGGTATTGGGTGGTGGTGGTCCGGAATGGATCCCCCGCGGACCGACTGTATCCCACTGGATAGAGCAATTCTGCTTACAGTGGGACCTTAATATCTGCTTGGGTTTGGCTCCAGAATCCCCCAACATACCAAACTCCATGGCTGCTCAAGTCCCATTATACAGTTGGCCTTCCACATTTGAGGCTTTGACTTTTGCTGATTTGATTATTTGTGGTTTTGATTAATATGTTCTCTCTAGGAATCTCTATGTCCCCCAGCACAACTCTGCCAGAAGTTGACCCATAGAGTGGTGCTGGAGAACCTAGAGGTTCCTAGAGAAAACACTTCTCCAGGCATTTGTAGGTCCTCCAGTGCAATTCTGTGGCCAACTTCTGCCAGATGTTGGCCATAGAGTTGCGATGGAGGACCTAAAGATTCTTAGAGATGTTCTCTCAGGTTTTATAAAAAAGAGTACTTTTTATTTGGTTTTCCACCACTTTTATGGGGGTCTTCTGCCCCTAACCCCAGCGAATGTTGAGGGTCCACTGTAAACAATGGCAGAGTAAAATGGTGTCCTTTATATAAAATGACAAAACCAAGATTTGCTTTTTGGATTTTTTTGAGGCAGAGGGGAGGATATTTTCAAGCTTTTGATGGCTGAATCCGTGGATGCAGAATCTGTGAATATGGAGGGCTGACTGTAGTGTTACTTTTATTTTTTCCTTGTTAAACTGTGTTCTTAAATCTGATGCTTGTCCTCTTGAACACTGCACTGTTGAAAGGCAAAGTGGAAATATTTTAAATACGCTGATGAAGGTTGCGACACAATTAGAAGAAATCACATGTCTCTGGTCTCCTTTTAGTTTAGCATTCTGTGAACCCCAACCCTTAATGCCAAACAATATGGCACTTTTGTTAAGGTTGTATCTATACTGCATAATTACAGTAGTTTGATACCACTTTAATTGCTGTGCCTCTATCTCATGCAATTGTGGAATTCGTAGTTTGGGGAGCTAACTGTGAAAAGAGAGGGGCTGAGGATTAAATCAGTTTAACTGAGACAGGGCTTGCTGCCGCACTGCAGAATTAATGTGGTTCAACACTGCTTTTACTGTCATGGCTCCATCCTTTGGAATCCTGACAGAGATGGCTATATATCTCACAAAACTACAAATCCAGAATTTCACAGCACTGAGCCATGGTAGTTAAAGCAGTGTCAAACTACATTAATTCTGCAATGTATATGCAGCCAGTGATTTAGAATACCATAGGACTAGCATTTTCTGGCACGGAATTCCAAATCCTTCACTAAACAACAAATCCCAAGATTCCATAGGATTGAGCCATGGCAGCTAAAGTGGTATCAATCTCTTGTAATTGTGCAGCGTGAATACACCCTTTCCGTCATTGAGCTAAGAAGCACTTTAAAAAGCAACGGATAACATGTCACTCTCCAGTTGGTTGACCTGCACCTCCCATCATTCCTTGCCAGTGGGTAAAGCTGACGGGCTCTACTACGTTGTCTTGTCCTGGGCCCAGTGCTATTCAACATCTTTATCAATGACTTGGATGAAAGAATAGGTGGCATGCTTATAAAGTTTGCACTTGACACCAAATTAGGAGGAGTAGCTAATACCCCAGAGGAGAGGATCAAAATTCAAAATAACCTTAATAGATTAGAAAGCTGGGCAAAAACTAACAAAATGAATTTCAGCATAGAGAAATGTAAGGTACTACACTTAGGGAGACAAAAAATGAAATTCACAGATATAGGATCTGGCTTGACAATAGTATATGTCAAAGGAATCTAGGATTCCTAGTAGACCACAAGTTAAACAAGAGTCAACAATGTGATGCAAATGCGATTCTAGGCTGCATCAATAGAAGTATATTGTGTAGATCAAGGGAAGCAATAGTACCACTCTATTATGCTTTGGTCAGGCCAAAAGGGAGCTTGGCAAATTTTGTTGTGGTAAAGGTAATAATGGTGTGAGAGTCATCTGTTATTGTAAATCATTGCCCCACTCAGATTGGTAACAGAGAAAAAAAGAATCTGGAAGGAATAAAGTTGGGGGAGGAAAATAATGGCCTCAGTTTGGCATTTGCCTCTGAAAGCAAAATGTTGATTTGGCCTTTTGGCTTTTGTTACTTGCAATGCGCAAGAACTCTACACAAATTACAGTGTGTGAGTGAGAGAGATGGGTTTTAGAGGTGACTCCTGCTGCGATTGTCTAGTGTTTCTCTTGTAAAATGCTTAAAAACAGCAACGGCCCTGAAGAAGCTGTGTGATCCATGAGTGGAAATTTCTGTTGTTAAACACAGGTTGGATGGAGGCCTATTCAGGATGCTTTAGCTGTGGATTCTGGCACTAGCAGCGACTTGCACTATATGAACTTCAGGATACCTTTAGATTCCTTTAAATCTATGAAGATTGAGGGTTGAATAACAGTTTAACAGAATCACTTAAATGTCACTAATGCAGCAAACAAAACAGGTGGTGAACAGAACACTTCAACAGTACAAAACCAGAGCAGGGGGAAATGGGGAAGGAGTAGAAAGTCCAAACAATATGGCCAGAGGTACTGGGAAACTGTCTCTGTAGATCAGGGCTGGGCATCATGATGATGCCCTCCAGATGTTGTAAACTGCATCTCTGATCATTAGCATCACTAAGGGCCTAAGCAGACTGCCAGAAATAGTGCACATTAAATTGAGGCACTGCCCTGGCTCAGTACTAGGGAATCATGGGAACTGTAATTTATTGTGGCATCAGAGCTCTCTCACAGAGAAGGCTCAATGTCCCAGAAAAAAATACAATTCCCATGATTCCCTAGCACTGAGCCAGGGCAGTGCCTCAATTTAATGTGCACTATTTCTGGCAGTCTGCTTGGGCCTTAAGGTTGGTACAATAACTGATGCAATAACCCATACAGAATCCTTAGTAATGTTTTTTGTACTAATGTTACTCATAAATCACAATTTCCATATATCACTGAATGTAATGGCAATAGTTCTGACATAAAACAATTAGCAAAATTAAAATTATACCTTTAAATCACATTATTATATTGTTGTTGTTGTTGCTGCTGCTGCTGTGTGCCTTCAAGTCATTTCCGACTTATGGAGACTGTAAGCTGAACCTATCACAAGTTTTTCTTGGCAAGTTGCTGCCATTGCCATCCTCTCAGGGTGAGAGAAAATGACTTGCCCAAGGTCACCCAGTGGATTTCGATGGCTGAGCAGGGATTCAAACCCAAGTCTCCAGAGTCATAGTCCAACACTCAAACTGTACTGGCTCTCATAATATCATATATACAGCCTAAGTGTATTTACATGTACATAGTTTTGTGTGGTTAAAGTGAAAATTTGGAAAGATTTGAGTTTTTAAAAGAAAAATCTCCCACTGAGCTTCACCCCACTCACCCCATCTTTTCTGCATTTTAAAGGGAAGCAGGTGAACTCCACAGCCCATTTATGCCAAAAGGCAGATGTTTGGGGAGCAGTGGTGTCACCTCACCTTTGGTGTGGTCTTCACTCCCTGCATCCTCCTAGTGCCTGTCTCTGAGCAACCCTCACTGAAAGCCATGCTAGCTTGCCCAATGGGAGAATTTAAAGATATAGCCATGTTAGTCTGTAGAATCAGTATGTAGAGAGATCTTGTAGCACTTTTGACTTTTGCAGTTTTGATTATTTGCAGTTTTGATTAATATGTTTCCTCTAGGAATCTCTAGGTCCTAGAGCACAACTCTGCCAGAAGTTGACCATAGAGTTGTTCTGGAGAGCCTAAAACGCTCTAGAAAAAACACTTCTCTAGGCATTTGTAGGTTCTCCAGCATGATTCTATGATCAACTTCTGGCAGATGTTTGTCCTGGAAAGCCACCAGGAGGGCTGATAGCAGAGGCAATGGAAGTCAGAGCAAGGTCTGAGTTACCAATCCAAGGGGTCAGCCAGCGAAGGGTCTAGGATTCCATAGAAGCAGAGTGGCAAGGCAGCCCAAAGGTCAAGGGTTCCAATAGTCCAAAGTAAGTCAGCAGTCCAAGAGTCAAGTTTTCAGGCCAAGGAATGAGGGGAGTTTTGCTAGGAAGCTCAGATAATCTCTGGCACCAAGGCAGCTCTTCTGCACCTGCTTAGATCCCCAAGCTGCAGGAGCTCAGCTGGGTCTGATTACCTCAGCGTTTTACATAAAGCTTCCTTGAATGCTGAAGGCCCTCCCTTTCTGCTTGATGCTGACTGAAGGTGGGCACAGTCCCTTGATCCCCCTCCATGTCTGAAAGTCCTGCTCCTGGGAGGCTTGGCTGCAGAGCCTCTTGGGAGGCACAGGCTCTGCTGGAGGCTCTGCTGGAGCTGGCAAAGCAGAGCTGGGGCTGGGCTGGGGCTCCACCACTGCAGGCTCAGGACCCAGAGGAGGTTCTGGCTCATCCTCTGAGTCCTCCTCCAGACAGGACATGACAATCTTGACCACAGAGTTGCACTGGAGGACCTTGAGATTCCTGAAGAGGTGTTTTCTCAGATGAAAAGAATTATGCTTTTTATTTGCAGTTTTTCCACATTCACGGGGGTTCTTTACTCTTAATGCCAGTGAATGTGGAGGAAACACTGTACAGTGGACTCTCCACATTCACTGAGGTTAGAGACACAGGACCCTAGTGAAAGAGGAAAAAACCACAAATAACAAAAACACTATTTTTTTTTTTTATCCAGAGGGAACAACTTTCTAGGAATCTCTAGGTCTTCCAGCACAACTCTATGGTCAACATTTGCCAGAATGGTCAAGATATGCCAGAAGTTGACCATAAAATTGCACTGGAGGACAGGCCATGTTTGAGCAACCAACAGTAAATGACATGACTATGCAATCAGCCCTCCACATTTGCGGCTTTGCCTTTTGTCAATTCAATTATTTACGGATTTGATTAATATGTTCCCTCTAGGAATCTGTAGATCCTCCAGTGTGACTTTTGGCAGAAGCTGAGAACAGAGTCATGCTGGCAGACCTAGAGATTCCTAGAGAGAAGATATTAATCAAATCCATAAATAATCAAATTGACAAAAGGCAAAGCCGCAAATGTGGAGGGCTGATCGCATAGTCATGTCATTTACTGTTGGTTGCTCCTGTCCCACCTAGCCCTCCTTCTGGAGTCTTCTGTGCATGCATGCCTGACGGTGCACAGACAAGAGTGCAAACCTTTCCAAGGCGAGGGATGCTGTCATCCATCATGAGCTAAGTATGAGCTGCTCCAGGAGCTGTCAGAGGGAGCCCAGCTGATCTTCCTGAGCTCATTAGCATGCCTCATGTGCAGCATTGGGATTTGGGGAGGTCACTGGCAGCTGTGCAAACCTGTGCGGAAATATTCCATGCCTGAAAAAAAAAAAAAGATTGAAAAGCCCTCCTTTGAAGTGCGGAGCCTGTGCCGGGAATGAGAGAGCTTAACGGGAATCAGAGAATGCTTGCAAGGTAGTGTGGTGGCTTGTGTGCTGGACTACGACTCTAGAGACCTGGGTTCAAATTCCTGCTTGGCCATGGGAACCCGCTGAGTGACTTTGGGCACATCACACACTCTGAGACTCAGAGGAAGGAAATGGCATCCTCTTCCCCCCTTCTGAATATACCTTGTCAAAAACAACAACACTCTGAGCCTCAGAGGGAGGCAATGGCAGCCTGCTCAATAAACCTTGTTAAGAAAACCCCATGATAGGTTTGCCGTGTGTGTGTATGTGCTTTCAAATCACCTATCAATTTATGGTGACCCCATGAATTTCATATGGTTTTCTTGAGGAAGGAATACTCGGAGGTGGTTTTGCCAGTTCGTATTTCTGAAATATTGCCTACAGCATCTGGCCTTCATTGGTGGTTTCCCCTTCAAGTATTAACTAGGGATCGCTCTGCTTAGCTTCCAAGATCAGATGGGATCTGGTGCATTTAGGGTATTTTATGAGCCATTAGGGATGGCAAAAGTTGGAAACAACTTGTAGGCACACAACAACAACAAAAAGAGGATGCAATTCAATGAGGGGTGTGTCTCTCTCTGCGTGGGAAAGGAGAATGGCACTTGTTGAATTTTTGCCTGTTGCACAACAGCTAAACCTATAGACCCCTGATCATAAAAAAACCCTCCAATTTTCTTGTGTTCCTGTGTTCAAATTTGTCACAGAGTAGATCTGCATATTCCTCAGGGAAACATTCTTTATAGGAACACAGAGAAAGACCTGATGGATTGACCTGACTTGTCCAAGTGCCTTATGAACAGAATAGGTGAGTAGCTAGTCTCATTTTCTTTTTAAAATAAGAAGGTATCCAAAGTTTCTAGTTTCTGAATATTAGGGATGGAGAGAACTTGAGATCTTAAAATAGGAATGGATAGCTGCAACATGTCCAGGGGCAACTTTTCTGCCCTGTGAATTTCAAGGGGCTCTATGGGTTGCCAAAAATTCCAAAACAATAAAAGAAAGCCAGAAGACAGAAGGAAGGAAGGAATGAAGGAAGGAAGGAGTGAAGAAAGGCATCCACTATTCAGCAATAAAATAAAATTCAACAGATACAAATGTAAAATGTAAGTCACAAAATCCAAGTACACAGGTATAGGATGAGGGATATTTGGTTTAGCAGTATTATATGTGACAATGACCTTGGGATTATTGTTGATCACAAATTGAATATGAACCTTCAGTATAATGTTGCAACAAAGAAAGCAAATGCTATTGTAACTTGCATTAATAGAACTTTAGTTTCCAAGTCAAGGGAAGTAATCATACCGCTCTATTCTGCTGTGGTCAGACCTCCCCTGGAATGCTGTGTCCAGTTCTGGGCACCACAATTCAAGAAGGATTTTGACAAGCTGAGTGTCAGTTTTGGAGGTATGCCATGTTAGTGCTGAATTAGGTTGCCTCTTTTCTCCAGGGGTTCCTCATTTTTAATACATTCCTAGCAGCCACGTACCTAATGATCTCCACCATACTGAGAACAATTTTACTTATTGATTTTTGACTGATGCAAATAGAGGGAAATTTTATTTCCCTTCATTTCTGAAGAATTCACCAATCTTAACCAAATGCATGTGGGGGATGGAATTAACTTGGAGTTTAAAAAATGTGAATGCAAGAGACAGTAAAAATGATTGCTTTCCTTACTAGAACAGGCAGCTATCTCTGAGAATCTTATAAGCCAGACATGAAGGAAATAGTTTACACTAAAACCAGATAAATGTAACAAATGGAGAAGGCGGCAAAAACCCTGATACAGATGCAATTTGCAAAGGGATTGCTGCGCTAGTCTGCTGCTACAGAAACAACAAAGAGTCCCATGGTACCTTAAAGATTGACACATTTTTTTATGGAATGCGTTTTCATGGATTTTAGCCCAGTTCGCCAGATGTATGAAGTCTCACCCAGGATTTCAAGGATATTTATACATAGTGCACATGGTTGTGGCTGGGCTTTTGAGGCCAGAGGGAAACAACATGAAAACAATACTGATGATGACAGTTACATTTTTAAACACTGGCCATTAACCAAAGCTATCCCTGATAACACACTATTGGGTCATCGCTTGAATGTGTTGTGGTTTCATTTGATGGGATTCAGTCTCTCTTTCACACTAAACAGTGGCCAGAATCCTGTGAGTGTCCTATACTTATGTAAGTTTTCCTGCAGAAGTGGTTGGATATTTTTGTCTGATGTGGAATAGCTGTTTTCAGATCATGGTTGTGGAAGTGAATCGTGCGTGCTATGAATCTGTGCATGGATTGGCACAGGTGTGCATTGCAGAAGCGATTGGACATTTTTGCCTGATGCTCAATAGCTGTTTTCAGATCGTGGTTGTGACCGTGGAGTCGTGCATGCAATACATTTGTGTATGGATGTGCATGACACATGGATGTGCATATATGTGCATTTCACATGCACATTAATGTTCAGTGCACATTTAGTTTCACAATACTGCAATTCACTGGTGTTGCACAACTGTCACATTACTCCATGAGTAAAAAGTTATGGCCTGTCTCTGCAACATACAGGTTAGAACAATTATAGCACATTGATATCACTTAACTATCATGACTGTATCCTATAGTGTTTGTAGTGTAGTGAGACAGGAGTGCTGTCTGATAAAAATTTTAATACCTCCCCAAAGTACAGATCCAAAGTTTCCATTGGATTGAACTATGGCAGTTAAAATAGTATATTATTATAAATGTGTAGCGTGATAGACACCTTAGTCCCTGTTTCAGTTGCTTCTTACTTATGGGATGTTTATGAACATTCCAACTGCTCAAAAGTGTTCAGAAGTGTTTAGAACTGGGAGGGTAGCTAACATATTGGATTATAGGAACAGAATTCAAAAGGACCTTGATAAACTAGAAAATTGGCCTGAAACCAATAACATTCAGCAGAGACTAATACAAAATTCTACATTTAGGCCACAAAAACGAAATGCCCAGGAACAGACTAGGGGATACTTGACTTAACAGTTGTACATATGAAAAGGACCTTGGGATTACTAAACATGAACCAGCAGTGTGATGCTGCTGCAAAGATAGCAAATAATATATGTATTTAAATCTGCATTAATGGAACTATAGTTTCCAAGTCAAGGCAAAAAAATGTTGTTGTGTGCCTTCAAGTTGTTTCAAATGTATGGTGACCCTAAGGTAACACTACCATGGGGTTTTCTTGATGAGATTTGTTCAGAGGAGGTTTGCCATTGCCTTCTCCTGAGGCTGTTATTTGCCCAGGCCACCCTGTGGGTTTCATGGCCAAGCCAGGAATCAAACCTTTGTCTCTAGAGTCATAATCCAACACTCAAACCACTACACCACCCAGCGAAATAATAGTCTCACTATACTCTGAACTACTCAGGCTTCATCTGAAGTACAGTCAGCCTCATCATATCCACAGATTCTGTATCCATGAATTCAACCATCCACAGCTTGAAAATATATTTTTTTAGAATCCAAAAAACAAACCTTGATTTTGCCATTTGATCTAAGGACACCATTTTACTATGCCATTGTATATAATGGGACTTGAATATCCACAGATTTTGGTGTCCATGGGGGATCCTGGATCCAAACCCAGTGGATACAGTTCTGGGATCCTATTTTTAAGAATGATATAGAGAAATTGGATCAGGTTCAGAGAAGTTCAACTTGGATGATAAGAGGTATGGAGAACAAAACGTAAGGAAAGGTTGAAGAAGTTGGGCATGTTCAGCTTGGCGAAGAGAAGACTGAAGGGTGACATGATTATATTGTTTCAATACTGTAAATATTGTCACAGAGAGGAATGTGCAGCTTTGTCCTCTGCTGCCTCAGAGGGTAGGACCAGGGCTAATGGATTTAAAGTACAGGGGGTAGATTTCATTTGAATATTAGAAGGAACATCTTGACAGTAAGAACAGTTCAGCAATGGAGCCAATTGCCTAGAGAGATGGTGGAGTCTTTTTCTCTGGACATTTTCAAAAAGAGTCTGGACAAGTACCTGCCAAGGATGCTCCAGCTGGAGTTCCTGCAATTTTGAATAGGGGGTTGGACTTGATGACCTGTAGGACTTTCCAACCCAATGATTCTATGACAGCAGATGGAGATATATTCAGCTGATGGAAGATAGTTCTGCACAGAAGGACATCTGAGATTCCAGGGCTCAAGCTGTGAACCCTGAAGATCAGAAACTGCTTCCAAGTCTTTATGTTATGAGGGCCTTTGGTTGGTGAGTTGGCGGGGGTGGTCTACAAGCAATTTGGGTCATGCACATTGGCAACTGATGGCTTCCATTTCATTAGATTGGCAGTTCCTCTCTGGGGTTTAGTCCAAACTTTAAAGACCTATCCATGTAACCCTATCTCCAAAACATCTTGAATAGCTTCCTTCAGGTTTGGAATAGGATCTGGAGCAAATTCATCACCATCCCAACATGAAAGCAAAAGCTGCTGCTGGACATTTACATCACATCCACAGGAAAATGTGTGAAAAACTGAAAGTGTAAATTGAAAAAGTATTAAGTGGGTCCTCCACATTCACTGGGGTTAGGGGTTCAGGACCCCCACGGAAGTGGAAAACCCACAATTTTTTTTTTTTTAAAAAAAACCTTTTTATTTGAGAGAGCACTTCTCTAGGAATCTCTATGGTCAACAGCACAACTCTGTGGTCAACATCGGGTGGAGGTTGACCATAGAATTGCACTGGAGGATCTACAACTGCCTAGAAAAGTGTTCTCTCTAGGAATCCCTACCAGAAGATTTCCATAGTGTTGCACTGGAGGACCTTGAGATTCCTGGAGAGAATATATTAATCAAATCCATGAAAAATCAAATCTACAACAGTTAAATCTGCAAATGTGGAGGGCACACTGTATACATTGTTCCCCCTCCTCTATGAATGTGTGAATCATCTGGGGCTTTCTGAAATTAGAAAATGCACCATCAAGTTTTACTTGAAAGTCTGACCTATTAGCAAGGATCGCTGGCATTTCCCATCCGCATCTTCTGATCTGGAAGACTGGGTTTGTAACAGCCCCTAAAGTGCTGGGTAATTGCAGTGAAGCCATTTGTAGTTTGCGGGATAAGAAACCCTAGTTCCAATTGCTCACTGTTCCCTGGGTTTAAAGTTCCTAAGAAGGAGTTCCAGACCCATGGGGTAGGCATGACATTTTGATAACTGAACACTTCAAGCCAACCATGTCTAAGACGCTCTCAAGCAGCTTCCCCATAGCAATATATGAACAATAAGTGAAAATTAATTAAAGAACTCTACATTTTTGATAGTCTTCAAAGCAGAATATTCTGAACACAAATGGCAGTTTCACTAGGTTAGGCTACTTCCCCCTCCCAGCATCGGATAGGAAGGGAGTGGGAGGTGAATCCAGAACTCAGTATGACTCAAAATGTCCCAGGGTCAATCTCCAATCAAAAGGTCTTAGGGACTAGAGTTGGGAGATGTCATTAAGGCTGGGCCAAATTTCACACTCTTGAAAGTCTGGCTGAAATCTGAAAGGGGATTTGGGGATTGAAAGACAATGTAACGCTACCTCTCACCATTGTGCGTTTTCAGGGGGAGAAATCTTGGAGTTGGTAATGCCAACAGATTGGTCCTTATAAAGACTATCACTCAGTTTCCACCCAAAATGGTTGTTGCTATGTGCCCTCAAGACAATTTCAACTTATGGCATTCCTATCTTGGGTTTTCTTGGAAGCATTTATTCAGAGGTGTATTGCCATTGCTCTCCTCTAAGGCTCAGAGAGGATGGCTTATCCAAGATCACCACGGGGTTCCTGGTTATCCCAAAGTTCATCATATCATTTTAAGGGTAGAGCCAGTGTGGTGCAGTGCTTTGAATGTTGGACTAGCACTTTTGTTATTGTTAACTGCCCTCAAGTCGATCTTGACCCATGGCGACCCATCTCGAAGACCCCCTGTCCTCCACTGCTCTGCTTAAATCCTGCAAACCCATACCCATGACCTCCTTAATAGAGTCCATCCATCTGGCATATGGCCTTCCTCTCTTCCTACTTCTCTCCACCTTTCCCAGCATTATTGTCTTTTCTAATGAGTCTTCTTTTCTCATGATGTGTCCGAAGTATGACAGCTTCAGTTTGGTCATCTTGGGCTTCCAGGGAAGTTTCCAGCTTGCTCTGCTCTAGGACCCATTTGTTTATCTTTTTGACTGTCCACGGGATCCTCAACACTCTTCTCCAGCACCACATCTCAAATGCTTTGATTTTCTCCATATCATCTTTCTTAACTGTCCATCTCTCACATCCATACTTGGTAATAGGAAATACAATGGCTTGTATGATTCCAACTTTTGTTCTGAGTCGTATATTTTTGCATTTTAGAATCTTTTCTAGTTCTTTCATAGCCACCCTCCCCATTCTTATTCTTATTCTGATTTCCTGACTGCAGTCCCCATTTCTATCAATGTTCGATCCCAGGTATGGGAATTCTTTTGCTATTTCTATTTCTTTATTGTCTAGGTTGAACTTGTAAAGGTCCTTGGTGGTCATTATTTTTGTTTTCTTTATGTTCAACATTAAGCCTGTCTTAGCACTTTCTTCTTTGATTTTCCTTAATAGGTGTTCAAGGTATGTGAGGTTTTCTGCTAGTACTATGGTGTCAGCTGCATATCTTAGATTGCTGATATTCCTTCTTCCTATTTTCACTCCTCCTCCTTCTGTGTCCAAGCCTGCTTTTCTTATAATATGCTCTGCATACAAGTTGAACAGATAGGGTGAAAGGATACAGCCTTGTCTGACCCCTTTGCCAATTGGGAAACATTCTGGTTCTCTGTGTTCTATTCTGACAGTAGCCTCTTGTCCTGAGTAGAGATTCCTCATCAGGACTATCAGATGTGTTGGCACTTCCATATCTTTAAGGGCATTCCATAGCTTTTCAAGATCTATGCAGTCAAAGGCTTTGCTATAGTCTATAAAGCACATGTTGATTTTCTTTTGGAATTCCCTAGTGTGCTCCATTAGACATTGTATGTTTGCAATGTGGTCCCTCGTGTGTCTTCCTTTCCTGAACTCTGCTTGGACCTCTGAGATTTCTCTCTCCATGTATGGTTGGAGTGTATGTTGCAGAATTTCGAGCAACATGCATGAACAAGGTTTGAGTCCCTCCTTAACCACTGAAACCCACCGGGTGACCACATTCTCTCACCCTAACACAATTCAGCCGTGATTATGAGATCTCAAACAATTTGAAATCAGGTTTCCCAGATCTCAAAGCCTAGGTCTGCATTTTTTGTTTTTAGGTGAAGGAGTGGAATCTCAGGATGAGGGTACAGTCTTGAAAATTTTATTCAAAGACATAATAATGTTAGTGTGGAATATCAATATGCAAAGGGATCTCGTAGAACTTTTGAAACTAACTGAAAGAAAGAAGCTGGTAGCATAAGCTATGTCTACTTTTGGAGTGGAGTGGAGTGTCAAGGAACGGACGTATATAAGCAGGCTATGTGTGAGAATAGAAATAGGAATTCAAAACTTGTAATCATAGTGATGTGGTTCAGTTGTCATTATGGTTGTTGGGGGGCAAAGGCATGAGGGAGGATGTTGCCTAAAGCCAAGGTGAGTAGATAACCTTATGAATGGTGATGGGATTAGAATGTTGTATAATGCTGGTTGGGAACTAGAGAGGAAATGTGATGAACTGGCTAAGACAATCCTATAAGGCTGGGGTGTTAACCAGTGTTATAATGTGTGTATTATGCCAAGAAACAATTGTGTCTGTTGGACCCACTATTGATGGTGTGGAACTGTATATACAGTGGGCCCTCAGTATCTGTGGGGATCTGTTCTGGAGCCCCCCACAGATACCAAAATCCACAGAGGATCAAGTCCCATTGCCCTCAATGGTGATGTGAATGGCATTTCACCTGATGCATCCTCCCTTCCTTCCTTCATTTACCTGAGTCAGCAGGTGGCTGGCAGCAAAGGACCGCGGCTACTGCTGCTGCCACCGCCACTTCCTTCTATTCTTTCTTCCTCCTCCTCCTCCTCCCTGGCTTCCTCCCACCCAGTGGGGATCCTGCAGGACTACGGGGGGGGGGGACTTCTGGGTGGGACTTTTGGGGCCAGGGAAAGCACCTGTGCAGGCTGTGAAGGCCACAGGGGCCACAGAAATGGCTGCTCACTTGCCCGCCCAGGGCGGAGACTCCCCCAAGGTCCAGAGACCCCCAGGGATGCCACTGCTCCCTCCTCCTCCTGCCTCTTCCTGCCTCTTTCACCCTCTTCCTTCCTCCTCCTCCCACCTCTTCTTTCATCTTCCTGCCTCCTTCACCCTCTTCTTCCTGCTCCTTCCTCCTCCTCCTCTGCCACTCCCTCCATGGGCTTGCCATCCGCGGATGCTTAAATCCTTGGATGGCAAGTCCGTGGATACAGAGGCCCACTGTATTCCAATTCTGCTGTTTATCTTTCCAATCTTCCAAAATTTTATGTATATCTATTTTCATAATTTTCTTGACTTGGAGATTTTTCTTGGAATGGCATCTGTACATCTCTGGTGTTTAATGTATCAATGTATCAATCAATGACATTACTGGGGGCTGCTTCCTGTGAGATCATAAGGGGTCCTCATTCCTGTGTCTCAGATTTCAGTATTGAAATCTCAAGGCCTGGATAGTCTTGACCTGACAACCTTATATGTGGACCTCAGCCTGATGTTATCCGTTCTCTATAATGTTCAATTCAGGCTTTGGTAAGTGTGATTTGTCCCTTCCCTAGCCACCAGTTAGGAGAGAGAGCGGGGAGGAGAAATGGGAGCCCACACAACATTGAGTAGGACAAGATAGACTCATGTACTTTTGGCTCTGGGCCTATCCACCTGCATACCATCCAATATTTCACAGATGAAAAAGGGACACATATGGCCAAGCAACACTGAAGTGTAATCAAGATGGCAGAAGTTATTAATGGGGGAGAACAAATGAACTAGAGAGGTTGTAGCAGGTTCCTTTGGCTGAGTCAACTGGCAAGGGTAATATTCATCCCCCTCTTGTCCTTTTCCCTTGCTGAGTTGAGTACAAACTACATTTGCACTTTGAACTCAATTTGCAGCAAGCTAATGACAAAGGTAGAAAGTGGAAGAAGGAGAGAGAAACTAGGGCATTTTAAGGGCAGCTGAAAAAGTGGGATGACAGAGGATTAATCAGCAGTTTGGGAAATCGGCAAAGTTGGCAGGTATGCATTTGAGTTTTCACCCTGCCTGCCACAACTATGAGGCCCTGAGGAAATATAGCCCTCATGATTAAACCAACAAACTCAACTTTGCTTTAATACATGTCAGTGCCTCATTTCTGTCTCATCCTAAAGCAGGGGTGACAAATGTTAGGGGCTGTGGAGCTGCATTGCCCCCCCCTCAAGGCTCCATCATCCAGTTCCTTCAACCTTTCTGCTCACCCATTCCTGCTTGTCATTTGGCTCATCCTTCAATACTTTCCAGTATTCCACAGATGAAAGCTGGGACACATGTGCCCCAAAATCAATAAGTGCAAGTATTCTTAGCACGGGCAAGGACCATAAGGTATGTGGCTGCCAAGAGGTTGTTAAAGATGAAGAGCCTCTTGGAGAAAAGAAGTGGCAACCCAATTCAGCACTAACATGACATACCCTCCAACATTTCACAGATGAAACCCGGGATATATGTAGCCAAGAAACATAACAGTGTGGCCAAGAGGACAAAAGTTATTATTGAGGAAAAACAGACTAGCTAGGAGAGGCTGCAGCAGTTTGCTTTTGCCTACCAGGAAGGGCAAGATTCCATTCCTTCTCTCCTCTTCCACTGCTGATTGTGTACAAACTACGTTTGCACTTTGAACTCAGTTTGCACCAATGGAAGTAAGCTGAGAACAAAGAAGGGCAAGTTGGAGGAGGAGCGAGAAACTGGGACATTTTAAAAGGAGCTGAAATGTGGAGTTGCAGAGGGTTAATCAGTACTGCTGTTGTCATATTGGGACAGTTGGAGGGTATGCTTTCCCCACCTTTGATTTAAAAGATCTCAGATAGTGGAAGGATGGGACTGAATTGCTCTCTCAATTTTTCTCTAAATAGTATATCCTATTTAGCTTATTGATTCTGCAGCTGAGCTGTTCTTCAGCAAACACTGAAGATACTGGTCCAAAACAGCAGGAGAACTGCTTGAGTTCACTGAAATCTATGAGCTTAGCTGTCAGCTGTGTCTGATTGTGGCCAAAGGTGTACATAGAGAACACATAGCAAAATGCTTTCACACTATGGTCAGGATCCTGTTGGTGTCTTATGCATGGACATTCCCCTACAGCAGCAGTTGGACATTATATTTGATGTGGAATGTCTGCCTTCAGCGGAGGAAGAGTTGAGTTTCACCTGCACAGCAGATATACATTTCTCATTGCACATTATGCATGCGTTTGTTTATTTCACATGCAAATGTGCTTGCTCATTTGGTTGCACACTCAGTGACACAGTGGAGCTTATCACAAAGCTAAATAATACGGCTTACCTGATCCGGCTTAAAATTTAAATCAGGTGGCATCCTGATATTATCACATGGATTTTGCTGCTGAATTTGCTGCCCAAATGCAGCCCGCGTCCATCCTTGCTCCCAGGGGTGTTCAGCACGGCTCTTTTCGAAGCCGGGAGTTTTCTGGCTTGAAAAAATGGCTGCTGGAGTGGCCCTGGGAGTGGGGATGGACATGGGTGGCGGATTTGGCAGCTAAATCCTTGTGGTAATATCAGGATGCTGCCCAATTTCAATTTTAATCAGGTAAGCCGTATTATTTAACTTTGCAACAAGCTCGTGTCTCAATTCATGAATGAAGCAGCATTGTGCAACTGGGCGCAACACTGTGCTTTGTCTCCTCCATTACTGTCTTGGCTGTGTGGGTGGCAGAGCTTGGAAAAGTTACTATTTGGTACTTTGTTCTTGTTGTTTGCCTTTAAGTTGTTTTCCACTCATGGCAACCCTAAGGTTGGAAATGTTGGAGGGTATGCATCTTCTAACTGGACATCACCATATACACAACAGTAAGCAGTGGCAATCCAACATTACTACAGTGATACAGCATTAACCAGGATCTTGGTCTAAGAATCTACTGCACTGGTTGAGAAATTCTGAGAATTATAGTATCAAATGGATACTGAGACCCAGTGTGGCATACTGTTTTGAGTGTTGGACTGCGACTTTGGAGACCAGGGTTGCCATTGCTTTCCCCTAAGGCTGAGAATGTGTGATTTGCCCAAGGTCACCCAGTGGGTTTTGTGGCTGAGCTGGGAATCGAACCCTGGTCTCCAAAGTCGCAGTCCAACACTCAAAACACTATGCCACACTGGGTGCATACCCTCCAACATTTCATAGATGGAGATGTGGACTTGTGTGGCCCAGCTGTATCAGAGTGCAATGACCAGGGAAGAATAGGGAAATGTTATCAATGAGCACACAAGCCTACAGTGTTAATCAGAAGAACCCCATGATTTATGTCCTAAGTTTAGTAATGGCAAGACTCTGCTTGCTCCGTTCTCTCCTAGTGAGTTAACTGAGTGCAATCTACTTCTACACAGTTTGAAGCAATTGACGTAAGGGAAGGAGGAAAGCGGGAGGAGGAAAGAGAAACCAGGACATTTTAAAATCAGCTGAGAAAATGGGGTGACAAATAATTAACTGGGTCTGACCCTGCCAAACGGGAACAGCTGCGGGTATGTGACTTTTGCCTATGCAGTGTTGTCCTGAAGGCCACATTGTGTTAGTGGTAAAACAAATGTTGAACTTGTTGTGTTGATCCATCTTGCCTATGATTTGAATTAGCTGGATCCTAACCTGAGAGCTGTAATCCAAAAAGGTATCTTTGCGCAACTTTCAGCTGCAGTTCCTTCGGCTCTTCTCTGTTTTGTAATCATTTCCAATCTTTTCCGATGCTTTAAAGAAAAAGTTTCTTTCTTCCAGCTGGCTCTAGCAAATGCTTGTATCACTTTTATCTGAGCCCTTTTTAATGGAGTGCAGTGGGAGAAGGTATGGAACTCTTAAGACTAGAGATGGAAACAATTGTGTGTAGTCAGCTTTGTGATAAGTGCTGATCTGATCTGGAGCTGCTGGTTCCCAGTGGACTGGTTCCGTCTCCCATCTGAGCAGATAGCGGAGGAAGACGAATGAAGATGTCTGGCAGGAACTTACTGAGTCAATCTGTAGCTGAGACTTTGGGAGCCAGAAGTCACTGCTGTGACTCTGTGATCCAAGAGAGATGTATAAATAGAACCAGCCTGTTCCTAGACACACACACACACACACACACACAGTACAAGAAAGGAGGAATGGAAATTGCTACTGAAGCTGATGGCATGGAAATTGGACTAAAGTTCCACATGAACCGAAACCAGGGTGACAAGACTGCCTCCTTTTTCAGCACATGTCCTCCATTTCTGCCTTCTGTCCAGGAGGAATTCCAAAATGTCCTCCATGTTGAGCATGACTGTGGGGTTCAATCTGAGTTTCCCAGGGTGTTAACCCTTTTAGAGGGAAACAAAAATGTGCAAGTATTCATTGGACTATGACTCTGGAGACCAGGGTTTGAATCCCCACTGAGCCATGAAAGCCACTGGGTGACCTTGGATGAGTCACACAATCTCAACCTCAGAGGATGGCAATGGCAAACCCTCTCTGAAGAAATTTGCCAAGAAAACCCATGATAGTTTCGGCTTAGGGTCGCCATAAGTCAGAAATGACTTAAAGGCACACAACAACAACGATAACAACAAACCATTACCCTTTCAGTAAAAGTGGCACAGATTTCTCAAACAACAACAACAACAACAACAACAAAAAAACAACCACACACACACACAAAACAGACACACACACACACACACACAAAGTTTTCCCAGGGGAATTTAAAGGGCAATAATTTTGTTAGACTACAAGTCTTTGTGGACCACAGATCACTTCATCTGCTGTATACAGAGGTAGCTAAAGTTTTAGGTTTAGTTTATGTTTGGGCTTCCAGTATGCATAAGCCAGAATCCTGTTGGTGACTTATGTGGGCATAACTATTTGTTGTACAAACGTAAGTACTTTGTTGGGCATTGTGCAAGGAGATATCCAGTCTTTCCTGTCCAATGTATTTTCCCCAGGATTCTAGACTGGATACCTCCTTGCACAATGCCCAACAAAGTACTTTGGATTCTAGGAGCTGTAATGCAAACAAGAAACTTTTCCAGGCTCTGGTTGCAAACCCATATGCTTTTGTCATGATAGCATTACTTCATGTCTCTGTACTACACAATGGTAGCATTTTAATACCACTTTGACTGCCTTGGCTTCATGTTATGGAATATTGGGATCTGTAGTTTCACATGGTGCCTGGAATTATCTGCCAGAGATGTCTAATTTTGTCAATCAGGGGGTGCAATAGAAAATTTTGAATCTTTCTCCAAACTGCACATCCCAGGATTCCATAGGTGAGAGCCATGGCAGTGAAAGAGGATCAAACCACTATAATTGTGCTGTGTGGCTATACCTCATTCGGAAACTAGAAGGGCCTAGGTTTTGTTGCTAGTCCTAAATGGACTAAACCCATTGAACCATAGGATTAGTCTGTGTGTTCACTCACCACCATTTTGCATGTGATTAAAAAAATTTAGCAACAGGATTTGGGATAAAAATTTTAAAAGTGAGAAAAGTAATTTAAAGATGCAAGGTTCTTTTTTTTCTTGGTCATTTAAAACTATTTAGCCTGAATTAACCTGGGATTTTCTCCATGCACAAGGATGAACCTGGTGTCAGTGTGTGGATGATGGGTGTTGCAGTGATGCTCTTTGACACCCAGCAGAATCTGCAGGACTGTTTTCCTTAATAGCTCCTCTGGTGGAAATCCATGCCTCTGCCAAGGTTGGAAGTGGGATTGGTTGCAGACAGTGAGGTCAGGAGGAAATTAAATGCAGAAACTACTGACAGTGATAATTACATTATTAACACTGTCTATCCACTAAGCTGTTGCTGATAATTACAATGTCCTGGCACCACATAAGCCAATTAATACTTATAGTGTGATAAGAATCCATTATCCAAGTGCAAACTTCTGGCGATAGCACCTCTTAAAGAATTGCAGTTCTTAAGTCTCTCAGTGGTTTCTTGAGTAGCCTCCATGCAGACATAACCATATAATGAGAAATCTCTTCACATGCTTAAGTGCACCTTGTTTATATAAATATATATATAAATTGTACAGTGGATATCACATCTCCACCATTAACTTTCCAGGCAGCACCCTGAGATTGAAGGTAACCATGAATTCATTTACGGTAGGGTGCCAAATTTGATCGAAGATGTGTGTGCTTATGTGCCCTCAAGTCGTCTGTCGACTTATGGCAACCTCATGAATTTCATGGGGTTTTCTTAGGCTGCATCTGCACTGCAAAAATAACCTAGGAGCTTATCGCTTGCCAAATTAAGCAGACTTACCTCTTCTGACTTCAATCTTGGATCCAGGATACCCCCCAGATGTTATCAGACATAAATCGCCGCCGAATCAGCTGCGATGCCGCCAGCTGAATCCATCCCAGGTTGAAGCCTTACTCAGCCGGCACTTTGTCAAAGTCGGGGAGCTTCTGGCTTCAAAAATTGGCTGGCTCAATGAGGCTTCAACCTGGGATGGATTCAGTCTGCAGCATCACGGCTAAATCGGCAGTGATTTATGTCTGATAACATCCAGGGTTTTCCTGGATCCAGGATTGAAGCCAGAAGAGGTAAACCGGCTTAATTTGGTGAGCGATAAGCTCCCTAGTTTGACACCACTTTAACTGCCATGGGTCCATACTATAGAATTCTGGGAATTGTAGTTTTGTGAGACATTTAGCCTTCTCTTTCAAAGAGCTCTTGAGGCACCACAAACTACAAAATCCAGCATTCCATAGCATTGAATAAGGCAGTTAAAGTGGTGACAAACTGGATTGTTTCTGCGGCATGGATGCAGCTCAAGGCAAGGAATACTCAGAGGTGATTTTGCCAGTTCTTTCTCTGAAGTATAGTCTACTGCACCTGGCATTTGTTAGCAGTCTCCCATCCAAGTACTAACCAGGGACTGACCCTGCTTAGCTTCCAAGATCAGGCAGGATCTGGTATCTTTAGGGTATTTAGGTTGGGGCTTCTATAATTTTAATCCTTAACAGAACTTGGAGGAGGACTAGGTGCCATAAAGCTCTATCAAGTGAGGTGAAGATGCATATCATTCCTCACCTTCCAAACTACAGTAGTATTGTCCAGGGACAGAATTGTGCAGCTTTCCAGAAGGTGTTCTGCAAACTGTTGGACTGTAACTCCCAGCATTCCTCACCATGGGCTATGATAATTGCTAGGCTAACAGTTGATATGACAGTTCCCAGCTCTGTTCTATATTTAGCAAAAAACATCAAAAAACTGACTTGGATGCAACATGATGGAGGCATATTAGGACTTTTTGTCAAACTGGGGATGGGATTCATGCAATACTTTATGTCCCCCCCCCACTTTTTATTGTTTATTAAAACACACATAACATTTATACAAAAACATTAAATAAACATACATAAACATACATTAAATATCACATACAAACATAAAATATGACTTCCCCTCCTTTACTTTGAATATAATACTTATTGTTTTTAACTTTCATATAATTTCTCTATGCATTATAAACAGATTTTCCAATTCCTTTTCTATTTCACCCCGATCTTACAATAATTTTTTCATTATCTTCTTTAACCATTACACATCGTATATTTTAATCCACTCTACCTTTTAATTTTAACAGAGCCGATATCTTCATCATACCTCTTATATTCTTCTAAATATCTGACTTATTATTGAACCCATTTTTCATTCCTTCCACGCAATCACACTAATTTCTCCCCCAGAGTTCTTTAAAATATTCTATAATCAGTGTCCATTCTTTTCCAAATTCTCCACTCTTGTCTCTTTTTATTAATGATGTTAATTTGTCCATTTCCATAACGTCATATAATTTAATTTGCCAGTCTTCTATATTCAGAGCTTCTTTACTCTTCCACCTTTTTGCAATTACAGTCCTAGCAGCGTATAACATATAAAATATTATCTTACCAAATTTTCTTTCAATTTCATCATTTAACATACCCAACAAGTATACCTCAGGTTGTTTACTCATCTTAATTTTTAAAATCTTTTCTATTTCTGTATGTATTTGTGACCAGTATCTTTTCGACCTTTCACACTCCCACCACATATGTATATATGTACCAATTGGTTTAGAGAATATCCAGCATTCTTTATTACTGTTCTTGTAGATCTTAGTTATCTTTTCTGGCGTTAAATACCATCTATATTGCATCTTATAATAACTCTCTCTTACATCATAACTTAATGTATGTCTTATCCTTTTTTTCCAATTTTTTCCCCAATCATCAAACATTATAGATCTTCCCACATCTTGTGCCCATTTTATCATGTATTCTTTTACAGATTCCTCTTCCATTTCTATCTTCAAAAGTATTTTGTACAGTTTTGAAACCATGTGCTGTGTATTTTCTAACATTAATTTCTCAAATTCAGATTCCTCTTTCTCTATCTGGCTTATTTTCATATCCATCTTAAATCTTTCCATGATTTGTCTATATAGAAACCAATTACAGTTAAAACCTTCTTCTATTAGTTGTTCCATATTTTTCATCTTTGGAATGTCTTTTCCCCATTTTAATAAGTCACTTTATGGTTTTTTTAAAGAATACATTTTATTGTGAAGTCGTAGGCTTTCATGGCCGGCATCCATAGTTTTTTTGTGGGTTTTTTTCGGGCTGTGTGGCCATGTTCTGAAAGAGTTTCTTTCTGACGTTTCGCCAGCATCTGTGGCTAGCATCTTCAGAGAAAACTGAAATGGAAAAGCCTGGTTGTATATATACTGTGGGACCCTGGGTAGGGAGGGGTGGTTCCCAGGTGAACTGTGTGTTGTTCTGTGTTGAATAGGTATTGTTCTGTGTTGATGGCATCGCTTCAGGCTATGCAATCCAGGATATGTCTGCTGTTCCCATGTAAACTGTGTATTGTTCTGTGTTGAATAGGTGTTGTTCTGGTGTTAATGGCATGGCTTCCAGGTGAGGAATGCAATCAAGGAGATTGTTTGCTGTTGTCTGCTGACCCTGGTTGGTCTTCCCTTTGCATTTGCTGAGTGCAGATTTTCTTATTTTGTAGGACTGGTAGCCATATCTTGTTTACTTTGAGAGTTTCTTCTTTCCTGTTGAAGTTGTCTAAGTGTTTATGGATTTCGATGGCTTCCCTGTGCATTCTGACCTGATAGTTGTTGGCATGGTCCAGAATTTCAGTGTTTTCAAACAGCATTTTATGCCCAGGACTTCTTGGAAGAGGAATTGAAGCACCTAGACCGGGCTCTACAGGCAAATGGTTACTCCAGCTCAGACATCAGAAGAGCTACCAGACCCAGAAAAACCCAGAGGACTGAAGACAAGCAGCCACCCAAAGGGAAGGTATTTTTACCATATATCAAAGGAGTCACAGACAGAATTGGGAAAGTAGTGAGGAAACACAACCTCCAAATTGTTTACAAACCAACCAAGAAAATCCAACAAATGCTGCGCTCAGCGAAGGACAGAAGAGACCCTCTCACAGCTGCAGGAGTTTACCGCATACCATGCAGCTGCGGACAAGTCTACATAGGGACCACCAAACGCAGTGTCCAAACACGAATCAAGGAACATGAGAGACATTGCAGACTGGGCCAGCCAGAAAAATCAGCAGTAGCAGAACACATGATAAACCATCCTGGGCATAAAATGCTGTTTGAAAACACTGAAATTCTGGACCATGCCAACAACTATCAGGTCAGAATGCACAGGGAAGCCATCGAAATCCATAAACACTTAGACAACTTCAACAGGAAAGAAGAAACTCTCAAAGTAAACAAGATATGGCTACCAGTCCTACAAAATAAGAAAATCTGCACTCAGCAAATGCAAAGGGAAGACCAACCAGGGTCAGCAGACAACAGCAAACAATCTCCTTGATTGCATTCCTCACCTGGAAGCCATGCCATTAACACCAGAACAACACCTATTCAACACAGAACAATACACAGTTTACATGGGAACAGCAGACATATCCTGGATTGCATAGCCTGAAGCGATGCCATCAACACAGAACAATACCTATTCAACACAGAACAACACACAGTTCACCTGGGAACCACCCCTCCCTACCCAGGGTCCCACAGTATATATACAACCAGGCTTTTCCATTTCAGTTTTCTCTGAAGATGCTAGCCACAGATGCTGGCGAAACGTCAGAAAGAAACTCTTTCAGAACATGGCCACACAGCCCGAAAAAACCCACAAAAAAAAAAAAAAAATACATTTTATTGCTAGAATAAAAATAAATATGAACATATAAAAATGTACCCAAATCCCTCTAACAACACACAACATAAGAAAACCAAGACGTCACACACCAATGCTTATATATAGCACTACAAATACAAATACAAATACAAAACATGTACTGGTATACAAAAATATAAAAAATGTTTCCTGCTTTCTTATCATTGGCTTAGATATTGTATTAAGCTATTCTTCCCCTGCACAAACAATAAGTGAGCTTTATAAACTTATAGTTTAAAACACAAATAATTCATTCTCAAACCCATTCAGTAATATCTTTTCAACTCTCTACCCTAAGAATTGCAAAAAAAAAAAAAAGAAAAAAAAGAAAAAAAAAGGGTGTTTGTGTGTCTTACTATGTTGTTAGATTGCAAGTCCCAGCACAGCCAGTGGGAAGGATGCTGGAAGCTGCAATCCAAACACATCAGGGGGTCTGCACAATTTTCACTCTGCAAGTTTGATTCGAGCCATTATACATGGATCATTCTGTTCCCTTCTGTTTATTTAATTTATATCCTGCCTTTCCCTCATAAATGGTACTCGGGCAGCTAACAATAATGAAATACAGATTGAAATTGAATTAAAACAGAGCACAAAAACAAATCAATTAAAAACAGAATTAAACAAAGAGCAATAAAAGGAACAAATGGCACCCAGCCAGTTAAAGCAACAAACATCCCCCCCTCAAAGTAGCAAACCTACTTACTTGCCAAAGACCTGCCTGAATAAAAACCATCTTTGCCTGACAGCTGAGGAGCAACAAAAAGGAGGTTATGGTTTGGTTTTAAGAGATTAAAAGTGTAGGCTTCAACTTGTGTCTTTGTATTCAGTCCAGTTTCCATTTTAAGCCAGGATATTATTATTAAGACACTCTTGGTATAACTGAAATATTTTTTTTTAAAAAAAATGTTTTCCCCCTAAAGGATAATTGATAGAAAAGTCCAGTCCTAGTTAAAGATGCATCCTTAGTCAGATGGCATCAAACATATGAGAGTGAGCATTTTTACATGATGAAATCCAAACAACCATGCATGCTTGCATGTGTGTGTTTGTTAAATTTCTCAACCTTCTTGGTAATGCTAACCTTTTCATACCATTTTGCTGCCCCTCTTGGCAGCTGAAATCTTATTGAACCAGAGGTACGAATGATGCAACCATCCGGAAACAAATACACACACATACACCACTGTCATCTTCACCAAGGGCATATATATATATGTCTATCCCTCGCTTCCACTCCACCAAAAGCATCTGAGGATGTAGACTGAAGTCTACGAAAGCTCATGCTGCCAACTTCTTTCTTTCAGTTAGTCTCAAAGGTGCTACAACATGTCTTTACATACTGTCTTCTTACAGCAGGGGTAGGCAACTTTTCCCCTTTAAGGGCCGAGGGACTTCAGCTCCCAGAAGCCTCAGCCATGTTGGCCAATAGTCCCATGTTGGCCAGTAGCTCCTGGGATTCTGGGAGCTGAAGTCCCTTGGCCCTTAAAGGGGAAAGGTTGCCTACCCCTGTCTTACAGTCTGCACAATCACAACCAAGGATCACAAAACCAGGAAAAGATCCATTCTAGAGATTGCAGTTCCCGGCATACCTTACTATTGATTATCATGACTGTGATTGATGGGACCTGCAGTCCAACGGCACTGAAGAGCCACATGGTTCCTTTTGTTATGTGTCTTCAGGTCATTTCCAACTTATGGTGACCCTATTATGGGGTTTTCTTGGCAAGATTTGTTCACAGAAAGTTTGCCATTACCTTCCCCTGAGGATGGGAGAGTGTGACTTGACCAAGATCACCCAGTGGGTTTTCATGCCGAGCTGGGAATCAAACCCTGGTCTCCAGAGTCCTAGTCCAACACTCAAACCACAACGCCACACTGGTTCCACATGGTTCCTACCCTTGTATTAAACACATTCAGGCCTCAATCCCACATTCCCTCAGCATAGCCTAAATATCCACATTCAGACCTATGCTATGCTGAATCCTGTGCCCTTTCCCCGACCTGCTGCTAAGTCCCTGAAGCCACCTTACATGGCTATTCTGTGTTTTGCAACCAGCAGCCAGGCTCAGAGCATCATCTTGTTATGTCCTCAGCCATCTGTGAAATGATCACAGTGGTACTGAGAGCCCCAAAAGACTCTCAGTGGAACTCAGCACTGATTTCATCATTTCACATCTGGCTATTGGAACATAGCCAGATGTTTTTTGACTTTGGCTGTTTGCTGAGATGCATGAATGGCCATGCTGGATGTCTTCAAGAACTTTACTGAAAGTTGGGGAAGGAGGGGAACTAGGCACTGTAGAGGGAGGGAGGGAATACCAATCCCTGTAGCCCCTGAAAAGTACATCAACATATGTAAGGGAAACTTACATGTGCAGAATTTGGCTCACAGACAGGCAAACACAAATACACACATATACACCACTGTTGTCTTCTTACAGGCTGCAAGATCACAACCAAAGATCACATAGCCAGGGAAAGAACATTATATTAATAAAAGAAAGCATTCCCCACTCATCACAAAACTCAGTTGAAGGGCTGTGAAAGGTTCTTGATTGAGTGAAACCAGTAGAAGTTTCTGGCCAGAGTGACCAGATGTTATAATCTCAAAGGAAGACACAGCACCACAAAATGTAGGCCATTCAAGAAAAAATGTAAGACATTACAATATAAAAACTAAGAACATTAATATAAATAAAAATTCATTCCATATGGTTTATTGTATATTATATAAAATACATAATGTATTTTATTATGTACTAACCATATTTTCCTTCGTTAAAATGCCTTATTGGCTTGCAATATACTTACAGAACTCTGAGCAAGACAAATACTTAAAATTCCACTTCACTAGCAACAAACCCTTGACTGAATCTACATTTAAATTACTCCTTTCAGTTGCCCATTGTGCTGAAATTAAGGGGGGAAAACTGTCAGCATTTGCACTGCATCCTCAAGCAGCCCATTGCCTAACATGTTTTCTGTCCTTTCTCCTCTGAGAAACAAATGCGCCCAGAAGTCTGAGGGCAAGTCTTGTCTGCTGCTGCTCCTAGGAAAAAAATAACTTTAGAAAGAGCCATCCTATCCCCCTATTTGCAGCAAAGCCAGACTGACAAATAGGCGAACAGCAAAGGTGGTGTTTTGGAATGTGTTTCTTAGGTATGCTCAAAATGGAGGGGATTTTGGAATTCCTCCTGGACAGAAGATTGAAATGTAGGACATGTCCTGGAAAAGCCACCCTACTTCTGGCTTCCTTGTCAGTGAGAATGCTGAATTTGCACGCCTCTGACAGCCTGAAACACCAGGGAGGCCTTTACTGACCAAAGTCACCACCCTCAACAGCAGTGGTTCCCAAACTTTGGTTCTCCAGATGCTTGGGGTGGTGCCCAAACACCTGGAGGACCAAAGTTTGGGAATCACTGCTCTAGAGTTTCAGGCAATAGTGGATGGCAATTTCCCTGCCAGTGGGGCAGTGAACCCACTGCTGGCTTTAGTGTCCTAAATGAGACCATGGCTTTGTCCAGTATAAAGCAGCATCTTCCCTTTCTGGCTTTTGAGTTCCTCAGCCTGCTGCAAGAAAACCTTGCTTTCCAAGATTGCAATAGAATATGGAAATGTGGAATATGGAAACAGAAGAAAGCAGCAAGAAAACACTTGCTATTCATACCCTTCCCCCCAGTTCTTCTTCTCTCCACTTTTTGTCATGCAGCTGAACTGTTCCCAGGTGCCACTCTTGCTTCCCGGAGAGCTGCAGAGAGTCGACTTCAAGGCAAATGGATTTTTTAAAAACATCCAGCATTCAGGAGAGGGAGGGAGAGCTGCTCTGGGCTGTGTCAGATCATCAGTTCCCTTGCGGCATTGTAATTTGGACAGGGATGCTCTGGTCCCTCCCGAATGAAGGGACTCGAATGAAGAGAAGGGGCAATTAGCTATGGCTGTGCCAACATCAGGAATCAGCCTGAATTAATAAAGCCTTCACCTTGTCATATCCCTGTGCCTTGATCTTGGTGGATGCTTATTTATTGTCAAAGGAAAGGAAGAGCATTGCCTGGCTGCGCCAAATTGGCATGCATTCATTCATAGGAAGAGAAGCAAAAATAGAAAGTAAAAAGCATAGAGTTGGAAGGGCCTGCAAGGGCCATCTCTCCCATCCTCCCTGACATGCAGAAAAACAACTACAAAAAGATGCCCACCCAAACTCTATTTAAAGACCTCCAAAGAAGGAGACTGTGCCAGTCTCTCCTTCTTTAGTACATCCCACCATAGATCGTGAACAGGGTTTTACCCACACTACATAATCATAGCACTTGCATACCACTGCCATGGCTCCATCATCCTATGGATTCCTGGCATTTGTAATTTGGTGGAGGTACTTAGAATTCTCTGCCAAACAGTTCTAACATTGTAGTTCAGGGGAGCACACTTGAGAATTCTAAGTACCTTTTTAAAAACCCTACAAAGCCCAGAATTCTGTAAGAATTCTTTTTAAATTATTGTAAGCTGTCTTGAATCCCATTCTGGGAGAAATCCAAGACAGAAAGAAAGATGAAGCCATAGCAGTTCAAGCAAGATCAGACTGCTATAATATCACTGTGTGATTTTATCTCCTAGCTGATCTGCTCACACTGATATCTAGGTGCAAACAGAAGATGGGTGAGTTGAAAGCCCTAGTTGCCCCTTCTTATGGTTCTTTATTCTCAAGAAAACATGGACTAGACCTAGTTCTGCCAAGACAGCATGGGTGGACAGTGGCCCTCCAGTGGTTGTTGGACTGCAACTCCCAGCAGTCCTCTTCAGCATAGGCAGTGGTTGCATTGGCAGTTAGGAATTATACAATCCAGGCACAGATTTACCACCTGAGCCTTAGATTCTGGCGTTGTTTCTAAAGCTTGGGATGCTACTTGTCAAAAGTAATTAATTTTGCTGCTTATTACAAGACCCCCGTCAATGCTGTTGATGTTAGAGCCATTTTTAAAGGAAAGTGTTGCATGACTCATTATATTTATAGTCACTGGGCAAGATTCTAAATCAAGCTGGTGGTGTGTAGCACTGAGCCCATACCTTTCCATGCCCTCCTCCAGCCCAGCAGTTTTCAAGGGGGCCATTGCTTCTACTCTGTACTGCAGGGGTAGGCAACCTGTCTCCTTTAAGGGCCAAGGGACTTCAGCTCCCAGAAGCCTCAGCCATGTTGGCCAATAGTCCCATGTTGGCCAATAGCTCCTGGGATTCTGGGAGCTGAAGTCCCTCGGCCCTTAAAGGGGAAAGGTTGCCTACCCCTGGTGTACTGGCTCAGCTCAGAGGAGGAAGAAGCAACTGGGCTGCAAGGTGAAAGGAAACAAGGGTTCACTCCCAGCTATTATACAATGCACCTTTGTTTCTTTTTCCCTCGCAGCCCAGACCAGCCACTTCTCATCTGAGATGATTCTCCCCTCTGCTCCAGCAGCACTTTGGAATGAGGTTTTGGATGTGGCAGAAATGGTTAGATAACAGTCCGTTGTACCCCTTCCAACATTGTACCCTTTCCAAAAGAAAACATACATGAGCAGGGTGATCAGATGCCAGGACCATAAAGGAGGACAAGGCACCACAAAATGTGGGACATTCAAGAAAAATGTAAAATAAAAGCTAAAAACCCCAATAGAAATATACATTCATGCTTCTTAGTCATGCTCAAAATGGAGGACATTTTGGAATTCCTCCTGGACAGAAGGCTGAAATGTGGGATATGTCCTGGAAAAAGAGGATATCTGGTCAACTTGAACTAGAGTAATGTGTGTGAATGTCATCAACAGGATTTTGCCAAACATTCAGAGGCAGCAATACTTTCAGAGAAGCTACAGCCATCATATCATATTAGGCACTCTAAATGTTGTGACCGGCAGCAGACAGGATCCTGCACTACTCTGTGCAAGAAGCCAATTTTCTTCATTGAAAACAGTTGTTTTTGTGTGCTAAAAACTGTGTTTTCCCCCCCTACAGAATAATTCTTCCACAACACTTTGGTATTTTCAAATACCACGAGAAAATTATGCAGAGTTCTCAGTGGTTTTATTCTTCCCAACAAGGTTTCCTAACTGCTGGGAAAGGTTTCCCAACTGTTTTGCCATTTGTGAATGAATAATTACCAATATTATTTCTATCCTTAAAAAGAGAGAGAATGTTAAACTTTTCTTGGTAGCATTTCCTTTCCCAATTGTACAGAACAATTTAGTTTCTAATTTCATGCAGACCCAGAAACTATGATTTCCCTTTTTTGATTCTAGAAATTTGGAAGGTATTCATCATATTCAGTGGAACGGAGGAGACACACTGCTCATATTCAGAGACATTGCCATCTTTATGGTAGTGCTTCCTATAGGGGAAAAATACCCATGCTTTGGTCTATTCATGTCTTCTCCTGTTCTGCTTTTCTGGTGCAAGCAAGAAAGATGTGAGATGGAGAGAAAAAGGGAATACTATGTGACTGAGGGAAAAAATTTCTGGGAAGTGGACACATTATGATACCAGCAACCAACTCATTTTCAGACTTATTTGCTTGCCCAGCAACCAATATAGCATGTCTTAAAGAAAGAAACAAATAAAAGTAGCCACACTCTAAACACTTGGTTGTTAGGATCAAAGGGATAGGTCATGCCAGACAAATCTGATCTCTTTTTTTTGATAAAATTACCAGTTTGGTAGATGAAGGGATATAGTATATCTTGCTGTGGATATAGTATATCTTGATTTCAGTAAGGCCTTTGACAAGGTTCCCCATAACATTCTTGCAAACAAGTTGGTAAAATGTGGGCTAGACAAAGTAACTGTTACATGGATTTGTAATTGGTTGACTGGCTGAACCCAAAGGTGCTCAACAATGGCTCCTTTTCAACCTGGAAAGAAGTGACCAGTGGGGTGCCACAGGGCTCTGTCCTGGGCCCAGTGCTATTCAACATCTTTATCAATGACTTGGATGACGGTATTGGGGGCATAGTTATCAAATTTGCAGATGACACCAAATTAGGAGGAGTAGCTAATACCCCAGAGGACAGGATCAAAATTCAAAATGACTTGAACAGACTGGAAAGCTGGGCCAGAGCTAACAAAATGAAATTCAACACGGAGAAATGTAAGGTACTGCACTTAGGGCGGAAAAACGAAAAGTACAGATATACGATGGGGGACACCTGGCTGAATGAGACTACATGTGAAAGGGATCTAGGAATCCAGGTGGACCACAAGTTGAACATGAGTCAACAGTGCGATGCAGCAGCTAAAAAGGCCAATGCAATTTTAGGCTGCATCAGTAGAAGTATAGTATCTAGATCAAGAGAAGTAATAGTGCCACTCTATTCTGCTTTGGTCAGGCCTCACCTGGAATACTGTGTCCATTTCTGGGCACCACAATTCAAAAAGGATGTGGAGAAACTGGAGCATGTCCAAAGGAGGGCAACTAAAATGGTGAAGGGTCTGGAAACCAAACCCTATGAGGAACGACTTAGGGAGCTGGGGATGTTTAGCCTGGAGAAGAGAAGGTTGAGAGGTGATATGATAGCCGTGTTTAAATATTTGAAGGGATGTCATATTGAGGAGGGAATAAGCTTCTTTTCTGCTGCACCAGGGACTAGGACTCGAAACAATGGATGTAAGCTCCAGGAAAAGAGATTCCACCTGAACATTAGGAGGAACTTCCTGACAGTAAGGGCGGTTCGACAGTGGAACACACTCCCTCGGAGAGTAGTGGAGTCTCCTTCCTTGGAGGTCTTTAAGCAGAGGCTGGATGGCCATCTGTTGGAGATGCTTTGATTGGGAGTTCCTGCATGGCAGGGGATTGGACTGGATGGCCCTTGTGGTCTCTTCCAACTCTATGATTCTATGATTCTATGATTGTATGAATTAATATGAGCATTCAGAGGTGAGCAAATAACTGACATCACTAGTGGCAGCTGTCATCATCCATGTCAGTGAAATGGTGAATCATCTCTGGGGTTAAACCCAAATTTTATGGGAGATATCCAAGGTGCTGAACCTATTTTGGAACTAAAGGTTCAGTAGCTGGTCCTTTGAAGTTTGGACTAAGAGAAGAATCACCCTACCACACGCACATGGAAGACACCAACTTTCCACTACTGGGTGGAAATAGAACTGAATTGAGAGGATGGGATTTGAAGGCTCAGCAACATGTTCCCCAAGCTTTGGCTAATGTGCAGGACATCTTGGCCACAATCACAGTGGTAACATGTACAGGTGCAGTTTGGGCTATGTATGCAGGGTGACCTTTTTGGACCACACATAGCTGTTGTGTTCAGAGGATAGTGGTGGGACTGGAATTATGCTTGCTGAAACATTGGAAATGCACAATTGTGAGGAGTTGCATCTGCTTTTGTCCTGCCATAATGTAACAATGGGATATGTAGTAGTGATAGTATGTTTTAGGAATGTTTTAGAACTGTGCTTTAGAATTGGGAGCTCAGTCCAGGTACTGAGATAAGCCAGGAAAGCAGGTGGCCATGTCCAACATCATTTGAGACAGAGTGTCTGGTTGTAACAACAAACAAAAGGGGCAGTGTAAGAAAAGAAGGAGAAATGTATTTAATAATTTTAATAAATAAGAATTAAGCCTATATGAAATTTGAATTATGTGCAGGTTAATTATGTGGTCATAATGTTTGCTGGTCAGTTCTGACCATGAAAGTCACCTGATTGGACCTTTTGTTCTTGTTGTTAACTGCCCTCAACTCGATCTCGACCTATGGCGACCCTATGAATGAGACATCTCCAAGACCCTCTGTCCTCCACTGCTCTGCTTAATTCCTGCAACCTCTTAATCCCCATAGTGACCTCCTTAATAGAGTCCATCCATCTGGCATGTGGCCTTCCTCTCTTCCTACTTCCCTCCACCTTCCCCAGCATTATTGTCTTTTCCAATAAGTCCTCCCTTCTCATGATGTGTCCAAAGTACAACAGCCTCAGTTTGGTCATCCTTATTGGCATAGGTGTGTGTGTGCTGGCCGCAATCCAGGACATTGGCTTCCAAGGAGGTTTCTGGTTTGATCTTCTCTCGGACCCATTTGTTTGTCCTTTTGGCTGTCCATGGGATCCTCAGCACTCTTCTCCAGCACCACATTATCTCAAATGCATTGATTTTCTTCCTATCATCTTCTTAACTGTCCAGCTCTCACATCCATACATGGTAATAGGGAATATAATGCCTTGTATGATTCAAACCTTTGTGATGAGTTGTATATCTTTGCATTTTAGAATCTTTTCTAGTTCTTTCATAGCCACCCTCCCCATTCTTAATATTGTTCTGATTTCCTGACTGCAGTCCCCATTTCTATCAATGTTTGATCTCAGGTATGAGAATTCTTTTACTATTTCTATTTCTTCATTGTCTAGGTTGAATTTGTGAAGATCCTCACAAATCATTATTTTTGCTTTCTTTATGTTCAACATTAAGCCTACCTTGGCACTTTCTTCTTGGATCTTCATTACTAGGTGTTCCAGGTCTGTGAGGTTTTCTGCTAGTATTATGGTGTCATCTGCATATCTCAGATTGTTCATATTCCTTCCTCCTGTTTTCACTTCTCCTTCTGTGTCCAAGCCTGCTTTTCTTATAATATGTTCTGCATTCAAATTGAACAGATAGGGTGAAAAGATACAGCCTTGTCTGACCCCTTTGCCAATTGGGAACCATTCTGTTTCTCCGTATTCTGTTCTGACCGTAGCCTCTTGTCCGGAATACAGATTCCTCATAAGGACTATCAGATGTGTTGGCACTCCCAAGTCTTTAAGGGCATTCCATAGCCTTTCATGATCTATGCAGTCAAAGGCTTTGCTATAGTCTATAAAGCACATGCTGATTTTCTTTTGGAATTCCCTGGTGCGCTCCATTAGCCATCATATGTTTGCAATGTGGTCCCTTGTGCCTCTTCCTTTCCTGAAGCCTGCTTGGACCTCTGGGATTTCTCTCTTTATGTATGATTAGAGTCTATGTTGCAGAATTTTGAGCATAATCTTGTTTGCATGGGAGATCAGTGTTATGGTCCCATATTTGTTGCAGTCTTTTGTATCTCCTTTTTTGTGGATAGCGATGTATATTGACCACTTCCAATCTGTTGGCCATTGTTTTGTTTTCCATACCTGTTGACATATGTTGGTTAGCACTAGAGCTGACTCTGTCAATGTGGATGCAGCAGTTCATTTGGAATATCATCTGTTTCTGGTGATTAGTTTTTCACTATTTCTCTTATTGCAGTTTCCACTTCGCTTTTTAGAATTTGGGGTTCATCTTCGTATGGCTCTTCGTTCCATGTGTCCTTCATTTTGTCATCTCTTTTGTATAATTCTTCTGTGTATTGTATCCAACGTCTTTTTATTCCTTCCTGGTCTTGAATTATGTTATTTTTATTGTCATAGAGATTGGACCTACAGTTTTCTTAATAAAGGTTTCTGAATCTGAATAGTGAGCCTAACTTTCTGAAGTTTGGTATCCTGCTGGTTTTGACAATAGTACAACTAGAGTAGTGTGTCAATGTGCATTGTGCTTGACTACGGGCCTTTGCAGACAGCTAGAAATAGTGCAAATTGAGTCCACTTTAACTGCCCTGGCTCAATGCTAGGGAATCATGGGAATTGTATTTTTTTCTGAGACATCGAGCATTCTCTGTCAGAGAGCTCTGGTGCCATAATAAACTACACTTCCCATGATTCCCTAGCACTGAGTCAGAGCAGTTAAAGGGGGGTTGCAGACTGCCAGAAATAGTGTGAATTCAGTCCACTTTTAGGGTTAGGGTTAGAGTTAGGGAACCATGGGAACTGTATTTTATTGTGGCATCAGAGTTGTCTGACAGAGAAGGCTCAATGTCTCAGAAAAATAACAGTTCCCATGATTCCCTAGCACTAACCCTAACCCTAAAAGTGGACTGAATTCACACTATTTCTGGCAGTCTGCAACCCCCCAAAGTGGACTCAATTTGCACTATTTTTGGCAGTCTGCAAAGGCCCTTAGGGCCTCGGCAGACGACTAATAGGGTCGTCTCCGAGGCAGGGAAGAGGAGGGGCAGCCGTACGCTCAGCGCCCCTTCCTCCTCCCGAGGTTGCCCTCAGAGCTGCCGGCCCTCCGCACGGCTGGCGCGCCGAGGTCAACCTCCCGCCGCAGCATCCGCACACGCTGCGGCGAAAAAGTCAGTGAAAGTGCGCCCTACGCTTTTGGGGCGCACTTTCACTGACATCTGATAGGAGCGCTGATTTAGCGCTCCTTTCAGAGGCGCCGACGGTGCGCCGCGGTGCGGATGCCCTGGTCCCGCGGCGCACCATCCCGCGGCATCCTGGAAGCACTCGTGTGCTTCCCCCCTTAGATTACACATTGTACATTGTCCAATGAAGTGGCAGCTATGCTCATTTGCTGTTTCTCACACGTTGTATCCAGTATAGGGAATGTGTAGTACTAGCATAGTGTAACTCAGCTGGCAGGTATGGATGCTGTGGTGAGACAATGTAAGATCTCACCCTTCTGTTCTTCTTGAGGGCTTCCCAGAAGCATTTGGTTTGCTAATGTAGGTACAGAATAATGGACTAGAAAGGCCTTTTGTCTGATCCAGTAGACTTCTTTTTATGTTAACATCACCACAGGGATGGAATACAGCTCAATAAGACTGAAGGGAGTAGAAGGAAAAGAGGCATATGCCAGGATTCAGATGAGGCGGTAGGCAGAAATGGGAGCCTAAGCAGAACTTGGAAGTAAGTAGTTGCAAACATCTAGTTACTTTTCACTACTTCATTCTTTTTCCAGTTGCAAAGGTCTAAGCTACATCATAATTGTCACTTAATGAGAGATGATGCCATGGCTTTGGTGGTGTAACGGAGGTGTGTTCTCATTAAACAGTGGAATACCTCAGGATCCAAAGGATAGCTTGTGCTATACCTTGTGCCCCTGCCTTGTGCTTTGCTGTGGGTGCTCAGCTAGGGGCAGAACTGATGGGAGGAGATGGCAACTTGTACCACAGACTAGTAGCGGCAGCATTCTGAGGATGCATTCATTCATACATACATGTTGTTGTATGCCTTCAAATCATATCTAACTTAATGGTGACCCTAAGGTAAATCTATCATAGGGGTTTTCTTGGGCTGAGAGTGTATGACTCGGCCAAGGTCACCTATTGGGTTTCCATGGCTGAGTGGGGAATCAAAGCTTGGTCTCCAGAGTCGTAATCCAACACTCAAACCACTACACCATTCTGGCCTTCACATACATACACACTCTAAAATCGTCCTTTTCAGATACTGTTGGGGAGGGAAAGGAATAATAACAAATAAAATTTATTTTAAAAATTGTAACTGAAATAGTAACTACTTTGAGAGTGAGGGGGTTGGAACCATTAATTGCAACTATTCACTATTTAAAAGTTATATTCAAAGCTATGGCTTTAGAAAAGGTCCAAAGTATGACAGCCTCAGTTTAGTCATTTTGGCTTCTCCGAGAGAACTCAGGCTTGATTTGTTCTTTGCTCTAGGAACCATTCATTTTTCTTCTTTAGACGTCCATGGCACTTGTAGAACCCTCCTCCAGTACCACATTTCAACTTAAAATTGATCAATATAAATTGATTAACTTCCAGTCAGCTTTCTTCACTGTCCAGTTGTCCACTGTCCAGAACAATAGACTCCGATATGAAAAGATGTAAATTTCTAAATGAAAGTGCTTCCAACAGTCAGCCTCTCTTGGTTGCATTCTGCTAAACCATTTTGTGGATTAACCTTAGCAATTAAAATAATTAGATCTGCATTCTTATATACACTTCCTTAGGTGTTAGCCCCACTATAAATCTTCCAGCCCTGCCTACAACACAATGGAAAAATATTGTGAAGAGTCAGAGTGATGAATAGGGTTGGGAAAATATGTGATTTTTGCTTTCTCTCCAAGCCAAATTATTCAGCCTTAAATGCTTTCTGACCCAAATATATATATGTGTGTGTGTGTGTATGTGTGTGTGCATATTGCTACACTGTTCTGAAATAAACCAAAGCAAAATGCTCAGCTGTCTGCACTGGCTGAATTCAATAGGCATTCACAAAATGGAGAGAACTATGTGGCACCTAATTGCCATGATGATGATGATGATGATGATATTTATTTATAACACCCTTTCCATCAAAGGGCAGAACATCAAGCATATATAATCAAAAACAAAATAAAACACAATACTATAAAATGCTAAAATACTAAAATAATATAATACTAAATATAATACTAATAATACAATACTAAAACAAACTCCTTATCAGTCATTATTTAAGTGACTGATAAGGAGTATTAAAGATGAGAAGCCATTCTGAGAAGGGGGCAAACGTAGCATTAAGATTATTGAATACACAGGGATGGAGTTTGGGTTTCTCTCCCATTCAGATTCTTCAAATCTTAGCTGCTTTCCTTCCTGATGTGAAGAATTCCCCTACATTTTTCTCATCCTTGATAAGGAAGAATATTTCAGCACATCAAGAAATCCCATCAAGAAAGCAGTCAGCTGCTGTTGACTGAAACAACATTTTGCTTCGGTGTGGGATTTTACGTTTTGTAAAATATTTTGCATTGGAGTTTTTTTTCAAAAGAAAGCTGTGGCTGGTTTTGCTTTGTTTTTTAAAAAGGAATTGAAACAGGATTCTAACAGGATTAGTAACATTAGTAACATTGCCCAATATCCTATATTGAGGGAAAGGAGAGGAATTTTATGCTTATGAAGATTTATGCTTAATGCTACCGTGTTGTTGTTGTGTGCCTTTAAGTTGTTTCCGATTTATGGCATTTGTTTAGTCATTTTGGCTTCTGCAGGAGGACTCAGGCAAACCTATCATGAGGCTTTCTTGGCAAGTTTCTTCAGAGGGGTTTGCCATTGCCATCCTCTGAGGCTGAGAAAGTGTGACTTGCCCAAGATCACCCAGTGGATTTCATGGCTGAGCTGGGAATCAGACCCTGGTCTGCAGAGTTGTAGTCCCACACTCAAACCATTACAGCATGCTGGGCTTTAGCTGGCCCGCTATCACATTAATGAGTTTAAATGTTGAACAACCAAATGAGAGCCAGTGTAGTTGTTTTAAGTGTTGGACTAGGATTCTGGGAGACCATGGTCCAGATCTCTGCTCAGCCATGGAAACTCAGTGGGTGACCTTGGGCAAGTAACATTATCTCAGCCTCAAAGGAAGGCAAAGGCAAAAGCAACCCCTCTCTGAAGAAATCTTGCAAGCCCCCCACCTTCAAGTCAGTAACAGATGGCCCCTAAGGGGTGGCTCTGTGCCGCCCCTCAGAGTGCCAGATCGGGGCCCCGGCAACTGCACGCTGTGGCCCCGATCCGGTACTTTGCCGCCCCCAAAAGAGCTGGCAAATGCCGCTCATTTTTGGAGTGGCAAAAAGCTGCCCTTACTGCCGTCTCGGTGGCTCTTCTTTGCTCCTTTGGCACAGCGTGTCTGTATGCTGTGTCAAGGGAGTGCCCTGATGCCGTGCGCCATGCAGTGGGGTGAGTGGTGTGATGGCAGTGTTAGGGCAGAGTTGGGGTGGCCGGTGTGTGGTCACCCTGCCCCAACTCTACCCCAGGCCATCTCTTGTGACCAGTCTGTACAGGCCCTAAGTTGGAAATGACTTGAAGGTACACAAAACAACCTTGGTGGGCCCTTGGTATTTACTAGGGTTTGGTTCCAAGACCCCCTGTGGATAGCAAAATCTATGGATCCTCAAGTCCCATGAAATACAATAGCATAGTAAAATGGTGTCCCTTATGTAAAACAGCAAAATCAAGGCTCACTTTTTGGAATTTGTATTTCATTTTATTATTTGGAATATTTTCAAGCCATCGATAGCTGAATACATGGACAAAGAATCTATGGATATGCAGGACCGACTATACTGTATGCTCATTTCTGTTTCCCCTGACATCAGCTGATGGTGGGATGAATTTGAACAGCTCGCCTGGTTTTATTGAGGTCTGAGTTTTGTAAAGATTACCTAAAGACAGCATGAGATTAGGGCCACCCAAGATGTATCAGATGAACCCAGGAGTCCTAAGAACTCTTGAAAACAAAGCCAACTTTTCAGACAAGAGCTTTTTCTGTATGAGCCGATGAGGGATTACAGATATCCACTTCCTTTCAAATTGGGGGTGGGGGGAACCCACATCCAGACACTTTTGTGGAATATATTCATTGATGTGAACTAGCATGTAGTGATTTCAGCACTGGAATCTGACTCTGGAGGCAGGGTTCAAATCCCCATTGATCCATGGAAACCCACTGGATGACTCTGGGCAGTCACAAATTCTCAGCCTCAGAGGAGGGCAAAGGAAAATCCCTTCTGAACAAATCTTGCCAAGGAAACCCCATGATACGTTCACCTTAGGGTCACCATAAATCAGAAACGGCTTGGAGGCACACAAGAACAAATTGGTTGAGGTTGTTTATTTGCTGTTATGTAATACTATGGTTCTGAGTCAATGGTTCTTCAACCACCCATGGGATGCAGAAGAAGCCTAGGTGGGACACTGGGTTTTTATAACACTTAGGTCTGGATCGTGATGGGTAGTTTTAGCTATAATAGATCCATTGTTCGATGGTCAACCCACTAATTCCACAGGATGGTGTGAGGCAGTTAAAAAGGCATCAAAATACTATAATTGTATAGAGACCTTATTCTTTTTTCCATTCCATCCATCCCTGTTTTCTGTCCCTAGAGCTGACCCTCATGCATGGAGGTAAGAAGCAAAACATTATCAGAGAGACAGCTCTAGGGATCCTTGTACTAAGTATAGTTTTCTTTTATTGATTACTAAGGGCCCTTGCAGACTGCCAGAAATAGTGCAAATTGAGTCCACTTTAACTGCCCTGACTCAGTGCTAGGGAATCATGGGAACTGTAGTTTATTGTGGCACCAGAGCTCTCTGACAGAGAAGGCTCAATGTCTCAGAAAAAACTACAATTCCCATGATTCCCTAGCACTGAGCCAGGGAAGTTAAAGTGGACCCAATTTGCACTATTTCTGGCAGTCTGCAAAGGCCCTAACTTTCCTAGATGCTAGATTAATAACTTTGTAACAATAAAGTAAATCTTATTTTTTTACCTTACCTATGTATCTTGTTTATTTACCAGTAGCTCAGATATATACTGTTTGGGGTACATGCTACTGTTGCTGCACTTAATATATGAATATCAAATTTTACCCACAATCAAAATTTTGTATAATATCCAAAAGGAGCCCTGATGGTGCAGTGGTTAAATGCTGGTACTGCAGCCACAAGGTTGTGAGTTTGATTCCAGGGCTCCAAGGTTGACTTCAATCAGTAAGGTTTGTAGGTCAGTAAAATGAGTACCTAGCTTGTTTGGAGGCAATTGGCTTCCAGACTGTAAACCACATAGAGAGTGCTTTAGCTCACATGAAGCAGTATAGAAATGTAAATGCTATTGCTATCCAACAAGTGCATCTTTAACTTTTAGGACCGTGTGTGCAGCAGCCTGCCTACAAGGAAGAGGAGCATGGCCTTCCTCTGCCTGCCTGGTCCCTAACCAGCCTTCTGCCTCTTTTGTTTTTCCTTTCTCTTCTCCAGGCGCTCCTTTTCAAAGGTCTCAGCATCCTCATGCTACCTCCTGCCGGCACTTCCACTTGGGCCCCCAGCCTCAGATTTCTGCAGACTTCCCCCTGCCTCACGCTGTCCAGCCGCACATGGCAACTGCTCACCAGCACAGTGGCCCGCTGCACCCATCCTTACCACCTCTGCCTGCCCTGCCATTCCAGGATGTGACGGGACCCTCTTTCCTACCTCAGGCCCTTCACCAGCAATACCTCCTCCAGCAACAGCTCCTCGAAGCCCAACACCGCAGACTCATGCCTCATCCCAGGTGAGTCTTCCATGGAGTGGCCAGTCCCTGGCACTGAGATTCCCAGACCAAAACTTGAGAACTGGCTTAATGGCAATGCCATTAAGCATTATGGATTTTGTATCAACCACATTTGATCACAGCTTGTATATGAAACACACTGTGAAGACACACCCAACTAAAAGTGGTGGCAAATATGGGTGTGCAACGCCAGTACCCTGGTGAGATCAAACTCTTTTACCCAAAAAGGCTCCAAAGCTGAATGTAAAGTCCAAAAAGGGGAAATTTATTTTGAAGAACAAAAGAAAAAGGATTTCTCCTCCCCAGCTCTAATAGGCTTAAAATAAAAGGTACTTTACAGTTTAAGTTTCAGTAATCTTCAAGGTTGTCATCTCTCTGGGTTTGATCTTGGTTTGAACTCCTACTCAATGAAGCTGGTGCAAGGTCTTTCAGCTTCTGGTGCTCTTGACTTCTTTGTTGATGATATTTAATATAATTAACTGCTTTTGGTAACTAATCTGTCTAACTGGTAAATAAATTGGCTAAATGGTAAATAAATTGGCTGAATGCGGTAACTAAATTGGCTAAATGGTGTAAAAAATGCCCTTTCCCTCTGCCTGTGCCTGTTTGCCACCAAGCAGATAAATCCAAGCCTGCCTAAGAAAAACTAAAAATCCCAAGCTGAAGCAGAGTTTGCTGGGAAGGGGCAAACCAAAAGTTAGAAAAATGCAGGGGATTCCTACAGCTCCTCCCACAAACTAATACAGTGGAATATTCCTATGCTCAAACTGAACTGAAAATGAAGGAAAATGCAGGGGAGAATTTAAACAATCCAGGCTGGACATCACACACACAGACAGACAGACACAGATACAGACACACAGATTTTTGCATTTTTACTGCTCTTCACACACACAGCCTGCTTATAAAGATCTGTTCCTCTGCACTTCATGCCATGCACCTGAGGAAGTAGCTGTAGGCTGCATCTGCACTGCAGAAATAATGCAGTTTGACACTGCTTTAACTGCTGTGGCTCCATGCTACAGAATCCTGGGTTTTGTGGTTTGTTGTGGCACTCGAGTTCTCTAACAGAGAAAGCTAAATAGCTCACAAAACTACAAACCCAAAAATTCCATAGCCTTGAGTCGTGTCAGTTAATGCAGTGTCAAACTGTGTTATTTATGCAGTGCAGATGCAGCCAGAGTCTACCAAAAATCATGCTACTGACTTCTCTCTTTCTCTCAGTTAGTCTCAAAGGTGCTATGCTTTGCATACTGATTCAGGCCAACATGGCAGCATGTGTGTGTGTTGTGTGCCTCCAAGTTATCTCTGACTTATGGCAATCATAAAATAAAATTATCATGGACCTTATTTGACTAGATTTGTTCCGCGGAGGTTTGCCATTGCCTTCTCCTGCGGCTGAGAGCATGTGACATGCCCAAGGTCACCCAGTGGGTTCCATGGCCAAGTGGGGAATCAAACCCTTGTCTCCAGAGTCACCGTCCAACACCGTCAAACCACTATGCCACATGGCTCTCCCAAAAGGGCAGATAAACATATTGAAATAAATAATAACTGATGTTCTACAGCAGGGATAGGAATTGTGTAGTTCTCCAGATGTTGGATTGCATTCCTCATCACTGGCTGACTAGGGCTGCTTGGAGTTGCAGTCCAACAATATCTGGAGGACTACATGATTCCCAAATCAAGTTTAGTGGGATAAGTATTCTGAACTATTTGTTTAGGTGGCTTCCTCCAGTCCCAGGACTTCAGTCTACCATTTCATCCCATGTCATTCTGAATCAGTGGTCTGTCTGAAATGGGATTATTATTAGTGTTGCCTTTGTGCAGAATTCTGAATTGTGTAGGTGCAGAACACAAGCTTTTCCAGAGCTTGATAAAGTTACTTTTCTGAGGTGACAGCTCGGAGAATCCCCCAAGCTGCATGTGTATTACTAGCTGGCAGATTCTGAGAGCTGTAGCCCAAAAATCTCACTTGCCCAAACTCTGGCCTTCACTCCTCTTTCTCCCTCAACCTTGCAGGCGGACTCAAGAGCGTATGTCTGTCCAACATCATCGGTTACATCCAAGCTTCGAATTTGGCCATCAACTCCAGACTCCTCAACCCGTGGGACCCCAGCCCAGATACTTAGCTGAAGGGACAGACTGGTAAGTCATTCCTTTCATGAAAAGACTAGGGATGAAACATTAACATGACATATCCATCTGATGTGTGGTCCTCCCTTTTCTACCATGGGACTTCTGAATATGAAAAGGCTCCTATTCTGTTCATCATAGGATGTTCCCTCAATCGTTCTTTCCTCCTTTTCCTTTCTGAACCAGTCTAACTTTTCAGCACTTACTTTTTAACTGCCATTTGATATGTCCCAGTCCTACCACTTGCATATCTTCCAAAATTTCACTGTTGAAAACCAAGATATGTGAACCCAAGCAACGATGGCAAAATTTATTAATGAGGAAGAACAGGCAATGCAGGAGAGGCTGCAGCAGTGTGATTTTGCCTGAGTCTACAGGGAAGGGCATGAATCCACCCTCTCTTGCATTATTGTTTTTTCTAGTGATCCATGCCTTCTCATTATGTGGCCAAAGTACGATAGTCTCAACTTGATCATCTTTGCTTCCAAGGAGAGACCTGGTCTGATCTGTCCAAGAACCCATTTGTTTGTCTTCTTGGCTGTCCATGGTATCCTAAGTACTCTTCTCCAGCACCACATTTCAGATGAATTGATTTTCTTTATGTCTGTTTCTTTCGCTGTCCAGCTCTCGCATCCATACATAGTAATTGGGAATACAATGGCCTGAACGAGTCTGACTTTAGTGTTCATTTGTATGTCTTTGCTCTTCAGTATCTTTTCCAGTTCTTTCATAGCTGCCCTTCCCATTCCTAGTCTTCTTATTTCTTTACTGCATTCTCCATTCTGGTAAATGTTTGTTCCTAGATATGAGAATTGTTTAACTATTTCAATTTCCTCATTCTCTAGATTGAATTTGTGTATCCCTTCTGTAGTCATTATTTTTGTTTTCTTTATGTTCAGCATCAGACTTGTCTTTGCAACTTCATCTTTGATCTTCTTTATTAACTGTTCCAATTCCTGAACGCCTTCTACCAATATTATGGTGTCGTCCGCATATTTTAGGTTGTTAATGTTGCTGCCCCCTATCTTAGCTCCTCCTTTTTCTGATTCTAATTCTTATTTTCTTATGATGTTTTCAGCATATAAATTAAACTAGTAGGGCGATAGGATGCAGCCTTGCCTGACCCCTTTGCCTATTGGGAACCACTCTGTTTCCCCAGATTCTGTTCTGACGGTGGCCTCTTGTCCTTGGTACAGAGTCCTCATCAGGACTATCAGATGTAGTGGCACCCCAATATTTTTGAGTGTATTCCATAGTTTTTTGTGATCTATACAAACAAATGCTTTCCTGTAGTCTATGAAACACATGTTGGTTCTTTTTTGGAATTCTTTGGTGCACTCCATTAGCCATCGTATGTTTGCAATGTGGTCCTTAGTGCCCCTTCCTTTCCTGAACCCTGCTTGGACCTCTGGGATTTCTCTCTCCATGGACATATCCATCTGATGTAACATCATGGAGTCTATGCTGCAGAATTTTGAGCATTATTTTCCTGGCATGTGAGATGATTGCTATTGTCCTATAGTTGCTGCATTCTTTTGTATCTCCTTTCTTGTGGATTGGTATGCATATTGAGCGTTTCCAGTCTGTTGACCATCACTTTGTTTTCCATATTGGTTGACATATTTTAGTTAGCACTAAAGTTGCATCTATCTGTAGGCACTGTAGCAGTTCAATTGGGATATCATCTGTTCTTGTTGATTGATTTATTTTTTCCCATTTCCTTTATTGCAGATTCCACCTCACTTCTTAGAATTTGGGGTTTGTCTTCATATGGCTCCAAATATCCAAATATGATATTCCAAATATCATTCATTCCCTCATCTCTTTTGTATAACTCTTCTGTGTATTTCCTCCAGCATCTTTTATTTCTTCTTCTTCCTATATTATGTTATTTTTCTCTCCATAGAGCATCCCTGCTCTTGGTTTGAACTTGGCTTTAATTTCTCAGATTTTTTTTTATAAAGGTCTCTTGTCTTCCCTTTTTGTTGTTGTCTGAGTATTCTGTACACCTAGAAAGTCCTGTATATAGTCAACTATAAGTTGACCTCATATATAATTGATTTTGATATGACCCATCGATAAGTTGAGGGTAAAACTTTGTGACATGTAACAAAGGATGTAAAAGGTGAAGCAAAGGAAAACAGTGCCAAAGAACTTACAAAATTACAGCAAGCAAAACTGTGCTCACCCTAAAGGATGCATGGATGAGAGAATAGATCAGGGTCAGTGCTTCCAGGACAGATTATGCTCTTACCTTTCACCAGGGGACGGTTCCCTTTTTTTAAATAAGAGTTAAAGTACAGTACTTACATTGACCCATAGATAAGTCAATCTAGCTTTTTTGGGTCAATTTTGTCTAAAATGTCTAGACATATACATGAGTATATACAGTAAGTAGCCAGAATTTTGAAAAGTTACTTTTAAAAACACAACTTCTAACATCAAAGCAGATAGTCATTGAAACCTTTCTGTAATTGGAGCTTGGAAAAGTTACTTTTGAAGACTACAACTCTTGGAATCCTCCAGCCAGCATGGGCAGCAGTGATTGTGTTGTCTATGGGATTCTGGAAGTTGTCTAAAAGACTGACTTTTTCAATATCTAATCAGAGATAAAGTGTAAAGATGTTGGATAAATTAAAATGTCTCAAAAGACATTTTCTTTGTTCTTGACTTCATGGGAAGAGCCTTCCTTGCCCTACAAGCAAATTCAAAAGGAGGAATGCTAGGAGTTAAGCTTTGAGGCCGATGAACACTGTTCAGCTTGGAAGCTCTAAGTGTCTTCCACAAAAAGGTGTACTGGATATGTCTGCTTCTAAGAGCATTCAAGGGTACCCACCAGGTCAAATAAGATAGGACATTGGCAGTCCTATTTATTGTTCATGTGTCTGCCCTTTTCTTGATACAAAACATGTTGCTTTAGCTACCTTTTCCTTCATGAACTTTCTGCTGAAAGTGTAGACCACTGTTTATACATAGAGCAGGCTCAAGGATGAATGACATGCCTGGATTTAACACCTAGTCCTCCAGTCACAGTTTCCTCCTGTCCTTCTATAGTTTATCACTGGGCAGAAGGAGTTTCTATAACATGTTTTGGGGAAGCTTTTGCACTCTGGATTTAAACTGTCATAAGCCACAGCCAGCATGACCAATGGTCAAAGGCTGTGGGACTTGTAGGTCAATATGTCTGGAGGACCAAAGGTTCCCCACCTCTGTTCTGTGACTATCTGAAGGACAAGTACAATAAGATATCTTCTGACCTATTGCACTTGTCTGCTATGAATGTACTACTTGAATCCTTCAAGTTCTGTCCTACCCTGTTCTAACCAGGTTCATGTGGATGGAGATTGTCATCAGATGAAATATGCATATTGCTGTTAAATATCAATACCTGAGGATTAAGGCAAATGGATAAAAAGATTATTTTAGCATAAACATGGTATCCATCTTTTGGATCCAGAACTCCGCACACACACTCTTTTGCTTGACCATCATGCCTACTCAAGTGACTCAAAAGCTATAAAAATTAAAAGCATAGCAGTACAATGGGGGAGGGGAATTCTACACAGAATCTTAGTTTATATAGTCAGGAAAGGCAGACCAATACAGTTGCCGGCATCCTGTTTTGTATTTATAGAATGGTAAACCAGAGTTCTGATCATGTAACTTTTGAGATTCATTTTTTACAGTATTAAAAGGTGAACATGACTACTTTTCCCCAGCACCCTGATATGTGCTTACTCAGAAACCCATAGTTTAGGGCAGGGGTAGGCAACCTTTCCCCTTTAAGGGCCGAGGGACTTCAGCTCCCAGAATCCCAGGAGCTATTGGCCAACATGGGACTATTGGCCAACATGGCTGAGGCTTCTGGGAGCTGAAGTCCCTCGGCCCTTAAAGGGGAAAGGTTGCCTACCCCTGGTTTAGGGCACTGGCTTAAGGGCTAGGTCAGGGGTAGGCAAGCTTTCCCCTTTAAGGGCCGAGGGACTTCAGCTCCCAGAAGCCTCAGCCATGTTGGCCAATAGTCCCATGTTGGCCAATAGCTCCTGGGATTCTGGGAGCTGAAGTCCCTCGGCCCTTAAAGGGGAAAGGTTGCCTATCCCTGGGCTAGGTTTTAGGGAAATGGTTGAAGGAGCTGTGGCAATGGAGCTCTGGCATCGTAGCTACATCTGATGGTGCAGGATCCAAGCCTATAGGCAACAGCAACTGCTCATAACAAAATGAGCAACAATTGTTTGAAAACCATAATGGTGTATCTAACTGTTTTATTGTTCGATTTTGGTTTCATCCTTCCAGGGATCTCAGTGTTGATGCTGGTCTGACTCACAACCAGTTCCAGGTCAGGCCAGTTCCACAGCATTATCAGCATTACTTAGCTACGCAAAGGATGCATCACTTTCTACGAAACACATCATCAACGCAGATGGTAAGCAAGGGGATGGTGGTGGTTCTAAGAGACTGTTTGATGTTGGGACTGGACAAACAGTGAACCTTGGGTCAGTGATAGAGCACATGCTTTATATACCTCAAGAAGGCGTCAGGTTCTAATCAAGTAAAATGGTCATGAGGTTGTCCTCTTGCAGAAATCCAGGAGAATCACTGCCAGCCACAGTAGACAATATCAGGCTGCATGAGCAATCTACTTTCTCTGGTTCTGAATCTGGACGGATTGGATGAGAAATGTTGCTGGAACTCTAATTTTCCACTTCAGAAATGCAAAAGTGGGCCACTTTCTGCTTACTATGAAATGAACATTGCAACTCTGAAAGTTCTTTTTTTGGCTTAAATTGTAATCTGAGATGGAAAATAAACCTCTCTCCTACCCAATTCCAAATCTCCTTCTTCCACCTCACCTTGCTACACTGGTGGAGTAGTGGGGAAAGAGTGGGGAGACTTGAAATGTTCCTATGAAAAACATGGAAAAGTTTTTTCCTCAAAAAAGCAACTACTCATGCTGGTGTGTGTGTGGGGTGGGTGGGTGGGAATTGGGGTAGTTGAAAAAAAGTAACTTTTCTGAACGTTGTCTCTGTGATTGAGAACTATGCAAGACAAGGCTGGGAAATTTAAGCTGACATCCTACATCATGTTCAATAGCCCATATACACTCACCTAGTGGAGATTTGATTGCTGTGTAGACCATTCTTCTGCCACATATTCACATTGAACAACTAACTGCACAAATGTGTTTGTAGTTTGTGAAAGTCCAGTGAACCAAGTGGTACATGGAAGGCACTGATGAGTACTTATGCACCATTCCAAATTGTGCAGCTTGATGTGCAACAGGTACACTTGTGGAACTTCACTCATGCAATTGTGAACTGAACAAAGCCATTACACCATGGCCACCAAATTGTATGTGTAACGGACCTTACATGTGCATAAAGCACCATGTATGCAAGTGTTACTTTCCCCAGGGCTGCTAATTCACTTTCCCAAGGGAAGCACATCACACATTAGCACTTTAGAAGGAGAGTTAGGCTAGAAGCTTCTCCCTGAAATGTTAGTTTTATGTCTGGAGGTGTTTTTGTTTTGTTTTGTTTTGTTTTAATATGGGGGAGCATTCAGTCAAATAATTCCTCCATCTGCCATTTGAAGTGGTACAGTCCCAGGGACAGTTTTAACACACAATCTGCTATTTGTGTAGACCAGGCCTGAGTCACTGTCTGGGAGAAGACAGTCAAAATATAGGCGTCTATCAACCCTGTCACCTGCTTTCTTGCTAAGAGCTGGCACTGTGGGAGGCATTCTGTCTGAATGAATAATTTGACAGATTTCACATGAAAAAAAAAAAGTTTGCTACACTAGGTACATTCCTTTCCCATGCATGTTTGAAGAAACATCCACCACTGCCTACAAGGCTGCAGCCCAATATCTCTGTCAAAATAATTTTTGGTGCCTTGAATCTTGCAGCTATCGAGTTTATTAATCATTTTCAATGGGCAACAATCATAATCTTGATGGGGAAAAGAAGAAGAAAGCAAATTCTTAAATATTGTTTCTTCACATTGCCTCACAGGTTGTTCATGAAATTAGAAACTACCCATATCCTCAGCTTCAGCTGCTTGCTCTTCAGGGACTGAATCCAAACAGACACACTTCCGCTGTGAGGGAAAGTTATGAAGTAAGTTTTACCAGCTCCAACCAGCCCTCTGATCATTCTCACTGAACCTTTGGCACTATATGTTAACTAAAGCATTGTGTATGTTTAGCATATTATTATTATTATTATTATTATTATTATTATTATTATTATTATTTGGTGAGGGGGAGGAGATTAGTACAAATTAATTATCACTATCTGTTGTTGTTGGGTTTGTAAATTGGAACCTTCGGGGCAACTTATGCTGGCCTAACTGGGAGTTGTGAGAACACAACTATGTCCTGACATCCTGTAAGCAAGATTTTAGACATCGTCAATATTGCAATTCACATTTGTGGTTGTGACATCATTGCAATGGCCACAAATGCCTCTCAAAAACCCACTCTAGAAGCCAAGCAGTACCACACAGAATTCTGAGGCACTGGAGAGAGTAGGATGCTGAATGAAGATGCATCCACCCCTCTCCTGCCAGTGAAGCATGGTGCAAAACCAGTTGTGACAGGAACCCATGCCTTCATTCAATGCTCTGCTGTCCAACACCTCAGAACTCCTTCAGTTGGTGTGAGGTTTGTGTGTGTGTGTGTCAAAGTGAAAGGCGTAGCTATGATCTCTGTGATGTCTAATGCCAAATTTGACAATGCAGGATCTCAGCCAATATTTTCAGATATTGCACAAAGAAATATCCAACACCTCCTTGTACAGAATTCTCCTCCCCAGCTGCACAGTGGCAGGAAGATGGCACCCAGAGCAGTGTTGTTGCTGAGGTTGGTGTCACACTTGGTGTGTGTGTGCTTTGCCTCCCCCCCCCCCCAGTTGCCCACCTGCCTGATCATACCACCTGCCCTCCCCTGGAAAGGCCTTCAGAATCTGGTGCGGCTGCTTTGCTGGACCCTGAAGGCACCCCCGCAGCAGCCACTTGTCCTGAGGGGAATGGTGTTGCAGACTCCAGAGGGCACATTTAGGCTGAAGGGCAAGCATGAAAGGAGGGCAAGGCTCTTTCCACTTGCTAATAGCTGCACCAGTCTGTCAGGGTGTACCACCCACCTCTGGGGTGTCACCTGGTGCCATCCTCACTCCCTTAGTAACACCTCTGACCCATGGGTAGAATTCAAAGATATAGCTGTGTTAGTCTGTAGAATCATAGAATCATAGAGTTGGAAGAGACCACAAGGGCCATCCAGTCCAACTCCTGCCATTCAGGAACTCAAAATCAAAGCATCCCTGACAGATGGCCATCCAGCTTCAGTTTAAAGACCTCCAAAGAAGGAGACTCCACCACAATCTCCAAGGGAGTGTGTTCCACTTTTGAACAGCTCTCACTGTCAGGAAGTTCCTCCTAATGTTGAGCTAGAATCTCTTTTCCTGTAGCTTGCATCCGTTGTTCCAAGTCCTATTCTCTGGAGCAGCAGAAAACAAGCTAGCACCGTCCTCAATATGACATCCCTTCAAATACTTATACAGGGTTATCATATCATCTCTTAACTATCTCTTCTCCAGGCTAAACATATCTAGTTCCCTAAATTGTTCCTCATAGGGCATGGTTTTCAGACCTTTCACCATTTTAGTCAGTATGTAGAGAGATCCTGTAGCACCTTTGAGACTAACTGAAATAAAGAAGTTGGCAGCATGAGCTTTCATAGACTTCAATCCACTTCCTCAGATGCATACCTCTGACCCAGACTCTAACCCAAAGAATTACTAGTGCCACAGAGTGCTCCCTAACTTCCATTGCACAGCTGGGGGAAAGGACTAAGCATAACCCTCCCATCTCTCTGACAAACACACACTGGTGTAGTTTGAAGTTTTAGTAGAGTCCCATAGGATCCCAGCCTTAAAGTCTTCTTTGTTTGTTTGTTTGTTTAATTCTATTCTGCTTTTCTCCCAAAATGAGGCCCAAGGAAGCTTAAAGTGTGGAGGTAAAAACAAAATGTGACTAAAACCATATATAATACCATTTAAAAACAACAACAACATTACATCAACAATCCTATTAAAATTAATTTTAAAACATTTTACAACAAGTCAAAAACATCATAAAAATGGAAGTCTAACACCTCTGCCCAGCCTGTTAAAAGTTGGAGGACTGTCTAAATGGAAAGTATTTGCTGGGTGACGAAAAGTCAGTAGAGAGGGAACCTGCTGAACTTCCTATAGGGAGGAATTCCATAGTTTGGGAGCAACCACTTAAAAGGCCCTATCAGCTGTCTTCACCAAACATGACTCACCTCTCCCTCAGAGATGGAGAATTGTCAGGCTAGTCCCAGATGTCTCTTTTCTTTTGAATAAACATATAGTGTCTATGCAGCTGAAGTTTTCATTCCTATGGTGGTAGTTCCCACCTCTCACAAAGTTCTAAAAATTCAGGCTAGCCATCCATAACTGACCATGTGTAATTGGCTTTGGGTTCTTTTCAGCTAGAGCCTTATCATTATTACCACAAAGATATCTGCATTAGAAATTATAGGATGTCAACTTTGGTGATAATTTCTGGTGGACTACCCCATTTGAGTAGGAGTCTTATGTTGTTTTTAACACCAGCTTGTCTTCTCCTTCAGAGATGGTTGGCTGTCAGTAGGAGAATGATGAACCTAGTCCCAGATTTCTGTTTTCATTTGAATAAACACACAATGTCTGTGCAACAGAAGTTGCCATTCCAAATTTCAACCCAAGTGGCAACTAATACCATCCACACTGAGCTGGATTGGACAGGCATAGATGCCTCTGGGACTTTACGTTTGTTAATTGGCATCTTTACAATCAGTATGAAAACACAATGACACCAGTACCATCAATACCAAAAATGTATTTTACAGAAAGATTTGTGACCCACAACAACCCCACAACATCATATTTTGTAGAAACATGCCATTATGGAAAATCCAATATTTGTGCAAATGAAATTTTGCACAAAGAAAATAAAGGTTTGAAAGCACACATGTCAACCAGAATTGGGTTCTGGAGCAGACCATGCGTGGAGACAGTACTCTGGGCTGGACTGACCTAACCACCAGGTAGGATTGAAGTTTTCATGCTTATGTTGGATGCTGCCCACCTCCCTTGGAGTTTTCCACTTTCTTCTGTGGATTGTGTTTTTGTGGAAAAGTCTATGGCTGTTGCCAGACTGCAGACTTAATGCAGTTTGACTCCCCTTTAAGTTTCATGGATCCATCCTATGGAATCCTGTGATTTGTAGTTTGTTGTGGCACCAGAGTTCTTTGACAGAGAAGGCTAAGCATCTCATAAAACTACAAATCCAAGAATTCCATAGTATTAAGCCATGACAGTTTAAACCAGGGGTAGGCAACCTTTCCCCTTTAAGGGCTGAAGGACTTCAGCTCCCAGAAGCCTCAGCCATGTTGGCCAATAGTCCCATGTTGGTTAATAGGTCCTGGGATTCTGGGAGCTGAAGTCCCTCGGCCCTTAAAGGGGACAAGTTGCCTACCCCTGGATTAAACAGTGCCAAATTGCATTAATTCTGCAGTGTAGATGCAGCCTTTATGTCATGTTAAAAATACATAAAAAATCTTGTTATGTGTTGAGACACCCCACAACATCATCCTAACACCCATTGTTACTGCTGCTGCCACAATCCACCCCCTTGTCATTTCTAGCATTGACAGGTTTTCAAAATAGCAATAAGAGACACTCAAAATTCATGACATAAACGGCTGACAGTCAGGAAGTAGCTATTAACAAGATGGTGTTCTACCAAAACACCAAGTAAAAGTATTGATTTCAGTTAAGTTGGCCATGTATTTCTCTGTAAAATCAACACATTGTCCACATTAATAAATTAGGTGATGACACATTTCTATCTTTATGAAGGGACTACACCCCAAAATACAGGATTTGGGGGTCATCTTATTAGCTTATATGCTATATGAAAGGGAAAGCTTTCAAATAAGGGATATCCCTGGTAATAAGGGACATCTGGCAACCCTAGTAACTTCTAAGGCCTAATCTGCATTTCAGAAATAATGCAGTCTAACAATGTTTTGTATTCCCCATCACCATGTACGGATGTGAGAGCTGGACCGTGAAGAAAGTGGATAGAAAGAAAATCAACTCAAATATTTGAGATTTGGCCCTAGAGAAGAGTGCTGAGTGGACAGCCAAAAGGACAAACAAATGGGTCTTGGAACAAATAAAACTTGAACTCTGCCTGGAAGCCAAGATGACCAAACTGAAACTGTTGTACTTTGGCCACATCATGAGAAGGCATAACTCACTGGAAGACAATAATGTTAGGGAAGGTAGAAGGCAGCAGAAAAAGAGGAAGACGACACACCAGATGGATAGACTCAATCAGTAAGATCATGGGCTTGAATTTGCAGGACCTGAGCTGAGCAGTAGAGGTTAGGGAGGCTTGGAGAGGTCTCATCCACAGGGTCACCTTGAGGTGAGGTCAACTCGAGGGCAGCAGCTAACAACATCAACAACAAGAACAACACTGTTTTAACTGCCATGGCTCCATGCTATGGAATTCTGGAATCTGTAGTTTGTTGTGGCATCAGATTGCTTTGGCAGAAAAGACTAAATATATCACAAAACTACAAATCCCAAAATTCCATAGCAAGGAGCCATGGTAGTTAATGTGCTGTCAAACTACATAATTTTTGCTCTTCAGATTAGATAGATAGAAAGAAAATCAACTCAAATATTTGAGATTTGGCCCTAGAGAAGAGTGCTGAGAATACCGTGGACAGCCAAAAGGACAAACAAATGGGACTTGGAGGGCTTTGTGTAGAGCAGTACAAGCTCCATCAGAGCCGAATAATTCCCAGATGTGTTCCTGGCCCAAGTTGTCTCCCATAACACTCCACGAAATGCCTGTCTCAGAGGGCCCTTGAGATTCATTAATTGGAAATTAGTTGGGTCTGGACAGCCATGGATAACAGTAGTATCTCTCTGGAGAAACAAAGGCTCTGGTGCCCATGTTCGAACTGATTGTCTCCTCCTGAAGTGGCCACTTCACTGTTCCTAACAGGAGCTCCAGTCTTCTTTTAGGCCACTCTGTTCTTGGCAGAAGATCTTTCAATGGTCTCGTGTTCATGTCCTGTTTGTTTGCTTTTACTCTCTACTTTCAGGAGCTCTTGCAACTGGAAGACAGATTGGGAAGTGTGAACAGGGGGGCTGTCCAAAACACCATTGAACGGTTCACTTTCCCACACAAGTACAAGAAGGTAAGGCTTTGAAAACCACACTTGTCTTCCAGAACACTGAAACGCCTGGCAGGAGTAGAGGGTTCATGCATTTGTATGATGCTACCCACCTCCATGACCTATCCCATTCACCTCTGTGGAGAGGGCAATTTTGCACAATGATGGGTGGCTTTGTGAAGCCACTGGGTGACATTGGGTAAGTGTGGGGCATGGAAGGAAGATACGTCCACTTGGAGGGATGGAATTTTACAATAATATAAAACCAATGCTAGCACTAGTGTGTTTGACGTAGCCTCCTGTTTCTAACTGTATACAATCAAATGCTTCTGGAAGCCCACAGAGTGGGCAAAGAGTAGATACGTCAATCTTATCTCATGCTTGCAAACAACAACAAATCCAAAAGGTTTCCCCCCCCACTAGATGAGATTAGGATATATTTTGCAGATTTATGATTATGTTTTGCATTTTCAAGACTGTTGTGTCTTGAAATGTCTTGTGAAGATATTTTTCAACACAAAAAGTTTTTTTGGACAATCGTCAACCCTTTTTGTTACTGTGATGGCTTATACATATACATATGCATATACATATACATATACATGTACATACATATATATTGCTGATCTTTTCATTTTCATACACAGGGGAAAAAATCTCATGGCAACTGACCGTTTTTCAACAGTAATGTCTCAGTGTCTCAAGACACAATTTCTACATTGGGATGCAGAATATATCTTATGCTTATGACCTTGTAACTGGTACAATATTATAACTGGTAACCTTTTAACGGGTAGAAGTTGTGTCTCCCTTATATGGAATTCCAAAACCCAAAATATTCCAAAAACCAAAACTTTTTTCATGGGAGGCTAAGATAGTGACACCTTTGCTTTCTGATGGTTTGGTGTACATAAACTTTGTTTCATGCACGTTATTACAAATATAAAATTACCATCAGGCTATGTGTATAATGTGTATATAAAACATAAATGAATTTTGTTTACCATCTCCAAGATATCTCATTATGTATACACAAATATTCCAAATTCTGGAAAAAATCCAAAATCGAAACCACTTATGGTCCCAAGGTAAGGGAGACTCATCCTGTATTCTCATTCACCATCATGGCACCATTACCATGGCAGCAAATGCTTCCATCACCACCTCCAAATTACCTTAAAATCCAGACAGCTATACTGAGCAAATGAATTGCCTCCAGTGCTCTCTCACCAATGAGCTAGACAGGACCCCATTGGCAAGGGGGTGCAGGATGTATCACATTTCACCACTACACCTGTCAGAATTGCAGAACTCTCTAACTTGGTACAGTTGCCCAGATTTCAAGGTGGGTTTCGGGGGCTGGATGACAAAGCATAGCCATGCCAAAGTGGCTACATGTCTAGTGCAAGTTCCTGGCAACTGTTTGTAGTCCAGGAAACTGGTAGTCCAAGATACACTGCTTCTGAGTATGGATGTTGTAAATCCTTTGTGGGATCTACCATGTGAAATTGATTTCCCGATCTCTGTCCCTGGTCATATTTAAAGTTTTATTTATATTTATTTTTTATTGATAGATTTCATATTATTTCCTTCCAACTTTGTTTTGGAAATCGTTTTGGAATTTTCTGGAGAAATAGAAAGTGTTATATGAATTTTCTTAATAAATAGATAAAAATGATCATATTTAGCAATCATAGGTAATAGCCATTAGCTTGCCTATTTCCCTCCACTTCCTCTATCAGTTTGTTGAATGTTTTAATGTCGTCTGAGGCCAAAGTCATTCCCCTTTGCTTTGTGGCAACCAATTCCAAATTTAAATAACATGTTGCATGAAGAGGTTCCTCCTTTTGGTCTGCTCCAAATATTATGTCAATCAATTTCACATGGGATTAGGAAAGTAAAGATGGGCTGAGAGCCTGCATCAGAGGTGTAGCCAGGATATCATAGCTATGATCTATCTGAGCCTTGAAGCCCACCTTAAAAGCCAGTCAACCATCCTTAGTGATGTAGCTCTGTGGTGCTGGGTGAGTGGGATGCTGCAGGATGATTTGACCAGATCCTTCTTGCCAGTAAGCAATGGTACAACAAAGAGTTGTGACAGGCACCTGCAGGGGTCCCTTTTCTGGCTGTTCGCACTGTTCACTGCTGGGAGAAGCCCTGTCATATCATCCTGCAACACACCACACACCAGTACCACAAAATTCTATCACTCAGGATGGCTGACTGTCTTTTTAAATGGATTTCAGGGACATTTGCAGTACATTTGTGAAATAATTGCAAATGTAAATATGAAGCAGTTACAAGGTCATAATATTAGCTTATGACATCATAACTGGATAACATGAAGATAGCCAGGTGCCATTTTCTCTGCATGGAGGATGTTTCCTGCACAGAAAGCACATTTTTCTGCAACAGATTTTATGCAAAAATCCCACAAGATTAATTTTGCACTCATCAAGTCATAAACTGTGAATAGTCCTTGAAAACTGCACAGATTTCTAGGACTTTCTCAGAGCATGGTGAAAAACAGCACAATTATCCATTGTTGCTTGTGAGAATGAAATTTTACAAGAAGTTACATCCCTATATAGAATAAACCAGGATTATAATCTTATGAGAAAAATGTCTTTCAGTCTGCTTTTCCTGCACTGTGTATATACACACATGTGTATGTTCAAATTTGTAGACCTGGATTAGTCAGAAAGAAAAACAGCAACAACAGATCAAACTTTGATTTGATTGGCACCTGTGCCAACTGATGACTTGTAATGAGCATTGTTTCTTCATGCTACAGCTTTTGAGAGCATCAGCAATGCCTCTGACACAGAACTGGTGTGACCTTAAAATGCTTTTCTCTGGACAAGAGGCTGACATGCCTCCATCAGCCTCTGCTTTCCACAGGGCAAGGGGAACACTGATTAGACTTGATGCCTGTTCCTCTGCAGAATTTGGAACAGGATAGGCTGCCTTAGTGTGCACAGTTGGGTGATAAAACAACTCTCCTCCATCCTGATTCCTACTCTGTTCTAGGTTTTTCAGTGGTGTCTTTTCTAACAAAGTGATCTCTTTGTCCTTGCTGACAGAGGAGACCGCAGGGAAGCAGAACTGAAAAGGAAGATGGGGAGGAGTTGGATACCGATGAGAAATGCACAATCTGTCTCTCAATGCTTGAAGATGGCGAGGATGTGAGGTATAACAATTCCCCAAGGGCTTCTGGCTAAAATTCTACTTATTTTGTTCTTCCCTTCCAGCTCCTTCGTTTTTATGTTTTCTTGAAGAGTTCATATTCAGCTACAAAAGCATGTTCTGTTACATGGATACTGTTATCCCAAAAGGTTTGGAGGGAACTTGTGGTCCCCAACAACAGTATCAGAACCTCCTTGGTAGTTTGGGGACATTATCTTAAAAGGAGCTCTGTGACAAGTAGGTAAATTTAGGGATCTTTTCACCTATGTATACGAGTATTAACTGCAGAAGAGACTCTAGTTTTAGTGAATGTAAAGGTTTTATTTAGAAATGTGCAATGGTGCATGTAAACACACAAAGCCACTGCAATCTTAACAACCATACAAAGCTAATAGAAAGGAAGAAGTAGAAGGTTGGGTATTGTGAATTTGAGAAGAGGCGGTGATAATTACCAGTCCTGAAGATAGGTGAATGGAAAATGGTACTTGATGCTACCACACAGTGTAACAAAGACTTGATGAATTTCCCACAGGATTGATTAAAATGGATGAATTGGCTGATGGCTTTAATCTTAGAATGATCTAGGACAACCCTGAAATAGCTGGACAGGAAGGGTGACTAGGAACACAGTATGGGGTGAGGTAGAAAATTATTTTCTCCCTTTGTCCCTATTGCAAGAGACAATGTGAAAAACCTGGGGTGGCATGCAGTGGATCTGTAAACAACTTAACATTTGTTCTAGTACTGTCTAGGTCTCCCACATGTCCTCGGGTTATTGTGCCCACTCACACATGTAACTCCCTAATGTCCCAAAGCTCTCAAAAACAGGTCTGATGCTAGATATCAAGTATAAAACCCCATAACTGTTAAGTAGGATATGCTAACAATACACAATAACTGGAATCCTGGATTGGAATGTGCGCCTTCCAAGGAAGGACCAGAGTTCAAGTTTGCAGCTCACATTTGCCAAAGTGGATTGCCTATATGGGACATCTACATTTGGTTATGGATTTGGTTACATGTTTGCACATGTGTTCTGTTGAACAGTTTTGTAGTAGTGCAATCAAAGTTAACTCCACATACAGCACCTTTTGCTGTGGAACTCTGATGTGGGATTTTGGCCATTTCTTCCAAGGATAAGACAAACTACTTTGGACTAAAGCTCTTGTAAAGCCCAAACAACTCAATAGTTAGGAATGATGGGAAATGGAATCAAAACCAGGAAACAATGACTAGTAGTGCCTGGTGGCTTCTGTGTCAATGGTGTGGTGAGTCCACTCTAGGTTTTAGTCTAAACTTTAAAGGATCTATCCCAGGTACTGAATTAAAGGTAAAGATATTCCCTGTTGACAAGGTTGTCAAGTTGTGTCTGACCATAGGGGGCGGTGCTCATCTCTGTTACTAACCCGAACAGCCAGCATTGTCCAAGGACTACTCTGTGATCATGTGGCCAGCAAGATTGCACTGAAGTGGTACCTATTTATCTACTTGCATTTGCATGCTTTCGAACTGCTAGGTTGGCAGAAGCTGGGACTAGTGACAGGAGCTCACCCCATCATGCAGCACCTGGGCCTTGAACTGCCAACCTGCTGATCTTACAATCAACAATCAGCATTTTAACCACTTGAGCTACTACATCCCAGCTAGGTACTGAACTGTATCCCTAAAAATATGATCAGTGCCTTGGATAGCTCTTTTATCCAGGCTTAGTACCTGGTATTTTATTCAGGCTTAGTACCTGAAGTGTACCATTCCACTGATATGGAAACCACCAGCTGCCACAGGTTCTGATGGGAATTACTGGGGTGTTGTATATTGTCTTATAGAAATCCACAGTTTCTCTGTCACATTCCAGGCATTCGACTGATTATTCATCAGCATAGAATAATGAGGCCTGCCTGTTCAGCATCTCACTTTAAAAAAATAATCCTAACAGATTCTGCTCCATGTGGACTAGTGACACATTTCCCCCCACCAAATATGAAGGCTTCAGTTGACAACTCTTTCCAAATTTTCCCAGGTTATGTGATATTACCATACAGCTAAAATAGTAAGCCATTCAGGTGTTGTACTTGACACAGTCCCTAGCACTTCCCTTCTTTATGTGCACCTGCATGTGGTAAAGTATTTCTGTGGCTCTATACACATTTTGCTACAACCACAGAACTTTTCACCTACTTTACTCCCCTCCCTGTTGTAGTCAGACCCAGCCATAGACAAGTTTGAGATGGGCAGTGGCAACTGAGAAATAAAACATAGGGAGGCAATAAGGCACAAAAGGGCAACAAATATTGGAGACCTCTGGTTGCTCATTCCAGTGAGTTAGCATGTCCATGGTGGGTGGAGGATTCTGGGAGGTGTGGTGCAATAAGTCATGTTGTTGGGAGGATTTGGGGCATTGTGGCCCCAAAAAAACTAATGTTTTTAAGCTCTGTTGAAATGTTTCACCTTTTTGTTTAAATTATGGCCACCATTTCTAAATTTTCCTCTTTGCACATAGGTAGCATTTGCAGGATTTTATGCAAATCTGTGTCCTTTTTTGCTGTCATTTTTGGATGATGTGTTTCTTCTTTTGTGGTGATTTGTAGGTGGTTGCCTCCCAAAAGAGCTCTCTGGGACAACCTGTTGCAAGGGTCTTGTATGGTGGCCCCAGGCTCAATTGTGACAACCAAATAGATAATTAAGACTGTGCCATTTATCTCTTCCAGGCGTTTACCTTGCATGCATCTATTTCACCAAGTCTGTGTGGATCAGTGGCTAGCGACCAGCAAGAAATGCCCCATCTGCCGAGTGGACATTGAAACACAGCTTGGATCTGACAGCTGAAAATAATCAATGTGAGGAGGTGTCCTATCTCTTTTTGGGTCCTTCTTGGGGCATACAGTCCCTGCAGCAAAATGTTTGCCTTCTGAGCCATTTGATTATTTTTGAAGAATGCCTGCAAGCACATTAACAGATTATTATAAAAATTAATAAATAAATGAAGAAGAAGAAGAAGAAGAAGAAGGAGGAGGAGGAGGAGGAGGAGGAGGAGGAGGAGGAGGAGGAGGAGGAGAAGATGATGATTTGGTGGTTCTTAATGTCTAGAAGAGATAGGTGGAGGTCCAAGCAGCCGCTGTAGCCAAAATGCATGGGGACGTGGCTGAAACGCCGAGCAGAAAAGAGTTAGTTGTGGAAACAAAGGTACCTAGTGTTCTAGTTCTGGCCTCTCAATCCTGCTTCTCAAAGGGATTGTATATATATACCTCTCAAATAAGTAGAAACACATTAGGGGTTCTTTAGCTATTTCTCTGGATGGCTGCTGAAGCATGTGCGCTTAAGAAATGTCGTCTTTTGATGCCCCGTCATCTTGTGGTGGATATGTTGCTGTTACCTAATCTGCACCAAACATTGCATTGGGGTTTTTGAAATGCTTTCATTTTTCCATAAGATTCCTTACTTTGGTGCCTGGTGAAAATCTCGCATGCATACATGCATGCAGGAGAGGGTGAATTCTTTCCTTGCTTTGGTGAAAAGAGGGGGGAAAGTCCTGTTTACATTGAGAAAACAAACATTAAATCTTTCCCCTCCTTTTCCTCTGGCAGAATGGATTGACACGGAATCAAGTTTGCAGAGAGATAGAATGTTAAACACAAGAGGGAAGGGTTGAGATAATGAGAAAGAAATTTGGTTAGGAGGTGGAATGAGAACAGGAAAGTCTCTATCCTGTGTATCTGCTGGTGCTGTATGCATGAGTCAGGGACAATGTTAGATTGAAGCTTGCTTTAGTCTCCCAGATTTGAATGGTGCACCTCCCAGAAAAAAGACTATAGCAGGCAGGGGTGGGAACGGTGTGGCCCAAAGGCTGCATGGAGGGCCCTCGGCCATTTTTATGGCCCTGAGGATCCCCTCAAGGGGTCAAAAATAAATTTTCCAAATTTTATTTTGCTTCAAAATGCACTCGAATGCCCTATAGGGTGCATTGGGGGGCATTTCCACAACTTTTGGAGCTCTGTGGGCTCTCCAGGGGTCAAACAAAATTTTTGCAGAAGATTTTTTTTAAAAAAACCTTTATGTGTCTCAAAATGCCCTCTAAAGGGTGGGGGGCATTTCCACCAAATTTTGGGCCTGCCCTTGGCCAATTTAAGCCTAAGACAGGACTTTTTTTCAAATGTGAAGTAAACTTCTGCTCACTTCCTGTTATTAAAAGAAGGGCTCCTCTGGGCCTAAAATGTTTTGGGAAGACTGAAAACATTGAAAATACCCCTTGTCCCCTACAGAGCATTTTGGGGGCAAAAACTGATTTTGTTGTTGTGGCAGGAGTGGGTGAAGCAGGGGGTGCAGCCCTCCAAGGTTTCCCTGCCATTCCACAGTTGCTCACCCCGGTCTAGAGTCTTTCTTTACAATCTGTATCATAGTATTCTATTAACGTCATCTTCTGGATGTTTCTGCCAATGGGACCCAAAGTCCATCTACAGAAAATAATTTGTGTGCAATTACTCATTTGATACCCTCCTTTTGCAACAATGGAAGCATTGTTTGCCTCTCAAAAGTAAGATGGTTGCCTTTCCATTGGCAGTGAATGCCTGGAATTTCCTATCTGGAAGAGGTTAATTTTGGGAATAATTGGCTGAAGGGTCATTTTGTCAATGCACCAAGTGACTGGGAAGGAGAAGCAGCCTTAATCTAGACTTGTGCATGGGTTGGGTGGGTGTTTAAAGCTGTGGGTTATGCTAGTAGAGGATCGTACCCATAGGAACTGGCTGGAAGATAAGCTGAAAAGGCAATGAGAAATGAATGATGCCTTCTTTTGACACAAAAGAAAAGCACAAGTCCCATTCTCCAAAGCATCCAGAATGGGACCTATAGGCCATATCTTGCCTGTTCTTCTTTCTACCTTAAATTCCTAATTTTGCACAAAGGCAAAGTAGGGAATTGTCTATTAAATCCCATAAACTCTTCCAGAAGTGTTCCTGTATCTTAACTGTTTCAGCATCCCCGAGAGTAAAGCAAGTTCAGGGAACGACTGTGCAAAGCTGCTGTCTCCTTTTCTTCCAAATCTTTGTGATGTAGCCCACCCCACTCCCTTTTCTGGAGAAGTCAGAAAGAAAGAAACTACCCCCCCTTAAAACCCCCAACAATTATCACTTTAGAAAAACTGGACAATGTTGTTTTAAGCTACTCTGTTTTGGTGGTTCTTTCTGCAGTGCCCTATAGCTGTGGACAGTAACACAATGGAAAGCCAAAGGCATTGGAGTCCAACTGTACATGGCAAAATATTTTCACAATCTTACTGTTTGGAACATGGAAGAAATTATATGTTTCTGGAAAATTATAGGCTTAAGCTCTGGTCCTGAAAGAAAATGCCAATGTACTTATAAAGTCAAACCATAAATAATGGTTGATGCTGAGAAAGTGAATGTAATAATAATAGATTGAACACCATCACCATTGCCACCATATCCTGAACTTGGTTTTGAAACAATCACTACATAATGTACCCACTGGTCTAAATCTTTTTGTTAAATCCTGACTAGACGGAGAACCATTGAATCAGTAGGATTTACCTCTTCATTGGCTCACTAGTCAACAGTTGATACAATGGGTATACTGTAGTTAGGATTGACTAACAGGATTTTGGGTTTTATTTTTATTTAAATGGGATAAGGGTGAGATTACCAGAGGAAATAAGGGGCAGAGCTCCTGTTGTTTCAATGGTTGTGTAGAAGAGGGAATTTCAGCAGTGGAGGCTTGTATGACAACCAATACCTGCTGAAATTCTCTCTTCTTTCCAGCTGTTAAGGGGACAAGAACTCGTTCCTTTAAGAGAGTCAGTGTGATGTAGTGGTATCAGCATTGGACTACAACTCTGGAGACCAGGATTCAAGTCTTTGCTTTGCCATGGAAACCCATTGGGTGACCTTGGGCAAGTCACTCTCTCGGCCTCAGTGGAAGGCCATGGCAAACCACCTCTGAACAAATCTTGGCAAGAAAACCCTATGATAGAGTCACATTAAGGTTGCCATAAGTTGCAAATGACTTGATGGCACACAAAAACAACCCAACCCTGCCCCTTATTTCACCTAGCAATCCTAGGTATGGGAAGTATCTAAAGCCGAGGTACACAGCATGTGATCCTCCAGATGTTGTTGGACTATGACTCCCATCATTCCTTGTCCTTCATTTTGCTGGGAGGGCTAATTGGATGAGCAGTCCAACTACAACTGCAGTACAAACAAATTGCTTCCTTCTGGTATGAACATGCAAACCTCTTCCTATAATTTATTAGGACCCAGATCCAATGTGGGCATATAGCCCTAGAAGGCTTCTTTCAGGCATATATCCTTAGTTCAGAGATGGGAAAAGTGCAGGCTCTGGGTCACATGGGACCAGACCTTTTTGTTGCATGGGTGCCCCACATCCTTCACTGGCCACCAAATGGCCATAGGAGTACATAAATAGCTGCCTTTTTGAGGCGCTTGCATGCCCAAGAACCTGTAGCTGGGTGCAACTGCACAGTTGGAGCATTATCTTCCACCCCAAGCAATGTTGGATCTTGGCATCTCTCTCTCTCTCTCTCTCTCTCTCTCTCTATATATATATATATATATATGTGTGTGTGTGTGTGTGTGTGTGTGTGTGGTTGAGCCTTCCTTATCCAAAATGCTTGGGACCAGAAGTATTTTGGATTTTGCCGTTTTCAGATTTTGGAGTATTTACATATAAATAATGAGATATCTTGGAGATAGGAACCAAGTCTAAACATGAAATTTGTTTACACCTAATAACATAGTATGAAAGTAATTTTATACACAATATTTATAATAATTTTGTGTGTGAAACAAAGGGTGGTTATACTGAACCATCAGAAAGCAAAAGTATCACTATCTCAGCCACCCATGTCAACAATGTTGGATTTTGGAGTATTTTGGATAAGAGTGATTCAACCTCTCTCTCTCTCTCTCTCTCTCTCTGTGTGTGTGTGTGTCTGTGTACATACGTGTACGTATGTGTGTATAGATACACACACACACACACATGCACACACAGTATATATGATCTATGGGGCTGACTCCTATTGGTTAGGATTTACCTATGGGTAGACCCACTATTCAACTATTGGTTCAATGGGTGTATTCTCATTGGGACTAACCAGTAGAAACAAGGTCATACATACCTATTGACAGAGAGATAGTGGGAGAGAGATTGATCTATACTGGGAAACATCCATGTTTCATGAAGCTACATCTCCGTGGCTACCTCTTCCAGTGCCCCAAACCCATCTTGTAAACACTGTAGGCCCCACAACACGTCCAGTTCTATTTTGTTGGAGGTCAGGAAAGAATCAGGAAAGCATATCCAGCTACTTCCCTGTAGTTGGACATGCTGAGACAGGTAACCTCATGGACCTCAGGGGATATCTAGGAGCTCACTGCAGATGATATCCTTGCCATGTGTTCAGTGACAGGAAACAGTTGGAGGCATCCCCAGTGATTCTCATATTTTCTGACCACCAGAAACTGTTGTGTCAGGGGAAGGGTTGTGTTGCTTACAAAGTAGTTGTTGGTCATTGTCTGCTTCGAATAGAATTCTGACCTCTGAAATGACCAAAACATGTATTGCGGTGGCATAACTCTGGCTTATACCATTGTAAATCACCACCAGGATGCCAGCCACAGATGTAATATAACACATAATATCACACATATAACACAAATATGCACATGCATGCACATACACCTACACATACATATATTTCCATAGATCAAAGATCTCAAAGCAACAAAACTCCAGGAAATAATTTTGGTAGGAACAGCCTGCCCCTTCTCTTTCTATCAGTCTCCATGTCAGATGTGGCAGTGATTTAAGTGAATGCCTACTAGTTCTCAATCTTGCCTAGCGGCTATTGGGTGGGGGGCGGGAATCAAAACAGACAAGAGAATACTACTAGCTTTTAGAAATGTTCAATGCCCTCTGGTAACAAACGAAAAGGAATGAGAATTTTTTAAAACATTCTTCCACCCCAAGGTCCTGTAGTAGTTTGTTGTTGGATGCCTTCAAGTTGTTTCCATATCATGGGGTTTTCTTGGCCAGATTTGTTCAGAGGGAGTTTGCCATTGACACTCCCTGAGGCTGAGAGTGTGTGGCTTGCCCAACTCAGTGGGTTTACATGTCTGTGCTGGGATTCGAACCCTGGTCTCCAGACTCCTAGTCCAATGCTCAAACCACTACACCACGCTGGCTCTCTGGAAACCCACAGATATTCACAGAAAGATTTCTTGATTAGTTTGTCCAAATTCAACTCCCCTTCCCACTTGCCACGCTTTCCAAACTCTTGCATATCATTTCTCTCTCTCTTGAGGTCCTGTGTACTTCTTTTGGTAGTTAGAATATTATAAACATTCCATGACCTCACAGCAGCTCAGTTATGGCTAGTGGTTCCTCTCATACACAAACTGAAGGCAGCAGTTTTGCTGCTCTGTCCTCCACTCTACTGTCACATCACAGCAGTACAGTCAATGGCTAGAGCAGGGGTAGGCAACCTTTCCCCTTTAAGGGCCGAGGGACTTCAGCTCCCAGAATCCCAGGGGCTATTGGCCAACATGGGACTATTGGCCAACATGGCTGAGGCTTCTGGGAGCTGAAGTCCTTTGGCCCTTAAAGGGGAAAGGTTGCCTACCCCTGGGCTAGAGCTTCACTCACAGTGAGTTTCCCCCTCTGACCTTGGAAGGGTGAAGTGGTGGGACCAAATCTTTGCTTCCCATCTCCTCCTCCTTGGTCCCTTCCCTATAATTTTCTAGGGCAGTGGTTCCCAACCTTTGGGTCTCCATTTGTTTTGGACTTCAGATCCCAGACATCCCAGGCAACTTGGCCAACCGTCAGGAATTATGGGAGCTGAGGTCTAAAAAAAATCTAGAGGACAAAAGGCTGGAAACTACTGCTGTAGGGAGATAGAACGGAAGGGTTTTTTTCACCCCCACTGGCATTTCCAATAGGTATGATAAAGGTGATAAACACCCTTGGTGATCTCCCAACATCAGGTTCATGGATGGAGCATTCTAGAGTCCCCAAGCCCAATGGAATCTGTAATTGCATTTCACCCTTGTGACATCTGTAGGCTAGCCAGATGTTTTCCCCATTCCAATGGAAGGGGAATAAATATATCATATATACTTAGCCATCTCTGGAAGTGCTCCCTGGTCCTGGGTGGGGGGAAGGCAGTAGCTGGAGGAGGACAGCAAAGACCTGGACAAGCTTAGCTATTTGAAACCACTTTGAGTCAGTGGTGGCTGGTAGGGTCCATGTCAGTGAAACAGTCAATTGGGTCAGACTTCATAGTTGCTACCCAGGTACTCCCAGCTTTATCTGAAAAGTGTTTTAGTACACTGAATAGCTCTTTTAAAGTTCAAAGTTAAACCCAGAGCAGATTTATCATCTCATTAGCAATGGAGCAACCAGTTGCCACCCCCTTTGGTTCTACTAATCTAATGCAACCACTTCATAAGTTGTTAGTGTCCCGCACAAAACAACAACAACGGCCCTGTAATATGAAGAACACCATTAACCATTCTTGAAAAGACAAGAGATCCCAAGCTTGAGAGTGAATGGTTTTCTAACTAGACATGGTTGCTTAAACATATGGTTGTTCCTCTTTTCTCTATGAGATCTGTTTGTTTTGTTGTGAACAGAGGAAAGAAGTGCAGTGGTAACTAGTTTGGAACTCTTTATTTCAAACTGTCCTAATAACTAATTGGTACAAAAAAACAGATGTATGGTAGTTTTCTTTATAAAAAAACCAAACCACCATGCAGTTGGTGGGGGGAATTTCCACCCTAACTAGTATTTCTTATTAATTTTGCTTGTAGGAGGTGTTAGAAATTGGTAGCCATCCTCAATTTGTTTTGTTGAAATTTATGGTCAAAGCACAAAGTCAAGGAGCATTGAGTGCCTTTGGACTAAAAACAAATATTGCCCAGCAATGTAGCTTGAGCTATTTCCAGCAGCAGCAGATTATCTTGTTAATAAAATTTATAATCAAAATAATTAATAATAGTGAGCAAACCAAGAAGGGGATCCGTAGTACTCCAATAACATCAGTACTGGAACTGGGGGTTTGATTATATCTAGTTTTAAGTTTAGCATGCCTGAGGATGCTTAACAAAGGGGCAACTCATGACTACTTTTTCAAGTCTTTACCAACATATATGTGCAACTGTAGTGGTTGTCTTCCAATGAGCCAGTAACATTAATTTTGACTCCAAAAACCAAAATATTAGCTCATGTGCATGAAGACATGCCAGCAGAGGCCAGAATCCTGTTGGGCACTACATTAGCATGGGACAGACACACTTTTCATGGGTTTGCATAAGGAGGTCTCCAAGATCCCAGTCTGTGGAGCTCCCAGTCTCTGGCGCTGAGAGTGTGACTTGCCCAAGGTCACCCATTGGGTTTCCATGGCTGAGCAGGGAATCGAACTCAAATGCTTGGGCAAAGCTCCATCTGGAACCAAGACCCTGCCATTTCAGCCTGCAAGTGGGAGGTAGCAAGGCTGAATATTTCTCCCTGTGTACAGAAAGTTAACATATCTGGAAGAAGGCTAGGACATGATTCTTTTCCCTGACATGTAGCTTTCTACATGACAGGAAATCCATTTATTATTATTATTATTATTATTATTATTATTTAAGATGGCATTCCATCCTTTAAAAATCGTTGACAATTTTTCATGTACAAATGGTACAGATCATGGACCATTATATCAGCTCAGCTACCATTTCTGTGAATAAATCCCTAATATCTAGGCTCTATATTCAGGACACATTGGATATCAGGGAGGTGATCCCCATTGCAAAATAAATAACAGTTGTGGAGGGATTTATTTGGTTGAGGATTATGGCAGGGGGCAGGGATCAGACCCGTACCCATGTTCTTTCATCAATGAAAATTTTGTGCAATGTGTCCAAGATCCAATGCCCATTTAGCTTGGGGTAAATTTACACTAGAGCCAGCCCGGTGTAGTAGTTTGAGCATTGGAATATGACTCTGTAGATCAGGGTTTGATTCCCTGCTCAGCCATTAAAACCCACTGGGCAACCTTGGGCAAGTCACACACCCTCAGTCCCAGAAAACCCTTTGATACGTTTGCCTTAGGGTTTCTGTAAGTTGGAAACAACCTGAAGGCACAACACAACAACAACAACAGCAACAACAACCACTTTACAGCAAGACTTTGAGCTCTGCCATTGGGCAATGATAAACTAACTCCAGAAGTGTGTGAGAGAGTGTATGTGGAACAGTTGGGCCCAAATTTACATAACCTCTAAAGCAGGGGTAGGCAACCTTTCCCCTTTAAGGGCCGAGGGACTTCAGCTCCCAGAATCCCAGGAGCTATTGGCCAACATGGGACTATTGGCCAACATGGCTGAGGCTTCTGGGAGCTGAAGTCCCCCGGCCCTTAAAGGGGAAAGGTTGCCTACCCCTGGTGTAGTGTGTGTGTTTGTGCGTTGTGTGTCTCCAAGTCATTTCTGACGTATGGCAACCCTAAGGTGAACCTATCATGGGATTTTCTTGGCAAGATTTGTTCAGAGGAGGTTTGCCATCGTCTTCCCCAGAGGTTGAGAGAATGTTACTTGCCCATGGTCACCCAGTAGGTTTCATGGCTGAGCAGGAATCGAACCCTAGTCTCCAGAGTTGTAGTCCAACACTCAAAGCACTACTCCATGTTTGCTCTCATGTTGGTGTAGTGCCCCAGAAGGATTCTGGCTTGACACTCCTGTTTGCCCTATAGAGAGAGGAGGAAAACACTGATATATGGGTGCCTGTATGTTTCGACCTGGGAGGCAAAAAGCAGCTGGAGGGGAGAGGGACTTTTTAAGAGGTGTTTTTGTAGCCCCAGCCAGTGGGGTCCAATGGTGCAGGATTGTGGAGCTGGAATCCAATGACATTTGGCATCTCTCTGTGTGAGAATTTTTGCTTCAGGGTCTTGCAGAAAATGCTTACAGCTTGATACAGTAGTGCCAAATGTTTGCCCGGAAAGCGAATCAGTTTTCAAAGGTGGAGAAATGAGCTGGGTTTTTTTTCGTTGTTGTTGTTGCTGCTTATTAAAAGATCTTCGGGCAGGAAGTCAGAGCTTCCAATCTAAGTGCTAAAAAGCTTATCTGAAAGTATAAGTCATATATATATATATATATATATATATATATATATATATGATTTGTATAATAGATTATAAGCACACTTTAAAAAAAAAGCCTGGTGAAGTAAAGCACCAAATTCGTGTTGATTTTTCTTTTCTTTTCCTGAGTGAATGAACGAGGAACAGCAACTTGCACAAGCGAATGCATGCAAACCTCTCTGCATTGCATCGGATGACATCAGGTTGCTTCGCAGTTAAACGTCTTGCGTGAATGAGAATGTTGAATGGTCTAAAAAATATCTAGAAACAAACAAACAAAAAAACCATTGATAGTTTACAGGGTTTTGTGAGTTTAAATGCCTTATATTTAACAATCATAATTTATGACTAACTTGTAGATATTGTGGTTTCTTATTTAATTATTTTTATAGTTGGGTTGGCTTCCTTTGGTTTTTTTTTTGCATTTTTAATTATAATTTATTTATTTAGAAATGAATACTAATTTTTAAAATTGCTCCTCTATTACCTCATAATATTTTTGTTTTGTTTTGTTTTGGTTCTTGGCATAACTTTCTGGGAATGGAATGCTTTGCATGCGTCGGTACTTTCAAAGAATGAAAAAATAAAATAAAATGAGCGGGGCACATTTACCGTTACAAAAACAAAAAGAAAAAAATATATTCAGGGTGTGTGATGACAAACTGTATTACTTGTGGTGCTGTTACCTTGGAGACATTCCATACAAAAAAAAATGCAAACCTTTGATTCTGTATGCTGTGATATAGTGGAAAATCTGCAATATAGTGACCGTGATTTAGCACACACAAACACATACACATATTAAAACACACACACACACAAACAGACACACACATATATAGATATCAATATATATGAATATTATTTGCACTCATGATCAAATTATGGTGATCCACTCACTCCTGCCTTTCTTTCTTTCTTTCTTTCTTTCTTTCTTTCTTTTTGTTTCTCTCTCTCTCTCTCTCTCTTTCATTAAGGGGAAAATCATAATCCATAAAATCAAATAGGAGTGGAGCTCTTTCAGAAAGCTTTCGATTAAATACCAAAAGGAATGTTCTTTCCCCTCTGGAGGATTTATGCAGAAACAACGCCTGCCAAAATGACAGAATTCATGGCAGGAGAAATATCTATTTGTGGATAAATGCAAAATGTACAAAATGGTGGCAGATATTGTTCTGAAGCATAATTAGAAAGCTTTATCCATATTCCGGCCATATATATATATATATATATATATATATATACATAGATAGATACCAATAAGGGTTATTATGCCTGACAGTTGGAAAAAGGATGCATACAACCCATGTGATGCTGAAAAGAAGCAGCAAAACAGCGGTGACTCAGCCTACATCTTCACTGCAGAATTAATGCTGTTTGACAATCCTTTAACTGCCATGGCTCAGTGCCATGGAATTCTGGGATTTGTAATTTTCTGAGATATTTAGCCTTCTCTGTCAGAGAGCTCTGGTGTCACAACAAACTACAAATCATAGGATTCCATATGATGGATCCATGACAGTGTCAAACTGCATTAATTCTGTAATGGGACAGCAGCCCTAAACACCTAAGAGACAGGCAGAAAAATAAAGGGTACTCTGATAATAGCTCATTCCCATTCCTTAAAACATATTCATCAGATGACTAGCTGCTAGAGCATGGTCCAAAACACACTGCAGAAATAATCTGGTTTGAGACTGCTTTAACTGCCCTGCCTCAATGCTAGCGAATTATGGGAACTGTTTTGTGAGACATTTAGGAGTTTATTGCATGTCATTTAATGCGAATTACCGCGGTCGCATTACATTCTGAAGCCCGATCTTATTGCACGTACCGGGAGCCAAGTGAGTGCAACCTGGCCACGTCCCAGAACTCAACCATGCTTAACCGGCATCATTTCAAAACTGGTTCTGTTTTTGAAAAGATGCTGTCTAAGTGCAGCTGGGGTCTGGGATGCAGCCAGGTTGCACTCACCTGGCTCCCAGTGTGTATGATGAGATCCAGCTTCAGAATTTAATGTAATGTATGTCACATTAAATGATGTGCGATAAACTCCTCAGTCTTAGCAGTCAGAGAGCTTTAGTGCCAGAATAACCTATAATTCCCAGGATTCTCTAGCACAAAGCGGTTTCAAACTGGATTATTTCTGCAGTGTGTTTTGAACCCGTGTTTCTGCTGGTGTAGTTTTGTGTGCCTTCCACAAATTTCCATCAGCCTTGAAATATTTTGAGTCCCTCGTATGATTAAGTGGTTTCTGTTATTTATGTATTTATCCATTTATTTTAGTTTTACATTTATCGTATTGCATACTCTCCAACTGTGACAGGGTCAGTCCCAATCAATCCTTTCTCATCCCATTTTGTCCAGCTGTTTTTTAAAATGTCTCAGTTTCTCTCCCCTCCTACCTTGTCCTCAGCTTACTTCAGTTGTTGCAAACTGAATTCAAAGTGAAAAAGTAATTCTGATTCTGATTCTGGGGGCATTTTCACTCTGTTTTGGGTTTTAAAAAAGCCCTCTCCAGAGCTTAAATTGGCTCCAGGGCCCCACAATAGGTGGTGGAAAATAACCTTGTGTCCTTTACTGGCCATTTCAGAGCATTTCAGGGCAAAAATAAATAAATAAATAAATAAATAAATAATTTTTTTTGAAAAAAAGTTGCAAGCATTTTTTTTGAAAAAAAATAGAAAAGTTATTTTTGAAAAAATTTGCAAAAATTGTTTTCAGGGGAAAAATGCAAAAAAATTTTTTTTTGATTTCTGGGGCCCCCAGGAGGCTGCAAACATGGTGGAAATGCCCTTCACCCACTCCAGAATGCATATTAGGGCATTCTGGAGCACAAACATTTTTTCCAAAAAATATTTTTTTCACCTCTGGCCCACCCCTCTATAGACGCAGGAAAAGCAAACTGCTGCAGCTTTTCTTAGCTTGCATATTCTTCATCATTAATAACGTTGGCCATCTTGATCACACTTTGATGTTGCTTGTCCCCCAAGTGTCCTAGTTGTCATCTGTGAAATGTCAGAGGCAGGTATGGTGAAATATCTATGTGAGGAGGTTGAGTGGGCTACCTCTGGCCCACTGTAAATATTTTTGTCTGTTTCCTCAGATGAAAAACATATTTTGGAAGAAGAGAGCTTGATCTCTGTACAGAATGTGTTACCTAAGGTCCAGCTCCACAGATGATCCAGCCCTTTTGGATGGAAGCAACCATTTTTGGTTTTGTCTGCCTTCTGCATGGAAGGAGGAGAGCTATGCCCATGCGTCAACTAGCCTTTAGTCGATTCATTGTACAGTCAGCCTTCAGTACCCACAGATTCTTTATCCATGGATTCAGCCATCCATGGTTTGAAAATATATATATTTTCCATGTTTTGCCAATTTATATAAGAGATACACTTTTGTTACACCATTGTATGGAATGAGACTTGAGTATCCACGGATTTTGGTACCCACAGGGAGTCTTGGAACCAAAACCCAGTAGATACCAAGGACCCAATGTAGTGCAGGGTAGAGTCAAACCACTTGCATATCTGTAAAAAAAAATGATTTCTTGCTTAACCTGGCATAATGCCTCAGCTGGATTCTTGGGATTGTGAGGAGAATGAGAGAAATGCACAAAGAACGGGCGGGACAAGTGTACTAGGGTTGCCGGAGAGTGAAGACTGGAAAGAATTCCTGTACCTCTAAAGGTTGTGTAGAAAGGGGGAATATCAGCAAGTGTTGCTTATTACCTGATTTCATGACCAGTAACACCTGCTGAAATTATTTGCTCACCCATTAAAGGGATAGGCAGCTTCTCCAGTTTTCAGTCTGGCAACCCTAGTACACACCCCTTTTGGTATGTACATTTGCTACTGAATAGGGCTGCAGTTAAGCATAACACCCTGCCTCATATGTGTTGGTGAAAATCAAATACCTCCATCCTATAGAATCCTGGGATTTGTACCTTGTTGTGCCACCAGAACTCCCTGACAGTGAAGGCTAAATAGCTCACAAAACTACAAATCCCAGAATTCTGTAGCATTGAGCCCTGGCAATTAAAGTGGTGTCAAACTGCATTACTTCTGCAGTGTAGATGCAGCTTAGGACCTTTGCAGACTGCCAGAAATAGTGCAAATTGAGTCCACTTTAAGGGTTAGAGTTAGTGCTAGGGAATCATGGGAATTTTTTTTTCTGAGACATTGAGCCTTCTCTGTCAGAGAGCTCTGGTGCCACAATAAAATACAGTTCCCATGATTCCCTAACCCTAACCCTAACACTAACCCTTAAAGTGGACTCAATTTGCACTATTTCTGGCAGTCTGCAAAGGCCAGTTGGGTTGCACTTGCAGTGTTTAACATATATCAGCTAGTAAATGTATTGCAATGTCCCTGCATGGGGGTCTATGTGGGTCTCAAACAAGGTTCTCAATCTTTGATCCTCTAGCTGTTTTGTTCTTCAATTCCCAGAAATCTCCTCCAGCATGGCCAATGATGACAGATTTTGGGAGCTGAAATCCAAAGATTTGAAGGACCAATACTTGAGAACCACTGGTCTAGGGGTACATCCACACTGTAGAAGTAATACAGTTTGATACCACTTTAAATACTATAGCTCCATCCTATGGAATCCTGAGATTTGCAATTTTACAAGGTCTTTAGCTTTTTTTATTTTGCCAAAGAATGCTGGTGCCTCACAAAATTACAAATCCCAGAAGTCTGTAGGATGGACCCATGACAGCTAAAATGGTGTCAAACTGCATTAATTCTACAGTGTAAATGCACCCGAGATGTTCTCTGTGCATTGCCATTGCACCCATATTCAGAGGTCATGAAGGTGGTGGTTGAAGTGCTCCATATATATTTCCCAAAGTGGAAGGTTTCTATGCCATCTCCTATGTCAATGGAAGCTTTTGTTTCTGCATAAATTATTAAAAAAATTACAAGAGACTTGAAGCAGGGAGGAGGAACAAAGGGAGGGAGAAGGAAAAGTGAAAAAGGGGATACCAATGTTTGATTCCAGAATATTTTCTGCTGTGCACCAAATGATGATGGGGGAGGGCAGCTTTGATTTTATATAAAATCAATGGGACAACAATTAATCCGTACGATAGAAACACCCAGTTTTTCCCTTAATGGCACAGGAGAGTGAATGGATCATCAAAAAGAATTTTTTTTGTACTCCTACTGCTGTTCTGTTGTGCTGTGCAACATTTTGCTACATAGACTATTTTATAGGAGAAAGCTAGAAAAAAATATTTATTATTAATATTAAAGCAATAGCGCATTGGGGAGGGTGGGGAATTGAAGAGACATTAGAAATTGTGTAAATGCTTAGATTCACTTTTGGTGGATTTTTTTGTACTTTATTTATAACTAATAAAATGAATTGCATTGCTAACTATTTGCTGGGATATCTGCTGGTGGTTATAATTGGATTATAGGACGCCACTGGATGAAACTGGAAGTGCTTTTTAATAGGTGTGTCTGTGTTACTTTTATTAGACTAGAAGATGGTGGAATCGCTATCTGCTCAACTATTAAAATGTGTCCTTCCCTGTGCTCAACATGCAGATTCCAAATAAAATCAAATATTATTATAGGGTTGCCAGGTCAGGACAATCCCAGGCCCTGAGATTTCAAGAGTAAAACCTAAGACCTAGGTGTCACTAAGCACAACATTTTAGGCATAAAGCACAAGTGCATGGAGTGTTCAATTCAAATGAAAAACAACAAATCTAGCAAGTGAGGAAAATGTAAAAAGGTGAGTCTTCATTTGTGTCAGTGTTGTATTCCTGGACTTGCAAAGACAGTTGAGACTGATGTAAAAAGAGAAGCTGGTTCCATAGGGAAGCATTGGAGACCAGAAGAATATGTTTCGATGGAGCTGAAACAGCCACTGTAGGGACTTTATTCAACCCACCACCAAATTTAAAGAGGTTTAAAGTATAAAAAATGTCAGCGCTTACCTTTTTCAGGATAGAGAAACCCCTTCCAGATGATAAGACTCCAGTTCTTATCCCTTGCTTAAACAAACAAACTCCAAGATCCCAGTTTCTTCATCCTCCTCAAATGCAAGCAAAGAACACAAATTCCTCCAACAATGGCAAGATTTCAGTTTCTTCATCCCCACCCCATTCCCCCCATTCCCCTTCTAAGCAGGCAAAGGAACTCCCTTCTAGCAATACCAATGGGAGCTTATCCTATTCTTTAAAAAGCCAGCTTACCTTTTGGGGCTTCAATCTTCATCTGGGATACACTTGGACATTATTACATGGGCCAGCTCCTTAAATCGCCACCAAATCCGCTACTCGAATCCAGACCAGGTAAATCGCGGTGCTCAGCTGGCTGATTTTCTGAAGTCAGAAGTTTCCAACTTCGAAAATCAGGCAGCTGAATGTGGCTTCAATCCACAGTTTACCCAGTCTAGATTTGGGTGGTGGATTCAGTGGCGATTTAAGGAGCTGGCTCATGTGATAACGTCCAGGTGTATCCCGGATGAAGATTCAAGCTGAAAAAGGTAAACCGGCTTTTTTAAGAGTGCGATAAGCACCCAAGACTAGACACCTTTTGTGCATTTTAGGTGAAACATTTATTTATTTATTTATTTATTTATTTATAGATAAATAAATTTGAAATCTTATAAACTAGAGGAATATGTCACCTGTATACACACACTTTTTCAAGACAACCATCTCACCTTGAGAATCCTCCCCATTGCCCTTGGGACCAGAGAAGAACATCCAAGCTCTGAAGCTCAGGGCCAGCCCCTGATATTTGGGAACCCTAAATATTAAAGCAGGGGCAAGGGAACTGTGATCTCCAGGCCACAAGCAGCCCTCAGACCATTTGTATAGCTCCCCTCCAAAAAACCCCCTCAGAAATCCTAGACCCTGCCTCCTCGCCCCAAAAACCAACCAATAACATTTTCTTTTGGAAAGAAAAATCACAGGAAAGTACCTGCCAGCCCACATTTACTTGTCTCAGTTGTGGTAGCTGCTCACTTCCCCTAGCCCTGTTTCCCTTTACTCCAAGTGGCAGGGAGGACAGTAGCTGAAGCATACATCAGTGTCAGCCAGGTTTGGCATCACTGGGAAGTCTAGACTGGTAGAAGCCAGCTCTAATGGGCCCTGCTACTTCAAGACACTTGAGTTGGCATCCTGACATATACAAGTATAAGTTGTGCTATCCATATGGATTATTATTATTATTATTATTATTATTTAGGATGGTCCACAGTGGTGGTATTTAGGTATTCAGTAGGCAGAGTTGCACTTGTAAAACTGTTGTGCATATACCAATGAATTATAGGAAACAGAGCAGTATGCAAATGCACATTGTCTCTATGCATTTCCTTTGTGTATTGTGCATTGCAATTGCACAGTGGGTTGTCAGCCCCACACATTGACCATTACTCCAGATATGTTAGAATTCCAAGACAAAACCATGTTAGTCTGGAATACTAGTATGCAAAGGGAACTTGCAGCACCTTTGAGACTCATTGTGCAAAAGAAGTTGTAGTATAAGCTTTCATAGACTCGATCTGTATCTGCAGAGGAAATAGACCAGGGGCCGGCAACCTACGGCCCGCGGGCTAGTTCTGGCCCAGGGCCCCGCACTTACCGGCCCAGGCGGACCCCTGCTGCTGCCGCCACCGCCGCCGCCACGCGTTTTGCTCACCGCACAGTTGCGCGCGCCACGGCCACCATTTTGTTTTCCAAAATGGAGGCTGCGATGCATTTGCACATGCACAGGAGTACTGCGCATGCGCAAATGCATCGCGGCTGGCATTTTGGAAAACAAAATGGCAGCTGTGACATGCGCAGAGGCGGAGGCGGCAGTGCATGCGGCAGCGGCAGTGGCAGCACACGGGGGGTCGCGCATGGTTGCGGTGGTTGCGAGTGCGCACATGAGCGCACGCGCCACCATTCCCCTTCCCAGGCCCGCCGGAAAGGAGGACTTCGGAGGAACGGCCCCCGGCTCAAAAAGGTTGCCTACCCCTGAAATAGACCAAGTCTATGAAAGCTCATGCTGCGACCTCTTTCAGCCTCAGAGGATGGCAATAGTAAACCCCCTTTGAAGAAACTTGCCAAGAAAACCCTGTGATAGGTTCGCCATAGGTTTGCCATGAGTTGAAAACGAAGGCAAAACAACACACAAGGTTACAAGGCTAAAGGTCTTACTCCACATGTCTCAGACTGAAGGTGAGATGCCACATAGATGTAATAAAATGAATCAGCAGCACTTTGAGACCCTTTAATTTTTACACACATCCGTGGAGTTATGGCAGCAGAACCGAGCCTACAATTTTCAGCTTCTCCAGTCACACTAATTTAATCCAGGTCTTAGCATTCCCCCACTCGCTTTGGAGAGGATGTGCTAGCAAATATGGAAGCCACTGCAGCAAACAAGATCTCCATGCCTGACCAGCTGATGGCTTCACAGCTCCCCATCTCTCTTTGCCAAGAATGTGTTCATTTCAGAGAAATATATGTAAATCCTTCCGTTGGAAAAGTTCCATGTGAATCTTATTACGCCTGCTGCCTTAGTTGTTGTAGCAACAGGAATAGGTCTCATGGGAGTCAAAGTCAAAAGTTTAATGCGGCAGAAAGAGGAAGGGAGAGCAGGCAGTTTTGTAGGACTTGCTCTGGCAAGGTGCCCTCTCTTTGGTCTCTGCAAGGATCCTCACCCTTGCTCTGAATGTACTTTCTATTGATTCCTTAACTTTCACAGAAATTGGTATTTTCAGTCTGGGTATACAGGTCTCCCTTATTCAAAATGCTTGGGATCAGAATTGTTTTGGATTTTGGATTTTTTTTAAAAAAATTGGAATGTTTATATATACATAATGAAATATCTTGGAGATGGGATCCAAATCTAAATATGAAATTTATTTATGTTTCATATGCACATAGCGTGAAGGTAATTTTATACATAATATTTTAAATAATTTTATGCATGACACAAAATTTGTGTACACTGAACAACTAGAAAGCAAAGGTGTCACTGTCTCAGCCACCCATGTGGACAATTTTGGATTTTGAAGTATTCTGGGTTTTGGAATTCCAGATAAGGGAGACTTAAACTGTATTCACAATCGTTACACTCCAGCGCCACAACATTTTATACAACAGGGCATGGCAACTTTGTGGAGCAGGGGAGGGGATACGCTGACCCCCAACATCTTCAAGGACTCACCCACAATTCCAACACTAGCTGAGTTCCTCGGTCATGCTGCATAGTGTAAATCTACACTCACACATGTAAGTTGCATTATATTACCCTTCTGTTGAATACCAACTGTGATTACACTTGATGTTTCCACAGTGAGCCAAGTGGTACATTGTGTACAGTGAGTACTTACTCAAGAATGCACAACTGTCTGTGCAACACATAAGCCAAGATCCTGCACTAAACACATGAAGTTATAGCCATGCTGCATCTTCTGATCTGATCCTTCCAAATCCACGTTAAAATCCAGGCATGTACTGAGAGATAGAGTTCTGTGGCACTAGCAAGTGGGGCACTGAAGGACCAGTGGTATGTTAAGTAGAAGCAGGAGCCACTAATGGGTCGGGCTGTAACTCCTACATCGTACCACAGATTGCTGGTGGGAGGGGGCAGGAAACACCATGCTTGAGCACCCTGCTCACCAGTGCCATAGACCTTGCCATGGTCCCTCAATACAGCTGGGTGGATTTTAAGATGGGTTTGAGAGGCATGGTAATGGCACCACAATCATAACTGTGAATACCAAATGGTCATAAGGACATTGCAATAGTCTATCAGAAAGCACATCATAGAACCATAAGGTTGGAAGAGGCCTTAAGGACCATTGAGTCCAACTCCCAGCTCAATGCAGGATTTCCAGTTAAAGCATCCCTAGCAAGTAGCTGTCCATTCTCTTTTAGAAGACATCCAGGGAAAACGACCCTCACCACCTCTCTAGGCAATTGTTTCCATTGCCAAACTACTTTTACTGTCAAGACATTTCAATCAGAATCTACTATCTTATAACTTCAGACCATTAGATCTGGTCCTACTTTCTGGGGCAGCAGAGAATAAACCTGTGCCCTCTTTTCTGTGACAGTCCTTGAGGTATTTAAAGAGTGCAAACATGTCACCCCACTCAGTCTTCTCTTCACCAAGCTGAACATGTCCAGCTCCTTCAACCTTTCCTCATATGTTCTGTTCACTGTACCTCTTATCATCCCTGTTGTCTTTCTCTGAACCTACTCCAACATGTCTATATCTAGCTATATCTATACCTATATTTATACACAATATATCCTTAAAATGAAGCATGAAGAAATGAACATAGTGCTCCAGATGAGGCCTAACCTGCATAGAATATAGTGGGATTACTGCTTCCCTTGATTTGGAAACTATACTTCTATTAATGCAGTCTAAGATAGCATTTGCCTTCTTTGCTTCAGCATCACACTGCTGGGTCATTGATTACTGATGATCAGCAATACTCCCAAGGGCCTCTTTGCACATAGTACTGCTAAGCTAGGTATCCCCTGTGCATTGGGTTTTAGTGGCCTAAATGTAGAATTAGCTATTGTTTCTATTCAATTTTATGCCCATTATTCTAATTTATCTGGGTCTTTTGGATTCTTTTCCAATGTGAACACTTACACTTGAAGAACACCACTTATACAAGGACTTTTTTGCTTCATTCAAAGATAGACATCTTCTCAATGTGAAGAGGCTTCATTTGACACCCACAAATCATCAGTGGCCATGCTGCCACCTCTAATAATAATAATAATAATAATAATAATAAATTTTATTTGTATCCTGCCCCTCTGTCAAACAATCGGGGCAGCTCACAGCAGTTAAAACTCCACACAGTATATTAAAATACAACCCAAATCCCCAAACCCTCCCACCCCTTAAAAAAGTATTAAATCAATAATAGCATTAAAACATGATAATTAAAACAATAAACATTAAACTGACAAAAATCCACAGATAAACTGATAAAATAAACAGAGCAGGTATTGCAGCCAAAGGTGGAAAAAAAGAGAGGAGGGGGACTCCTGAGGCTGGGAAATCTAATCAGGAAAGGCCTGCCAGAAGAGATCTGTCTTAACAGCCTTGTTAAAGCTGCTTAAGGTTGTAATCTGACGGATCTCCTCCGGCAGGCCGTTCCATAGTCTGGAAGTGGCTACCGAGAAGGCCCCCTGGGAGGTATCCGACAGCCTTGCTTTCATCAGATGCAGCAAATTCTTCCCAGAGGACCTGAGTGAGTGAGGTGGATTGTATGGGAGGAGGTGGTCCCGATGGTAGGTTGGACACAAGCCATTTAGGGCTTTAAGAGTAATAACCAACACCTTATACTGGGCCCGGAAACTAACAGGCAGCCAGTGGAGAGACTTTAGTACTGGTCTTATATGATCTCTACTAGATGTACCCGAAACCAATCTGGCTGCCATGTTTTGCACTAACTGAAGTTTCTGGACCAAGCACAAGGATAGCCCCATGTAGAGTGCATTACAGAAATCCAGGCAAGAGGTTACCAGCGAGTGCACCACACTCTCAAGGTCCCTTACTTCCAGAAAAGGGCGCAGCTGGCGTATCACCTGAAGCTGACAACAGGCGCTCCTGACTGCCACGTTCACCTGACTAGTCATCTGAAGTGATGGATCTAGGAGCACCCCCAGACTGCGAACACAGTCCTTCATGGAGAGTGTGACCCCATCCAGTACTGGAGGTTGCAACCTAATTCCTGGTTTTGGGGCCACTACTGTGAACACCTCCGTTTTGTCTGGATTCAATTTCAATCTGTTTTTCCTCATCCAGTCCATTACTGCCTTAAGACAGTCATTGAGAGGAGAGACGCCATTGGGAGCTGAGACTGACGACCGGGACATGAAGAAATAGATCTGGGTGTCATCAGCATACTGATAACACCCAGCCCCATGTCTCCGGATGATATCTCCCAATGGCTTCATATATATGTTAAACAGCATCAGGAACAAGATGATGCCTTGAGGGACGCCACAGGTGAGATCTTTTTTTGCAGAGCAACTGTCCCCGAGTGACACCCTCTGGGACCTGCCTGAGAGGAAGGAACGGAACCACTGCAACGCAGTGCCTCCGATTGGATCACCTGAGTGGGTTAGGAATCCTGATCCGTACTAAAGACTGCATCGAGTACAATGCGTGGGCCCGATGACCAATTGGGATAGGCCCATGTTTGTCATGGATTCCATGAACTCCTGAGCCGCACCTGTTAGATTTGATAAGCTGGTCTCGAGTGGAACGTTGAAGTTGCCCAGAACTAAAAGTCTAGGCGACTGCAACAGCAACTCTGAGAACAGCTGTGTCAGCTCGGTTAGGGAGTCTGCTAGGCAATGGGGTGGTCGGTATACTAGCAGAATCCCCAAACTATCCTTGGTCCTCAGGCTCAGGTACATACACTCGAAGTGGACTGTGTTCTAGACAGGTATCCTGGTCAAGATCAGATTATTCTTATGAACCAGGGCCACTCCGCCCCCCCCGCCCACTTTCCCTTACCTGCTGACAGAATACCCAGCTGGGAGGGCCTGCGTCCAAGTTGTGGCGCTATCCTCTCCCACCCAGGTTTCTGTAAAGCAAGCCAGGTCAGCATCCTCATCTAGGAGGAGATCAAGTATAATATCAGGCTTATTTTTAACTGACCTGGCATTGCAGAGGAGCAAGGTAAGGTTCTGTGAAATGGTTGGTAGCCTCGGATAAAGGCGGGATATAAATAAATTATTATTATTATTATTATTATTATTATTATTCTTTCAACCAGCAATCCTGATTTCTTTTGTAACATCTGTTCACTCTGTTACCACCGTACCTCCCTTTCCCCGCACAACCCCAATTTCTGCCCCCAGGTCATTTGTGGCCTCTGTTGGTAAAGGAGTCAAAGAAGCTAAATGAGCCTCCCTACCATGCCATTGCTGTGGGTGCCCCAGGTGGTAAGAGGACAGGATGAGTTAAACAAAAAAAAGACCCCACCCAAATCCTACTGATGGCGTCACCTGCTCTGCAGTGTCCCAAATGTTAATACAGGGTAGCCCAGCACTACTGCTGCTAAATGAAGGAGGGAGTGGGTGGGTGGTGGGTGGTGATGGTGAAGGGCTGGGCGGGCTGGCTGGAAAGTCCCCTGACCAAGCCCAACATACTTCACGTCTCTCCCAGCCATGCTGACACTGCTACCCTGCTCAGCCAGAGGTGGTGGGGTAGGGCAGACCTTCTAGCTTCCACCTAAAACTCTCTTGGCCCTGCTGCTGCTGCTGCTGCACTGCTGGAGAGGTTGGAACTGGTCGTGCTTTCCAGCCTCCTAGAGCTCTGACTGCCAGGAGGAGGTGTTTCGGGCGAGCTGTTTATAGCTCCGCCTTGACCTTCCCAGCCCCGTTGCCGCTGCAGCTGCTCTGCCGCCGAGAGGAGGTGTTTTGGGTGAGCTTTTTATAACTCTGCCTGGGCCTTCCTGGCCCCGTCACTGCTGCAGCTGCTCTGCCGCTGGGAGGTGGTGTTTCGGGCAAGCTTTTTATAGCTCCACCTGGGCCTTCCCAGCCCTATCACCATTACAACTGCTCTGCCGCCGGAAGGAGGTGTTTCAGGCGAGCTTTTTATAGCTCCACCTGGGCCTTCCCAGCCCCATCACTGCTGCAGCTGCTCCGCCTCTACTAGTGAGATTTTGCACACACAGGACTTTATCACACAACCCCTGTTCTCACCACAATTGCATTAATGAAGGGAAGGGCATACATATTGGATTGGGATCACTCCCTACCACACACCCCTTCGTTAGCGCAACCAGGCTGTTGATGGTCCTGCATGCTCTCTTCTGCCCTCGTCCTTAACCCTGGCTCTCTGCCCTATGCCCTACCCAGTGAACTTTTCATTTGTGTGTGTGCTTTTAACACAGTTCTGGAGTTGTGCTAATGTTATTTAACCAAAAATGAAAAACAAAAACAATATAAAAGAAAGTAAAATAAACATAGCCAAACAGCTGTTCTGGATAGTGAAGGGGAGGGGAGGGAGAGAGAAGGAGAAACATGATTGTGCATTCCCAGAACTCCCACAGCATAACTGAGCTGTGGAATAGTACTAGTGTCATCACTAGGGGGGTGCAGGGGTGCTGACTGTACCAGATGACACCCTGGAAGAGGGGTGACACCTGGTTAGGCCCTCCACTCACTGCTCCCCTCCCAGCTTTGCCACGGTGAAGGAGAGAGCAGAGTGCCTCTGTCCTGGCTTTGCTGTGGTGCTGGCGGCCTCCTCACAAGGAGACCTCTGCCACCAGAGCAAAGGAGAGGACCGAGCATGCTCTTTTGGCCACCTCCCAGCAGCGCCCCCCCCCGCACTAAGTGACACCAAGAGTGAGGATGCCACTGTATACCAGCATGACTGGGAGCTCATTGATGGGTTTTTCCCATCAATGGCAAGTGTGGGCTAACCACAATTAGAAGACAAGGCAGTGATGAAAGGGAGACAACATTGTGTGACAGGTATCACCAAAGGAGCTATTATCAAATTTTTATGGCAGTTTAATGCCATGTGTGATAAAGTCCATAGTTAAAATCCTGAGATTTCCACTTTCTACTGCAGTCATTCTCTATGGTGCAGGATGGTATCAGAATGCCTTTTTGTACTACAAAGCACAGATAAACAGGGCAGAGTGTCTCTTTCCTTTCTGGAATGGTAGAAGAGGGCAAATAACCTTTTTGTTGCATCGTGAAACTTCAGTGGCATGGTTGCATTTAGGGTATCAGTACTACAGATTTTGATGATGGTGGTACAGAGAGAGAGATTGAAAAAGCAATGTGACCTATGAGATGCATGTAGTCCAAGCTAGGCTTAATTGGATTTTGAGTCAGCGCATTCAGAACTCTGCATGAAGTAACCAGCTCATCTGTTGGAATTCACTGATACTATTAAAGTTCAACACCTTTTTTAAAAAAGACATCTTTATTAGTGTTTATGAGGCAGAAGAAAATCTGGCAATGTTGAAATGGCCCCACAGCATACATTATAAATATTCTAATCAGAAAAAAAGCATCTTCTATTTTTCATGTAAGTATTTTTTAAAGTAGATTTACATATATTCATTTTAAAAAATGGTAAACCAAATAATATTCCATATTAAAAACACTGAAATGGAAAATTATGAATGCTGTTTTTTTTAACCTGAGATAACACTTCTCTAGAAATCTCTAGGTCTTCCAGCTCAACCATAGACACTGGAGGACCTAGAGATTCCTAAACAGAACGTATTAATGAAATCCATGAATCAACAAATCTGTGAAAGGGAAACTAGTGAATGTGTGTGTGTGTGTGGGGACTATTGAATGAACCTACTGAAACCACTGCTGATTCAATGGATCTACACTTGTTAGAACTAGCAATTGGATTTAAGCCTTAGACTGGAAACCTTATTACCTGACCAGGCTTAAGCATTTCAGAACAATTCTGCTTCCAGGAGGGAAGGTCTGGGTCCCAGCATGCTATCTCTGGAAACATCTAGTAGCTGTACAGATTGCCAAGATGCAAAACAAGAAACAAAACAAAACCAGAAATGGTTGGGATACTACTACTGATTTTTTTAAAAAATTGGTTATTTCTGGTTTTTAAGGAATGCAGAGGAGCCCAGCTACCTAGTAATGTAGAGAAGCCCAGCTATTTAAAAGGTGAACTGTCTTTTGGAAACTGCCAAGAGTTGAAATTCACTTCTTCTTTTGGCAGGTAAAAAGAGCCAGTGTGATGTAATGGATTGAATGTTGGCCAAAGATCCTGGGAAGGCAGGGTTCAAATCCCTGCTCAACCATTGAAACCCACTGAGAGACTTTAGGCAAATCACATTCCTTGAGCCTCCAAGGAAGGCAAAGACAAACTGCCTCAGAAAAAATCTGACCAAAAAACCCTCTGTGGAGCTTATTGCTTGAGGTTTTAAATTGAAACATGCCTCCTGGGCTGCAGCCAGGAGGTGGGATGGAGGCGGGGATTATCGCACACTAAATCGCTGCTGAATCACCAGCTATCAGCCTGGGCCCCAGTTGGGCTCAGGCAGCGCTTTTTAGAAATCAGAATGCTCCCCAGCTGCAGCCTGGGAGGATTGAGTCGATTTAAAACCCAGAGTGATAAGCTCCTGTGATAGGTTTCTCTAAGTTAGAAATAACGTGAAGGCATATAACAAGAAAAGGGCAACCCTTTATGGATTTAGTGCCACAAAACTCATTTGCTCAAGTGCCCACTCCTAACTTACTGATACCATTAATTCCTAGGAAATATCTCTCTCCATGTTAACCCATCACCTTTCTCCTTGTCAAGCCATTTCCCACAGGGGAAATTGGTTGTCACCCCGGTAGCTGAGTTGGTGATTTCAACCCGTTCTACCAGCCAACCCGGAGAAAACCCCTTACTGTCGTGCTCAATCCGAACTTTTCTCAGCTCTCCAAGTTCAAGGATTTCCAGGTAAAACCGATCGGCACTGCCCCGTTCGAAGAGGTTGCGGTATTTTTGCTTGAGAGCCCGTTTGCCCGAGTCCCCATTCATTCCATAGATGGTGAGGAGGACATTGGCATCGGTCCCTGCTCCCTTCACAGATCCTGTCACGACGATCACCTCATATTTGACTGGCACCAGACTCCGAGCTTTGCTGGCAAAACTCTCAATCACCTTGGCACACTCGATGACTTTGTGGTCACTCTTCTTTGCACGTAGTGGAATTTTTGCATTGCACCTGAAGAAATACCTGCCGGAAAGAATCCATAACACAGTTTTGGATTTGGGAGAATTAATGGGTTGCTTTTCCCCCCAATCAAGTATTTTGCTTCAGGGAGCTTTATTTTTCTTGGGGGAGAGAAGGCATACTTTCTCTAAGAAGTATTTTGTTAGCTGTGCTAAACCCTCTGATTGAATGTTTTGTTTCTGTTCTTTTGTTTAAATTCCTTTGGCTGGCAATGTTCCACAGCATGTTAGACACAGAAACCAATTTAATTGGATGTGGCAGTTTATTCCCCACCCCTGAATAATCAGAGTGTCTGTCCCAGAATTTCTTTGTCCTCCATCCTAGCCTCAGAATCATCCTAAGAAACAGCCTGCCTTGAATCCTGGATTGAGCTTCATTGTGGAAAAAGGAGCATTCTGTTTTATGGCCTGCTAATGGATTTTTGGGACCCCTCATGTTACAGTGGTTTGAGTGCTGGACTAGGACTCTAGAAGACCAGAGTCCAGTGTTTCCCCCTCTACAGTGATAGAAATTTGGGAACTGAAGGAAAGTTCATTGGGGAGGGGCAGGATTCTTATGGGGAGGCAAAGCCCTCATTCCCCCCCCCCCCCCCCCATATAGCTACACCTTTGGTCTGCAAACCCTCAAATTGTGCATTCTGCATATTTGGTTTCACCAAATATGATTTGAGAGCCTAGGCCTTCCTTCATGCTTCTGCACCATCAGTTCTTAAGACAATATGTAGAATGACTTTCAAAAAGTTGGACCCTCCAAAATTGTGCATTTCTACCTTAATTCAGTGCTGGCAAGAAAACTGAATCCTCTGCTTTGTTGTTGTTGTGTGTCTTCAACACATTTCCAACATAAGGTGACCCTAAAATGACCCTATCATGGGGGTTTTCTTAGCAGATTTGTTCAGAGAAGGATTGCCATTGCCTTCTCAAGAGGCCGAGAGCATGTGACTTGCCCAAGGTCATCCAGTGGATTTCATGGCTGAGCCAGAAATTGAGAATCCTCTACTACACTATTTTTAAAGGTGTAAGTCTGGTTATGTGACCAAGAGACGGGAATACCCAGAGGTTTCAGAAGTGATAACTAGTGGCCTATCTCTTCTGTCTCCCCCACATCCCCAATGTTCTGCCTGAAATCATTGCCTCATTCTGTTTAATGGTAGAACCAACCCTGAATTAAGCCTAGGAGCACATCCAAGGGGATGTTCTCCAGAGAGCAGAGCACTATTGTAGCAGACGCCTCATTAGGCAAATGTGAAATGCAGCTCAAAACTAAAAACTGAGTAGAAAAGAACTTGTCCCATGTGTGGCTGACCACTCATCTAGAGAGCCTTTGCTTGGGAACTCCATCACAAATGCTGAAAGCTGGATCCATCTGGTTAAATCTGGAAAACTGTCTGAATTATCTTGGTGCACCATGAATTGTACAGATCTTCTCTCATCATTTGAGTAAGGAAGCAAACAGTAGTGGTGTATAAGGATTGAAAAAATAGTCAAAAGGATTTGGGGGGAAAACAACCCAAACAAGTGTTTCTCAATTTTTCAGAAACTTTGATAGGAAGAATCCTGAATTGACAATTTTGGCACTGTGGCTTATTCTGTACAAAATTCACACAAGGTTGTTTTGTTCAGAAAACAGCTTTTTCTATGCAGGAAGTAGCATTTTCTTCACATAATCCCCCCCCCCCGAAATATGTGCAAAAATTGCTATTGCTGTTGCATGCCTTAAAATCATATCTGACTAAACCTATCACAGAGCTTTTTTGGCAAGATTTGTTCAGAGTGGGTTTGCCTTTGCCTTTCTCTGAGGCCAAGAGAGGGTGACTTGCCCAAGATCACTAGTGGGTTTCTAGGGCTGAGCGGGGATTTCCTGTGCAGAAAATGCATCGCCCACCCATGCAAAACAGCCATGTGTGAATTTTGCACAGAATAATCCCCAATGATGAGATTTTTGTGTGTGCAGGAAACAGCATTTTCTATGCAGAAAATATATACAGAAATATTAGTTTCTATGCTGAAAATGCTGTTTTCTGCACAGAACAAGCATGTGTGAATTTTGTGCAGCGTAAGTCCTCAACTGTGAATAAACTGCAGAGCTTTTGAGGCTGTTGTTGCATTGGGAATAAAATTGCTAAAACTGAAAAAGATTTCATAGAAAGTAAAGATTACATCCCTAATTAGAAGATGGCAGATTTCCATAACACTATAGCCAAAGCTTGGGGAACCTTTCTTTTTTTGGTCCAAACAAACAAACAAAGAAAAACCCAATGTCCCCAAGATCTAGCTATAGTCAGGATCAGAGGCTCTGTTGCTACCCATTTGAATTCCCTCTGGCTCCAGCTGCCTTGGCCTCTTGTGTTTTGCAAGCCATTTGTTCCTTTCTTCATGGGGAGCCACTTACTTGTTGTTAAGTTCCATCTCTGTAACGACAATCTCCTGAACATGCCAGTAGACATCTGCTTTCACGCTTGATTTCTTCCCGTCTTTTGGACAATGACCAACACAGATGGCTGCAATATCACCAACATTCTTCGAAGAAAACTCGAATACATCGGTTGCTCCCCTGTAGGAACAGCACCCCCCCCCCAACAGCTCTAATTAATATTGTGCAGACCAACAGACACCAAGGATGATGAAAGCACATGAATTTTTTGTACAAGGTTGTCAATTACAAAGTATTTTTTAAAACTGATTAACCAGCAAATTAGTCGGAATAAAAATCTCTCTCTCTCTTTGTGTGTGTGTCTACATAGTCATCCATGCAATCCTCAATGTAATTTTTCAGTAAGAACACACTCTGTTCCACATATAAATTGCATCCCCCACCCATGCAAAGCATTCCCTATCTTATTTATTTTGCTTTTTAAAAGTGTGTAAACAAATTGACACTTGTGATGGCATTAGACAATTGACATTAGACAACCTTCAGTGTTGATTCATCCATCTGTAATGTGAGGTTTTTAATACCAGCCTACCTTACAAGGTTGCTGTATAGATCACTGAGATATTATATATTCATCAAGGACTTAGGAAGAGTTTACTAATGGTTTAACAAATCAATGAACCCCAGAAATATGTATATGGGAAATAAAGATTAGTTTCGAATGGGAAAAAAATTCTACAAGAAGAAAAATGAATAGTAGTAGTAGTAGTAGTAGTTTTATTTCTTACCTGCCTCTTCTCAAGGCTTGAGATGGGGTACAACATAGATTAAAATAGATCTACTCATCCCCACTTTTTAATTGAACAAAAGTTTTTAATCAACCAGTTCCTCTGCCCTGACACACGTCCTCCATTCACCCACAATTCAGGATACAGGAAAGAAGTTTAAATTTGCCTTTCCCTGCTGAAATCGAGGGAGCTGGGAGGTGAAAGCCGTCTTTCCTCTCAGTGCTCCTGTTTCCCTTCCAGTATTAGCAGCAATCAAACAACAATGACAGGCTGAGTGAAGTGAAAACCTCTATTACCCTCCATACAAAAAACAATACCCACTAAGATCACTACCCCGGTGCTGCTAATAGAAAACAGGAAAGCAGACAGCAACTGTAGAGTTGGGAGGGAACCCAGGGATCATCCAGTCCAGTCCTCTGCTACCGTAGGAAAGACATACCTAAACCATACTTAACAATGGTATTTTCTTTGCAAGCCAGTAGATGATTGGGCTGCAGGGGAAAGTGGGCATGAGCTGCAGGGTGCATAGTTTGGAGAGCAGCCATGTGCTGTGGGTTGCTAGCAGTGCTTACATCGGGGTGACTAAAGTTAGTAGCATTTACACTGGAGTGGAAATCATGTGCCCCCCAGCAGTGGCGTCACTAGGGTTGGTGTTAACCAGTGCGGTAACTCATGGTGTCACCCCCCCCACACACACACACATTGGCCTCCTCCCATACTACACCCATACAGAATCCTCAGTGTTGTTTTTTATACTAATGTTACTCATAAATCATAATTCCCATATAGCACTGAAACTAACGGTAATAGTTGTGACATAAACAACTGGCAAAACTAAAATTACCTTCAATTATTAAGGTATTAAAAAGGTATTAAAGGTATTAAAAACAAAGGTATTCAATAAATAAATAAACAAATAAAGTTATTAAAATACCTTCAAATTGCAATATGATATGGGCAACCTAAATGCATTTACATATACATAGTGAAGATTTGATTACAATGTGATGTTTTTAAAGAAAATTTTAAAAGAAATTTAAACAAATCATTTTTTAAAAAATTAAAAAAAATTAAAAATTAAAATTTCAAAATTTTAATTTTCAAAAATTCTGGGGTCTCTCATTTCTTCTCTCACTGAGCTTCACCCTACTCCCACCATCTCTTAAACTCTTTTAAAGGGAAACAGATGAATGCCACAGCCTGTTTCTGTCAAAAGGTAGGTGTTTGAGGAGCAGTAGTGTCAGTCCCTTTTATGGTGTCACCTGGTGTTGTCCGCACCCCCTCTACCCCCTACTGATGCCATTGCCCCCCAGACCAAGGGTTGCCATATGCCCCTTATGATAAGGGATGCCCTTATTTGAGGACCTGAAAACATGCCCCTTATAGGGCTGACAGGTGTGCCTTATTATAACGGATGTCCCCTGTTTGAGGGTCAGAAACCTTTTCCTTTTCTATCAGGGATGGGCAACTGTGGGTGACTAAGGGGCCACACTAGCTTCCCAGGAGACTTTGAAGGGCCACATCCCCTATCACACCTTCTCCCACAAAAATCATAGAATCACAGCATTGGAAAAGAGACCCCCCCCACCAAGGGCCATCCAGTCCAGCCCCCTGCTATGCAGGAATACAGAATCAAAGCACCCCCAACAGATGGCCATCCAACTTCTGTTTGAAAGCCTCCAAAGAAGACGACTCCATCACACTCAGAAGGAGTGTCTTCCACTATCAAACAGCTCTCACTGTCAGGATATTCTGATAGTAATAGTTCTGATAGTATCAGGAATCTCTTTTCCTGATCCAATTTTTGCCCCTAAATGCCTTCTATGAGACATGGGGGTCTTTTTAACCAGTTTTTCCAGCCTCTTTGGACCAGAGGTCCTTTTTTTTTTTTTTTTAACATCAAGAAGTGATCAAAGTCACTTTTTGTTTTAAAAAAGCCATTCCTGGGCCTTAATTGGCCTAAGAAGGCCACAAAATATGGTGGAAATGCCCTCCGCATACCCCCCCAGAGGAAATTTTAGCCCACACAAACAGCCCTGGGGCAGCACATGCAGCTTAAAAGCTGTGTTTTCTCCACCCATGTTTTATATAGACTCATCAAAATGCAAATAAAATAAAATAAATGAAATAATCCATTATTTTGTCGTGTGGATTCATCATAAAGACAGACGTGCACACTGCGTAATTCATGGATGTGGAATATAGGCTTTATTTGATGTGTTTTTTAAATTTGTAAATTTTATTTTATTATTTTATTTGATGTTTTAATTTGTTTTTTAAACATTTATTGTAATTTTTTTATTTGTGAACAGAGAGAAAAGTGGCGTAAAATGAAATAAATAAGAATAAATAGGTTAATTTTACAGAGAAACACATGGCTAACTTAAGTGAAATTAATACTGGTACTTTCATTTGGTATTTAAGTAGATCAGAAACTTGTTAATAGCCACTTCCTGATTGTCAACCCTGCACATCATGAATTTCAACTGCCTCTGATTGCTATTTTGAAAATCTGGCAACCCTACATAAACTACACATGGCTTCAAGAACATTTTTCTGGCCCCCAGAACCATTATTCTTTTTCTCACCAAAAAAGCAGGCAATCCATCCTCCCCCCCCGTTCCCCAGTTTGATATCTTTTTCCTAAAAAGCAAAGCAAAGCACAATAAAAACCTGCAATAGATGAACCATGATTCTGGGTATCCTCTGCACCTGGAGATTTATATTTCTATTTTTTACTGTTTAAGGAAATGACTTCCATTTTCCTCTGTCTTCATTGTGGAGGGGCTCCTGTACTTACAGAACAGAGCTTGGCTTGTTAGGATATGAATGGGATATATAGTCAAAGGTGAAATGTAAAGATGTGTGTGTGTTTGTAATTTTCTACTTGAGAACAGTTTCTGGACAAGGCACAAACAATATTTAGAGAAACAGGGTGAATCAATGCCAGGTGGTAACAGAGACATCAACAATGTACTTTCCCAGAGGTAAAACTAATGGAACCAGACTTTGTTATGGATAACAAAGAGATATCAAATACGTAAATAATTGTTAGCTTGGGAAAGTTACTCACGTGGTGGATGATGGACAAGAGGCTGGGTTAACATACATCATACAGACATTATCCAATTAACATAAAGTTAACACCTAGAAGGTGGAGTATGGGATGGGCTTAGAGAGTCCTTTGTCTAAGAATTGTTTTTATTGTTCAAGATGTGAGGGTGTGTGGCTGGATGCTGCAACAAGTTAGATCCTAATGTTTTTTGGATTGTTAAAGATGTAATCTTACATGGCTGAACTGGACAAGTTCATCACAATGGATTTTACTTAGTTATCTTGTTTTTACTTTTTATATGCATTAATAAAGCTATGCTTTTGGACTTTACAATGTGTCTTCTTGACTGAGGAAGACAGGATGCTGGAGAAGAGAAGCTGAGCCAGTTGATGGCAAATCTACACAGTGGCTGTGGATCACAGCAGCCAGCTTGTCCTGAAGACTCTGCTGGGTGCCAAAAGGCATCACTACAATACTCATCATCCACACACCAACATGGCTATCCCATGATATTGTTACAGCACCTACCTTAAAAACCTCCTTTTCTTGGAAGAGTTCTCCAGAAGAAACTCTTTGGAACGTCCTTTCTTCCCTTCAAAAATAACAAAGACATTCTCCTTGGTTTCTGCATTTTCTCTGTCACTGGTGATGGTGAGGATCTCATAAGCTTGGAAGTCAAAAGAGATCACAAGTCAAAAGAGAAACATAAGACGCCAACATCCACACATGAAAAATTATTGGTTTTTGGAGTACTTTGGATTTTGGAATTCCAAATAAGGGAGACTCTACCAGTATTATTATTTTATGCAACCACTGATATATACTTTTGCCATGTAGGTTGCTAGCAGTGCTTACGTAGGCGTCCACATGATTGGGACTTGCCGCCGCCTAAGTTGTGGAGGTTTTGATCTCATGAAAACCTACATGCCAGTAGTCACTCAAATACAAGTTTCCCATTTTAGGGTGATGCCAGGGGTATGCACATTTCTACTGATCCTTCTTCACACATCTTTTCTGCGTATTGACAATGACATTTATCGCACCTCAAATAAACCTGACTTACCTCTCCTGGGTTAGATTCAATTATTATAGGATGCAGTTGGGTATGATCGCATGCAAAAATGCCGCCAATGCCGCTGCCTAACTGCATCCTGCCTAAAACCTGGCTACAAGCCGCACTCAGATGGCCGATTTGCAAAGTTGATAATACCCAACTGCATCCCATAATCAAATCTTTCCCAGGAGAGATAAGTTGGGTTTATCTGAGGTGTGTTGGAAGAAGACTGGCATTCCTTTAGTTTTTAACACAGCAGTGGACAAAGTGCAGCATGTGGACTGTATGTGTCCCATGAAGGCCCAATGTATGATCCCTGAAGTTGCCCCCAAACCCTTAGAATCCCTTAAAATAACAATGTAAGGTGATTTTCTCCCAAACAACTCAAAACCCTGTCCTCTATAAAAATTTTCCAGAACCCTCCCTACAAATTGGCTAATAATTGGCCTAATTGAAACTGGAATGTTGCTCATGTTGTTAAATTTTTTGACCATTTTTGAGGCATGAGGATAGGATAGGATAGGATAGGATAGGATAGAATAGAACAGAATAGAATCATAGAGTTGGAAGAGACCCAAGGGCCATCCAGTCCAACCCCCTACAATGCAGGAACTCAAAATCAAAGCATCCCCTGACAGATGGCCATCCAGCCTCTGTTTAAAGACCTCCAAAGAATCATAGAATCATAGAGTTCGAAGAGACCACAAGGGCCATCCAGTCCAACCCCCTGCCATGCAGGAACTCCCAATCAAAGCATCCACGACAGATGGCCATCCAGCCTCTGCTTAAAGACCTCCAAGGAAGGAGACTCCACTACTCTCCGAGGGAGTGTGTTCCACTGTCGAACCGCCCTTTACTGTCAGGAAGTTCCTCCTAATGTTGAGGTGGAATCTCTTTTCCTGGAGTTTACATCCATTGTTCCGGGTCCTAGTCTCTGGAGCAGCAGAAAACAAGCTTGTTCCCTCCTCAATATGACATCCCTTCAAATATTTAAACACGGCTATCATATCACCTCTCAACCTTCTCTTCTCCAGGCTAAACATCCCCAGCTCCCTAAGTCGTTCCTCACAGGGCTTGGTTTCCAGACTCTTCACCATTTTAGTTGCCCTCCTTTGGACACGCTCCAGTTTCTCCACATCCTTTTTGAATTGTGGTGCCCAGATGGGCAGAAACTGATCAGATTTTTAAAAAAGCAGGGGCCTGGGGGCTTTGGCAAATCAATGTGACCAGGTTTGGTGGTGAGATTTGACACCAGGCTGAAAATTGGCCCCAAACCCTCTGTAGTTGCCCATCCCTGTTTTAACATCATGGTTAAGCACTAGAAGCTGACCGATTACAGGCTTCCAGTGATGCAAACTCCTCCACCAACCCAGCCACACACTCTCTCCCAGATGTTTCCCCTGGACCTACAGGTCCGCTCTTTCAGTTCCAGGATGTCATTATTGGCACAGGCCAGTTCCCGCAGGAGCTGCCCGTCGTCTTCCTTCTTCGCCAGCCAGCGATCACACTGAAAGCGGTATATTCTGTCCATGATGGAGTCTTCTACATCAATGTATTCCAAGTGCCAGCCAGGTGCGATTCCTGGAGGAAAAGAAGCATCTTATTGCAGAAAGAAAGCAGTGACATTGCTATACAACGTAGGTCCGGATTATCTGAAAGGTCATGTCCCCCCATATGAGTCTGCAAGGCTTCTGAGATCTACAGGGGAAGGCATTCCTTGGTCCTGCCACTATCGCAACTTTGCTTGGTGAGGACACGAGAGAGAGGGTCTTCTCAGTGGCTGCTCCCACCCTCTGGAACTCCCTTCTATGGGAGCCTAGGCTCACCTTCTCCATTCTTTCCTTTCCTCAGAAGGCAAAGACACTTTTTTTTAAATTGTGGGCCTTAAAGTGATTTCTGACTTATGGCAACCCTAAGACAAACATATCGTGGGTTTTGCTTGGCAAGATTTGTTCAGAGGAGGTTTGCTATTGACTTCTCCTGAGGTTGAGAGCATATAACTTGACCAAGGTCACCCAGTGAGTTTCATGACCAAGCAGGAATCAAAGTCTGGTCTCCAGAGACATAGTCCAACACTCAAACTACTATGCCACACTGGTGCTATTTTAGGTCCAGAGAAGACCTGCCTTAAATTGGGAAATAAACTAGAATCCCCCACTCAAATTTAAACATGGGAACTTGCCCCACAGGACACCCTAGAGAATTTGTTGTTGTTGTTGTTGTTGTTGTTGGGTACGTCAAGTAATTTCTGATTAATGGCAACCCTAAGGCAACTGTATCACAGGGTTTTCTTGGCAAATTTTTTCAGAGGGGGTTTGCTACTGCCACTGCTGTGTGACTTGCCCAAAGTCACCTAGTCAGTTTCCATGGCTCCTCCAAAAATAAATAAATAAATAAATAAATATCCCAGACTTTTTGCCAAAATGGGCTTTCCTCTGGCATCACAACCAACTATAATTCCCAAAATTCCATAGCATTGAGCCAGCACAGTTAAAGTGGTACCACACCAGATTGTTTCTGCAGTGCGGATGCAGCCATAGTTGCCATTTTCTTTGATTTGCTTTTTTATCCTTTTTCATACATGTGTGTTTTCTTAGCCCTGCCTGTATCTGATCACCTTCCCTATACATTGCCCAGCCAGAATTTACCATTGTTCCCTTCTCATCCATCCAACCTTCAGGGTAAGAATAAACAGTTATGCCTGCCAGAATTTTGTTAGTTCTTTGGTGCCATTTTCCTTTGCTTTATCCTTTACATTATTTGTTAAATGTCCTGAAATTTTACCTTTGGCCTATCCATGGGACATATCAAAATTCATCATTTTGCCCCCAAAACCTTCCCTCAACTTATCTATGATGTTGACACATAGTCAAGTACAAACGCTAAATAAATAAAGCCATAAATAAACTCTGAAATGCCTACTCTCAGGGCAGGCAAATACGTCAATGCCTAGGGCTCACAAAACACGAGGGGCATACTTCAGCTGTCTAAGTGTTTTAGAAGGATAGACAAAGCTTACACTTTTATAGGGTGCATGCAAAAGTGTCCCAGCTGTCAACCTGGTGTTGTAATGGGCATGTTCAGGATTCCTGGAGAACTGCACTACCACAGACCTTAGCATTGTTCATGCAATGTGTTGTTGTGTAGTGAACCCAGGGAAGAGAGAACTAGGACTGTGCCTGCTGGCTTCAGCCCCAACTTTGTTCAACTCAGGATCCAGAGCACTCAGAAATGTGTAGGAACATAGTGATTAAAGATCCTAATTTTTTTGCAGGATTTCTGATCAAAGGAAAGAGCCCATACTCATATGATTGGAATGGAGGTACACAAGCTTTCTTCAGACAGTCTGATGAACCTCTGAAGCCTCTTCTGGACCTAAAATGGCTGGGGGTGGCAGGAGACATGATGTGGAAGGTTTGAATTGAAAAAAATGAACCTCTGAGGATACAAATCTGGATCTAGAGATCACGTTTAGCATGCAGAATGCCTCAAGGTTTCAATGAAAGCTTGAAAGTTACTTTTGAATACAAATTAATTATTATTAACTAATAAAAGTAATTAGTTTTCATTTTGGGGTGCCAAAAGTAGTTAGTTACAATTGTACTTACTCTTTCAAGAAAGTAATACTTAAGTAAATAATTTCTCATAATTCAATAAAATGTTACTTTTTAGGGTTGTTTTTTTTAAATTGAATGCCAGCACTTATTCCTCTTCCTCCATTCAGTGGAACAAATGATCGACAGTAATAGTTATTGTCAAACATGGGAGTTGGCTGACGGCATCTCAAGGTATGCATGTGTGAAACTCTGGTGAGACCCTTTCAATAATAATAATAATAATAATAATAATAATAATAATAATAATACTTTATTTATATCCCGCCTTTAGCCTTGGCCATCAAGGCGGCTTACATAAAAATCAAATACATAAAAACTCTTACAACAATACAAACAAGACAATTTACCCCCCATTAAAAATACATTAAATTCAATCTCGAAGTTAAAATTTTAACAATAAACAGTTAAAAACAATGGGTATTCTGGGGCAAGGCCAAAATAAAAATGTTTGACAGGGGGAAATCAAAATAGGTGAATAATATATTCCGGATAAGCCTGCCGGAAGAGATCCGTCTTGATGGCTTTTTTAAAGCCATCTAAGTTGGTTATCTGACGGATCTTTTCCAGCAAGGCATTCCAGAGTCTGGGAGCGGTGGCAGAGAATGTCTTCTGGGAGGTCGCCGCTAGCTTAGTTCTCATTGGTTGAAGCAGCTTCCTCCCAGAGGACTAAGGGCACAGGGTGGATTATAAGGAAGAAGGCAATCCCCTAGGTAGGTTGGACCCAGGCCATGTAAGGCTTTAAAGGTCATTACTAACACCTTATACTGTGCTCGGAAACCAATAGGCAGCCAGTGACGAGATTTTAGAATAGGTGTGATGTGATCACTCCTCCGTGTTCTACTGATCAACCTGGCTGCCATATTTTACACTAATTGTAGTTTCCGAGTTAGGTATAAGGGTAGCCCCAAGTAGAGTGCATTGAAGAAGTCGAGTCGTGAGGTTACCAGTGCATGTACTACAGTTTCTAGGTCCCTTGCTTCCAAGAAAGGGCGCAGCTGGTGTATCAGCCGAAGCTGATAACAGGCGCTCCTGAGTGTTGCATTCACCTGATTAGTCATGTGAAGCAACGAGTCCAGGAGCATCCCCAGACTGAGAACACAGTACTTAGCAGAGAACGTAACCCCGCCCAGGACTGGAGGTTGCAACCCAATACCTGGTTTGGGGGCTCCTACCGTAAGTACCTCCGTTTTATCCGGATTCAGTGTTGTTGTCATTGTATGCCTTCAAGTTGTTTCTGACTGATGACAACTCTAAGGTGAACCTATCATGGAGTTTTTTGGTAAGAGTTTTTTCAAAGAGGTTTTTGTTTGCTTTCTTCTGAGGATGAGATAGTGTGAACCTTGATCTCCAGAGTTGTAGTCCAATGTTCAAACCATTAGACCATGCTGGATCTCAAGTGTGGGTAATACCTAACTAGATGCACCAATGCCTGATTCAGTATTAAGCAGCATCCTATGTTCTGAAGGGCCTTGGTTCCATTCTTGTCATTGCTAACTAAAAGGATCAAGAAGGTAGATTATGCAAAAGCCCCTTGTCTGTCTGAGACCCTGGGGAGCTGTTGGTAGTCAAAGTAGCCAAGAATGCACTGGATGGACAAACAGGTGTCAAACCAGATATTAAAGGGAAATGTGTGTTACCTACAATTAACCTGATTCCCTTCCCACAGGATTTCCTCAGACCTGCATGCCTTGCCAAATCAGACTTGCAAATTAAGCCTGTCTGTCTTCCAATGACCACACATGAAACAGTGGTTGCTAAATGCAAGACATGTGAAAAAAATCACATGCTATGACAAACAAACACCTTTCACTACTTGGGGGAATACTTCTTTAGGGAAGTGATACCAAAGAAAGTTGGGGGAGTTAGGGGGGTCAACTTCACTTCAGATGTTGGGAAATTAGCTTAAGCTTGAGAGAGGCTGGGTAACTTTAGGATCATTTCCACCGCTGTATAGCAGTACTCCCTGAGGAGGACTCCAAGTTTGGGAGAATTAAGAAGGTTCTATTTAGAAATATGCAAATGTGCAATCAAAAATATGATAGTAATTCAAACAGACACAGCATTCAGAGCTAACTGAACTGGAAGTATGGAGATTGGATAATGGAGGTTTAGGGGTGCAGACGGGTGATAAATATCTGTTTGAAAAGTAGCCCTTGGAAAGCATGTGTGTCTTAAACTGGGGTCTGAGGGCAGCACAGGGGAATGGAAGAATCTCTCTGTGCACACAAGGAGGCTAGATTTTGGGACCAATATTTATATGTGAGATCCTAGCCTCAAAGGATGTGGTATCTTGCAAGGTAAGAAAGACCTGATGGTCTTCCCAGGAATCGACAATGGGATTCCAGACTAGTTGATGGCTTTAACTTTAGGGTTACAAAAACAGCAATTGGATTAGGACAACCCCAGGGTAAAGGAAAGTTGGCTGGGAAAATGGCGGGGGTTATGTAGGAAGTGCTGGCTTACTGCTTTGATGCAATGAAACAAGTTATTTGTCTCTCAGTTCAAGAAGAAATGCAGAGGACCTGGGGGGAGGAAGGAGCAATTTGTGCACCCATTTAGCTTTGATTGTGGCATTATTTGGGTCTTACACATGTTCTCTGGCCTGCGCTCCTTTCTCATATGAAAATTCATCTGGTGTTCCAAAGGACATTGTGACCTCTTAAGAACATGCTGGCTCCACATATGAAAATATGGAGACCCCAAATACAATGCGGGGTATGCAGAGTGTACAGTCAGTCCTCCGTATCCACAGATTTTTTTTATCCATGGATTCAACTATCAATGATGTGAAAAAAATCAAAAAATTAAATTCCAAAAAGCAAACTTTGATTTTGCCATTTTATATAAGGGACACCAACTTACTATGCCACTGTAAATAATGGGACTTCAGCATCCATGGATTTTGGTATCCACTGGAGTTCCTGCAACCAAACTCCAGCAGATACCAAGAACCCACTGTACTAATAATACCCTCTAGTTTGATCCCAAACTGAACTGAAACAAGGCAAACTTTCTGTGAAAGAAAGCATTTCTGTCCATTTGTGATTGTTTGATGTGGGACTCTTTGTTGTTGTTGTTGTATGCTTCAAGTCATTTGCACCTTATGGTGACCCTAAGGCAAACCAATCATGGGGTTTTCTAGGGCTGAGAGTGTGTGACTCAACCAAGGTCATGCAGTGGGTTTCTGTGAGTGAACGGGGAATAATGCCCTGGTTTCCAGAGTTGTAGTCCAACGCTGAAACTATGACACCATCCTGGCTTTCTATCCATCCATCCCTTTATTTATAACCTGCCTTTCTCCCAGGCTGGGATTCAAGTCGTCTTACAAAAAAGACTCATCGAATCATAGAGTTGGAAGAGACCACAAGGGTCATCCAGTCCAACCCCCTGCCATGCAGGAACTCAAAATCAAACCACTCAAAAGATGAGACAACCATGTGCGGAAGGACAATATCAAAAATTAATTTCCTTGTGGGAGTGGGGTTACTGAGACATCCCTGCTTGATGCTGTCAGCCAGTCTTCCTTATTCTTGCTTCCTGAGGCACACAGACATGGAACCCAGCTGTTTCGATTACACACCTGCCATTTCCTAGCACTTAACAGCTACAAGCAAAAGCTCTCTGTCTCTATATTCAATTAAGCCTGGTGCTCCATTGTGAGGGGATTACCCAATAACCACCACTTGTGCTGGAAGACATGCAGATGAGGTTTCTTTCCCCCCCTCCCTGTTCATTCACGCCATTGCAAATAAATATATTCCCTGTCTCCTCCCAGAGACCATTTTAAGAGCTGAGATTTCAAGGCAAAGACAGAAGGGGAAGTCCTGGATTGCAGTGCTTCATCTGCGGCATGAGGAAGATTGGTTGGACATTGTGGTGGTGGGGAGCAAGGACCAGATGACAGCACCATGGCTGGAGGCAAGCCAGTCCTACTAGTCTGCAATGTGCTCCTGGACTGGCAGCAGCTGGTGCAGGAAGATAATCAGGAGGGAACAGATTCTCGGCTCAGAAAGGAAGCAAAACTGGCCGCGCAGTCAAAGAGTCATGCTTGCTGTTGCATTAGTCTATATGCCAAGGCCTGGATTGCAGAAGGCAGCCCCTCTCCCTTCGACATGAACTAATAAATATTGCTAAATGTGCATTGGGACTAGTATTTACAATAGTTTTCAATGTGATTTAAAAATTGTTGGCTTTTAAAATTGGTGCATTTTTTTAAAAAATGGACTCTCTGTTGAGTGTGTTGTGTTGTTGTTGGGTCCCTTCTGGGAGAAAAGCATCATACAAATGAAATAAATGAAATAAAATAACTCAAATAAATTGTTTAAGGCTACATCCACACTGCAGAAACAATCAGATCTGACCCCACTTTAAACTACCATTGGGCTCAATGCTATGGAATTATGGAAATGGTAGTTTGTTGTGACACCAGGGCAGAGCATTGAGGCAGAGCATTGGGCCAGGGCAGTCAAAGTGGGATCAAACTGGATTACATCTGTAGTGTGGATGTAGTCCCTGTGATGTATAAAAAAATGTTTGTTACATTATTAGTGCACACATGTGCTTTAAAAAGCCCATTGGTGATGTGATCAGGATGGAATGGAATATGGGTAACACATACAAACATGACAGAGGCCAGGAATGCACAGAATCATTCACCTCTATTTTCAGTGGTGGTGAGGTATAGTGGTTTGAGTGTTGGCCTAGGACCAGGGTTTGAATCCTTGCTCAGCCATGGAAACCTAGTGAGTGATCTTGGGCAAGTCACACTCTCTCAGCCTCCGAGGGATGCAAAGGCAAACTTCCTCTGAACAAATCTTGCCAAGAAAACCCATGATAGGATCAGCTTAGGGTCGCCATGAGTCAGAAATGAATTGAAGGCACATAACAACAACAAATTTCTTGTAAGTAATTCATTCTCTTTAATTCCCCCCCCCCCCCTGAAATTAAGGCCTCATTTACACAAGAAAATTCTAAGACAATCGTTTTCTCAGAAATGTTACCCTACAATTGCAATTCTGTAAACCTGGACCTAAACTGGAGAGGAAATCATGTGCCTCTCCACATATTGTTGAGCTGCAAGGTTGTTGAGCTGCAAACTTGCGACAAGCTACTACCTTTAATTTTGTTAGTTCTTGTGTGTGTGCATGTGTGAATGCTATTGTGTGAATGGTGATTTTCCCCTTTGCTGTTACTCAATAAAACCAAGTTATACTTTGCACTTTGAGTTCTGATTCTTTGACCTATTATACAAAGGCTGAGATCAGAGCTTTCCATTACCAAAGCCTTCTCACAGTTTCCCATTGAGCTAAATCAATTTCCCCATTGGGTACAATTTGTGGATGCCTTCTTAGGGCCCCTGCAACTTCGGTAACACTACCTTGGCACTTTCTTCTTTAACCTTCCTCAGTAATTGTTCTAGGTCCTTGGTGTTTTCTGCTAGTAATATTGTGTCGATTGCATATCTTAGGTTGTTAATGTTCTTTCCTCCGATCTTCTCTCTCCATCTCTGACTCTAGCTCTACTTTTCATACTACAGTCAGTCCTCCATATCACCAGGCTAGCCATCTGTGGATTAGATGGCTAGCCTGATTAGCCATCATTGTCAATGGTGGTGCATATAATGGCTGTGCACCCATTATTGCCGGTGGCTGTGCCAATGTGATTGTGAGCACATTGCACGTCCATTGACAAAAATGGGACTTGAGGTCCCATGCTTTTAATTATCTGCAGGAGGAGGGTCCAGAATGAAACCCCCACCGATACAGAGGGTTGACTGTATATTTTCTGCACACAAGTTGAATAAATAGGGTGATAGTATGCAGCTTTGCCTGACCCCTTTGCCCATTGAGAACCATTCCGTTTCTCCATATTCACTTCCAATGGCATTCTCTTGTCCTGAGTACAGGTTACCCATCTGTACTAAAAAACAAGGAGACAAGCTCCATGTGCTCCAAGTTGGTCAACTATTTATTCAGTGTTTAAAAAGCCCAACACATTTTGCCACACTAGGCCTTCCTCAGGGGCATTAAAAAAAAAATCACTGGAGCTGTGAACACTCCCTTTTTCTCCATGGTCCTGTATTTTGGTGAGTGTTCACAACTTCAGTTGTGGCGGAAATGCATTGGGCTTTTAAACACTGAATAAATGCTTGACCATCTTAGAGCACATGGAGATTGCCTCCTTTTCAGTTCCTTACCTATACTCATCAGTACTATCAAATGTAGTGGCACTCACATTTCTTTGAGAGCATTCCATAGCTTTCTGTGATCTATGCAGTCAAAGGCTTTGCTGTAGTCAATAAAGCTCATGCAAATTTTCTTTTGTAATTCTCTGGTGCACTCCATTATCCATCGTATGTTTGCAATATAGCCCGTGGTGCCTTTTCCTTTCCTGAATCCAGCTTGTACTTCTGGGAATTCTCTCTCAATACATGGCAAGAGTCTTCGCTGCAGAATTTTAAGCATGATTTTACTTGCATGGAAAATTAGTGCAATGGTTTTGTAGTTACTGCAATCTTTTGTGTCTCCTTTTTTGTAGATGGGAATGTATGTTGATTGCTTCCAGTCTGTGGGCCATTGCTTTGTTTTCCATATTTGTTGGCATATTTTAGTTAGAATTGCACTTGATTCTGTCTCTGTGGATTGTAGAAGTTCTGTTGGTATGTCATCCATTCCTGGTGATTTATTCTTCCCAATTACTTTGAGTGTGACTTTCACATCACTCTCTAGAATTTCATAGGTTTACTCTTTCCATGTTTCAATTATCATTTCATAATTTAATATAGCTCTAGTGTATTGTCTCCATCGGGTTTTTAAAATTTTATCATGGTTGTGTATTATATTCCTCTTCTGATCATAGAGCATCCTCATCCTTGGTTTTTATTTCCCAGATCTTGGGGAAGAGGTCTCTTGTTCCTTTTTTGTTGTCATCTTCTGTTTCTTTGCATTGATTGTAATAGTTCTCTTTATAGAGAACCTATGGGGGGGAGGCATTAATGTGACGGACACCATTGTTTCCCTTCTCAGAAATCTAACACATGAGACAAAGCTTACAGTCCTGCAACACATTTTGCTCCTTTTGTGCCTCCCATCCTTCACATTTTTTTCTGGTGCAACCACTTCTTAAACTTAATTTTAAATAACCCCCACTAACTTGTTTGATTCTCTGAATTTTCAAACGAATCACATTTGTCTAGTTACCTTTGTTGTCATGCCAGATGCGCACTTTGCAGAGCTCCCCAAGACTGAGCACATCTGGAAAATCAAAGACATCCAATTTGTCTCTTTCAAACTTGTTGGACCGGTTTGATACCTTCAGAGGCAAAGTCCCAGTGTCTCCGTTCTCCCCAAAGATGATTATGAACACATTAGCATCTGTTCCAGCCCCTGCAGAGAGACAGTAAGAGAAAAGAGCATCATGGGACATTTAATTGAGGGAGGGACACATGATGCATAAGCCTTTTGGAACATGCCAATATAATCCTACACTGTTTCAATAAGAGTATAGTGTTTAGATTGAGGGAAGTAATAGTGCCACTCTATTCTACTGTGGTCAGACTTCCCTGGAATACAGTGTCCACTTCTGGGCACTACAATTCAAGAAGAATGTTGAAAAACTGGAACATGTTCAGAGGAGGGTGACCAAAATGGTGAAAGGTCTGGAAACCATGCCCTATGATGAGCAACTTAGGAAGCTAGGTATATTTAGTCTGGGGAAGAGAAAGTGAAGAGGTGACATGATAGCCAGGATTAAATATTAGTGGGGGGAAGGTAAAGGTTTTCTCTTTGACAAGACTTGTCTAGTTGTATCTGACTATAGATGGCAGTGGTCATCTCTGTTACTAAGCCAAAGAGTCAGCGTTGTCAAATGTGATGTGGTCAGCATGACTGCACAGGAAGCTGTTACCTTCCCACTGAAGTGGTACCTATTTATCTATTTACACTTTTACATGCTTTCGAATGCCAAGTTGGCAGAAGCTGAGACTAGTGATGGGAGCTCACTCCATCATGCAGCGCTTGGTCTTGAACTGTTGATCTTGCAATCATCAGTCAGCATCTTAACTGCTAAGCCACACATACTGAGGATGGAGCAAGCTTGTTTTCTGCTGCTGCAGAGACGAGGACATAGGACGTTACCACACTTGCAGCAAGAGAGCGGCGAGAAAGCTGGTCGGAATCATTTGGGAACCATTTTGGGCTCATGCCGGAATGTGCCCGGCAAGCGGAAAACATTACCACACTAGAATGGAATCAGTGAGGAATGTGAGATGCCGGAATGGTTCCGCTCCGGGGGCCCGGATCTCCTGTCCACACACAAGTTGAAAGATCCCTACTGCAACCCCCCGAATTCTGGGCTACAAAGCCATCCCTAATAATGATTTCCCCCCCCAACCCCTGAAGAGAGGAACATTGTTTACCCGTTCTGTTTGTTGCCCGCTCCAGGAAGTATACGTCATAAGATGCTTCCTCAAATCCTTGGGGAATACCGCGAGGAACCATGAGCCATAAAACGAGGAAATGCGGCATGACAAGGATCTCGTGTTCATACCTATGCCGAGATCAGCGTCATTCCGGCATAGTGCCGACCGCTCGAGTGTATTCCTTAAAACTCTCGGAATTCAAAAGGACTGAAATGAGGCTGAAATGACGCTGAAATGAGGTAGGGAAGGGCGGGGTTTGCTGCGACGTCGTGTGAACACACGGAAAAAAAGTCTGAAACGAGGCTGAAACGAGGCTGAAACGAGGCTGAAATGACGCTGCTTTAGGGCCAGTGTGGTAACGTCCAAAGAGAAATGGAATCAAGCTACAGGAAAAGGGATTCCACCTAAACATTAGGAAAAACCTTCTGATGGTAAGAGCTATTTTACAGTGGAAAACACTGCCTTGGAGAGTGGTAGAATCTCCTTCTTTGTAGGTTTTTAAACAGAGTCTGGCTGGCCACCTGTTGGGAGTGCTTTGATGTGGTATTCCAACATGGCAAAATGGGGTTGAACTGGATGGCCCTTGTGATCTCTTCCAGCTCTATGACACTATGAGTCTATGTCTTAGACCAAGTCCAGCCACTGATCCATGTAGCTCAACACTCTGACTGGCAGCTGCTTTCTATGGTACCAAACAATATTTTTTCTTCAGCACTATTAGGAGAAGTGTGTATATATGTCTTCAACTTATGATGACCCCATACATTTGATAGGGTTTCCTTTGGCAAGGAATACTCAGAAGTTCTTTCGCCAGTTCCTTTCTATAGCCTACAGCACCTGGTATTTATTGGCAGTCTCCCATCAAAGTACTAAGCAGGGCTGACCCTGCTTAGCTTCCAAGATCCAATGGGATCTGTTGCCTTTAGGGTAATTAGGCCACTGGGAGACACATTAGAAAAGACAATAAAACTTGGTAAGGTAGAAGGCAGTAGGAAGAGAAGCAGATGGCATTACAGGTGAACAGAATCAATCAAGGAAGCTTGCAATACCTGAACAAGGCTGTTGTGCATCTACACTGCAGAATTAAAGCAGTTTGACACCACTTTGACTGCCTTGGGTCAGTGCTATGGAATTCTAGGATGTGTAGTTTTATGAGATATTTAGCCTTCTCTGTCAGAGAGCGCTGATGCCACAACAAACTACAAATCCTAGGATTTCAGAGGAGGAGTCAGTTGAAGCATTGTCAAACTGCAGAAGCCTTTGAGGTCTCTCATTCATAGAGTCACCATAAGTCAAACTTGACTGACAGCAAATAACAAGTATTCCTCTTTTTTTGACCATAATGTAATCTTTAATCAACAACAACAACAGGGAGATACCAAGAAGTGAATCTGGGCAGTATTGTATGCAAAGGATGTGCTGCAGTCTGTCACAGAACTAAAACCTTCCTCACTACAATTTCATAACTCTGTTTACCCAGCCAGTTCTAGAAGCTTATTTTAGGGTACAGAAATAATCTGAATCTATATAAAGTTACCAGATGTTCAAGATAGCATTAAGGAACAGTCAATATTCATAGAATATAGGGTTAAGGAGCAGGAAGCAGCCATTAATTAATTTGTGCATCTACCAGCAAAGAAAAGTATTGATTTTAGTGTTTCTCTGAAAAATTAACATATTCTCCGCATTACGTGATGCACACATTTTTATATGATACACATGTTGCATGATGCACACATTTCTGTTGTTATGAAGAAGAGTAGGATTTATAAGATTTATATCAATGACTTGTAACTGCATAGTCTCACCAAAATCATTTAAGGTTCAGAGTAGACACAACCATGTTCACAGAGGATCAGTTTGATCAAACTGGTGTCTATCTCAGTTATGCAAAAATAAATAAATAAATAAAGAAAGAAAGAAAGAAAGAACATCGCAAAAAGGCTCAAAAAACTCCCACACGTGGTTATCTGGAGACGGGGGGGGGGGGGGGGGAGGTGTCACAAAAAAGGTGTATATTTAGAATAATATCCCCAAACACTTTGAGATGTGTGAAAACTGGCCAAGAGCTGTGCAGATCTATACATATTCACAACAGGAAGAAAACTGTGGAAATTTTTCATCCTCACTTGCAAGAATAAAATTGTCAAATATTAACATCCCTAGTATGTTCCCCAATTGAAGCAGCTGGACATTTTTGCCTGATGTGGAGCATCTGCATTCAGTTGAAGGCTTTGGAAGTGGGGCTGCACATTTGATGGCATTGCACACTCTACATTAAGGCGTACATAAACATTTCGATCCACACTGGATTGTGCAAAATTGTAATTTGCCAACAAAGCTGAGTTGCACAACTGTTGCATAATACCCTGAGTGAAAAGTTCCTGTCTGTCTCATCAATGTTGGATAATAGCCATTGTGTACCAACAGCATACCCTCCAACATTTCACAGGTGAAAATTGGGACATGTGTGGTCAAGAAACATCAGAGTGTGGTTAAGATGGCAAAAGGTACTAATGAGAAAGAACAAACAAGGTAGAAAAGATTGCAGGAGTTTGCTTTTGCCTGAGCATACTGGGAAAAGCAAGATTCCATCCCTGTCTTTGCTTTCTCCTCTGATGAGTTAATTTAACTTAATTTGCAGCAATGTAAGTAAGATGAGGACGATGGGGGGGAGGAGTGAAAGGAGACTGTGACCTTTTAAAAGCAGCTGAAAACAGGACAGACTGAAGGTATGCAACAGGCTGATCTCCTTGATATTAAACCAAGCTTATTGCACTCTTAAATAAAATGACTTACCTGATCCAGGTTAAAATTTAAAGCAAGCAGCATCCTGATCTTATCAGAAGGATTTAGCTGCTGAAATCCCCCCCCCGGGTCCATCCCAGGTCCATCTCTGCTCCCACGGGCACTCAGCGCTTCTCTTTTCGTAGCTGGGAGTTTTTCAGCTTAAGAAAATGGCCACAGGATGCCATCCACTTTAAATTTTAACCTGGATCAGCTCACTTTAACAGTGCGATAAGCTTCTTTGAAAAAGGAATTCCAGAACTTTCTCTTTCTATGTTTCTATGACTGAAAAAGAGAGAGAGAAAGCACAAGGGAGCAAGAGAATGAAGGAACGAACAAATGAAGGAATGTATAGAGTAGAAAAATCAAGATCCAGGGGCATAAATAAAGGCATATATATATATATATATATATATAGTGGAGGCGAGAATGTGAACCCATTCAGATGTAAACAGATTGCTTGGAATTGGATTTAACTTTTCATTTACCATTTCAACAAAATCTAAGGAAGGAGCAAAGCATGTGGTTTTCCTGGCAGCACCCATTTATGACCCGGCATTTGCCAAGGGCTCCGAACAAAACCAAGGAAAGCTGCCTTTTCTTTTACCAGGAGCAGGTTCCCAATTAACCCAAGGCCTTGAAAGTTAAAAACCTAACAGTTTCTCAGCAAAAGAAAAAAGAAAAGAGAAAGATTCCTAGTGGGATAGAAGCCATATGAGGGCTTCATGCCGTGGCATTTAGTTTGGGAGCAATTAGTAAGGGCCGAGAAAGAAAGGAGCAGGAATAAAATGCAGAATCCAATATACACAGTGGTGCCACCTCATCCTGCCTACCTCCTCCAACAACTTAAAGGAGGCTTCCTCTGGATAGAAGGGGGGCACAGCACCCACACACAATGAGATACAGTCAGGAACTGTTGCAATTTTGATATATTACATGGAAACATTCCTAGAAAATAAAGAAACTAAACATAGCTGAGTGGGTAGGCAGCTGCAATGCAGGCAGAAGTCTTTGCCAGAGTTCTTTTTTTGGACTATGGCTGCACCTACACTGCAGAATTAATGCAATTTGACACCGCTTTAACCACCATGACTCAGTGCTATGGAATCTGTACTTTTGGCAGATATTTATCCTCTGTCAGACAGCACTGGTGCCACAACCAACTACAAATCCCAGGATTCCATAGCATTAGGCCATGACATGACTCCCAGAATCTTACAGCCAGTAAACTCTACACTGTTGCCAGTTTTGTCCCAAGCCCTAAGGTTTCTGCGCCAAAATCTGACACCTAGGGATGGCTCCAGTGATGTCATTAAGTATTATGAAGTAAGTACCAACGACAGTTGCTCACAGATTGTCATTCAAATACACACAAAGAGAAACATATTTTTCCATTTGGAAATTCTAGGGCTTAAGCAGACGGCTTAAAAGGCCGTCTTGGGCGCAGGGAAGTGGAGGGACAGCCGCACACTTGGCGCCCCCTCCCCCTCCCGAGGTCGTCCTCGGAGTAGCCGGCCCTCCGCACGGCCGGCGCTCCGAGGAGGACCTCTCGCCGCAGCGTTCGCAAACGCTGTGGCGGAAAAGTCGCCGAAAGTGCGCCGCAGCCTTTTGCAGCACACTTCGCTGACTTGTGAAAGGAGTGCTAATTTAGCGCTCCTTTCAGGGGCGGCGCAGCTTCCCAGGGCGGCCCACAGCCAGAGAGAAATCTTAGCTAAAAGGTTTTTCCCTAGACTAACATGAAATGAAGGGATTATTAAGGAATTTTAGGGAGATGGGGCAAGAAATGTTTAATCAAGGCTGCTGACTTCTAGCCAGAAGATGAATACAGGGCAGAGTGGAGGGTAAGCCCTGGCACCAAATTAACTGGGAAGGAAGGAGGAAGTTAATTAAATAAGTACACAGATCTCCACCACCACCTCACCACCATCGAGGCAGGTTGCAGTAACAGGTCAATTATGCCTTGAAAGTTGTAGCAAGATGATGATCTACTAGCTGAGCTGGAGGTTTGCGCCCAGCTCTGGGAATGAAACCACCAAAACTAGAGAATTTGCACCTATAAAAACCCAGGGCCTGTGATCTGGCAATCCAGAATCTTTCAGTGGTCATGCTAGTTGCAGGATTCAGGGTGTTATAATCCCCCATAGAACTTTCCCAGAGCCATGGACATTGGAAGCTGGTGCTACACTATAGTGGTCTCTGAAAACTCTAGAGATTGAACTCTGCCTTCTGCCAGGTCAGATTATTAGTCCATGCCACTAAGGACCTTATCCCACGGGGCCAAAAGCAGCAAGAATCCACTAAGAATCAGGCGCTATAGCGCTATATCTTCCCGAGTGATTACACGACATCGCTCAGAATCCGCTAAGAATCAGGCGCTATAGCGCTATAGTTTTCCGTGTGATTACACGACGTCGCTCGGAATCAGCTAAGAATCAGGCGCTATAGCGCTATAGTTTTCCATGTGATTACACGACGTCGCTCAGAATCCAGCAAGAAACCGCTCAGAATGCAACATCATTCGCATTCTTTTGAATGTCGTTTCAGCGGGCATTGCAATAGCGCGAGCTTATCCATAGCGCTATTATAGCGCTAGCGCCATATTTATACTAGCGCTATAGTACTGCAATGATGCTCATATCGCTTTCTTGCCACTTTTGAGAGCAGCGTGGGATAAGGTCCTTAGTGTTGTTTATTTATCCATCAGTGGCTATCCAGACTCTTAGAGAGACCTTCCTCTTCACCGGCTACGGCCATCTCAACTGGAGATGCCTGGTAACACAGGAATGGAGGAAGCTGCTTTATAATACTGAATCAGAAATTCGTAATACTGAATGTAGGAAGCTGCTTTATAATACTGAATCAGATCACTGGTCCATTTCACTCTACTACTAGCAGCTCTACGTGGCACCAACTCTTCAGAGATTCAAGCAGAATTCCTTCTTACCCGTATCTGGATACCTCTCATATTCCCTTGCAGTCTCCGATTTATGGGTGCATCTACATGGGTGCTCACGACTTTGAAGTGGGGCTGTATTCAGATGGCGGTTTTGGGAGCAAAAGCCATGCAATAGGACCAGGATGCAGCCCGAATTAGAGTTCAGTTCAGGAGGGGTAAGACGCTTTTTAAAGACGTGTGATAATCTCCTAAGTCTCAAAGGTGCTACAAGAGCTTGTTCCATATTGTTGACTTGTGTTAAGTCTGTGGTCTGCCAAGATCCCTAGATCTTTTTCACATGTCCTGCTCTCAAGCCAGATGTTGCTCGTCTTAGATTTGTGCACCTGGTTTTTCCTGCCCAAATGTAATGCCTTACATTTATCTCTGTAGAAATTCATTGTTAGTTTTGGCCCAGCAATCCAATTAACAAATTGGATCTTGAATACTGATTCTGCCTACTGAGCTATTAGCTGTCCCTCCCAGCTTGGCATTGTCTGTAGATTTGATAAGCATGTTTTCTGTTCCATTATCCAATTCATTTATAATGAAGTTGAATAACACTGAATTCAAGGCAGGCCCTGGCAGCACCCCACCAGTTACTTCACTCTAAGATGATAAGAAACCATTGGTGAGCATACTTAGGGTGCTGTCCATCAAGCAGCTACAAATTTATTTAACTATAGCATCGTCTTGCTCACATTTTACCAGACAAATCTCACTGAAATCAAAATACATTGTATTCTGCTAATTTACCAAGCTTGTAACTCTATTGAGAGAGAGAAATTAGTCTGGCTTGTTTTCGAGAAATCCATCCTGGTCCATAGTAATCACAACATTCTTTCCCAAGTACCACCAGCTGAGTGAATCTACACACAGATATATATTTCCTATACTTGCAAAAGCATCAGCAACTTTTTAAAAAAATTACTGTTTTCTATTAAATCAGTGCAGCTATTCACATTACTTCTCGGGGGTGGGGGGGCTTTTCTGGTCTCTATGGATGCATCCACACTGCAGAAATAATCCTGTTTGACACCACTTTAGCTGCCATGGCTCAATGCTATGGAATTCTGGGAACTGAAGTTTTGTAAGACATTTAGGGGCTATGCAGACCGGCCTAAAGGGCCAGCCTAGGGGTGGAGTTGGGGTGGAGCAGCTGTACGCCGGTCACCCCAACTCAACCCCGACGCAGTCCTGACGCCATGTGCCCGTCCGCAAAGTGCACAGAGTCAGGATGCCCTTCTGGTGCAGCGTGTGCACATGCTGCGCCAAAAGGGAGAGGAAGAGCCGCAGTGCCGGCTCTTAGCATGGCCTTTTTCCCGCCCCTAAAAGGAGCGGCATTTTGCCATTCTTTTGGGGGCAGCAAAAGGGAGGATTGGGCCGCAGCATGCGGTTGCCGTGGCCCTGATCCGCCACTCCCAGGTGTGGCTCTGTGCCACTCCTTTGGGTGGGTCTGTACAGGCCCTTAGTCTTCTGTGTCAGAGAGCTCTGGTGTCACAACAGAGAGTGATGGAGTCTCCTTCTTTGAAGCTGATGCTGGATGGCCATCTGCCAGGTGCTTTGATAGTGTATACCTGCATGGCAGGGGGGTTGGACTGGATGGTCTTGGTGGTCTCTTCCTAATCTATGGGGCTTATCACATGTCGTTTTAAAACTGCAATTACACTCATAAAATAGTGTCTTTGGGGAAATTTATCACACAACGTTGCCTCTGACTCATAGCTGCTGTGCCTCCCAGATGTGGTTAGGGTGTCCCTTTTCATTGATGGGGAAAACCCATTAATAAGCTCCTGATCATGCTGCAGCCTCATTAGTCCTCAGGTGCCAAATGTTACTGCCACGGAAGTTGCGATATTGACAATCACACGGTGTTACAGTCTCCTCCTCTCCCCCATCCCTCCTCCCCCTCGCTATTTCCAAACAGCCCGATTTCCATTTTTCCCCTATTTCTTTTCTTTTTAGAAAAACTTAAATCACATTAGCAAAACTCTGGAGTTGCATTAAAAAGTAAAAATAAAAATTAAAAAAGCCGAGCTGGGTAGGGGGCATAGGGCAGGGAGGTGAGTTTAAGGGGGAGTGCAGAAGAGAGTGCAATGGCAGAAACAGCTTCAGTTGTGCAAAGACAGAGAAGTGTGATAATGGCTGCTATCAAACCATTCTGTTTCCATTTTCTTTAACTAGCGCAATTGCTGCGAGAATGGGACTTGTGTAATAATATCCTCTGATTCTTGATTCCGTGTTACTATTTCTGCCCTGAGAAGGTAGTTCTTTTGCTCCTTCCTCTAATGGTGCCACATGGCAGCTACCATAGCATATGGGGCTGCACATGTACACTTTGGCTAGCAAAAGTAACCAAAAATTACCAGGACAAATGGGAATAGTATGATTTTCTAATGAGACAGACATGACCATTATGGAAGGGGAACAAAGAGGAGGAAGGGATGTCAGGGGGTTGAAATTCTCCTGCAGTCAGAAGAAATACCAATTGTTGCTTCCCCCCCCCCCCCCAAAAAAAAAAAAAAGGAAAGGAAAGGAAAGGAAAGGAAAGGAAAGGAAAGGAAAGGAAAAGGTGCTGTTGGTGACTGGAGACCACAGGAGTGGTTACCAATGACAACAAATGTTTGCATGTGCCACATGAATTGCAAATTTAGATCTGGGGAAACCACTGTCAGGTGGAGATACTGAAATCTTTGCCTCGTTTGGATTTGCTCACTGTTAATTTTTTACTAGTTACGCTGACAGGGCTTCCCACCACCTTTTTGAAGATGGAGAAGGTATTTGCCCACTTCAAATCTGCAGGGAGTTCACCTCCAAGAATGATCACAGATTTACAGCAAAAGGTCTGAGAGTACGTACACTGGTGTGTTTCTTTAGGATGGGATGGTAGGGATATGATCCCAGGAATGGGACCTGGGATCTGCATGCAAAGCATGTTTGTTGCCACTCCAGGACTCTATCAGCAACACTGCAAAACAACAACAACTGCACTCCATATTCACCCCCTTTTCCCTGTGCCCTTGGGTGCCACCACGAGTAGGACCATGACTCTCTTCAGCTCAGGGTTTTGTTCAGTGAGAGCCCTTGACACACAATAAGTGCACATTGGGGATGGAGTCTATTTCTTTAGGGCTCATTCCTAGCAGTGGCAGGAACACCAGAGAGCTATGAGTCAGGTTGCACATCATGGCAATTCCAGCATCTATCCTGGCTGCCACACCACCAAGAAATGAGTTAACTGCTCTGCATTCTATTGTTATGATCCATTGCAAACCGCTGTGGGGAACATTTGGTCAAAGAGTAGAATATAAATCTTGATAATAAATAATAATGTAGCCAGCAGCTGTTGCATACCTGAGTGGACGCTGGTAAATAGGGGAGACTGCTTGGGATATGGGATGAAAAACACCCTGCATGGAATTTGGCAGCATCATTTCTCTCCTCTTGCTAACATAACATACATATCAGGTCATTGTCTCTGCATTGGGGAGGTGCTGCAATCTAGCGAGCTCCAGACCTGAAACTGTCTCAGTCAGATGTATGGTTACGTCGTCTGCTGTATAATCTGATCAAAAACAAGCGCTTCTCATTCATTCTCTAATTTGTTTTTCCCCCGCTGGCTGCCTCAGCTCATAACAAGATAGAACTCACCATCATTAAAGCCCATCACCCTTCATTTCCTGGAAAAGAGGAGATGTATTGGCTGATGTTGACATCTATGGTTCTCCTCTTTCCTTTGGCCTTTGTAAGCCTGAGCTCACCTTCATACAGAAATATATTTCATGTCAAGATAACAACGGTTGCACCCAAAGGAATGCAGAACTCACAAACATTTCAACTGGATTGTAGACTTCTCTCCACATTTTCATTTCTTACAATTTTGGTATTTTCAAAGCAGAGTTTGGAAACTGCACCTTTTAAAATGACAACTTCTAGGCCAGAATCATGTTGATGACACATGCTGGTATAAGGGACAGTTATACTGGTAGTTGCCAGTGTGTGTGTGTGTGTGTGTGTGTATGTGTATGCGTATGCGTATGCGTATGTGTATGTGTATATGTCTGTCTATATATCTCAGGCCTTGGATCCTCTTCTCCAATCCTTAGGAGAAGTGATCTGGGTGGGAGTCTTATGGCATGAGCACTGTTTGAAATGTGTGTGTGTTGAATGAGTATTAGAGAAAATCAAAACTGAACTCTCACTAGAAGCCAAGATGACTAAACTGAGGCTGTTGTACAGTGGGCCCTTGGTATGTCCTGGGGTTTGGTTCCAGGACCTCTCTTGGATTCCAACATTTGTGGATGCTCAAGTTCCATTATACATCATGGTGTAGTAAAACGGTGTCTCTTATATAACATGGCAAATCAAAGATTGTTTTTTTGGATTTTTTTTTAAAATATTTTCAAGCCATGGACGGTTGAATCTGTGGATGAAGAATCCATGGGTACGGGGGGCCAACTGTACTTTGGACATACCATTACATGACATGACTCACTGGAAATGAGGATAATGCTTGGTATAGTGAATGATAGTAGCAAAAGAGGAAGAATGCATTACAGGTGAATTGATTCAGCCAAGGACACCACAGCCCTGAGTTTACAAGAGTTTACAAGACTTGAGAAAGACAGTGAAGGACCATGGATCTCATTCATAGGGTCACCATAAATTGACCCAATGTTACCATAAGTTGACTTGATAGCAAATCTCTCTCTCCGTCTCCCTTTCTGATTTACTGTTTTTTTTTTTTACTTGTATGTCATATTCTGTGTTACTGTAGCTAATATTTCAAGTGTTGTGCTGAATGACATACTCTGGGGATGCCCCGTGTGACATCATCAGGGCCCACTTCCTGTGACATCACAAGGGACCACCCTTAGTTCTCAGGTTGGTTCTGAAATCTCAGGGCCTGGGATAGCATCTGCTAATGTAAGATGGTTTTTCAAGCAGCACATAGTGGCAATGGGACAGCAATAAAAACTGTACTTGTCAGGAGAGACAACTATCCTGAGAAGCTTGGAAGACAGCAAGACAACTTTCTGTCTTGACAGAGATGGGTTTCATTGGCACCACCAATGGGCACTTTATCATTTCTGCCACCTCTCCTCTTCTTCCTTCTAGTTATAACAGCCTATAGGATTGCAGCTCTAGAATTCTCCAGCCCATTTGACCAGTGGAATTCCCATGGGGATTCTGGGAGCTGAAGTCCATAAAAGTACCTTTTCTAAGCTCTGTTTCAAAGCTGTTACAAATAGGCAGGCCCAGTGTCAACACACAGCACAGCTGAGCAAGCAGCAGAATTTTCAAGGCCCCACTATGGTTAATCTTCCTGGCATCATTTGGGGTTTATTTTAATTTGTTACATGAAACATAAGGATCTGGAATTGAGAGAAGTACAAGGTGTTGGTGCACAGTATAAGGTAGGGGTAGGCAACCTTTCCCCTTTAAGGACCGAGGGACTTCAGCTCCCAGAATCCCAGGAGCTATTGGCCAACGTGGGACTATTGGCCAACATGGCTGAGGCTTCTGGGAGCCGAAGTCCCTCGGCCCTTAAAGGGGAAAGGTTGCCTACCCCTGGTATAAAGTGTTAGTGATGACCTTTAAAGCCCTACATGGCTTGGGTCCAACTTATCTTCGGGACCGCCTCCTTCCATATGATCCTCCCCGTGCACTCCGGTCCTCGGGAGGAATCTGTTACAGCCTATAAAAACTAGGCTGTCAGTGACCTCCCAGAGGACTTTCTCTGCCTCAGCTCCCAGATTATGGAATGGCCTGCCGGACGAGATCCATCTTATTACCACCCTTGACAGCTTTAAAAAAGCTGTCAAGACAGATCTTTTCCGGCAGGCCTTCCCTGAATAATTATCCCGGCCCTAGACTTTGACTAATTTGTTTGCTTGAGCTGTCGATGATTATTTTATGCTTATTTTACGCTGCTGTTTTAATTGTTTTATGTCCCTTTATTATTATTATTTATTCTATTTTATGTTTTAATCTTAACTAGTTTAATATTGTTTTAAGGGGAAGGTGGGTTAGGGAATTGATATATGTATTGGTGTTTTTATTGTTGTAAGCCACCCCGATTGTGCTGCAGAGGGGTGGGATATAAATAAATATTATTATTATTATTATTATTATTATTATTAGTGCTGGGCTAAGATGCTGGGAGCAAAGAAGTGTTGCTCCTGTTGTTTGCCCACATAGTAGAGTTCAGAGACATAGTCATACTTGCCTAGAATATCAGTATGCCAAGGGATCTTGTAGCATCTTTAAGAGTAACTGTGTGAAAGAAGTTGTAGCATAAGATTCCATAGACTTGGTTACTTCCTCAGATGTTCCTCAGATGTGGGTGAGGAACTAATGTATCTGAGGAAGCTCCAAACATCCATAGGCTGGGGAGCCAGCATGGTGTAGTGGTTTGAGTGTTGGACTATGACTATGGAGACCAGGGCTGCATCTACCTGCAGAATTAATGTAGTTTCACACTGCTTTAACTGCCATGGCTCAATGCTATGAAATTCTGGGATCTGAAGTTTTATAAGATATTTAGCCTCCTCTGTCAGACAGCTCTGACAGAGCTCCACAACAAACTACACATCTGAGGATTACATAGGATAGAGCCTTGACAGATAAAGCAGTATCCAACCGCATTAATTCTGCAGTGTGGCAGCAGCTCGGGGTTCAGATCTGTGCTCGGCTATGGAAATCCACTGGATGACCTTGGGCAAGTAACATTCTCTCAATCTGAGAGGAAGCAAGGGCAAACCACCTCTCAATCAATCTTGCCAAGGAAACCCTGTGATAGGATAGAGTCACCATAAGTCAAAAACAACTTCAAGGCACACTACAACAACAACAAATCCAGAGGTACTCTCTGAAGCAAAATTTGGAGATTCTTCTTCTTAAAGAACGTGAAAAAGCCAAAAGTTTCATTAGATCTCCTGAAATTTCTCATATGGTGTTGCATTTCCCTAGCCAGTGTGGTGTAGCTGGACTAGGGGGCTTATTGCACCATCAAAAAACCCGGCTGCTCCCCAATGGCATGCAAGTTGCTGCTAATTCCGCTGGGTGTCTGCATCCCAGCTGCATCCTGAATCCCAGGCATGCTTCAGAGGCCTTTTTACACAGCCAGGAGCTTGCTGTCTTTGAAAAAAGGCCTCCGAAACCTGCCTGGGACCCGGGATGTAGCCACCCAGTAGAATCAGCGGAACTTGTGTGCTGTAATACCTGCCTGCATCCCACCACCTGGCTGTATCCCGTTGGGGAGCAGCCAGTTTTTTGACAGTGCAATAAGCCCCTAGGACTGGAGATCAGAGTTTGAATCCATGCTTGGCCCTGGAAACCCACTGGGTGACCTTGGGCAAGTCACATTCTCTCGGCCTCAGAGGAAGGCAAAGGCAAACCCTCCTCTGAACAAATCTTGCCAAGAAAAACCTGTGACAGGTTTGCCTTAAGTTCACCATAACTCAGAAAGGACTTGAAGGCACACAACAACAACAACAACAAAGAAATGCTTTCCTGAGACAGACCTGCTGGCTTAACACCCAGTTGTAATTTTAAAAACTGTAACTGGAGTAGAAAATGGGGATATACCTCCAATGTCACTAGTTTTAACCTGGACGGTATATGTTGTGTAGTCCATCATCTGTTCACCATCAATCATTGCTGGCATTTCCCATTCCAAGGTAAGCTTGTCGCCCCATTGCATTGACAACCAGTCATTATACGTAAAGGTGGTCACCTCCTGAGTGGTCAGATTCTTCATGATGATCTAGGAAAAATCAAACCAATGGAAAGTATTTTAGCTTCAGTCTAAACACTGGCACTTTTGAGGCCTTAAAAGAGAGCAAGGGTATATAAAGCAGGGAATTCTTCGAGGCAAACAGTGATGTAAGTAGAACCTCACATTTAGATAACACACACACACAACACACACACTGCCCAATAATCAAGGTCTTCCAGGCTTTTATACTGATTCATACAATGTACAAATATAAAAAGAAGTAAAATGCAAAAAATAAAGTCAACAACTGGAGGAAATATTAGTCAGAGCCAATCCTAATATAAATAGTACATGGCACGTAAGGCAGCATGGAGCAGTGGTTAAAGTGTTGGCCTAGGACATTGGAAGACCAGGGTTCAAATCTCTGCTCATCCATGAAAACCCACTAGGTGACTGTGGGGCAGTCACATGGTATCTATTTCAGAGGAGGGCATTGTTACACCTCCTCTGAACAAATCTGGCCAAGAAAACTCCATGATAGGCTTGCCTTAGTGTTGCCATAAGTCAGAAATAGCTTGAATGGACATATCAGTAAATGAGGAGTTTTGCAGTTTTGCTAAGTTGTGCCTAATAATGACAACAAGGTCAGAATGAGGTGCCCAGTAATGATTAAATGGCTGGGTGCCTCATTCTGATATCAGGGCAAGTGACTGATGGGCGGTGGCATGGGGTGTATCAGTGGGATGTGTGCTAAACATACACCTGGCATCAGAACAGAGGGCTCTGGATCTTCCATAGTTTAAGAGGAGTATGCCCTGGTTCTGGTCCTGAATGGGCTGGACGGTGTCCGGTCTGTTTGCACCAGAACTGGAGTTTGGACCATGTGTTGTCTGATCTAAGAGGTCAGGGGAGGCCGTTTTATTTGACCCCTGCAAACAGGGAGAGTTAGAAATTTCATATTGATGGTTGTTGAGTCTTTTTAATTTTTTTTAAAAGTAGATAAAAGAGTTATCCAAGGTACTGAACTAAAAGTAGACAAGACGAGGAGGTATAACCATTACCAATAAATGTATACACCTTTGTAATTTTACAGCTCGTAAAGAAGGGTTCACACCCAAAACGTGTTAGCTGAACAAATAAAAAAGCCTTTCTTATAACAACACACCTTAACACACTTCTTTCCCCACAAGGACACTGGAGAATACCTCTTATTTTCCACTGTGCAAACAGGGCCCAGGTCTCAGGTTTCAGCTCAGAACTCTCAGGGCCTGGGATGATCCTGAAATGCAACCCTAACTACAAATGAAGATACTTGTACAAGTACAAATCCCTAACTGATACAATTTATTCATTTCAATTGGTCTCCCTGATTAGGTGCTATGAAAAGAATGGGGGAAATTACTGAAAAAAGTACACTTGCTCCTCACCGTTCGCAGACTTGGAGTCTGTGGTCTCGGTCCTTTGCGGAGTGCAAGCGGGCAGGGACAAAATGGTGTGCATGCCTAGGGCACACATGCAGCAGTGCATGTAGGCATGCACCACCATTGAAATCAATGGGGATTGGATATTTGCAATTTTCCTGATTCGCGTATGTGTATATGTGTTTCCAGAATGGATCCCCACAAATTGGGAGGGACGGCTGTATTCTTCTATTGTCATTTCACTGGATCAGGGAAATTAGAATATTACGTATACATCTATCCATCAACAAATGGTTAATTACAAGGCTGACGGTTTAATTTGCCTCCTCGTCTTGTCTACTTAGCACTGACAGTGCACCATCTGTTTTGACATTCCAGCTCTACCCCCACAAGTACTCCCGTATGTTCTTTCTCAAATACACCTCCGACAAAAAATTGAGGTGAGCTCAGATCAGTGTTCGCACCGCACGGATGTCTCACTGGAAACCTACTGCAATAAATGTTGAAGTACATTATTACTGCTCGATGATGGAGCCTGGGGACTCTGATGTCAGTAGAGCAGACAGTCCTCTCCAGACTTTAGGGCAGATTTTAAAAGAATTATCCAAGGTACTGAACTAAAATAGGTTTGGCTAGTTCCTTTAAAGTTTGGATTAAATGCCAGAATTGAGTCATTTTCCCATTGATGTTGGGGCTACCAGCATCCACCACCCTTTGGCACTCAAGGGGGCACCTTAACATGGCCCATAGCTTTGTTTGAGAAATCAAGATTCAACACCAACTGAATGCACAAGAGTGACATTCTGCAAGCCATATAACAGAGATGTAATTATTTGCTAGTTTCATTCTTGAAGGACAAAATAAATAATTTTAGCAATTTTCTTCCCACAGTGAGAAAGTCTTCAAATCCTTTTCAAAGAATATAATATTTACAGTTCAGGACAAATTCTGTGCAAAATTCAGATTTTTTCCCCCTCCTGCACAGGAAACAGCATTTCCTGCAGAAAATGCTAGAGTTTGGGAGTTATTCTGAACAAAATGTGCATGTGATTTGTATATATGTGTGTGTGTGTGTGTGTATTTCTGTGCAGGAGAAAGCATTTTGTTGCAGACGATATCCAGAAATAATTGGGTTTTAGTGTGTGTATTTCTGTGCAGGAGAAAGCATTTTGTTGCAGACGATATCCAGAAATAATTGGGTTTTTGTGTTTGTGCAGAAAATGCTTTCTATATAGCAAATTCTGTTTTTTGTGCCATTTTTTTTAAAACAAACCTTGCAAAATTTGTACACAATAAGTCCCATACTGTGGAGATTCTAGTCATCAGAGTTTCCCAACACTTTTGAAATATATTTCTGACCACCTTTCAGATATGTTTGTGTTTTCTTTCCATCTCTACTATATAAATTCTGTGAATTCAGAAAAATCACCTATAGGACATGAGCTGCAGCCTTTCTGGATGAAGCTAACTCTGGCTATGTCTTGATTACATCCCGTCTGGATTACTGTAACACAGTCTACATGGGTCTGCCTTTGGGAACTGTTTGGAAACTTCTGTGGGTTCAAAATGTTGCAGCCAGAATGCTGACTGGGGCTGCTTAGAGAGAGCATATAACTCTCTTGTTAAAACAGCTTCAGACTGCTAGGCATGATTTATAAAGCCCTAGACAGCTTAGGTCTAGGCTATCTGAAAGACTCTATCAACTCATACGAACCTGCCAGAGTCTTAAGAACCACAGGGAAAGGCTTTCTTTTGGTCCTGGCACTATCACAGGCTTGTTTGGTGAGGACATGAGAGAAAGAGAGAGCCTTCTCGGTGGCTGCTTCCACCCTCTGGAACTCCCTTCCATGGTAAGCTAGGCTGGCTCCCTCTCTGCTCTCCTTTCACTGGTAGGCAAAGACCTATTTGTTCAAGCAGGGTTTTAATGTGCAATTGCTATGCAAGAAAACCTCTTATTGGAGGGATATGCTTTCTTTTTTGTATATGTTTTTACACTATTTATAGCCTATTGTCTTACACACTTTATTTTGCCATTTCTATTTCGTAAAGAATCCTTTTTATATAAAATTTATGCATCTAGCAGTCATGAGGAGGGGTTTGGAGATCTCTAATTGGTGGAAACTATATTCACCCATCCCTTGGACTCAGCTCAACTGAAGTACAAAAGTCCTATTTAAAGAATGTGTAGCCAACGAGGCATCTAGTGCCAACATTAGATTTTGACAGGGCTTGGAAAATGGCTTTTAAAAGTAATCCACTATATTGCTTGCTATACTGTTTGGAAAGTAATTCATTCATGCTACTCACTACCGTTGGTAATTTGCTGTCAAGTTGATTTTGACTTATGGTGACCCTATGATTGAAAAAACCCTAAGAGCTCTGACTACTAACTGCTCTACTGAAATCTTACAAACTCAGGGCTGTGGCTTCCTAGATTGAATAATGCCTTCTGACCTGCAAGTCTCATCTTCAGGGACTACATCTAGTTCCACTTTAGAGTGTCCCATCCTCATAGGGGTTTCAAACCAAAAGTCTTCAGGAGTTGTTTACCACTGCCTTCTTCTGCGCAGTACTAGCTCCTTTAGAGTTAGCTGTGGAGCCACTGCTATTCTCAGAAATTCTCTGCCAGTGCCACCCTCCATTACTGCTGCTGCCCAGTAGTTTGGCACATTTGGTCTGGGTCCTTAACAAAAACCTGTCTGATTTGGAGTGCGGGGAGTGCGGGGATGCGGACCACACCGGATGACACCTCAGAGTGGGTGAATACCCATTGGAGCGGTTGCTCAATGTCCGTCCCAAGATTCCCTCGCCTGCCCCCACCAGCCAGGGCACCTTTGCCATTCATTGATTGTGGCTGATGTGGGATCTTTGGGGTCTGGAAGGAATGCTGGTGGGTCTGGGAAAGGAAGGCATTGGTAGTGGCAGCAGCACTAATAATAATAATAATAATAATAATACGATTTATTTATATACCGCCCCTCTGGCTAGCCAATCGAGGCGGTGAACAACAAAATACATTAATACATTACAATAAATTAAACAACGATAATACAGTAATACATGCCAGCAAATTAAACAAAGCATTCCCTCCTCCCCGAACATCAAACAAATAACAGCATTAAAATCTCATTTACAAACAAATTAAAAAAAACCAATTACTTAAAATTATACAATATAAAATACAAATTATGTAACTGTTGAGAAAAAAACCCATCCCTCCATCCCACCCCCACCCACCCACCCAAAAACAAAATAACAAAAACAGTATAAAGACAGTTATACTTAAAATATACAATGTAAAAATGCAAATTATACAGTTACTAAGTAAAGTTCCTCCCCCAACCGCACAAATGTTCTCTCAGTTATTCCCTGGAGGGCTATAAGAAACTTCTTAAAGGCCCTGGAGATGGTCCTGCCCTCCTCTTCCTCCTCCTCAGCGCCGCCGCAGGGCCGGGCGTGTTGGGGCCAGGAGCGGGGCCCAGGTGGAATGTCCCGCCGCCGCTGCCGCTGCCAGGGGAAGGGAAGGCTCGGTGGGGCCTTTATAGCCCTGGAGATGGTCCCGCCCTCCTCTTCCTCCTCCTCAGCGCCGCCGCAGGGCCGGGCGTGTTGGGGCCAGGAGCGGGGCCCAGGTGGAATGTCCCGCCGCCGCTGCCACTGCCAGGGGAAGGGAAGGCTCGGTGGGGCCTTTATAGCCCTGGAGATGGTCCCGTCCTCCTCTTCCTCCTCCTCAGCGCCGCCGCAGGGCCGGGCGTGTTGGGGCCAGGAGCGGGGCCCAGGTGGAATGTCCCGCCGCCGCTGCCGCTGCCGCTGCCGGGGGAAGGGAAGGCTCGGTGGGGCCTTTATAGCCCTGGAGATGGTCCCGCCCTCCTCTTCCTCCTCCTCAGCGCCGCCGCAGGGCCGGGCGTGTTGGGGCCAGGAGCGGGGCCCAGGTGGAAAGTCCCGCCGCTGCTGCCGCTGCCGGGGGAAGGGAAGGCTCGGTGGGGCCTTTATAGCCCTGGAGATGGTCCCGTCCTCCTCTTCCTCCTCCTCAGCACCGCCGCAGGACCGGGCGTGTTGGGGCCAGGAGCGGGGCCCAGGTGGAAAGTCCCGCCGCCGCTGCCGCTGCCGGAGGAAGGGAAGGCTCCCTTCTGCAAAAGGGAAGGCTTCCATGGCCATCCCTGCTGCCATTGGCTCCCTTTCTTGCTTGGCCATAGCAGAGAGGACCTGGCTGGCAGAAGGAGGTGGCTGGAGGTGTGCCAGGCAGCCTGGGGATGACAGCATGAGTTATTGCATTGGGGTGACATGAATCCTAGTGATGCCACTGCTTGGAAGACCCTACCACCAGCAATGCTACTACCATCAGCATAGCCTCTTGCCTCATTGGAACACGCAATCCCACAGCCACAGAGAGAAGGTGTCTAGGTGGAACTCACTCCTGTGCCTACAAAGTTACTTGTTGTATGACTCAATATCCCCTGGCCCATTATTTTGTGTTACTTCAAAAAAAGGCAAATCACAGTGATCAGAGAATCATTTTTCTCATTTTAAAAAAAAGCCCTTAAAAATAACCTTTTAAAGTAACCAAAATGTAGTTGTTGTACTGATGAAATAAACACAACACTGGTACTTAACACTTGTTATGGTACTTTTGAAAGGCAAGTCAGCCCTTGTTACAAAAGAAGTGTGTAACATTACTGATTAATGTAAGGAAGTCATTGCTTCCAGGTTCTGGGCTTGGGGTCCTTCATCAAGATGCTTTAATGTGGGGTTCCTTTTAAGTTAACCTCCCTCTCTACTGCTCAGTCATTTCTTTGTTGCATAAATATTTATATCTGGCCCTTTATTGAGAGATCTCAGGGCAGTATACAGGCATAACAATACAAACAATTTAAAACAACTCATTTGTACATTTGAAGACTTTAACTAAAAAGACATGTTTTGACTTGGGAGTTTTTCACACAGTTAAAAAACCCGACTTACCTTTCCCAGTTTGAATCCTCTTCTGGGATGAAGCCAGGCATTATCACACCAAATTCGCTACCGATTCCGTCAGCCGAGTGCAGCCCGGCTGCATCTCGGGTCCCAGGCACCCCCTTTCAAAGCCGGAAAGCTCCTGACTTGGAAAAATGGCTGCTTAGGACCTGGGCTGCAGCCGGGCTGCACTCAGCGAGTGGAATTGGTGGCGAATTTGGGAGTTTCTCAGTGGGATAATACCTGGTAATAATACCAGAAGCGAATTCAAACCGGGAAAGGTAAGTCAGTTTTTTCAGCTCTGCGAAAAACTTCTTGGTGGCAGGAAGAAACCAATGTCAGCATCCATCGCACCTCCAAGGGGAGGGCATTCCACAAATGGGTGTCTCACTAGATTATGTTCTCTCTCCTATGTCCTCCCTTACTGCATACTGGTGAGAAATTTAGAGTGGCCCTCCAGTAGATCTCAGGGTGTATCCATACTGCAGAATTAAAGCAGCTTGACATCACTTTAACTGCCATGACGCTATCCTACAGAAATCTGTGATGGTTTCCCAGGGCTCTCTGACAAACCAGACTGTATACTTCACCAAACTACAAATCCCAGGTTACTGTAGGATAGCATCACGGCAGTTAAAATGGTGTCAAACTGCTTTAATTCTGCAATGTGGATACACTGTTAGTCTTCAAGGAGGTATATACAAGGATGGCCTTCTCTCTCTTGGACTAGAGAAAAAGTGTTAGGTAAGTTACCCATCTCTTCATTGTTTGCATAACTTGGAGAAGATATATGAACAAGCAATGACCAGAACATGGAGATATTTTGCTAAAATAATTTGTTACTCATAATTTATTCCATTGAACAACAAGGCCCTCTTCGCTGCTCTTCAGATGTTTAAGAACTACTATCGTGTCTCTCTGTCACCCCTCATATAACTCACCATTTCATACCCTCTAACATCTCCCAGATGAAAACCATGGTACGTGTGACCAAGCAACATCAGAGTGTGGTCAAGAGGGCTAAAGTTATTAATGAGGAGACATACAAGCTAGGACAGGGTGCAGCAGTTTGCTTTTGCATGAGCCTACTGGGAAAGGCAAGATCCCACCCTTTCCTCTCCTCTCTCCCTGATGAGTTAATTGAGTGCAAATTACTTTCCCTTTAGTTTAAACCCAATTTGCAGAATTGAAGTAAACTGAGGACAGAGGAAAAAGGGAGGGGAAAAGAGAAAGTGCAACATTTTAAGAGGGGAAAAGAGAAAGTGCAACATTTTAAGAGCAGGTGACAACAGAGGATTTATCAGGACTGTTCCTGCCAAATCAGTATAGTTGGAGAGTATGCCAGTTTTGTTTCCCTCTCCTTAACCCCTTTAGGTTTGTTCTCATACCAACATACAGGTTGGTGCTCAAATCCTGTACTTGATGCATCTCCTCACCAGGAGTTCCACCTTCTCTCTTGTCCAAATGTGAGGTTCTTTCCTCATTTTGTCAACCCCACTGCTGCGGGAGAAGTCTTTGCCCAACTTGCCCTCCCTCATATTTTATATGGGAAAGATCCACCCTCCTTCAGCATCCCACATCTGCTACCACCAAAGTTCCTTATGAAAACAGTTGTTGCATAACAAAATTTGGAAACATTAGATGCATTCCCATGCTAGCTGGAGGGTTTAGAGACATGTGGAAGAAGATACAGGGATGTCTGCATTCTTTGTGCCTGTGTTGTATGGCACACAGATTTTACCACTGATAACAAGCATTTTAGCAGTTCTAAAACAGCAGGTGTTTTATTTTATTTTTGTTTTCTTTATATTGCTACTATACTCAGAAATATGCAATCACCCCTTGAACATAAAATGAAAATTTTAAAAATGCCAATATATACAGCAGATTTTTTTTTTTAAAAAAGCCTTGTGCCTACATAGCCCAGCTGAAAATAACTTATATTATTGTTATTACTATGCGATATAATTGCATTTTAAAAAGAAAAGAAAAGTGGAGTCACAAAGAGAACGTCAATATTTGGCACAGTGCATTGGAGAAAAATGGAGAGACACATTTTGCAACTGCAAAAACAAAATAGTATAAAAAATATAATAGGGACTTAACTTGCAATTGGCCTTTTCAGATATGATATGCATTCAAGACAGCCTCGGCCTTCCATTGCCCTATGATACATAACATTATTTCAAAAAGTCTAGGGTAGCTATCTATTTTACACACACACCCCTCCCCAGACCTCTGAGCTCCCATCACAAAAACAGATTTGTAACACATTGCAGGTGCAGTGGCATCATGCCAGAGTTCCCTCCCAATAAACTCTTAACAGCGGAGAGTCCATTTGGTAAAATTATAGGTTGTGCTTGGCTTTGCTCACAGATCTTCTTAGTCTTTGCTGGTTCTGCCAAGATAAGACATGGGGAGCTAGAGGAAACATTATCAAAATATGTGACCTTGCCAAGAAAAAAAGAGATTTGCCTTATTACTCTCTCTTGGGATGTAAAAAAAAATCATAATGAAGGGATGGAAAGCTCCCCATAGGAAAAAGAAAACACTTGAAATGAAGGACACACCATTGTTGAGGAGGTACTCAATCTGTCCTTGGGGAAGGGATGTATCTCAGTAGCAGAACATTTGTTTGCATACTGACAGTCCCAGACTTAGTGATTGCTATCAGGCAGACCTGGGGAGAAAGTGTCTGAGAATGTAGAGAGGTGCTGCCAGTCAGTGTAGGGAGCCTCGAGCCTTAGAACTGAATCCAACCCTCCTGGAGTCCCATTCCAAGCCTTTGAATTTCCCTGGATGACCATGTCCCCTTCTCTATGAATGATGGCATAATTTTGTGGGTTCTCAGCTTTCTTATGGGGAATTTCCTACATCATAAAAAGTTGAAATGTCTGTAGTAAGATTTAGGTACTGAGAATAACACATTTCATCTAAAATATGCTGTCATTTTCGGTCTGACACCTTTTGTCATTGGCCCTGCCTACCACTGGAGCCCTCAGGCTGACCAGGCTTTGCAGATGTTGTAGGATTGCATTTCCCAGCATTCCTCACCATTACCAGCCTAGGACTGATAGGATGTGGAAGCCATCAACATCTGGAAAGCCCATGATTTCCCCATCCCTGGTGCAGATGATGCTGAGTTAGATGGATAAGCAATCTGACTCAATATAAGCCATTGCTTTCTATACCATATGAGAAGAGGGAGAGGGAGAAGTACTGTTTTGGGGTTACTGTTGTTTTTACAAAGCTAGGATGTCTAGGTTATGGCTAGGGCAGAGTCTGTGTATTGTGTCCTTTCAAGCCACTACTGACTTATGGTCTTTTCTTGGTAATATTTAGTAGGAGAGTATGACCTGCTCAGAGTCATCCTGTGGGCTGCCACGGCTGAGCAGGGATTCAAACTCTGGTCTTCCAAAATCTGATGCAACACTCTAACCACTACACCACACTTATGCTGGGACAGAACATCTGTAGCCTTAAAAGAGGCACAGGTAAAGATGAAAATGCATATCTTTTCAACCACTATGTTCCCAAACCCACATTTTCTGAGGGACACACACATGTCACCAAAATAGGGCAGTAAATCTTTACCTAAATTTCATTCTCATTTAATGTTACTTTTTTGGGGGGGGGGCATAATTTTACAATTTTTTTCAGGGATAATTTTCAGGGATTTTTAAAGGGAGGAAAAAAAATAGAACTCCGCAGCAGTACATGATGTTATAGTACTTTGTTATATGGCCAACACGGCTACTCCTGAATGTGTTTTCAGCAGTACATGATAATATTCTACATGTATAGGTCATGCCACTAGCACAAAGATGGACAAGGTGCAGCCTGTGGACCACATAAGGCCCTTGGGGCCTCCAAATGTGGTCCTCAAAGCCCCCTGTAGCCCTCCAAATCATTAATAAACCCTGATCATCATCATCATCAGGCTTCTAAACCTCCCATGAGAAGGCTGCAAGACTTACCATGCAAGCTATTTGCTGTTTGGGGCAGGGCGTAAGGAGGATTGCCAACTTCTCCTTCCCAGACTGCAGTGTGGTTGCTACATTGGCTGGGAATGAGTGAGAAGCCTCAGTCAATGAGCTTGAACTTGATTCGAGCTCATTGGATGATGTGCCCGAGTGGAGTGGATGTTTTCACTCTGGTTGGGTTAGGGATAATTTATTGTGTGGTGCCACACAAAACGTCTGCTCAGCAGTCATTCTTGGACCATCATCCCACCCGCCCACTCACTTCATTCTTAGGGGATATTGTGGTTTTGGCATTGTATGTTTGGTCTCCAAAGATGTCATGCCCTGCTTGTCCTCTGAGTCTGAAAGCTCTCATGAAGAGACTGAGAACCCAGGGATTATGCCAAGGCTGTATCAAACCAGCAGCCCCAGGACGTGAACTTTCAGCCAGCACAGGGACAGAATTCCCAGAAACCATAGGGTCCACCTCAGATGAAGAGCCAGACTTACCAGTGCCTGCCCCCACAGAGAGACACCAGTAAAAGGAGAGACGCCATCATTCTCAGTGTTAAAGTAAGAAGCAGGCTTCTAATAGTGAGAACCTGAGAAATCTGGAAAGTTTATATGTATCCCAGCACCTCCCTCAGTCCAGTATGGTTGACAACTATCCATCTTCCTTGGGCGAAAGCCATGCTGGTGTCTGGTGCCTTGAACTCTGCCTGGACTCTGACTATTCAGATGTTATTGTTTGATGTTCTGGGAGGAGGGAAAGATATTGTTACTTTCTTGTAATGTATTTTGTATTGTTGCTGTTCAATTTGTTGCAATGTACTATTGTATCATTGTTGCTAATTTGCTGTAATGTACCATTGTATTACTGATGTTTAATTTTTGTTGTATTACTGTTCTTTAATTTGTTGTAATGTATTAGGGTATTCTGTTGTTCACCGCCTCGATTGGCTTGCCAGAGGGGCGGTATACAAATAAATCTTATTATTATTATTATTATTATTATTATTATTATTATTTTTTCAGATTATCCCTTTGGACGGCTTAACTGGACTGACTGCTAACTTGTGAATGATCTGAACTGGATCAAACAACCCTTGTTTTTGACCACTGCTTTTGCTACAAATGGTTTGGTGAGCCAAACTCTCATCCTCTCCTGTTCCTGCTTGAGATGTTGAGGTTTCAAGCTGGGAGTTTGGCTAGCTTCCCAATAGGAGAAAGGGGAACTCTTTGTGGTTATGTTTATTCCTGGTGTAGAGGGGTAGTTAGCATGGGTGCTGGATTCAGGACATCATTTACCACTATCCAGTGGGTATTGGTAACATATGGGGAGTCCCTTTCTTGGACTCGGGGTGTATGGAGAGGAAGTAGTGTCAACTAGGTGGGGGTGGATGCCATTCCAGCACTCCATGGTGGCAAGGGATCACACAGGGCACCGACCCAGCTGGATTATTTTCCTGTTATCCCATTGTTCTGGCACCTGGCCAGAGATGGGCTCATCCATCAACATGCAGGTTGGGAGATACCTGGATCAGGAGCCATGCATTTGACCAATCCTGTAAATACAGGTGTACTCAATAAAGTTGTGATCATGTTTTCTCTGTTTAGGTTGTTTGGTGAAGTTCTTGGTGTGTAGTAACATCACCCTTGGACTAGCAATAGCTACCTACCCCCCAAGTGGCCCATAGCAAACCAACCAACCCCCAAATTGGCCAGAATTAATACCAGGGGATGCAATATCACTTCCTCTTCCACTGGGTCTATCACAGTGGCCCTCCAGGAGGCATGGGGTGAACACTGGTCCTTACTGCCTTCACAGTTTTTCACCCATGTACTAGAAATACATCCACACATTTTCCTTATGAATGTGCACCTGCATTGTGAGATATTTATACAAAATGAGATAAAATCCTTTAATCTGACAGGACAGCATTGCTGCAAAAGTGTATTTTCTTCCAGTTTCACACAAGAGACATCACTCACTACCACAACATTTTATTTTGAGTGAGTGGTTTACTTTTTTTTAAGAGTAAGAGCAAGAGGGAGGAATCAAATGTAGAAAAACAGTACAGCAGGCCTCTTCTTGGTACAAAGGATATTAGACTCTGGTACAAGCAGTGTCTGTTCAAGAAGAAAAAAAGCCTGTACCAGTGGCAGGATAAGTGTTCTTTTAAAATGGTACCTTTCTTTTTTCAAAAAAGTAATCAGTACATTTTGTGTCTGGTTGCACAACAAGCCCATGATGTAGGATGGACTGAGCAACAGCTCACCCAGTGAGCTTCATGATCAAGTGGGAATTTGAATACAATTTCCCCAGTCCCAATTGGACACTAACCATGATGCAATGCTGGCTCGAATGCAGACAGGTTAACAAATTAATGAAAGTTGGTTGCATCTTATATATTCTGAAAGGAAATATGGAGGGTAGACTAAGTGTTTACCCATTTTTAACTATCAGGATTTTGTGAAGGAATGGTTCATGAGCAATTCCCTAGGTTTCTGCCACCATATTTCAAACCTACACTATAAACATATACAGGCTGGAATTCATTTAGTGACATATACCTGCATAAGTCATGTTGCACACATGGAGTGAATTATTTACCATAGTATAACAGACATTTCTGCACTGACAGCAGTGGAAGTGGAGTTTTGCATACAGCAATGTTGCATGTTGTAGTTGCATACTGTGGTTGCATATAGCAGTTGTATATTGTGCATGATAATTGAACTTTGTGCATTGTGGTTACATGTTTTGCATTATGTACTGCACAACAGCACACAGTTGTTGACATATTTTGCATAAGGGCTGCAAAGTGCTGGGTTAGAGTATCTCTGCATGTGGATGTTTATGCTACTCTGCAGGGATGTTGGATTGCAGCCATCTGATGTGATATGGCTTTCTTCAAAGAATCCTGGGAATAGTACCTACAGAGCTGCAATTCCCTGGATAAATGAAATTATTTCTGAGATGTAGGTATATTTGCCTGAAATGTCTCAGCAGAATGCCATCTCCAAGTCAGCTTTGTAGATGTACAACAATTGTGTGTGTACTTTGGACACTGTGCATAGGACACTGCATCATGTATAGCATTTACTATATGGTAAATTTCAGCGTCCCTTTAAGTTGAACCCTTGATTTATTTATTTATTTATACCTTGCTCTTCAGCCACAAAGGCTCTCAGAGCCAAATGCACCCTTTTAGTCAGAGAGAGAAAATATGGGTGTAGCATCTATTGAACTACCAGTAGGATTGCCAGGTCAAGACTATCCAAGGGCCAAAACCAGAGACCTAAGAATGAACCCTTGTGATATAACAGAGAAGTGAGCCCTGGTGATATCTCAAGGTTGAAGAGCCCTGGTGGCACAGTGGTTAAATGCCTGTACTGCAGCCACTCGCTTACAAACTATAAGGTTGTGAGTTCAATACCAGCCAGTGGTTCAGGCTCAACTCAGGCTTGCATCCTTCTGAGGTCGCTAAAATGAGTATCCAGCTTGTTGGGGGCAACTGGTTTACACATTGTAACCACTTAGGGAGTGCGTAAGTGCACTGGTAATCGATATAGAAATGTACTTGCTATTGCTATTGATGTTAGTGCAGTCCTTGGTGATACCATTAAATATAATCTATTAAGCACCAGCCATAGTTGAACAAAGCATACTATTCAAATAAAAAACATCAAGTCTAACAAATAAGGAAACTATACACAGACGTATATATACTTTGAAGGTAGCACTCTCCCTCTGCGATTTCTCATCTTTGCCCTAAGGACTGGAGAAGAGGGTCTGGGCCCTGAGATTTCAGAATGCTAGCAAGAGAAACAATGGAAGCCTTGCAAGACTTCCAGTAACCAGTGGGACAAGCACTCTGATGTTTGACAAAATTCCTTAAACTTTCATTTAATTAAAGAATTAGATGAAAATATGCAAACTTTCCATTGATATCCCAGTTCTTGTCATGTGCCTTCAATTCATTTCCAATCTATGGTGACCCTAAGATGAACCTTCACAGGGTTTTCTTGGCAAGATTTATTCAGAGGGAGTTTGCCATTGCCTTCTTCTGAGGCTGAGAGAGTATGAATTGTTCAAAATTGCCCAGTGCATTTCTTGGTGGAGCAGGGATTCAAACTCTGGTCTCCAGACTTCTAGTTCAACATACATGCCACTGCACCATGCTGGCTTTCTTTACAAACAGTAGAAGTATTAAAAACAAACAATTATGCTCTACCTCTTCCAGAAACCAATCTGGGCGACATCCTTCTCCATCAGTCCATATCCTCATCTTCCTAAGCGGTGCAATGTCTGGGATCTCCATTATAAAAGTATCCCTTTGGCCAATCTCAAATCTGCAAGAATGAGAAATCTCTGATTAGCTCTCTGTTGGCTTTGTAGGCCTACACACCGGCCCTCCAAAAAAAGGACAGAAGATGGCACAGATCTTCACAAACTGCTCATGTGCTAATGTATTGGTATAGATGCAAACTGAAAAACAATCACTGTAATTTAAATAGAAATACCGACCTGTGGGCCACCAGCTGGCCATTGCTGCTTTGTGAATTTGCACTTGTCACAAGTGAGATTCATGGCCAGATGGCATCCTGGCCCAACTGGACTGTAGCCTGTCTTGGGACCTTCCTAAGACAAACTTTGGCAAAGAGAAATCACATTTCTTCCCCTGACAGTTAAATCATTCCTGACATAGAAGCTGAGCTGGTGCTGGATCCAAGTTCCACTCCTTTTAGACGATAGTCACTTTCAGTTTACTCAGGTCAAGTCTGTGGCCTATAAAAGGGTCTCACTAAGCTAGCCTTCCCCAACCAGATGCCCTCTAAAGGTGCTGATTGCAGCTCCCATCATCCCCAGATAACAAGACAACATATGGAGGCTATGGTGGCTGGTGGCTCCCATGTTGGTTGGATAGTGAGTTTGCACTTGGTGTTAAGGGAAACTTGAAGAAAGCTGTCCAAGGTGCTATCTCATCCCACAAATAGGTTCAGCACATTAGATAGCTCTAATGTGGATCCTAGAATGGAGCCATAACCCCAATGTCATGGGAGCCACCAGCCATCATGTTGGAGAAAGCTGCGTTAAGGGAAAAGGGCTGCAGCTACCAGCCACAGAGGGAGGGAACTGATTAATACTGGAAAGAGTTGAAAGGGGCATAATTCTTTTATCCTGCCCTGAGATCTCCCCACCCATCACTCCAACATGTATCACTTAACCAGTTATGTAATGGTAAATTCTGAAGTGCAGAGGTTCATCATGACCACTCCCATAGAAAATCCAAAAATGAAGGAAAGCTGTGTTGATCTATACAGTGGTATTCGCTGGGTTTTGGTTCTTGGACCCCCACCGTGGATACCAAAATCCATTGATGTTCAAGTCCCATTATATACAATGGTGTAGTAAAATGGTGTCCCTTATATAAAATGTCAAAATTAAGGTTTGCTTTTTGGAATTTTTAAAATTATTTTCAAACAGTGGATAGCTGAATCTGTGGATGTGGAATCTGTTGATACAGAGGGCCAACTCTATTACTAACAAGTCAGTTTCAGCAGATTTCATCTCCATCTCTTTTGTAAAGCTAATCAGTCTTGGTTACCCATTTGAGACCAAGCCACCCCAAATACTTTGCATCACAACAGTATTTTTTTTTGGTTTTTTTGTTTTGTTTTTTTTGCCGGTAGAATTCACTCACACTCTGCACATACTGTGAGGGTTTAAAAAAGCTCCCAACAAAGACAGAAATACAAGGTATGCATGTCAGATGATATCATTCTCTCTGCAAGTCAAAAGGTGTGGCTGCTTCAATGCTGCAAGCCCTGGTTCCACTACACTAGTGTTTCTTAAGCTATCTGTTCTTGGGGGAGTGGCAATTTTTACCCCAGCTTGCCAGGAATCGGCACTATATTTGTGCCCCTTGGCTACAATTCTTTCTTCTTTTCTTGGAAATTCTTCAGAAACCAGCATTTATCTATGGACCACCACTTTGAATAGCATTGCACTACACTTCTTTCATCCGTATCCAAAACATGTAAGTGGCAAGATCATCCCTTGGTGGCAGGATCATCCATGGCAGAGACTGAAGAAGGTCTCTAGTTCAATATCTGGCAACTCCAACATCAGAAACCTTTTTGTGTACCTGTTCAAGCTGAACAGTTTATTATCACCTTGCTCCATCTTAGGTCACATTTAAAGGTTCTGTTCATAACTGTATTGAATTCATATCCACCTGCTTGCTTTACAGCACTGATTAAATTATACAGAAGATATTGCTCTTAAGGGATGGACTGGATAGCAAGAAAGGTCTCGGGATTTGTAATTTATAGGCAAGCAAGAGCACAAATCTGAATCAAAGACTAACAAAAGAAAGCCATGGTGGGGAGAGAGGGAATGGTACAGATAAATGGCTTGGCACATTGCCTTCTTTGGAGATATAGACTCATTTCTCAAGAGGGTTTCATTTGGCATCCATGTTCTCATGTCCACTTATCAATATTTGTGTTTCTAGGAGCTATTGTGCAGCTAGGGGTAATGTAAATTAAATTGCCTTATTATCTGGGACAGTTTTAAAAAGATGTTTCTTTCCCACTCATATATCACCTTGGATAATAATAAAGAAAGGGAGGAATTATAAGCTTCCTTAGTTTCAGGTCTGTGACTGAATTCGCTACATTGATAATTCTAATACAACATTATTCTGAAGTGTTATCCAGTCTGGTGTGTATTTTGCAATTCCTTGAAAACTCACTTCTAGAGAAGCCATGAAATGTGATAATACCCATTGAATTGCAGCTTGTTTAAAAATTGTTTTGTAAAGTGGGGGAAGCCATACTTCTAATCCTGGTGGGTATGGTCTTGTGAAATCTGTGAAGCTAAGAGACAGCTAAGTAGGATTTCCAGAGAGCCTTGGAGCTCCAGGTAAATCATTTTACATTATTTAGGAAAACTAAGTGCATCTGTGCAAATTTTGCTTAATTTTAAAAGACTAAAAAACCCCAATCAATTTATTGTATATTTTTAATTGTTCCTAGCACACAGTAGAGATGGGCAAATCTGTCAATTTCAGTTCCATTCAACTTTTCAGTTTTCCAACTTTACATTAAATTCTGCCCAATTCTGTACAATTTTTTAAGAGTCTGTATAGAAATTTGCATATATATCTAACACTTTCTAAAGTATACATTTATGTCCAAATTCTTCCTAATCTATGCATCTTTGCAAACATTTTCACCTTATGCAAGGTGTATTGAATTTATATTCCAGGAATTTATGCATTTTTGTGCACACATTTGCCTAAGCCACACTTTTTTGTGCTTATCTTTGGACTGGAGAATTCAATAACAACAATCTGAAAAATTGAACACTTGGTGTACAAACACATTTTGGTTCATCCATTGATTCAGGAAGTGTGAATTTGGAAAGTTCATATGAAGGCTGAGACTGAACACCTCTCTCTCTCATTCCTGGCACAGATTGTCCCAACTGGATTATAAATCCAGAAAAACAAACTATAGTTTTTTCTGGATTTATTTTATTTTAAATAAAATGTCTTTTTGACAGATCTCCACAATAAGCGAGCAGCAATATATAGCTACCCATCAACAGACCTTGTAAGAATGGATGTAATTTTTTGCTCATTTCATTCTCAAATGAAACAAGCAAGAAACCCTGAAACTGCTGTTTTTTTGTTTTGTTTTTTTAAAAGACTGTTTGAAGCTTGGGACTTCTTCTGTGCAAAATTCACATGTGGGGGTTTTTTTGGTTGTTGGTTTTTTTTGGATGGGGCAACACTCCCCCAGCATATTCTGGGCAGGAAACAGCTTTTTTCTGCACAGAAAATAATATTCCTGCACAGAGGTATTTTGTGCACAAAATGTTGTTTTCTGCACAGAAAAGGCTGCATCCAAAGATTCAACCATCCTCAGCTTGAATATATATTCCAAAAAGCAAGTCTTGATTCCACTTTATATAAGGGACACCATTTTACTGTGCCATTGTATATAATGGGACTTGATCATGCATGGATTTTGGTGTCTACAGAGGATCCTGGAACAAACCCCAGAGGATAACAAGGGTCCAATATATATATATATATTTCTTTTATTGAGTTTTCCATTTCAAAACATAACATTAACATACATACAGTACAACATACATTCCAGCAAACTGACATATACAATCAAAACGACATTCTAAAAACAGTACTTCCTCAAGTCTACAACTAAATCCTATTTACCTATCTCTGTCTCTAGTAATAAATCTTCATATCTTAATTGTATAATTATTTCCAATAAACATTTTTCATTCAATAATTAACCTATGTAACCCTTTGTTCCACTTTTTATGTACATTGCCATACTTGTGTTATTACTCTCCTCAACGTGAATATATACATTATTTTTCTTTGTCTCTATTTATTAGATTTTAAGACACTAGATAAATTTACTTCATTTACTTCTTTATTGTATTATATCTATTTTGTTTATGTACTGTCCAAAGCATTATAACTACGTAGAGGAAGAAATCTGATTATGTCTGTATTTTATATTGAATCCAGTTAATTACGTCTTCCCATTCATTTTCGTGATTCTTTCTTGGAAAGTTTCTTAGCCTACTTGTAAGTTTGTCCATTTCTATAAAATCTAATGCTTTCAGATACCACTCTCTGATTTCAGGTGTTCGCTTCTGTTTCCAATGTGTAGCATATGTTATTCTAGTAGCTGTTATAAGGTAAAATAGTTTTTTCCCATGTTTTTTTTCGAGGTCTGCATCTGTGAGGCCTAACAAAAATAGTTTGGGGTCATTTCCGATTTGGGTTTGTAAGATGTCTTGTATGTTTTCATGTATTTTCCCCAAAAACTTTTTAGCAAAAGGGCACAGCCACCACATGTGATAAAAGGTACCTCTGTGCTTCTGACATTTCCAGCATTTGTCATTGAGTTCTTTTTTCATTTTCGATAACTTAGCTGGTGTAATATACCATCTATACAAAAGCTTGTAATAGTTTTCTCTAAGTGTATAGCTCAGCGTATGTTTTAATTTGTTTTTCCAAACCATTTCAAATTCTTCTAAATAAATCATTTTTCCTAAATCCTGAGCCCAGAGAACCATACATTCTTTTATTTGCTCTTCTTCTGTATCCCACTGCAGTAGTATCTTGTATAGTTTTGCTATGACTTGCTCATTTTTTTTAAGCAATATTTTTTCAATTGGATTATCCATTGATGTTATCTCTTGATTTTTTTGGTCAGCTAAAAATCTTTGTTTCAGCTGGAGGTAAAGAAACCAATTTTCTTTTATCCCGTCCTCTCTGAGTTCTTCTCTGGATTTCAATCTCCAGATCTTATTTTCCTTAATTAATAGATCTCCATAGGTAGCCCAAACATTCTCTATCATCTCGTCATACCTGTGAAATGCTCCATTGGGTGAGACGTAAAGTGGAATTCCCTTGTTAATTCTCAACTTATATTTTCCCCAGATTTTAATTAAAGAGTTTCTCACGTAGTGATTGCTAAATTCCTTGTTCACTTTTATTTTATCATAGTACATGTAAGCATGGAATCCATAGATGTTATTAAAACCTTCTAAATAAAGTAGTCGTCTGTCAGAGAGTCTTAACCACTCTTTTACCCAATTCAAAACACAGGCATGGTAATATAATTGCAAATTTGGGAGTCCTAGTCCTCCCCTTTCCGGCGCGTCTTGTAATATTTTTACCTTAATTCTTGCTTTTCTTCCTGACCATATAAAATTGGTCAGGTCCTTCTGCCATTGTTTAAACGGTAAGGAGTTTGTAATTATTGGTATTGCTTGAAACAGAAATAACAGCTTAGGCAATACATACATTTTGATTATAGATATTCTGCCCATTAAAGAAATATATAATTTATTCCAGATTTTTAATTTCCCGGAGATTTTTTTCCATATTGACTCATAATTATTTCTGAATAACTCCGAATTCTTGTTTGAAAAGATGACACCCAGATATTTTACTGTTTTTTCTATTTTAAAATTTGTTTTTTGGTTAAGCAGTTCTTTCTCTTTATTTGTCATGTTCATTATAAGAACTTTTGTTTTATCTTTATTCACCTTAAATCCGGAGTATTCACTATAATCTGTTAATTTTTCTAATAGGTTTTGAATACTGTTCAACGGGTCAGTTAAATATGCCACCATATCGTCTGCATATGCTCTAAACTTAATCTCATAACCTTTAATTTTAACTCCTGTGATAGTTTTTTCTTCTCTTATTGAGTTACAAACAATCTCCAACATCATTATAAACAACAGGGGAGAAAGAGGGCAACCTTGACGGGTATGTTTTTGTATGTTACATAATTGTGTTCTCTCGTAGTTTACAATTATATAAGCTTTTTGTTCTTTATATATTGCTTCTATCCATTTTAAGAAGGATCCCTGCCCTACTAATCTCTTTAGTATTTTAAGCATGAAATCCCATCTTAGGTTGTCGAATACCTTCTCTGCGTCAAGGAATATCATGGCAATCTGTTTATCAGGTTTACTCTGGTAAAATTCTATTACATCTAATAAATTTCTGGTGTTGTCCTTTATTTGCCTGCCCGGGAGAAAACCTCTTTGATCAGGATGGATCCATCTTGCCAATATTGCTTTTAATCTTTTAGCTAAGATTTTGTAATCGACGTTCAACAATGATATTGGACGGTAATTGTTCAGTTCATACTCATCCTTACCTTCTTTGAGAATTAAACAGATATTTGCAGATTTCCATGATTCTGGGGTTTTTCCTTCTTTTATTCTATTCATTACAGTATGCATTTTTGGTATTAGTATATCGGCTAACATCTGGGCCTGGTGATTTTGATGTTTTTAAGTCTTTGATTGTCTCGTTTATTTCTGCAAGAGTTATTTCTTTGTTTAAATCTTGTATTTCCTCCTTTTTTAAACTCAATATGTTTTGCTTTTCTATATATTCTATTTCTTTATTCTCATTTATTCCTTCTTCTTTGAATATCTTCTTAAAGTATTCATGGAAGCTTCTTTTAATGTCTTTCTGATTTGTAAGTGTTTTTCCTTTGTCTTTAATTTTAGTAATTAATTTTTTCTTTTTCTCTTCTTTCAATCTTAGTGCTAGCTACTTGCCTGGCTTATTTGCGCCTTCAAAGTGTTTTTGTTTTATAAATTTTAATTTTGTCTCTAATTATTCCATTAGCTTTTCCGATAATTGTTTCTGCCACACCGATAATTGTGCTTTGAGGTTTTTTATCATTTGGTTTCAATTTAAGCTGGTCTTCAATCAGTTTTAACTGCGTTTGTATATTATTGTACTTTTCCTCTCTCTTTTTTCTTCTTCTCATAACTCTGTTTAATAAAGGGGGGTTGCAGACTGCCAGAAATAGTGTGAATTCAGTCCACTTTTAGGGTTAGGGTTAGAGTTAGGGAACCATGGGAACTGTATTTTATTGTGGCATCAGAGTTGTCTGACAGAGAAGGCTCAATGTCTCAGAAAAATAACAGTTCCCATGATTCCCTAGCACTAACCCTAACCCTAAAAGTGGACTGAATTCACACTATTTCTGGCAGTCTGCAACCCCCCAAAAAAGCCTCTCATCACGGTCTTACCAGTTTCCCATACAATATTTATGTCATATTTTCTTTGAAAAAAAGAGTGAGTGTTTCTTTTGCCTTTTTAATTATCATCTCATCCCTTAAGAGTGATTCATCTAATCTCCAATATCTGTCTTTCTTCTTTTTCCTAAGAAGCATTTTAATTGGAGAATGGTCCGACAAAATCTTAGGTAATATCTCAATTCTATCTACTTTTGTTTTGATTGTATCTGATGCTAATATCATATCAATCCTTGACCATGACTTATGTGCGGTGGAGTAAAAAGTATAATCCTTCAACTGTCCATTCTTATATCTCCACATATCATCCACCTTTAAGATCTCCATCATGTTGAAGAATGACTTAGGTAATTTACCTTTCATTCCTTTTTTATTTGTGTCTGACTTTCTATCAAGAGTGGGATCTAAGACCCCATTCCAATCCCCCATCAGGATGATATTGTCATATGGATAATCCAAAGTTTTAGAGAGTAGTTTTTCAAAAAATGTAGTTTTATCATTTATTGGAGTATATACCCCTATCAACAGTATTTCCTGATCTTCCCATTTCACTGCCATTCCAATATATTGACCATTCTGATCTGCAAATACTTCCTTTGCTTCTAAATCCTCTTTTACATATAAAGCAACCCCTCTCTTTCTTTTCTCTGATGCCGATACAAAAAGCACTCCTAATTTTTTATTTTTCAATAATCTGATATCTTTATTTTTTATATCGGTTTCTTGAAAACAGGTAACATCAACTTTAAGTTTCTCCAAATAATGAAATATCTTAGACCTTTTCTGTGGAGAGTTCATACCTTTGACGTTCCAGGTAAGTATCTGTGTGTTTCTACTCATCATCTTCTATCTGTTTTCCTTCTTCTTCTTCTTCCTCTTCTTCTCTTTCCTTTTTTTCTTCTGATAATATTACTTCTTCTCCCAGTAGTGTTGTGTCCTCATCTTGTCTTTGATATACTTTTCTTTTTGATTTTAAGCTACTTCTATCCTCATTGCTTTCATCCTTATCTCTGTAGAGTCTCTGACTTTCATCTCTATTCTTTACTCTTTCTACTTTATTCACCTTGTCTTCATTCTGTTGGGTTTTTAATTTCTCTTCTTCTTCTTCTTCACTGTTTGGGGTTTCGTCATCTATACCTTGTCTTGTCTTTTGGTTATGCTTCTTTCCATTCTTTAATATCTTTATCATTCCATTTATTTTAGAAATGGAGTTAATTTTATATCTTCTTTGTTCAAATATAAACGAAAGCCCTTCTGGATATTCCCATTTATAATTGATCTCTTTATCTCTTAGGATCTGTGTCAATTGCAAGTATTCCTTTCTTCTTTTCAAAATTTCACCAGATAAATCTTTAAATATTTGTATCTCCGCACCATCTATTATCAATTTTTTGACAAAGACTGCTCTTAACAACTGCTCTTTTATGTGCGTTCTCACAAAATATATAACAATGTCACGTGGAACTTTCTTTTTTCTTGTTATCGCGGAGTTTTTCCGATACATCTTGTTGATTTCAAAATGAAATTCTTCCTCATCTCTCTCCATGAATTCAGCTAATACTGGAATTAATCTTGTATATACATTTTCCTTCGATTGTTCAGGCAGTCCTCTAAGTTTGACACATCTATCTCTGGTTTTTGGTTCAATCCTAATCCGTTCTTGTTTTTCTTTGTTTTGATCTTTCTTTAGCAGTTGGATTTCACTTTTTAAATCTTTATTTTGTTTCTCTAATTTGTTTATCTTAGTTTTAGCTTGTGCTAGTTCCATTGTCAGCTTTTCAACCACCTTTACCACTTCTTGAACTTCCATCTTTATGTCTCTCTTTAGTTCATCTTTTGTGTCTTTCAGATCTTGTTTCAATTCCACTTTATCTTTTTTCATGCCTGATCTGATTTTCTTAATTTCATCCAAAATCATTAAATTGGATTCTATCATTTTGTTTGTTTCCAATGATGGTCTTCTTTGTGGCTGTGCCAACGTCTGTGCCTGCATTTTTGCAACTTGCGATCTTGTGGAGGTTGCCATTCACTAAGAAATATATATATATATTATTTATACCTGTTGGGGATACTTTGTTGGGGAACAGATACCTGTTGGGGATACTTTGGTTTTGGGATTTCTTAGACAATCTGATTAATACAAAAAGATTAAAATATTGTAAATATATATAATACAAATATCTAGAGATAAGATTTTTCAAAATTTAAATACTGGACTGTGATTGGGCGATAATATATTATCGCCCAATCACAGTCCAGTATTTAAATTTTGAAAAATCTTATCTCTAAAGATATTTGTATTATATATATTTACAATATTTTAATCTTTTTGTATTAATCAGATTGTCTAAGAAATCCCAAAACCAAAGTATCCCCAACAGGTATCTTTCCCTATCTATTACACTGAAAAAGATAAATACATCAATAACGCTATTTTTTCAAATTATTTTAAGTCAAAGTAAGCAAACGTTATCCGAAAAGTTCAATGATTAAATAATCAAATATCTTCTTCTATTTATCAGATTATATATATATAACAGAAATAACAATTCTTAACTCTCAAACTATTTAAAGTTGTATTTTGTATGTTATATATTAAGAAGAGTGCCTTAAATGCTTTTTGAGTATTTTACTTCCAAATCACCACTTTCTCTACTAGGTGTCACAGTTTGTTACTGTCCGTGCACTCTCTTAATAGTTCCCAAAAATTCTAATTGTATACTCAGTACAGCCACCTTATATTCCAGTTTTTCTCTAATCTATTTATTATCCAAATAAAATCTGCAGTTATATATTTATTATCCAATTATATAGTCTTCCTGGAGTTTATATAGCCCCAGCTTATATCATTTGCAACACTTTATACAATTCATGCAGTGTCTAACCTTTCCAAGCTTTCTTAGGTACTTTACATCAAAAACAAAAAACAAAAAAACCACCCAAATAATATATATATATAATTGGCTTACTCCCCAATCATGTTAATTCAACAAATTATATTCCTATTAAATCAACTAATTCATATTTGGCAAAAATACAGAATGTTATTCCCAATCCCCCTTTTTTTTCTCCCTTTCCCTTCCACACAGACGTGCTTTGCAATAATAATAATAAGTCCTTCTTTGTTATCCCCTTCTCTTCTTTGTCTTCTCCTTTCTCTTTATTCTTACTCTCTTCCGTATTGGTCCTGCTGAGATTATGATAAAAGTTTTCTCTCCCTCTCTCCTTCTCTCTCCCTCTCCCTCTTCTCTCTCTCCTTCTCCCCCTCAATAGCCTCTTACCGAATGTCTATGGATTCTCCAGTTTAGCGTAGCACAAAATCACCCTTCTGCTGTTTATAGTAGATAAGGGGGAGAATTCCGCTCAGTCGATCAGGGTGGAAGAGAGGTCAATCCAAACAAGGGCCTGTTAGCAAGGGGGTGAAAGCAAACAGTATCTGTGGTGGATGAACAAAGGAGCCAGCAACATACAGCTGGCAGCAGAGTTGCGAGGAAACCACCTCCCCAATCACCAGCCAAACCGTGCTTTGAATACTTGTCTCCACTCAGCTGTCCCAGCTTGCAGATCCTACACTGGAGTAATTGCTTTTCGGTAGCTGGACTCCTCTCCTCTCCACCGCTTCTCAGTGTCTCCACAGAATCACCTCCCAAAAGCCGTATCGATTGCTGACTTGACCTTAATATGTACGATCATCTTTATCTGATTTTTTTTCTCTGCCGAGTGATACTTTGTTTCTCTTTGTTTTTTCGAATAATTTCGTTTCTTATTCTTGATGCCTTGGTTGTTAATCTTGGTGTTACTTCTTGTTAATGAAGCTATTTACTGTCTTTTTCATTTATTTTATTTCTTTACCATTGCTTTGCACTAAATTTTGCTGCTTATCCAGTGCAAAGGTACTCTTTGCTAGATTCTAAATGATGTTATGTTGTAGACTCTTCCATGCTCCTGTACAGCCTCCTTAATAAGGCTGTCTTATTAACAAAATTGATTATATAAAAATTAGTTGGAGAGCTTTATTTTAGCAAAGGCTAACCTTTCCACGCAGGAGATAGCCCAGGGTCTCCTCCGTCTCGTCCGCTTCCCTCTGGGGGGTTTCCTTCTGTCCCAAAAATGAAGCTGAGACGGGAACCTGACCTTCATGAGTTCTTCAGCCTTCTTTATACCAAAAGAAGTTCTTTCTTTAGATCTTATATTTAATACACTGCATGGCAAAGGACAGCTGGGACGGAGCTCCTTCTAACCCCGTCCGAGCCGGCGCCCTTCCCAACCGGAAGTCCATTATATTTTGTTGTTTTAATCTAGAATTGTTGTTAATTATTCATTGTTTTATCTGTATCCCACCCATAAAGGGTAGGATATACAAATAAAATAAGCTACATAAGGATCAAAGCCATCTTTTCAGGGACGGAGCTCCTTCTAACCCCGTCCGAGCCGGCGCCCTTCCCAACCGGAAGTCCATTATATTTTGTTGTTTTAATCTAGAATTGTTGTTAATTATTCATTGTTTTATCTGTATCCCACCCATAAAGGGTAGGATATACAAATAAAATAAGCTACATAAGGATCAAAGCCATCTTTTCAGGCCCCTACAAGGTTCCCCATTATTTTACTTTGCCTTCAACAGGTCCAAATCAAGAGAAAAGAGACTCATTCACAGTACACAAATATAGCACTATGGTCGTATGGCCATCAGAGCCATTCTCCTGATCATTACAGGATCTCATGCTAGACCATCCCTAGCAGATAGTTGTCTAGCCTCCAACTGCCTAGAAAGGTAGTGAAGTCTCCTTCTTTGGTTGTCTTCATCCAGATTTTGACTGAACATTAGAAGGAACTTCTTGACTGTAAGAACTGTTCATCAGTGGAATCAATTACACAGAGAGGTGGTGGGGTTTCCTTCACTAGACATGTTCACAAAGAGTTTGCAGAGCTTAGAGGAATGCCCTAGTTTTGCTCGCCTACAACGTAATGGGTACAGTGGAAGTACACAGAAGAGTGGGGGGGGAACTTAACTTTCACTTATTTATTATGGTAAGACGTATGGAGACCAATATATATACCATGGTGCCACCAAATGCAACCCCCTCCCCAGTGGGTAATAATAATAATAATAATAATAATAATAATACATTTTATTTATATCCCACCCCTCTGCCAGGCAATTGGGGCGGCGTACAGAATTCAAAACATCAACAGTTCACATAAAATCAGATCCCCTCCCTCATTCCCACCCCCACTCACCCCCAAAAAACAACTCAGCAAAACAAATTACAAAACAGTTATTAAAAATATACAACACACAATATAAATATGCAAAAACAACAAAAATGCTTGATTGCATTGTTACTAAAAGGTATTACTGGGGAAGGATTATAAACCTTTCCCAAACTCTCAGGGGTGGGGCGGCTCAGGCCGCTCAGGTGGTCCTTGTAGGACTGCAAGTTGGGAGGCAGTCCTCCGCAGCCTCCAAGATGGAAAAAAGAATAATTTCTATATATCGTCCTCATCCCCAGTTAATCCAACACAATTTCATCTTAAAAAGTCCCCACCCCGGTGGCTGGGCTATAGAGTCCTCTTAGCAGTTCAGGTACCATCACTGCCGCGTTTTGGAGGGAGGATGGTCCGGGCGGAGTTTTTATATTCGTCTCTCCCCGCTCGGTCGCAGGTGTGCCCAGGAAGCCTGATGGTAATGAGGACTTGTTAGAACTGCAGAGTCCCCTTAGCGGCTCAGGCCCCGCCGCTGCTGCGTTTTGAAGGAGGATGGTCCGGGCAGAGTTTTTATGTCCGCCTCTCCTCACGCAGGTGAGCCCAGGGGCCCGATGGTAATTGGGCTAGTTGGAGCTGCAGAGTCCCCTTGATGGTCCTCTAAGGGCTGTAGAACAGGGCCAAACAGTCCTCCGCAGCCCCAAACGCCGCTGCGAGATTGCCGGGGGAGAGATGGACTCTGGCGGGAATTTTATTCCCGCTGGTGCTCCTCCCAGCCTCCACAGCTGATGCAGTTCAGGCTGGCTGGCTGGTCTTCTGAGGGCTGTAGGACGAAGCCAAACAGTCCTCCACAGCCCCAAACGCCGCTGCGAGGTTGCCGGGGGAGAGATGGACTCTGGCGGCGATTTTATTCCCACCGGTGCTCCTCCCAGCCTCCACAGCTGATGCAGTTCAGGCTGGCTGGATGGTCTTCTGAGGGCTGTAGGACGAAGCCAAACAGTCCTCCACAGCCCCAAACGCCGCTGCGAGGTTGCCGGGGGAGAGATGGACTCTGGCGGCGATTTTATTCCCACCGGTGCTCCTCCCAGCCTCCACAGCTGATGCAGTTCAGGCTGGCTGGATGGTCTTCTGAGGGCTGTAGGACGAAGCCAAACAGTCCTCCACAGCCCCAAACGCCGCTGCGAGGTTGCCGGGGGAGAGATGGACTCTGGCGGGGATTTTATTCCCACCGGTGCTCCTCCCAGCCTCCACAGCTGATGCAGTTCAGGCTGGCTGGATGGTCTTCTGAGGGCTGTAGGACGAAGCCAAACAGTCCTCCACAGCCCCAAACGCCGCTGCGAGGTTGCCGGGGGAGAGATGGACTCTGGCGGGGATTTTATTCCCACCGGTGCTCCTCCCAGCCTCCACGGCTGATGCAGTTCAGGCTGGCTGGATGGTCTTCTGAGGGCTGTAGGACGAAGCCAAACAGTCCTCCACAGCCCCAAACGCCGCTGCGAGGTTGCCGGGGGAGAGATGGACTCTGGCTGCCCAGACTCTTTTTGAAGACATCCAGACCCCACCACCTTTCTCAGAAATTGGTTCCATTGCTGAACAGCTGTGACTATCAAGAAGTTCCTTCAAACACACACACACACATAAAAAGAGGTTGAAGAAGCTGGGCATGTTCAGCTTGGGGAAGAGAAGACTGAAGAGTGAAATGATCACAGCCTTTAAATAACTCAAGGGCATCCACATAGAGGAAGGGGCAGGCTTGTTCTCTGCTGCCTCAGAGGGTAGAACTAGGTCTATGTTACAGGAAAGTAGATTTCAATTGAACATTCGAAGAAACTTCTTGATAGTGACAGCTGTTCAGCAATGGAACCAATTTCTGAGAGAGATGATGGGGTCTGGATGTCTTCAAAAAGAGGCTGGGCAGGGAGGGGGTTGGATCTGATGCACCATGTGGTCCCTTCCAACTTATTTCATAGGACAATATCACACTACACTGCTATAGTGCTATTATTCCACTTTAACTACAATGACTGCCTCCTGTTGAATCCTGGGATTTGCAGTTTAGGCAGTGGTATTTAGAATTCTCAGCCAGAGAGCTCTGCAGTCTCACTAAACTACAAACACCAGAATTCCATAGCAGTAAAATGGAATAATAGTGCTATAATAGTGTAGTGTGATATCGTCCATAGAGTAAGCAATTCTATTGATCTAACCACACAATACTATTATAGTGCTATTATTCTACCTTTACTGTTATGGCTGCCTTCTGTGGAATCCTGGGATTTGCAATTCAGGGAAGGGCATTTAGCCTTTTCAGCTAGAGAGCTCTTCGGCCTCCCTAAACTACAAAACCCCAGAATGCCACAAGAGGCACAGCAGTAAAAGTGGAACAATAGTGTTAGAACAGAGTTTAGCACCATTATTCCATTTTAACTGCCAAAGTTTCATCCTATGGAGTCCTGGGAACTGTAGTTTGGTGGGGCACTGGAACTCTCTGGTTAGGAATTCTAAACGCCCCTCCCTACATTGTCAATCCCAGGATTTCATAGGACAGAACCATGACAGTTAAAGAGGAATCACAGTCATATAATTCTGTAGTGTGAACAGGTCCCAGGTGAAGTAATGGTTACCTGTCTCCGTTTTTGTCCAGCTGCATCTCTCCCGAGCATCCATTGGATCCAAAGAGTATAAAAAAAATTCCGGTATCAGTTCCAGCTTGTGAGATATCTCCAGTCACAACAGTCACTTCATACAAAATCTGGGGAGAAATGAAGCATTCCATAAGCCCTTTCTTTCTTTCTTTCTTTCTTGTTTTTTTAAAGCAAAGACTGATCCACTACCTTAAAAAATGGAACAGGCTTTGGAGCATGCAGTCAGCTCATAAGTTTTGCATGGAACAAGGCAGACATCTCAGAGCCCGGCAGAAGATGAACATCCAGATAAGGTACAGAAAGTGAAGAGACAAAATGAACCTGGTCTTGAGAAGCATTTCTTGGAATAAGCTGTACATTTTTTCTTATTTTTTCCCATAAAATGCTTCTTAAGTTATGCAGTTCTGTGATATAGGACTACCTCATGCCTCTTCACAGAGTGCATAGTTAAACTATGGAATTTAAAACCATAAGATAATAGTGATGATAGCCATCAAGATTTTTTTCAACAGTCGCAACAGTTTTTCAAAAGTGGATTAGGTAAGTTCATGGAGGACAATGCTGTCAATGTTTGTGTATGTGCCTTCAAGTCACCTATTCACTTAAGGTGGCCCTATAAATTTCATAGGTTTTTCTTAGGCAAGGAATACATAAAGGTGGTTTTTCCAGTTCCTTCCTCTGAAACATAGACTAAAGCACCTGGTATTCCTTGGTGGTCTCCCATCCAAGGACTAACTAGAGCTGGTCCTGCTTAGCTTCCAAGATAAGGCAGGTTCTGGTGACTTCAGGATATTAAGTCTTTAATGCTGTCAGTGTCTACTAGTAATTACACCTGCTTTTGAAATTACTGAATAGGTTTTAATTTTTTTAAGATGATTTGAGCCCCAGTTCTGAAAAAAGAAGAAGAAGATTTCATATTTACATACACGCATAGTCCAGATGGTGATCCTGGCATCTTGTTAGTAACCTACACAAATATAACTCCAACTTGAGTGTACTTTGAGAGCCAGTGTGGTGTAGTGGTTTGAGCACTGCACCTAAACTCTGGAGACCAAGGTTCAATTCCCTGGTTGACCATGGAAACCCACTGGGTGACCTTGGGCACGTCACATGCTCTCAGCCCCAGAAAGTCCCATAATAGGTTTGACTTAGGGGCACCATAAGTCAGAAATGACTTGAAAGCACACAACAACAACATCTTCATATGGTTAATGTGGAAGCTGGAATTCTCTTCCTCTCTCTGTAATGACTAAAGTCAGCCCCAGGAGGCACTGCTTAGTTGCTTTAGTCCCTATTCCATGACCATTCAGTGAGTGGTAGATAAATGGGGGGAATCAGAGAACTGTCTGGCTAGCTCCCCATAACCTGACACAAAACAATGATATCTGCCAAGATGCCCCAAGGACCCTAACAGATCTCAGAGGATGATCTAATCCAGGGGTCGGCAAGGTTTATGTACCTGGGGCTGGTCGCTGGTCCCCAGGTCTTCCGCCGGGTCGGGGGGGGGGAGGCACAGCCTCCACCAACCCCCCCGCTGCCGCTGCCCTCTGCTGCCGCACACGTGTTGCGGCCACCATTTTGTTTGCCAAAACGGTGGCCGCAACTCGTTTGCGCATGCGCAGAAGTACTGCGCATGTGCAAATGAGTCGCGGCTGCCATTTTGGCAAACAAAATGGTGGCCGCGGGGGCGGCGGGGGCGGTGGCAGGGACGGCCGCAGGGGTCGGCAGGCCAGATGCAGCCCACAGCCTGTAGGTTGCCAAACCCTGATCTAATCAGTCTGTGCCTGGCTGTGGGGACATAACCAGCTGCTTCTCCAACTCCTTCTTCCACTCTCTCCACCAGCCACTGAATGACCATGGAATAGGGGCTGCAACAGCTAAATGGTGAGCCCTGGAAGAGGTGTGAGGACAGCTGTAGCCTAGTTCTGCTTTCTGATACAGGATCTCAGACATTACTTCGAGGACTTCTCAATACCCATCGCTGGAGAGGATGAACAGATAGGCGTCAGACTGGCCACTGCAGGAACAGAAATCACAGCCTGGGAAATCTCCAGAAAATGCAATCTGGCATGAACATGAGGTGTATGCTCCCTGTGCAACTGGACTTGTCATTTCATATCCATACACAAAGGATTTTGGATTTGAATTTACATTCTCACATACTAATTGCATATATATGTTTGCCCCTGGCTTTCCACTCCTCCAAATGTATCTGAGGAAGTAGACTTAAATCTATGGAGATTATCGCATTTTTAAAAAACCTGATTTACCCCTTTCGTTTTACATTAGAGTTGGGTATTATCACAGGAAAAATGCTGCCGATGCCACCACCTGACTGCATCCCACCGAAAACTGGCTATAAGCCACATTCAGCTGGCTGATTTACAAAGGACCTTATCACATGGGGTCTAGAGCAGAGCTAATCCAAAGGGTACCTGCAGCTAATACATATTATTTCCCTGTGTTTACACACGACGCTGCCCTAGAACACGGAGCTAATCTGTATTGTTTTCCCGCGTGTACACACGACGCTGCCCCGAAACTCCACAGAACCCGAAGCTAATCCGTAGCGAGTAGGGAGATTTTGACATTCGGTTTGTTGGGGAAGTACAAGCGGAGCCTTCGTATTCATTGCGCAATGGTGGGCGGGGCGGGGAAGCAGGGAGAGCTCTCCCAAGCAGAAAATCCCGGCGAGGGGAAGGGATTGGCGAAAGGCAAACCGGATTGAGAAAGAGGAGGAGAAGGAGAGGAGGAGGGAAGAGGGAGGCGATCTCTCTCTCTCCATCTCTCTCGCATTTTTCCCCACCAACACCCTTTCCCTCCTCCAGTCCTCCAGCCCTCCTCCTCCTCCTCAGTCCCCTTGGCTGCCTTTCCTCCTGACTCCTTCATCCCATCCTTGCCATCCACAGAAGCGCCTTCTGCGACGCTGGCTTTTTGGGTGGCGGGAAGGGAGAGAGAGAGAGAGAGAGAGAGAAGAAAATGTGTGTGTGTGTGTGTGTTTTCCTTCTTCCCACGTGAACCGCATCCCGCGGCGCCTGATCGCTAAATCCCCTTTGGAGCCTTCGTATTCATTGCGCTATGGCCGCCAGGGCGAAATTCAGTTCGTTTCGGTATAGAACTGAATTTATTCTCACTTCGGTTACTTTTCTGTTACTTTTCGCTTCGTGGCCAGCGTTTGATAAGGTCCAAAGTCACCCAACTTTGCAAATTGGCCAACTGAGTGCTGCTTGTAGCCAGGTTTTAGGTGGGATGCAGTTGGGCGGCAGCATTGGTGGCATTTTCCCTGTGATAATACCCGACTCATCCCGCAACCAAATGTAAAACAGGAGGGGGTAAGTCGGGTTTTTTAAAAATTTCCTAAGAAAATTCATCCTGCCAACTTCTTTCTTTCAGTTAGTCTCAAAGCTGCTGCAAGATCTCTCTACATTTGTTCTGGTTTGTAAAAGGGGATCAGAATCTCTATTTTCAGAATACTACAGCTCTGAATTCCAGTTCATGGTTTGACAGGCTAGCAATGGGAGAGGAAGACCCTTGTTTTCCAGAGTTGGAGTCCAATGCTCAAATCACTACACCATACTCGTGCACCTCCTATACTACCATGTGGAATAGTATACACAATAATATATAAGGTTGTGCACTGTTACAATATGAATTAAGAGATAGCAATTTTCAGTCTGATTTCCAGTGTCCTCCTTCCCACAATCATATGTAAGGCAATGATAAATGAAATGATTGTAAATGTGAGGGAGGAGGAAAGGGTTAGGACAATGCTGGCTCTTTGGCTTAGTAATGGAGGCGAGTACCCCCCCCCCCTACAGTTGGTTACGACTAGACATTCATGTCAAGGGACTACCTTTGCCTTTTACCTTTATATAATTAAACATAGGTACAAATATTGTAAAAGGCAAAGGTTGTAAATATTGTAAAAGGCAAACCTTGACATGAATGTCTAGTCATAACCAACTGAAGGAGACGGTACTAATCTCCATTATTAAGCCGAAGAGCCAGCATTTCTGAGGACTGCTCTGGTGGTCATGTGGCCAGCATGACTGCACTGAACACTGTTACCTTCCCACCAAAGTGGTACCTATTTATCTATTTGCATTTGCATGCTTTCGAGCTGCTAGGTTGGCAGAAGCTGGGACTAGTGACAGGAGCTCACCCCATCATGCGGCACTTGGGCTTCCAACTGCTAACCTTCTGATCTTCCGATCATCAGAATTGGTGTCTTAACCACTAAGCCACCACATCCCTTTAGCCCACATAATTTGTAGGGGGAAAGCTAATAATGGCGGTTACAAGACTTAGCAACAGAACTGACCTTCAGACCAATGTTGACACTATCAGCATCCAGGACACTGAAGACTCGTGAAGTAAGACCATCTCCCATGTCTCTAGCCAGCCAACATTTGCAAACAAAGGTGTACATGAGACCTTTGGTGGGTATGACAATGCTTATTTCTTCTAAGAGCCAGGAGCTTTCTGGTGTGGCCCCATCATGGCCCACCTGCAGAACCCAGTAAGGAAAAAAAACCATGCTGTTGGTCTAAACAAAAGCAAATGAAAAGTCTCTGTGCGGGCAGGGCTATCAGGAAAGAAGATGCCTTGCAGTGATCAGGAGTTTGAACAGAACCATAATCTCATCCACAGTGTTACCCTAAAAGGTGTGTGTGTGTGGGATGCCCTTAGGGACTCCACCAATAGTGTCATTGTGTCCTTGGTATTTGGGAGGAATTATTCGCTCAAAAGGAGGCCTGAGAGAGAAGGATAACTTCAGGGATCTTTCCTCCTATGTGTAACAGTACTCACTGCAGAGCGACTCTGGTTTTAATGAATAACAATGTTTTATTTTGGAAATGTGCAAAGATGCACTCAAACACATAAAACCAAAGCAACCTTAAGAATCATACAAGGCTAACAGAAAGACAGGTGTGAAGCGTTGGATAGTAAGATATCGGGAATTAGAAGGGGTGATAATTACCAGTCCTGAAGAGAGTTGCCCATGGAAGCTGAAGAGTGCCTCAGACAACATCTGAGGGGAACAGAGTGAGAGGGTCCTTATGTGTGCATAAGGTCTGTGAGCAAACTGTGAGCAAGGTACCTATGTCTGGGATGGATAGTTGTATCCTATTTCATAGTCTTGAGAGGTGTTTGATGTTATCCCATGGGTGTAACAAAAGCTGTGATGGTTTTCCCATGGAATTGACAAAAGGAACTGGATCAGCTGATGCCTTTAACTTTGGAGTGACAAAACCTTGATAGGATTTGAGACAACCCATGGATAGTTGGACAGGAAAGGTAAATAGGAACACAGCCTGGGGTGGGGTGGAGTGGAGGTAGGGCCTTTAACTGCCTTTGTGATGGGACTTGCTTAATCTCCATTGAGGGGAAGTGTGAAGAGCCTGAGGGAGGATGGAATAAGCAGCAAGCCCATTTACCTTTTATTTTACTAACATCTAGGTCTCCCACATGGCCAGTGTGCTTTCTCACATGTGTTAGAGCAGGGGTAGGCAACCTTTCCCCTTTAAGGGCCGAGGGACTTCAGCTCCCAGAAGCCTCAGCCATGTTGGCCAATAGTCCCATGTTGGCCAATAGCTCCTGGGATTCTGGGAGCTGAAGTCCCTCGGCCCTTAAAGGGGAAAGGTTGCCTACCCCTGTGTTAGAGCCAGTGTGCCTTCTCACATGTGTAACTTCCTAGTGTTCCAAAGGCCATCATGACCTCTTAAAAACATGCCTGATGTCAGATATCGAATATGAAAATATGAAACCCCATGTTCAGCAAGAGGGATGTAGGATATGCTAACAACAGGCAGAGAGAACTATTCAGAGCTTGGAAACATTATTTTGACTACAGGTCTCATGTAGCCCACAAGCGAGTAGGCATGCTAGTTAGGGAGTCTGGGAATTATCATCAAAAGAGGTAACTTTATCAAGTTCTGAAAGCATCAGTATGGAAAACTGCAATTGTAATAGTGTATACCAGGGGTAGGCAACCTTTCCCCTTTAAGGGCCGAGGGACTTCAGCTCCCAGAATCCCAGGAGCTATTGGCCAACATGGGACTATTGGCCAACCTGGCTGAGGCTTCTGGGAGCTGAAGTCCCTTGGCCCTTAAAGGGGAAAGGTTGCCTACCCCTGGTGTATACAGCCAGATACAGGGAGAAAGGGGGAAGGAAGGAAGGAAGGAAGGAGAAAGCAGAAAGCCATAATATCAGATATACATTTAAGTGCTCATCTATCAATGTGATATAAAGCATCCTCTGTCAGCAATATCCCCTGCACTCTACATTGGATAAATAAGACAGTCTCTATGGAAGAGGATAAATGGACACACATTTGATACTAGAATTGACAATATTCATGAACATTTGAATCTTCCTAGGCATACAATCAATGATTTCCAAGTTGCTGTTCTGGGACAAAAAATAATAATTCAGAATAAGATAGGAGAGAGAAACAGCTGACTGGGATATATTCACAGTCCCAGTCCATTAGCAGTGATATGAACAGAGACAATGGTGTTTTGTTACAGATTGTGCATAAAACAAGTGCATTTCTTGACTCACTGGGAGTATCACTTTGCAGATTGTAACTGAAAGTGAAATGAGTATGGGTGATAAATTCCAGGCAACGGGGTGCTTTCTCTTTCCCAAAAACCCACATGGCTTCCCAGGCTCTGGTATGGAGTGGGAAGGCCAGACAGTCAAAGGAAGTCTAGTTGGCTGGCAGAGTGTGGAGCTTGGAAGAAAATGTAGGGTTCATTCAGGTCCACTCCTGGCCCATTTAGGCTGCTTCTCTCACCATCCCAAAAGTCAATAGCCATGGCATTAATTTTGTACTCCATCAGAGCACCTGACTAAGTGGATTAAAATTCATGAAAGCTCACATGAAAATAAATAGTCTCACAGATGCTGTGAGTGCCCCCCTCCTTTTCCCCTTTTATCTTCAGTTTTAGTGGACAAACTGCTACATTAATGAGTTCACAGTTGCACAGTGGCAACCTGCACATTTACTTAAAATATTTCCTACTAAGTACAAGTGGGTTTATTCTTTCATAAAATAATTTAGGATAGCACCCTTAATTTACAGATGGAAACTGCAACAAAATGTCCCAGTGGAAACAAGTAAGAATAAGGTAAATGAAAAGATGAACACCAGAAAAAAAGGGAGGGCCACATCTAAATAAAACAAGAAGGGAAACGGAAAAAAATGGGAAAAACATATAACAGAAGTGTTGCTATGCTGGGGTCAAAATGAAGGCATTTTCCCATAATAAGAATTCTGCTCTTCAATTAAATTTTCGTACAATCCCCAAATTTCTAAAACATTAGTTGAGTGTTTAGAAAAGATGAACACCAGAAAAAAAGGGAGGGCCACATCTAAATAAAACAAGAAGGGAAACGGAAAAAAATGGGAAAAACATATAACAGAAGTGTTGCTATGCTGGGGTCAAAATGAAGGCATTTTCCCATAATAAGAATTCTGCTCTTCAATTAAATTTTCGTACAATCCCCAAATTTCTAAAACATTAGTTGAGTGTTTAGAAAGACAGTTTAAGTATCCAAAGGAAAGGGGCAGGCAAAGTTATGAAGGAAATGCAAACACCGCAGTAGAAGAATTCTAGTCAGTGGTCTAGTCAAGTCTTTTACTCCCAGTCTCGAGTCAGGTCTCAGGTCTCTGCCTTCTAGTCTCAAGTCGAGTGTCAAGTCCTTGTAAGATCCTTTCAGGTCAAGTCTCAACTTCGGGGGCCAGCTTTAATAGAAAAAAAGGAGACAAGGTGTGTTTCTCAGAGGGGAACAGCAAATGCATTAGGCAATGGGCTTGAGCATCTACTCAGCATCCTGTCCTTGCTGCACATCAGAGGAGCCTCCTAAAGCTTTTGAAAAGATTTAGAAGGATCCTTCTGCCTCAAGCCTGTTGCCTAACATGTTTACTGTTCCTCTCCAAGAAACGCATCCCACGTTCCAGTAGCCTGTCTTGCCTGCTGCTCAAAGTGAATGACCAGCAAGTTAGTCACGAAAAATACAGTTGTCCCTCCATATCCACAGATTCTTTATCCATGGATTCAACCATTCCCAGCTTGGAAATATTTTTTAAAATATAAATTCCAAAAAGCAAACCTTGATTTTGCAATTTTGTATAAGATACACTATTTTATTATGTCACTGTATTTAACAGGACTTGAGCATCCATGGATTTTGGTATCCACAGAGAATCCTGGAACCAAAACCCAGAGGATACCAAGGGCCTACTGTATAGAAGTGGCAGGTCAGTGTATCATTTACTGCTGAGTCCAAATCGAGTCAATGAAGAGACTTGAGTCCAAGTCAATTGACTGGAGACTATGGGGCTATACAGACGGCCCCTAAGGGGCATCTCTATGCCGCCCCTGGGAGTGCCAGATCAGGGCCATGGCAACTGTATGCTGTGGCCCCAATCTGGCACTTTGCCATTCCAAAAAGAGCTGGCAAATGCTGCTGCTTTTGGGAGCATCAAAAAGCTGCCCTTACCGCCTCTGCCGTGGCTCTTCTCACTCCTTTGGCGCAGTGTGTCTAAACACTGCACCAAGGGAGCACCCTGACACTATGTGTCGTGTGGTGGGGTGCATGGTGTGACAGTAGCATCAGAGTGGAGTCAGGGTGGCCAGTGTGTGGTTGCCATGCCCCAACTCCACCCCCATGTCAGCCCTTTTGGCTGGTCTGTACAGGCCCTACATCACTAGTTCTAGATGTAAATAATGTTTGATGGGCTAATTTAAAGACTGAAGGAAAAATGTATGGGGAGCGCATTATTCTTATATATCGAGGGGGGGGGAATGCTCTCATCCCCTCCCATACACACTAACTTATAACTGAAAAAGTTTGAGAAAATTGTGAACAATTTTGATTTGGCTCTGTTGGCCAGCACACCCATTGGAAATGTTTCTATGTTGGGACTACAGCTCCCAGAGTTCCCCAGACCATCACTGAAAATCTCAGCAGCTTTTTCTTTTCCATTTCCTGAACTTGTATGACTCCACTTCACTTCGAGATATGAGAATTCTCTCTACCCAACACTGTCTGAACCACCCAACAAATTACAAATAGTTCAGACTTCTCTCCAAGAACCTCAGTGTGTGTGTCAGTGACAAATTACTTGAGAGATTAATTTTCGGCACATTCTTATCAGCATAATTATGTATCCCAATCACTTCAAGGAAGCCTCTCCCAGTCAATCAGCTTAATGAACAATCTGCTCACAGAAAGCAACACTGGAAGTGATGATGGTTCATCATGTTCAAAGAAAAAGTTGTTCTTCATTAGACGAGGCGCCAAAGCCTTTTAGCTTCCCCCTTTTGAACAAAGAAATGATTTCTCAGTCCAACCTCAATATCTTAATAACTTAAAAATCATACAACAAACTGTCCCCATCTGAAATGATAGATCTCTTGTACATCTCCTTCATCCTGCCTTAAAGAATAGCAATTGATCACTTTTCTCTAACTGTTTCAGTCACACCATTATTATCCTGCAGAAAATGAGAGCTAATGACCTAGGAAACTGAGCAGATCTGCTGTGAGATGCATGGATGCTCAGACTCCCTGAACAGTGTGATGGGAATAAGGAAAATGGACTCTGACATTTCTCACTGGCAGTTTCTCCTATCTTCTTTGGCCAAATACTCTACAATACTTCATTGGGAGAGCAAAAATTCTCCCAGGGTTTCTCTACTCTGTTTCTACTAGCAGGCAAAGACCTTAATATTTAGGCAAGACTTTGGTTGAAAGAGAGCCAGTGTGGTATAGTGGTTTGACAAGGACTCTAATAATAATAATAATAATAATAATAAATTTTATTTTTATCCCGCCCCTCTGCATAGCAATCGGGGCGGCTCACAACAATTAAAATACAATAATTAAAATACATTTAAGTATCCCGATCCCTCCACCCATCCCTCCCACCCCTTAAGACCGAATTAAACTAGAAAAAATTAAAACAAGGTCAATAAAAACAGAGTGATAAAATAATAGTGACAACACAACAGAGAGTCTGGGGAGAGGATTCAATATTCATTGAATAGAGTAGGTTTGAATTCCCTCTCAGCCATGGCTGAGACTCTAGAGTAGGTTTGAATTCCCTCTCAGCCATGGAAACCCACTGGGTGACCTTGAGTAAGTTACATTCTCTCAGCCTCAGAGGATGAAAATGGTAAACCTGCTCTGAACAAACCTTGCTAAGAAAACTCTATGGAGGGTTCACCTTAAGGTTGCCATAAGCCAGAAATGACTTGAGGGTACACAACAACAAGGACTTTGGCTGTTAACTCATGTGGCAGATGGCTCTTTTAAAGATAAAGCTGTGCTTTTATCTTTCTCATTATGTTTTAAATGTGAGTTTTGAAGTGTTTTATTTATTTACTACCTTTTATTTATTTACTTGTTCAACTTATACCCTGCCTTTCTCTCACCAAGAGTCAGGAGACTGCTAACTTCTAACTGTGTTTTTTATGGAATTGTTTAATTGCTTCTAAAAATTATTCTTTTATCTTAAGATTTTGAGCTGTACTTTGCTTTGTTTTGTTGAAAGCCACTTTTGGTCTCTTGATCCGAGAAAGAAGGGTATGGTCCTGTATTTTGGAGAGTGTTCACAACTCCAGTGAATTCTTTTGAAGGCCCTTAAGGAAGGCCTACTGTGGCCAAAATGCGTTGGGCTTTTTAAGAATTAATAAACACTTGACCATCTTTTAGCATGTGGCGCTTGTCTCCTCTTTGTTTGCTTCTGTTAAGGCAGGCCACAGGGCCTTCATACTCCCCTCCAAAAGCTTTTGAAATAGAAACAGAAGTGGACTTCCAGCTACATCTGTATCTTTCAAGTATTTCTGGACCTCCTGTGTCCCTGAGGACAGAAAATGATCCCTGGACTTTTCAAAATTGCTTACCCTTTTATACATTTATTCTAAGTTCAGATGACTTTCTGAGGAATGATTACATCAGTTCTGAAAGGCAGGACTAAACCATCTTCTGGGTGTAGAAACCTATCAAAGAAGGACCTGCTATCATATGGAGAATTTCCATGCTTTGAGAAGGACATTCAACAAAGCAGTGATTATTGGTGTCTTCCATGTTTGGGGTGCAGTGTATCTGCTCTTTGGTTTAATTCCAGACTTTAAAGGAATGTTCCAGGATGCTTGCTATTCAAAAGATAGCATTCAGCATCTTGGGTACGTCCTACAACCCAGAATGGATTCACCCCTCTCCTAACATGGCTATCAGTGCAGCCATGACACAACCCAGTCTTGTACAATCTGTTGCCATTCTGATGTATTGCAGCACAACTCTCAAAATGGATTCCATCCCAGGAGAAAGATGGGATATGATCATGCTGTCTGGCCAGGATGAAAATCATAGCCACCCAACACACCAATAGGCAACCACTCTATATTTGGCATGTGGATATTTATATTATGCTGTGAGGATGTTGGATTGCAGCCACTGAAAGTTTGGTTTATGATACCCAAATATATTTCTCCAAAGCTTCAAAAACAGCCTCAGCTAAGAATAATGTGTCTCCTCTGAATTAATGTCTGGAGCAAGTAATGGGCTGGATGAGGGGAAACAAACAGAAACTGAATCCAGACAAGACAGAGGTGCTTGCTATTAAGAGTCCTAATCTGGGTTAGGAGGTATGTCAACCAGTTTTGGAAGGGATTGCACTTCCCTCTGAAAGACTATTTGCAGCTTTGGAGTGCTCCTGGATCCATCTTGCAAAACATCAACCCACATAGATGTGATGGTCAGGAGTGCTTATTGGCAGCTTCCGCTGATACACCAGCTGTGCCCCTGCCTAGAACTGGAGAACCTAAAGATGGTCATGCACATTCTGGTAATTACCAGGCTGGACTTTTGCAATATGCTCTACAGTGGACTAACTTTGTATCAAGTTTGAAAACTTCAATTAGTCCAAAACACGGAAGCCAGATTGATTGCTGGTACATCTAGGACAGAACAAATCACACCAATATTAAAACCACTCCACTGGTTACCAGTTAGTTTCTGGGCAAAGTACCTGTTGGTTATTACCTTTTAAAGCCCTATATGGTTTGGGTCCAGGTTACCTACAGGATAACCTCCTCCCATATAATCCGCCCCATATGCTTAGGTCCTCTGAGGGGCATTTACTTCAACTGGCCAAGTCTAGGTTGGTAACTGTCACCCAGAGGATACTTTCATTAGCTGCCCCTAGACGAGATTCAAGGATGGATCTTCAGTCTTATATACATTAGGAAATTTCACACTTCTTGTGGTTAGAAATGACTTCTAATCCTAGTTTATGAATGGGCAAGGCACAGCCATTCACTCTTTGCACCCTGGCACATCATTTATAACGCATTTGCTGGCTTTTCAAAGCTGGAAGTCATTCTTGTCTCGGTCTCCCCGTGTTCTCAGAAAGGTTTGGCAAATTCCAACTGGCACAGATGCTGCGAGGTTATAATAATGAGATATGATAGATTTGTCAAAGAGGAAGTGGGACAAGATTAGCCAAAAGACCATTCTAGCCAGAATGCCATATGGAACAGAATGAGAGAAGACGCAAAGCCCTGAGGAAAAAGGGGGAAACAAGACATGATTAGAGCCAGGGGAAGCTCAGAAGATCCTACACACTGCCAAGAAGTTGGTAATAAAGAGCAAGGGCTGGTTGTGTTTACTGTGAGCTCTGCAAATAATATTCTGTACTCAGGGGATCCACATAGATGCTAGTCTCCAGAGACTAAGACACAGAGTAGTGGATTCAAGCTACAGGAAAGGAGATTCCACCTATACATTAGGAAGAACTTCCTAATAGTAAGAGTTGTTTGAGAGTGGAATATGCTGCCTCTAAGTGTGGAGGTTTTAAAACTTCTTTCTTTGGAGCTTTTAAAACAAAGACTGGATGGTCATCTACCAGGAGTACTTTGATTGTGTATTTCTGCATGGCAGAAAGTTGGACTGGATGGTCCTTGGGGTCTCTTCCAAATCTGTGATTCTATGATTCTATAGAGGTTACCAACTGAACAAATTTACATAATCTCTCCCTCTGCCATAATTTATTCCAGTTTTGTTACTAATGGGAACAAGATATGGAGCTAAGAAGGAACGTAAAAGAATCTCTCTTCCCAATATCTTCTCTCTTGTCCAGCATCACCTTTGTTTTTTGAAGTTCCTTAGCAGAAAGTGGCTGAAACATATCAAGATAGTGAAGTCGAAGGCTTTCACAGCCAGCATCTGTGGGGTTTTGTGGGGTTTTCGGGCTGTGAGGCGGTATTCTAGTAGAATTTCTTCCTCACATTTCGCCTGCATCTGTGGCTGGCATCTTCAGAGAATAATAATAATAATAATAATAATAATAATAAATTTTATTTATATTCCGCCCTTTGGGGACCCAATCAGGGCGGCTTACAACAATAAAACCATACAATATATCCCAAAACATAATCCCTCCCCCCCTTAAAACAGTATTAAATCAAATGAAAATTAAAACTACAAATTCGAACAATTAAAAAAATTAAAAACTTTACAAGCATAAGATTGGCCCAAGGCAATGTTCTTCATCCATCAGTAGATGGGGCCACATGAAGATCATTGGGGGTGGGAGTACCCGAGGCAGGGATAATTAATCTGGAAAGGCCTGCCGGAAGAGATCCGTCTTGATAGCCTTTTTAAAGCTGTCTAACGATGTTAACTGACGGATCTCATCCGGCAGGCCGTTCCAGAGTTTGGGGGCGACAACTGAAAAAGCCCTCTGGGAGGTAGCCGCAAACCTCGATTTCTGAGGCTGCAGCAAATTCCTCCCAGAGTAGCGGAGAGCGCGGGGAGGATTGTATGGGAGGAGACGATCCCTGAGATAGCTTGGACCCAAGCCATTTAGGGCTTTAAAGGTGATAACCAACATCTTGCACTGGGCCCGGAAGCTGATAGGCAGCCAGTGGAGGGACCTCTAAACCGGAGTAATGTGGTCCCTCCTAGATGTTCCCGAGATAAGCCTGGCTGCCATATTTTGTACCAGCTGTAATTTCCAAACCAAGCACAAGGGTAGCCCCATGTAGAGCGCATTACAGAAATCAAGGCGTGAGATTACCAGTGCGTGCACAACAGTCTCGAGATCCCTTACTTCCAGAAAAGGGCGCAGCTGGCATATCAGCCGAAGCTGATAACAGGAGCTCCTGACTGTCGCATTTACCTGATTTGTCATCAGGAGTGACGAGTCAAGGAGCACCCCCAGACTGCGAACACAGTCACTGGAGGAGAGTGTGGCTCCATCCAGGACTGGAGGTTGCAACCCAATTCTTGGTTTCGGGGCCGCTACCGTGAGCACCTCTGTCTTGTCCGGATTCAGTTTCAATCTGTTTTTCCTCATCCATCCCATTACCGCCCGAAGACATTCATTGAGAGAGGAGATGCCATTGGAATTCGAGGCTGACGAACGAGACACGGAGAAATAGATTTGGGTGTCATCACCGTACTGATAACACCCAGCACCATAACTCCGTATAATCTCACCCAGCGGCTTCATATAGATGTTAAACAACATCAGGGACAAGATAGCCCCCTGAGGGACCCCACAAGTGAGCTCCCTCTTGCTAGAGCTACTGTCCCTGAGCAGCACCCTCTGGGACCTACCCGAGAGGAAGGACCGGAACCACTGCAGAGCAGTGCCCCCGATACTTAACCCCCTCAGGTGGTCCAAGAGGATGCTGTGATCTATCATGTCGAAAGCCGCTGAGAGGTCTAAGAGCACCAACAGGGTCACACTACCCCTGTTGATGCTCAGACGCAGATCGTCGGTCAAGGCAACCATGGCAGTCTCAACCCCAAAGCCTGTCCTGAAGCCGGTTTGAAATGGGTCTAGATAATCGGTTTCATCCAAGACAGCTTGGAGCTGAAGAGCAACCGCCCTCTCGATTACCTTGCCCAAAAATGGCAACAAAGAAACAGGCCTGTAGTTACTCATATCCAGGGGGTCCAGGGAAGTTTTTTTTTTCTTCAGAAGCGGCCTAACAGCCGCCTCCTTTAAACAAGATGGAACATATCCTTCCCTGAAGGATGCATTGATGATATCTGTGAGAAATCTCCTCAATGCATCCCCCCCTTGATGGCCAGCCATGATGGGCAAGGGTCGAGAGGGCAGGTTGTTTTCCTCACCTTACCAAGCAGCTTGTCCATGTCCTCGGTACTCACAAATTGCAGCTGATCCAGGATAACTTCATCGACGGAGTTGCTGGACACCTCGCCTATAGATTCTGCTACAATAGTGGCATCTAAGTCGGCTCATATATGAGAGATTTTATCTGCAAAGAAGATGTTAAACACGTCACAGCAGGCTGTTGTTGGGTTAAGTAGGGGATTTGGCACAGGGGACATCTGTGTCATTTCCCTCACCACCCTAAACAGCTCTGCTGGACGGGACTCTGCAGACGCAATACGTGCAGAGGAGAAGGCTCTCTTTGCTGCAAGTATTGCCTCCCAATAGGAACGAAGACAGTTCCTATGGCGAGTTCTGACAGATAAGAGTCGAGTCTTCCGCCACTTGCGCTCTAGTCATTGACCAAACCGCTTCATCCTCCTAAGCTCTGGTGTATACCATGGCCTACGATTTGAAGCGAATTGGCAAGGACACTTGGGAGCAATCATGTCGATAGCCCTGGTAAGATCGGTGTTCCAGGTGTTGACCAGAGCATCAACAGGCATTCCCAACCATTGAGCCCTCTAAGGCTTTCTGGAATCCTATTGGATCCATTAGCCTTCGAGGGCAGACCATTCTAATGGGTCCACCCCCCCCCCCGGTGGGACGGATGTTGGCTCTAAGTTCCATCTTGACCAGGAAATGATCCATCCATGACAATGCGGAGGTACTTACGCCCACGGATATTCCTGTTCCGTACTGAAGACCGCATCAAGTGTATGACCTGCACAATGTGTGGGCCCAAGGACCAATTGGGATAGGCCGATGTTTGTCATGGTCTCCATGAACTCCCGAGCCGCACCTGTTAAGCTGGTCTCGAGCGGGATGTTGAAGTCCCCCAAGACTAAAAGTCTGGGAGTCTCCAACAGCAGTTCAGAGACCAGCTGTGTCAGCTCGGTCAGGGAGTCTGCTAGACAACGGGGTGGCCGGTAGACTAGCAAAATCCCCAAACTATCCCTGGTCCTCAGACTTAGGTACATACACTCGAAGTGGACTGTGTTCCGGACAGGTATCCTGGTCAAGGTATGGTGCCATAGAGGTGTTGGTGGTATATATACTGTGTGGCCCCTGGTTGAGTGGATGTGATTTGCATGTTAATCTGTGTATTGTTCTGTTGTTGAATGGCAAGGCCTTAGGGTAGGAGGGTACATGAGAAGGATTAGCGTCTATTTAATTAGTAGTCCATTGTCTAAAGATGCCAGCCACAGATGCAGGTGAAACATCAGGAAAAAATTGTCCTAGAACACAGCCTCACAGCCCCCAAAACCCACAAAAACCCATATCAAGACAGCTTTGCAACCACAGCAGATATTCATTTACATTAAATCAGAGGTGGGCAAATGTTCAGAGGCCAATATTCTGCCCTAGGGCCCTCTGAACAAACCCCCCTTCCCCAAAACAACAACAATCCTCCATAACAACAACAACAACAAAAAAAAAATCAAAACTGCAAGTAGCCAGAAATTGGTTTGTTTGTTTGTTTTTTAAAAAAGACGCAGGTGGAACAACACCCACAAAACACAAGTCCCAAGATTCCATAGCACTGGGCCCTAGCAGTTAAAGTGGTGGCAAAATGCATTATTTCTGCAGTGCAGACTGGATCTTGAGAAGACCTATCAGCCACAACTAAAAGGAAATTTCCTACATCTCTTTTTCTATAATATCTTAAGCCACTACTACCTCACCCCTGCCCCCCGGCCTGTCTTTGCTCCCAACCATCCTCGTAACACCCTGATCCATTTCAGACTCTTTATTTTCTTCCACTCCATTTTCCCACATTCTCCATCTTCCTTCCACCAGACCTTCTGTCACTTCCCGCTGAGAGGAAAGGCATCCGTCAACAGCCTGCCAAGAGGAAAAGACTGTGCGGTTCCTCTGCAGGACTGCTGAGACCAAATGTATTTGATGCTGCTTTTTGTGTTTGCCACCTCAATCACAGGGATGGTTCTGTCAGAGAAATAAATGTCAGGAACATCTGTAAATGTGAAAATAGAAAAATCGATAACACCACTATACTCAAGGAATATCCACCAAAAAAGGGCTGCTGGTGGTGGTTTGAATCTGTATTATTTTCCTGGGAAGCTTCACTTCCCCAGCCCAACCATAGCTTGGCAACAGGAGCCCTATATTCAGTAGCCTCTTGAGGGATAACCTAGCTGGGATACCATTTGCAATTGTGGGAATAGTTTTTTAAATAAATGGCAATCTGGATTGGGACCCTGGTGTGGGCATAGGGCAGCTTTCCACAGCTTGGAAAAATTACTTTTTTGGAATAAATCTCCCAGGATCCCCCAACCTGTGTATGTCTTTTAAAGTTCATTGTGCAAGGGGGTACCCAGTGCAAGAAGGTATATTCAGTACTCCTTGTGCATGCCCCTTCCCCCAGGATAGACATGCTTGCTTCAAAGGGTAGACATGCACTGCATTGGCCATTTAATGAGTGAATTCAAAGATATAGCTGTGTTAGGGCCTTTGCAGACTGCCAGAAATAGTGCAAATTGAGTCCACTTTAACTGCCTTGGCTCAGTGCTAGGAAAGCATGGGAACTGTAGTTTATTGTGGCACCAGAGCTTTCTGACAGAGAAGGCTCAATGTCTCAGAAAAAAAATTACAATTCCCATGATTCCCTAGCACTGAGCCAGGACAGTTAAAGTGGTCTCAAGCTGCATTATTTCTGGCAGTCTGTAAAGGCCTTTAGTCTGTAGAATCAGTATGTAGAGAGATCTTGTAGCACTTTTGAGACTAAGTGAAAGAAAGAAATTGGCAGCATGAGATTTCATAGACTTCAGTCTACTACTTCCTCAGATGCATTTAATGAGTGGTTTGCTACAAACCACAAAGAGAATGATCCTGATCTACTTTCTCTCACCCTAAGATCAGTGGTGGGTAAAGTGCAGCCCTGCAAATATTTTTGGAATGAAACTCCCATGAGCCCTAACCAGCATAGCCAATGATGCAGAATGATGGGAATTGCAGTCCAACACCTGCAGAGCCACACTTTGGCCACCCTGCCCAAGATTTGTTTATGTATTATTTTTAGTTTTAGTTAGTTAGTTTAATATTGTTTTATAATCTTGCATTTGTCTGTTTGTTTTACATTATACTGCATTGCTTTTTTGTATTTCTGTCTGGATAATTTTTTTTACAATAGAATTGCATTAGTGGGAGGAGTACATGTGTGACTGTATGCCTTTGACAGGGTTGACTGCTGTTGGTGCGCTTTGTAAAGAGTCATGTAGACTATATAAATAATAAGTGGTGGTGGTGATGATGATGATGATGATGATGATAACAAGAACAACCTTCATATCTTCCTTGTGTGGTTCCCAAAAATATCTCAGCGGACAGCTGTAGGGAATGGAACACTGAACTAAATTATGGGTGGGGAATGTTTGACCAGATGATGTTGGATCCTTATAGCATTTACATTTCTATACAGCTTATCAGTGAACTCAGCACTCTCTAAGCAGTTTACAATCTGTAAGCCAATTGTCCCCAACAAACTGGGTATTCCTTTTACCACCTTACGAAAGGATGGAAGGCTGAGTCAGCCTTGGAGCCCTGGGATCGAACTCACAACCTTGTGGTTGCAGTACTGACATTTAACCACTGTGCCACCAGGGCTCCTTAACTAGCATAGCCAGTGATCATGGGAGTTGCAATCTGGAGGACCACATATTTCTTACTCTTTGCTATATGATATCGTCTTCTCATCCAGAAGGGCAGACACATAAAAGTGTAATGCCCATGTGAGACCAGCCACACTATAGAGAGTCTTGAGAAAGAGTATTGTTTTGAAAAACTGCAATGAATGATAAGTCTATGTAAATTGTGCTTCTTGGACCCCTGGTTATATAATGGTTCCTGTGCTGGGAGGAATCTTTAATCGGTGAGCATTGCTTATGAGCTATGATTAATGGTCTCCTAGGAGAGGTCTCCCAAGGTCTGGCAAGCTGTGAAAACAATTTTCATGTCAAGCTAGAAAATTATACAAGAATTTCTCCTCGCTGCAGGCCATTTATGAAATCCAATCTCTGATAGAGATCAACACTTTGTCAAGCCTTTTTTTTCTTTTTCTTTTTAAAAACTGCACTTACAGATTTTTAAAACAATGTAGAGAGCCATCCCAAATGGCATGCCACACAAACACAACCAATTCCCAAATCGTTTCCCAGAAGGATAGCTGTCTTATTCTGCTGAAGGAAGAACAACAATGAGTGCTCTGGCACTTTTAAGATTCACAGATTTATTAGGACGAGAGATTTCATGAACTGCAGTACACTTTATCTGATGCATGATGCAACACAGGAAGCACAGACAAGGGCAAGCACATTATTAAGAGTGGTCATTCATAAAACAGCTGCTACCTAAGACACAAAACACTAGTGACAAATGTTTTGTGAATGGCCACCATTAATAAGACACTGACACTGCCCGCCTTTCATTTCTGCTTTTCATTTCACTCTGACCTTGCATTTAACAATATCCATCTCCCCCCAAGTCATGTGTGTATTTATCTGCAACTCAGGACAAAATTTCGTGCACCTGATGAAGTAGAGTGAAGTCATGCCATCACAAAAGGAGAAATCTTTACACAAGAGAATGAGAGATTTTATCATCTTGCATGCAAAATGGATGTCTGTGTGGTGTTTTGTTCTGTTTTCAGTAAAGGAAGTGAATATTTATGGGTCGAGTCTTCACGATCTGCAATCTACCAAACTTGCTGTGTCCCTACCAAGATATGTATTTCGCTTGGGAACTTCCTTGTCTTTACAATTGAAATCAGATAAAACTGGGAGTAGTGCGCATGCGTGCGTGGACGCCATTTTGGAACACAAAATGGCATTTTGTGTCGCGCATGCACAGCAGCGACAGCAGCGGCAGGACCGGCCACGGGCTGGTTGAAAGGGGCTGGGTTCGGCCCCCGGGCCGTAGTTTGCTGACCCCTGTGCTAAATATTTCTTCCTCTTTTGCTTCAATGAAGTCTTTGATAGCCAAGCCAAACAAACAGGTTGGCAAAATTATTAAATATGTAGTGAGTTTATATATTTATAATAAGCTTGTGGTTACCGTTTCTTACTCTTATATTTGAACAAAGCAACCTCTACCCCGAAACACTTTCAACTCTAAATCCTCACTCTCCAATTATTGATTTTCACACTCTTTCTCTCTCTCCATACAATCATTATCCAGCTCACTCGAACTTTCTATCCCATTCACTCCTTCTCTCCCTCCTCCTTGTTTTTGCACTTTACCTCATTTACTCTAAAATACCAAGTTAAAATACACTTCAGTCTCATAACTCCTTGTCCCTGCCTGCATGGGCCAAATAAAATGGCCTCCCCCATCCTCTCATTGGGGAGTCTGGGGGCGTTATCACACGCGGCGGCAAGAAAGCGGCATGGAATCAATCCAGAACCATACCGGAATAGACCCCGCAGCTTCAGACAAGAAAGCAGCATCATTCCGGTATGGTTCTGGTCACGGCAGATGTAATTCCTCAAAAGAAGAGGAATTGCAAAGAACGAGGATGATGCTGCAATGCGCCGGGGATGGCACTGGATGGGGCGGGGTTTGCGATGTCGTTTGAACACAGGGGCAAAGGATCCGGAATGGGATGGGGATGGTACGGGGATGGGACTGCTTTAGACCCCGTGTGATAACGTCCTGGATGATGCAGGGTCTGCCCAATCTCAATCCCAGAGTCTGGTATAAACAGTTCAGACAATTTCCAGCCTGTTCAGCACTAAACTCAGGATATATCATTCTTAAAATGGACTTTAAAAACTCACTGCTCCAGATCAACAAACTATCAATGTGACTCTGCAAAAGCGTGCAGCAATTCACATAATACACCTATATGTAGACTAGCCCACAGACAAAGAAAAATGACAGCATTTACTCAGATCAAGAATATAAGCCTTCTTGGTCCCTGCAGTACATTCAATTTCAAGTGCAGGGACAGGGGCTACGCATCATATGCATATATGCATAGGTACATGAATGCACACACATGCACATGCCTAGAAGCAGGAAAATAGTGATTGGGAAGTGGGAATTCTGGCAATGGGAAGACACATTCTCCCAATAATTTCAGAAGCCAAGGAGAAGCATGCACACCTGCACAGGGAATAGCCAAGACCCTAAGTGTCACAGGTTGTACACCTCTGAGCTAAAAGGACTGATGGTTCACATATTTTCCAACATTTCACAAATTAAAACTGGGATGTACAGCCAAGCAGCGACAGCATACGTTCAAGATGACAAATGTTATTAAAGAGGAAGAATACACACACACACACACACAAAGGAGATTATCACATTGTATTTAATGCAACTTATCTCTGATGCGATGCAGTCACATTTAATTTTAAAACCGGATGTTATCACACGCAGCTGCAGCTGGGCGAGTGCAACCCATATGCAGCCTGGATCCCAGCCATGCTTATCCAGTGGTTTTTCAAAAATGGGAGCTTGCTGTTTTTAAAAGCCACTGGATAAGTGTGGCTAGGTCCAAGCTGCATACAGGTTGCACTTGTCCGGCCACAGCTGTGTGCGATAACACCCAGTTTTAAAACTAAATGTAACTGTATCCCATCAGGAATAAGTTGCTTTAAATACAATGTGATAATCTCCTTAGGCTGCCATAGTTTGCTTTTGCCAGAGTCCACAGGGAAAGGCAAGATCTTATCCTTTCTTTTCTTCTCCTCCCTGCTGAGGTAACCGACTACAAACTACTTTGACACTTTAAACTCAGCTTGCAGACACTCAAGTGAAGGGAGGACAAGGGAGAGAGTGGGAGGAGAAGAGAGAAACTGTAACAGTTAAAAAATGGGGGAAACAAATGGTTAATTGGGACTGTTCCTGCCAAACTGGAATAGTCTGAGGTTATGGTTTCAATTCACTATAAGACATCTTCATACGTGAGACTCTTCAATGTCTCTGTTCCTTTTTAGGTAACTGCTGGATTGTCAGCATCTCTGACCTTCCATACTTCCAGATGTCACACTTCAATCCTGTGGCTTACCTCTATTTTTTTTAGTTCTTCAACATCCCGTCCCATAACGTAGAATTTCTCCACAGAGGCATCTGCAAATTCATCCTGTCCTTCTGGGAGATCAAGCCACAGCCGTTCTGTTCGAATATTCTGAGGTCCCATCATGATAAGGAAAACTCGACTGTCAGTGTCAGAACCTAACTCACTACCTGTGGTGACGATGATGTGGTAAGGAATTACTGAAAGACAGAAAAAAGCCAACAAGGCAAATAAAACCAGAGATGGAATGATGTACTTTCATGCTGTGCACATACTTCCATGCTGAAGGTCTCTGGTTCAACCTCCAGTTAAATTGTTTCAAATAGAAAACTATGGGAAAGACTTCAGCTTGTGACCCTATGGAGCCATCCATGCTAGACAATATTAGATTAGGTGAATAATCAGATATAAAGCAGTTTCATACATTCATATAAGATTTACAGAGAAGATGAGTGGCAAATGCATTAAGAACATATAATGTGATGAAAAATAATGTGGACAGTTACAGAAAGACAAGACAATACCAACCATCAATTTTGGGATATGAGATATGAGAGCCTACTATTAGATTCATTGTTGTTACTGCTGCTGCTGTTGCTGCTATTGTTGTTGTTATTATTATCATTGTTGTTGTTATTACAACATTTTCATCTGGCCTTTGTCTCAATACAAGGTGGCTTTTTTGTTGTTGTTGTTGTTGAATACCTTCAAGTCATTTCTGACTTATGGTGACCCTAAGGCAAACCTATCATGGGGTTTGTTCAGAGAAGGTTTGCCATTGCCTTCCCCTGCGGTTGAAAGCATGTGACTTCCACAAGATCACATGGGTTTAATCGCCAAGGTGAGAATCAAACCCTGGTGTCCAGAGTTGTAGTTTAACACTCGCACTACTGCACCACGCTGGCTCACAAGGTGGCTTACTCAGCTTAAAACAAATCCGTCTTTAAGCACTTGCAAAGCCATTAATAAAAACATATCAAGTTTCCTGTTGAAATTCAGTTAAACCATCCGTAAAATTAGAATCACTTAAACCAAATCCATTAAATAGACAAAAAGACAATAAAAACAGCTCACTCGTAAAAGTTCTTGTAGTAAGTTGCTAAAAGCTGGTTAGAGTAGAAAAGTATTCACTTGGATGGTAAAAAAGGGAGCCATCCTAGCTTTCCTAGGGAAGGACTTCCAAAACCTGGGAGGAGACACTGACCAGCCTCTCTCATGTTCTTATCAGGTGTGCCTGTGAAGGTGGAGGGTATGCAACCCTCCCTTGAAGATTTCGACCTGGCGAACAATGGACTTGAGAAATGGTTTCATAAATGGCTACAAGGAACCTTGTGCAGCCACCTTGCTGAACTTAAGCCAGGGTGCTTGTGGGTACCTGAGTAAGCGACCATTTGAGAAGCACTGGGTTCAGCTTACTTGAGCTCAGTTATGGAGGAAAGATGGGATATAAAATGTACTGTTAAATGAAAATCAGTGCTTCATTTCTTGGAGAACTAATGTGTTGACTTTTTTTGTCTTGGTACACAAGGAATGGGGAAAGAGCTAGGCATTTGAAAGTGAAATATGTAACTAGTAGCCATAGTAGCTCAATAGTCAGGCACATGCTAGAACAGTTCAGAGTATATCTGTAAGCATCTTCAGTTAAATATTCTCAGACAGCAGGGCCTGGAGAGTAGATCCTGATCAAACTGGAACCATCTCAAATCAGAGTCTCTCAAACTGTAGGCCAAGGACACATATAGTGGCCCTCAGACTCAGTCCATTTTCAGGTGGGCCTCAGCATCAAAAAATATATCTTTAATGTGTTTTCCCCCAGAGTTATTCACATGAAAGCTTACTATCAGTTTCAGCTGTTAACACCAGCTGCACCCTTTCCTAGAGCTGGAAGATCTAGTACATATGATGATAAACTCAAGGTCGGACTTTTGCAAGGCTCTGTACTTTGGGTTACTTTTGCAGCAAGACCTAACTTCCATTAGTACAAAACATGGCAGCCAACATCTCTTCAAAGACTGAATTAAATGTTCCCTAGAAGACCTTAGTGTACAGAGTGGATTATGTAAGAGAATTGTTACCTTTAAAGCCCTAAATGGTTTGGGGATAGGTTACCTATGGGATTATCTTCTCTGTACATGAAGGTCTTCTGGGGAACATTTAATTCAGTCTTCCAGATGAATTTTAAATTATGATTTTTAAAGTATGACTTGATTGTTTTTAATATGTATTAGTTATATATATGCTTTTACTTGATGTCATGTTTTTTTAACTGGTATCATATGTCTATATTGTTGTATCATAGGGAGAGGCAGATAACAACAACAACAATAACAGAAAATATCTGCACCTGGTATTCTTTACCCACACTTAACATTGTGCATTGTAATTGGTCACTGTAAGGAAAACTTGGAAAAATGTTTGCAAATCTGATTGCTGAGTCGATGTGTCTCTGAAATTTTGAGCCTGGCAAAGAAATAGAGTTCAGGTTAAAGATGAAAGAAGAAGGTGAGAAGAAGTGGCAGAAGATACCATAAGTAAAAATATTTTGAGAGGACCATTCAGGGAGTAGAGTAAAAAATATATTAAAAGCCTCTGGATCACGTCGTTTCGCCTGAAATGGAGAGGCTGAGTCACATTTCTTCAAAAGTCAATGAAGAGTTTTGGTATTGAATTGTCTGTCACAGGAAGTCTTTGTGGTAAAACATTTAGTGATATTTAGTGGTTTCCAAATAAATATTAGATATCGGCAGTGTCCATGGCACTTCCTCCCACTGCTCTTTGCATTGTTACTGCACCACCATTTTGCGACCCAAAGATCTCATTAATTCCTAGCCTTCTCAAATGGGCCACTGATGGACTGACAAGCCATTACACTTTCTCCTGATAGCTAGTTTTCAAGGAATTGTCTCTCTTCTCCTCTTCTCTCCACTCCTCTCCTTTCATCTGCAATCTTTATAACATGAAGAAACAGTAACTTGTTTCCCTGTCTGGACTTCTTGGAGAAACCCAGCCTTCCAAAAATCTATCCCCTCAGAGAAATGTAGGTCTCAGATTTAAGCAGAGTCACAGCCTTAAGCAGGGGTAGGCAACCTTTCCCCTTTAAGGGCCGAGGGACTTCAGCTCCCAGAAGCCTCAGCCATGTTGGCCAATAGTCCCATGTTGGCCAATAGCTCCTGGGATTCTGGGAGCTGAAGTCCCTCGGCCCTTAAAGAGGAAAGGTTGCCTACCCCTGGCCTTAAGTGTCAAATACCCTTTGCTCTGCCCCTTTCCCCCCTATATAATATTGTCTTACATGGCCCATTTGGAGTGGATCCATCTGAAGTTTCCTTATCCATCACATTTGCATTGCTGTCCCGTGTCAGGGATGAATTACCAATGCTTTTACGATCACGGTCAGCGTTCTAAATAGGAAAAGCATAAATACACACAGGAAGCTGATCAGCTTGGCTTCTCAGAACCTTGTTGCATGAGAAAAGAAATCCAAAACAGAATGGGAGAGTAGTGGCTTTCTCCATGCCTCTCCACATGCTTGTGTAGCACTTCTGTTCTTATTCCTAAGTGTGCCTTTTTTCAAATGGATTTTTCCAGTTACTACAAAAAAACATGCCTTTATGATCATCTCCTTTGGGAAGAGAATGTTGACACCTGAATTCAAAACTCCAGACAACCTCTCTCAGTGGCTTCATTTAGATGTTAAACATCATGGGGGACAAAACAGAACCTGGCAGGCCAACAGCCAGGGAGTTGAACAGGAGTTGAATATGAATCCCCCAGCACTTCTGACCACTGCATAATAGGGCCCTCAAGTCCCATCTCAGAGAGGAGGCCCAGAAGAATACCATGGTCGATGATATCATATGCTACTGAGAAGTCCAGCAGAGCCAATAGGGATACACTCCCCTTGTCTAGTTCCCAACATAGGTCATCCACCAAGGTGACCAAATCTGTCTTCTTCCCATTACCACTCCCAAAGCCAGAATGAAATGGATCCAGATAATCAATCTCATCCATAAACCCCTGAAGCTGGGAGACCACCACACATTCTATATTCAACTTCAGATATTCCAACAAGGGATGGAATGGGAAAGAAATGATCTTTGACATATATTTTCTCTTGAAGAAAACTATTCATGCAAAACAAAAGAGTTCTGTGTTATCCACAAACTTTCATACTGCATTGGAAACACCAAATGGGATTTATACGGAGAAATGAGCAAAGAATTCCAAAGCAGTTTGTACTCTGAAAAAAAAAGTGTTTGGAATGAAAAATAGTCATAGGAATTATTGGGGGTTTGGGGACGAGTATAATAGCATGACTAAATGTAAAAATCTCCCCTTGCACACTCATTGGAATTGTTTTTATTAAACCTAATTAGTTTTGCCTCTTTAAAAGGAATTAATAATAGCAACTAAGTAAGCCTGGTCCCACTGGGCCCTTTGCAGCTACATGTATTAGATGCAACCCATCAAGCTCATCCCTGGGGTAGATCCATTTGCCCTGGTGTTAATATGTAATTGCTTCAGTCGGAACGTGCAATTAAAACATTGCTTTGCCCTGTAGAACGAGCCCTGGCAAATCAAACCGCTTCCGTCAACTACAGTGCAAAGCCTTGGTGTCTAAAAGGGCAAACACTGCCTATTAATTTTGATCTTGTTAATTAATCCACACACTTTGAATTCTAATTAGCTACATCTTCAGTGGCTGTGGTATCCAGAAGCTTGCTTTTTCACACACAGAAACCACACCAAGGAAAGATTAATGGAGCCAAACCAAGGCTGTGCTGAATGGATGACTCATCGTTGCGAGCAAGTCAGTGAAAAGGTGATAATTTTGCAAAAAGGTACTGTTGTTGTTGTTGCTGTGTGCCTTCAAGTTGTTTCTGACTTATGGTGACCCTATGGCAAACCTATCACAGGGTTTTCTGAGGCTGAGAGCGTGTGACTTGACCAAGATCATCCAGTAGGTTTCCATGGTCTCCAGTCCAACGTTCAAACCACTACACCACATTGGCCATATTAAATTAAGTGTGGTGGGAATGAAAGTGAATTTTCACCCTCCCACAAGACTAAAATTCAGAGTTACCCAGAAAACAGAGAAACAGGTGATTCAGAATGGACAAGAGGGACCACACTTTTCCAAGTAGAATTCAAAGACATAGCTATGTTAGTCTGGTGAAAGTCAGTATGCAGTGGGATCTTGTAACAGCTTTGAGACCAACTGAAAGAGAGAAGTTGGTAGCATGATCTTTCACAGCCTACTTCCTCAAATGCATCTGAGGAAAAAGGCTCAAGTCTAGGAAAGATCATGCTACCAACTTCACATTTACTTCCTGGTTTCAAAAAAGACCTTTCCTGGGCTAAAGGTGGCCTGGGGTGGGGGACACAAAATGTGATGGAAAGGCACCTCACTCCCCCAAAGAATATTTTGGAACATTTGGGAGAAAAAACTTTTTTTATTGTGCAAAAATAGTTTTTAACCCTTGGGGACTTAGGGAGATTCCAAACATGGTGGAAATGCTCTAAACACTCTAAACTCTATAGGGCATCTGGGGACATTATGGAGCAAAACAAAATTTATTTTGCAAAAATATATTTTACTCCTAGTGGACCCTAGGGCCACAAAAATGGCTCCAGAAGGCTGCATACAACTCACAGGCTGCATTTTGCTTTTGTAAAATCCTTTAAAGTTTGGTAAATTCTTCAGAAACAGTTATTTCCAACATGGAGAAGACTTTCTTGTGCCTTACAAGTACTAAAGATCTCTTGCACCTGCAGATCTCTTTAAAACAGGGAAGATAGCAATACTAAGGGGGGTTGCAGACTGCCAGAAATAGTGCAAATTGAGTCCACTTTTAGGGTTAGGGTTAGTGCTAGGGAGTCATGGGAATTGTTTTTTTTTTTCCTGAGACATTGAGCCTTCTCTGTCAGAGAGCTCTAGTGCCACAATAAAATACAGTCCCCATGATTCCCTAACCCTAACCCTAACCCTAAAAGTGGACTCAATTTGCACTATTTCTGGCAGTCTGCAACCCCCCTAACTCAGCACAAATCTAGTTGAATACTCAGGGATTCAAAGCTAGAATTTTAAGAGTTACGAATCCAAAACCTTGGGTACAGATGTACAGATGTCAGTTTCAGTTCTTCTCACATTCAAATTGTCTAAATATCAAAGTCTTTCCATCCCAAATATAAAGAAATGTGTGAATCTTGATAAATACTTATCCCAAATGAACAGAAACAAAAATCTCACCTATCCCTACAAAAATGTTGGAGCTAGGTACCAAATCCACCACCGTTCCCTGGTGGCAACCATTTTGCTCTTCCCAAAACACCACCTTCATGTAGTATTTTTCCAGATGCCTTATGGGAAAGGAAACTGATGGCCATCAGTGTAGTAAGTACAGTCCTTTGCTGCCAGGCAACCCTGTTGGCAACACACATAATGGTACCACAACAGCTCTATTTGGGCTTAGGGCAAATTAATATATTGCACTTGGCATAGTTAGGATTCATGATTCATTTTTCCCAGAGCATTCCAGTAGACAAGACCATGAAATCTCCAAATTTCTGGAGGGAATACATGCCCCAGCCTTCCAGTCTAGGCATGACAGAGGTAACCTTTTGGCTTTTCTGTTCTCAAGTTTCTAGAAAGGAGATAGAAGCTTGCTTCTGAGTAGTAGGGACTCCTTTGTTTAGACCTTTGCAGTTTTACCCTTTTGCATGCAATCACACATTCAGTCTCATCCTAGGAAAAATACATGTACCAGCTTAGGGAACCTTTACTAACCCATTTGGCATGTAGAAACCTGGCCCACCACTACCTGTGAAGAAATCCTGGCTCCCTATCAGCTGAAGGACATGAGAGCTTTGCTGTAAAAACCTACCACAGCCTTTAATTCCTCAGTGCTCTTAAAGAAATGGATGTACCACAACATTTGACTATTGTAATGCATAACCTGTAGTCAGGACAAGAGACCACCGTTCTGACAGAATATGGAGAAACGGAATGGTTTCCAATTGGCAAGGAGGTCATGCTCATGCAAGGTTGTATTTTATCACCCTATCTGTTTAACTTCTACACTAAACATATCATACGGAAAGCTGTATTTAACTCTGAAGAAGGAGGTGTGAAAATTGGAGGAAGGCACATCAACAATTTAAGATATGTAGATGACACCATACTACTAGCAGAAAATAGCAAAGACTTAGAATGACTGCAGAAGAATCTCAATGAAGAAAGTGCAAAGGCAGGTATACAATTGAACATTAAGAAAACAAAAATACTGACCACAAATTATTTACTTACTTTAAAGCAGACAATGAAGACATTAAGAAGGTCAAAGATTTCCTATACCTTGTCTCTGTCATTAATCAAAATGAATACTGTACTCAAGAAATCAGAAGAAGACTACTTGGAAGAGCAACTGTGAGGAACTAGAGAAGATCCTCAAGATATGAGTCAGAATTGTCTTTGCCACTGTATTTCTGATTTCTATGTATGACTGTGAAAGCTGGGCAGTGAAGAAGGATAGGATCAACTCATTTGATATATGGTGCTGGAGGAGAGTTCTGCGGATATCCTAGACTCCCAAAAGGACAAATTAATGGATCCTAGAGCAAATCAGGCCTGGAAGTCAAGATTACTGAGCTAAGGACATTACTGCATGTGGCCTTGTTGTCACAGCAGCCACACTTTTAATAATAATAATAATAATAGAGAACTTACTGCTTTTGAGCAGCCATTACTGCATTTCTCACAACTGCATGACCGGGACTGTTGCCCCCATCACACTCTCTTCCTGAGCTTTCCCTTAATCCCCACCCCAATGCCTTACCCAGCATGCCTTTAGGATATTTTTGTTGTCACCACATATCTGGCAATCACACAACTGCCCTGAGAGCGACATTTGCACATGCAGATTTGCACAACTGCCGGGTCACTCATGGGTTTCCCCTGTGAATGAAAAGGGGCAAGTGGGGGATAAAGCAGCTATGGGTCTGAGCCATCATCATGCAATGAGTTTTGCCAAAGCCCCTTCCTTCCTTCCTTCCTTCCTTCCTTCCTTCCTTCCTTCCTTCCAAGTATACTCATGGTTTAAAAGCTGTGTGTAATAACCTCCTGAGATGGTCATATGTTGGTCATATCATGGGAAGACATCACTCACTAGAAAAAGAACAATAATGCTTGGTAAGGTGAAAGGCAGTAGAAAAAGAGCAAAACTGTACTGCAAATGGATAGACTCAACAAGGAAAGCTGAGTTTGCAAAACCTGAGCAGGACTGTTGATGACAGGGTGACTTGGACATCTCTCATTCATATAAGTTTATTGCACTCTGAAATAATACGAGTTACCAGATCTGAGTTAAAATTTAAAGTGGGCAACATCCTGATCTTATCAGAAGGATTTAGCCACCAGAATCACCACCAGAGTCCATCCTAGGTCCATCCCCACTCGCAGGGGCACTCAGTGCACCTCTTTTCAAAGCCAGGAAAATGGCCACCAGAGTGGCCCTGGGAGCAGGGATAGACTCAAGATGGACCCGGGTGGTGATTTCAGTGGCTAAATCCTTCTGATAAAACCAGGATGCCACCAACTTTAAATTTTAACCCAGATCAGGTAACTCATATTATTTAAGAGTGCAATAAACTTCATAGTGTTGACATAAGTTGAAGTTGACTTGATGGCAGTTGACAACAAAATCATATTTGACAGCAGTGGCTTCTGTCCATCTATGTATTCTTTAATTTCTTGGAGAGGTCTGAGGAATGGTTTAATTTCTTGGAGTGGTCTGAGGAATGGTTCCATTTCCAATTCAGAATGTTCAACTACACCCTACACTACCTCAGTGGAAGCTGTTGATTCTAATGTCAGTGAAGTAGTGAGTCTGCTCTTGGTAGGGTTGCCATTCATCCCAGAAAACCTGGAAAATCCCAGACTGAAGGGACTGAAAAATGTACTGGCTTGCTGGGCCAGTTGAAGCAGTCAATCCCAGATTTCTCCTTTGTTGCAGGTTGATGGTAGATGAAAATGTGGCAGTGGTGATGAAGCAGGAAACTGTGCAAGATAACTGGCACTGGTGGGAGCCTCATCCTGCCCTTCAGGCTCTATTTGCTACTGTACGGGTGTAGCATCGCCACTTTATTCTTCCATTCCTTTCCCTTCCTTTCCCCCTTCCTCTGACAGGGCCAGAAGGCAAGAAAGAAAAGGAGGTGAGCAGAGGTGGTCTTGGGCTGTGTGGTAATTGTATCAGGGGCTTGAGCCTAGGGCTAAGCAACACGGTGGAACTTCAGTTCCAAACACCCTCAAGAGAGTAAAGGGAGTCCCTTTATTCTCTGGGACTGCATGCAAGCCTCCCTTTCTTCACACCAGCTAGGGAAGAAAAGAAGGAAAAAAGAGCTCTCAGTTTCATAATGGTACTTAAGTTGAAACATAATGGTTCAAAAAGTGCAATGATTAATGGGCTGAATTTGCATGATCAGAATGCAAATTAATAATATGTATAATTATATTAATTTGCCTAATATGCAAAATAGACACATGGCTATGAGGGACTGGAATATGGCAACCCTAGCCCTGAGTTATAGACTAATAAACTTCTGCAACTTGAATAGCTTCAAAACCTTAAAGTTCAGACCCCAATCCAAAGTGGATTCACAACCCTAAAAACACCAGCCCCCCCTCCCCCCTCTCTCTGGGATTCAAAACATTTATAACACCCAAGGTGATTTTTTATTTACTCAGACCTATCATTTTAGCTATCCAGAAAAAAAAAAGCCTCCCCACCACCATTCCTCTTTCCAACATATGAATGGAGCCAAAAAAAGGCAGGACATTTTTATTTAGCACAGAAACACTTATTTTAACCCATGTTGATATAAAATCTGATACAGTAATTGGAAGTTTCAGAGAAATTTGAGGAAGAACCACAAACATTTTCCTTAAAGTACAGTACTGTTCTTGTTTTTGCAATTCAGTCTCTAGTCTATCCAAGAGCCGGTCTTTGTTCCTTGCAATGAATCTTGCCTTTCAAACAAACAAACAAACAAACCCTAGAAGTGTTTTCCCATCCACAACTGAAACCTGAAAAGAGTACTCTGCTGGAAGCTAGCATATAGTATGTCTTATTTTCTCTAGAAACTTCATTGCAGTACCGATGTGCTAGAGATAAAGAATACAGTTGGGAATTGAAAGTGGCTTGAGTAATGGCCCACTTCTCATGTGTCTTATCCATCATTTTGCTGGCGGAGGCCAAAACCTTGGTTGCAGCTATTTTCAGAAGATGAAAGCAAAAGGAGCCCTTCAAAGATGGCTTTTTATCCAGTGTTGCAACTACTTTCCAAACATAAGGTGCTATTAGCTAGAACCTGCTGGAGGATTTCACTGGTATTGCATCAGCAGTTGTTCTTGTTACATGTTTGTGTAAGGAGGCATCCAGAACCCACTTCCAGCTACTACACAATGCAACAAACCAGTGTAAAGGCTGACCAGTGCATAGGGACACTTCCACTCAACCTCCCCCATAACCCAGAGCAGCAACTGAAATGACTGCCAGTATATTGTATCTGCACCTGCATTATTTCAGGTCATTCCCATCATACTCTGTTAGCATTGAATAGGATCTTGGCTACTGTCTCTGCCTTTTAGCAAAATGGCTGCAATGTATAGATAACTACCAAGGTCACAATGAAAAAGGGAAGTTGGTTCCATTACTTCTGGGAATTTCCAAGGGCTTCCTTTCTAAAATTCCAGTTCTAATGGTAGAGTGTCTTCTTCCCTCCTGCCAAAAAAATATGTAGTGGTAGCCTGTAGTCCAAGAAGGAGGGGATGCCTCACCACCACCACCCCTGAGGCAATAGTCCCATTAAGACTGGTTGACTTCTGTTTTTCTGGAGGAACAGAGATGGGCTCCAGTGATAACTGCTCCTTCCCATTTGAAAGTGCTGGCACCCAGTTAGGGACACACATATGCATAAGCCATGCTATACATACAGAGCCAAAAAGTTACCCTTGGGCAGTGGACCTATTCTGCTGATAGCAATGGATGTGGAGCATGTAGAAAGCATGCTACTCTGTGCCTTGTCCTTGCGTGTTGCAATTGTGCAATACCATTGTGGATTGTGGATGTGCACTGCAATTGGGCATCGTGCATTGTGCATTGCACATTGCACAATGGCACTCAGTAACTGACATGTGTTGCAACATGTTGCTATTCTGCCTTGGGGTTGTGTGGTGTTTGAGTAGTGTATCTCTACATGTGGATATTTACACTATGATGAAGGGATGTTGAATTGGAACCATGGGGTACTATAGCAGTAAAAGTATGGATGTAGCTACTCCTTTCAAGAAACTATGGTTACTAATGTCTCTAGAACACCTAGTTGCCAAGGAAAGTTTTTGAAGACTCATCACTTACATAGGATCTTAAGGTCTTAGTAGACTACTAGGTAACCACAAGCCAACAGTGTTATGTGGTTGCAAAAAGAAGTATTGTGTCCAGACAGGGACAACTGTGGTGAAAGTTTAGACATGGGAGGATTTGGTTTCAATCCATTTTAGAAAATAATGGCCTTATTGTATGAGATAACAAAGTGGAAACAGAGCTGAAGAGTAGCAGCATTCTCTGTCTCTTATCACATGATGTTGTAGCACTCCCACGGGAGATGGCTGTAATAGTGTGTCTTTTTCCAGCTGGAAAAATCCATTTGACAAAAGACATGCTTTCACAACCGTCTCTCACAGGAAGAGAACTGAAGCATTATGGCGTCATGCAATAAGGCATGGAGAAAGCTGCTACTTTCTGGCTTCACTTTGTTTTCTCATGCAATAAGGCTCAAATTCATCATCAGCAAATATTTTCATATACAAGCCAGAAGGAATTTCAGGTTTGTTTGTTTTATAAAAATGGGAGACACTGAAATATATATGACTAGCCTGGGCCAGGGGCTAGGGATGGGGGTTGAATCCATCTGTCACCAACACATCATGCTGAATTAAAGTTGTCACCCACCGAAAGACTACTCATCTTTGACATTTGTAAGGTAGGCAGTTACACGATGACCCTTTCCCAGCTGGGAAGAGCTCTCCCTATTGAATTTGGTTCTTCCAAATGGAGGAGAATTTCATTTTAGTTTATCTTTGAAGAATTTACCAAAATTCACAGATTTCTCCATATTCTGGCAGAAGCAATTTGGGATTTAAAAATGCTTGAATATGAGAGAAGGCAAACTTTTCAGATTTTCCCATCTTTAATGGAAAGTGGGATTAAGCATCATAAACACTGATTAAACTACCTTTGATTCTTTGAAAAAAGAAAGAAAGGAAAACTACTTAGCCATATGATTTACTTTTTCCCAAAGTATCCTCTCAATCATATTGTCCTCTTTCTTCCTTGACAGCCAGCGTTCACACTGAAACAAGTACAGGTCGTCTGTATTCTCATCAAGGATTTCTACTTTCTCCAGATACCAGTCCGGCCTTGGGAAGCTGTTGTCGTGGCGGATCCTAATTTTATAGACAGTGCCAAGGTCCACAGCTTTGATTGTGAACATGTCTTCCTAGGGGAGATTGAACAGAAAGAACTTCATTTTTAAAAAAGCTACATTTTTTTATGCAAGCATGACATTTTGAATGGAATCCTATTGGTTTCTTATACACATGCAGTTTTTCCTATGGAAGTAATTGGACATTTTTGTCTGATGAAGAGTATCTCCATTCAGTTCAATGTTATGAAATGAGAGATGTGCCTACAGTGCCATCGTGCATGGATACACAATGAGGATAGATCCACATTGCACACAGCATAGGCATATTTGTTTGTGCATTTGCATTTGGTATTTGTGTTCAGTTTTATAACATTGCCATTTAACACAACCCCATGGGTTCTTGGCATTTGGCTAATATTAAAGATCTCTGAGCATGAGCTAAGGGACTTCCATCCCTGTAAGCCTAAATTTCAGTTGCCCTTGAAAACTTGCATGTAGGGATTTGCACAGTGGGCAATCTTTAAAGTGCATTGATATCAAGATAGTAACTTCCTTGTCAGTGTCATGATTGATCTGAATTCTGAATTTTAAAGGTGTTGAACCCTACTGCAGTAAAATAGGAAAAGATTAATGGGTTTGTATATGTGCTAGCCCCTTCAAATCACTTATTGGCTTTTGCTGACCTCATGAATTTCATGTGTTTGCATAAGGAATATTTTGGTTCAAACACATGGAGACTTGAGGAATCCATTGTTCTCTTCCACAAAGAGGCCTGTGGCCTCACTGGAATGGAGACATGTTGGATTGCAAAAGAGGGGGCTCTGTTGAGATGCAAATGGATTTTAAATTTCCTGGACTTTGCAAATCTCCCTATAGCCACATGGCCAGAAGGAGGAGGACCCTGCCTACAAAAGATATCCTTGCCACCATATACCATCTTAACTAAAGACTGAAACAACATGTAGGCATCAGACTAACATCTCCAATTGTTTTTCTCCTGTTTGGTTTGTAACGCCTGATGAAGAAGCCCATGGAGCTTCAAAAGCTTGCAACAAGTATATTGTGCATTTTGGTTGGCCAATAAAGGTATCACTGATGGATTTTTGTTTGAATTTGCTAAATGGCCAACATAGCTACCCCTGAATATTTCCCAGCTCTGTTTTACCTGACTTTATTCACTTTTTGGTTTTCACTATAATCTGTTTAATCGTTTTTAGGACAGAGACTGTGGTTAAGAAATCAGAAGAAAATTAGCACTTAGAAAGGCAGCCATGAAGCAACTAGAAAAGATCCAGGTCATAGTTTTTCTGACTTCTATGTGTGGTTGTAAAGTTGTGAAGAAAGCTGACAAAAAGAAAATCAATTCATTTGAAATATGATGTTGAGAAAAAGAATCCTACATATACCATTGACTGCTAAAAAGACAAATGAGCGGGTCTTAGAGTAAATCAAGCCTGAACTCTCCCTAGAAGTGAAGATAACCAAACAGAGGCTGTTATACTTTGAACATCTCATGATGTGATATGTACCATTGGAACAGATTATAATGCTTGGTAAAGTGAAAGGCAGTAAGTAGAAAAAGAGGAAGGTTGCATTACAGGCGGATAGATTCAATCAAGGAAGCCATGGCCCTGAGTTTGTAAGACCTGAGCAGGGCAGTTGATAACAGGGTGTTTTGGACGTTTCTCATTCATAGGGTTAGCATAAGTGAAAGCTGGCTTGACAACAAACAACAAACAAAACAAATAGTTTTTTTAAAAAATCCCCTATTTTAGAAAATTTGAAATTAAAAGCTATGGATCTGTGAGATACACACTTAGGATGTAAATATCTGAATAAATAATTTTGACACTTTCCTTTCTGATTAATAAGAATAGCAGTACCTGTCCTCTTTCAAACTTGTTCATATAAGTTTCCGATTTGCTGAGTTTTCTCTCCCCTGTGTCTCCCAGGTCTCCGTATATGATCAGGAACACACTGGCATCTGTCCCGGCACCGGAAATATCACCAGTGTAAACAGTAATCCTGTATGTATGAACTACATGGGGGATGAGGGAAATCTTATCATCATCATCATCATCATCATCATCATCACCACCACCAAATTAATTTCTGTAGAGCTTCCTATATCTATCAATATCTCATTTTAATATGAGATGAAAGGCTAGTACCACCAGTGGCAAGAATAGAATTATTCTACCAGCTTTATTGAAACAAGCCCATTGGCCTTATAGGGAGTCCCTGGCATCTCATTCTCAACTTTTAGATTCGTACTCAGTCATTTTCCTAATCCATACTTCTCCCATGTCAAATCTGGGTTATTATTTCCTTTGTCCTGCTTTGTTCCCCAACCATATACAGTTGGCCCTTCATATCCACACATTCTTTATCCATGGATTGACCCACAACTTGAAAATATTTAAAAAAAATACAAATTCCAGAAAGCAAATCTTGGTATTGCTATTTTATATAAGGGACACCATTTTATTATGCTACTGTATATAATGGGACTTGAGTATCCACAGATTTTGGTATCCACAGGGGGTCCTGGAACCAAACCCCAGTGGATAGCAATGGTCTACTGTAGCCGATGGAGGGAATATTACATAAGCTGCTGGTGGAGAATGTCTGGATGCAAATAATCCCCCCTCCCATGCTGAATTCAGAACAAAGGTAAGGAGTGCACCTGTATAGGTGTGTCACTAGGGGCAAGCAAGGACATAGAGCTCACCAGGTGACACTTCAGATGGAGTGTCACTCAGTGTACTGGTGGGAAGGGGCTGCCTTCTGGGTTCAGACACTTTGCTACACAGGTGGAAAAGCAAATCTCTTCTGTTTGCCCCTTGTCCAGCAGTTCCACCAGACCCAGAAAAGGTTGCCGAGTGGCAGGAGCAACCTACCCACACCAGCAGCACCTGGTGATAGTGGTCTGCCTTCCAGGTCTGGTGACGGGTGATACAGAGAGTCACCTCCCCTTGCTGCTTGATCAGTTGACCCGGAGAGGCTGTGGGGTGGCAGGAGAAATCTATCCCTATCAGTGGCATGTTGACCAGACATCCTCCTTTTCCAGGACATGTCTTACATTTCATCCTTCCATGCAGGAAGAATTTCAAAATGTCCTCCATTTTGAGCATGGCTAAAAAGCCCATTGAGTAACAGCACAATTGCTGTTCCCCTACAAGAAATGTGTTTACTTAGCAACCTGTCCTCACTGCAAACAGGGGGATAGGATCAATCCTTCTGAAGCCCTTTTTTTCCTGGGAGCAACAGCAGACAAGCCTTGTCCCTCAGAGCACATTTGTTTCTTGGAGGGGAAAAAGAGAGCAAATTATTAGGCAATGGGCTACCTGAAGACACAGTGCAAAAGTTGAAATCCCCCCCCCCCTAATTTCAGCACAATGAACAAATGAAAGAAATCATTTAAATGTAGAATCAGTCAAGGGTTTGTTGCTAGTAAAGTACAATTGTAATCATTTGTCTTGTTGAGAGTTCTGTAAGTATTGTGCTAGCCAACAAGGCATTTTAACAAAAATAGGTTCATCAGAAAAATACAGTAGAGTACAGTATATATAATATATCTGGAAATAAACCACATGAAATAAATTTACATTCATATTAGTGTTTTTAGCTTTTATTTTCTAATGTTCTACATTTTTCTTGAATGTCCTGCATTTTGTGGTGTCTTGTCACCTTTGTGGTTAAGACCTCTGGTCACTCTACACGGGTGGCCACTGGTGGGACTGGGCTGCCTGCCTTTCAGATCTGGTGGTTCTGTTGGCTGGGTGAAATGTCCTTCCTTTCCCACTGGCCAGCAGCTCCACCAGACCCAGGAAAGGCTGCTGAAGAGAAAAGGGTATTTAAAAAATGATCTGCACCGGGTGTCAAATATACTAGATATGTCACTGCACCTGTAACTCCTCCTACGGTTAGAAAGGGATTTCTACAGCTGTCATTTGGACCTCAACAGGAAAAAGATTCCTAACTCCTGGTTTAAATTGGTGAGCAATTACAGTTGGCCCTCCGCTTTTGTGGCTTTGACTTTTGTGGATTTGATTTTTTGTGATTTTGATTGATATATTCTCTCTAGGAATCTCTAGGTCCTCCAGCACAACTCTGCCAGAAGTTGACCATAAAGTTTTGCTGGAGAACCTAGATGTTCCTAGAGAAAACACTTCTCTAGGCATTTGTAGGTCCTCCAGCGTGATTCCATGATCAACTTAAGATAAAAAGAATAGTGGGGGGGTTGTTATTTGCACTTTTTCCACAATCATAGGGGCCCTCCACTCCTAACCCCAGCAAATGTGGAGAGACCACTGTATTACTTCTTGTGATTATTTCTGGATGAGCATATGAAAACACAGCAGGTCATGGGAGAAGGTTGGACTAGGTGGCCCTTGTGGTAACTTCCAATTCTATGATTCAGACCACTGGCCTAGCCCTTCTCCAACAACAGCTGTCTGAGCCTTCATGCAAATATACTTTTCAAGTCTGCTACTTGAGATCCATTACATGAAGCTATAGGGGATTCAATCCAGGATATTATCCATACAAAGCATGTGTTCTGCCATTGAGGGTGCCTCCAAATGGATTTTTTTTAAATCCCTGGAAGTCCTGGGTTTTGTACGTGTGCTTTCTAATTTTATTTTAGAAATCCACATGATGTATACTTCATCCCAAAGTATGTTCTAGGAGCTTTGGGCATTACTAAGGACTTTTAATTCCACTCCCTAGGCCAATTTACATTAACCTCAGTATTTTTCAAAATGAAATGTAGCTGTATTTGCCTGTGTGTTTGCATTATCTCTGAAGCAGTAAAGATAGCTGTTGTTATTGTGTGCCTTCAAGTAATTTCCAACTTACAGCAACCCTAAGGAGAACCTTATGTGTTTCATCAGCATGTGTTTCATAGACTACAGCAAAGCATTTGATTTAGATCACAAAAACTATGGAATGCACTCAAAGACATGGGGACACTATATTTGATAGTCCTCATGAGAAATCTATACAAAGGACAAGAGGCCATAGTCAGAACAGAATTTGGGGAAACAGAGTGGTTCCTAATAGGCAAAGGGTCAGGCAAGGCTGCATCCTATCACCCTACTTGTTTATCTTATATGCTGAAAACATCATAAGAAAAGCAAAATTAAAAACAGAAAAAGGAGGAGTTAAGATAGGAAGAAGCAACATTAACAAGATATGCAGATGACACCATAATATTAGCAGAAGACATTTGGGAATTGGAACAGTTAATAAGGAAGTTCAAAGATGAAAGTACAAAGGCAGTTATGATGCTGAACATAAAGAAAACAAAAATAATGACCACAGAAGAAATACACAAATTTAATCTAGACAATGTGGAAATTGAAATAGTTAAATAATTCCCATATCTAGGATCAAACATTAAGCAAAATGGAGACTGCAGTCAAAAAATAAGAAGAAGGCTAGGAAGTTTATCACATTCTTAAATAATACAACATACCTGATGCAGTTTAAAATTTAAAGTGGGCAGTATCTTGATATTATCAGAAGGATTTAGCCACCAAAATCACTGCCTGGGTCCACCCCAGGTCCATTCCGGCTCCCAGGGGTGCTTAGCATGCCTTGTTTTGAAGCTGGGAGTTTTCCGGCTTAAGAAAATGGCTACCGGAGCGGCCCTGGGAGCGGGGATGGACCCAGCCAGCGATTTTGGTGGCTAAATCCTTCTGATAATATCAGGATGCTGCCAGCTTTAAATTTTAAACCAGATCAGATATGTCGTATTATTTAAAAATCTGATACGCTTCTAGGAATGGAAAGGGAAGCTATGAAAGAACTGGAAAAGATACTGAAGAGCAAAGACATACAACTGAGCACTAAAGTCAGAATCTTTCAGGCCATTGTATTCCCAATTACCATGTATGGATGTGAGAGCTGGACAGTGAAGGAAGCAGTTAGAAAGAAAATCAACTCATTTGAAATGCGGTGCTGAAGAAGAGTACTTAGGATACAATGGACAGCCAAGAAAACAAATGGGTTCTTGAACAGATCAGACCAGGGCTTTCCTTGGATGCAAAGATGATCAAGTTGAGAATATTGTACAAACACTGATCTCACCAAGGCTATCGACACAATCGCTCCCAAGCATCCTTTCCAACCCGCTTCAAATCATAAACCTTGGTATACCGAAGAGCTTAGGAAGATGAAGTGGGTTGGACAACAACTAGAGTGCATCTGGTGGAAAACTCGATTCTTATCTGACAAGACTTGTCATAGGAAATTTCTTTGTTCCTACAGAGAGGCAATACGTGCAGCGCAGAAATCTTTCTCCTCTGCACATATTGCATGTGCAGAGTCCCGTACGGCAGAGCTGTTTAGGGTGGTAAGGGAACTGTCATGGCTCCATCCTGTGGAATCCCGGGATTTGCAGTTTGTTGTGGCACCAGTGCTCTCTGACAGAAAAGGCTAAATATCTCACAAAACTACAAATCCCAGAATTCCATAGCATTGAGCCATGGTAGTTAGAGTGTTGTCAAACTGCAATAATTCTACAGTGCAGATGCAGCCAAAACTGCAGCAACATTCCTTCAATGTGTTGTAAAGTATAAGAAACAAGGAAGTATAATGAATGTAAAACAGTTGATATAATCTGGGTCTCACTGGCTTTAAAAAAAGGGGGGGCTCACTTGAAAGGAATAAGATGACATGTACAATAAAATTCACTGTTAGAAATGAGTACTGGCGGGAGAAATGGAAAATCACCAAGGAAGAGGATGGTATTATGAAAGCTTGTTGTTCAATATTTGATTTGGGTTTAACACAGCTTGTAAGCACTTATTTACACTATCGTTCATGCTGAGATGATAAACCTCAAAGCTTGATACATTCTTTTATTTATTTCCATGATCAAGGGTTTAATCCGAGGCCAAGAGCTTCTGTACATTTGCTGCAACAACACCTCGTGACTTACACTGATTTTCCAATACAATAGAATGAAATAGAAATGAATGAGCTGGTAGAGTCATAAAATTAAATGACTATATTATTTTATACTGCTAGTGTGGAGATCATGTGTATACAAGAAACTCCCTGCAAGTAACAGATGCAACTGAAGTAAGTGTATATTCTTCCTCAGTATTCTCCTGCTTCTACCCTGTTCCTTTGTTATCTCTTTTTAAACCCTTTGGGGCAGGGATCTCATTCTTCAAGCATCATGTCCATGGATGCTAAATGCCTAAATACTTCCATAAATTAAAGATATAAATTTAGTCCAGGAGAACATGAATTAGGCTAGGATATTTCTCCATGTACAAGCAGGAAGCTGTTGTCTCAGGGGGAAATATTAAAAATGTCATCACACCCACAATCTAAAGTATTACAATACACTGTTTTACCTAGGGTAGTGGATTAAGCATTGGACTAGGACTCTGGAGACCAGGGTTTGAATCCCGGCTCAGCCAAGGAAACCTATGGGATGACCTTGAGCAAGTTATACTCTCTCAGCCTCATAGGATGGCAATGGCAAACCCACTCTGAAGAAACTTGCCAAGAAAGCCCCATGATAGGTTCACCTTAGGGTCTTCATAAGTTGGAAATTACTTGAAGGCA